>OY755246.1:34469544-35745544 GCA_963576725.1 Azorinus chamasolen | reverse complement strand
AAGAAGTTGTTTAAAAAAATATGCAGAGTCTAATTAAAACCTGCACATTATTTAAAACAAAGAATGCATGTTCAAGGTATTACAACTTATAAATTACGGGACAAAAAGGCATTTAAAAGCATACACATTTCAAACACAAAATAAAAGCTGTTTTATCATAAAGCAGGCATATTAAGTTATCACATTCATACATGGTGACAATCATTGGGAGGCAACTCGTGCAAAATCCAGTACAGATGCATGAATTACATCCCTTGACTAAGCTACAATAAACAGATTGGTATTTTTTAAAGAAGAACTCGATTGAACGAGCTATAGTCTATTAGAGGTGATTTATTCTAGACTTAAAATGCATTACAAAGCATAAATCATTCAACTGTAGTTAAAGACACATTACATGTACATAGTCAACAACAAAGTTATATGGGTACCAAATATGCAGCACATGCATAAGCAAAAAATAAAACAAAAATGGATAAGAAGTGTAACACGGTGAAAAGTTGTGTCTCGACTGGGACCCGAACCCAGGACGTCTGGCTTACCATGCCAATACTCCACCGACTGAGCTACCAAGCCACACAGTAAAGCCTATCAACTGATTCACCACAATCTCTACCCGGCTACAGAAGCAGACAAACATAGAAATTACATTCCGGGGAAAAGGTACAAAACGCAAACTATGGGCTGACATGAAAAATGGAGAAATTTTCTACAGGCTGCAGCCAAAACGACTTCAGCATATTCATACCTTAACCATTTCCCTCATGTATATAAACATGTTTTCAACGCAATAGCAACCAGAGTAGACCCAGATCAGACGGCTCCTATGGGAGCCGTCTGATCAAGGTAAGCCCTATGCTCTGTTTGTTAATAGAAACTGAAAGATATGTTTCTTTACTTCTAAAATGGTTAAAATGTTCTACCTTCCAATTTCTTTTTAACTATTTGCCCATGAATATTCGGAAGGTATTGAGGTTTGAAATAAACAATTATTTCACTAACGGCCAATTGAGGTGAAATGATGAGTAGATTGAAAAATATTGATATGGCTGTTATCACATTTTCTATCTTCTCTTTGTAGTGGTGAAAATATTATATAAATAATGCGACACAATAAATTTATCAAGGTATATATATATATTTGCTAATGTTTGAACTAAGGAAATAGACCTGTGAGTTAACCCTGTAAACGTGTTTTCACGCATTTGCAAACAGAATAGACCCAGATCAGATGGCTCCTATAAGAGCCGCATGACCAGTGTCTACTCTGTTTGATTTTGACATAATATACATCTTATTCTACAGTTTGTGTCAAAGTAAAAACAAATCAATCGAAAATTCTATTTAAAAATCATGATGTTAGGTGTAATGTTTGTTAGATCCGAAATCTAAAGCAGGATGCATACAAGAGTCGAAGAACGTGTGTACAGTTCTAACATTTAATATAGACTGAAGCTGTAGGCGGCTAGCGCGGGAAATACAGAGATAAGCAAAGGTCAGCATGCATAGACTAGCCACAGGTGGCTTAACATATCATTACATCTCCCTTCTTTTAGAAATAGGTTAACAGTTAATAAAGTTGAAGTAATTCAAATAATTGCAAAACTTTTAAGTTAAAGTAATTTAACCAATTGCCAAAGTTTCAATGTCTTTATAAAATCATAAACGTTTAATGAACTTCAGATACTACTATATAGTTGTCCAGTGCTACTTTCAGCTTAAAGTCTTAATCTATGTGTTATCACTACAATCAATACAAGTGCTATATACACATGGCAGAATGATTATTTATGTTTATAAACAAACACTCTCTCTCTCATTCACTTCACCCATTCATTACCCATAAAGCGCGAATTTGGCTTCACTGTGCGACCTGATCTTGTGATCGTGGGCTGATTAGTATTGGCAGTAGAGCTGTGTGAACTAGCCTGTGATTTGCTCTCGGTGATCGGCTCATTAGACTGATCCTGCAGCAGTATATTTGTGAAATTTGACGGAGGTTCCAAAAGGGTTTCATTTGTAGCCATTAATTGTCGTCTGTTGCGTCTGTATGTTGCACCGTCATTAGTTTGAACTAGATAAGATCTGTTTTGATAAGTTTCAAGTACTTTCGCAGGTACCCATTTTTTCTTAAGTTGAACCCTTACTGTTTGTCCGTCAGTCAAAGTCTTTAACAGTTTGGTTGTTTTGTCATAATAATGATTTTGACTTGCTCGTGCCTTGTGCATACCTGTCTGAAATGTATGAGTATTTACGGCTTTTGGTGTAAGCTGTGAATTTGTTGCTGGGAGCGTTGACCTTAGTCTTCTAGACATGAGTAATTGTGATGGGGAATAACCACAGTCTTGCAGTGGGCAATTTCGGTACTCTAATATTGCTATGTATGGATCCCGATTGTCACTCTTTGCCTTGCGCAAAATGCGTTTGGCTGTCTGTACGGTCTTTTCAGCGAGTCCATTTGACTGAGGGTACAATGGGCTGGATGTAACGTGTTCAAATCCCCACTCTTTTGCAAATTTGGCGAATTGATCAGATGTGAACTGAGGTCCATTGTCACTGACAAGTTTCTGGCAAATGCCGTATCTTGCAAAATGAGTTTTGAGTTTGCGTATAACGGAGATACTTTTTGTGTCTGTCAGTTTGTCTACTTCGAAAAATCTTGAATAGTAGTCTACTGTAATTAGGTATTCAGTATTGTCTAGTGTGAATATGTCGGTGGCAACAACCTGTCAAGGCTGATCTGGAATCGTGTGATGTTTCATAGGCTCTTTTGTGTTAGAATTTCTTAATGTAAGACAAATGTTGCACTGCTGTATCAAGTCTGATATGTCACTTGTCATACCTGGCCAAAACATAACGTCACGTGCACGACCTGTGCACTTTGCAATACCCATGTGACCTGTGTGGACCTTATCGAGCATAGTTTTTCTCAAACTTTGTGGAATGACGATTCTTTCGCCTTTCATTATAAGCCCGTCAGTCACAGTGAGTTCGTCCCTATGATTCCAATATTGCATTATAGCAGGGGGACATTCTTGTCTATTGTTAGGCCATCCGTCTAGGATAGTGCGTCTTAGAACGCAAAATTGGTTGTCACTGTCCGTCGCATCCCTAACTTCCTTTAACCTTTGATCACTCATGTTTGGCGTTGAGTCAACTGAGTGTATCTGAAAGTCTAGGCCGTCCATGAGGTCTGGGTATGTGTCGTCAACGAAATTTCTTGACAACGTGTCGGCTAAGGGAATGCATTTCCCTGGGACATGTGTTATTGTTATGTCATATGCCTGCAGTTGCAAAAGCATACGCTGCAGTCTAGCTGGGGCTGATGAAAGTGGTTTTTTCATAATAATTTCCAGTGGTTTGTGGTCTGATTCCACAACTGCATTTCGTCCATAAACATAGTGATGGAAGCGTTTGCATCCGAATAGGATTGCTAACATTTCTTTTTCAATTTGGGCATACCCTATTTCTGTCGGAGTCAGAGATTTGGATGCATATATTACAGGTTTACCTTCCTGCAATAAGCATGCACCTAACCCGTATTTGGAACTGTCAACTTGTAGAGTCACATGTTTGTCTGCGTCATAAAATGCTAAGACTGGACTCTCTGCGAGTGCCGTCTTGATATTTGCAAATGCTTTGTCTTGCTGTTTGTCCCAATAAAACTGAGCGTCTTGTTTGAGAAGGGCTCGTAATGGACTTGTTAGCTCAGCCAAATTTGGTGAGAATTTGCTGAGATATGTGACCATTCCTAGAAGCGTTTCCAGTTCACCTTTTGACTGGGGAGCTTTCATTTGTAAAATGGCAGATACCTTGTTTGGGTCAGGTTTGAGTCCCTCTAAACTTAGTACATTTGTACATGACCAAAGTATGGGACTTCTGTCAATCCAATCTTGGATTTGTCAGGGTTTAACTTAATGCCCTTTTCTCTACAACGTCCAAGTACATTGCGTAAGTTGGCGTCATGTTCTTGTTTGGTTTTGCCATGAACCAAAATGTCGTCTACAATGCATTTGACTCCTTTTAGACCCTCAAAGCATTCGTCCATTTTTCTTTGGAATTCGTCTTGACTAGATTTGATGCCAAACGGAAGACGTAAGAAACGGTAACGTCCATACGGAGTACCAACCGTACAGAGATAGGACGACTCTTCTGTCAGTTTGATGCTCCAGTAACCCGATTTTGCATCAAGGACAGAGAAAAAGCGCGCACCAGAAAGGTCAGAGGCTACTTCCTCAAGTGTTCTCATTGGGTAGTGAGGTCGTAAAAATGCGTCATTCAAATGCTTTGGGTCAATGCAAATGCGTAATTTGCCTGTTTTTGGTTTTTCTACGCAAACAAGAGGGTTGACCCACTCTGTAGGTTCTTTAACCTTGACAATGATAGATTGCCTTTCCATGTTATCTAGCTCTTCCTTGAGCTTTTGCTTAAGTGCATGGGGAACTCGTCTTGGAGGGTTGACCACAGGGATTGCGTCTGGGCGCAGCTGCAGTCTGCACTCGCCCGGGAGAAGACCAATACCTTCAAATAAGTCGGCATATTCTGTCTTAATGTCATGTTTAAGATCAGTTTTGTCAATGGCATATGTGAGCTTGATAAGCTCGAGCTCAACTGATGTGTTCAAGCTGAGAAGGGGTTGAGAAGTTGTGTCTACTACATAGAACTTTGTAACAATTCTCTTATCTTTGTATCTACATGGCAAGTCTATTGTGCCAAGCACACTGAGAGAATCACCGGTGTATGAGGTCAATTTATGTGGGGGTACAGTTAAGGGACCATGAGCCTTAAGCTGCTTGTAAATACTGTGTGGCAGTACGTTGACCATGGAACCAGTGTCAAGCTTAAAATTGACTGGTTTGTTTGTGGGACCTAATAAGAGAGTAATGTGTGCCTGTGAAGCCAAATTACCTGTGCTCTTTATGGTATCCACAAAATAACTGCTCTCATCCTCACTCGAAGAAATATCCTGTCTCACTTGCAACTCATTCACTTTGTTTGATTTGCATACAGATGCAAAATGGTTCCACTTGTTACAAATGTGACACTGTTTTCCCTTTGCGGGACACTTGTCAGTGTTCCAGTGAGCGTTTCCACAGTTTTGACACTTTCTAATGGACTGTTTCTGTCCTTTTCGTTTATCCGTCTTATGCACGGTCTTGTGTCGTCTGCCGCCATTTGCATTCGCGTCGTCACGCTGACGTCGGATGTGGTCTACTGATCCAGACGCACCATAGAGTGGTTCTCCAGAAGTCTGCATTGTCCGAAGCTGTTCTCTGGAATATTCGTAATTTTGGGCGATTTGGATAGCTTTATCCAGAATCAAATTCTTGCCCTCGTTGATTAGTTTCTCACGTAATCGTCCTGAAGACGTCCCGAATACTATCCGGTCACGGATCATTTCGTCTGTCTTTTCCTCGTAATCACAGTCCTTAGAGGCTAGCTGTAATTTTGTAACGAATGATTCAATGCCGTCTGCTCCTTGCACAATATTGCTGAACTTAAATCTGGCAAAGATTGGGTTCAGTTTGGGCTGAACATATTCCTTATACTTTTTAAAGAATGTCTCAGGTACCTTTGCGTCTTCGGCACTTACGTCTTTCCACGTGTGCCGTATGTCTCTGCCTTTATCCCCCACCCACAACAAGAGATACGAAGCTTTTTCCTCGTTGCTTTTTTCCTTGAGGGGGCCAGTGAACATAAGTTCGGCATGGCGTTGGAACTTTTCCCAAGCCTCCGGCAAATTTGTGCTGTTCCAGTCCATCTGGGGAATGCTAGCACCAATTAACTCCATTATGTTACACAGATGTAAAGTTCTGCACTTCTGACACCATGTAATGTTTGTTAGATCCGAAATCTAAAGCAGGATGCATACAAGAGTCGAAGAACGTGTGTACAGTTCTAACATTTAATATAGACTGAAGCTGTAGGCGGCTAGCGCGGGAAATACAGAGATAAGCAAAGGTCAGCATGCATAGACTAGCCACAGGTGGCTTAACATATCATTACATTAGGCTCTTAATTATTATTTCTTACATGAATATGAAATATTTTAGTAGATATATGTACATACTTTAAGATCAGGGTCAATAGGTGAATTACATATTTACATAACTAGATTTACATATATTGAGCTTGCCAGATTATTAAAGTTTTGTTTAAAGATAAACTTGTGCGTGTGTGTGTGTGTGTGTGTGTGTGGGGGGGGGGGGGGGGTCCTTCGCAAAAACTCTGGTGTGACCCCGGTGAGCAATTACTTCCGGAGGTCGTAGTACAAGAAGTAGTTCTTTAGAAATGCAGTGCTTTAAATATGAGCTTATAAGTGTCTCTTAAGAACTTGACAGGCTGAATAATTGCATATTTTCAAGTTATTGTGTGTATTCTCTGCCCATTGGGGTCATTTTTTGTGACTCTCTTACAGGACTACTTCCTCTGGTGGATGTTGGGAAATATGTGTGTGGAGCGTCAGAATGGCCCCACTCGGAAGAATTACGGTCGTTTCGTCAAAATGCCAGTTCGTCAAAAAGGCGATATATAGTTTTGACGAAAGACGTTTCGTCAAAAAGGATATATTACCTCAGTCCTGATATATATGAATAGTATTTCAATAAATCTGTTAAATGTATATGTTATTTTGGTGAATTAAGAAACCAGAAAAATTAACTGATCCCCAGATTATATAGGGCTATAAGTAATTCTCGAACAACAAACAGATTTTTTGCGTATCCGGAACTATCGAGTTTGGAAATGAGAATGTAGGTAAAAATGCCACAGGTAAAAATGCCTTAGGTAAATATGCCATAGGTAAAAATGCCTTAGGTAAAAATGCCACAGGTAAAATGGTAAAAATGCCTTAGGTAATAATGCCTTAGGTAAAAATGCCATAGGTAAAAATGCCACAGTTAAAAAAAACAACATATTTTTAAATTTATAAAAAGAAAACTGTATACATGTAGTTTGAAAAAATATGTTATATTATCATTTCATAATCAATTTTAGTATAAAAACCACTTAAATATGTTCAAAATTAAAAGTATTTATTATTATTTTCTGGCATTTGACGGGTGGTGTCTGGGTCTACTCTGTTTAAAAATGCCACAGTTATAAAAAAAAAAATTAATAACAAATATTTTTGAATTTATAAAAGGAAAACTGTATTTTGAAAAAATATTGTTACAATAGTAGACCCAGATTATATAGGAGTAGTCTGATCAGAATCTGCTCTGTTTGTTAATGGATTTTGATAGATATTGAAATCTTACCTACCTGTTTCTTATGATTTTTCCGAAAAATTATTTAAACAAGAGTAAATGACCCAGACACCTTCCCTCAAATGCCAGAGGTATATAAAAACATTATTTAATAACAAATATTTGGAAATTTTGTCTGAGTCCAAAATAAAAAAATAATTTTCATACATCTTTTTACAAAAAATGAGACCAAGACACCACCAAAATTGATTATGAAATGATAGTACAACATATTTTTTCAAATTATACAGTTTTCTTTATATAAATTTAAAAATACATGTATTTTTTATTATAAAATTTTTCAGAGGTATATAAAAACATTATTTGATAACAAAAATTTGGAAAGTTTGTCTGAGTCCAAAATAAAAAAAAAGATTTTTCATACAATTATTTCTAAAAAGAAATAGACCAAAATTGATAATGAAATAATATTACAACATATTGTTTCAAATTATAGTCTTCCTTTTATAAATTTAAAAATATGTTTTTTTTTAAGTGTGGCATTTTTACCTATGGCATATTTACCTAAGGCATTATTACCTAAGGCATTTTTACCACTTTACCTGTGGCATTTTTACCTAAGGCATTTTTACCTATGGCATATTTACCTAAGGCATTTTTACCTGTGGCATTTTTACAGCACACCTGGAAATGATAGGACAGCACTTAAAATTTGTAATAAAATTATACAAATTATGAAGATGAATCTTGATACCGATTTGTTGATTAAAATGTTTAAAAGTTTTATCAAGTAAGATATGTAAAGCAAAAAACAAATATTAATTACTCTATAAGTGTGCAAAAATTACACGTAATTGCCTTTTCACACCTACAACCAACCAATTAGCGACACGGGTTCGGCGGCACAAACTTTTATCAACACTTTATTGTGTAATTAACGTTAATCCCCCCCCCCCCCCTTCCTAATCAATCAGCACCGCCAGTGAAACTGGTGCGTGTTCACTTTAATGTGCCCTTTTCGGATTATGCAGAACACTGACAAATGCCATCTTCTGCATGTATAATCACACTTCAAAAATGTATTAGCCTTTCCTATGTAATTGTCCTCGGCAAAATTCGTCAAAAATGTCATTATGAAATAGCACCGAATGTCAAAGAGTTTATGCAGATTTTATCTGGATCCAAACTATTTGCAACAATAATAACGCCTTCAAAATGGCTAACCTTCTGTTTGCTAATTCAGTGTCGCCGTCTTCAATATTTCTCTGAGTTAATTATCGTGGATGTGCCATTAAATAGCCTCCAAGTGTCATCTGGATCTAAACTATTTGAAACAGTAATCACGAATTCGCCCGTGCATAAAGTATACGGTATACGGTATATGTCGCATTCTTCACTATTTCTGAGTTAATTAATCACCACAAAGCATACATAAGTTCTGATCCAGATCGCATCTAGATCCAAACTAAGGTTAATAGATCTAATCATATAGGTCATTTCGTCAAACTGCCAGTTCGTCAAAAAGGGGATATATAAATCGATTCGCTATATAATCCTTTTTGACGAAACGACAACCCCTTTTGTACTGTATAACCTTTTTGACGAACTGGCAGTTTGACGAAACGACCGTCACCCACTCGGAACACCTCGGCTATTTCGAACTCTGACGGAATACGGCGAGTAGTTACGATTGAGAATGGCCCAATTAAAGCGAAAATAGACGGTGTGTACATACTTTTGTGTGTAGTGAAAAAAGTCAACGTTCTTGACCTTGTTTTCTGGTGATCTAGAGACTGTGTTTGGACTAAATATGAACGTGTTAAGAGGGTATAACCCAAATTTATGCCTGGAAGTAGCTAGGGGATGCAGAAAATGCCTGTTTTTACATAGAATAAAGAAGGGCAAAAGTGACCGGGCTCACACCTACCAACTTTGCACCAAAGATATATTGCCTAGGCAGTCATCCACCTAAATTATGGGTGGGGCAAAGACAGATCCGCCCCTCGCCTCATCGGATGTTTGCAACTTTCTCGCCTCACTGATACTCTTTAGCACATCCGTGTACAGCGATTAATGAACTCACTTTACATGTTCTGATCACGTATGAAAATAACAGAAATAATCAAAATAATTACTTCTAGTATCATTATCTCTGTCTGTCTCCCCCCCCCCCCCCCCCCGCACGCACACGATTTATGGTGAATTCGCCTAATGAATTCTCCTACAATTAGATATAGCAACTCGAATGGTGAATTCGCCTAGAAAGCAATTATATAGCGATTGTATTTCGCACCTATCATCGGGTATCAAATTTGTTTCCAGGTAGTGATTATCAAGATTGAACTTTGAGTGTAGCCCCTGATCATCATATGCGTTTGAAAGCACATTATGGAAGAGTTTTTGCGTGTAAGGGGAGGGGCATTAATAGTTATTTGTGCAAATTTATCTTAAAAATATTGGGAATATTGCACCAATCCTTCAGGTTATTTTTACAATATCCCTGCAAACAGGTCAAGTACCAAAGGATTGGACATCTGCTCATCTGCTAACGTGGCTCCACTTTATAAGAAAGGCGACAAATCCATAGCGGCAAATTACCGCCCTATATCCCTTACTTGTATTGTGTGTAAGCTCTTAGAGCATATTGTGGCTTCCAACCTTGTTAAGTACATGAACAAAAATGGTCTCCTGTATGACCTCCAACATGGTTTCAGGGAGAAGAGATCCACAGAGACTCAATTAGTGATGCTTGTGGAGGATCTGATGAGAAATTTAAGCATGGGCAAACAGACAGACCTTGTTCTTTTAGATTTTAGTAAGGCGTTCGACATGGTATCCCACGAGAAGCTGCTCTACAAGTTGCACAAATATGGTATTCATGGGTCAACCCTATCCTGGATACGGGCATTCCTTGGCAGCCGGACACAGACAGTAGTACTGGAAGGGGAGAGCTCCGATACTATACCAGTGACATCAGGAGTCCCACAAGGGTCTGTCCTGGGACCCATCTTATTCCTGGTATATATAAACGACCTACCTGATAACATCACCTCAAATGTCAGGTTGTTTGCAGATGACACTGCAGTCTATCTTACAATTGATGACAAGGAGACAGACGGCACTACTTTACAGACTGACCTGAACAAATTACAGGAATGGTCTCTCAGGTGGGACATGAGCTTCAACCCTTCCAAGTGCCAAGTAGTTCAAGCCACAAAGGCTAGAGTCCCAATACCAACCAAGTACAAATTGTATGGACAGACTCTGGAGGCTGTCAGTAGTGTTCGTTACCTGGGTGTTGACATCGCCAGCGGCTTGTCGTGGAATGCACATGTCGATCGCATTACTAACTCTGCAAACCGTACCCTAGGTTTTCTTAGAAGGAACATAAAGTCCAAGTCGTCCAAACTCAGGGAGCGTACTTATCAAACCCTTGTCCGTCCACAACTGGAGTATGCTTGTAGTGTGTGGGACCCTCACAAAAAGTCCAACATAGACAAAATTGAAATGGTACAACGACGTGCCGCCCGTTGGACTTTGGGTGAGTATTCCAGGCATGCAAGCGTCTCCGACATGTTATTAAAACTTGGATGGAGGTCCTTGGAACAGCGTCGTTCAGATGCTAGATTATGTCTCTTTTATAAAATTGTTCATGGGTTAGTGGCAGTTCCAGTCCCAGCTTATATACACAGAAGCACCCGTTTATCAGGACTCTACCACTCTGTGAGTTTCAGACAGGTGCATACTAGAGCAGACTACTATAAATATTCTTTTTATCCTCTTGCAATAGTACAGTGGAATGCTCTTCCTGCAGATGTCGTGCTGAATGAGAGCTTGAATACTTTCAAGTCCTCAATCAACACCATAAATCATTTTAAACCTTAAGTCCAGCAATGGTGTTTTTATCTTGTTTTTACTCTTTTTTCCTGCTAAGTTTTAACATTCTTAACTTTGTTTCATTGCTAATCCTTATCTTTTATACTGTTCTTAACTCTACTAACAGGCACAGACGCGCACTGCCCGAAATTACCCGTGAGGGTGTGAGGCAGAAATTACTAGATAGATAGACAGATGAATTGTCGAAAATATTATTGATTTTTGTCAGATGATCTGTGTACTGTCTACACATTGTTTGACATTGGTTATGCTAAGCAGCTTGTAGTAATAAATAAAAGTTTACAGGTAAAGCGGAAAAATGACTGACCCCCAAATATTGTATATTATAAATACATATCGGGCTATGAGTAATTCTAAAAAAAAACCCAGATTGTTTCGTATGCGGAACTATCGCGTTTGGAAATGATATGACAGACGCAGATCGATCTATGCTATATTCAATCTTAACCAAATATATAGTAAATAACCCCTAAGATTAACCCTTTCCTTCCTGTAAATTTGTTTTCATGCATCTGCAAAAAGAGTAGATCCAGATCAGACGGCTTCTAAAATGAGAGCCATCTGATAAGGATCTACTCTGTTTGCTTATGGACTTTGACAGAACTGTTTCTTTACTTTCTAATCTGGCTACAATATTCCATCTTCCCTCTGTATTTTATTTTGACTATTTTGTCCATGAATATTCAGTAGGTATTGAAAATTGGAATAAACCAGAACACTGGTCAGTTCAATCATATTAAATTGGCTGTTAAGATGCATTAATTAAGTGCATCAATTAGCTTTAAAGAGAACCGTTCTTACGTTGTTCGTCAAACACGTACGTATTTAAAGGTGATATACCTGTATATATAAAGTGCGAAATACAATCGCTATATAATTGCTTTATAGGCGAATTCACCATTTGGGTTACTATATATCTAATTGTAGGCGAGTTGGTCATTAGGCGAATTCACCAGCACCCCCCGCACACACATACACACAGTTGGTAGACCTCGACTAGCTTTCTCTCATTTTAGAAAAAGTGCTAATCTTAAAGTGCAGTACCCAGAAAGAGAAGCGGTGATGGACAAAGTCAAAGAGCAGAAAGGAAAGATTATAAGACGTTTTCTGTCTGATATTTTCATTCTTGGCTCAGGTAATTAATATACATTGACACAAAGTAAATACAGATTGAAACTGAAATTTTTGGCAAGTCTTTTATCGATAACTTAGTAAACTGACCTAATATTTACTAATGTAGAGTTAGTAATAAAAACTAGTGTAGTTTTGTGTTTTATCATTTCAACAATGTCCTGGAATAGCCCCCACAGCTATTTTCGTACCATCTCCGAATGAGTGTATACTTAAATACCAATGGAAGCAATGTCAAAGATATTTCTATTCATTCCTTGGTGTGGGGATCTATTCTAGGATATTGCCAAGGCGTAGATCTACATCTACATCTACATTTACATTGGTACTCCCTACTGTCAATTACTGACAATAACAGGGAGGTTGGGGACAGTGTTAAAAATAGTTATGGGGTTATGACATGATACATTCAGTGCAAAGTTAACAGTTCTGAGTGATAAAAATAAGTTAAAAATGTGATTTTAAAAGACTAACTATGCGATTAAGGGTTGTGAGATCTGAGGCTAGCAGTGAAGCTTGAGAGACTGTCACTGTTCTTTGTGTTGTGCGGCAGTTTATTCCAAAGTCTGATAGTACATGGAAAGAATGAGTTTGCATGGTATTGTGTTCTGGAGAAAGGTATGATGAAGTTGAGATTTCTGGATGGTTGAAGATGTTTATGATCTACTACTATTTTTATATAGCATTATGAGTGAGGCATTATTTCTTCTTTCTTCTAAAGTTGGCCATTTAAGGGTGTTTAACATGCTGGTAAAACACTACTATGATAGGAATAGTCATTTGTTACGTATCTTGCAGCTGCTCGTTGCACTCTCTCAAGCTCATACTTAAGGCCAGTCTGCCATGGATTCCACACTGTACTGCAATATTCCAGCTGGGGGAGGACATATGTTTTGTAGGCATGTCTCTTTGATTTTCTGGTTATTTGTTTTTACATTACGTTCGATGAATCTGAGTATTAGTTGCCTTGGATGCAATATTTTCTATGTGTCTGTTCCATGTAAAATCTTTGCTTAAGGTAACTCCTAAATATTTAGCCTGATCTGTATCTTTTAATTGCTGGTTGTGGAGTTTATAGGGGTATTTAATAGTATTCTTCTTTTTAGATATCCTAACAATTTCACATTTATCAGTGTTAAACTCCATGGACCATTTGCTTTCCCAAATTTCAAGGCTATCGAGGTCATTTTGCAGACCTATTGCATCACTTTCAGAGCTTATGGTCAGGTAGACTATTGTGTCATCTGCAAATAATTGGGCTCTACTTTTAACTGATTGCGGTAGGTCATTAATATAGCATAGGAAGAGGCAGGGTCCGAGGACAGAGCCTTGAGGGACACCTGATAGTAAAGAGACAGGGTCAGAGTTGGAACCCTCTACTACTACTTTTTGGCTTCTGTTACGTAGAAAGCTTTTGACCCATGAGACTAGTTGGGGATTAATACCAAGTTGCGAGAGTTTGTAAATAAGCAGGTTATGGTCTACTTTGTCAAATGCCTTACTAAAATCCATAACAATCAGATCATTTTGTTTGCCTTCATTGAGGTTGTCAAAAATTTCTTGGGTAAAAGAGAGAAGTTGCGTCTCGCAGCTATGTTTGGATCTGAAACCATGTTGGAAGGGGGTTAAGAGATTTCCTGAGTCTAGGTAGTTCATCATATTTGATACAAGGATATGCGCCATAAGCTTGGAGGCAATACATGTGAGAGAGATGGGCCTGTAATTACTGGGCTTGCACTTCGGACCTTTCTTGTAGACAGGAGCCACCACAGCATTCTTCCAATCATTTGGAACAATACCTGTATGCAGGGAGGATGTGAATATCTTGGTGAGGTAGGGGGCAACATAGTGGCTTAATTCCTTAAGTATACGTGGAGAGATTTGGTCAGGGCCTTGGGCTTTGAACGGGTTTAAATTAGACAGAAGATTCTCTACTCCAGCTAATGTGATATCAACATTTGGCATAAGGGGTTTTCCTGTTCTATCAGAATTTTAAAATAGGCTGAGCTGACACAATTGCTGAAGACTACATGGTTTTGGTTTTGAGAATACCGAGTGGAACTGCTTATTTAGAATTTGGGCTTTCTCTCCTGGATCTGTGAATGTCTGACCTTCAGATTTTAAGGGGGCAATACCTTGGTCACCAGAGTTCTTATGCTTGACAAAGGAGTAGAATTTTTTGGAGTTGTTTTGACCTGAGTCGTTTGGGAAAATTAAATTTTCAAGGTATTCCCAGTAGGACTTTCTGATCTCTTTCTGGATTAGAGCTTTTATAGAAACCAGGCGCTGCTTTCTTTTGCTGTATAGGACACTACTTTTGTTTGTTTTACACTTGTGAAACAGCTTGTCCCTTTTGTGGATGAGTCTGATTATGTGCCTCGACAGCCAGGGGAGGTCACTTTTGGACTTGAGAGTTCTGCTCGAGATAAATTTATTTGAGCAAAGATTAAGTTTATCTTTGAAGATGTTCCATAGGGAATTTGGGTCATCTTCGGGGAGATATACAAATTGATCCTGAAAATGAGTTGCCATTTCAGATTTAAAGGCATCCCAATCAGCCTTTTTGTACTGCTTAACTGTTCGTTTTACTTGTTTCGGGCGGCCGATTGGAAGCTTAAGCTCATGGAATATGATATTGTGGTCTGAGGAACCTAGGCTGGGTAGTGTTTTAAATATATGGAGGAAAGGGTTAAACAGCGCATAGCCTAGCTACACATGGAAGTCGCTTTCAAAGTTCTTTGAACATATTTTTTTTTATTTCTCATTCAGACATCCCTAAAATTAGGATCTAACAGCAGATTTTATGTGCAAATGTCAAATCTAGTATCTTTATCCCATTTACCTGAGAGAGACAATTTTCCCGCCTTTGTAAACAGAGTAGACCCAGACCGGAGCCATCTGATTTGGGGTCTCCTCTGTTTGGTATAAATTGAATGATATAGATCTAATTCTGGAGTTTCTGATATAGCCAACATGTCTTGTTAAAGTGTTATTATATAAATTAAGTATTTATTTTAAGCAGTTATAAATTCTTCAATGAATAAAGGAAAGGTGAAAACTGCAAAAGTGAGAAATGAAATAAGTTACATATACATGTGTAAATATATGAGTCTACTCTGTTTGCAAAGGTGTCAGAAAGCATCTCGACGAGGTAAGTGTAAAGGGTTAAGACTTATAAAACTCAGTCTGAAGTTGTTATCTGTGGAAAAAATATGCGAGTACTCAAAGTATTGCTATATGTGATTGTCTTATGCTACATGTTTAACCAGTTACCTCAAAGACTATGTTTAGACTCAACCTCTTTGAAAATACTAGAGAAAAGGAAATTTTTAGAACTGTGTAGCTTTCAAACCATTGTGATAAACAGAGCATTTGCTCCATTGGACATACAATTTTTCTTGTCTTATACTGTATGTCTAATGCTACATGTTTTGTATAATAATGCTACACATACAATTTTTCTTGTTTTATACTGTATGTCTAATGCTACATGTTTTGTATAATAATGCTACACATACAATTTTTCTTGTTTTATACTGTATGTCTAATGCTACATGTTTTGTATAATAATGCTACTCATACAATTTTTCTTGTTTTATACTGTATGTCTAATGCTACATGTTTTGTATAATAATGCTACTCATACAATTTTTCTTGTTTTATACTGTATGTCTAATGCTACATGTTTTGTATAATAATGCTACTCATACAATTTTACTTGTCTTATACTATATATTATGTCTGATGCAACATTCCTGAGTGTTGTTTGCATGTTTACAGGTGGTATTGTCCTGCTCTTGTTCAGGTTTGTTGGAGAGCCGTACAAAAGGGGATTCTTCTGCGATGATGAAACACTTAAACACCCCTTCAAGGAATCCACTGTTACGTCTGTAATGCTGTATGGTATAGGATTTGCTCTTGGACTTTTTTTGGTATGCTTTTCAAAACATTTATTTTCTTAACCCTTTACTCCATCTCCATAAATACATGTGTATACCTTTCTATGCTATTGGAAACAGAGTAGACCCAGATCAGACAGCTTCTGTAGGAGCCTTCAGATCAGAGTCTACTCCATTTGCCATATGATATAGTATTGGTATGATTCTACAGTTTCTGCCATGACCAAATATTAGTGTGTCGATGTGCTTTTATATCAATTAATCTAATTAATATTCATGATTTCATTATTTATTACATGAATATTCATGGAATAATGGGTTAACATTTTACTCCATAAATATGTTTTTTATACCTTTTTGCAAACAGTGTATACTTGTTTATGCCTTTTTGCAAACTGTGTGGACCCAGCTCAGAGAGCTTCTATAGGAGCTGTCTGATACGATCAGCACTGTTTATATTCAGGACTTTACCCTACCTTTGAAAGGGTAAATGATAATAAGAGTATGCTCTTTTGAAACAAGGATATCAGATGTTAACACCTTTTAAATGATAGTTATTACTGAATACATGTACTTTTATTTCCAATATCCAAACTAAAGACAAGCATTGATTCTGCATGCTAACTGCAGGAAAACTCTTAAACCAGTATTCTCTTTTCGTTAAGTGACTGCTTCATACAGAATGAGAGTCATACAGAAAGCTCCAAAAGGAGCTTTCAGTATGACTTCCACCCTGCATTAAGCTGCCACCTGTCTTAACCCATTCCTCCATGAGTACGGCTAATCCTATGCCTCTGTAAAAGTCACTTTATGAAACCATTGTGATAAATAGAGCATTTGCTCCTATAGAAGCAAATGCTCTAATTATCACAATGGTTTCAAAACTACACAATTCTAAACTTTGCCTTTTCTCTAGTAAATGCTCCTTTTCAGTAGATTTATTCAAAGAGGTTGGGTCTAAAAATAGCCCATGGAGGAAAGGGTTAAAAGACCAGCATTAATACTAATTACTACATCGTGTTTAGAGGGTATCCACTGTAATTGTTGTCTTTGCAAATTCATGTAGTGGATTGTCATCTGTCTATTTAACCCTTTATTTCATGAATTTTCAAGGAATAATGTATGTATGGATATATAATGGCATATTATTCGAAGTTGTTGGGTCTGAAAATAGCATATGAGGGAATGGGTTAATACTGTACCAGTGTCTGACAAATCCATTGCCCAGAGCCCCCGGGACTACCAGAAAATCTTGTCGGGCTATCAAAGAATTTCAAAACAAGACCACTGGGCTAAAGGTAAAAACAATAGCATATGGAATAGAATGGGTTAATACTATGCTTAGATTTCAAATACATCCCTTATCTACAGGTCTAAAGATATGTAACAAAGGATTTGTAGCTTAACCCTTTCCCTCATGCTAACACCTTTTCACTCTTTTGCAAACAGAGTAGATCTACACCAGACAGCTCATGTAGGAGCTATCTGATCAAAGTCTGCTCTGTTCACTTTTGGAATTATATAGTGTTGGCCAAGGCTAAAAAATCTTTTGTTCAGCTATCATTATAAAATTCAAATTATAAACATTCATGATGTCATTATTCCGTACATGAATATTGAACAAGTAATGGGTTAACCCTTTCCCTGTTCAATATTCATGTAAGAAATAATGACATCATGAATATTTATTAGATGGATTTATAATGTTAACTTTTCAAGGGATTATTTTGCTCTGATAAAAACTAGAATTATACATGTATCTACATGTATGTCATGTCAAAAGCAGACAGAGCAGACCCTGATCAGATGGCTCCTACAGGAGCCATCTGATCTTGGTCTACACTGTTTGCAAATGTATGAAAAGGCATTTATATGAAGGAATGGGTTAACACATGTATCACAGGACATTGTTTTCCATGTGTTTTCTTCCGATAGATAATTACAGTGGAGACAGTAACAGTTACCGTCACAAGTCAGAGCCTGGATGTAAAACTTTACGGCAAGTTGGCCGTCATAGTGAGAAACATCTACCTGTCGTTAGTGCCATTTGTGTTTGGAGCAGTTATAGAACATATCATAACGGACATAGGAAAATATAGTGTTGGCAGACTCCGTCCTCATTTTTTCTCTGTTTGCAACATAAACTTTACACAAGTGGATTGTAATGCTGGCTATATAGAAACCTTCAATTGCAACAGTGACGATGATAACAAAGCTAGGGAAGTTAGGTAAGTCACTTGTTTCACTTTAACCCATTACCTCATAGGCTATTTTTAGTCATTAGATCCAACCTCTTTGAATAAATCAACTGAAAAGGAGCATTAACTAGAGAAAAGGAAAAATTTGGAATTTTGTACTTTGAAACAGTTGTGATAAATAGAGCATTTGCTGCTATAGGAGCAAATGCTCTATTTATCACAGTGGTTTCAAAAAGTGACTTACAGATTGGTCAATAGGCGTCAGTGTGAGGGAATGGGTTAATGGAGCTACATGAATACATTGAAGATATGATTTTTTAAAGGTACTCAGAATATCAGAGTTTCTTATCAGAATTGGAAGGGTATTCCAAAGTTTTGGTCCAGAGTATGATAGAGACTTGCGAAAAAACTCTGTCTTAGGTTTGGGCACTTTCAGTTCTCCGTTTGTTGCTGATCTAAGATTTCTGCCATTGGATGAAAGCTGGAATTTTGTAAGCATATAATCTGGGAAATTTTCACAATGAAGAGATTTGTAAACAAAGATTGCCTTCTTGTAGTTAACTCTTTCTGGAAAAGTCATCCAATGCAGTTCCTGAAATAGTGTCTCAGATGGTGCATCAAAATCCTTATCCAAAATTATGCGAGCAGCTCTTTTCTGGAATTTTATTACCCGATTTTGAAGCTCTTGAGAACAATTACCCCAAATCGTACAACAATAGTCTAAGTGGGGCAGAATATAAGCATTAAAAAACAGTTTTCTTGTACGTATATTAAGAAACTGTTTTATCCTTAAAAGTAAATAAAGATTAGAATTACATTTTTTAAGGGTCTTTTCAATATGCTCTCTCCATTTCAGCCCATTATCTACTTGAACTCCAAGAAGTTTTTCTATTTCACTGTATTCTATATAAATATCATTCAACTGAAGTTTCTCATTTGATGACTTTACTTTATTTAACACATGGCGAGATGAAGATATGAACATGGCTTTCGTCTTCTGTGTATTGAGTAACATTGCATTGTCTTTACACCAATTTTCTACAGTTACAAGCTCACTTTGCATTAAATCCTGAACAGATTCAATTGTCTCTCCATCTATAGTAAGGGAAGTATCATCAGCAAACATATTTGTATTTGAATTATTCAGGTGCAAGGGAAGGTCATTAATGTACATGATAAACAACAATGGACCTAACACAGAGCCTTGTGGGACTCCAGATAAAATATTTAGAGATTCTGAGAGTTGACCAGAGAAATTAACTTTCTGGGATCTGTCCATTAAATATGACTCAAACCATTTCAGTGAAGATGATGACATATTGTAGCAAGCCAATTTTTCAATAAGTAACGAGTGATTAACTAGATCAAAAGCTTTTGTGAGGTCCAGAAAAATTGTACCTACAACTTTGTTATCATTAATGGCACCTATCCAGTTATCTACAATACAGGTAAGAGCAGTCTCACAAGAATGATTTGACCGAAAGCCAGACTGATGTAAATGCAGTAATTTGTGCTTCTCAAGAAACTGTTTAAAATGATCACATACATGTTTTTCAATAACTTTTGATATAACGGGTAGAATTGAGATTGGTCTGTAGTTATTTTTTTCAGACTTAGAACCATTTTTAAAGATTGGTGTAACTTTAGCTCTTTTGAATAGACTAGGGTATTTGCTGTGTCTGATACTGAGATTGATAATTTTTTGAAGAGGCTTTGAAATAACACTGCTGCTGATTTGTAAGAATTTTGCGCTTATTCCATCTAAGCCAGTTGCTTTACCTATATCAATTTTGTCAAGAATAGTTTGTATGTATTCATCAGTAATGAGTGGAATATGGAATATATCTTCATTTTTGCACTGACTGTCAATTTGATTCCTAATTAATACCCTATGGTTTTCCTGGAGACTAGATACTTGGGGTGATAATTTGAATACATTTGCAAAGAATTCGTTAAAAGTGTCTGCAGCATTTTTATTGTCCGTTATTGGGTTACCCTTCTCGTCATCAATGTAGTGTGTTTGTGTCTTAGATGGTTTTCCAGATAAATTTTTCAGATTCTTCCACAGTTTTTTTGGATCGTGTTTGCTCCCATTTATTTGTTTATTATAGAATTCTTTTTTAGATTCTGCACACAGTCTTTTAACTTCTTTTCTCCAGAATTTAAACAACTCAATATCTTGCTGTTTCTTGGCTCTATTTCTCTGCCTGATTGCCTCCTCAATTTCATCATTAAACCAGTCAGGTTGGTTGATATATTTAACCCTCTTTTGTTTAAGGGGTGCATGTTTGTTAAGTGCCACAGTAAAAGTTTGAACAAAGAAATCAAGAGCATCATCCGGATCACTATAAATATCCAGCACTGACCATGGTTGCTTTTCCAGATCTGAAACAAATTCTTGTTCATTGAAAAATTTCGTACTCCTGTAAGAAATTTCCGTATGAGTTGAAACATTTTTTGACTTAGTCTTTGAGTTTCTTACAAAACATACTGGATAATGGTCACTTAGTGACAAGATTGGTACAGTTACACTAGAAATATTATCAGGATAATTTGAATATACATGATCAATAATAGTAGATGTAGTGGAAGTTACTCTGGTTGGAGATTCAACAAGTTGTTTTAGATGGAAAGTATTAGTAATTTGTCTCCAAGAAGTATTAAAAGATTTTGTATCTAAATGATCAAAATTAAAGTCACCAAATAGTATGATTTCTTTGTCCTCTATGTACAATCTTTCAAGAATTTGCTCAAAACTGTTACACCAGCTGACTAGAGAGGAGCCTGCCAATAGCAACCATATAATGAATAAACATGTTCCTTAACCCTTTCCCTGTT
The DNA here is from genome assembly GCA_963576725.1 of Azorinus chamasolen. Taxonomy (NCBI): domain Eukaryota; kingdom Metazoa; phylum Mollusca; class Bivalvia; order Cardiida; family Solecurtidae; genus Azorinus; species Azorinus chamasolen. Next base: position 35,724,373 of record OY755246.1, on the reverse strand, counting down.
CTATATTTTGTTCAATTTTCAATACTTACTGAATAATCATGGACAAAATAGTTATAATAAAGTATGGAAGCTGTAACATTGTAGACATTTTAGTGTATACAGAGTTGAGTGGTCACGATTTTACACGCTCCAGAAATGTGATCCATTGTGACAGTTATTTACGTACAAATCTGGATATGTTTACATGTTTATCATCGTGAATGTATGGACTATACAGTGAGTTAGTGATTTGGAACTATAGTGGGTGGATAAAGAAGATATTTGTGAAACAATAATCAGGTAAAAACCTGTTCATACTCCATATAGTATTGACGTCATAATTTTCAACATTGAAGTAGAGGATGAACGCCATTGTTATCGCTCCATACTGACCACCGTCCTTCGGCCTTACAATAGATATTATGTAAGACACTCGCGTAAAAGCATGGGCACAATTTACGCTGAAAAATACATTCTACAGAAGATTATATTGGCCAACATTCTTCGATATGGGAATAGGAACTGAACAATGGCGAATAAAAATCGGACTATTCTGTCAGCCGAATAAATGCAGACTGCATTTACATACGCTGCGTTTCAATAGGATGTCGCTGTTCATTAGAATCTGCCTATTCTTTCTACTAGCTGCACAGTGTGTGGAGATGAATCCAGGCCCTTCTGGAAGAGGCCGAACCAGATCTATGATGACAGCTAGCAACAGCAGCAAATCACACGTAGTTCCCGATAATGTTCACAATCAGGGTCATCAGCCAAATCTACCAGGACCGAACACAGTACAGCAACCTGCAAGACATACTAAGAATCATCCAACAGCTCAAGTTTCACTGTCATCGTGGCTTAATCAACCTCCCAAGAATTACAATAGCAATGAAGCAGCTGTTACGGATACCATGAATGATGACGAGCTCAGTGAAACCGTGGATGGTTCTTCACTTTCCGACGATGACAGCTCTCAAACACATGAAACTCCTGAATCTGTGAACCTTGGTGCTATACTTCTAGAAATCCGCAGTGATGTTAAATGTTTAAACAAAAAGTTCGACGGTCTTGAAAAATCAGTAAAAGAATTAAAACATGAAAACCAAAAGATGAAGCAAACTAATGAAAATCTATGTTCGAGAGTGGACGAACTAACGGGGAAATTGTCAACCATGGAAACGAGGCTAAATGAAAGTGTTAAACAACAAGATATTCTAGATCTAAGATCACGCAAGAAAAACCTGAAATTCCATGGCATTAGTTATGATACAAATGAAACTACTGAGGAAACTGAAGCTAAAGTCAAGAAGTGTATATCCGATGTACTAAACTTGAATGATACACAACTTGAAAAAGTAACTTGTCTTAAAGGAAAAACGTTGCGCCCCGTGTTAGTGGAATTCTTTACAACCAAGCAAAGGGACATTAGAAAATCAGAAGATAAAGATAACCCCCTAACATGCAGAGTAGCAGAAGATTTACCAGTGCCAATTACTAGCAAACGATCGAAACTGTTTCGGTTCTTCCATGAATGTATCAAGGAAGACAGAAACGCCTTCTTTAAATTAGACAATCTTTGCGTTGATGGTGAATATTTTGAAACGACGAAACGCTACAAGTAACCAGTAAAAATCAAATGACGATGTGGTCATGGTTCAACATTCAAACTAGATACAAACAAAACTGTACAATATCTAAAAATATGTTCACTAAATATACAAGGCTTAAGAAAATTCAGAAAGTGAAACGATAAATCATTTTTGAATTACTCCAGACAATATGATATTATATCGCTATATTAAACATGGCAGACAAAAGATGACGAGTTCAATGGCTTTATACCTGACTATACAACATTTCAGAAAAAGAGAACCTCTAACTGTAGAAGAGGCGTTGCGCCGGTGGTATTGCAGTTTTCATTAAAGATAATATTGCTAAATATTTTCGCAGAATTTACGATAACTTCCAAGACTGTATTGTTTTATATCACCCGAGTAAATTCACGACACTGGGTAACGACATAGTATTCATTTTCACTTACGTTGCACCTGATAAATCAGTTGTATATGAGAATCATGAAGACAATGGCATAGGTATCTTAAATGACAAAATTTTCGCAATTGTGTCTGATTTTCCATCTGCCTCGTTATTCATTGCTGGGGACCTAAACGCAAGGATAAGTAATGTATGAGACTTTATTCCACAAGATGATGTAGATAGAATAATTGGTGAATCTGATTATCTGAGCGATAGTTTTTCTAACGGCACAATAAAGACTCCATACTTAATAGATTTGGTTCTGCGTGAATCAATCTATGCTGTAACCACGATGTACATACCTTAAAATGGCGACTACACGATGACTTAAATGGAGAATTTACTTGTACAGTAAATGATGGGAAAAGCACTGTAGATTATAATTTAGCTTCAACTAATATATTTAGAACTATAACATATTTTTGTGTTGGAAAAGAAGATTTCTCCGATCATTTTCCCCTTTTATGTGAACTAACATGGTCTAGCGTCAGTGAAACAATAAATGAAAAACTTAAACAGATATGGCACTATAAATGGAATTAGAGTATGAAGGGTGAGTTTATAGAAAAATTCAGTACCTTATATGAAATCTTTGCACAGTCACTAGAAATTGGAGATTCTTCTTTAAAGCTAGACGACTTTATAGGTTTGTACCAATGCGAAGGTGAACCCATGAAGAAAAGGCGTACTTATACAAATAATAATGATAAGTGAAAGCCAAAGCAGCTGGAATGGTGGGATCAAGGTTGCGAAAAACTCAAACAAATTAAATACAAATCGTTACACAGATTTCGTCTCACTAATTGGTCGGATCTACAAATATATATACAGAACAGAAATACATTTAGAAATAAATACAAACTTTAACAGAAGAGTATGGAAAGTGAAAGACGTAAACAGTTAATTGAATGTCGTAATAACCCACACCGCTTCTGGGAATCAATTAAAAAGGCCAGAAATTCTGATTCTAAAGATGCCTACACAGTTCCGAGCGACACATGGTTTTCATATTTCAGTGACCTCTTCAAGGGGGGACAAAGTGACCATACTAGTGGGCCAAATATATTTGAAGATTTGTCAAGGGAGACAAACTCTGATTCTCTCAATGAACGCATCACGGCAGACGAAATAGTAAATAGTGTAAAAGGCCTGAAGAATAATTCTTCATCAGGGATTGACGGAATAAGTTCAGAAATGTTTAAAGTTACTATTGACAAAAGCTTACCTTTCCTTGTTAAACTGTTTAATGATATTTTCGATAGTGGCAATTATCCATCAACATGGGGTGAGTCCATTATATCACCAATACATAAAAAGGGTCCAAAAGACGATCCGAACAATTTTCGTGCCATATGCCTAAGCAATGTACTCAGTAAAGCCTTTATAAGTATCATAACAAAACGTCTAACACTCTGGTGCGAGGAAAATGATATCTTAGACGAGTCACAAGCTGGCTTTAGGAGGGGATATTCCACAACTGACAATATATTTAATTTACAAGCAATCATACATAAACACGTCTCTAAAAGACGTGGCAGATTTTATGTTCTGTTTATAGACTTCTATAAAGCTTTTGACAGTTGTTCGCATGATAAATTATGGCAATGTCTTATGAGAAATGGCGTTAACGGAAAGATACTGTCAGTAATAAGGTCGATGTACTCCAAATTAAAATACTGTGTTAAAGTTAATTGCGGTGTGACAGACTTCTTCTCGTGCAACGTGGGAACTAAGCAAGGCTGCTTGTCATCGCCGATAATTTTTGAAATCTACATAAACGATTTAATTAAATATATAAAGCATAAGTCTACGTCAGGCATATATGTCAGCGCCGTCACAGGGAATCTCCATGCCTTTATGTTTGCCGACGACGTTTCCAGCTTTATTGACGCGGTCGTAAACTTACAGAGACAAATCTCATATATCACAGACTTCTGTGATAACACTGGAATGAAACTAAATACAAGTAAATCTAAAGTGATGGTGTTTAGGAACGGTGGTTGTCTTCGCAACTATGAATCCGGCTATACAAGGAAACACCACTTGAAGTTGTGCCTTTCTATAATTATCTTTGGGCTTTCTTCACACCAAAACTGAAATGGACGTTAACCAGAGAAACTCTTGCGAATCAGGCGGCAAAGGCTGTTAATTGCATATTTAAAAGCCAAAAGTATTTTGGATCATTTCCACCAAAAGAAGCATTCAAATTGTTTGATCCTATAGTCAAACCGATTCTATGTTACGCAGCAGACATTTGGGGCTTTGAATACTCGGAATGCACCGAACGGGTACATGTTAACTTTTGCAAACGAGTATGTAGTCTAAATAGATCAGTGGCAAACTTCTTTGCACTCTCAGAATGTGGAAGACAACCCATGTATATAGCTTACCATATACAGTGTTTAAAGTACTGGGTAAAACTAACGAGACTTCTGAATGAACGATATCCTCGACAATGTTACCTCATGCTAAAATCTTTAGACGAAGCAGGTAGAGCTACATGGGCAACTCAAATCCGTCATCTTTCATTCAAGTATGGCTATGGTTATGCATGGATAATTAATGAAATTGGAAATGCCGATGTCTTTATTTCACATTTTAAAGCCAGACTCCAAGATTGTGCAATCCAAAACCTTCAAGCCCAAATTGATTTGTCTTCCAAGGCAAATCATTGTAAGTTTTTTAAGACACTGCTAAATCCAGAGAGATATCTTTCATTTGATATGCCATACTATATCAAGCGATCTCTAGCAAACTTTAGATGCTCAGGACATATGCTTATGATTGAGAAAGGAAGACATCTTAATATAGACAATTCGTTACGATTCTGCCCATTCTGTTTAAAACAGAGTATATATACAGTAGAAGATGAGTTTCATTTTCTACTCATATGCCCTCAGTATAACACAACCAGAGAAGAGTGTTTTTTGCCAAAATGGAAAAACAAAATTCCTTGCATCCAATTGTTCTACTCTATTATGTCAGAAACTAGGTATGAGAGTATACAAGCATTGGCAATGTATATTTATAAATCAATGCAAATTCGAGAGCTTACAGTCTCATAAGTATATAGACATGTTGTATAAAAATCTGAAATGACTTTTCAGTTATCGATTTAGCTTTCCATAGTAACATTTGTCAAGATTTGACATAAATAAATGCACCTTAATGTGCATTTCCGATATTCTCGTAGACAGAAACTAGGTATGAGAGTATACAAGCATTGGCAATGTATATTTATAAATCAATGCAAATTCGAGAGCTTACAGTCTCATAAGTATATAGACACGTTGTATAAAAATCTGAAATGACTTTTCAGTTATCGATTTAGCTTTCCATAGTAACATTTGTCAAGATTTGACATAAATAAATGCACCTTAACGTGCATTTCCGATATTCTCGTAGACGATCCCTCTCAGGGGGCTGAAAGGAAAGCATATAGCTCTAGCGGCAGCATTATGTTTTGTTTTCCACCTGATGCATAAAGCCACATGCATTTAAACTGGCAACACTCCTAAACATCAGGTATTACATGTATATGTTAAGATTTTGAGTCTGAAATCGTTCTCAGGCTTTCGATTGGTCAGATTTGAGCAGAATGCTTAAATCAGACCAGTCGGGGGCTTGAGGGGGATCTCGGACTTGAATCGGATACCGTGTAAGATTAGACGTTAATGACTTAACATTATCACCATTATATATATACATGTATATATATATTTCTGGTCACTTTATATTTTGAATTGTATACACTAATTATTTTGAAAATGTTATGAATGTATGTTGGGCCACTGGCCTTCTATTACATGGAAATAAACTGAATTGAATTGAATTGAATTGAAACCAAAGAAACAGATCTATCAAATTCCACTAACAAACAGAGCAGACTCTGATCCTATAGGAGCAGTCTGATCCGGGTCTACTTTGTTTGCAGATGCATGAAAACGTGTTTATATGAGGGAAAGGGTTAAGAGTTGGTGGTTGAGTAATACAGGGTGAATGTAATGCAGAAAGGTCATAGGAGAGCTTTCTGCATAACTTTCATTCTGCATTAAGCTACTAATTGTCATTACATGGTGATCCTATGACAGATCCTATATACTGTATATATATATATAAATGCAATCAATATCTACTGAACTTTGTGGTGTGTTTTGTAGGCTGTCTTTTCCGTCAGGACATGCATCCTTCTCATCATATGTAGCAGTTTACCTTATGGTAAGTTACAATAGTTCTGTCCTTTGTAGCAATGAATCTTATGTTAAGTTACCAGAGTTCTCACCCTTTGTAACAGTGTATCTTATGGTAAGTTACAACAGTTCTTATCCTTTGTAGCAATGAACCTTATGTTAAGTCACCCTTGTGTTACTTACTAGAAATAAAGAAATACATGTACCATGCAGTAAATCTTGTTTTGACATTGGCCAACATCTCGTAAACCTTTCAGTGGTATAGCAACTTGTGTCTATTCAATAAACATGTAACGTCTTACTCCATAAATACACCTTTTAATTCCTATGCAAACAGAATAAACCCAGAACAGATGGGTCTATAGGAACCCTTCAGGGTCTGCTCTGTTTGCCTATGAAGTGTTATAGATATGATTTCACAGTTGCTACCATGGCTAAAATTGTGGGAGCTTTCTGCTTGACTTTCAGAAAATACCATAAATTCAGAAAACACCATAAATTGTTCTTTATTAAAATTCACATTGGGAGAGATTGTATTGTATTTCAAATGATTGGATACAGATTAAAGTTATCAAATCATTTCTATCTTTTCAGATTTATCTTCAGAGGAAGATGACATTCTTATTCCAGTCATTGATCTGCCCGGCCATCCAGATGGTCTTATTTTCCATGGCTTGGTACACTTGTCTGAGTAGGATCTCGGACTATAAGCATCACCCAACAGATGTTCTAGGAGGGGCTATCATTGGGACTGTTTCAGCTATCCTGATTGTAAATAAATTGTTTTACATATTATTTTGTAATATCATTATCACTTGAAATGCTGCTTCCTAGCTTCTTCACCCTTTACAACTACTACAAATGTTTTAGATATAGATAAGGTGTCAAGCGATCGAATGTCTAATCCAACTCATAACTGATTAGCCCTCCCATCTCCTCCCCTCCCCTCTTATCAGTTTTTCATAGGAAAATCTTTAAAAATCTTCTTCTCTGAAACTGTAAGGCATAGACCTTTGATAATTTTTATTTGGTATATAGCCTGATCTAATGGTCCTCTACAAAGATTGTTCAAATTATGACCTCTGGACAAAAAATGGCCCCCACTGGGGCTTATTAGTTTTTCATAGGAGAATCTTTAAAAATCTTCTTCTCTGAAACTCTAAGGTCAAGACCTTTGATATGTGGTATGTAGCCTGATCTAATGGTCCTCTACAAAGCTTGTTCAAATTAATACCTCTGGGCAAAAAATAGCCCCCACTGGGGCTTATTAGTTTTTCATAGGAAAATCTTTAAAAATCTTCTTCTCTGAAACTCTAAGGCCAAGACCTTTGATATGTGGTATGTAGCATGATCTAATAGCCTTCTACCAAGATTGTTAAAATTATGACCCTGGACAAAAAATGGCCTCGACCTGAGGCTTATCAGTTTTTCATAGGAAAATGTTTAAAAATCTTCAACTGTGAAAGTGTAAGGTCTAGACCTTTGATATTTGGTATGTAGCATCATGTAATGGGTTTCTACCAAGATTGTTCAAAGTATGCCCCCATGCCAAAAATTGGCAGGCTCTTGGGCTTATCAGTTTTTATAGGAAAATCTTTCTTCTTGTCTAAAACTGTAAGGCCTAGATCTTTGATATTTGGTATGTAGCATCATCTATTATTGTTTTCTACCACGATTGTTCAAATTATGACCTCTGTCTTGGCGCTTATTAATTTTTCATATGAAAGTCTTTGAAAATCTTCTTCTCTTAAACTGTAAGGCCTAGACCTATGATAGTTGATATGTAGCATGATCTAATGGTCCTCTACAAATAATTTTCAAATTATGACCTCTGGACCAAAAATGGTCCCCGCTCTGGGGCTTATCAGTTTTTCATAGGAAAATCTTTAAAAATCTTCGTCTCTGAAACTGTAAGCCCTAGACCTTTGATATTTGGTATGTAGCATCGTTTAATGGTTCTTTTCCAAGATTGTTCAAATTATAACACATTGGCCCTGCCCTGCCCTAGGTTACTTGAATTCATTGTATACTTAAATCCGTTATAACCAGGGGAGCGATTAAGGGACATCATGGCCCTCATATAGATCTATTTGAACACCTTCAGTTTTTTCCCATTGATTTACCTATGTGAGTTGTTTTAATTTACTACACCTCTTTCTCTATGTATTGAGTTTTAAGTTATGATAGCAATGTTTTTTTCTAAATGACAAAATTTTGCCATATGTTTCAGGCCTACTGTGTGTCCGACATGTTTGTAAAGAAGTCAAAAACCAATGGGAAACCTTTGACAGAATACGCCACTACTCAGTGCTATAGTGAAGAAACGACTGCAGAATCCGTGGCTACAAACTTGTAGATTGGTGCCTGTTAAAACCATTTACTTCATAGCAGTGCCTTTGCAAACATTCCTTTTAACCCATTACCTCATTGGCTATTTTTAGATAAAAACTCTTTGAACAAATCTACCCAAAAGGAGCATTTACTAGAGAAAAGGAAAAGTTTAGAATTGTGTAACTTTGAAACCACTGTGATAAAATAAAGCATTTGCTCCATTGGAGCAAATGCTCTATTTATCACAATGGTTTCAAAATGTGGCTTTTACAGAGGCGTCAAAAGGGGTCAATATGAGGGAATGGGTTAACCCTTTTCAAACCTAGTAGACCCTCTGGTAGGAACCATCTGATTTAGGGTGTGCTCTGTTTTGCTTATGTGTTTCAAAATTATCAAATACATTATATTTGGCATACTGTAGGCTGAAGTCCATTTTGACCATTTACTCCACGAATATTCATGAAAGAAATAATGACATCATGAATATGAATTAGATTAACATGAATGCAGGAATGAATGGCCATGGCAGAAACTGTAGAACCATATCTATACATGTATGTTTATTATTTCATAAGCAAACAGAGCTGAGCCTGATCAGAAGCTCCTACATGAGCTGGGTCTGCACTGTTTATAAAGGTGTAAAATGGCATTAACCCTTTCCTTCATAAATACGCCGTTCTACGCCTCTGTAATAGTCACTTCTTGAAACCATTATTATAAATAGAACATTTGCTCCATAGGAGCAAATGCTGTATTTATCACAATGGTTTCAATACTACACAATTCTAACATTTTCCTTTTCTCTAGTAAATGCTCCTTTTCGGTAGAATCATTCAAAGAGGTTGGGTCTAAAATAGCCTATGGAGGAAAGGGTTAAAGGTCAATAAAGGAGTTAACCCTATAATCCACAATCATGCCTTTGCACACAGAGTAGATCCAAATCAGACAGGGTGTGCTCTATCTGCTTCTATGTTACAAATATAATTCTCTACTATGATGGCTACCATTTCTTAATACAAAATTAAATTAATATTTATTATGGGAGGAGGCTGGCATGTATGTTCATATTGTAAATGATGAATGTTTTTCATTTTAATAGATAAGATATAGTCCATCATTATTTATCTGTTTGCATTTTGACTAATCCTGTATGTTTCTTATGTTGACCAGGTTCTTTTTCCTGATGCTACATTTTACTTATGTGCAATTAGCTGTTAGTTGATTTTGTAAATGTAGGCCAAGCTATGCTACAGTAAGACTACTGTTAAGTAACTGCTTCATGAATCATGAATACTTCATGAATAAATATTAGTGATGTTACAGGTTACAGAAATTGTAACAGGTTAATTGAAAGCAGTAACGGAGCAGTTAACAGGTTAACCAGATGAGACTTACGACGCTGCATAGGCAAGTTCGAAGTACATGTATTACCCCACCCATCAACAATCATTGAAGAGACATTGTCAAAATTTTGGTTATAACTATCATTGTATCGTTATATTGTGACTTCGAGTTTCTTATTTTTGTTTATTGAATAAAAACTTTGCAGTCAACGTGTAATCATCAAACTCAAATGTTGTTAAAAAAGTCGGGGTCTACTTCCTAGGCAAATTTACTTTTAATAGGTAAAACATCACAATTATCATGGTTTTGCTTTTTGCATTGATTTTTATAGAATAATTCAAGATGGATATTTCATTCCAAAAAGTTTGCAGACAATTTTTATTTAATATTAAGATGAATGAGGTGATACAAATGTATACTGATGACGGTGACGACCTATTTAGTTCCGAAGTGCTGTCAGACCGATTCGTTCTTTGTAAGCTGGCAGAGTTTTATACCAAACAGAAATCTGTTACACCTCTATAATTAGAAATTCTAAATACATGTAAAGCAAATGTGTGGATCCGAAAGTTGAATCAATGAATCAATTGCGGATTTGATAGATGTTAACGGTCAGATACAATGGCTAAGAATGATCTTGTTTTCCTTAATCATAAAGCCCATCCAATTGTTTTGATAGTGCTTTCACACGTCCATTGCATGTCATGATTGTTTATCTCAAATATCTATCAAAAAGGGATCTACATTGACCTCGGCCTTTGACCCCCGCAGTTTAATGACAATTAATGTGTTGATTGGGCAGATTGGAAGAGTGTAATGAACCAATGCGACACTTATTTATTATGAGAGGGACCTGGCATGATGTATTTGTTTTGAAAATGCAACCTGCTTTCAATATGTCTAAGCAGTTAATCTATTTGCAAAATTGTAACCAGATAATCGGATCAGAAACTGTTAACCTTACCTGTAACATCACTAATAAATATAGATGTCTTCAAAAGCAGGTGACTGCTTAACCCTTTACTCCATAAATATGTATTTCTACGCCTTTGCAAACAGCGTAGACTAAGATAAGACGACTCCTATAGGAGCCATCTGATCAGGGTCTGCTGTGCTTGCTTATGATACGATATAGATATCATTCTACAGTTTCTGCCATTGCCACAAAAAAAACTGTGTTCATATGCAATTATGACAATTAATTTTATTAATATTCATGATATTATTTTTTCTTACATAACTATTCAGGGAGTAAGGGGTTAATGTAGGAGCTTTCTGCATTAAGCTACCACCTGCCTTTACTACCCAGAGATAGACCTCTAGGTGGTAGTCACTTTAGATTGGGGTTTACTGTAGTTGAAATGGTATGTGTTCTACACTAGATGATAGCTACTCTGTCTTTCTTTGTTTTACTGTGATTTACAGTTTACTGTAGTTGAAATGGTATGTGTTCTACACTAGATGATTTTTTCCAGAAGTATTCCAACAAACTTATTATGCAGACTCAGATCAAACGGCTCCTGAAGGAGCCATTGGGACAGGGTCTGCACTATTTGCTACTGTGTCAGTGTAATTTAACCTTTAGCCTGCTTAGCAAATCATTTTTGCAATTGTTTTCACCTACTACATTTTCAAAATTCAAGCTATAATCAATCTGTCTACAAAATTGTAATCAGGGTGTCAAACAGTTTTGATCCTGATGAGATGCCGAGTTACTGGGCATCTCATCTGAATCAAAACTGTTTGCACAGGTATTCACTCATCCGCCCATAGCAGGCTAAAGGTTAATGCCACCAAATTGGAATATTCAGCTTTACTAATCAGTAGAGGGAGGAGAATTGGTGTCCAAAAACGGTAATGATTATAATTACCAGATTTGTGTACCAATGTACCACATGATTTCTTAGTGGGTTATTTACAAGCTCACAGTCAGCAATTGAATCTCACAACTACTCCACTTTCCCTATTTATCATGCAACGTCACAAAATACAGTCACTTCCTACTAGCATAATATTTTCCACGTCGACCAATATTGTGCGAGGTACAGTGCATGTGTACTGACCCCACTGGGATGCAAGTTAATTCAGCCAATAGGAGGAAAACAGAAGGAAGAAAAAGGCATAATTTAACATAAGCATCAAATTTAACACATTTGCTCACCTTTGTCTCAACATTTTGTCCATGTAAAATGATTAAATCAAGTTTGTTTATGTTGTAAAAATCGACGACGTCGCTGCACGACAATATGACGTCACGTATATTGTACTATGATGTATTTTTATTCAGGGGACAGAACCACTTGAGCAAACTTTCTTTTTCTTCATTTTCTCCATTCTTTATTGGTGTTGCATGATAAAAGAATTACTACGCTAGTAGTTTAGAAGTTAAGCTGTGTTTTGGCTCGTCAGAAAAGTAGTTAAATGCTCACCAAGGCTCGCTTTTAACAACTTTTCTAACTCGCCAAAATACAGCTTAACTTCCAAACTACTAGCATAGTAATTCTTATGTAGATCTATTCAGACATCCAGTCTCCCCTTTCCACAGTTTTGTAAAACTATAGGCACCATTTTTATAAATTTAAACTTAACCCTTTTCTTGCTGAATTGTAAAATACATTTCTTCTTCTTTACCCATGCCCTGTTGTATAATTACATATATCTTCACTGTGTACAAATATTTCGCTGTGCAATCACTGCTATGGAGTGCACTGGTTGCTCAATCAACTTGTAAATAGTGCAGACCCTGATGAGGCAGCTCCTGCAGGAGCTGTCTCATCTGGGTCTTCACTATTTACAGGTAGGTATATTGACGCGAATAGCAAGCGAAGGGTTAAGTGATAGAGTAGCAAATGTTGTAAACCCAGTCTCAAACTGTTCCTTCAGGGCTGGAGCAGTTTGATCTGGGTCTGCACTATTTGCTGAAGTTTGTCAGGACAAATACTTGAGTAATTAGGGTAATTAGAACTAATTACCAGTTACTGACAAAGGATTCTGAGGTTTTGAGATAAAAATGCATTTAATATATTATGCTGTCGGCATTTAAGGGAGTAGCTGTATCTTGAGAAATGTTCAGCCTCCAGCACTTTCAGGGCATTGTTTTACATGTATGCTTATATCTTGTTTCTTCTCCATCGAACATTCAGTCTTATGTGGTATGCTGAATAATTATGTCTCCCCCCATATTTATATGGGGGAGACATTGTTTTCGTGAGAGTTGTCTGTCTGTCCGTCCGTCCATCCATCTGTCCGTCTGTCGGTCACACTTTTTGTCCGGACGATAACTTCAATATGCCTGATGCCAGTTGATTGAAACTTCATATATGGAAAGAGCATAATGAGAGGAAGTGTCATGCACAAGGTCCATAACTCTGGCTTCACTAATATAGGAGTTATTGCCCCTTGTAAAAAAACAACACTTTTTTGTCCGGACAAGTAACTCCTATATGGCTCATGCCATTGGATTGAAACTTCATATATGGAAAGGTCATGACGATAGGAAGTGTCATACACAAGGTCTATAACTCTGGCTTCACTAATAATGGAGTTATTGCCCTTGTAAAAAAAATTCACAATTTTTTGTCCGGACGATAACTCCTATATGGCTCATGCCATTGGATTGAAACTTCATACATGGAAAGATCATGATAAGAGAAAGTGTCATGCTTAAGGTCCATAACTCTTGTTTCACTAATATTGGAGTTATTGCCCTTTGTTAAAAAATCACAATTTTTTGTCAGGATGATAACTCCTATATGACACATGCCATTGGAGTGAAACTTCATACATGGAAAGATCATGATAAGAGAAAGTGTCATGCATAAGGTCCTTAACTCTGGCTTCAATAAATTGAGAGTTATTGCCCCTTTTACATTTGTTTAACGCTTTCTTGACCGGATGATAACTGCTACATGGCTCCTGCCATTGTATTGAAACTTCATACATGGAAAGAGCATGATGAGAGAAAGTGTCATGAACAAGGGCCATAACTCTGGCTTCAATACTTTAGGAGTTATTGCCCTTTGTTACATTTTTTGTCCGATCAATAACTCCTGTTCGACTGATGCTATTGGAATGACATTTCATTTATGGAAAGGGCATGATGAAAGTAAGTGTCGTGCACAAGGGCCATAACTCTGGTGTCAATATTTTTAGAGTTATTAGCTGTTATCATTTTCTTCTTGAAAAATGTGGTGTGGAAAGCGCATAATGAGGGGAAGTATCAATCATCAAGTCCATAACATTTTTAGTGATTTCCCTTTACATATTGTTTTTATTAGAGGGGAGACATCTGTTTTTGTGACAAAAACCTCTAGTTCAAACTGGCTCCTCCCTTTCTGAAAGTTAACTGAACAAAAAGTGTCAAAATTTATCATGGACAAAAATAATTTTCATGTCAAACAGTGCAGACTACGATTAAAAGGGCTACCTCAAGGGTCCTTTGATCTTGGTCTATACTGTTAGCAAAGGTCTTAGTTACTCGGTTCTCGCACATGAAGGATTAAAGTAAGAATATTTCGCTCATATAAACACATTTTCACACTTTGCAAACAGGGTAGACCCAGATCAGAGGTCTCCTATAAGAGCAGTCTGATCAGGGTCTTTTAAATTGTAAAAGATCTGACTACAATTCATACTAGTATCAAACATATTCCATTATAAAAATTCAGCCAATAAATATTCATGATGTAATTATTTCTCACATGAATATTCAACAAGGAAAAGATACCTGATGAATATTTATGTAAGATAATGACATCATGAATATCAATTACATGTAGCTGGATGTTATACTGGTATATGAACATTTATAGCCATGGCAGAAACTGTACGATCAGTATCCATGCTTATAAAAGTTTTAGTTGAGTCTGAATTCGTTCTCAAGTTTTTGATTGGTCAGATTTGAGCCTCTTGGCAAACAAAGTGGATCTAGATCATACAGTTCCTGCAGGAGTTGTCTGATCATGGTCTGCTCTGTTTGCTTATGGAATAATGTAGTTCTGATTCTACAGTTTCTGCTGTGGCCCAAATTGCCAATGTTCAAAGATCATTAAACACAAGAATGTAGTTAACCCTTTACTTGTTCCATTATTCATGTAAGAAATACATGTAATAACATCATGAATATTTACTTGCTGAATATTTGTAATGTTACACTTTCAAAGGAATGTTGTATTTTTGCAAAACAGTAGAATCAGATTTATATAATGTCATAAGCAAACTGAGCGGAACCTACAGCAGCCATCTGACCAGGGTTTGCTCTGTTTGCAAAGGCATGAAAAAGCATTTATGTGAAGTAAAGGGTTAATACTCATGATGTCATTATTTCCTGCATGAATTTTCATGGAGTAAAGGGTTTTAACTCATTCAACTATTTTTAGACCCAACCTCTTTTAATTAATCTACCGAAAAGGGGCATAAACTAGAGAAAAGCAAAATTGTAGTAGTTTTGAAACCATTGTGATAAATAGAGCCTTTGCTCCTATGGAGCAAATGTGATTTTTGCAGAGGCGCCAAAATGCGTCACTAGTAGGGAATGTGTTAAATAAAATGTAAGCATTTATAGTAACAAACTGGTGCATATTGTTCGCATTTGAATTTCTTTCACACGTTTACTTGTTCTGATGAAAATGCATTTATGTGAAGAAGTACTGAGATCTACTGTCAGACCAAACTACAGTACAGTGAAAGTATTACTACATTGTAGTTCATCTATAATACTTATACCTGGATATTCAAGGACAAAATAGTTATAATAAAATATGAAAGGTGTAACATGGTAGTTATCTTAGAAACTATTGAAACAAGATCTTTTATTTTCCATCAGCAAACATAGCAGACCCTGAACAGATGGCTGATCTGGGTCTAGGAGCTGTCTGATCTAGATCTACTCTGTTTGCAAATTTTTAAAAATATGTGTTTATGAACAGAACTACAGAGAAGGGTGCATACCCAAATACTAAAATCGTTATTTCACCACCAAACCCTGAAGAAATAAAGGAGTTTTTCTTGAAAATGTTTTAATTTACGCATCTTATCTGGACCTCTGTATGAAGAAAGGGTTAAAACTAGGAAGACCATGCTAACCCTTTGTTATTGTGTCACCTGCCAAGAGGCAGTGTGTCACTTAGGGATCACTAATCCGTCATCTGTCCGTCCGTCCGTCTGTCTATCACACTTTCTGTTTTTGGCTGTCATTTCTAAACTAATAATTATAGAGCTTGCAAATTTCACATGTGTCTTCCTCTCATTGAGGACCATTGATGTAACTAAGAGCCATCACTCTGCATGGACTACTTTTTGAGTTATTCCCCTTTTCTGATTTTCGCACTCCAGCATATTAACACTTTTTGTGTCAGTTGCGAGGTGACACATGTGTTCCTCCTAACACTCTTGTTAAACTCTATACTCCATGAATATACATAGAATATTAATTACGGAATTTTTAGCGATGACAGAAAACTGTAGAATTGGATATACATTATTCCATAAGTAAACAGCTGACCTTGAGCAGACAGGAACCATCTGATCTGGGTCTACTCTGTTTGCAAAGGCATTAAAAGATGTATTATTGGAGTAAAGGGTTGAATGGCAGGATAGTAAGTAAATGTACATTTTTAATGTGTAGTCTTGGACATCTTCTTTGTTGTTTTACAAATCTCATACTTTTGTATTTTTATATATACTGTATGCTGTTACCTTTGTTAAGAATATTTTACTGCATTTAAATTTTATTCTATCTTGCCAAACTAGTAAAGTTATTTTAAATAAACTGTTTTGTCTTCTCTTTCATGGTCCTAGAATGTTAAAGCAAAACCAAGTAAAGTACCTAGTTATAGTCTACTTTCAGTCCGAATGACCGCTCAGCCAACTGTACATTTACTCCCCTGGTCATTGAGTCATTCGCCTACAATATTGAGCACTGCTAACATATGGCGCAATCATACAGCCGCAGTACTGGCTAGTGACCCTCACAGGTACCTATTTAACCCCAGGGTGGAGAGGAGGTGCGGGTGGGAGGCACTGAAAAGCGTCTCTGAAATTTCCGGGAGGGACCAGGATTTGAACCCCGGACCTCCAGACTGATAGTCAAGCGCGTTACAACTAGCTCACAGCACACCATGAAGTGTGAAATTTCTTTTGATAAGTCCATGGATATCTACTGCACATGCTGGTTGGTATGTCCGTCTGCAGACAAATAGTTTCTGATCAATAAATTTTCAATAAGAGTTATATTTGGTAGGGATGTTGGCCATGATAAGAAGACGACCCCTATTGATTTTGAGGTCAAGGTCAAACTTCAGTTTCCGAACAATATTTCATCCTTTTTACCTGGCGTGTTCACGGAGGATTATCATGAGTAGATGACCTCTAATTATTTTGAAAGGTCAAGGTCAAACATTAAAGCAAAATGAAGTAATCCAAATGGTTTCTGATCAATAAATCTGGAGTTCTCGTTTTTGGTCATGATGCATAGAAGACCCCGATAGAGTTTGAATGGTCAAAGTCAACCATTAAGGTTACAAGAACAATAACTTTATATTTCATACTTGACTTGTACATATATATATATTCATTTCATGAATCTAAAGTTTAGAGGAGAGCTATGCTAGAGTTGAGGTCAAACTTCAAAGTCAACTTTTTCATTACCAGAGATAGTCTTACCACTTGGGATGTTTACTTATCTCATGAAGCTGCAAGAGGTGCCAAGGTCAAATTCTAAAACTATTGGAGATATATACTTCGTATTTGTCATACTGTCTTATTCATCTCATAAAGCTGCATATTTTGAATGGGGCCAAGCACTGCATAGAATTCAATTAAACTTGATTCTAAGGTACCTCGTATGAAGATCAAAATCACTTTAGTTTCTACCAATATCAAAAGTTCATGTGCACATATATGCTATCATAAAAAGCCAGCCAATAGATATTCATGATGTCATTATTTCTTATATTATTATCCAACAGGGAAAGATTCAGAGATACATGTAATTTTATCTATTTGAGACTTTACCAATTTCACTGAAATTTGCATACATGTACATGTATACATTTTGTGTATCATCTTAAAATAACAAACACACCCAGGTTGCAAAGAAACTGAAAATTGTGAAAGTAAGAAAACTTTGCAAATATTTACACCTTGACCATGTTTTGTCATTCGAGCCTCGGAACAAATGAATAACCCTTCACTTCATAAATGTGCCTTTCTATGCAAACAAAGTAGACCCAGATCAGATTTTCCTGTAGGAGTTGTCTGATTAGGGTCTGCTCTGTTTGCTCATAAATTAATATAGATATGATTCTACAGTTTCTGACATGGTCAAAAATTCCTTAGTTCATAATTATGTCATTATAAAAATTATTCATGATGTCATTATTTCTCACATGAATATTCATGGAGTAAAGGGATAAATGATAAATATTACAGGGATATCATGTAAGTGACATGTATATAAAAGTGCAAAGATTATCAGCTTTTTGAAGAGCTTTATTCAGATTCTAGATCAACCAGTCTTTATGTGAACATACACAAAACCCACTGAACCATTCATACAACTATTACTAGTATCTATCAAGCATCATTTCTAGTGACAAAAAGGAAAGACAAAAATCTCTAAACAAAACAAAAGCATAAGTAAAATATCTCTATTTGAAAATAATCTTTGATCAACAAGTATTTAGCTAACAAATAAATAGGAGAAAAAAATCCTTCATTTATTATCAAAACTAAATTAAAACATCGGTTTAACGACTGAACTCGCTTTAAAATCTATGCTGGATATCAAAGAACAGTTTGAAATAACTATGTACCCAAATCACTGGCCTCATGAAGGGGACATCTAATTAGGGATACACTGCTAACCATAATATTTAAAAAATCATTGGAAAAATTTTCATCTGCAAAATTTCTTAGAATTTCTTGCTGATTATCATGAATTTTCAGCTATTGGTAAACCTTTTACTCCATGAATATTCAAGTAAGAAATGACGAAAGCATGAATATTAATTAGAATACTTGTTACAAAAGGACATGAACACAGTAATTTTTGGCCATGGCAGAAACTGCACTCATATCTATATCTTATCATAAGCAAATAGAGCAGACCCTGATCAGATGGCTCCTACAGGAGCCATCTGATCTGGGTCTTCTCTGTTTGCAGAGGCGTAGAAAAGTGTATTTATGGAGTAAAGGGTTAAAGATGATACGGTCATATGGCTATACATGAACTTTCAACAAAATTGAAGCAAAACTGTAGAAGAAGAAGGCCGGACAAAATTGTGTCCACGGACGGACAGATGGACGGACGGACAGACGGACAACCTGATTCCAGTATACCCCCCCCCCCAAACTTCGTTGTGGGGGGTATAAAAAGATTGAAGTGAAATAAACTCGATCCACATATCGCTAGTGTGCTCAATGATTGTGCTGCAACCAGAGTAACAATAGAAAAGTAATAAAGGGTACGACAAAAACGAGATCCTACGTTCTTCTTCCGTTTCCAGATTTCAGAGGGCGTCTTCATAGAGTACTAAGTCTTTCATCTCGGGGAACATGAAAAGAGGCCAACGTGATTGCCAACTGTAAAATGGTTGACAGCCAAACATGCAGTATTTAATGTGATACATATTCAGGAACACATCTGATTACTTTCTCTTTCGGTGACCTACTTTATTTAGAAATAATTTTCGGAATCCTTCGGAACCGGCTAAACACAGGTGCTAGGCGTGTGGCCATTTCACAAATACTGCTTATAAATACCTTCAAATACGTTTAGACATCATAACTTGACATTATAAAAAAAAAGAAAAAACAATGAATTTTTTTATTTTTTTTTCGATGTCAACCTCAAAGTTACTACCGGTTCTACGAAACTGAAGAGTTTTCGAAACAACCCGCGGCTGTCAACATTCGGCCAGCCATGATTTTTCGTGACCCGGAAATGCTTGAAGTGAAGAAGCGACTGGTGCCCGGCAGACCATTTGACTACTATAAAGCAGGTAACAAGTGCCCTGTAAACTGCTGATTATGTTCGCCCAAAATTTAGATTTTCTATTCTAATAAGACTGAAAAAAAAAGAAAAAACTAGCTCTATTTAAAATTTAATGACAGCCTTCATTTCATATAATATATTAGGAACAATGACTATAGTTACTTGGTAATTATACTGATTATTTTATAATCGTTTGCTTTCTAATATATGTGTTAATTTATTTTTCATATATAGTGTCCAGCACATGACTGAAAAATGTATACGTCGACTGCATTTTATTTTCCAGTTAACCTTTCCCTGTTCAATAATCATGTAAGAAAAAGTAACACCATGAATATTTATTATATTAATTTTTATCATTTTCAAGGGCATGTTTGCTTCGACGAATGGTATAGAATTATATCTATATATCATGGCACAAATGGAGTAGATCCTGGTCTTCTACGAGCTATCTGATTTGGGTCTATACTGTTTTCAAATGCGTGAAAAGGTGTTTATAGGAGGTAAAGGGTTAACAGGGTGTTTTATACAGAAACCGGGCACCAGTAATCATGTTTACAGGGCACTTGTTACCTGCTTCATAGTAGTCAAATGGTCTGCCGGGCACCAGTCGCTTCTTCGCTTCAAGCATTTCCGGGTCACGAAAATCATGGCTGGCCGAATGTTGACAGCCGCGGGTTGTTTCGAAAACTCTTCAGTTTCGTAGAACTGGTATTAACTTTGAGGTTGACATCGACAGTAAGTTGAATGGTTATGTTAGTTTTATTGAATGAGAGTGGAAAACGGACGATATTATGAGATCTAGTGTGACTTTCGATGTCATCAGTGGTGAAAATGTGCATTTATGTGTCGGTAGTGACTCGGTCGACTAAATCTAAGCTGGAGTTTATCGTCTCAAAACAGTAATTTTTCGGCTTATGATCGGCAATCAATGGTGTGTATTTGAAAGACTGGACATTTCTGCGTGCATTGACTCATATTTGATTGAAATCGAGCGGAAATTGACGTCGTAACAAGACGCGGAATGTAGTTGGTGCATTTTTTCTGCCACTTTGGACCATTTAGTTACATACCTTTATATAGTAATATACTATACGAAAAAAAAAAATCATTTTTTTTTTCTTTTTTTTTTATAATGTCAAGTTATGATGTCTAAACGTATTTGAAGGTATTTATAAGCAGTATTTGTGAAATGGCCACACGCCTAGCTAGCACCTGTGAACTGGCTAAGTAACTGTATCTTGTAGTACTTTAGGATCGTATCCCTTTTTAACGATTTTTTAAACATATTTGATGAATACTATGTGAAAATGGGTATATCCAATAATTTTACGAAATTTGTTAATCATATCACCATAAAATTCCGGATGTGAGATACCGTGTCGCAGGAGCGCCATAAGATTGCACTTATACTTTTCGGTTAGGATGAGGTTTACTGTATGTGAAGACGATTTGACACCGGTCTGAATTTACAAAATGAAGTTCGGACATTTATCCAATATTTCAAGTTAATAGTCCCTAAATACATGCACATGTACTGATAATGTTCATTGGATATCCAGCTGGTACGTTTGGTATACGTCCATCTTTGACACAGATAGCAGTCTATGGGGGTCCTTGATGAAATAACTCCATAGCCACAACAATGCATTTATGTTTAGGTTGTCTCCCTTTATTTCATTTTTGTGTTGAACCAGCGTTATTATAGTTCGATTTGGAGCACTGAGCCGTGACTGCGCTTTTCTATTTATAGAAGTTGCAACTATTCTAACTTATGGGTAAATGGACAATGGTTGTCACAAGAAGCTCGTAGTAAGCATGCAGGATTAGTTAATACAGTAAAACCTCTCTATAACGGCCACTAAATAACATCAAGTATTTTGTGTTAAAGGCAGTTGGTTGCTTAAAGCAAAGTGAAAGTAAAACAGAACGCTCCTATAGGAGCGTTCTGTTTGACTTTCACCTTGCTTTAAGCAGCCACCTGTCCTAAATACCAACTAATTAACACAATTTAGTGGCCGTCATAGAGAGGTTTTACTGTATATGCTTATTACTAGTCTGTATAACCACACGTAACTCCGGAACAAATACATGGTTTGTGACGCGTTTTACCTCTACGGGTGGACTGGTCTTACAGGTCACACAGCTCACGGGTACTCCCCAAGCTTGACCTGAGGCTAAATTAATCTTCGGCGTGTTTATCGGGATTGCTCGTAATACTCTGTGACAAAAAAGCAAAATGAAAAGCAATATTAATCATATTAATAACCTTACATGTATATATGAACTGTTAGCGTAGTGGTTTGTGTGTTGCACTTGTAAGTGCGATGACATGGGTTCAAACCCCGAATATATATTTTGTTTTTCATTGTACTCAGTGAACATAAAATGTCTATTATAACTTGCAACTTGTCTTTTTTATTACTAATTTTATTTTTTAACAGCCATATCTATTTTGCAATTTTTATCCTTAGAGCGTAAACGCTTCAAAGGTGTCTTAGGGGACATTATGAGTGTACTTGAATTTAAATAATAAAGTATGTGGGGAACACATGTCCTAATATTCGATAAATATCATGAAAGTCATGTTCCACGATGGTTGTGTGTAACTTTACCAAATGCAAATGTAATAAAATTAAATATGCCACCAAATAATATTGAAGTACCTTACCAATATATAGCTACGTACGAATTCGTTTTCTTATAGCGCATTTGCCAGGGTGTATATATACTCAGTGCAAAATGAAACGCACGCTTTTCATCATGGTAATATTTACATATAGAAGGAATATATTTGTGAATGAATTATTTCATTATAGCCAGTAGTTCTGACTGGTGTAATTCATGTTGAAAAAGCGAGGCTTATTATTGATTTCTTATCGTAGCATCATAACCTATACAAATCACATTATCCCGTGCGCAATATGTGCACGTGTTTTTTGCTGGATTCGATACATGTATCGCTGTATAGTTCGATTTCGAGTGCTGAGCCGTGACTGCACTTTTCTAGTTATAGAAGCTGCAACCATTCTAATTTATGGGTAAGTGGACAATGGTTGTCACAAGAAGCTCGTAGTAATCGTGCAGTATTAGTATTATATACAGTAAAACCTCTCTATAACGGCCACTATACATCAATTAGTTTGTGTTAAAGGCAGGTGGCCGCTTAAAGCAAGGTGAAAGTAAAACAGAACGCTAGGAGCGTTCTGTTTTACTTTCACCTTGCCTTAAGCAGCCACCTGCCCTAAATACCAACTAACTTACACAATTCAGTGGTCGTTATAGAGAGGTTTTACTGTATATGCTTATTACTTGTCTGTATTACCACAGGTAACTCCGAAACAAATATGTGGTTTGTGACGCGCTTTACCTCTACGGGTGGACTGGTCCTAAAGGTCACAGCTCACGGGTCAAAATCGAGCTATACTACACAAACCCGCCAAGCAGGAAAACACACTAAAACTAAACACGAATGGCTGATATCCATGTCACGTATCGGCGAATACATCCGAAACCCAGTCATTGGATTACTGGAAGCTGGCCGTCGCACGACGCTTTAATTGCCATGTGAGCACTATAACCCGGCTGCAGAACCGATACAATACATTTGGTGCTGTTGCCGACCGACCAAAATCAGGCAGACCCCATATGCCCACCAGAGACAGGTCTACCACCTTTGGAATCTGATCCAACCATCCTCCCACATAGCCTGGCTCACGAACAACTTACACCACGGGTATGTGAAACAATTGCATACTCCCACATAGCCTGGCGAATGAACAACTTACACCACGGGTATGTGAAGCGATTGTTTCATGCAACATTCAAACAAAACTTAATTCTAGAGCACTTTGATTCATATCAATTTATTATGTCTCCCCCCATATTTATATGGGGGAGACATATTGTTTTCGTGAGAGTTGTCTGTCTGTCTGTCTGTCTGTCTGTCCGTCCGTCCGTCTGTCTGTCTGTCCGTCACACTTTTTGTCCGGACGATAACTTCAATATGCCTGATGCCAGTTGATTGAAACTTCATATATGGAAAGAGCATAATGAGAGGAAGTGTCATGCACAAGGTCCATAACTCTGGCTTCACTAATATAGGAGTTATTGCCCCTTGTAAAAAAATAACACTTTTTTGTCCGGACGATAACTCCTATATGGCTCATGCCATTGGATTGAAACTTCATATATGGAAAGATCATGACAAGAGAAAGTGTCATACACAAGGTCCATAACTCTGGCTTCACTAATAATGGAGTAATTGTCCTTGTAAAAAAAAATTCACAATTTTTTGTCCGGACGATAACTCCTATATGGCTCTTGTCATTGGATTGAAACTTCATATATTGAAAGATCATGACAAGAGGAAGTGTCATACACAAGGTCCGTAACTCTGGCTTCACTAATAATGGAGTTATAGACCTTGTAATGTTTTTTCATAATTTTTTGTCCGGACGATAACTCCTATATGGCTCATGCCATTGGATTGAAACTTCATACATGGAAAGATCATGATAAGAGAAAGTGTCATGCTTAAGGTCCATAATTCTTGTTTCACTAATATTGGAGTTATTGCCCTTTGTTAAAAAATCACAATTTTTTGTCAGGATGATAACTCCTATATGGCACATGCCATTGGATTGAAACTTCATACATGGAAAGATCATGATAAGAGAGTGTCATGCATAAGGTCCTTAACTCTGGCTTCAATAAATTGAGAGTTATTGCCCCTTGTACATTTGTTTAACGCTTTCTTGTCCGGATGATAACATGGCTCTTGCCATTGTATTGAAACTTCATACATGGAAAGAGCATGATGAGAGAAAGTGTCATGAACAAGGGCCATAACTCTGGCTTCAATACGTTTGGAGTTATTGCCCTTTGTTACATTTTTGTCCGATCAATAACTCCTGTTCGACTGATGCTATTGGAATGACATTTCATTTATGGAAAGGGCATGATGAAAGTAAGTATCGTGCACAAGGGCCATAACTCTGGTGTCAATATTTTTAGAGTTATTAGCTGTTATCATTTTCTTCTTGAAAAATGTGGTGTGGAAAGCGCATAATGAGGGGAAGTATCAATCATCAAGTCCATAACATTTTTAGTGATTTCCCTTTACATATTGTTTTTATTAGAGGGGAGACATCCGTTTTTGTGACAAAAAACTCTAGTTTCATACTGATTTTCGATTTTTTTTCAGGCGCACGCTTACTGCCAATACTGTTAGAAACCGCCTTAACCCATTACCTCATAGGCTATTTTTAGACTCATTACCTCATAGGCTATTTTTAGATCCTATCTCTTTGAATAAATCTACCGAAGAGATGCATTTATTAGAGGAAAATCATTTTTTAGAATTGTGTAGTGTTGAAACCTTTGAAATGCTCTATTTAACATAATGATTTCACAAAGTGACTTTTCAGAGTCGGCAAAAGTCGTCAATATGAGGGAATGGGTTAAAGACGATGGCCTCAAATGCAGACGACCGAAGAAGGCACCCTTATTGACGGTGTGCCATAAGCGTGAGAGACTACGTTGGGCTCGAGCACACCTGAGATTCACCCGGCGTCAGTTGGGCAGTGTCCTGTTTACAGACGAAACACCCTTTTATAGGTTGTTTTGAGCAGTATGTTATTGTTTGATATTGAATAAAGTCGTTTAATTTACCGACGATAATAAACGGAACATGCACGAGTCTCAGGTCATATTTGGCGAGTAATACTCTGAATGTCCAAACATCACACGAAACAAGAACTATATACAATTTTTGCGTGATCCGAGAGTAATATCTGTCTAAGCATACATGTACAACATCCTTCTTTTCGGTAGCGAAATGTCCATCACCAAATACAATTCGGTACGAACGAAACAGGGGGCAAATGTTCTTTTCTGTATGATCTGGATCTGCTCTGTTTGATTATTAGGTTAATTAATTAATTCGATTATTAGGTTAATTAATTAATCGATGAGTGCTTTCCAACGACATATGACTTGCCATGATTGAAGAAAAAATTGATTTTAACCGATTTGGCAGGTCAGGACCTGTGCAAAACTTGACAAATTCACAAAAACTGTTTTTTACCATCTTCACTAATATTAGAGATAAAATGCTGTTATGTTTTTTCAGATGTAACCTAGACATTTTATCTAACCATTTTCTAAGATAGAGCCGCCGCTCATTTTTCAGACCTTTGAAAGGCGATAGCTCGATCTATTTTACACGTATTTCAGATTTGAAAACAGATTTGAACTCGCCTGGTCGATGTGGCAGGTCTGGATCTTTCTAAAACTGGACAAATTCTCAACACACTATTTTGAACCATCTTCACATAAGATAATATGAACTAAGGCACTGCCTCTACCGGGAATCGACCATCGACATTTTACATGCAATGAAGTAAAAAATAACTAATGAAATTTAAAGAAAGTAGATGCATGTAATTCAAAACAAGTGTTGCGAATCTCGCACATTATCCACTATCTACTTATGATTAAGATGCGTAACAAATTAAATCTGAAAATTGTTAGTGAAGAAAGCCACAACCACGACAAAATCTAAGCAATAATAATGATAGTGTCCATTATCGTTCATCTAAGACAATAGGTCACGAAGTACAGAGTGCTACGTAAGAACATACATTTATGCATGTCAATTTATTGTCAAAATATAGCCAAACAAGAAATGTGTTGCAGTAGGTGACAAATGCCCCCAAAGCGAAGCACTGGCAATGAAAGGTGATTTGTAAGCAGGTCTACATATGCACTGCAAAATGAAAGTAAATATTGCATAGTAATACTGTATGAGCAGAATTTGAACTCAAGCTACCACAGAAGACAAGCTTTTTTGTAATTGAGGTCAAATGTCAAGGTAATGGCCACATGACCTACAAAAAGTATGTGACATTCCGCCATCCGGAGATGAACCCACACATCATATTTAGTGATTATCCTAGCTGATTTGGTGTAGGGATATTCTGTGGACAAGCTTTTTTTGTAAATGAAGCCCAAGGTCAAGTTCACATTGACCTATGAATAGTATGTGAGACCCCGCCATCCCAAGATGTACTCACACACCATATTTGGTGATCCTAGCTGAAGTAGTGTAGGAGATATGCTCCGGACAGGCTTGTTTGTAAATGAGGTCAAGGTCACATTGACCTAAAACTAGTAATACTGTATGCGACACTCTACAATCCTAAGATTAACTCACATGCCATATCTGTGATCCTAGCTGATTCGGTATATGAGGTTTGCTCCGCATAAGTTCATTTTGTAAATGAATACCAAGGTCAAGGTCACATTGACCTATAAATAAAATGTGACGCTTAGCCATATGCCCCATTTGTTTTTATTTTTAGGAAACAAAATGAATACTTGGCAAATGTTCACCGATTATTCACCAAAAATACTGGTACATAAAATTCTGTTCAATGGCTTAATTACTTTAATACTCCCTTTAGCCATAGAAGGGATTTAGCCAATCTATGGTGGCCATTTTTAGCTTGACTGCTTTTTGAAGAAAAAAAAGAGCTATGTCGTAACTCCACCATCTGCATTTTCGTTGTCACTGTTTGAAAACTTTAATATTGGAACCGCCAAGTGGTGCTCCTGTAATCGCAAATAGGCATTGTGTGAAGGAATATCTACACTAATTAGTTGGGATTATACTATCTAGACATACGACGCACATTCAAAAGTTAGTATTTGTATGTGTCTAAACCGTAGTTTTTGTAAGAAAATCGTGTCTAAACCGTAAAAAATAGATCGGATCTAAACCGTACAGTGTACTTTTACCACTACGGGCTAAACCGTACACTCGACATTTTTTTCAACCCTCTCAAAAAGACAGATTGTAGATTTGTGCTTCAAACTAATTAACTCAGCGTTAATATCGGACTCAAATGCATATACCCACAGTGTTAGAAAAGGCTTAGCGATGTTGGGAAGCTTACAATGAGGTAAAATATGACCTCCTTCTCGATTCGATTTCTGATATTCGGTTTCTGCATTTTTCACAGAAGATTTTGAGCCTTACACACAGACATGAACCATTAGGAGGTAAACCGCTGTTGACGGGCGTTATAATTCTGTGTTATGACACCAACTAAAAAACGGAAAGAAAAATCTACATTGTTTAAAAAGTGTAAAAATGTGATGCTTACCTTTCAGCCTCCTGTTCGTCCACCATCTTGGAAAAGTCTAAACATTCGCGACCGTACAGCTTGCACCACAGTGAAATGTAAACTCGTCTTTTCTTATGTTTGTTTGATTCAACAATAGTTCATTTATACCAGATTTAGTTTCTTAGCCACGCAGGAAATATTAACCAGAATGGCGTTTTGTTGGTAAAAAAACAAAAGATATAACACCTCGTAAATCGTCTTAAAATGCATTCATCTAAGAAAACACAAATTTAAAAAACAATCGGCCACCCCATACAAGTTTGCTAATATCCTTCGCGGCCCAAATCTCCACAACTTGCATACGCGCCTGGCACGTCATGTACTACACATACATCAACATGTGCTTAAGAGTGTTGTGTTACACGTTTGAGTAGAAAAACTCTGTCGGAATACAACATTTTTTTACAGAAAAAAAGCACTTGATCTGGGTTCACACTATCATCAATTTAGCCTGAAATTCCAAACAGAGCTTAATTACTAGGTGCTAGATCAACTTGTTTCGAAAATTAAAGTTCAGTAAATTATAAGCTTTAAATAGCGAGTTTGTCAATAGGTTAAGTACTACGAATATATTCCAAAAATCGCCAAATTGACTGAAAGAAAATCTATAAATCGACAACTATGTTTATTTTCTGACAAAACTAGAACTATCACTAAAGGTGATGAATACCCCCACATGGCAGCTTTGATTGCGAATCCAAGTTTGTGACACCAACTATCCATGTAACAGGACTAAAACACATAAATACTCAAAGTTAAAGGAGAGATAATTCGGTAATGCTTGCAACAAACATATGAAAACTTTAAAAATGAAGGAGGATTTGTGACACGAAATCCCCATGTTTCATGCCAAAATGAAAATGTTCGCGCTGGTCCGAATTTGCAGAATGACACTGGTTCTTTTTCCATTTCAAGGCCAGGTATTGAGTTCAAGGTCACAGAGACCTGAATACCTACTACCCAATATGTATTGACACAACAGGTTTGGTAATGCTAGATAATAGAGTATAGGATATATGCTCCGGACAAGAACTGAAATTTGTGTATTGCACATCTACTACTCCTGAGTAACATTTATGCCAAGTATCAAGTAAATCAGGTTGAAAGTGAAGGAGGGGTTCAAAGTACAAGATTTTGCCTGCCAATTTCAAGACCAATTTCAAGGCCAAAGGTCAAGGTCACAGAGATTTGAAATATGTGTCTTGTACATCTACTATTCCCGAGTAACATTTATGCCAAGTATCAAGTAAATCAGGTTGAAAGTGAAGGAGGAGTTCAAAGTACAAGATTTTGCTTGCCAATTTCAAGACCAATTTCAAGGACAAAGGTCAAGGTCACAGAGACCTGAAATTTGTGTCTTGCACATACATGTATACTACTCCTGAGTAACATTTATGCCAAGTATCAAGTGAATCAGGTTGAAATTGAAGGAGTTCAAAGTACAAGATGTTGCCTGCCAATTTCAAGGCCAAAGGTCAAGGTCACAGAGACCTGAAATTTGTGTCTTGCACATCTACTACACCTGAGTAACATTTATGCCAAGTATCATGTAAATCAGGTTGAAAGTGAAGGAGTTCAAAGAACAATATTTTGCCTGCCAATTTCAAGACCAATTTCGAGGCCAAAGGACAAGGTCACAGACATTTGAAATTTGTGTCTTGCACATATACTACGCCTGAGTAACATTTATGCCAAGTATCAAGTGAATCAGGTTGAAAGTGAAGGAGGAGTTTAAATTACAAGATTTTGCCTGCCAATTTCAAGACCAATTTCAAGGACAAAGGTCAAGGTCACAGAGACCTGAAATTTGTGTCTTGCACATATACTACTCCTGAGTAACATTTATGCCAAGTATCAAGTGAATCAGGTTGAAAGTGAAGGAGGAGTTCAAAGTACAAGATTTTGCCTGCCAAATTCAAGACCAATTTCAAGGCAAAAGGTCAAGGTCACAGAGACCTGAAATTTGTGTCTTGCACATATACTACTCCTGAGTAACATTTATGCCAAGTATCAAGTGAATCAGGTTGAAAGTGAAGGAGGAGTTCAAAGTACAAGATTTTGCCTGCCAATTTCAAGCCCAAAGGTCAAGGTCAAGGTCACAGAGACCTGAAATTTGTGTCTTGCACATCTACTTTTCCTGAGTAACATTTATGCCAAGTATCAAGTGAATCAGGTTGAAAGTGAAGGAGGAGTTCAAAGTACAAGATTTTGCCAGCCAATTTCAAGACCAATTTCAAGGCCAAAGGTCAAGGTCAAGGTCACAGAGACCTGAAATTTGTGTCTTGCACATCTACTACACCTGAGTAACATTTATGCCAAGTATCAAATGAATCAGGTTGAAACTGAAGGAGGAGTTCAAAGTACAAGATTTTGCGGACAGACCGACGTCCAACAACCGACCAACCGACAGGCTGATTCCAGTATACCCCCCTCAAACTCTGTTTGTGGGGGTATAATTACCCAACATCTTCCTGTCCCAATTGTAGATTCTATCGCATTTGAAGCATTTTATATAATTTATATTTCGCATAAATGTCTTCCCAGAACCCTCTAAAATGCGCCTCTAGCATTGTAGATTTTCATTTTTTTACCGGGGGAGCATGCCCCTGGACCCCCCCCCCCCCACCAACCAGACGAGATGTCGTTTGAAAATGTGGACGGATGCCGGATGGATTGCGGTCACAATAGCTCAACCTGAGCTCAGGTAAGCTAAAAGTGTTGCAGATGACAATTACTTGAGTGAAGGAAGGAAAAAGGCAACATCTCATACTTCTTTCTGTATGTTTAATTTACTTACTGTACAATATAGATCTATTACTTAGATTCAATTTAATGTATCACAGTAAAACATATATAATTATAATATAATGTTACTTTATGATTATTTCATTATTACAAATATTCCAACAAAAATGCCCGTCTCTGAAAGTTGTTAACCCTTCCCCTGTTCTATGTTTATTCCAAATTTCAACACCTACTGAATAGTCATGGATAAAATAGTGATAATGAAATATGGAAGATGGTAGCCATATTCGAAAATAAAGAAGCACATCTTTCAAATTCCATTAGCAAACTGAGCAGACACTATATAGACCGCTCCTATAGGAGCCGTCTGATCTGGGTCTACTCTGTTTTCAAATATGTGAAAAACACGTTTATACGAAGGAAAGAGTTAATACCAAAATAACTATTTTAGAAAAGGCAATTCGATAATGAACCTATAATCGTGTCCTTGACATCAGACAAGAGGAGACCAAATGCAAATGGCCAAAATGGCTTATGATAAAACATCAGCATGGCCAAAATGGCTTAGGATAAAACATCAGCAGTCTTCATATTTCCTCCTTAACAGTTCATAATTTTTTGTGAACCATAAAAATAAATTACTCTACCCTTTACAGATATGATTTTTATATCGTTGCAAACAGTGTAGACCCAGACCAGACATATGATCAGGGTCTGTTCTATTTGCTTATGAATGATATAGATTGGATTCTACAGTTTCTGTATAAGACAAAATCCCTTGTGCACAGTGCCATTACAAAAAACCAGTTAATACTCATGATGTCATTTTTTTCTTGCATGGTTATTCATCAGTGATACTCTCTACAATAAACACATATTTTTCAATAAAATCATAAAACATGATTATGTTCAATTATGATGATTGCCGATTTGAAGTTATATACAAGAGGGCCATGATGGCCCTTAATCGCTCACCTGTTCGTAACAGATTATTGATTTCAATGACAGATTGCATAATTTGAAAAAGCTTGGTAGAAAACCATCAGATGATGCTACGTACTAAATATAAAGAGTCTAGACCTTAAAGATTTTCCTATGAAAAACTGTTAAGCCCCACGGCGGGGTCAATTTTGATCCGGGGTTCATAATTTGAAAATCTTGGTAGAGGACTATTAGATAATGCAACATACCAAATATCAAAGGTCTATGCCTTACAAGATCAGAGAAGACTTTTAAAGATTTTTAAGAAAAGATTTTTAAAAACTTTCCTATAAAAAACTGATATGCCCCTGGGCGGGGAAGTTTTCAACCCAGGGGACATAATTTGAACAATCTTGGTAGAAAACTATTAGATAGCGCTACATACCAAATATTAAAGGTCTCTGCCTTACAGTTTTGGAGAAGAAGATTCTTAAAGCTTTTCATATGAAAAACTGATAAGCCCCAGGGTGGGGCCATTTTTGACCCAGGGTTAATAATTTGAATAATCTTGGTAGAAAACCATTAGATGATGCTACATACCAAATATCAAGGGCCTAGACCTTACAGTTCTGGAGGAGAAGATTTTTAAAGATTTTCCTATGAAAAACTGATAAGCCCTTGGGCGGGGCCATTTTTGGTCCGGGGTCATATTTTGATTAATCTTAGTAAGAGGACGATTAAATAATGCTACATACCAAATATCAAAGGTCTATACCTTATAATTTTAGAGAAGAATATATTTAAAGACTTTCCTATGAAATACTGATAAGCCCCGGGGCGGGGCCATATTTGGCCCAGGGGTCATAATTTGAACAACCTTAGTAGAGGACCATTAGATCATGCTACATACCAAATATCAAAGGTCTATGCCTTACAGTTTCAGGAGATGATTTCTTCAAGATTTTCCTATGAAAAACTGATAAGCCCTGGGGCGGGGCCATTTTTGTCCTGGGGGTCATAATTTGAACAATCTTAGTAGAGGACCATTAGATGATGCTACATACCAAATACCAAAGGTCTATTCCTTACATTTTCAGAGAAGAAGATTTTTAAAGATTTTCCTATGAAAAACTGATAAGCCCTGGGGCGGGGCCATTTTTGTCCTGGGGGTCATAATTTGAATAATCTTAGTAGAGGACCATTAGATGATGCTACATACCAAATACCAAAGGTCTATGCCTTACATTTTCAGAGAAGAAGATTTTTAAAGATTTTCCTATGAAAAACTGATAAGCCCCGGGGCGGGGCCATTTTTGGTCCAGGGGTCATTATTTGAACAATCTTAGTAGAGGACCATTAGATGATGCTACATACCACATATCAAAGGTCTATGCCTTACAGTTTCAAAGAAGAAGATTTTTAAAGATTTTCCTATGAAAAACTGATAAGCCCTGGGCGGGGCCATTTTTGGCCTGGGGGTCATAATTTGAACAATCTTAGTAGAGGACCATTAGATGATGCTACATACCAAATACCAAAGGTCTATGCCTGACAGTTTCAGAGAAGAAGATTTTTAAAGGTTTTCCTATGAAAAACTGATAAGCCCCGGGGCGGGGCCATTTTTGGCCCAGGGGTCATAATTTGAACAATCTTAGTAGAGGACCATTAGATGATGCTACATACCAAATGTCTATGCCTTACAGTTTCAGAAGAAGATTTTTAAAGATTTTCCTATGAAAAACTGATAAGCCCTGGGGCGGGGCCATTTTTGGCCCGGGGGACATAATTTGAACAATCTTTGTAGAGGACCATTACATCATACTACATACCAAATATCAAAGCTCTTGGCTTTGTAGTTCCAGAGAAGAAGATGTTTAAGTAAATTGTTGACGCCCGCACGTACGCACGACGCCGGACGCCGGACATAGGATCATCCCAATAGCTCACCTTGGCACTTTGTGCCAGGTGAGCTAAAAAAATGCTCCTGTGATAAAAAATAAACTGTTTTCATGGATATTTATAATTTTTCATACAATAAAATATCATCCATTTTTTTAACAGTTCTAAAATGCAAATTAATACTATCTATCTATAGTTTGTCCGTCGTGAACAAAGAGAACCACTAATAAACCTATGGCTTGGGGTGGGCTGGGTCTGTATGGGTACGAAGATGGCTGGTTAGGCCAATTCGTGCTCAAAACACTAATACATTGGAGAATAATATCAGATATTTGGTATCAAGCACATGCAAATGTTCTATTCTTCAGCATTTATTCCATCGGGTTTTCTTGTGATATACTTCTTTTTAGCATATAAACAAATTACTTATTAAACTGTTTGCCATTTTTAAAATGTGTTGCAAGTAGAGACTATCATTTTAAGCATTTTATTTCTTTTTAAAATTTCTTTGACTTTGGACAAAATGGTATAAATTTTACATACAACTGACTTGCAATTGGTCAACATTTTGTATATAAAGATTTTTTTTTTAATTTGGCAAAGAGTTTGGAAGGCACTAATGTAAACAAGAGAATCGGTAGAACCGATGGATGCTCCCAAACTGCAGACAAATTTTAAGTATGAAAAATAACAAAGTGCAATAACTCCTAAAATATGAAAAAAGAGTGATGATTCTTGTGCACTGCACTTCTCCTCATCAGTATCAATCTAACTATGAAGTTTCATGTTGATACCTATTACAGTTTTTGTGTTATGCTCCGGACAAATTTTAAGTATGAAAAATAACAAAGGGCAATAACTCCTAAATTATGCAAAAGAGAGTGATGGTTCTTGTGCACTGCACTTCTCCTCATCAAGATGAATCTACCTATGAAGTTTTATGTTGATATCTATTACAGTTTTTTTTGTGGTATGCTCCGGACAAAGTTGGAATGGATGGACTGACAAACGGACAAAGCGGGGACTATATGCTCCCCCAACACCGTTGTTGGGGAGCATAAAATGATAGACTGACAGATGGACTGACTAACTGACTGAGCTGCATCGCTCCAATAAAATCAAACCTCACTAAAGATAGGGTAGAAATACATTTCATTCTGCATATTTACATTTCATAAGACTTTAATTAGAGTGTTATAATAGCACATGGACATAGAAATTTTAGCCATGGCAGAAACTATAGAATCATATCTATATTATGTCATGAGCAAACTGAGCAGATCCTGATCAGATAGCTCCAAAGGAGGCTGTCTGATCAGGATCTACTCTGTTTGCAAAGGCGTAGAAAGGCATATTTTATCATGTAGTGAAGGGTGAATACAAAGTTTAGCTTTGGAATGATTGACTGACTAAGTTGGGTTTTATGGCACCGCAACACTTTATAGATTCCCTTTGGAATGGGGATGAAATATCTACAGCATTGATGTTATCACTAGTGACCAATCTGTGGGAAGTGTCCTTTGAATCCCTTAACAATTTACTTAATGAATATTTATCTAAAAAATACGACCAAATGAATATTAATTTCATTAATTTTTATACATGTAATGGCATATGAATAAGAGATATTTTTGCCATGGCAGAAACTTTACAATCAGATTCTATTAGCAATGAGCAAACCCTTCAGATCTAGGTAAACTCTACACGTCTTAAAGGGATAACATTTGCTAACAATAATGTGAAATGGTAAACAATGCAGACAAAGGCTCCTATAGGGGTCCTCTTATCTAGGTCTACAACTTATTAACAATTTTTCAAATACAACAAAGCACACATTCGACTTTGGCATATTGTATATGTCTCTTTATATACATATACATGTGTAATCTCTTAGCATTGCACTTTGTACAGATATGTATTATACATTAACTTTATAACAAAGCTCTTAATCCTTTCCCTGATGAATATTCATGTAAGAAATAATCCTATCATGAATATTGATTACCTGAATTGTTATAATGGCATATGTGTATATGAAATACTGGTAATTGTTATAGTGGCATATGTGTATATGAAATATTGGTAATTGTTATAGTGGCATATGTGTATATGAAATATTGGTAATTGTTATAGTGGCATATGTGTATATGAAATATTGTTGTTGGTGGAACCTGCAGAGTAAAATCTGAACAAGAAAACAGAGCAGACTGGTCAGACAGCTTATACAATAGCCCCCTGATCTGGGTCTTCTCTACTTGCCAAGGAATGAAAAGTACTTATATGAGGGGAAAGGGTTTTAGCACAAAGGACTAATTTAGAATTATCTTTGCAAACAGCTTGGATCCAGATAATTGCTAAATAATTTGACCTTTCATTAGGATAAAAAACTAGAACATGTTTTTCCAAAAAGAGTGGAAGGATGAATTGCAGTTAACACTAATTGTTGACAAAAGTTACTGAGTGGAGAGAAAGTTAACACTAATTGTTGACAAAAGTTACTGAGTGTTGAGAAAGTTAACACTAATTGTTGACAAAAGTTATTGAGTGTTGAGAAAGTTAACACTAATTGTTGACAAAAGTTACTGAGTGGAGAGAAAGTTAACACTAATTGTTGACAAAAGTTACTGAGTGTTGAGAAAGTTAACCATTTACTCTATAGAGATGCCTTTTGACACTTTTGCAAACAGAGCAGACTCTGGTCAGATGATTCCTGTATGAGCCTACTGATCAGGGTCTACTCGGTTTGATTATGTAATAACATAGATCAACAGTGATGGAAAGGAGCCAACTCTTGGCATACTTTTGTCATTTTGTAATTGTCGTCTGCAAAAACTTGTCTGTTGCAATTGTCAAAGTTGTTATTTTTTCAAGATACTGAGCGTCAAACAGTTTGGATCCTGATGAGATGTCCAGTAACTTCAAACCAATACAATGTGTGTAATGAATGAATCTGGTGGGTGACAAAAATACTTGTTGCAACATGACTCACTGAGTATATGTAGAGGACGAGCCAATATTTAACCCTTTACTCCATAAATACGCCTTCCTACGTCTTTGCAAACAGAGAAGACCCAGATCACAAGGCTCCTATAGGAGCCATCTGATCAGGGTCTGCTTTGTTTGCTTATAATAAAATATAGTTATGATTCTACAGCTTTTGCCCTGGCCTAATATTCCAGAGTGCATGTGCTATAATAACACATTAATCTAATTAATATTCATAAAGTTATTATTGTTTACATGAATATTCATGGAGAAAAGGGTCAAAACGATAATCCTGCCCTTTTTCACCTTTGTAGACAGGGTCGATCCAGATTAGGCAGCTTTTGTAGGAGCTATTTTCAGCTAATTGCAATAAATTTTCTTATGATATATTTTGCTTAAAGAATAATTATACAGTTAAACTTTGATATTTTGACCTCTGATAACTGGAACTTCAGGATATTTTGAACTCGGATAACTGGAACTTGAGGATATTTTGAACTCGGATAACTGGAACTTGAGGATAAGTCCAAGTAAAAGTTTGGTTCTTCTAAAATTAACAATACAGAATTTTATCACTATGCATATCTAGAAACACATGTGACAGCTTGATGCAGGTTCTACAAGAGCTTTCAACATTACTTTAGACCTGCATTAAGCTGTAAACTTAAGAAAATATCTTATTATAAATATGTTAGAAATCAGATTACTCCAACTTCTGATATCTCAAAGTAATTTGTATAGTCTGTTGCAGTTTAACTGTAACAGTCCTAATGGATAGAGTCTTGCGTGGACATTCATCAAATAAAGGATTAAAACATAAAATATCAAGCATCTTCATACACTGAACACATACAAAAACAACAATGACCACTTAACAACAAATGTCTGGCGTAAAAAAATAAATATATACTCCATCTCCTGCCAATGTTATACAAGATCAGCTGGGTTTGTCCGTTCAGTCACAATGTTAACAAGAATATACAGTGTGATTAAAACTTCTTCTGCTTACCCTATTATATATAACAAACACTCCTGGGAGTATCGAATTTTGAATACAGGTGGCTGCTAAATGCAGAATGAAAGCAATGCAAAAAGCTCATAGTTTTTTAATGATAGCTATTAAAGGGAAGGGTTATCAACAAATCCTCAACGTTTTACAGTGACATGAAAGTCATCTATTTCAATCACTTCTTTAACGCTTGAACTGATGCAAACAGACTAGATCCAGATCAGATGGCTCAAGAAGAAGCTGTCTGCTCAGTTTGCTCAGGGAATAACATAAATCTGATGCTACAGTTTCTGCCATAGCTAAACATTCCTGCGTTCATATGCCATTATAAGACTGCAGTTAATAGATAGCAGTGATATCATTATTTCTTACATTAATATTCATAAGGTAAAGGTGTTTAACCCTTAACTCACTAAATATGCCTTTCTATGCCTTTGCAAACAGAGTAGATCCAGATCAGACAGCTCCTACTGGAGCCATCTGATCAGGGTCTGTTCCGTTTGATTATGATATACTATAGATATAATGCTACAGTTTCTGTCATAGCCAAACATTCCTGAGTCCATGTACTGTTATAATAATTAATCTTATTAATATTCATGAAGTCATTATTCCTTGCTGGATATTCATGGAATAAAGGGTTAAATGAAGGAAAATAGTTAACTCCATTTCAAATAGAGCTCCTGAAAGAACTGTGTAGACTTGCAGTCTGCTCGGTTTGGATTTAAATTCATACAGATCGGATTTTACTTTTTTTGCAACTGTCAAAAATACCCTGGTTCATAGGCATTATAAACAAGATGTGTTTGTGAAACACTATGCCCCGCCCAATTTGACCTTGGACCCTGAAGGACGACCTTAACCTTGACATGAAACCCCTCAAAATGTGCAACTTCATGAGATACACATGCATGCTAAATATCAAGTCTCTATCTGTACTGGTTCAAAAGTTATGGCCAATGTTAAAGTCGGTAATTTGACCTATATATTTGACCTCTGACTTATAAGGATGACCTTGACCTTGACATGCCACACCTCAAAATGTGCAGCTTAATGAGATACATATGCATGCCAAATATCCAGTCTCTATCTGTACTGGCTAAAAAGTTATGACCAATGTTAAAGTTGGTGACTACAGACAAACAGACAGACAGTGCAAAAACAATATCCCCCCCCCCCCCCCCCCCCCCCGATCTGATATGGGGGCATAAAAATCAGCTAATAACTATTCATGATGTCATAATTTCTCTCATGAATATTCATAAAGTAAAGGAATAACAATCAAATGATAACAACTGTAATAATGTTTTCTGCATGCTTTTCATGGCTATTAGTTCTAACCAATTATATCCCTATATACCCCAATCTGATACCCTGCTAGCTATCAGTCAATTCAGCAAATACTGTTGAGCTTTGATATCTCAAACTCGGATAGCTTGAACTTTTGGATAACTCAAAGTAAAGGTTCGATCATTCAAAAATATATAACACAGAATATTTCTGAAATGTATAATCATTATGCATATCTAGAAACACATGTGTCAGCTAATGCAGGTCCAATGTAATGCTTTGAGTAATTGAGAACTTGAGAAATTGTCCAGATTAGAATTTGGATTACTCAAACTTGTGTTATCTCAAAATAATTTGTACGATCCCTTGAAGTTGGAGGTTCAGTAGTTGTACATGTAATTAAGCTTCAAGCAAATGCCATCTGAATAAATTGTCATCTGTTTCATTTCAGAAAGCAGACTTTTCTTCGATTTCTTTTAAAAACATTATCGGAGTGTAACCCAGTTTGAATTCTGATTTGTGCACATGCAAATTAGGTCTCTAGTAAGATCCAAACAGTCTGCAAAGGTAAGTAAGGAAGTACATGTACAAGTAAAAGAGCTAAGAGCTTTTCAGTACCAGTGAAGTTTTATGCACTGTTAAGCATGTAAAGCCTTAGCTATCTACTGGACTTGAAGATATCCATGAGACATTTCACTATCTGCAAGCTTTGTTTGCTATCCACTGGAGTTGTTAATATCTGCAGGACTGTAAGGTTGTTCTCTCTCCGCAGGACCCATCATTGTCTGCAGGGCTGTTTACTATCTGCGAGACTTGTCAATATCCTCTAGCATGTTTACCAGTCTCTGTTTGGTTTTCCTGTTCAGGTGGTCTACTGTGTTGACTAGAGCTAGTAGCTGCTTTAACGTGTATTCCTGTGAAGAAAAACCAGACTTACAATACACCCTGTTCTATATTCAAGTAAGAAATAATGACATAATGAATATTTATTACCTGAACTTTTATAATGTAAACTTTTCAAGGAAATTCTTTGCTTTGACAGAAATTGTAGAAAAATCAGACCTATATCATGTAAAAAGCAAACACAGCTGCCATAGGAGCAGTCTGATCTGAGTCTACCCTGTTTGCAAATGCATGAAAACATGAAGGAAAGGGCTGGACAAGGTGTATCTTATGAGACATTTTTTTAGCCAAATTGTTAAGAGAAGCTACAGCAAATTTGTCTGATACGGACACATTTTTAATCGGTTCTATACTAGGTATAAGTAAACAGAGCAGACCCTGATCAGATAGCTCTTACAGGAGCCATCCAATCTGGGTCTGCTCTGTTTGCAAAGGCACAGAAAGTAAAGGGTTAATTTTTATAACGGCATACGAACATAAAAGGTTTTGGGTATGGCAGAATCTGTAGTTTTATATTATTACCAAAGGCAAACAGAGCAGACACTAGGCAGACGGCTTCTACAGGAGGTCTGTGTTTATTCAGTTGGCAAAAGTGTTCAAAGGCGTAATTATAAAGTAAAGGGTTAATCTTTTTACTGATGAATAAAAATATTCATGAGTATATTGCAGTATGATTTTTTATAATTATACAATAACAATGAAATGATTGTATGATAACAATGAAATGTTTGTGTGTCATGTGTGACAGAAATGTCAGAATCCTATCTTTATTACTCCACAAGCTTGTACAGGAGCT
Source organism: Azorinus chamasolen (assembly GCA_963576725.1). Taxonomy (NCBI): domain Eukaryota; kingdom Metazoa; phylum Mollusca; class Bivalvia; order Cardiida; family Solecurtidae; genus Azorinus; species Azorinus chamasolen. The sequence goes on along the minus strand of OY755246.1, from coordinate 35,683,761 downwards.
GCTTGATCTGGATCTTCTCTGTTAGCAAAGGTGTCAAAAGCACCAAGGAAACAAAATGTATTTGTGAAACACTATTCCCCCACCCAATTTGACATTTGACCCGGAAGGATGGCCTTGACATGTCACCCCTCAAAATGTGCTGCTTCATGAGATACACATGCATGCCAAATATCAAGTCTCTATCAGTAATGGTTCAAAAGTTATGGCAAATGTTAAAGTTGGTGATTTGACCTATATATTTGACCTCTGACCTTGAAGGATGACCTTAACATGTCACCCCTTAAAATGTGCGACTTTATGAGATACATATGCATGCCAAATATCAAGTCTCTATCTGTACTGGCTCAAAAGTGGACCAATGTTAAAGTTGGTGACAAACAGAAACAAGAGGGCCAGAATGGCCCTGAAGCGCTCACCAGACAATCAGAGGAGAAGATTTTCAAAGTTTTCACTATATGTTTCTATAGAAAACTAGCCTGCCCTGGGGTGGGGCTAATTTTGATCTAAGAGGCACAATTTATATAACTTTTGTAGAGGACCTGAACATAATGCTATGTGCCAAATATGAAAGCTGAGAACCTTCCTGTTTCAGACGAGAAGATTTTCAAAGTTTTCACTATATGTTTCTATTGAAAACTGGTTACCCCTGGGGCGGGTCAATTTTCACCCCAGGGCCATAATTTATATAACTTTTGTAGAAGACCTGATCATGATGCTATGTGCAAAATATGAAAGCTGAGAACCTTCCAGTTTCAGAGAAGAAGATATTCAAAGATTTTACTATTTGTTTCTATTGAAAACTGCACACCCCTGGGGCGGGGCCAATTTTGACCCTGGGGCAATAATTTATATAAATTTTGTAGAGGACCTGAACATGATGCTATGTGCCAAATATGAAAGCTGAAAACCTTCAAGTTTCAGAGGAAAAGGTTTTCAAAGTTTTCACTACATGTATTTGTTTCTATTGAAAACTGCCCACCCCTGGGGCGGGGCCAATTTTGACCCCAGGGCCATAATTTATATAAATTTTGTAGAGGACCTGAACATGATGCTCTGTGCCAAATATGAAAGCTGAGAGCCATCCAGTTTCAGAGAAGAAGATTTTCAAAGATTTCACTATTTGTTTCTATTTAAAACTGCCCACCCCTGGGATAGGGCCAATTTTGACCTGGGGCCATAGTTTATATAACTTTTGTAGAGGACCTGAACATGATGCTATGTGTCAAATATGAAAGCAGAGGGCCTTCCAGTTTCAGAGGAGAAGATTTTCAAAGATTTCATTATTTGTTTCTATTGAAAACTGCCCACCCGTGGGGCAGGGCCAATTTTGACCCAAGGGGCATAATTTATATAACTTTTGTAGAGGACCTGAACATGATGCTATGTGCAAAATATGAAAGCTGAGAACCTTCCAGTTTCAGAGAAGAAGATTTTCAAAGATATCACTATTTGTTTCTATTTAAAACTGCCCACCCCTGGGGTGGGGCCAATTTTGACCATTGGGCCATAATTTATATAACTTTTGTAGAGGACCTGAACATGATGCTATGTGTCAAATATGAAAGCTGAGGGCCTTCCAGTTTCAGACGAGAAGATTTTCAAAGAGTTCATTATTTGTTTCTATTGAAAACTGCTCACCCGTGGGGCGTGGCCAATTTTGACCCAAGGGGCATAATTTATTTAAGTTTTGTAGAGGACCTGAACATGATGCTATGTGCAAAATATGAAAGCTGAGAACCTTCCAGTTTCAGAGAAGAAGATTTTCAAAGTTTTACTATATGTTTCCATTGAAAAAAAGGCACCCCTGGGGCGGGGCCAATTTTGAGCCCAGGGCCATAATTTATATAACTTTTGTAGAGGACCTGAACATGATGCTCTGTGCCAAATATGAAAGCTGAGAGACTTCCAGTTTCAGAGAAGAATATTTTCAAAGATTTCACTATTTGTTTCTATTGAAAAGTGCCCATCCTTGAGTGGGGCCAATTTTGACCCCAGGGCCATAATTTATATAACTTTTGCAGAGGACCTAAACATGATGCTACGTGCCAAATATGAAAGCTGAGAACCTTCTGGTTTAAGAGGAGAAGATTTTCAAAGTTTTACTATATGTTTTTGTTGAAAACAAGGCACCCCTGGGGCGAGGCCAATTTTGACCCCAGGGGCATAATTTATATAACTTTTGTAGAGGACCTAAAGATGATACTATGTGCCAAAGATGAAAGATGAGAACCCTGTAGATTCAGAGGAGAAGATTTTTAAAGGTTCAAATTGTTAATGACTGACGACGAACGACGGATGACGCCAGACGACGGACAACAGGCAATCACAAAAGCTCACCCTGAGCACAAAGTGCTCTGGTGAGCTAAAAAGGACAAACAGGAAAAAAACAATATGCCCCCCAGATCTGATCTTGGGGGCATAAAAAACTTGTGGAGGGAGTATAAATCTTTACTCCATAAATATGCCTTTCTATGCCTTTGCAAACAGAGCAGACCCAGATCAGACAGCTCCAACAGGAGCCGTCTGATCAGGGTCTGCTCTATTTGATTATGATATATAGAGGACCTTACATGAGAATTCATTACAAATTATTTTTATGAAACGAGTTTACAATAATAATATGACACAAGCTTTAGCGAATGTCATATTCATTATAGTAAATGAATTTCATGAAAACAATTTGTAATGAACACGAATGTAAGATTCTTTTTATCACATAAGCCTTAAAAATAGAAAACTAGAACTACCACTAAAGGTGATGAATACCGCCACTAGCACATTTGACACAGAGATGGGGGTTATAGAAATAAAGCTCCCGACCGCTAAATTTTCATTTGTTAAACTACTAAAAGGGAGATCATTCATTCATGCACGAAGCGACAAATCAAAACCTTTATCGCAGGTGCAGAACTTCAGATGGTGTTCAACAGTACTCAAATTCAATGAAGCGTAACAAAATTCAAACTCCCGAAAACCTGAAATTTCCTAAAAATTTCTAAATCAAAATGCTGTAATCCCGTTAAAAATCAATGTAGCGTAATGAAATTCAAACTTATCTGTAACTCATTATTATAAAGCTGCATACCAGAAAATTTCCGGAAAATTTCTAAGTAAAATCACTGTATTTCCATGAAAAATCAATGAAACTTAACGAAATTCAAACTTGATCTGTAACTCATTATAATAAAGCCACATACCAAATATCACTTCAATATCTGAAAAGGTTTAGAAAAAAACTTCGGAAAACTCAGATTTTGAGAAAAATAACAAAGGGCAATAACTCCAAAAATACTGAAGACAGAGTTATGGACCTTGTGCACTGCACTTGCGGTCAATGTGATCTACAATGTATCTGTATATGAAGTTTGAAATCAATAGCTTTTATACTTTGGAAGTTATGATCCGGACAAGCAGGACGGACGGACAAACAACCGGACAGACATGGTGACTCCAGTATACCCCATAAAACTTCATTTGCTATAGCTGACAGCTGTTTCAGCCATTGCTTACAAACAGTGAAGTAATAAAACGGATGACACACATGGAGTGTTACAATTGGCTTACACTTAAATGAGCCCTACGAATGTCTAACGATTGCTAATTTGCATAAAAAATACACTAGTGCATTTCAGCAATTTACGGCACTCTGTTATGGCACTCCCACAAGGCAGATTATGTGATAAAATATAGATATGATTCTATAGTTTCTGCTATGGCTAAAACTTCAAGTGCCCATGTGCTATTATAACAAATTAATCGAATTAATATTCATGACATCATAATTTATTATATGAATATTCATGGAGGAAAGAGTTAACGTGAGGTAATATTCAAGGTAATATAGTACAATGTGTCCAACTTACTCTGTGTTCTGGCAGCCAGTTTTCCAGCTGATTTTCAGGTAAGTAATAGGCTTTAATGTATCCCTCCACATACTCCCTGTCAGGAATGGGTCTGAAATCCAATACATGTCTATTTTAAGCCTTTACTCAATGATATTCATATAAAATAATGACATCATGCATTTTATCAAGCAGTATTTTTATAATAACGTATGAACACAGAATATTTAAGCAAGGCAGAAAGTGTAGAATGAGACCTATATAATGCCATGAGCAAACAGAGCAGGCCCTGGTCAGACAGCTCCTATAGGAACCGTCTGATCTGGGTCTACCCTGTTTGCAAATGCCTAGAAAAGTGTATTTATTGTGTAAAAGGTTAAATCCTTCCCTGATCAATATTCGTCTACAATATATTGACATCATGCATATTTATCACATTTATCAGCTGATTTTTATAATGGCATAATAACCCATTCTTTCATAGGCTATTTTTAGATCCAACCTCTTTGAACAAATCTACCGAAAAGGAGCATTAACTAGAGAAAAGGAAATTGTTTTTGAATTTTGTAGTTCTGAATCCATTGTGATAGATAGAGCATTTGCTCCATAGGACTTATCACAATTGTTTCAAAAAGTGACTTTTTACGAAGGCGTAGAAAGGCATATTTATGGAGGAAAGGGTTAACACAGGCTTTTTTGCCATGGTAAAACCTACAGAGTTAGATCTATATTACTTCATAAGCAAACAGAGAAGACCCTGATCAGACGACTACTATAGGAGCTATTTGAACAGGATCTGCTCTGTTTGCTTATGAAATTATAATAGATCAGACTCTATGGTTTCTACTACTACCAAATAGCCTGGGTACATATGCCTTTATAAATATTCAGCTAATAGATATTTAACATTATTTCTGACATGAATATTAACCAATTCCTTCATAGGCTATTTTTCATAAATCTACCTAAAAGGAGCAATTACTAGAGAAAAGGAAAATTTTAGATCTGTGTAGTTGTGAAACCATTGTTTCTATCTATCACAATCGTTTCAAAAAGTGGCTTTTACAGAGGTGTCAAAAGGCGTCAATTTGAGGGAATTGGTTATGAAGTAAAAAGGATTAAATCTAAAACACCAGTTAACTCCTTGAACACAAGTAATTATTCACATAGTTACAGTATGAAAATAATGTATTCAGCTAATGTTCGAATACTGCATTATCTTTAGAAAATTGCCAAATTTTTAAGAGACGCAAACTGCAGCAATCAACAGACATATTCTGCCAATCTTTGATTGATCTCGAAATCATTTTCCGAACACTTAGAATATTCAATAGGTGTTCACAGGAACAGGTGAGATAACAGTTCAGTTGAAAGTTAAAAACAAATGTGAAAAAGAACATCTACTGTGAAACAGTTTACCTACACTGAAGTCAATACATCCGGTACAAATAATTGATATTATGACAGATTCTGGTGAATGGCAGACACATTTCTGCAGCAATCAAACTTTCTAATATTTGACAAGCAAACTGTGCAAACCCTGATCAGATGGATCCTATAGGAGCCATCTGATTTGGGTCTACTCTGTTTGCAAAGACAATGAAAGGAGAATCTATGGAGCAAAGAGTTAAATGCAAAGTTTCATTGATAGAAATGTCTTTCTTATTTAGATATCAAAGCCATATCTTTTCAAAGATACAAGCAACCTTTGTAATAATATCACTTACTAAATCAGCATTGGAGTCTTACAGCCAGTGGCAGACAGCAATGCAAAAGCTGCTGCATAACTTTCACCCTGCAGTAGGTTACCACCTTTATTAACTCTTTCCATGCTAGTAGTGCATTCTCTCTCCATTTATGACCCATGTAAACAAATTGGATCAAGATCAAGCCTCAACATGTATGGCCTGATCCGAGATTCAACCTGTTTGTCACCAGGCTCAAATTCTTTAATAAAATCAGAAAGAAAAATGTTGCAGATCATTCAGCAGACAACAAAATTACTAATCATGCAAAGAATACAAGACCTATACCTCGACTTGTTTTGCACAGAGAGATTTTACTGGATATTCTAATAATGGAAGTCCATGTAAGGAGTGAATGAAATATGCCTCACTTGATATCCAGTAGTTTTTCAACATTTTTCAAATATTGCTGGAAATCTAATTGCATCAGTGCTCGTCCCTCTATACTGCACTTTTTGGCATTTGCATAGCCCTCAACAAATGTTTTGGCAGAGATTTTTAGAATCTGGTCCCAAAGTTGGTCATAAGTTGCCCTTGGAACTGGCATATGGCGACACAAATCCACCAGCTGTGAGTTGAAGTTCATAAATGCCTGAAATATATAAATATATGTGTGTTAGCCCTTTGAATGCAGGACACACATGCTCTATCAATGGATTTGGTGATACCTGAGAATAATGTCAGAGCTACAGATAAAGGTGCGTAACAAAATACTAAAATTGTCATTTCTCCGCTAAACCCTATAATGTGACCAATCTAGTCTTTAGAATCATCTCGAAGAGACAATTCTAAAGAGAGGTCACAGTATAGGGTTCGATGGAGAAACAGTCAGAGAGGCCCTGTAATCAAGGGCAGATAACTCTAGACATAGTGCTCTGATTCAACCTAAAAAACTATAGGCGTCTTCTGATGATGATGCTAAGCATATGCCCTTGATATGAAACCAATATGTGAAGTACTGTTTGAGTTATCACGTCACATCAAAAGTGTTGACTGATGGACAGACAGACAGAAAATGTGATTCCTATAGGGCTCCAGCATTTTCAATGCAGGGCCCTAATAAAGGAGCTATTTCTGAAAATGTTTAAATTTACGCATCTTATCTGGACCTCTGAATAATGTACCATGATTTGTTCCAGTAAAACCTGACAAGAAGTGCACATGCACCGCAGACAAGCGTTTGGACAGTGGGTATTTTCAGCAGTTTGGATCCAGATCATTATGGGATTTGAACTGAACTGAACTTTATTACATCTCAGGCACTGAAGTGCAACAAGAGGAAATGCCATACACACAATAACCATACACTATGACAAAGTACAATCATGACAATTAATAAGGTTATTAATAAGGTTGGATCCAGATCATCATCAGGTATCAAACAATCAAGATTTTGGACAGCTGATACTTTCATTAGTCTCCATCTAGATCACGTTCCAAACAATCATAGCTTTAACAGAATTCGGATTCAAAGTTATTATTATTATACCACATTTATATAGCACTCTTTGTACATAGGATATGTGCTTCATGTGAATAAATTGCATGAACAAAACTGAGTATATTCAATGCATATAGAATACATCTATTTAAATCAAAACATATTTAAGATATAGATATTGAATAAAAATGGAATTAATTTAAGAATCATAGTTAAATTTTCCGTAAGTTTATATGCCAGTAAATCAACGGAAACAGATGCATACTGTAACTATCATGAGATTTACTACAAAGCAGGCTGGATTTCGGGCAGACAAAATTCAATATTCATGTAGGAATAAAATCTTAAAATTATATTCATGATAGGAAATTGTTCAAATTCATCTACTTTATTTAGATCCGACAAATGTGTCGAAAGTAGAAATGAGATAACTGTGTTGTATGTAAAGAGTTTGGGACATACAGCTGTGGTGTATATATATATTTTACATGCACCACTGGTGTTTCACATGTAAAACTAAGCTTGAGATATTTAACCTGTATTTAACCTAAAGTTATGGTCAATGTTAAAGTCAGTGATTTGACCTACAGTAAAACCCCGAACTCTCGAACCCCAGAAAACTTGTTCACTACCCTTAATTCAAACTAATTATGCTGTCCCAACTCCTTCCTTCTTTAATTCTATATGTTCGACCTCGGATAATTAGACCATGCGAAACTCAAACTCTCGAACTCATCTCTCGGTCCGCTGATTAATAAAACAGTGCAAAGTACCTCTGATAAGTCGAGCCGTTGTCTTACCTGTATGGCTGCGCGTAGAACCGAAGATTCACACCTCTCGGGTGACTAATCTCAGTTCGCCGATATTTATGTGATTGGTAGACAATGGGTGAATGTGTGATGTTTTATCAAGGTGTTAAAATTTAAATGTGTGTGTGTTTGTGAAGGTTATTTTGAGCTAACATTGAAAATATTCTCAAACTCACATTCAAACAATTTCCGTACCATTTGCTACCAAATGAATGAGACTTGAATCCTAAGGTGTTCTAAGATCCCTAAGGTGTTCGAGAGATCAGGGTTTTACTGTATATATTTGACCTCTAAACTTAAAGGATGACCTTGACCTTGACATGTCACTCCTCAAAATGTGCGGCTTTATGAGATACATATGCATGTCAAATATCAAGTTTCTATCTGTACTGGTTCAAAAGTTATGACCAATGTTAAAGTTGGTGACAAACAGACAAACGGACAAACACAGACAGACAGACAGACAGAAAGACAGACAGACAGACAGACAGACAGTCTGTCTTGACAGACAGACAGGGCAAAAACAATATGCCCCCCAGATCTGGGGGGCATACAAATGTAATGTCCCCAGGAGCGTTTATTAAAGATAACTGGGTAGTCTGTTTTGTCATCTGAATTAGGTAAGTAATTGGTGTAAACTTCAGCAGAATAAGGGTCAAACTAACCTGGAATAAGCTATCGATGTATGAGTTATGTTGTGACATGATCTCCTTCACATCCCATCTAACTGTCGCCATCTGCTGAAGGACGGCATCATAATATATCACACGTGACGACACGGTCCAGTAGACTGGTTTACGCAACTCCTGGGCCATGTCAACAGTCTGTAATATCAAAATCAGTAAAAACAGTAGTACATCACGCTTTCCCTGTTCAATATTCATGCAACAAATAATGACAATGATGTTTATTAGCTCAAACTTTGTAATGTAAATTTTTCAAAGGACTCTTTTGCCTTGACAAGAACTATAACTCCAGTCAGCGGTTAAGGAAACGTTAGTTTAAAGAAATTATTAAAGATGGAAGACAACAGACACAGGGTGATCGCAATAACTCACCTTGTGTACTATGTATCAGTTAACACTTTCAACAAGGGACATGCATGCACTGACATTTGCAAATAGTGTCGACCCAGATCAGAGGGCTCTTTGAGGAACCCTCTGATCAGAGTCTGCACTGTTTGTCATTCAAAATCCATTAGAAAGTTTAAGTCCACTCAATAGCTAAACACTGATGGGCTATTCCACTCTGATAATTTAGGGCTGAAAGGGTTAAAGCTGAAAAAACAAAGGGACATAACAAATTGCAATTTGAAAAAAATTCTTTCTTTATGTTCATCTTCATGCAAATGCTGTTCATCTGTGAAAGCTTCAAACAAATCCCATCAATGGTGTAAAACAGTTTGACACCCATAAATTTGTATTATATATTATAATGTGAAATATCTATTCAACAGTTGGTGTATTAATAAGACCAAAGAGCATATCTTACAAGAAACAAAGGGACATAATTCTATTAAAAATGATCACAGCTGTAATTCTTTCCCTTAAGTCCTTCTGTACATCAAAGCTGACAATGTTAAGCTTTGCAACAATTACAATCAAAGGCTTGGAGGAGTTTATTCCATTAGTTAGGGGAAATACATATGGATGGAGATGAGCAATACTATATACTCCAACCCCATATAAACACACATAAACATTGTATGTGAGAGCATAGCATTTACACAAGAAGGTTACCGTTGTAAGACTTGACCAGTATATCAGTATTTATTGTGGTTTGAAACATAGTACTGTAAGACAAATTATGGCATATTTGCAAACAAACACAAATATTTGAGGAAACCAAATCATCTCTTGAATAAGAAGATATTCAACATACAATTTATTGATGTTTAAATTTGTCATTTTAACCCTTTACTCTATGAATATTCCTAAAGAAAAAAAGATGTCATGAATATTAATTCGATTTATTCTTATAATGGCACACAGGAAATGTTGACCGTTGCAGAAACTGTAGAACCGTATCAATGTTATATCACAAGCAAACAGAGCAGACTGATCAAATGGCTCCTATATGGGTCTACTGTTTGCATAGGCATATTTATTGAGTAAAAATTAAATGTAACATGGATTAAGCAAATATCAAAAGCATTCTTTTGAACTATTTTCAGTTTAATATCTATTTGTGCTGAAAAAGATGACTTAGAGAAGAAACAAGTCTTATTATAGGATGCATACTTTATCTTGAATAATGTGACAATGCATGGCAATATATTGTGACATATTGCTATATGGATCTTGCGTATTGTAATATATTATATAATATTGTGAATTTCATCATATTGTTGCAGCCCTATTAGCAGCTTCATACAGAGTACATACCATTCAGATGAGACATCACTTTTAACCACTGCTACTGACCTGGATATACACTGTTTGTATTCAAATATACAGTAGAACCTGTCTTAACCCTTTCCCTGTTCTATGTTTATTCCAAATTTCAATACATACTGGATATTCATGGAAAAGATAGCTCTAATGAAATATGGAATGTAGAATAGTGTAGCCATTTAGAAAGCTAAGAAATATATCTATCAAATTCCATCAGCAATCAGGGCAGACTCTGATCCGACGGCTCCTATGGGAATCGTCTGAACTGGATCTACTCTGTTTGCAAATGCGTGAAAAGGAAAGGGTTAAGTGACTTTAAATTGAGCTCATAAATCTTAACAAGAGGGCCAGAATGGCCCTGACATCGCTCACCAGACAATCAGAGGAGAAGATTTTCAAAGTTTTCACTATATGTTTCTATAGAAAACTAGCAGGCCCTGGGGCAGGGCCAACTTTGACCACAGGGGCACAATTTATACAACTTTTGTAGAGGACCTGAACATGATGCTATCTGTCAAATATGAAAGCTAAGAAATTTTCCAGTTTAAGAGGAGACGAATTTCAAAGTTTCCACTATAATAATGTTTCTATTGAAAACTGGCCACCCCTCTGCAAAAATATTGTCTGCTACACTTCTTTGTTAAAGTAAATTTTATTCTTCTACTTTTCTCTTTTAACAATAATGGAGACCATAGTGTGTTAGTTTGGCTCCCAAGTTACATTGCATCTCATCTGGATCCCAGCTGTCTGTATAGCCTTAGGTAATCACAAATTTGTCACTAGCATGCAACAGTGAATTGAATGGGTCTTAGCATGCTTTAGTGAATACATGATGAACTTTTAAACAGTTTCAATCCAGATGAAATGCTGAGTCACTCATCACCACATCAAAACTAAAACTTGTTGCAAACTTAATCCTAGCCAAAATGAGCTTGCGATTTCGGTTTGGGTTAGCTAGCATTTAGCCCTGGTTATATACAAGTTTAGTGAACCAGGAAAACCCATCCATATGCATAAGTGACCTGCAATTATCCCTAGTCAATATGCTTATGGCTGGTCACTCACTCTTTAAAAGGCCCTATACCTTTAGCCTGCTAATATTACACCAGCTACTTGCTTTGGTTTTTTGCATTTATAATAACCTTTCAAACAGTCTGGAGCAAGTTTGGATCCAGATGAGATACAAAGTAACTTGGCATCTCATTAGGGTCCAAACTGTCTTTCACTCTGACATTTGTTTTTGAAAAGATATGGAAGGAAACAACTTTTGCAGCAGATAACATTATTTGCAGACAGTAATTGCTCAGAATGCAGAGGGTATTGGAGTGTGTACTAGTAGTCTCCCAGTAAATAATGGTCAGTTTGAATTAGCTGAAACAGCAGCCTGCTCTAAGAAACTGGTTACCTCTGGGGTGGGGCCAATTTTGACCAAAGGGGCATAATTTATATAACTTTTGTATAGGACCTGAACATGATGCTATGTGCCAAATATGAAAGCTGTAATATTTCCAGTTTCAGAAAAGAAGATTTTCAAAGATTTCACTATATGTTTCTATAGAAAACAATGCACCCCTGGGGCGGGGCCAATTTTGACCCCAGGGGCATAATTTATATAACTTTTGTAGAAGACCTACACATGATGCTATGTGCCAAATATGAAAGCTGAGAACCCTATAGATTCAGAGGAGAAGATTTTTAAAGGTTCAAATTGTTGACGCGGGACGATGAACGACGGACAACAGACATCAGGCGATCACAAAAGCTCACCCTGAGCACTTTGTGCTCTGGTGAGCTAAAAAGCAGGTGGTAGCTTAATGCACGGCAAAAGTAACGCTCCTACGGGAGCTTTCTGCATTACTTTTGACCTGCATTAAACTACCACCTGCCCTGCAGACCAATAATTAGATGCCTTTTTGATGGTTGCATAAGACAGGTTTTACTGTAGATGCTAATTTATCACAAGATTTCTATGGCATGTTAACAGTGCTACATACCTGAGAATAAAACTGTTGTAGGAATGTTTTCTTGGTGGCTGGAATGAGAACTTCTAGATGAGGTTTCAGGAATTCCATCTGGCTGGCCAGGAACACTCTGTTATAATAGATATAAAGCTCTAGACAAGTACAGAAAAACTCCTCCAAAGCAACCACTTTATAAATAAACATAACTGTCTTTACAATCAGGTGGTTGCTTAAACCATTCTTTGCATACATCTACTGAACAAGATGTGTTTGTGAAACACTATGCCCCCTCATATATTTGACCTCTGACCTTGAAAGATGACCTTGAACTTGACATGTCACCCCTCAAAATGTGCGGCTTTATGAGATACATAAGCATGCCAAATATCAATTCTCTATCTGTACTGGCTCAAAAGTTAAGACCAATGTTAATGTTGCGTTAAAGTTACAGACAAAGAAACAGACAATTTGACCTTTGACCCTGAAGGATGACCTTGACCTTGACATGTCACCCCTCAAAATGTGCAGCTTCATGTGATACACAAGCATGCCAAATATCAAGTCTCTATCTCTACTGGTCTAAAAGTTATGGCCAATGTTAAAGTCGGTGATTTGACCCATATATTTGACCTCTGACCTTGAAGGATGACCTTGACCTTGACATGTCACCCCTCAAAACGTGCGGCTTTATGAGATACATATGCATGCCAAATATCAAGTCTCTATCTGTACTGGCTCAAAAGTTATGACCAATGTTAATGTTGCTGACAAACAAACAGACAAACAGACAGGGCAAAAACAATATGCCCCCTGACTATCGTCAATGGGGGCATAAAAAGAGCACTGCATGCAGTGCTTTCATGTGTTTTAAAAGTCATTTATGATTTCTTTTCAGTTTAGAGAGGCTTTATTGCATTCCATTGCCATTTCTACTTACAGTGACTCAGCGGCTACAACCCTCTCAGCCAAGCAAAAGATACGATGGGGATTGTTGAGATCTATCAAAGTGGACAGGTGTGGAGGTGGAATCCTGTCCTGCAAATGCCATACATTAAACAGATTACCTTTTACTCAATGAATATTCAAGTAAGAATTAATGCATTTTTCGAAAATTAATTAGCCTAATATTTACAATAGCTTATGAACAAGAAAAGATTTGGCTCTGGAAATAACTGTACAATTAGATCTATATATGTCCATAAGCAAATAGAGCAGACCCTGATCTAGGTCTACTTTGTTTTCAAAGGCAATGAATTATGTACCTAAAGGGGTATGTTTCAGAAGTATTAACCCTTTCCTTCATATAAACGTGTTTTCATGCATTTGCAAATACAGAAGACCCAGATCAGACAGCTTCTACAGGAGCTGTCTGATCAGGGTCTGCTCTGTTTGCAAATGGAATTTGAAAGATATGCTTATTTATCATGCAACGTCACGAAATACAGTCACTTCCTACTAGCATAATATTTTCCACGTCGACGCTGTATTTTGTGAGGTATGGTGCATGTGTACTGACCCCACTGGAATGCAAGTTTTGTTCAGCCAATAGGGGGAACACAGAAGGAGGAAAAAGGCATTATTAAACATAAACATCAAATTTAACACATTTGCTCACCATTGTCTCAACTATTTGTCCATATAAAAGGATTAAATCAAGTTTGTTTATGTTGTAAAAGTCGATGACGTCACTGCATGCCAACATGACGTCACGTAATACGTACTTGCATGTATTTTCATTCAGGGGACGAAACCGCTTTAGCAATCTTTCTTTTTCTTCATTTTCTCCATTTTTCTTGGAGTTGCATGATAAAAGAATTACTATGCTAGTAGTTTGGAACTTCAGCTGTATTTTGGCTCGTCAGAAAAGTAGTTAAATGCTCGCCAAGGCTCGCATTTAACAACTTTTCTAACTCACCAAAATACAGCTGAACTACCAAACTACTAGCATAGTAATTCTTATGTACTTTCAGTTGGCTACAATTTTCCACCTTCCATATTTCATTATAACTATAGGTATTGAAATTTGGAATAAACATAGAACCGGGAAAGGGATAAATGGACGTTTCTGTATGATTTGTTTGCTGAAGTGATCCATGGAGAAAAATAGAAATACAGTAAAACGGTGATAATCCGAGGAGCGATTTTCCGAGTATATGGCCTAATCCGAGGGAATTTGTATGGTCCGGACATGAAATCTATTATTTCAATACAACTATGTACCGTGTAATCCGAGTCTCGATAATCCGATTTTTCGAGCACGCTTCTCGGTCCCTTCAATCAATTGCTTCATTAAATTACCTGCCTAATCCGAGCATGCATTGCAGACACTTCGAAGTCAATTTATCACACCTCCATTGTTGATGTCTCGCGACTCCGTGTGTCCCCAGCAATTAGAGGTGCCACTGTGTTAGTTTGCTACTATGTGTGAATAACACCGGGTCCAGCAGTATACACGTATGTTGGCAGTAATTGTGAGCGCATAATTGTGTATAATGCATCGATTCTTTACTTATATATAAGTAAAACGGTAAACACCATTCACAGCCGAGACAGAAGTTTCACTGTAGTTTGCTCCGTTCAATGGACCCTTCACAATAAACCCAAATTTGGTTTCAAACTATTAGACATAGTAGTCGTAGCTTCTAACCTCATACTTATGGATTTGAGTTTGCCTAAGTTTCCATTCGTCGACATTTCATTTTAGTTTTGGATGTTTAAAAACAATATCGCTTCGCTCCCGTACTGTTTCGTGATAAGAAAAATCAGGGCGAGTTGAATTAATTAATAATCGGAACACTCGGTGTTATTCGTCTAAAATACTCAATAAAGATTGTTTACTCTCGTAATAAGCGTTTGGTTGAACGAGACTTTTCTAAAAATACGCAAACATATCAATTTATCTTTTATGCATTCTGTAGGCAAACAACACATGTATGTGCATACACTGTACGATATATTTGACATGTTGAATCCACAAAGTATGAATTCAATGATAATCCGAGGGTAGCGGTAATCCGAGCATTTTCTCAGTTCCCGACAGTCCTCGGATTATCGCCATTTTACTGTAGATAAAACTCAAAATGCAGACTCTGATCATGTGATCCTGAAGGAGCTCACTGATTCGGGTCCACAAAACTTGCCTATGTTAATCACAAAATAGATACAGTAAAACCTCTCTATAACGGCCACTAAATTGTGTTAATTAGTTGGTTTTTAGGGCAGGTGGTTTTTTAAAGTAAGGTGAAAGTAAAACAGAATGCTCCTATAGGAGTGTTCTGTTTTACTGTCACCTTGCTTTAAGCAACCACCTGCATTTAACACAAAATGCTTGATGTAAGTTTGTGGCCGTTATAGAGAGGTTTTACTGTATGTATATTGCATTATGTTGGAATTCAAGAATCTTTTATTTTTTCAAACCTTTAGCAAACTATAAAAAAAATTACTATACATACACTTGTAACCCAAACAATATCAAACAAATTGATCACTTTCCAATATTGGATGTTTTAGCACAATGAATCCTCGAGACTACAGTATATAATATCTCAGAGACTTGGTTTATCACCATTAACTCTTAACTCCATTTTTACTCCTTTTTAACCTATTCCCCCCCCCCCCCCCACACTTTACCTTTTTGAATAAATCTACCAAAACGGAGCATCTACTAGAGAAAAAAAGAACTTTTAGAATTGTGCAGTTTTGAAACCATTTTGAAACAAGAGTGTTCAAAGGAACACTGGGAGAAGTGTTAATAAAAAAAGAAAAGTGTGACAGACAGACAGACAGACAGACAGACAGACAGACGACAGACAGACAGACAGACAGACAGACAGACAGACAGACAGACAGACAGACAGACAGACAGACAGACAGACAGACAGACGGTGAAAAAGTGATCCCTATGTGACACACTGCCTCTTGACAGGCGACACAAAAAAGAGCATTTGCAACATAGGAGCAAATGCTCTATCTACCACAATGGTTTCAAAAAGTAACTTTTACAGAGATGTCAGTATAAGGGAATAGGTTAACATTGTCTGGGAATGTTCCCTCCATGACACAGCTCTATCTTCACATACCCTGCCTTCTGGATGTTCTGCTTCCTCAATGCTCTCTGCCTGAGGCGAGGCTATCAGACTCTCCTGTATACGATGTAATGTTGTTCGCAGTCTATTGTTTATCATCTTGTCTTCCATCGTATACTGAAATGAAACAAATGCAATAAGTTGCTACATAGGTGTGTATGCTTTAGCACGCTATCTATCATGTGAATGAACCTACTACATTTAAAAAGAAATACTTAATCAGAGTTTACACACTTCTTGATTTTAAAAGTCTTGATTATGTGAATGTAGCCGGGTAGAGATTTTAGTGAAATAAGTTGATAGGCTTTACTGTGTGGCTTGGTAGCTCAGTCAGTAGAGTGTTGCCATGGTAAGCCAGGGGCCCTGGGTTCCAGACCCAGTCAAGTAACTTTTTAACCATGTATACATAAATGAACACAGATTCACATTTTACTTTTTAAATATAATCAGTTTTGATATAAGCAAAGTCATACTCACCAATTCACCACCAAAGAAAATGTACACCTGAAACAAAACATTTCAGATTAAAGGTTTTGAAAACTTTTATAATTATGTAGTTTTGAAACCTTGTGATAAAAAGAGCATTTGCTCCAATGACTTTATTTTACAAAGGCATCAAAAGGCGTCATTATGAGGGAATGGGTTAAGTGAATGTTTCCTTAATTATTCATTAACAGTAGAACTTTTTAAAGCGACCACCAGATCTAAGTCTAATGCTGTGTCTCTTAGGCAGGTGGTTGCTACGGCAGCATTCTGCATTACTTTTGCCCTTTATTAAGTAACCAACTACCTTTTAAGACTCCTATGTTCAATCAACACATGGTCACTCAAGACAGGTTATACTGTATATCATACCAGCTGACTCAAATAATGGGATGTGGGCATTTATGAGTATCATATTAATTCTAATATAAGCTGTTAGATCTGACATGTCGTTTTTATTTATAGATGACCCGTAGATTGGGATAGTACCACTATTGTAATTGGTGAGCTCAGCATTTTACCGACTTATACTATTTAATTTAATCACTACAAAGTATAGGCAAACAGACTTTGAGTCGAAACAACTGCACGAGCTTGACAAGAAATTCGCTCGTCAATTGAAGCAAAATCCTTTTGTATAGTATGGAATAGTTTGGAAAAAACCAAATCTATGAATAAAAACGACAGGTCACTCCTACTTGCTAATAGCTTTATTATTATAGTATTAACCATTACTCTACGTCAAATATTTACCAAAAGTCTGACAGAAAGAATGATGAAAAGAAGTTAACGGCCTGACAGACACATTGAAAACTTTCAAACATGATCAAATAGAGCAACAGATAAAGGTGCGTATTCGAATACTAAAATTGTTCTTGGCGCACTAAACTCTATGTTGTGACCACTCTTTAGAATTGTTTTGCAGAGACGATTCTAAAGAGTGGTCACAACATAGGGTTTGGTGGAGAAATAAAGAAATTATTCTTGAAAACGTTTATGCATCTTATCTAGACCTCTGGACACCCCAGTGTTAAACAATTTGGATCTTGATGAGATGTTTGAGTTACTCTGCATCTCACATGCATCTAAACAAATTGAAAAGGTTTCATGGGCTTGCTGCTTTGGGCTTAATCCTTTGAATGCAGAAAACAAGTATACTAGCATTTGCAAACAGTGTAGACCAAGATCAGAGGGCTCTTCAAGGATTAATCTAACCAGGGTCTGCACAGTGTCAGTTAAATTCCTCTTGCAACTTATACCCTTTCATATTGAATGGACTCTATCATTTAACAGTGATGGAGCGTTCCATTGTGAATATTCAACCTTCAAAGGGTTATGGCTTGACAATAGTCATACAGGTGCCATAAGTCGTGACAGCAGGTGTACACATGGAGTTACAGTTAATCTCCTCTAAAACGACCACTTTATGAATAAACATAGATTCCTTTAAAAGCAAGTGGCTGCTTAAAGCAGGATGAATGTAATGCAGAAAGCTCCTGCAGGAGCTTTCTGCATTACTTTCATTCTGCATTAAGCTACCACTTGCATCTAAGACATAGACTCAGTCCTTTTAATTGTGGTTACAGTAGAAGGTTTATACTGTACACATACAAATGATACAGGCAAGAAAGATCCAATTTTTATTGCAGTAACTAAGCGAGTGGTTAACTTACTGAGTACATGTAGAAATCGAACAGCTGTGCCATACAGGTCATCACATCAAAGGCAATGGGTTTCAGCAGTCTCATCATCTGGATATACCGACCTGCAACAAAATACAAAATAGTATGACACAAGCAGAGTAATAGCAATTACAGAAACAGGGAAATGCACTCACAGTTTTTATGAAATCCGGAATGTAACTGTTCAGAAATAGCACAAACAAAAACAGATTGACCGACCAACATGGTGACTCCAATGTACCTTACCAAAACTGTGTAGGATATATAACTTATCCCTTTCTTTTATATATTCCAGGCCTGTGCAAACAGAGTAGACCCTGATCAGATGGCTCCTGTAGGAGCTGCCTGACCAGGGTATGCTCTTTTTGCTTATGAAATTATATTAGATCTGACTACAGTTTCTACCAATACCAAAACAATCCTGTGTACATATGTAATTATACAATGCATTTCAGCTAATAAATATTCATGATGTCATAATTTCTCACATGATTATTCAACAGGGAATGGGTTAATTGCTATAAAATATATAGACACATTTGATGCTCTGGGGACGGCAATACAGGTGTCCAGATAAGTTGTATAAATTAATCCATTCCCTCATAGCCTATTTTAAGATCAAACCACTACGAATAAATCTACCAAAAAGGAGCATTAACTAGATAAAAAGGATTTTTTTTTAGAATTTTGTAGTTTGAAACCATTGTGATAAATAGAGCATTTGCTCCTAATAGGAGCAAATGCTCTATTTATCACAATGGTTTCATAAATTGACTTCTACAGAGGTGTAGAAAGGCATATTTATGGAGGAAAGGGTTAAAACAATTTCTAGAATAGCTCATTTGATTCACCATTTAACCCTTTACTCCATGAATATTCAGGTGAAAAATAATAACATCATGAATATTAATTAGATTATTTTTATAATAGCACATGGACACAGGATTTATTGGCCATGGCAGAAACTGTAGAATCAGATCTATGTTATTCCATAAGCAAACAGAGCAGACCCTGATCAATAGGAGATGTCTGATCTGGGTCTACTCGGTTTGCAAAGGGATAGAAATGCGTATTTATAAAGGGTTAAACCTAGGTTGTTTTTTAGAATCTTTTAGACTACTTGAAGAGACAATTCCAAAGGTGGTTACAACATTTTTAGGATTTGGTGGAGAAATAATTATTTTATTTAATTCAAATATGCATCTTTATCAGTTGATCTGATAATACTTCATTAAAATCAAGCAAGTAATAATTAATAAACAAACAAAATATTCCAACAAGCGTACCGCATACAGTACATAATACGCCCACTTGCAAACCTTCTCTGATTCAATATGCCTTATACGTGTTGGAATTTTCCAATTTAAGCTTCAGAACTTGATCTCCATATTACGGTGATATATAAAAAAATATTGAAGTGAATATCTTATCAAATTAAAAAGTTACGGCCATCCTCATATTTGCAGATTTTCGTAAACTGCAAGACTCATAACTCTGTAATGACAAATTAAATGAACCTCAAAATCAACTCAGCTTCAGATTTTGTTGCATAAAACATTTGTGTGAAGGCTCATTAATATCCTTTCAATAGTTTTCCCAGAAAACAACAGACAAATCAAAAGTTGACAGACAAACAAAAACATGTTGACGTACAAACGGACGGATAGGGCCACACCAATATACAACCACCTTTGTTAGGTGGGCGTATAAAAACTGTTTCCTTGTTTACCTATAACTCTAAACACATTTAGTGAGGTGTTGGTTACTATGGAAACATCTTTCTGGAAACTTCGACTTCGAGAAAATTTTCTTCTCCCTGGTCTGAAACAGTAAAAAACAAATTAGGAATTAAC
Organism: Azorinus chamasolen; assembly: GCA_963576725.1. Classification (NCBI taxonomy): domain Eukaryota; kingdom Metazoa; phylum Mollusca; class Bivalvia; order Cardiida; family Solecurtidae; genus Azorinus; species Azorinus chamasolen. The sequence continues at coordinate 35,663,467 of OY755246.1, read as the reverse complement.
TAGAATTAGATAAAAAAAATTCTACAATGATTCATGACAGCACCAATAAAGTGTGACAGACAGATGAACTAAAGGACAGAGGTGAATCTAAATAGTCTTCCCATACCTTTCAGAATTGAGCACATATGTGCAAAAGTACAGAAGAACCTATTTACCCCTTTCCCTGTTCTACATTTATTCCGAATTTCAATACCTATTGAATGTTAATGGACAAAATAGTTATAATGAAGTATGGAAGGTAGCCTATTTTAGAAACAGAAATATCAAATTGCATTAGCAAACAGAGCAGACCCTGATCAGAGGGCTCTTATAGGAGCCATCTGATCTGGGTCTACTCTGCAAATGCGTGAAAAGGCATTTATATGAAGGAAAGGGTTAAACGGCTATTAAAAAGAGGTCTAATTATGGGTCTGTAAGGCAAGTGGTTGCTTAATGCATGGTAAAAGTAATGCAGAAAGTTCCTATAGGATATTTCTGCATAACTTTTGCCCTGCATTTAGCAACCACCTGCTTTTTTAACACTCATATGTTCAATAAATGACTTGCTGCTTAAGACAGGTTCTACTGTAATACCATATACCAATAAACTGCTCTGTTTGCCCACATAATAAAGAACTGGCTCACGATTGCTATAAAACATCTTATTTTATACCTTTTACTATGAGTAATAAAAAGTAAAAAATCAATTTATATTCATAATAGACAGTCTTACTTGTATAAAGTAAAACCCCTCTAATAAACACTTTATGAATGAACATAGACTTTGTCCAAACCTTTTACTCTGCATTTAGCTACCACCTTTCTTTCAGAACCATAATTAGGCCTCTTTAAGTAGTCATGTTAGAGAGATTTTACTGTATATCAAGTAAAGTGTATGTGTACACACCTGGAATGAGTTTCTCCTGTCAGCTCGTCTATATAGTCATGTTTCAGCTCCTCTGGAACATCGGAATCACTGTCACTGAAATCATCCTCACAACTGTCTTCATCCTGTGAAGAATTTGGACATTTTTTAGACAGCTAATATGCAACAGCTAGCAGCAATAAAATCATTTTAAAGATTACTTTCACTGATCATTAACCCATGTACATGTATATCCATATTATTTATCACAATGGTTTCAATACTACACAATTCTATTTTCCTTCTTTTCTCTAGCTAATGTTCCTTTTTGGTAGATTTATTGAAAGAAGTTGGGTCTAAAAATAGTCTATAAGGTAAAGGGTTAAGGCAAACCTGTCTAGATCTTACTGTGGGACCCATCCATTTTTCATGTGAAGGTATCACAGCAAACAAAATGTTTCCTGGAATAAGGCATTGACATTGGTGACTTTAGCAAACAGTGCAGACCCTGATTCAGGAGGTTACTACCTCTGATCTGGGTCTACACTGTTCCCTATGTCCTCTGATCTGGATCTACACTATTACCTATGTCACCTATGTCTTTTTTATGGGCCACTGGGCACTAATGGGTAAAGCACTCGGTCATCATAGCTAGGTTGACATGTTTAACCCTTTACTGCATGAATATTCATGTAAGAAATAATGACATCATTAATATTGATAAGAATATTTTCTGTAATGGCACATGAACATAGGAAAGTTTGGCTATTGCAGAAAATGTAGAATCAGATCTATACAATACCAATGGCAAACATAGCAGACCCTGATTCGACAGCTCGTACAGGAGTGGTCTGATCTGGGTCCACTCTATTTGCAAAGGCATAGAAAGATGTATTTATGGAGTATAGGGTTAATCTATATAAGTAATAGACTATATTATATCCACTAGCAGACAGAGCAGACCCTGATGAGACAGCTTCTACAGGAGCCATCTGATATGCGTTACTCTGTTTGCAAAGGAGTTAACTCTTTGCATGCTAGTGACAAACATTGTGGTTACCTATGCAAACAGTGTGCATCCAGATCAAGATGCCGCATAATTTGGTGTCTCGTCAGGATCCAGACTGAATGTCACTTTGACTATTTTTACAAAAAAATGAGAGAAATTTTGTTTTCAGAACTGAAGCAGACAACAATTGTTGCAGATGAAAAATTACTTAGCATGCAAAGAGTTATGAGGAGTATCTATTAGGTTTAGGGTTTTAAGACATGCAACAGATGTTTCAGCTTTATTGACCTCTCTTTTCTATGCTCAAAATCTTGTATGTAGTCTGTAAAGCTGGATACAGACAAACTGTGTAACATTTGTAAACAGTGAAGACCCTGATGAGACTGTTCATACAAGAACCCCGTGATGAAGGTTACACTGTGTACAATATGTATGGATGTAGGACATAAATATACATGACATTAACAAACTGTCAAACAATTAATCACTGAAAACAAAGAATAAAGATGTTCCAAAACCAAAATTCGGTGAGTTCATTTAAAAAGTATGGGTAAAGCTACTGAGGAAATCCCTCTTACACCAATTCCTGCAAACACATCTTCCTTTTCGTCAGTGTCCACTTGAACATCAAATGGAGTTGCCTTCCCCAGATACTCTTCAAAGAATCTGCACTTTTTGGTAGGACTTTTGGGTTGTTCCTCCTCCTTTTTAACATCTGATATTTGACTGGTTATGAACTTTGACAATGAAGAGGCTGGCCGAAGAAATTTAAATTCCTGAAAGAAATGAACCAGACAATTGTAATTTTAATCCATTCCTTCGTGTAAACACAGTGTCATGCCTTTGCAAACAGAATACCACCCAGATCAGATAGCTCTTGTACCACTCAGATCAGATAGCTCTTGTACCACCCAGATCAGATAGCTCTTGTACCACCCAGATCAGATAGCTCTTGTACCACCCAGATCAGATAGCTCTTGTACCACTCAGATCAGATAGCTCTTGTACCACTCAGATCAGATAGCTCTTGTACCACTCAGATCAGATAGCTCTTGTACCACCCAGATCAGATAGCTCTTGTACCACCCAGATCAGATAGCTCTTGTAGGATGAGTCCAACAAGCAAAGGCTTAACCCTTCCCCTGTTCTATATTTATTGAAAATTTCAATACCTACTATATATTCATGGAAAAATAATAGTTACAACGAAATATAGAAGATAGAACATTATAGAAAGTAAAGAAGCATATCTTTCAATTTCCATTAGCAAACAGATCAGACCCTGGTCAGATGGCTCTACAGGAGCTGTCTGATCTGGATCGACTCTGTTTGCAAATGCTTGAAAATGTGTTTATATGAAGGAAAGTGTTTATTAGATAATTGTTTTATCATGGCATATGAAAACAAGAGCTGTCCGCAGACAGCGCGCTCCACTTTCTTTAGTGCTGGATAGTGTAGTGGAAGTCTAAGTCAGAAAGGGGGAGATAACAACAGCAAAATAACTTTAGGGTTACCTACCCTTGTGAAATGGGTCCCCCTTGTAATAGTTAGTATGTATACCAAAGATGAACCAAATATCTTGGACAGTTTCTGAGACATGGACCTGAACATAAAACTTAACCAACAATGAAAATTGTAAGTCGAAAAAGGGGCATAACTATGGCAAAATTAATTTTAGGGTTACCTACCCTTGTGAAATGGGTTCCCCTTGTGATAGTTAATATGTATACCAAAGATGAACCAAATATCTTTGACAGTTTCTGAGACATGGACCTGAACATAAAACTTAACCAACAATGAAAATTCTAAGTCGAAAAGGGGCATAACTATGGCAAAATTAATTTTAGAGTTACCTACTCTTGTGAAATGGGTTCCTCTTGTGATAGTAAACATACATACCAAATATGAACCCAATATCTTTGATGGTTTCTGAGAAAAGGACCTTAACAAAAAAGTTAACCAACGCCGACGCCGACGCCGACGCCGACGCCGACGAGAGGGTCATGACAATACCTCCACTTTTTGAAAAAGTGGAGCTAAAAATGCCTTTTTGAACAAACCAGAAACTGTAGAATCATATCTATACTATATCATAAGCATACACAACAGACCCTGATCAGACAGGGACTGTCTGATCTGGATATTCTCTATTTGCAAAGATGTAAAAATGTGTACAGTAAAACCTCTCTATAATGGCCACTAAATTATATCAAGTATTTTGTGTAAAAGGCAGGTGGCTGCTTAAAGCAAAATGAAAGTAAAACAGAACACTCCTACAGGAGCGTTCTGTTTTACTTTCACCTTGCTTTAAGCAACCACCTGCCCTAAATACCAATTAATTATAAAGAGGTTATACTGTTTGAATTATTAAAAAGTTAAATTATATTTATCAAAGAAACAAACAGGAGATGTAAATGTAAAATTAACAGTCAACACTTTTTGCGTACATTACATAGTACTGAAAAGTCTTCTATTATTCACAAATGTACAGAATAGAATAAATTCCAGATCAACTTACCACCAGGTTCAAGATATGGAAAGATGATTTCACAGGACAAAGTTCCCAACCCTCATTCTCTAAGAACATCCGTAGTTCATCCATCTTTGCCCTGAAATGGGATACAAATTCGATCATTAAACCTGGCTCTGAGGTTATAAAACTTCAAAAAGATTCAATAATGTTTTTAAAGCTGCCTTTTTATGATCAAAACTGTTTGAAAGAAAACAGGAGTAACCTAATGGAGTGACAAGAAATATGTACAGTATAACCTCTCTTAACCGGCCGTTAAATTTAGTATGAATATCGGTCTTGGAGACAGGTGGCAGCTTAATGCAGGGTGAAAGTCATGCAGAAAGCTCCTAGAGGAGCTTTCTGCATGACTTTCACCCTGCATTAAGCAGCCACCTGCCTAAAAGTGTCTAAATTCTTATCTACTAGAATTCCGGTTAAGAGAGGTTTTACTGTAATAGACACACAGATGACACCACTGACCAGGTGACTCATATGTAATAGACACCAGGTGACTCATATGTAATAGACACCAGGTGACTCATATGTAATAGACACCAGGTGACTCATATGCAATAGACACCAGGTGACTCATATGTAATAGACACACAGATGACACCAGGTGACTCACAAATTGTGTCAAAGATTCTCATTAGGATCAGAACTTACTTTTTTACGAAAATTTCTAACTGAATGGAAATCATGTTGCATATCAAACTACTAAATGTTTTAAATATTCCAGTCTCCTATCATGCAATATGGATCAATGTTTTTATGGTTAACTTTGCCATTACTGTTTCTGTCCACTCCAAGCAAATCTTTGTCAAGAAGATGACAGAAACTTTAAACATGTACATATACAGCACAAGAGGGCCATGAGGCCCTGAAGCGCTCACCTGAGATAACCCAGGGGCGGGGCCATTTTTGACCAAGAAGTCATCATTTGTACAACCTTGGTAGAAAACCACAAGGCAAAGCAGTATGCTATTAATTAAAGGTCTAAGCCTTATGGTTTCAGAGAAAAATAATATTTTATATTTTTCCCATGAAACAACTGATAAGCCCCAAGGCAGGGCCAAGTTTCGCCCAGAGGTCAAGGTCGTAAGTTGAACATTCTTGGCAGAGGACCACAAGTCAAAGCTACATATTTGTAGAGGACCATTAGATCATGTTACATACCAAACATCAAAGGTCTAGGCCTTACAGTTGCAGAAGATTTTTAAAGATTTTCCTATGAAAAACTGATAAGCCCTTGGGCGGGGCCATTTTTGGCCTGGGGTCATAATTTGAACAATCTTTGTAGAAGACGATTAGATCATGCTACATGCCAAATATCAAAGGTCTAGGCCTTACAGTTTCAGAGAAGAAGATTTTTTAAGATTTTCTTATGAAAAAGTGATAAGCCCTTGGGCGGGGAATTTTTGACTCGGGGTCATAATTTGAACAATCTTTGTAGAGGGCCATAAGATCATGCTACATGCCAAATATCAAAGGCCTAGGCCTTACAGTTTCAGAGAAGAAGATTTTTAAAGATTTTCTTATGAAAAACTGATAAGCCCTTGGACGGGGCCATTTTTGGCCCGGGGTAATAATTGAACAATCTTTATGGAGGACCATAAGATCATGCTACATACCAAATATCAAAGGTCTAGGCCTTACAGTTTCAGAGAAGAAGATTTTTAAAGATTTTCCTATGAAAAACTGATAAGCCCTTGGGCGGGGCCATTTTTGGCCCGGGGGTCATAATTTAAACATTCTTTGTAGAGGACCATTAGATCATGCTACATACCACATATCAAAGGTCTAGGCCTTACAGTTTCAGAGAAGAAGATTTTTTAAGATTTTCCTATGAAAAACTGATAAGCCCTTGGGCGAGGCCATTGATGGTCTGGGGGTCATAATGTGAACATCATTTCGTTGCCCCTAGCCACTGATGCTTCTGACAAAATTTGGTTAAAATCGGGTCAGCAGTTTGAGAGGAGATATCGTTTGAAAATGTGGACGGACACCGGACGGATTGTGGTCACAGTAGCTCATCCTGAGCCTTTGGCTCAGGTGAGCTAAAAATGGCATAGTTTTAACGCTTTCCATGCTAGTGGAGGAATCAATCTTTTGCAATCTATGGCCTATGCAAACATTTTGGGTCACGATCAGGCCCCACAAGTATTGGTTTTAAAAATGAACAAGAGTGTTTGGAGGAACACATCTGTCACCTACTCGCAGCTGACACAAAAACTGTTAATATGCTGGAGTGCCAAAATCAGAACAAAGAGGAACAAGTTAATGTTGTATTGCTATGCAATACATGAGTCCCCCACCGGATTAAAAAACCCTCCACAGATCCACCCAACCATGGTGTAGTGGAAAATGGTATATATACATGACAAACCCGAAAGGTATTTGTAAATATAATAAGAAAAACAATATGATAAAAGGGGAATAACTCCAGAAATATTGATGTTAGAGTTATGGGCATTGTGCATGACACTGACTCTCATCATACTTGTTCAATTCATGAAGTTTGAAATCAGTTGAACCGGTAGATAAAGAGTTATTGTCTGGACAAAAAAATATAAAAAGGGAAATAACTAAAAAAGTATTGATGCTAGAGCTATGGCCCTTGTGCATGACACTTTCTCTCGTCATGCTTGTTCAATTTATGAAGTTTGAAATCAATTGAATCAGTAGATAAAGAGTTATTGTCCGGACAAAAAAATATGAAAACGGAAAATAACTTAAAAAGTATTGATGCTAGAGTTATGGACCTTGTGCATGACACTTCCTCTTATCATGCTTGTTCCATGTGTGAAATTTGAAAGCTCTATAATGATTAGTTTAGAAATGAGAGCCAAAAAAAGAAAGTGTGATGGACAGACAGACGGTACAAAAATATGAAAAAGGAAAATAATTAAAATAATATTGATGCTAGAGTTATGGCCCTTGTGCATGACACTTCCTCTTAGCATGCTTGTTCTATGTGTGAAATTTGAAAGCTCTATATTGATAAGTTAAGAAATGAGAGCCAAAAAAAGGAAGTGTGACGGACAGACAGACAGACAGACGGACGGACGACGGAAAAGTGATCCCTAAGTGACACACTGCCTCTCGGCAGGTGACACAACAAGAACTGTCACAGTCACGTAACAAATGTCCCCAAAAATTGTATCCGGTGACCTTGACCTTTGACACATGGACCAGGGAGTTGAACGTGACATGTCGTCTTTGTGTGGTGAACATTTGTGCCAGGTTATTTTGAAATCCATTCACAGATAAAAAAGTTATAGAAGGGACACTAAATTTGGGACGGACGGAGGGAAGGATGGACAGTGCAATTTCTATATGCCCACTATTTGGGACATAAAAAGGCTTCTCCACGGTTGAGTGTTATTTGTTACATATGCAGATCAACCTTTTCCTCCATGAATATTCATGTAAAAAGTAATGATATTATTAATATTAAATAGATGGTTAATGAAAACAAAAGAGTTTGATCATAGAAAAAAACTGTAGAATCAGGTCTATATTAGAGCAGACCCTGATCTGATGGCTCCTATAGGAGCCATCTGACCTGAGTCTATTCTGTTTGCAACAGCACAGAAAGGCATATCTATGGAGTGCAGGGTTAAAGCTGGATGTCGTGAAATATCGCAAATGTTGTTCAACCCAAAAGCAACAACAATTCAAGAAGCAACCGGTCAAGGTATAGTACAAACCTGTGATGGTTCTTGAAATAGTTCAAGCTCTGTTGTTTCAGGGAGTCTTGTAGACCCTCAGACTTGCTGTCACAGAAATCCTCACCAATCTCGATCATTCTGGAGATGATAAAAAAACCAATATAATAAAACATATCTGAGTAAGATATAAATAACATTGATGGGGCTAAGGCTTCTTGTCAAAATGTTTAACCCTTTCCCTAATGGATATTCATATCAGAAATTATTGGCTGAAGCTTCACAATGACATTATAAACAAATCATTTTTTACCGATGAACAAACTGTAGAATCTAGGTCCATGCTTATAAAACTTTTAGTTGAGTCTGAGTTCGTTCTCAAGTTTTTGATTGGTCAGATTTGAGCCTTTGGCTTGAGAACTCAAATCTGACCAATCAGAAGCTTGAGAACGAACTCAGACTCAACTAAAAAGCTTTATAAGCATGGACCCAGGTCTGTATCATTTCATAAGCAAACAGATCAGAGCCAGATTAGACAGTTCTTATTCCATTTGCAAATGTATAAAAATGTGTCTTTTTCAGGTAAAGGATTAAATCTGATTTAGTTTGGATCCAGATGAGACACCTAGTAACTCACAGATTCATTAGGATCTAAACTGACACAGGGCACAGATAAAGTACCAAAAACAGTCGTTTCTCCACCACTCAAATTTTCCTTTTCTCTAGTTAATGCTTCTTTTCAGTAGATTTATTCAAAGAGGTTGGATCTAAAAATAGCCCAGAGGGAATAGGTTAACACTGAGAACTGCAGCAAGACATTTGTTTGCAGACATTTGTTAGAAAGACAAAAGTTAATAACTTAACCAATTACTCCAAAGATATTCCTTAAATGCATTTGCAAACAGAGTAGACCAAGATCAGACAGATTCTGAAGGAGCTGTCTGATTAGGGTCTGCTCTGTTTGCTTGTGAAATATTATAGATCTGATTCTACAGTTTCTGTCCTGATAAAAAAATCCATGTTTGTAGTAACATAGTCATTATAAAATTTGAGTTAATTATTAATGGTGATGAGGTTATTTATTGTATGAACATTCAGGAAGCAAAGTGTTAAATGATCAACAAGTTTCATCTGCTACAATTCTGAGAAGATTTTCTTGTTTCTTTGAAAAATACTGTTAATCTTTTACTCCACAAATACGCCTTTCTACACCTTTCTACGCCTTTCTACACCTTTCTACGCCTTTCTATACCTTTCTACACCTTTTCAAACAGAGTAGACCCGGATTACACGGCTCCTATAGGAGCCTTCTGATCAGGGTCTACTCTGTTTACTTATGATGTGTCCATATGCTATAATAACAAGTTGTTCTAATAATATGTGTTCTAATCATATGTCCATGTGCTATAATAACAAGTTGTTCTAATCATATGTCCATGTGCTATAATAACAAGTTGTTTTAATCATGTGTCCATGTGCTATAATAACAAGTTGTTCTAATCATGTGTCCATGTGCTATGATAACAAGTTGTTCTAATCATGTGTCCATGGGCTATAATAACAAGTTGTTCTAATCATGTGTCCATGGGCTAAAATAACAAGTTGTAATAATTATACATTCAAAACAAATTGTTCTAATTATATATTCATGATGTCATTATTTTTTACATGAATATTCATGGAGGAAAGTGTTAAAATGTAAAACAGTTTTTACTTGGTTCCTTATCCAAATAATATGCCAAGGCTATTACAAATTCATCTAATTTTTGAAGAGTAAGAAATAGTTGTTACATTTTATGATAAGGCATCTACCTGTTGACGATGTCAAGAAAGTGTATAAATTCCTCAAGTTTATAGGCGGCCAGGTTTATTCCGAGAATGTATGTCCGAACTTTCTGCTGTACATCTTGCCATATTCGTACCAGTCCATGTTCCAATTTTTGTTTGATGTAGCGGACAGTAACATCCTCACTGTCTGTGGATGCTTCTTCTGAAAATGAAACAAGAAAGCATTACAATTATGGCTTAATAGCTAATTTAACCCTTTACATAAATACCCCTTTCTATGCCTTTGCAAACAGGGTACAGACGTTTGGACAGACAAGGGTAAAAATTAATGCACCTGTCGCCCAAAGGCGGGGGCATAAAAAATATCTCTAAGCCTTTGAATACTGAATTTTCAAAGTAGAATGGTCCATTATTGCTAGTACTCATTCAGTATGAAAGGTATAAATTAAACTGCAAGAGGTTTTTGAATTTGAATGGCAAACAGTGCAGAATGACAGTGCTCCCCTAGGAGCCCTCTGATGTGGGTCTACACTGTTTGTGAATAACACTACACTTGTTTTCTACATTTAAAGGGTCATCACTTTCTTCATGAAGTAAATGGTTAAATTCCTACATATCACAGACTCTTTATTAGGTTGCTTTAGTGACTTTAACCCTTTACATCATAAATACTCCTTTAAACACCTTTGCAAACAGAGTAGACCCTGTAGGAGCCATTGCTTACAAATAATATAGTTCTGATTCTACATTGTAGGTGATGGCCAAAACTTCCCGTGATCATGTGCCTTTATAAAAATTAATCTAAGTCATATTCTGAATTCATGATGTCAGTAATTCTTAAATGAATATTCATGAAGTAAAGGGGTTAAGCTCCAAAATTCCATAAAGACAAGGACTGTTTATTTAGGTCACTGAAATGAGGTTTACCTGAGGATACTTCCTCCAGATGGTCATGGGCCTCATGCCACTGTATGGTGTTGTAGTAGCTCCTCATTACCTCCCACAATGCCTTACACAAGTCCACCAAACACGGTGTGAAACTCTCTATCGTCACATACTTAAAAAAGTAACAGTAAGATTACACCATAGAGAACCGCCAATAAAAATAATAAATCAAATATAACTTCTAGTATGTAGAGTAAATCAACCTTCTGCAATTTGCATTTTGAACAATCATCATCTGCACAGGCGCGTAGGCAATGGGGCCGCAGAGGCCGCGGCCCCAATATTTTGGCCACCTGCGGATTTGGGGCCACGAGCATGAAGCCTTCACTAGCTGCCGCTCAACTGTTTTTGGAGCCGCGGCTTTAATCCCTTGGTGTTGCAATTAACATAAGTGTCAAACTGATAGTTGCGAATTAGCGATGATTTAATTAATGGCATTAATGACGCGTGTTGTTAACGACCGGTCCACTATAGGAAACTTTTTCTGCCCTTTTATCTGTGTAGCCAAGAAAACATTATTGGCGCAATCTTTTTTTGGTGAAACTGAAAGACCGAAAAGAACCTAAGAGAAGGTAATTAAAAACAAACACTTTAAAGGTAATTATACCAATTTAATAATTAATCATATAATTGTTCATACTGATTATACTCAAAGTAAAAATTAGCACATTAGCAATCAGATTTGATATTCATTCTAAAAATCATCTTTGAAATAGACGCACCAAACCAACCCAAAAACATAAAAATTTCTAAACGAACTTTTGGTATCAAGAACCCTGAGCAGAGATCGTTCAATCCTCAGTGGTTCATGTCACATCCTTGGCTTCACTATGACGAGGTAAATATGCTATTCTGTTTTCTATTGAACAACTTATTAATATTATTATTATTATACCACATTTATATAGCGCTCTAGTTCTAGTATAATATATTGAACAGCTTATTACACCGCGCTTTATGTCCAATCAATCTTGTGCTGTATAAATGAAGGAAACGTTTTAAAACCACTTATATTCTGTTTTAACCATATTTTCAGGCTGGTGACTTGGCATTTTGCTGAGCTGGGGAGCTGCTATCCTCCGCACACAAACAAGAAAAAGCAGACAATCGTGCTCAGTTTCTTCAGTCTGATCTAGGTCTACTCTGTTTGCGAATACGTGAAAACATGTTTATATGAAGGAAAGGGTTAAATGTTTTCTGAGATTCTGAGATATGATGTCGATAGAACAGTGGCAACAAGTCACATCGAGTTACTCGGCATCTCATCTAGATCTACACTGTGTGCATATGACAGTTCATGTCTTGCAGACGAAGGGTTAATACATGCATACTGCTATAACAAGCATTGATTATTATGATGTTTTGTATTTAAAATGCAGAGTTATTGTTATAACATTTTATAAATATATTCTCGTCGTTTCAGTGATACCAGATTAAGTTTCCTAGCCACGCAGGAAATCGACAAACAGAATGACGTTTTGTTGGTAAAATAACAAAAGCTGTAAACAGTTTATTAATCGTCTTAAAATGCATGGAAATCGCATCTAAGAAAACACAAATTTAAAAAAAATCGGCACGGGAGGGGACACTCCTCCCGTACCCACCCCATTCGCGGCCCCAATCTTCAAAACTTGTCTACGCGCCTGCTGCATATACTGTCATCTGCTTCAAATCTTAAAGTCGATTTTTGCCCAGCAACCTATCAAAATCCAAACTGTTTTGCAAATGTTATCACAAATGTTCCATTAGAGTGCTGAAGGTTAACCCTTTCCCTCATACAGACACCTTTTCATGCCTTTGCAAACATAGTAGACCTAGATCAGATGGCTCCTGTAGGAGATATATGATCAGGGTCTGCTCCGTTTGATTATGGAATAATATAGATCTGATTCAACAGCTTCTGCCAAGGTCAAAGATTCATGTAGTCATGTTTCATTATACACATTCAGCTAATTCATGTTCATGATGGTACTCTTTCTTCCAGAGAAAGGTTTTAACAAAGAGTTTCCTTGCATATTTTTATCCTGTGTGTACAAAAGAGCTACCTTACAAGGATATCTAAATTCCATTTTTTTACAATTAGCATCTGATTATTTCACAATAATGATTGTGTATTAATTAAACCCTTTATGCCTTATACCGTATAATGGGTAATTTTTACTGCTGTAAAAGTTTACGGATTTGGGGTAAAAACACATTATTTAATTTTATATGACTTTTATTTTTACGAATCCATGAAGACACGTAAAAAATTAGCTCATAAAAAGTTTACATCATTAAAAATTCACAAGAAATAGTTTGGTTAATACAAGTCAACTGTATGTCGCAGTTTGACAAGTGTTCACACCTACCACGGTAACCGTGCAGCAAACACATGTACCGGATATCGCCCTGGGCATCAAACAACATACATTTAGTTAACGTAATTGACCATGTTGTACTACATGTACATATTTGTCCCAATGATTGTTATGGTCCAGTGTTCTGCCAATGACGACCATGGCCGCAGAAATGAAGTTGGTAAATAAAATATACATTATGAGCGCCATGAAAAAGGTCGGACGAGTCCAAAAGCAATAGGGACGAAACTGATGCAGGAATGGTACCCGCTTTATCTGACAAATTCAGTAAGTGACTGAAACCAGTTACAATATCGTAATCAGTTAGTAACCGTTCATCTGATTGGATGATTGTCTCATTTCCTCTCGTATGTTTTGATTTCTGCCAATAGAAACGTTTGTCAGATAATGTGTTGTTTCTTCATATTTTGTGTTGATGCTGATAGCCTATTACACAATGCTCTGAAACACCTGTACACTACATGCATAGGTATTAACAATAACACATCGCTCTAGTGTATCAGAAGATTAGGGTGACTTTGATAAGATTACCCTGCTTAAGATTAAATTCAAATTCTAGATACTAGATCTTTTTACCAGAGTTTACGCGGCGAAAATATATGAGGAATATTTTTACGAAAATGACTTTGGTCGTAAAAATAAGTAAAAATTAGCAGCAGGTAAAAATAACCGTTATATGGTAATCCATCTGCAGAGTAGAGCCAGACCAGACAGATCCTGTAGGAGCTATCTGACCAGGGTCTGCTCTGTTTAATTATGAAGTTATATAGATCTGATTCTACACTTTCTGCCATGACCAACAAGAGTGCCAGTGGGCACAATATACGCCTGTCGAGGCCTTGTTCAACATAAACTGAGGTTAACATATATGCTAAATGCAAATTTTAAGACCAAGTGTGTGACGTTCCAAGTTTCAAGGTGCTATCTCAAAGGGTTATAGAAATAATTGGACTTTAACAAAAAGATTAACAAAAATTCTAAATTAAAAAGGGATGTAATTCTATTAAAATGCTTGATAGAGTTATGTACTCTTGCCTACAGATGACACTTGTGATGGTGAACAAGTGTTCCAAGTTTCAAAGCTTTATCTCAAAGGGTTATTTAAATAGGTGGACTTTAAAAAAAACCAGAACCAAAATTCAAAGTTAAAAAGAGTCATAATTCTGTCAAAATGCTTGACAGAGTTATGTACTCTTGGCTACAGGTGAAGCTTGTAATGGTGAATAAGTGTTCCAAGTTCCAAAGCTTTATCTCAAAGGGTTATGTGTAAGTGGACTTTCAACATAAATTGAGGTTAACATATTTGCTTAATGCAAATGCTAAACGCAAATTCTAAGTCCAATTGTGTGACCTTGACTTTGGATATACATACCTGGATACACCCATGCTACTGTAGCATGCCCAGACAAACATTGTGGTTAAATTTAAGAAGGATCCATCAAGCAGAACTTGAGTTAGAGATGTTACAGACAGACTGACGTTTAACATATTTGCTAAACGCTAAATCTAATTATGCGACCTTGACCTTGTATCGGGACTGGACAGGCTACTGTAGCATGTCCAGATAAACATTGTGGTTACATTTGAGAACGATTCACCCAATCGAATTTGAGTAAGAGATGTTACAGAAAGACAGACAGACGGACGGACAGACAGACAGATACAGACAGCGCCATTCCATAATATGTCCCGTTTTGTCTAACGGGCGTATAAAAACGTTCTTGTTCATCTCCCATTATAAAAAGTTAGTTAATAAATATTCATACATACATTAGTAGTAAAGGGTTACATAGTAAAGGGTTAATAAGTGTCCTACCTTACAGACATATCTGAGAACCTCTGACCATTGCATTAAATATCTAATCCCTGTTAAAGTGGTGTCCTCCAGTCATTATAATAGTCATTTAATAACTTGTCCTACCTTGAAGAGATCTGAGAACCATTTTATCAGTCCTGGATGTTGTATATAAGTGTCTTCCTTTACTAGACCTGAAAACAGTATCCTTGTAAAACTGGTGTCTCCTGACAATTATAACAGTCATGTAAACATTAGTGTCATACCTTACAGAGATTTGCAAACTGCATTCTTGTAAAATTGTTGTCTCTGGACAATTATATAAAATATATAAACATGTGTCGTACCTTACAGAGATCTGAAAACTGCATTCTTGTAAAACTAGTGTCATCTGACCCTGAGCACAGTTGCACATAGCCCAACACTATCTGGAAGGCAGTGTTATGTATTGCACTGGTGAAGTGGAGGTGCAGTTGATCAATGGCAGTCTGAAATAAAATTAATATGAAGTAAGATGTGGTTGTCAAAAACATGCCCTAAAAATGCCTACAAATTCTATCAAATCCCAATGATTAAGCTGATACTTAGCAATGACTTGATACTGGAATTGTTGCAAAATTTCAAAGATTGCTGGCATTCTGCTGGTCATTCTCCAGCATTCAACCAAAATTATAAAATTTGTTATAATAGGATAGACACAGAAGTGTATGGCTGTGACAAACTATAGAATCATACCTATATTATATCATATTAAGCAAACAAAGCAGAATCTGAGATCAGACAGCTCCTACAGGAGCCATCTGATCTAGGCCTACTCTGTTTGCAAGGAGTAGAAAAGCGTATATATGGATTAAAGATATTCAAGAATTCTTGCCAAAGTTATGAAGATGTAGACAGGTGTAGGTATTGTGAGAGCAACATGTTTATGCCTTTTATATATGTAAGGGTATGAAAATACTATTCTTGAGTGGATACCTGCTTCTTGCCAAGAAGACCATATGCCATCTGTACTTTCTCATAGTGAGTCTGCTCAAATCTGGTACAGATCTTAGACAAGGCCACATCAAGATGTTCCTCTATAAGTTCTAACGTATCCTGAAGCTTCGAGCTCAACTCACTGAAATTAAAATGGTAAGAACCCCATTAAAGATGCCTGTATGGATTTTACTGCAACAAACCTAAAACTTAACTAAATAGCTCTGTGGGAACCTTTTCTTCAAAGCACAAAGATAATCATAGACAAATTGATAATTTTAATTTTAAATTTGGTGTTTAACCAAAATGATATTTTCTTCCATTTTTCACCAATCAAGGTGGAAGTGGAAAATTGTGAACATGGTAAAGCAAATATTCCCATTGTTATGTACATTTTCACATCAACATTGTTCATCTGTGAAAAATTGAAGTAAATCCTCCAATTGTGTATGAGGAGTTTGGCACACAAGATTTGCAGGATGTACACACATACAGACAGATGGACAGACAAAAGCAAGGCTATATGCCATGTGTGTGTGTTGGGGGTGGGTTAAAAAATGTACAGAGAATATTTTGACAACATTTAACCATCGTGAATATTAATTATTTTAATATTATTGTATAAAGATCTTAAGTCAAAACACTGTATTGCAAACAGTAACATATTAGCAAACTGAGTAGACCCTAATCAGACTGCTCCTACAAGATCCCTCTAAATATGGTCTACTCTGTCTATTTGGAAATATGCCAAAAATATGCCTCCATCAGCTAAAGTGTTAAGAGGTCCTTAAGACTTGTCGTGACTACCTGGAGGACACCTTGTAACCCTCACCTTATACACCTGTAGTGTTTCAGAGTCATTGCAGCTTTTTGGCACTCCAGACACAACTGTATGGCACCACAATAGTCCTCTTCCTAGCAAAATAAAACAAAACAAACAGTACAATGTTACCATGACAACCAGCAACAATAATATTATACTAGAACTACATGCAGTAGATAACATTATCTCCATTATTATTACATCATTGTCTTCCAATCAGCTGAAATTCTCTCATTTTACCTACTGTAAAACCATTCTTCAATGACCTTTAAAAAATAACTTAATTCTGGATGTTTAACCATTTAATCATGGAGTATTTATACTAAAAATAAGACATTGTAACATCCAGACTATTAAGAAGCTGATTTTTTATAATGTCATATGTGCACACGAATGTTTGGCAGAAACTGTTAAATCCATTGGCAAACAGAGCAGACCTGGATCAGAACGCTTGACAGGAGCCATCTTATCTGGGTCCATTGTGGTTGCAAAGGCATTAAAAGGGAGTTAAAAGGGACTATTTATGGAGTAAAGGGTTAACACAGGTGGTAGCTTAATGTAGGACAAATGTAATGCACAAAGCCTTAATAGAAACTTTCTGTATTGCTGCATTGCGCATTAACCCTTTCCCTGTTCTATATTTATGTAAGAAGTAATGACAACATGAATATTTATTAGCTGGATTTTTATAATGTAAACTTTTCAAGGAAATATTTTTGCTTTGACAAACACTGTAGAATCATATCTATATCGTGTCAAAAGCAAACAGAGCAGACCCTAATCAGACCGATCCCATTGGAGCAGTCTGATCCGGGTCTACTCTGCAAATATGTGAAAAGGCGTTTATGAGGGAAAGGGTTAGGCAGCCACATGCTTTTACAGTCCTTAACCAAATCCCTCATATCAAGGTATAAGTTGCTTTTTGAAACCATTGTGATAAATGGAGCAAATGTTGGTTTACAATGGTTTCAAAACTGCATACTTCCAAAATTTTCCGTTTCTCTGATAAATGCTCCTTTTCAGTAGATTTCTTTAAAGCAGTTGGATCTATAAAAGCCTATGAGGTAATGGGTTAAAATGTTACTATAGAGAGTTTCTTCTGCAAAACTGGTGACCGAAATTGCTTAATAGTGGTAAAATGAGTAATAATTAGAGAGGTAAAGAATGTATGCAAACTCTGACCTTGACCATTCACTTACTGACTTCAAAATCAATAGGGGTTGTCTACACATATTTACCATGACCAACTTTTCCAATAAATAGGAGCACTCCAGTACAAAGGCATGATAACATTGATTGGAAACCATTCGATCTCATTTGATCTTTGACCTAGATCTATGTTATTTCATAAGCAAATAGAGCAGACCCTGATGATCAGATAGTTCCTATTGTTTGCAAATGCATTAAAAGTAAAGGGTTAATAGACAAAGACATGATGCAGAATACTATCAGGGTCTAGACTGCTCAAGCTCACAGGCATGATAATGAAAGCATGCAAAGCCAGAGCACCAGTTAATTGTGTGTACTGAAGTACTTAAATCATCATTTCTCCACCAATGCCAATGTTAAAAATCATCTCTTTGAAACGATTCTAAAGTGTGGTCACAACACAGGGTTTGTTGGAGAAATAAATATTAAGTTACTGATTTATGCATCTTATCTTATCTGGACTTCTATAGCCATAAAGCCTTTTCCTCATGGCCTATGAATAAATATAGCTTTGGTTAGAGGTCACTGAAAAAGCATAGAAAAACATTTTTTTCAAGAATAGCTACTTCATTTCTCCACCAAACCCCATATTGTGACTCTTAACCCATTCCCTCTTAGGCTATTTTAGACTAAACCTCTTTTAAAAAATCTACTGAAAAAGGAGCATTTACTAGAAAAAGGATTTTTTTTAAAAATTGTGCAGTTTTGAAATCATTATGATAAACACAGAATTTGCTCCTATGGAGCAAATACATTATTTATCACAATGGTTTCAAAAGTGACTTTTACAGAGGTGTCAAAAGGCGTCAGTATCAGGGAATGGGTTAAAAATAACCAGGACACATGTTTTAGTGGCGAAATGGTGATTTTAGGATTTGAAATATGCTCCTTCATCTATGGTTTTGATCACCTTACCTCCATCATCTCTTTCAGTCTCAAGTCTGTCCTTTGCTGAAAACAAAATATGGGTAAATTATTAATAAATAAAATATGGGTATATTTTTAACCCTTAATCTGTTCAATAAAAATAATGACATGATGAATATCTATTAGCTAAACTTTTATAATGTAAACTTTTCAAGAGAAAGTTTTGCTTAAGCAAAAACTGTTGAACCAGATCTATCCAATGTCAAAAGCAAACAGAGCAGACTTTGATCAGATGGCTCCCATAGAAGCAATCTGATCTAGGTCTACCCTGTCTGCAAATGAGTGAAAATTTGCTGTTTTATACATGTCCTACATTTCAACTTCCAGTTTGTGACTTGTTTTTACTATGAGCGACAATGTATGATTTCCAACCTTAACATAATTCAGTGTTGACCCAAATCAGATCTTATGGAAGGATGGCATCAAACTACAGTTTATTTGGATTAACAGAAAATGAAAATCTAACGAGTGATGAACAGTGTAAACCCTGATCAGACACCTCCTTGGAGATCACTTGTAAGGACTTAAGGTTAGAAATTGCTCAATGGCACTCACATGACGGTCCTACATGAGATCTCATTTATCTGACACACTGCTTTATCCGACATATCTAGGTGGAACCAGTCGATGTCAGTTAAACTAGATTATAATGTACAAACAAACAGTCTTATTTGGTTCTACTCTGTTTGCAAAATGACTCTTTAAGAATTACAAGTATATGCTATTGTGTATAATAGTGCATTAACCCTTTACCTGTGCACTATTCATGTAGGAAATAATGACATAATTTATATAAATTAAATTAATTTTTATAACGGCATATAAACACATGACATTTTTTGCTTAGGTAGTAACTGTAAAATCAGATCAATATTAAACCATAAGGCAAACAGAGCAGACCCTGATCAGACAGCTTCTATAGGAGCCGTCTGATCTGGGTTTACTCTGTTTGCAAATGCATATGAAAAGCCATTTATATCACAGAAAGGGTTAAACCCTTTACTTCATGAAGTAAGTTTGATCTGGGACTAATTTATTTGCAAAGGCATTTAAAGGAGTATATACGGAGTAAACGGTTTAAGGTATAAAGGGTTTGGGTGGTGTTGCACTGACCAAGGTCTTGATGGTATGCAGGGATTTAAGAAGACCCTGTAGCTTCTGTCGTTGTCTCACATTGGACAGCAGGTGGAGACTGGCTTCTGTGAAAGACTCTCTGGCATCTGTCAGCATACTAAAATATATACAGTAGAACCTGTCTTTAAGTAGCCATTGATTTATTGAACACAGGAATCTGAAAAAGCAGGTGGTTGTTTAATGCAGGGCAAAACTAATGCAGAAAGCTCCTATAATAGCTTTTTGCATTATTTTTTACCTGCATTAAGCTACCACCTGAATTACAGACCCATAATTAAATCTCTTTTTGACGGCTGCTTAAGACAGGTTCTATTGTGCACACATGTGAACTAGGGGCTTCAAGTCACAAATGTGTTCTCACGATTGAGATTAACCATTTACCTATAAATAAATATTCATGTAATTCTAACCAATTCCTTCATATTGACACCTTTTGATGCCTCTGTAAAAGTCACTTTTTGAAACTGTTGTGATAAATAGAGCCTTTGCTCCATAGAAGCAATGTTCTATTTATCACAATGGTTTAAAAACTACACAATTTCAAACCCTTTCCCTCATATAAATACTGATGCTGATAACCTACATGTATTACACTGATACAGGTATAGTGACAATCTACTATTACATAGGGGATACAGGAGTGCTGATAATCTACTATTCCACTGATGAGACAGGTATACTGATAATCTACTATTGCATATAGGTGATACAGGTATGCTGATAATCTACTATTTACACATATGATACAGGAATATTGCTAATCTACCATTTACACATATGCTACAGGAATATTGCTAGTCTACCATTACACACATGATACAGGAATGCTAAAAATACTGTCCTACCTTCAACCTTCAGAGAGATGGAATAGGCATGTCATCTTCTTTCATTGTAAATAATGATATTGCAAGTGTAGTTCTCTCTACTATTTTTACTTATGATACAGGCAAACTGCAAATGTAGCTCCGCCTGCTTACCTAATCATCAATGATACAAGCTCTACCTGCAGTTACTGATGACACAGGTATGCTGAAAATGAAGTCCTACCTGCTGCCTTTTTACTACTGATACAGACATGCTGTAAATGTAGTTCCACCTACTACCTTTGATGCTGCACGGTGCAAATATAATCCTACCTTCTTCCATTTTTACAGATGATACAGGCCAGCTGTAAAGTTTTTTGCAGCTCCATTACCCGCTGAAGTTCTGTAGCATAGGCTGGGTGGTTCTGTAACACTAGTTCAGATACCTTCTTGGACACCTTAAAAATATAGTTGTATTGAACTGAAAGACAAGTTTCATATACAGTATATTTAACACTTTCAGTATCGGAAAGGAGTCACTAATGTCATTTGCAAAGAGCCGTCTCATCAGGGTTTGCACTGTTTGTCATGCTACGTTTTCTTTACAAAATCCCTGAATATTCACAGTAAGCTTAACCTGTTAAATTTTTTAAAAAGACTACTAAGCACAATCTGACATTTGTGTCTCAATAGTATCTACACTACAATCATCTCAGTGTCTCAATAGTATCTACACTACAATCAACTCAGTGTCTCAGTAGTATCTACACTACAATCAACTCAGTGTCTCAATAGCATCTACACTACAATCAACTCAGTGTCTCAGTAGTATCTACACTACAATCAACTCAGTGTCTCAATAGTATCTACACTACAATCAACTCAGTGTCTCAATAGTATCTACATCT
The DNA here is from genome assembly GCA_963576725.1 of Azorinus chamasolen. Classification (NCBI taxonomy): domain Eukaryota; kingdom Metazoa; phylum Mollusca; class Bivalvia; order Cardiida; family Solecurtidae; genus Azorinus; species Azorinus chamasolen. The sequence goes on along the minus strand of OY755246.1, from coordinate 35,641,767 downwards.
ACACTACAATCAACTCAGTGTCTCAATAGCATCTACACTACAATCATCTCAGTGTCTCAATAGTATCTAACTCAGTGTCTCAATAGTATCTACACTACAATCAACTCAGTGTCTCAATAGTATCTACATCTACACTACAATCAACTCAGTGTCTCAGTAGTATCTACATTACAATCAACTCAGTGTCTCAATAGTATCTACACTACAATCAACTCAGTGTCTCAGTAGTATCTACACTACAATCAACTCAGTGCCTCAATAGTATCTACACTACAATCAACTCAGTGTCTCAATAGTATCTACACTACAATTATCTCAGTGTCTCAATAGTATCTACATCTACACTACAATCAACTCAGTGTCTCAGTAGTATCTACATCTACACTACAATCAACTCAGTGTCTCAGTAGTATCTACACTACAATCAACTCAGTGTCTCAATAGTATCTACACTACAATCAACTCAGTGTCTCAATAGCATCTACACTACAATCAACTCAGTGTCTCAATAGTATCTACACTACAATCAACTCAGTGTCTCAATAGTATATACACTACAATCAACTCAGTGTCTCAGTAGTATCTACACTACAATCAACTCAGTGTCTCAATGGCATCTACACTACAATCAACTCAGTGTCTCAATAGTATCTACACTACAATCAACTCAGTGTCTCAATAGTATCTACATCTACACTACAATCAACTCAGTGTCTCAATAGTATCTACATCTACACTACAATCAACTCAGTGTCTCAATAGTATCTACATCTACACTACAACCAACTCAGTGTCTCAGTAGTATCTACACTACAATCAACTCAGTGTCTCAATAGCATCTACACTACAATCAACTCAGTGTCTCAATAGTATCTAACTCAGTGTCTCAATAGTATCTACACTACAATCAACTCAGTGTCTCAATAGTATCTACATCTACACTACAATCAACTCAGTGTCTCAGTAGTATCTACATTACAATCAACTCAGTGTCTCAATAGTATCTACACTACAATCAACTCAGTGTCTTAGTAGTATCTACACTACAATCAACTCAGTGCCTCAATAGTATCTACACTACAATCAACTCAGTGTCTCAATAGTATCTACACTACAATTATCTCAGTGTCTCAATAGTATCTACATCTACACTACAATCAACTCAGTGTCTCAGTAGTATCTACATCTACACTACAATCAACTCAGTGTCTCAGTAGTATCTACACTACAATCAACTCAGTGTCTCAATAGTATCTACACTACAATCAACTCAGTGTCTCAATAGTATCTACACTACAATCAACTCAGTGTCTCAATAGTATCTACACTACAATCAACTCAGTGTCTCAATAGTATCTACACTACAATAAACTCAGTGTCTCAATAGTATCTACACTATCTGACACTGATTGCATTGATAATATCATTGAGGTCAGCTCTGTTTGATTAACCCTTTCTTTTATGTAAACACGTTTTCACGCACTTGCAAACATAGTAGACCAAGATCTAAGTCTACTCTGTTTGCCAATGAAATTTGATAGATCTGTTTCTTTACTGTCTAAATGGCCACAATGTTCCAACTTCCATATTTCCTTATAACTACTTTGTCTATGAATATTCAGAGGGTATTTAAATTTGAAATAGATATAGAACAAGGAAAGAGTTAAATGTAATAATATAGCTCTGATTCTACAGTTTCTGCCATGTATAAATGTTCCAGTGTTATGAAAAACAAGACAATAAAACATTCATGTTAACCCTTTACTCAATAAAACATTCATGTTAACCCTTTACTCCATGAATAGTCATATTAGAATTACAGTAAAACTTCGATTATCCGAACACTAAAATACGTTTTATTATCGATCTTTAAGACAGGTGGCAACTTAATGCATGGTGAAAGTCATGCAGAAAGCTCCTCTAGGAGCTTTCTGCATGACTTTCACTATGCATTAAGCAGCCACCTGCCTAAAAGGGTCTAAATTCTTCTATAACGAAAATTCGAATAATCGAGGTTTTACTGTACTTAATTAGATTCATTTTTCATAATGGTTTATGGTATATGGAACAGAGGAAAGTTTGGCCACAGCAGAATATGTAGAGTCATAAGCCAAAAGAACAGACCTGGATCAGATAGTGTGATCTGTGTCTATACTCTGTTTGCCAACAAGTAGAAAGGTGTATTTATGGAGAAAATGGTTAATAACTTACTGCTTGCAGTTGTCGTCTCAGTCGAGTGCGATCATCATCTATCTGCTCAAGATTTAGCTCATCTGGCAATTTCTAAAATATAGATTCAATACACAATGTCAAATGTTTGCAATGAAATGTATGAGTATTGATATGAACTAAACAAACATTACAAAATAAAGCCAAAATACTTTATCCCTCTCCCTCATAAATAATCATGTGAGAATTAATGAATGTATGAAAAATAATTAGATAAATTTATAAATGGCATCATTGACAGGAGCGCAGCTAGCGATATGCATTTACGCACATGCATAACATCGATCTGAAAGGTGAAAACATTATTATGTCCCAAATGGAACAAAAATTGAAGGCTAAGTGGGGTGGACTTAGATAAAAGTTTTGTCTTGTCGTGTAAGCTTCAACCCATTCCCTCAAAATGGCGCCTTTTGATGCCTCTGGAAAAGTCACCTTTTGAAACAATTGTAATAAATAAAGCATTTGCTCCTATAGGAGCTAGTTAATATAATGATCATGAAGAAAAGGAATTTTTTGCCATCAAATCTATATGTATATCAATTCATATGCAACCCAGTATCAGAAAGTTCCATCCGGAGCTAGCTGTCTAATCTGGGTCTACTCTGTCTGCAAAGGCTTCAAAAGGCATCTCCCTGAGGGAAAGGGTTAATCCTTTCTTGACAGAGACACCTTTAGATGCCTTAACAATCTGAGTAAATGAAGATCAGATGGATCTTGTAGTAGTCTACAGATCAGAGTCCACTGGTTGCCAAACATACAAAAATTAAGATAATAACATTCATAGTGGGCAGAGTACAAATATCAACCCTTTCAGTGTGGTAAACGAGTCACCAACCTCTTTTGCAAACAATGTAGACTGGTAAGCTTGACCTGTTTTAATTTTGGAATAGTCCATTTGAAAATTCATCGAAAAGATTAATATTCATCAAGAAAAGGTTTAAAATCCTGATGTGCTCATTCTGAGTTAGTATGCAAGTGGAAGTTCTGACCAACCTCAAGCTCATACAGGCTGGGGTCTATGTCCTGGTAATACTCCTTGTCAATCTTGTCCATGATCTCCTGGTCCTCCTGGGGGTTCGACCGGTACTGCTCATGCTGGGAAACGCAAACACGACATGTACAGTAGAAACTTTCCTAACCCTTTGTTTCATGAATATTCAAGTAGGAAATAATGTACTAATATGTATGAATATTCATTAGCTTAACCCTTTATTTCTGAATATTTTATGACAGAAACAATGACATCTACTAATTAAGTTAACATTTATAACGGTACATGAACATATGAATTGTTTTTACCATGGCAGACTCTTTATTAATTCATAAGCAAACATAGCAGACGCTAATCCTGCAGCTCCTATAGGAGCTGTCTGATCTGGGCCTACTTTGATTGCAAAGACATAGGAAGGCGTATGGAGTAAAGGGTTAATATTTATAATGAAATGTGAACAAAAGAAGTTTGAAACCCAATAAGAACTGTAAAATCAGGGACAGACCCTGATCAATCAATTCCAACAGGAGCCATATGATCTGTGTCTACTCTATTTGCAAAATCATTTAAAGGCATATATATGGAATAATGGGTTAACTCATTCCCTCCTAGTCTATTTTTAGACCCAAACTCTTTGAATAAATCTTCCGAGGAGGAGCATTTACTAGAGAAAAGGAATTTTTTTTTAGAATTGCATAGTTTTGAAACCATTGTGGACAGGATGTGTGAGTGGGAGACACGGAAAAGCGTCTCTGAAATTTGCGGGAAGAACCGGGATTTGAACCCCGGACCTCCAGACTGATAGTCAAATGCGTTACCACTAGACCACCGCCACCTGCAATAAGCAGCTACCTGCCTAAAAGTATATAAATTCTTCTCTTTGAAATTCCGGTTTAGAAGAGTTTACAGTAACCGTTTACTCTATGAAATTCTAGTATCATGATTACTAATCAGATTAATTTTTATAATCATATATGAATGCAAGAAATTTTGGTCAAGGCAGATACAATGTATCTAAATTATTTCATATGATCTGCTGTGTGATGTAGGTCTACTCTGTTTACAGACATTAAAGGCATATCTACGGAGTAAAGGGATGAAAAGAAGAAATATTCAAATATTCTTTTGCAAATGACAATATATGTATTTTAGTTTACAAAGAAGTTATAAAATGTTAAAAAGCAAAAATCAGAACTAAGGCGTTTTTAAAATTATGTACCTTGAATTTGGCAATGGCGGGTTCTCCATTAAACAGTTCATGGCTAATATTCTCCTCCACAGGGGAATTAGCTGCATCCTGGAACAGAGAAACAACATGGTCATTTATATGCTCTCTAAAATTTAGAAAACAAAACAGGCATACCTTTATATTGGACAACCACAGACAAGCGATGAGTACGAAATACATGCTAATCTTTATTTCTAAATATATATTAACTCTTTTTCTGACAAATATTGCTTAAGCTGCCATTTGATGTCTGCTTCATTATTTAGTTTTATTTTCTACCTATTTGATTAAAAAAAACATAAGCACAGTATCATGCAGTTTGGTTCCAAAGATATTCCGAGATACTCAGTATCTCATCTGGATCCAAACTGTTTGCATAGGTAATCACATATTTGCTACTAACACTGAAAGCTTATACCAACCAATCCATGTATTTAACAGTATGCACTTCACAAAAATTGTTCCTAGATTTAATAACTTTAACCCAATCTTTCATATTGATGCCTTTTGATGCCTCTGTACAAGTCACTTTTTGAAACCATTGTGAAAAAAGAGCATTTGCTACTAAGAGCAAAAAATGTTCTATTATATACATGTATTTTATCACAATGGTTTCAAAACTACACAATCCTGAAATTTCCCATTTCTCTAGTAAATGCTTTTTTCAGTAGATTTATTCAAGGAGGTTGACTGTAACTAAAAATAGCCAGTGCAAGGGAATGGGTTAAAGGCAATGTGATTTACATCATGAATGTACATTGTAACTAGTGCCAAACTTACTTTGCATGTGACTTTTATGAATTTTACCCAACCTTTGTATGGAAAATCAATACATTCTCTGTGATATTTATAAATAAATGCCTTTTCATGCATTTGCAACCCACTGGTCAGATGGCTCTGTTTGCTTTTGACATGATATAGATTTGATTCTACAGTTTTTGTCAAAGCCAAAAATTCCCATGAAAAATTTACCTTATAAAAATTGACCTAATATACATATTCATGTTGTCATTATCTCTTACATGAATACAGAGCTGGGAAATGGTTAATTCTTGTAACACATCAGGATCCAAACTGTTTGGCACTCTGATTATGTCTTAACCCATTCCTCCATAGGCTATTTTTAGATCCAACCACTTTGAATAAACCTACCGAAAAGGAGCATTAACTAGGGAAAAGGAAAATTTTAGAATTTTGTAGTTTGAAACCATTGTGTTAAATAGAGCATTTGCTCCTATAGGAGCAAATGCTCTATTTATCACAAAGGTTTCAATAGGTGATTTTTACAGAGGCGTAGAAAGGCGTATTTATGAAGGAAAGGGTTAACCTTTTACTCCATGAATATTCATATAAGAAATAATGACATTATCAATACCGGTAGTAATAATAGAGGTAAGATGAGATAAGATGCGTAAATTAAAACAATTTCAAGAAAAACTTCTTTATTTCGCCACCAAATAAGGTTTTGGACGATTTTAGTATTTGAGTATGCGCCATTATCTGTTGCTCTAATAATAAGAATTGTTATAATAAACACATTGATAGACACAAGGATTTTTGGACATGGCAGAAACTGTAAAATCATATCTATATTTATGTCATTTAAGCAAACAGAGCAGACCCTGGATCAACTCTGTTTGCAAAGGTATAGAAAGGCACATTTATGGAGAAAAGGATAAACATAATATTTGTTTAATATTATACTAAAGCCAGATGTTTGTAAGTGGTATCATGAAACCCAATAAATAATCTATATACACAGACACTAACTCTAAATGTATCCATAGGACATGGACTTTTAACCCATCATGCCATAAATATATCTTTTGGTACATTTGCAAACAGAGTAGAACCAGATCAGATGGCTCCTATAGGATCCTAAAGTAATCATTTGTTTTCTTATGCTTTAGTCAAAATGTTCCTTGTTCATATGCCTTTATAGACAATAACGTAAATAATATTCATACATGAATTATTTATAAAATGAATATTAATGGTGTAAAGGGTTAAACAAACTGAGCCATTCATAGAGTGAAAGGTAAATGAAATGACTTACAATATCAAAAGCTTCAAAAACACATACAAAATACTACATACATTGGTATTTATAAGACCAAGAAACAACAACAACCAAAATATGGCAACAGTAAAAGCACTATGTGATATAAAACAAGAATTTATAATCCTGTTGTGTAATTTATATGAAAACTACTACAGTTGAAAAAGGAATAGTCTTACCAAAACGATCACTAAAGGTGATGAATACCCTGAACAGCAGCCTTGATTTCAAATGCAAGTCTGTGACAATTACCAACTACTCATGAAACACTGGATCAAATGACAAAAACTAAGTTCAAGTGGAGATAATTCTGTGATGCCTGTCACTAAACACAGGCCTTGCACAACTACTATTCATGTTATTATGTATGTCAAGTATCAATTCAATAACTTTCAAATCAGAATTTCACGACACCAACTCCCCATGTTTCATGAAAATACTCAAAGTTCAGGGGGAGATACTTCTGCAATGCCCAGCGCTAAACACATGAAAATAGCGTCTCACACATGTACCATTTGTCTTTATTATGTATGCCAAATATAAATTCAAGAACTTTAAAACTGAAGGAGGAGTTCGCTACACCAACTCCCCATGTTTCATGCCAAAATCACAAAACATACTCAAGTTCAAGGCGAGATAATTCTACAATGCCCAAGGCTAAAGAAGAGAATTTTTGTCATGCCCATCTACACTTCACAATTAATCCATATGCAAAGTTTTGATGTAAATGGGTAAAGAAATGTAGAAGAAGTTTGCGTCACAAGATTTGTGTCAGGTCGTGCCACGGACAGACAGACAGAGTGCCACGGACAGACAGACCAACTGACCAACCAACACACTGACTCCTATATACCCCCTCTCAAGATTCGTTTGCCGGGGTATAATAATTATCAATACCGAACCCTTTACCTCATGAATATTCATGTTAGAACTATGATATCATGAACATTAATTAGCTGTTTTATAATGACACATGAATGCTGGAAAATTTGACCTTGGCCGAAACTAGAGAGAATTGAATCTATATTATTCCAAAGAGCAGACATTGATCAGACAAATCCTACTGATCTGAGTCTACACTGTTGTACCATGGTAGAAACTGTAGAAATAGATGTTTTTTTACTATCAGCAACAGAGCTGACCCTGATCAGACGACTTGTACAGAAGTCATCTGATCTGGGTCTACTCTGTTTGCAAAGGTGCCAAAAGGTGTTGTCCAAAGCAGGGTATAAAACTGAAACCCCCCACCCCTCTCACACATAATTCAAGTTACAATCCACACAAAGAACAAACTGCCATACGAGTCAACTTAGAAGCAAGCATGTTTCGCACATGAAATCTACCACACAAATAATTATGCTGGAATCTGTCACTTCAAGAATGTTAATTAACTGCAGTTTTATACTTGTACATAACCATGGAAACTTTTGGTCATTCCAGACACTTTAGAATCAGTTCCATTAGCAAACAGAGCAGACCCTGATCAGATGGCTCCTACAGGAGCAGTCTGATCTGAATCTACTCTGTTTGCAAAGGTGCCACCAAGCAATAAAGGACGTCTCAATGGGGTAAAGAGTTAACACTTAAACAATTATGATAGAAAATACAACAACACATTTATCAAAAAGTAAACAATAAATTATAAAGAAAATGGTGTATATATATATATATAATAATAATATATGATTCAATTCTAAGCTGACAATCAAAATATAATTTAAAAGAATCAATATACATGTATACATTACTATGTTTATCACATAAAACCTCTGCTAATTTGACAACTTAATTATTGTAGTACATCACCTGTATCATGATTTTTGTTTCTTGTTCTAACCCTTTCCTCCATAGGCTATTTTAGATATAACCTCCTTGAATGAATCTATCCAAAGGGAGCATTTACTAGAGAAAAGTAAAATGTTAGAATTTTGTAGTTTGAAACCATTGTGATAAATAGAGCATTTGCTCCTAGAGGAGCAAATGCTCTAATTATCACAATGGTTTCAAGAAGTGGTTATTACAGAGGGGTAGAAATGCATATTTATGGAGGAAAGGGTTAAGCCTAAACTTCAAAATGTATAAAGTACCTGAATGTCAAATGCATTCTATCAAACATGCATCATTTACCTGAAAAATACTCAAGTTAACCTAGGTATATGGACAGACAAACTTAGGCAACTAGTGGGGACCCAGATCAAATGACTCTTGAAGGAACTGATTGATCAGTGTAGACACGTTTTGTTTCTATGTCAGTCTTAACCCATTCCCTCATAGGCTATTTTTAGACACAGTCTCTTTCAATAAATCTACTGAAAAGAAGCATTTACTATATATTTTTTTTTAGAATTGTGCATTTTGAAATCACTGTGATAAATAGAGCATTTGCTCCTATGGAGCAAAATTTCAATGCTCTATTTATGACAATGGTTTCAAAATGTGACATTTACAGAGGTGCCAAAAGAGGTCAATATGAGGGAATGTGTTAAACTATGTCCTAGTTATATACACAGACAAATGAAATCCAAATATATGTGTGGGTCTCAAATTGCAGCGATTTTTTATGAGATATTAACAGCATCTCACATTCTTGCTTATTTATTATAAATAAGTTTTATCAAACTTTTTGACAAACAATAATATGACACTAGCCACAATAATACAACACTAGCCAAAAGTTTTGTACTATAAATTTTTATTTTTTAGTGACCTCATTTGATAAAAATAATAAGAAATAAGCACTTGTGTAAGATACTGTAGTCTATGAACATCAGTCTGTTAACACTTACAGAATCATCCAACAAACTTTTCTGAAAACACAAAACTAATGTCAACAATTTGAAGTATTACTATAATTAGTGACCTGCACTTTTATCTGACACAAGGACCATTAACTTCAATTCTTAACCTTTTACTTCATGAATTAATTAATGTAAGAAATAATGAACACATAGTATGTTATAGTTAACCCTTTACTCCATAGAAATGCATTTTAATGCTTTAACAGAGTACACCTGGACCAGATGGCTCTTGCAAGGTCTGCTCTGTTTGATTATTAAATAAGACAGTTCTGCTAGGAGTCTAAAAATGGAACTTATTAATAGTTATGATGTCTTCTGAAGCCCAGATAGGATGCATTATTTTAAACCATTTTCAGGGATAGCTCCTTTATTTCTCCATCAAATCCTATGTTGTGAGATTCACAACTTATGATCACTCTTTAGAATCGTCATGAAGACACAATATAGGGTTTGGTATTGCCACCTGGGGATAATTCCTACCAAACAAAATTCAAACTGGACCATTCATTTTGGAATAGAAGATTTTTAAAGTTTTCATTATAATACATGTAGACCTATGAGAAAATTAGCCCAGTCCCTGGCAACCATATTTCATTTTTCGTATCAGAACTTGGTTTAGCAATTTTGGTAGAGAGTCACCAGAAGATTGTCCCTACAAAGAATTCAAATTTCACCACTGGATTTGAAGAAGTTTTTAAAAATTTCCCCTGTGGTCATTATATAAGGAAATTTAGCTCGCCCTTGGCGGACATGTTTTTTCAGACATCAACATGGTTTAAGGAATTTTGAAAAGGGACCACCAGGCAACTATTCCTACCAAATGCCATTCGAATTGCATGTATGGATCACCGGTTTTGGAGAAGAAGATTTTTAAAGGTTTTCCATATAGTTATATAAAGAAATTTAGCTGTGCCCCTGGTGGCCATGTTTTTTAAGATATCAACATGTTTGTTTGCTTATGAAACAACATAGATACAATTCTACACTTTCTGCCATGGCCAAACATTCTTGGTTCATATATACCAGTATAAAATTAAGTGAATTAATATGCATGAAGTAATCATTTCTTACATGAATATCCAGGGGGTAAATGGTTAAATCTCATTTCTTTAACTTTATAGTCACCAATGGTGTACAAAACAATTCTTGTGCCTAACAATCAGAGCAATAGATAAAGGTGCATTATACTCATGCAAGTATTACAAGAGTGTTCGGAGGAACACATGTGTCACCTGCTCGCATCTGACACAAAAACTATTAATATGTTGGAGTGCGAAAATCAGAACAACGGGGAATAACTCAAAATGTATTGCATGCAGAGTGATGGACCTTTAAGTTACATCAATGGTCCTCAATGAGAGGAAGACACATGTGAAATTTGAAAGTTCTTATAATGATTAATTTAGAAATGACAGCCAAAAAAGTGACAAAAATCAGAACAAAGAGGAATAACTCAAAAAGTATTGCATGCAGAGTTATGGACCTTTGTTACAACAATGGTCCTTAATGAGAGGAAGACACATGTGAAATTTGAAAGCTCTATAATGATTAGTTTAGAAATGACAGCCAAAAAAAGAAAGTGTGATGGACAGACACAAACGGACAGATGGGCGAACAGACAGACAGACAGTCAGACGACGGAAAAGTGATCCCTAAGTGACACACTGCCTCTCTGCAGGTGACACAATTATGGTCTCCACCAAACCCTATGTTGTGACCATTCTTTAGAATCGTCTCGAAGAGACCAAACCCTATGTTGTGGCAATTCTTTAGAATTGTCTCGGAGAGACGATTCTAAAGAGTGGTCACAACATAGGGTTTGGTGGAGTTATTCTTGAAAATGTTTTAATTTACGTTTCTTATCTGGACCTCTGTAACAATAATCCTAAGACTAAAGGAGGATGCCCAGCAATAATAAATAATGGTAAGTATTAATAATGTCTACATACATGTATTAGATACACAAAATGTGTGTGTGTGTAATGAAAATAGCAATTATTTCAAAAACCATGATAAAATGGGAGTAACAATGATGAATTAGTTCCTAGAATTATTGGTGAACACTATTAAGTAGATAGAATGACTGGTGAGAGGTTGGTAAGGCTACCTAATAATAAACAAAACCACACTTGTGTTGTTTCTAACTCTTTGTGCACTAGTGGCAAATTTGTGATTTACCTGCATAGCAAATAGCTGTCATGGAAACAGTTTGGATCAAGATACTGAGCAACTCGGTATAACCCCCGTATTGCATTAGGATCCAAACTGTTTGACACTCCGATTGTTGTTTTGAAGTGATATTGAAGAAAAAATTACTTTTAAATTTGAAGCACAGAGCTACAGATAACGATGCATACCCAAATACTAAAATCATCATTTCTCCATTAAACCCTATACTGTGACAACTCTTTAGAATTGTCTAAAGATTCTAAAGAGTTGTCACAGTATAGAGTTTGGCGAAGAAATACAGGAGCTATGCTTGAAAATGTTCACATTTTTGCATCTTATCTGGAGCTCTGAAGCAGATGATTTTTTTTTTGCAGAAAACAATTACTTCTTTAGTCTGTGTTGGACAAACTCTTTTGAATATTCATGTAAGAAATAAATTAATGACATCATGAATATTTATTAGCTGGTTTTATAGTGTAAACTTTTCAAGGGAAATTTCTGCATTGACAAAAACTGTAGAATCAGATCTATATCATACAGCAATCAAACAGAGCAGACCCTGATCAGACGGCTCATACAGGAGCTGTATGACCTGGGCTAACGGCTCATACAGGAGCTGTATGACCTGGGCTAACAGCTCATACAGGAGCTGTATGATCTGGGCTAACGGCTCATACAGGAGCTGTCTGATCTGGGCTAACGGCTCATACAGGAGCTGTATGATCTGGGCTAATGGCTCATACAGGAGCTGTCTGATCTGGGCTAACGGCTCATACAGGAGCTGTCTGATCTTGGCTAACGGCTCATACAGGAGCTGTATGACCTGGGCTAACGGCTCATACAGGAGCTGTATGACCTGGGCTAACGGCTCATACAGGAGCTGTATGACCTGGGCTAACGGCTCATACAGGAGCTGTCTGATCTGGGCTAACGGCTCATACAGGAGCTGTATGACCTGGGCTAACGGCTCATACAGGAGCTGTATGATCTGGGCTAACGGCTCATACAGGAGCTGTCTGATCTGGGCTAACGGCTCATACAGGAGCTGTCTGATCTGGGCTAACGGCTCATACAGGAGCTGTATGACCTGGGCTAACAGCTCATACAGGAGCTGTATGATCTGGGCTAACGGCTCATACAGGAGCTGTCTGATCTGGGCTAACGGCTCATACAGGAGCTGTATGATCTGGGCTAATGGCTCATACAGGAGCTGTCTGATCTGGGCTAACGGCTCATACAGGAGCTGTCTGATCTTGGCTTACGGCTCATACAGGAGCTGTATGACCTGGGCTAACGGCTCATACAGGAGCTGTATGACCTGGGCTAACGGCTCATACAGGAGCTGTATGACCTGGGCTAACGGCTCATACAGGAGCTGTCTGATCTGGGCTAACGGCTCATACAGGAGCTGTATGACCTGGGCTAACGGCTCATACAGGAGCTGTATGATCTGGGCTAACGGCTCATACAGGAGCTGTCTGATCTGGGCTAACGGCTCATACAGGAGCTGTCTGATCTGGGCTAACGGCTCATACAGGAGCTGTATGACCTGGGCTAACGGCTCATACAGGAGCTGTCTGATCTGGGCTAACGGCTCATACAGGAGCTGTCTGATCTGGGCTAACGGCTCATACAGGAGCTGTATGACCTGGGCTAACGGCTCATACAGGAGCTGTCTGATCTGGGCTAACGGCTCATACAGGAGCTGTATGACCTGGGCTAACGGCTCATACAGGAGCTGTCTGACCTGGGCTAACGGCTCATACAGGAGCTGTATGACCTGGGCTAACGGCTCATACAGGAGCTGTATGACCTGGGCTAACGCTCATACAGGAGCTATCTGATCTGGGCTAACGGCTCATACAGGAGCAGTCTGATCTGGGCTAACGGCTCATACAGGAGCTGTATGACCTGGGCTAATGGCTCATACAGGAGCTGTATGATCTGGGCTAACGGCTCATACAGGAGCTGTCTGATCTGGGCTAACGGCTCATACAGGAGCTGTCTGATCTGGGCTAACGGCTCATACAGGAGCTGTCTGATCTGGGCTAACGGCTCATACAGGAGCTGTATGACCTGGGCTAACGGCTCATACAGGAGCTGTATGACCTGGGCTAACGGCTCATACAGGAGCTGTCTGATCTGGGCTAACGGCTCATACAGGAGCTGTATGACCTGGGCTAATGGCTCATACAGGAGCTGTCTGACCTGGGCTAATGGCTCATACAGGAGCTGTATGACCTGGGCTAATGGCTCATACAGGAGCTGTCTGATCTGGGCTAACGGCTCATACCGGAGCTGTATGACCTGGGCTAACGGCTCGTACAGGAGCTGTCTGATCTGGGCTAACGGCTCATACAGGAGCTGTATGACCTGGGCTAATGGCTCATACAGGAGCTGTCTGATCTGGGCTAACGGCTCATACAGGAGCTGTATGATCTGGGCTAACGGCTCATACAGGAGCTGTCTGATCTGGGCTAACGGCTCATACAGGAGCTGTATGATCTGAGCTAACTGTGTTTGCAAGCGCATAAAAAGGCATTTATATGAGGGAAAGCTTTAACCATTTATTCTATAGATGCCTTTGCAGAGTAGACCCAGATCAGATGGCTCCTGTGGGAACCATTTTAACAGGGTCTGCTCTGTTTAACTATGGAACGATATAAATCTGATGCTACAGCTTCTGCACAGGCCAAAACATTGTGTGTTCTTATGCTGTAATAAAGACTTAGCTATAGTAGAATCTCGATATCTCAAACTCTGAAAAATCAATCTCCAGGATCATTCAAACAAAAACATTGGTCCTTCCAAAATTTACAATACAAAATTGTTCTAAAATGTATATTATGCATATATCTAGAAACACATGTGGCAGCTTAATGCAGGTCAAAACTTCAGACCTGCATTTAAGGCTGTGAATTTGAGAAATTGTCCAGAATAGGAGTCAGATGACTCAAACTTCTGTCAATTTGTATGGTTCCTTGAAGTTTGAGAATATTGAATTTCAACTGTAATTAATATTCATGATGTTTTTATTTCTTACATGAATATTCATGGGGTAATGGGTTAACACTTATCATGTTGCAAAAATATTATCTGCTCAAACTGATGTCTGCTTCATTTATCAATTTAATCTTGAAAGCTAAATATTTACTGAAAGTACTATCTAAGAATCAGTCAGAGAGGATCCTGATCAGATGTCATTAGTTTAACTTAGCATTTGATCAGGATCAATGCTGTCTGAAAATGAAAAAAAAATGCCCAGGAGATGTGTTAATGGTTGTCATGATCACACTATATATATTCACAGATACCTTTTAATGCTAGATATATCTGAATTGGCTGACCTAGATCCACAGTACTGCAACTCTTCTATTTGCTATTAAATACATACGTATGTGCTCCTATTAACCCTTTCAGCCATATAAATGCCGCACCACTGCAAACTGGGTCTACTCTGTTTGCATATAATGCAAACAGAGTAGACCCACTTTGCAGAGGTGTGAAAAGGCAATTATATAAAAATAAAGGGTTAACGCTTTACCTCATAGACTTTAAACACCTTTGCAAATACAGTAAACCCAGATCAGATGGCTACTGTATTTAAGAGCTGTCTAATCTGGGTCTGGTGTTTTTACAAACAGAGTAGACCCAGATCAGACAGCTCTTATAGGAGTCATCTAGTCTGGTTCTATTCTGTTTGCAAAGGTGTGAACAGGCATTTATATGAAGGAAAGGTTAACCCTTTACCCCAAAGACTTTAGCAAATACAGTAGAGTGAGTAGACACAGATCAGACAGCTGCAAGGGCTCAGTCTCATCATGTCTGCTGTAAGTAGACACAGATCAGACAGCTGCAATAGCTGTGTCTCATCAGGTCTGCTGTAAGTAGACACAGATCAGACAGCTGCAAGAGCTCAGTCTCATCAGGTCTGCTGTAAGTAGACACAGATCAGACAGCTGCAAGAGCTCAGTCTCATCAGGTCTGCTGTAAGTAGACACAGATCAGACAGCTGCAAGAGCTCAGTCTCATCAGGTCTGCTGTAAGTAGACACAGATCAGACAGCTGCAAGAGCTCAGTCTCATCAGGTCTGCTGTAAGTAGACACAGATCAGACAGCTGCACGAGCTCAGTCTCATCAGGTCTGCTGTAAGTAGACACAGATCAGACAGCTGCAATAGCTGTGTCTCATCAGGTCTGCTGTAAGTAGACACAGATCAGACAGCTGCAAGGGCTCAGTCTCATCAGGTCTGCTGTTTTTGCTTATGGGATAATAACAATCTGGTTCTTCAGTTTCTGTCATGGCCGAATTAAATTCCTGTGTTCACATTCCATTATGAAAAACTTATTTAATCAATATCCAAGATGCCAAAATTTCCTGTGTTCACAAGTCATCATACAAAAGTATTTAATTAATATTCATGATGTCATTATTTCCTACGTGAATATTCATCAGGTAAAAGGATCAAAGAGAGGGCATGAAAAATACCCACAGCATGATCAGAGTATCAAAGACATTGAAATCTAATTAGACACTCTATGGTACACACACTGTACTTGGCTTGGCTCTTTACTCCATGAATATTCATGTAAGAAGTAGTGACATCATGAATCTTAAATAGGTAAACACAGGGGTCTTTACAATTGGTTGAAACTGTAGAATCAGATCTATTATTATATTATTAGCAAACAGAGCAGACCCTGATCAGACGACTCCTACAGGAGCCATCTGATCAGTATCTACTCTGTTTGCAAAGGCAAAGAAAGGTGTATTTATGGAGTAAAGTTTTACAAAAAATATAATTCCAGCACTAACAGGTTAGAGTAAAGTAAAGCTAGGTGTGTCTGTAAGAAATATTTGGGAAGCTAAAAAGGAAACAAAACAATACTGACCACCTATCACTGTACTCAAGCTTCACCTTTGGCACATTGAGCAAATTATAGTGGAGGAAAATGTTCATTGCTTTCTGAATTTTGCTCAGTTTTTCTTCATTAACCCTTTCATATATATATGGCTATTCCCACATTTGCAAACAGAGTAGACCCAGATCAGATAGCTCCTGTAGGAGCCGTCTGATAAAGGTCTACTCCGTTTGCTTACCTGGTATGTTATTATATATAGACTGATCCTACAGTTTTTGTCAAAGCCAACAAAATTTAATTCTCTTTTGGATTTTTACGATATAAAAATTAAGTTAATTAAAAAAGTGTTCAATTCATGAAGTGTTCAAGTGTTCAATTCATGAAGTGTTCAATCAGGGAAATAGTTAACCATAATTAGAATGTCTGAAACAATTGCGCTGGGATAGGCAAACTGTGCAGACCAAGATAAGAGGAATCCTCTGATAAGAGTCTGCAATGTTGGTCATCCAAAATCCCCTAGCATATAATAAATACTCTTTCATATTAAATGGACTCTGTAGTTAATGGATGAGGGACAATTCCACTTTAATATTTTCAGCTACACAGGTTAAATACATACTATATTGTAGTTGGTGTCAAGCAGTTTGACTTCTGAAGAGATGCTGAGTTATTTATCATATCATCTGATATCAAAACTGTTTGCATTACCAGCCTCCACAAAGTTGCCCAAATGTGTGCTAAAGGTGAAAGAGAATCCTCCACAATCTCCAAATATGACCATTACAAGTTCTTTGGTACATGCATATGTATACTGAAACAAGCTGTCTCATATCATAACCCTGGACAGATATGTATCTTGACAGAAAGAGTAGACCAAGATAAGGAATGGAATAATACAGATTTGATTCTACAGTTTTGCCATAATTAAACATTCCCTTGTTCCTGATGCCATTACACAAATTTGATACTATTCACAGGTTTCATTTATTTTCACATAGAAACTGACGTTTGTTAAATCTACAATACATATACCAGGCATACAGAAAGTGTAGCATTTCCCCATTATTTGAGGGTTTCCTGAGCCTACATAGAGCCAGAGAGCCTACAGTAAGCCTACAGTAAGCCATAGAGCCTACAGTCACTCAACACCTCATCGCCATCTAGATTTTTAGAACTTCTGGAGCTTGGAGCTCTGTAAAGAACTGAAAGACAAATATCTTCTTGAAAGTTGAAAAACACAAAGATTTTTATAATTTCTCTTCATCATTTACCTTATAAATTTTTCACATGTTTGTCAGAAAAAATGTATCGTTCATTAACCTAACTATGCTTACAATTCACATGTAGGGAAGTCATATTGTGATCTTGGAGGGGATTCTCTTTCCACACCTGTACTTACCAACAGTCCGAAGTATATAACTCGGTTCATACCTGCCATCGATCCAGTCACGTGGCAGTTCCTTTTTATTTTTTATTTTCAATTAAACTGAATTATCAGTCAACATGCATACATCATATATGCAGGTTATTGTGATTGGGTACTAAAAATACCAGTGTTTCTGAAAGTACATAAAGTGTGTAACTGAAATGGCCAAAACCCAACAGTTAACCCTTTCAGTGATGAAATCGAGCCACTGATGCCCTTTGGAAACAGTGTATACCAAGATGAGAGGACTCCTTCGGAAGCCCTCTCATCAGGGTCTGCACTGTTTGTCATGTTACACTTTCCTTAAAAAAATCCTTGAATATTCACAGTAAGCTTGACCTGTTTGAATTTCGGAATAGTCCACTTGACAATTCAGCATTGAAAGGGTTAATATAACAAAAGAAAGAGATGGCTAGAATTTAAAAACTAATGTAGTGGCTATTTTAGATCAGATGTTAACCCTTTACCTGATGAATATTCACGGCAGACGCTGCCCATTGTGAACACTAATCAATTATTTTATACTGCTATATAAGAGAACACATTGCTATGACAAATAGTACAGCAACAAATCTAAAATATTCTATAAACAAATAGAAGATTTTAACCATATGACTCCCACATGAGCCATCTGATCTGGATCTACACTATTTGTAATGCATCAAAAGGTGTTTACAACAGGTAAAGAGTCAATTCAAAGAATATCAGTACATAATTATGATACTACCCAGTACATATGACACTACCCAGTACATTTGACACTACCCAGTACATATGACACTACCCAGTACATTTGACAGTACATTGGACACTACCCAGTACATGACACTACCCAGTACATTTGACACTACCCAGTACATATGACACTACCCAGTACATTTGACACCACCCAGTACATTTGACACTACCCAGTACATTTGTGCTCTGCTTCTTTTGTAAACTCAGATCTTCTTCTCGTTCACTCTACACAGTCAAACCAGTTGTTGAGATGAAATCAGTGGTCCTCTTCAGATCCTCCAGGTTGCTGTAGAGCTTTTGGTCTGGTGGAGTCTCTGTGGGCCATAATTTATTGCTTGTCTCCCTTGGTAGTGTCATTTACATCTTTGGAGGATGTGCTCTGTTGTTTGATCTTCTACACTGCATAGACAGAGTGGTGATGGAACCAGTTTGTATCTTCTGAACATGTGTGAATTAAGTCTGTTGTGACCTGACTGCAGCCTGGCTATGGTGACCTGATCAAGCTTGCTTAGTAAGTGGTAAGCATCTGTCTGCTGCTGTGGCCTCATCAGTGTCTGCATTAAAGCTACTTTTTCATTGTAGGCCTACATTAGCTGACACTGTTGTTTGGCTGTTCTGTCTGGGCTTCCAGTTTTGCAATCTGGTCTGCTTTTTCATTGCCTGGAATGCCACAATGAGCAGGTATCCACTGAAGTGTGACTGTATGTGGATCTCAGTGCTCTGGCTACATTTGTAGCTGTGGTGCCTTGTTGCTGATTAGGGCTTGTAATACAGACAGTGAGTCGATGAAGAAGACAACACTGGAGCTCTTATCTTCCATGTCTTCAACAATTGCAACAGCTGCTAAGAGTGTTTCTGACGCTGCTCTGTAATTGCTGGAGTGTTTGTCTGTTGGTGCACTGGCCATTTCTATGTTGCCATTTGGGTGTTGTATGACAATACCAGCTCCTGCATTTCTGACAGCTCTGGTTGATAACTTATCTGTGTAAACATTTGTCCATTCTTCAGGGGTTACTCTCTACTGATCATAGTTTGAGTCAGGACCTTCCTGGTATTGTCATTTTCCTCTTTCTTGCATAAAATTTGAGATTAGGGATGCTGGTGCACACTGCACGATTGTTGCAAGATCATTTTCACATGGATCTGTGAAGTCAGACTTACCCAGGGCAGTAGTCAGTTGCCGAACATGAGGCTTGACAGGTTGATCTGAGTCTACATTATTTGCATTGTGATAATAAAGTTTTTTCATGGATAGGCTCATATATCCCTATCAGTGCTGGATACAATTTAATCTTTAAGAGTGAAGCCAGGTAAAAGAGCTACTGTAGGAGGAGCTGTTTGATCAGCCAGGTTTGCTCTGTTAACTTATGGAATAGTATATATATCTGCTGCTATAGAACTTCTGCCAGGACCACATATTCCTGTGTAAATGAATAAGGGAACTTTGGGCCATGGAAGACACTGTATGATAATGATATATCTATTAGTATTATTTCATATAAGCAACAATCCAGGCCTTGACCAGACCATATCTCAGCTGTCGGTTTAGGATCTACTCTGTTTTTGTTTAGAACTTTTATAGGAATCTCTGTATTATTCAGTAACCAAAATTAATTGTCTCTGGGTTACTGGACCAGTTCTTAACCACTGAGCTACCGAGCCACACTATCCGGGACTTAATGATATTTCATTGGTCAGTTAATTACCTGTACCCTTCTTCTTCTTCAAATAAACAATACTCCTTCAAGATTATGTAATAATGTATTGACCCTAGAACAAAACTTCAGGTGTATAATATATAAGCTTCAGTCAGAAGTGAAATTGTGCTAAATAAAAATCAGGTTTAAAACTATATACACTGGTTGTTGTTTATACTGAAGAGATTATTGACATGACAACAGGCACAGTGACAATTGTTTTGAAATTGTCGACTGTACCTGCTTCATGGGCGGTGCAGGTCAACATGTACGTTCCACTTAGATATTTCTCAGATAGAATGAATACATATATATGAATCCTTAGATGTGCTGATTTGTCTATATGAATATGGGTTGGTGGTTCGGGTTCTTATATTACCCGTGGAGGGTATCAAGAGGCTGTTTTCAGCGTTTCAGGGTAGATAGCTACTATTTGATGGACAATTTTATAAAATAATATTAATCTCGCTCTAGTTCTCCTAAATTGAAGTGTTGGCCAGTTTAGGTTACGAAGCATGTCTGAAACGGAACTAGTCTTGTGATGTCTATTTGTATCATAACGTGCCGCTCTCCTTTGGACTTTTATCAATTTGGTTAATTAGACTTTAAATATGATGATCCCACCTAATTAATTCAACCTCGCTACAATAACAACAGGAGAAATAGAAATCCGGTCGAACAGCTTATTGAAATTCACAGTTCATACTGAGTAATCCAGACGTGACCTTACTCTACATTGACTACATTGGGGGGGGGGGGGGGGCAATTTGGTAGCGGGTTGTTTAGAGGGGGAAATACCCACCCACAGTAACTGATTGGTATCAGTTACGGGTAGAAACTCACTTTCTTCACATTTACAGTTACTGTAACATTTGTGGCAACTATTTTCAAATATCATGTGGGTGGCACTTACCTGTTTCTTAATAAGTGATTTCAACCTATTCTTCAGATCCATCTTGTTTTATATTAACGCATTTTGTCCAAAATACCACAGTCTCAGTTCCAGGTTGTCACCAAGCCTCCATTTTTGAAGGGACACTATTGTAACTGACTATTTGCAAGAGTGATCTCCCTTTTGTTTATTGGGAGACCACGGACGGCCCAGTACGGACTGAGGATAGGAAACTTTTGAAAGTTTATAAGACCAGCAGCACAATGAGTGACAGCGAAGATAAAGATGACGAAAAATTGAATGAACACATAAATAATTCATCAGATTTGAAAAAATACGGATGGGGTGGTGAGTTGATAAATAATTTTCTCATTTAGAAAGTGCACAAGTAGGGACAAGACCTTATTAGCGTGGTCTCACCGTCTATCGAACCTCTTAATGTTTGACCAGGATCAGAACACGTTTACCGTGAATAATGAAGAAAGTAATAAATCATCAATTCAAAATAATCTTTTATACATATCTTGAAATAGTATATAGTATTTTTTCCTCGTCTAACAATCCCAAAATCATCAAGTGTTCCCCACCACCCCAACAGCCAAAACAAAATGGCGGTCACAAAAAAGTTCACCTGCTTACCGAACCTTTTAAAAATTACAGTGCAGCTCAAAAAGTCCGATCCAAAACAGTCAATAATTTTAACTAATTAAATTTTAACATTAGACATTGGCTAAATGTATCTTTTTGCATTGCTGCTTTTACTTTTGAAGGATCTACTACTTTCAGAATTAATGTACTTCACAAAAGCAGCTGTTAAGTGATTGTGGGGCGGCCATAAAGAGTTGCCTCTTACTTCATTCACAGTTTTGTTATAGTTTCTGACCCTTCAGGATCATTAGTTTTGATGTCATTAGTTTTGAAAAATTGAATACTGCTTAAGCCGGTGCTAGTGGGCGTGAAAATTGTTGGATGTAGCTGAAATATAAATTGAAAATAAATGTTAGGATTTTTTTTTTGAAAAAACTCTGTCAAAGATTCAATGGAATAGAATTTTTGAACTGTAACGTATAAGTACATAGTCACATGATTTTCACCATGGTCACGTGACCTTTGCAGCAGCAGCCGAAGAGGAGAGCTGTCAAAACATTTTCAGTGTCGGTAAACTTCTAAATTTATGTTGATATACTATATTTTTCTGATTTGATTGAATAAAGTATTAAGTATTTTATCATTTTTAGCGTAGCTGCAGGAAAAATAGACTGTAATTACCTGTTTTTGTCGCATATTTCCCGTTCAAAGTTATTGCGTGTTGTTATCAATATAAAGCACCGGTACACACGAATTGGTGACGTTGTGCGCATTACCGTATGCGCATAAAACCCAAAACATTGAAAGGTTCGAATGCAAGGTGAGGTTCGATAAGAGGGAAGTGGACGATACTATTAGATTTCACAACAATCTGCAAATTCAGCTATTTTCACACCATCATCACATGTGTAACCGGGTGTTCTTATCTATCTATCTGTCATATTAGACCAGCTCGGTCTGGGACCCATACATAAATGAAGACAAAGTTAACATAGAAAAGGTGCAAACCCGAAGGAGAGCAGTGTAGTGATCGGCCTATATATATAAGGCATCTCCAACGGCCTTGCTGCATGTTGGGTTAACCCTTTAGCGACAAGGTTAGAGTGTCGGACTAGTATCCAGAATCCCGGTAGAGGCCAGTAACTTTTCCTCCATTAGAATTACTTCATTGGCGACGAGGATAATTCGGTTTGTATGCGGGAATGCATGTAAAGACTTAGGGGCATGCATGGTTATATGCATTGCTCCTGAACGTTAAAAGGGAGGGGAGTGTAGTGATCGGCCTATATAAGGATCTCCAACAGCCTTGCTGTTGGGTTAACCCTTTAGCGACATGGTTAGAGTGTCGGACTAGTATCCAGGAGTCCGGCGGGGGTTCGAATCCCGGTAGAGGCCATTAACTTTTCCTCCCTTAGAATTACTTCAGCAGTGTGCTATATAGGTTTGTCACCAATAGATTTAGGAATACCTCTAGTGTTGGTGACATGCTGAACAGCTTAGAATGGAGAAGCCTTGCTGACATACGGACAGATGCACACCTCATTATGCTGTACAAAATTTCACACAATCTGGTTGCCATTCCTAATACAAATTGTAATAACAGACTTTTACCACCACTCAGACAGTCCCGCAATATGCATACTCTCGCCTATCAACTTCCTTCATGCAGAACATAATCAAGACAACTCTCATTTTCCCCTCGGACTATTAAGGACTGGAATGGCCTGCCTTTGACTGTGGTTGAGAGTGATTCTATTGAATTATTCAAAGCCGCAGTCAAAAGTCACTCTTACACCCATTTGTTTATTCACCAGTGTAAATAATTTTAACTATTACTTAAGCGCATTCACCACCAGTGACATAAACTTCAGCCTGTTGAAGGTGATCACTAAAACATAGAAGAAGTATCTAGTATCTATTCTATCTATCTATTGTTATTACATTTGTTACTATAAATAGTAACATTTTTACGCTCAAATTGGTCCTATATCGGTCAAAAAATTCAGTCGTATTGTCCAAGCGGGCATATACGGACCTAGCGACGGGCCTATAACCAATTATGCCCGCTGCCGAGGTAATTGTTCTATATATATAGCAACAGAACCCCGTGATACGAGGCGAAGGTCTTATTCTGCTCCGATGCTGCAAATCTTAATTGTCAAAGTGCTTGTACACATACCGATTAGCCCCAATTTCCAAACCATTGCTTTTACAAAGACAATCCTTGCTCGATTTTTTCAGATTTCTGCACATGCACAGTTCACGTACCGGTAAAGTGCAGTCTTGCCGCTTATAGTTCCAACGCCCATTTTTCGAAACTTGTAAAACCGTCATTTTTACGTCATCCAAATGACATCAGAATAGCGTCATTCTCTCAATTATAGGTTTTAAAAACCATTTACATGCTGAAATAGTTTCTGCTCTATCTCTGATCTGCAGAAATTTTCGCCAATGTTTTACAAATATAATAAACAGGTTATTACACAGGTGACTAGGGCGAACACGATGCGGTTTATTTTGACATTTCAAGCATTAATAGTTTGTCTATCTATAAAAGATGGAACAACCCGCTGGTCTTCGTATGGAACCCACACAGGCTCCATAAGGGCTTCATACGATTGCCTTATCCAAGCGGAGACAGCATGATGACTGCACTGAGATTGCACGATCTCCGTGCAGTTTCCGCTCAGTCATCGCACTGATAAGCCCCGATCAGTATACACAAATAATCGTACAATGATTGTAGATAATGTAAACAAAAACATCGCAGCCTGTAGACTTCTACAATGCAAAAAGATATCGTAAGAAAATCGCAGACAAAGAAATTGTACAGCCACTGTGGCAAATGTAAACTAGGCATAAAGATCAAGTTCTCAAAATAGTTTAGACTCTGATTTGGTGGCATGTCTGAGTCTTCAATGTGTTAGAAATGCTTGAACCTACTGTTTTATCTCATATTTGGGAAGGAGCTTCTTGTGTTTTGTACACAGGTGGTTGCTTAATGCAAAATAAAAGCAATGCAGAAAACTCGTAGGGGAGCTGTCTACATAGTTGCATGAATGTAACAGGCAACTAATTATAATAAGGGTTTAACGTAAACTGGAGATTCTGCATCTCTGCTTCTCCAGCAGGTTTAAGTTTCTGCATCTCTGCTTCTCAAGCAGGTGTTAATTTAGTTTCTGCATCTCTGCTTCTCCAGCAGATGTTAAGTTTCTGCTTCTCTGATTCTCCAGCAGATTTTAAGTTTCTGGATTCATACTCTATATTATCTTGATGTAAATGAGATCTGGATCCCGGAAGCAGAGAGTGGGGGGATTTATTAATCCATTCCTCCTTATTGACATCCCTGTAAAAAGTTGCTTTCTGAAACCATTGTGATAAATAGAGCATTTGGTCCTATGGACCATTATCACATTGGTTTCAAAACTACATAATTCTGAAATTTCCTTTTCTTTAGTGAATGCTACTTTTCAGTAGATTTTTTAAAAAAGGATGGATCTAAAAATAGCCTCTGAGATAATGGGTAATTGAGATTACAGTATATAATATGTGTCTCTTCTCATGGATTAGTGCTCATAAGTAATAGAGAATTGTTATTTTAGACCTATCTTTGAGAGAGTACCAAGTGGATGGGGCCAACTGGATGATTGACAGGTACTACAAGGCACATGGCTGTATTCTTGGTGATGAAATGGGACTGGGTAAAACTTGCCAGGTATGTGAAGAGTATCCTAAGAGACTTGCTTGTACAGTAGACCCTCTCTAAACAAAAAACACAGTGGGCTTTAACCCTTTCCCTGTTCTATTTAGTCCAAATTTCAATACTTACTAAATATTCAAGCACAAAATATTTTTAATGGAAGGTGGAACATTGTAGTCATTTCAGAAAGTAAAGAAATAGATCTATCAAATTCCATTAGCAAACAGGAGCCATCTGATCTGGGTCTATGCTGTTTGCAAATATGTGAGAAGGCATTTATATGAAGAAAAGGGTTAATCCTGTGCCGTGCGTAAACACATTTCCATGCATTTGGAAACAGAGTTAGGCCCAGATCAGATGGCTCCTCTAGGAGTCATCTGAACAGAGTCTTCTCTGTTTGCTTATGATATGATATAGACCTGATTCCACAGTTTTTGTTAAAGTGATAATATTATATATACTTGCAATGTATTTCAAAAATGCCTAAAACATATAAATCATTTGTTTATATGCTGTATGTCGCAAGAAAACCAAACTTATCAATGCTGTAGAAGACAATACTTTCATGTATTTGATATTGAAGACCCAATGTTTTTTATGATTGAACATAACATTTACCAAGTTTTATGATGTTATTAAAAACATGTTTATTATAGGGACTGTCACTTTAAAGCGAAACCTTCCCTTGAAAATTTTACATTATAAAAAATCAGCTAATTGATATTCATGATTTCATTATTTCTTACATGAATATTGAACCAGGGTTAAAAGCAGCTATGGCTCAGTCTGAGTTAATTCTCAAGAATCTGATTGGTCCGATTTTAAGCTTTCTCAAGAATCTGAATGGTCGGATTTTAAGCTTTCTCAAAATCTGATAATTCAGATGCCTGAGAATGAACCATTCAAGATTGGTAAACCATTCCATTTTGTGAATTCAACATTGAAATATTTAACCCTTTTCCTCCATAAAAATTCCTTTTCACACATTTTCAAACAGAGTAACCCCAGATAAGGTAGCCCCTATAGGAGCTGTCTGATCAGGGTCTGCTCTGTTTGCTTAGAGTATAATATACATGTAGATCTGATTATTCAATCTAAAAATAGCCTATGAGGTAATGGGTTAAACAGGGAAATGGTTAAAGCTGTTGAACAATATTGTATCAACAGTTACTGTTAAGATTAAATGTGAATAATTCTTGTTTCTTTTTCAGACCATAGCAGTTATAACATACATTCATGGCAAGGCCAAGGGAAAAGTCCCATCTCTGGTTGTCTGCCCACGATCAGTGCTGGAAAATTGGGACCAGGAAATGAACAGGTAGACTATGTCAGCCTATGGACTGAACCATTTCCCTCTTAAATATTCATGTTAGAAACGTTGACATCATGAATATTTATTAGTTGGATTTTTATTATGATATATGTACAGAGGGTGTTTTGGTATTGGTAAAACTGTAGAGTCCAATTTATTATTATTTTATAAGCAAACAGAGCAGACCCCGATCATACGGCTCCTAGAGGAACCATCAGATCTGGGTCTTTTCTGTTAGCAAAGGTTGAAAAAGCATTTAGGTGAAGGAAAGGGTTAACCCTTTACTCTATATATAAACCTTTTAATGCCTTTGTAAACAGAATAGACCTAGATCAGATGGGTTCTGTAGGAACTGTTGGATTAGCATCTGCTCTGTTTATTTATGAAATAACCCTTTTCTCCATAAATACGCCTTTCTACACCTTTGCAAACAGAGTAGACCCAGATCAGTTGGCTCCTATGGATGCTCATGGATGTAATATAGATATGATTCTCTAGTTTCTGCTTAAGCTTTTGCAACAATTTCATGTGTTAATATGCTATTTGAAAAATTAATCTAATTAATATTCATGATGTCTTAATTTCTTTCATAAATATCCATGGAATAAAGGTATAATGAAGACAGTCTCTGCCATGGCCAAAACTTCAATGTGTTCATATGTCATATACATTCAGGTAATTAATATTCATGGTGTCATTATATCTGAAATGAATATTCATGGAGTAAGGGGTTAATTTCTTTGCATGCTAATCAATTGTCTTACGCAAATATTGTCATCTCGGGTGACAAACAATTTGGCAAATGTTGTTTGTGTATTGTCAGTATGTGCCTATTCTGTGCTGAAATTTACCACAACTTCTCATCTACTCCGTATAATTGCAGGTTTTCTCCAGGTTTGAGGACACAACTATACATTGGAGACAAGGAGGCCAGACATGAATTGGCAGAGGATATCAAGGTGGACTCAAAGAAAGGCACGCTAAAGTTTGATGTGCTCATTACTACATTTGAGGTTGGTACCCGTAGCATATAGAGACAATGTTTCATCTCAGAAAATTGATTTATCTAAATCTCTTGCTTAGTTTTCAAGAAAAATAACAAGTTACTAGGTTTATTTTCTTCTATAACTGGATATTAGATGGCTTTTTCCTCTAGGAGCTACCTAATGTGGGAGTTAAACAGAAATGGAATGGAAAATATATAATTGAAGCAGAAGACAATTTTTGCAGAGGAAATTTGTATTTGTTTCCAACTATTTCAAGTTCTTATTGATGTTTCAGATGTGCATCAAAGATTCCTCATTTATTCAGCGGCTGAAGTGGAACTTACTGGTGATAGATGAAGCCCACAGAATAAAGAATATTGACTCATTGTTATACCAGACTTTGAGTAAGGTAAAATCAAAATAGGAGATTAGTGTAACCCTTTTAACGCCTTTGCAAACAGAGAAGCTCCAGCTCAGATGGGTCCCGTCTGATCAGGGTCTGCTGTGTTTGCTTATGAAATTATTATAGATCTGTTTCTTTAGTTTTTAAAATGGCTACAGTGTTCCAAATTTCATTTTTCATCATAACTATTTTGTCTATGAAATTATGAATGTTCAGCAGGTATTGAATTGTGGAATAAAAATAGAACAGGGAAAGGGTTAATACTCATTTGTGTATGTTGGAGAGGTATAATTATTTATTCCATGAATATTTATTTAAGAAGTAATGTGTTTGCCTGTATGTATGAACAAAACAAGTTTTGGCCTTGGTAGAAGCTGTAAGTCAGATCTATACACTCCCACAAGCAAACAGAGCAGATACTGATCAGGACCCTACAGAAACAGTCTGATCTGGTTGTACAAAGTTTTAAAATTTATTCATATCTGAGTAAAGGCTAACTGTGTCTTAGAATTTGAAGATAATTCTACATATTGCATTTTAAACACCAAAAGGAAAGATGAAATAAAATGCAGGAAAGATAAGTAAGGTGTTTCAATGTAATATTTGTCTTCTGACTAGGTTGACTTCAGAATGACTGGTAGTCCAGTACATGTCAACCTGAAGGAGTTGTACTCCCTGCTCTGAGAGCTTTATTGGCATGGAAACATAAATTTTGATCGATCAGATAACACCTTATTTACAGTCCTGGTTTTAAAAGAGTAGTTTCTAATGAGTAGCACAGGATGATGAAATGCCAGTAAAATGTAGGAAAGATGAGTAAGTTGTTTAACCCATTCCTTCATAGGCTATTTATAGATCCTACCTCTTTGAATAAATCTAATGAAAAAGAGCATTAACTAGAGAAAAGGAAAAAGTTAGAATTGTGTAGTATTGAAACCATTCTGATAAATAGAGCATTTGCTCCATATGAGCAAATGCTCTATTTATCACAATGGTTTCAAAAAGTGATTTTTACAGAGGCGTAGAAAGGCGTATCTATGGAGGAAAGGGTCAAATGTAAAGTCTGTGCGTTCACCAATCATTTGTCTTGTTACTTCTTGTCTTGTTGCTAGGTTGACTTCAGAATGCCCATACTGCTGACTGGTACTCCGGTACAGAACAACCTGAAGGAACTATACTCCCTGCTCAGCTTTATTGCCCCTGTCAAGTTCCCACCGGATGAACACGAGGATTTTGTTGAAAAATACAGCAAAGTGGAAAAATCTGGTAAGCTTTTATATTTGTGAAAAAAGTAGCACATGAAGAGGAAATGCTTGTAAAACTACTTTACTTTGTGTAAAACTATAAAGATAATTGATAACCTGAGTCAAAATATGGAATGTTTGTATTTGATTGCAGAAAAATAGAGAAAAAAAATCATGTTTAACATAGCTATAGATAAATGGAGTATTGCTGATACAGTAAAACCTCGATTATTTGAATTTTCGTTATAAACGAATTTAGACCCTTTTAGGCAGATGGCTGCTTAATGCATGATGAAAGTCATGCAGAAAGCTCCTAGAGGAGCTTTCTGCATGACTTTCACCATGCATTAAGCTGCCATCTGTCTTAAAGATCGATAATAATACGTATTTTAGTGTTCGGATAATCGAGGTTTTACTGTATTATAATATAGATCTGATTGCACAGTCTCTGCCAGACTCAGAATGTCCTTTGTACACATGCCATTATAAATACAATCTTATTGATATTCATGATGTCATCATTTCCTACATGAATATTCAACAGGGAAAGGGTTAAGTAAAATATTTTCTTCTACAATCTTTGAGATTTTTTGTTACCAGTGTAAAACCACCTAGCTGACTAGCGGTAGGTCAGTAGTTTTACCTTGGTGTTATTCTGTGCATAAACCAATGCAATTTGTTCCATGGATGGAAAAAAAACTTGGGTCTTCACACTTCCTCCACCAGTAATTAGCTGAATGTTGTGATATGACTGATATGACTGAAATGCTGAGTTACATGAAATCCTGATACAAACAAACAAACTTTTAGGTGATTCTAATGAGTAGCAGTAGGGTTTTCACGTGTCTGGGAAAAGTCAGGGAAATTTAAATTTAAAAAAAAAAATCAAGGTCAGGGAATTGTCAGGGAAGTTTGAAATCTGTCAAGAAAATTTGAAAAAATTAGGCAAATGTCAAGGAATTGTCAGGGAATTTTTAAAAAGATGAGATTCAGTGCTATATATTTTATACTTCCTCAAAAATATTACAAAGACCAAATATTGCAGTGTAACATGTCAGGGAAATTAGAAATTATGTCAGTGAAATGTCAGGGAATTTTATTTCCCCAGGTTTGTGGCAACCCTGAGCAAGATTGGGTTTAGCAGAGATTTATAAGATTTTGATATAGATCAGACGTTTTTTCTACGCTTTTGCAAACAGAGTAGACCCAGATGAGACAGCTCCCGCAGGAGCCATTTGATCAGGTTCTGCTCTGTTTGCCTATGAAATTATGATAGATCTGACTCTACTCTTTCTACCAATACCAAAATGACTTCTGTACACATGCTTCAACTAATAAATAATTCATGATGTCAGTATTTCTAACATGAATATTCATTGAGTAAAGTGTTAATTTTTCTAAATATTCAACTTTGTCAAACAGTGAAGACCCAGATCCTGAAGGAGTAGGTACTTTACTTTTTGCTACACTGTAAGGTTAATTTAATCCATTACTCCATGAATATTCATGTAAGAAATAATGTCTGTATGATTATTTAATCCTTTCCCTCATATAATCGCATTTTCACACATTTGCAAACAGAGTAGATCCAGATCAGAGGACTCCTATAGGAACCTTCTGATCAGGGTCTGCTCTGTTTGCTGGTGGAATTTAAAAGTTCTGATTCTTTACTTTATAAAATGGCTACACTTTCCACATTCCATATTTCGTTATAAATATTTTGCCCATGAATATTCAGTAGATATCAAAATTTGGAATAAACAAAGAACAGGGAAAGGGTTAAAAGCTTAATGTTTATGGAGGCATTTGATAAAGAGAAAATTTGGCCCTGGTAAAACAGAAGAAACAAGTCTACATCACTTCATAAGCAAACAAACCAGGCCCTGATCAGACAGCTCCTATAGGAGCCATCTTATCTGGGTCTACTCTGTTTGCAGATATGTGAATAGGCGTATCTTTGGAGTAAATGGTTACTGTTATCATCATTAGATGACTGACAAGTTATCAAAATGGTGCCAAATTGACTAACAGTAGAACCTGTACTATGCGGCCATTCCTTTTTGAATGTAGGAGTTTTTAAAAGCAGGTGATTGCTTAATGCAGGGCAAAAGTAAGCAGAAAGCTCCTATCTGCATTACTTTTTACCTGCATTAAGCTACCACTTGCCTTACACACTCATAATTAGAACTCTTTTGATGGCTGCTTAAGACAGGTTATAGTGTATTCAGCTTTGTAAACCTTCAGAGCGGGAACATTTGATGTCCTAAATCATAGAGTTTGTACAGTATTGTCTTTTTTTTCTAGCATCAGCACTGCACAAGATTCTTCAACCATTGCTGTTGGTCCGCACCAAAGCAGTGACTTTGAAAGACTTGCCTGGCAAGTCAGAGATTGTCCTGACACATGGTTTGTCCAAACTGCAGACCAAGTTGTACAAAGGAATCCTGGTAAAGGATCCAGGTGAGATTTTGTAGGTTAAAACAGAGGTCCAGATGAGATGCGTAAAATTAAAACATTTTCAAGAATATTTTAAGTTTGGACCATCTCGAGGGGATGATTCTAGTGAGCTGTTACAACATAGGATTTGTTGGAGAAAACTCAGTGTGTTATAAGGATCAAATGTTTTTACACTATGACTGCATTTTTCAAGAGAAATGAAGGAAAAGACACTTTCAAAATTTGCAACAGGTTTTTTTTTTGAGATTATAATTACATGCAAAGAGTTTAACATTTTGCCTCATACAAGAACGTAGACCCATATCAGATTGCTTCTGTGGGATCCACCTGATCAGGGTCTAATGGATTTGCAATGAAATTATATAGATCTGATTCTACAGTCTCTGCCAAATCTAAAAACATTCTAGCTAATATAATGAATATTCATGATGTCATTATTTCTAAAATGAATATGGGTTAATCCTTTACTCCATAGATATGCCTTTCTAGGCCTTTGCAAACAGACTAGACCCAGATCGGACGGCTCCTGTAGGAGCGGTCTGATCAGGGTCTGCTCTGCTTGCTTAAGAAATTATATTGATATGATTATATAGTCTCTGTGATGATTTCAATCCCCTTTGTTTGCCATACCATTATAAAGTTTCAGCTAATTAAAGTTCATGATGTCATTATTTCTTGCATGAATATCCAAGGAGTAAAAAGTTAAAAGAAACAGAAAATGCATTGTAGGTCTTTTTAGCTCACCAGAGCACAAAGTGCTCAAGGTGAGCTATTGTGATACCCCTGTGTCCGGCGTCCGGCGTCCGTCTGTCCGTCCGTCTGTCCGTCCGTCCGCACTCACCAAAGGGTAGTTGTGTGACTTTTTCTAACTAGTCGCACAAGTAAAATCATTAACCTGGCCATCTCTTGTGACATTAACCTGGCCATTTCTTGTGACATTAACCTGGCCAGTTGTGGGACATAGGGTTAGGGTAAGGGTTAGCTTCCAGATCATTCTATTCCAAAGTTAGAGCCAAAAATAGTTTTACTTGTGGGACTAGTCACACAAGAAAAGATCAAAGGAAAAAGTCACACAACTACCCATTTGTTAGTATGTCCGTCCGTCCGTCCGTCTGTCTGTCCGTCAACAATTTCAAATGACTTCTTCTCTGAAACCGACTGCCCAATTGTAACCAAACTTGGTCAGATACATACTGTGGGTGGGTGCTTCAAAAGTTGTTAAAAGATAGTGGGTGGGGCCATCGGTCTTGTTGCCATGGCAACTGTACACAATATCTAGAAAAATCTTCTTCTCCAGAACAACTTGTCCAATTTGAATATAGTTTTCACCAAAATGTTTCTCAGTTGATAGACTTTAAAAGTTGTTAAAAGAATTTTGATCTGGCAAAAAACATGGCCGCCAGAGGGCGTTGTCATTTTTTCCATATATGGTAATATGGAATTTTTCATAGGAAAATCTTTAAAAA
Source organism: Azorinus chamasolen (assembly GCA_963576725.1). NCBI lineage: Eukaryota > Metazoa > Mollusca > Bivalvia > Cardiida > Solecurtidae > Azorinus > Azorinus chamasolen. The sequence goes on along the minus strand of OY755246.1, from coordinate 35,608,522 downwards.
GCTTCTTCTCTGAAACTGTAAAGCCTAGAACTTTGATATTTGGTATGTAGCATGATCTTATGGTCCTCTGCAAATATTGTTCAAACTATGACCCCCGGGCCAAAAATGGCCCCGCCCAAGGGCTTATCAGTTTTTCATAGGAAAATCTTTAAAAATCTCCTTCTCTGAAACTGTAAGGCCTAGACCTTTGATATTTGGTATGTAGCATGATCTAATGGTTCTCTACAAATATTGTTCAAATTATGACCCCCGGGCCAAAAATGGCCCCGCCCAAGGGCTTATCAGTTTTTCATAGGAAAATCTTTAAAAATCTTCTTCTCTGAAACTGTAAGGCCTAGACCTTTGATATTTGGTATGTAGCATGATCTTATGGTCCTCTACAAATATTGTTCAAATTATGACCCCGGGCCAAAAATGGCCCTGCCCAAGGGCTTATCAGTTTTTCATAGGAAAATCTTTAAACATCTTCTTCTCTGAAACTGTAAGGCCTAGACCTTTGATATTTGGTATGTAGCATGATCTTATGGTCCTCTACAAAGATTGTTCAAATTATGACCCCCGGGCCAAAAATGGTCCCGCCCAAGGGCTTATCAGTTTTTCATAGGAAAATCTTTAAAGATCTTCTTCTCTGAAACTATAAGGCCTAGACCTTTGATATTTGGTATGTAGCATGATCTTATGGTCCTCTACAAATATTGTTCAAATTATGACCCCCGGGCCAAAAATGGCCCCACCCAAGGGCTTATCAGTTTTTCATAGGAAAATCTTTAAAAATCTTCTTCTCTGAAAGTGTAAGGCCTAGACCTTTGATATTTGGTATGTAGCATGATCTAATGGTCCTCTACAGAAGTTGTTCAAATTATGACCCCCCGGGCCAAAAATGGCCCCGCCCATGGGCTTATCAGTTTTTCATAGGAAAATCTTTAAAGATATTCTTCTCTCAAACTGTAAGGCCTAGACCTTTGATATTTGGTATGTAGCATGATCTTATGGTCCTCTACAAATATTGTTCAAATTATGATCCCCGGGCCAAAAATGGCCCCGCTCAAGGGCTTATCAGTTTTTCATAGGAAAATCTTTAAAAATCTTCTTCTCCGAAACTGTAAGGCCTAGACCTTTGATATTTGGTATGTAGCATGATCTTATGGTCCTCTACAAATAATGTTCAAATTATGACCCCCGGGCCAAGAATGGCCCTGCCCAAGGGCTTATCAGTTTTCCATAGGAAAATATTTAAAAAACTTCTTTTCTGAAAGTGTAAGGCCTAGACCTTTGATATTTGGTATGTAGCATGATCTAATGGTCCTCTACAAATATTGTTCAAATTATGACCCCCGGGCCAAAAATGGCCCCGCCCAAGGGCTTATCAGTTTTTCATAGGAAAATCTTTAAAGATCTTCTTCTCTCAAACTGTAAGGCCTAGACCTTTGATATTTGGTATGTAGCATGATCTTATGGTCCTCTACAAAGATTGTTCAAATTATGACCCCGGGTCAAAAATGGCCCCGCCCATGGGCTTATCAGTTTTTCATAGGAAAATCTTTAGAAATCTTCTTCTCTGAAAGTGTAAGGCCTAGACCTTTGATATTTAGTATGTCGCATGATCTTATGGTCCTCTACAAAGATTGTTCAAATTATGACCCCTGGGCCAAAAATGGCCCCACCCAAGGGCTTATCAGTTGGGAAATCTTTAAAAATCTACTGAAACTGTAAGGCCTAGACCATTGATATTTGGTATGTAACATGATCTAATGGTCGTCTACAAATATGTAGCTGTGGCGTGTGGTCCTCTGCCAAGAATGTTTAACTTACGACCCTGACCACTGGGCAAAACTTGGCCCTGCCTCAGGGCTTATCAGTTTTTCATGGGAAAAATATAAAATATTCTTCTTCTCTGAAACCATAAGGCTTAGACCTTTAATTAATGGCATACTGCTTTGCCTTGTGGTTTTCTACCAAGGTTGTGCACATGATTTCTTGTGGTCAAAAATGGCACCGCCCCTGGGGTTATCTCAGGTGAGCGCTTCAGGGCCTCATGGCCCTCTTGTTTTTATTTCACTTTTGTCTATTGTGTATACTGATCTGATGCTAAAAGTTTTTGTTGTAAGGTTTCTATTGTGTATGTGTTACACAGATACCACTGTTTTACAGATGTGTTTGAGGGTCATGGATATGATGATACATGTTTTTGTTGTAATGTTTCTGTTGTGTATGTGTTATACAGATGCCACTGTTTTTATTGTACAGATGTGTTTGAGGGACGTGGAGATGGCAGTACCCCTAAGCAGTCCAATAGCCTTATGAACATACTCATGCAGCTACGTAAATGTGTTAATCACCCATATCTTTTCGATGGTAAGCACAACTATGCCAGTTAATCTTTTTTAACCCATTACCTCATAGGCTAATTTTAGAACCCAACCTCTTTGAACAAATGTATCTACTGAAAAGTATATTTATTAGAGAAAAGGAAATTTTTAGAATTGTTTAGTTTTTGAAACCATTGTGATAAATAGAGCAATGGTTTTTATACGCCCGTTTGAAAAAACGGGACGTATTATGGAATGGCGCTGTCTGTCCGTCTGGTTGTCTGTCCGTCTGTAACATCTCTAACTCAAGTTCCGCTTGGTGGATCCTTCTCAAATTTAGCCACAATGTTTATCTAGACATGCTACAGTAGCCTGCCAAGTCCCGGTTTGTTTATCCAAGGTCAAGGTCACACAATTGGACTTAGAATTTGCGTTTAGCAAAAATGTTAACCGGTCTGTCTGTCTGTAACATCTCTAACTCAAGTTCCGCTTGGTGGATCCTTCCCAAATTTAACCAAAATGTTTATCTAGACATGCTACAGTAGCCTGCCAAGTCCTGGCTCATTTATCCAATGTCAAGGTTGCTTAATTGGACTTAGAATTTGCGTTTAGCATTTGCGTTAAGCAAAAATGTTAACCTCAATTTATGCGGAACAAGTCCACTTATTTACATAACACTTTGTGATAAAGCTTTGAAACTTGGAACACTTGTTCACCGTCACAACCTTCACCTGTAGGCAAGAGTAAATAACTCTGTCAAGCATTTTGACTGAATTATGCCCCTTTTTAACTTAGAATTTTTGGTTAAGGCTTTGTTAAAGTCCATTTATTTACATAACCCTTTGAGATAAAGCTTTTAAACTTAGAACACTTGTTCACCGTCACAACCTTCACCTGTAGGCAAGAGAAAATAACTCTGTCAAGCATTTTGACCGAATTATGCCCCTTTTTAACTTAGAATTTTTGGTTAAAGTAACCCATTCACGTTTAACCCTAAAAAACTGAACGAAATATACAACAACGGGATTTTTTATTTACTTTAAAATATCGGCAATGAGCAGTAGATTACCCGTGAAAACCCGCTGTATGTGAAAAAAATTGTGTTTTTTTGTAATAAAATAGTATTCTGTCAGCCGATAGAATACTCCTATTTTTAAACGGGCCGCCATGGTTGTCATGTACATAAGGAATCTCCTACACGTTTGCGCATGCGCAATTCATTACACAAATTTTCAAAACAATGGGGCGACCTAAAAAGACTGATTCCGCGAAGAAAAAAACCGTGAGAAAGGCACAAGTAAAGTATGACGCCTCGCGAATTGCAATCGGCGACCAGATTTGGAAATGGAAGGAACTGTGTGCAAATCTTGGCGTCAACAACAGAGATCTTGCAAAGCAGTTGATCAACACGTATGTACAATCGTTCTTCGCACTGCGATCTTTTCACAACACTTCTTCTTCACACGTGCAGAATACTGTTGATAATGTAATTTTAATGCATGAAAATGAATATCCACGAACGCTTTATTCAGCACTGATATATCAGTTATGTAGGAAAGTGGTTAATACAAAATCTACTCCAGCACATATAGATCATAGATATATGTTTATTCTTAGATTCGTCCTACGGGCGTAACGTCGCTTTCTTTTATGAAACGCATTTTAAACAGATCTTACGATATGCATTGTCACGATTGTGCATATGCTCATAAATGTTTAGAAACATGTCTTAGTAATAATAATCTGCATTTTGATCATAAACAGGTTCCTGGAGAAAACATCTAGTGGCACCGTTCACACAGAAAAGAGTGCTGTTGTGACATCAACACCAGGTCAATTGTTTCCCAAACAGCTAGTTCTATTATCAGACCTGTCTAGCATAAAAGGGACCAGTGAAAGGTTAGTGAAAGGTTATGTGTATTTGTAACAAGATTTCTAATTATTTACTGTAAAAATAGAACCACTTACTGTATAGTATAAATAAAGAAAAAAAACACACACAAAAAAACATAAGTTTAGGTTATATAGATCTGCATATTTATTTTTTATTACTGAATGGCAGAATAATTGGAACTTCTGTGTCTCATTACATGAATGCAAGAGGTAGCTAATAGCCTGTTAGTCTCCACTCATGCTGTAGTATTTTTTTTATAACAGAAATTGGGTTGTCTCATATTTGATTTTTATGCACTTTTTTGTACATACCTTTTATCACAATGTATATATTACCCTTTCCCTGTTCTGTATGTAGGCTAAATTTTGATACCTACTGAATATTCATTAATAAAATAATTATAAAGAAATATTTAAGTTGAAACATTGTACACATTTTAGAAAGCAAAGAAACAGATATATCAAATTCTATTAGCAAACAAAGTAGACCCTGATCAGACGGCTCCTCTAGGAGCCGTCTGATCTGGGTCTACTCTGTTTGCAAATGCGTGAAAACACGTTTATATGAGGGAAAGGGTTAAAAGCACATGTAACCATTTTTGTTTTAGTGCCATATGATTCATGGTTTTTGCTCTTAGGTACAAAATAAGTCAACAGTATCTACCATGACTAAAAAACTCCAGTAAGAAATCTGACCATCATGAGAATATCTATTATCTTATATTTATAATTGTTCATAAACTGTGGGTGGAATAAATGTGAGGTTGGTCCCCCTAAACCTGTCCCAGTGACATTTGTCACTGACCATTTCAAGGAGGTACTTCCATCTTCCCCTTATTGTGTGTTTGTTCTGTCTTTGTGTGTCTCTTTGTGTCTTTTATATGTATACATGTACACATATACATTTACTGTTTTTTTTCCTTTGTGGTGCTGTGTAGGCGATTGTGTGTTTTGTACGCAGTGTTTCCAGCATGACTCATGTATATATGTACTTTTATATAAATTTATAAGCAAACAGCTGACCCTATTGCGATGGACACCGACTTAGGTGATCCATCTGATCCAGATCTTTTCTGTTTGCCAACACTTCTCTAAAGTAAAGTGAGTGTTGGTTATAATTACCTGTAACTTTTGATTCCATGACTATTGAGATATGTAGAATAAATAATGCCACCATGAATACTATCATATAATTATTATAGCAGCATTGTGATGCATAACATGACAGAAACTGTAGAATAATATCAATATTATATCAAAACTTAAGCAAACATAGCAGACACTGATGAGATGACTTTTATTCAAGTTATTGGAGCAGTCTGATCTTGGTCTATTGTGTTTGTAAGAGCATTAGAAATGCATATTTATGGAGTAAAGAGTTACATTTCCCAATGTCATAACAGTCATGTGTTTTCATTATATGTAATATCAGTTTCACTCTATCACAGAACACAATGTAGTATTATTAAATTTCGTCCAGAAAATTTCAAATAAATTGCAACATTTGTAAAGTCATAATATCAAATTTCAGTGAAATGTCCGGTGTAGAGATGATACAGCCTGAACCAGAATCAGGAGAAGAGAAGAGGTCAGGGTAAGTATTACACATTGGTTTAGTGTGCTACAAGTCTATCATGGTTGCGATGATGCTTTTAGTAACATGACATTGTTTTTAATAACAGAAAAAGTGGCTTTTTCAATTTTTGTTCCTATACATAGTTGATTTATTTGAAAACAGTGAATCAATGTGTGTGAGAATATGAGTTAGATTTCCCTGGGGTACTTTCTTCAGATCACTTCCAAATTATCATTTTCCTTTTATTTGAAATTAGTAAGACACCAAATTCAGCTGCAAAATTGGGAAAACATTTGCTATTTGATAATTATTCATTATATATGCATTTTGTAGGTATTATAGTGTTGTGTAAGTTGCCTCTGTTAAATGTACATTTAGTATGTTTTATTTGTTATAAGTAACATCAGTAAGATCTGAATTTTTTATTTAACCTTTCCCCCAACAGAGATGCCTTTGCACACCGAGTAGACTTCAATAAGATAATTTGTGTCTGAACGGGCTTGATCTGTTTGCTAATAAAATGATGCAAATCAGAATTGTATTGCATATGCATGACTATTCATCATGTAAATAGGAATTATCAATGGTTTTTGGTGTTTATATTTCTTCCTTTTTCATAGGGTCAACACATGTTTACCAGGTGATACTAGGGTATTTGTTTTTCCTCGTATAACAGAGTATTGATAACATTATAAACGTAATTCTTTCAGCACATCAGATCCTACTGCAAAGGAAAAGAGGATGACAATGAACTGGTAATGTGAGATTTCTCATTATATCAAAACCCAACTTAAAAGTTAAAATTGTTCTACTGGTTGATTCAGTCATTACTTTTCAGGCATGGGTCATTACTCATTATGATGATTAAGAAGCATACTAAATATACAGTGTTTGCTTCAAGATGTACCCAGCTGTTTCATTTGTTCTGAAGTATATAAAAAAGCAACAACAAACTGTGTTTTCATTCAGAATTAAACTGAGTTATTTAATGCTTATATGAGAAAAAAGCTTTCTCTGTCAAAGTGTCAGGTCATACTAATCCTGTCAAAGTGTCAGGTCATACTAATCCTGACAGGAATAGAACTAGAATCCAACCATATAAAACTATATGTAAGCATCTGTGACTGTAACTCAAGTTTGTCAATATTAGAGATCTATTTAGTTGCAGAAATGACAACAGGACATTTGTTCAGGTTTTGCATGGCAGGCATATCAACTAATTATCATTAAACAGTGCAGATCCTGATTAGAGTTTCAATGTGGTTAATCTGTGTCTGCAATATATAATGTATATTTGCATTGCAGGCCTCTGATCATAAATAACAAAATGTACTATTATGAAATGAATGGGGAAAATATTCCAGGTTCAAGAGGGATGATGTTCAGATTGACATACAGCCCGATGATGATGGCGTCTTGGTTGATCCAGAGGACCTGTCATTCATGCCTGACCTAGAAATGTCATTAAGGTAGTCTATCTGTTTTGCACTGTATTTAGCATATATCATACATGCATGCATATCTTTGTCCGCTCAATAACTTGACAAATATTGGTTGTGTATTGGTATACACATTGGTATTGTATCAATATACTTAGTAGGAAGGTTGGTCATGGCTAGTAGAAGATCACTATTGATTTTAGGTCAGTCGGTCAAGGGTCAATGGTCACAGTGACCTTCAACTCAAAACTCTTGTCTGCTCTATAACTTGACAAGTATTAGGTCTGCTGTATTGATACTTGGTAGGTTGGTTGGTCTTATCCAGTTTATGACCCCTATTGATTTTGAGGTAAGTCATTCAAAGGTCAAGGTCATGGTGAACTTCAACTCAAAACTCTTTCCAGCTCAATAACTTGACAAGTGTTAGGTGTGCTGTCTTCATACATACTAGGAAGGTTGGTCATGGTTAGTAGATGACCCTTATTGATTTTAGGTCAGTGGGATCAAATATCAAGGTCACTGACTTTCAACTCAAATAAGTATTGTGCAGGTTATGAATGCACATTCTCCTGGCGTGTAATGCTCCAACACATGGGGCTTTTGTTTATATGGTACAATGCCAAATTTGTATTTGCATGGTCAACAATAAAATAATAATCATTGACAATATCATATTGTTTTATGCACCATTTCTGAAAGGGTGTTATGCATTTAAATTGGTTTTTGTCATACTTTATGTCACTCCTACCTTCCAAAACGCTTTCACACAAGCACATTCAATATGGTCATGATTTGTAGTTAGAAAACTAGTGTTGTAGTTTTCATCATAGGCTATACTTCAGTTTCAAAATCAAATGCAGTATGGCATACATATAATATTGACACATCTGAATGTTAGGTAATGTTTGTGAGTGATTTTTTTTTAAAAAAGAATTGCAATGATTTCATCTCTGTTTTATAGTTTTCGTAAAAGAGTGGAGGAGGAAGTAGAGGTTGTGGACATGGAGGAACTTGTTCATAGCATAGTAGAGGAGGTAGAGGAGCACAATGATGAGCCACCTTCAAAAAATGAAAAATTAGAGTATATTAGACGCGACTCTGTATCCAGCGAGGATATTGATACAAGACAGTACATTGTGTCAGAAACACAACTTATGATGCTAGCTAACAAGGTCCAAGTACAAACATGTGGTATAAAGGGTTGTAGGAGTAATGTAAAGGTAGAGCTACAGACAGCATCAACAGCAGTATACCTGAAATGGGTAAGAGTGCCATATATATGTTTGTGTGTATTTATGCTTATTACATGCAGTATTCAGCATGCAGTGTTTCTGTCAAATAGATACCATATCATGATTTATTTATTTGGAAGAAACAAATCTCCTGACTGGATTTTATAATCCCGCAAACAAAGTTTGAGATAGGGTATATATAGGAGTTGGTCCGTCAGTCTTTCTGTCTTTGGCCCAACCTGCTTGTTTTGGGATCAAGACAGCTGAGTTATTCCATCACCTTATTAAAGTGAAAGTCTACTATTGAGTCATTTATGATTGAGCATTTATTGAAAGTGCAACACTAATCATGCCACTAGCACCAGCTAGGAATCTGATAATCATGAATGACCTGGAAATATAACAATTCTGAGAATGAAGTATGTACAACTTTTTATAGCTGATAAACTCGCCATTAATACCCCTGCTGTTGTGAAGTACATAAAAGTATTTAGTTTGAGATCATTCTAAATCAATAGCTGCAATGGAGAAAAAAAGAAAACTGCTGACTCTGTTATATAATATTGAATCTGTTCAATGCTTCCTCAAATGAAAAATAAAAAATACAAGCTGGGATTAGAACCACATCGGTGAGTGGCTGAGTGGTTGTCATGCGGAGACCATAGCCATTCGGAGTGTGCAGAAATTTGTTATGAAATGTTGCATAAATGGTAAACACATTATGTTTTATGCTTTTCTTCTCCAAAAGTTTTTCATTTAATCATGAACTTCATCTGATTGTTAATGTAACCATATGAGTACACATGTGAGAAAGGTGAAATCCATTTCATTTCCACAGACGCATTTTTGTTTTTATTTTCAGAAGTGTACAGCTGGCCATGGCATTTACAGCTGGTGTTCCCAGACATTGTTGCCAAGAAATATTTTACTTGGAAATTTCATGTTCATGGCAGCCATTTTGCTATCTGGGAATAATTATGGAAAAATTGCTTTGCTCTGCAAATTTCTTAACCTAAAAATACCCAGCCGTAGTACATTTGATCGCCTCCAGACTCATTATTTGGTGCCAGCAGTGGACCAGTATTGGCTGTCCTTAAGAGAAGTCACACTCCAGTCTGTAAAGGAAGCCGATGTTGTTGTATTGGGTAAGTATTATTTACACTGCAGAGTATTTTCAAGTTACCAGTCAAATAAATCTGAAATACTAACAAAGACACATTCAGTAGAATATATTTGAAGTGACCATGAAAACAGTCTCCAGTAGGATCTCTCTGCATTTCTTTTTTCCTGTATTAGCAAGTATCTGTGTACAATTAATATATGGTCACTAAGACAGGTTCTACTGTATTTATGTTCTACTGCAGCAGTTATCAGGGTCTTATTCATTCATTGCTAATTAGAGATGAAATTTTTAGCTCGTCTGTTTCAATGAAATCATGAGCTATTGTCGTAACTCCAGCGTCTGCGTGGTTGTTGTCAGAAATCTTAACATTGACCATAATTCGAAAAGAATAAGAGGTATCAACAAGATACTCCATAGGTTAGTAGATCTCATTGAGGGAAAGGTCCCTACATAAAAACCATAACTCTTTATTTCAAAAATTTGGAGTTACAGCCATTTATTATTTTTTGACGATGACGACAGACGAGCGTTGGCACCCACTTGCGGTGCTCTTTTGTTATTTCTGCATTATTACTGAGATTAATCAGAATTTAATCTGAAATTACACGTGCAAAGATATTACTTAAGAGAATAAAAGCATTTAAAAAAAAAAAAAAATGTAAAAAAAAAAAAAAAAAAGATATTACTTATCAGAAATTGGCATGGATTTGTTTGATTTTATAGGTATCATTAGTAGATGACACATAATGATCAGTTCTGAATTGCCAGTATGCCATGCTTTCTGCCATGTCTGTTTCCTTCACACTTTTTGCAGGGCACAAAAAGTCAACAAAATTGCTGGATTATTTTTTGGTCTCGCATATGAACAAGTGTTGGTCCATTTTAGGGTTTTTGAAATTCACTGCCTCTCTACTTTGCAATCAGTTATATTGAGGTATACAAGGCTTGCAGTGCCCCAGTGACCTTACTGGGTGATTGCGTATTCTGACTAATCATGGCATGATTATGTAATTTGTATTTTGCTATGATGGTTGATAATGTCTTATCAGAAGGTCAATGAGTTGGCATTCATTCCACACACAGTTTACTTGATGTCTTATTTAGAACAGAACTGTGTCCAAATCATTAACAATGATGCACAGTCCATGGTAAAGAGACTAAACTTAACCTTACCCATTCACTCGTACACTCTGTTGAGATCATACCTCTTTGAATAATTCTACTGCAAAAGGAGAATTATAGAATTGTGTAGTTTTGAAACCATTGTGATAAATAGAGCATTTGCTTTAATTGTGCAAATGCTATATTTATCACAATGGTTTAAAAATGGGACTTTTACAGAGGCGCCAAATGCGTCACTAGGAGGGAATGTGTTAGTTATTTAAGTTTAGTTATTTAAGTAGTGTAAAGATTTAGAGCAGTAGACAGCTTTATTTCAACATAATGCTATACAGGATTAGTTATGGCAAAATGGTTGCTTTTATAAATTTAATAAATTAAACATTATTTGGTGGTAGAGTGATGAAATTTATAACCATACCATGAATTTATATAACTATTAGGTGATGGGAGAATGGACAGCCCAGGGCACAGTGCTAAGTACTGTACATACACAGTGATGGACATGCAAACAAAAAGCATCCTTACACAGGAAGTTGTTGACAAAAGGCAAACAGGCCTGAAATCCGCAACCATGGAAGCGAAAGGTTTCAACTCTGCCATGGAAACTTTGACTGAAAATGGCATATCAGTGGTAGAGGTTGTTACAGATGCACACCCACAGATTCAGAGCATAATGAGTATGTATAGATTATATTGTAATATCAGATACATATGTACTATCTTCATTCCTAATTATTATTAATTATATGATCAAAGTTGTGCTTTGTAATGATTTTGATCTGTCTCTCTGTCATAATTTTTGCCTTTTCCCGGTTGCAAATTTAATAAGATTTGATGACTTCCTGAATATTTATTTGCTAATTTTAGTAAATTTTTTAAAATGAAATGTCAAAGGATATTTTATTATTGGTAGAGACAAGTCTAACCTATTATGATCTAATAAGCAAACAGAGCAGACCCTGATCAAATTACTTGTACAGGAGCCGTCTAATTTGGGTCTACCTTTTAACTCTAACGAACAGGAGCATTACCTAGAGAATTTTTCTTTAGAATTTTGTAGTTTGAAACCATTGTGATAAATAGAGCATTTGCTCCTATAGGACATATTTTTTCGTAACCTGTCAAAAAAGAACGTATTAACTCGCTGGATGCTGTTTTATACTGGTTGGCAAGAAAAGTTGTAAGAAATATTTGGCAGTCACAGATCATATATACATATTATTTAATTGCAGGAAAGCAACACCCAACTATAAAACACAGCTTTGATATGTGGCATGGCGTTAAAAACCTGGGGAAAAAGTTAGCCGCTGTGAGTGTACCATGATTTGCTATGAATTAGTCTTACCTTGCCATAAACAGTTACATGACTCAAACATGAACATGCAGTATTATTCCAAAGGGTTAAACGTGGAAGAAAGTATGATAAATTGGTTGTTTTATGCCCATGGCACAATACATTTACTAGTTTTACCATTTAAAAATTGTTGTTTATTATTTGAATGTGGGTGATTTAACATTAGAATATTATGGAAGTATGTCACTAAAGGACTATCATGCTGCCTATGTCACATCTGTCATTATCTATGCAAACAGTTTAGATCCAGATGAGACGCTGAGGAGCTTGGCAGCTCATTAGGATCCAAACTGTATTTTAACTGTTACTATTTCATGATAAAAAGTAAATCAAAGTGATATAGTTAAACATTCTGTTTTGAAGCTGATGAAAACAGTCTTTGTTCATAAAAACACACACTACACAGGAATATAATTGACTAATGCTATTATACTTATTTATATTTAAAAAACGTCTGTATGCCATATATTCAATTTAGCATTATTATCAATTTATTGTAATATTGACAGATATTTTTGTTACACCACTGCATTTGTAGGTTGCTTCTGAACGAGGGAACGAAGACTTGAAAACATGGATCAAACACTTACTTAACCATTTCTGGTACTGTGCAAGAAAATGTGATGGTGACATAGAGATATTCAGAGTAAGACCAACTATTTGTTTACCTTTACCAACAGCACTGTAACCGTAATATCAATTATGTATTCCAGATAATCTGTTATGTAGTAGACATTCTCTTTCGCACTTTTAAGTTTTAACCTTCAGTTGTGTCAATTATTGTTGCAAACACGGATTTTAGTTTCCTGAAATGTCCATTGTGTTTTATGCCCCCGTTGACGATAGTGGGGGGCATTACGTTTTACACATGTCTGTCTGTGTGTCCGTGTGTCACGTTTTTACGTGCAGTTGGTTGTCACAGTTCTTTCAAGTGTTATATGTCAGTAATTTCTACACTTATACACATGAAACTTTACAAACACATTTATAACCATCTTTACTATCATTTGGCACCTCATCCAAGCTGCCCACAAGCACAAGGTCAATGTAAAATGACTTGAAATTTTTTTACGTGCAGTTGGTTGTCACATTTACGTGTTATATGTCAGTAATTTCTACCCTTATACACATGAAACTTAACATACATATTAATCACCATCTGTGCTATCATTTGGCACCCAATCCATGCTGCCTGCAAGCCCAAGGTCAAATGAGTTGGAAATTTTACATGCAGTTGTAATAGTTTACGTGCTGTTGGTTATCACAGCTGTTTCATTGTCTTATATTTCACTAACCACTATAGCTATTGGTACAAACCCAAGTTCAAGGTCAAATGACTTAGGAATTTCACGTGCATCTAGACAAGCACCACAACAGGGGCATGGCTGTGTCTTACAGATATAATTTTCTAGTTTTTATTTTTTTAGCAGTATTCATATATCAGTAAATTTATTCTGACTGTATATATACTGTGTACAATGGACTATAAGCATTATTTTCATGATATAAACATAATTATGTAGAGACTTTTCTTGTTTATTTATACGAAAAATGAGCAGAATATAAATGATTTCTCATTAAGTAAAAAAAGAATATTACTATGCTATGTGTAAACACCAGTTGAAACAGCTGTCAGCTATTTTCTATGCTATTTTAAGGCATATGTAATAAAAAGGAATCTTACATGAGTATTTAACTATTTTCATTACAAACTGATTTCAATAAATTCGTTTGCTATAATATGACACTTGCTAAGCATGTGTAATATTATAGTGAACTCTTTTCATAAATAAAAAAAATGTAAAACATGAACACTCATGTAAGGTCCTCTATATAATGAATCCAGATAACCACATGAAATTTTTGATTTGCAGAACAAATGGCTTTCTTCCCTGCAACATGTCAGGAATTGCCACTCTGGCATATTCAGTGAATGTGACCATGAGGAATTGAATCCTGATGAAGAGAGGGAAACAAATTGGCTGGTTGAAGGTGGAAAAGCTCACACAGCACTCCGCAAACTTGTATTTGATGACAGGTTGATGAAGACTCTTCCATATTATGTAAATTGTCAGTGAGTATAACCTTTCCTTTTATATAATGTTTTGGGGGCATATTTCATCATCCATGTTTTATCCTTTATTGCCACAATTCTGAAATTCTTGTCAGCCATAAAAATTGTTGCCTCCATAAGTTTCACATGCCTGCCAAGATTGAGGTATGCAAGTGTAATGGCTATAAAGATGTCACCAAAGTTATGGACCAACCAATAGTCAGACAGGGCAAAACAAGTGTTTAGGTGAGGGCAAAAACAATCGATTAGGTGTGTGTGTTGGGACGGGTGGGGTGGGGGTTACAGAAAGAGCTTTGGCGCACCTTTTCTTCTATGGCTATAGGGAATAACATGCAGCCATATTGGCAATAATTCCTGTATGCATTCATTACTTGTACTAGACTATATACATATTGAATGTTGACTGGTATTCCATATTCCTGATGACAGATTTGGTGAGCTCTTCTTGTAAGTACATTTGTACTTTAAATATAAATGAGCATACATGTATCTGTGTAATATCCAAACATATGAAAATGCACACAAGTACAGATATAAACTGGTTGCTGCTTTGAAAATTTAGCATTGATTTTGATCTGGTCTCTTTGCATATTATCAGAACATTGTCTACCTTGCAGATTGCCTGGTAAAATGTGTTTACCCTGATCACATTTTACTTTGCAGTACAACAGCTGAATTGGAGGCGTTCAACAACCACATACTGATGTATGCAACAAAGAGGCAGGCTTTCATGTAAGTAGCATGAACTCGTCCGTGAATTACCTGACATTCTACATACACTGTGGATATAACACATATATATTATTTCAGCATGTTCATATTTAGTCTGAACCAATTGTCACACATTTTTCTTTTTAACATGCACAGTGACGTCTTGCAGTCTGACAATTGATGTGATTAATTTGTAAAAGAAATATTGCAGTTGGAACACTACGGGTCTTTACCAAAGATTATGGTGTCAAAACAAGAGGGCCATGACGCCCTGAAGCGCTCACCTGAGATAATCCAGGGGCGGGGCCATTTTTTACCAAGAAGTCATCATTTGTACAACCTTTGTAGAGAACCAAAAGGCAAAGCAGTATGCCATTAATTCAGGTCTAAGCCTTATGGTTTCAGAGAAAATTAATATTTTATATTTTCCCATAAAAAACTGATAAGCCCCAAGGCAGGGCAAACATTTTTGGCAGAGGACCACAAGCGAAAGCTACATATTTGTAGAGGACCATTAGATGATGGTATATACCAAACATAAAAGGTCTATGCCTTACAGTTTCAGAAGATTTTTAAGATCTATGAAAAACTGATAAGCCCATCGGCGGGGCCATTTTTGGCCTGGGGGTCATTATTTGAACGATTTTTGTACAGGACCATGAGATTATTCTACATACTATATATCAAAGATCTATGCCTTACAGTTTGAGAGAAGAAGATTTTTAAAATTTTCGTTTGAAAAACTGATAAGCCCTTTGGCAGGCCATTTTTGGCCCAGGGATCATTATTTGAACAATTTTGGTAGAGGACCATAAGATCTTGCTATATACTAAATATCAAAGGTCTAGGCCTTACAGTTTCAGAGAGGATTTTTGAAGATGTTCCTATGAAAAACTGATAAGCCCTTGGGCGGGGCCATTTATGGCCCAGGGTCATAATTTGAACAATTTTTATAGAGAACCAGTAGATCATGGTGCATACCAAATATCAAAGGTCTAGGCCTTACAGTTACAGAGAAGATTTTTTAAAAAAATTCCTAAGAAAAACTGACAAGCCCTTGGGTGGGGCCATTTTTGGCCCGGGGCTATTAATGTGAACAACATTTCATGATGCTTCTGACAAAATTTGGTTTTAAAATCGGGTCAGCAGTTTCAGAGGAGATGTCGTTTGAAAATGTGGACGGACGGATTGCGATCACAATAGCTCGTCCTGAGCCTTTGGCTCAGGTAAGCTAAAAATATACCTCACATATTTCGTACATATATTCAGTCATGAAATCAAAGAGAATAATGTTGATCCATTATTCATTGTTATATCTATAAATATTTCCCTTTTTTGTCTGCTTGTATTTACATGTAAATATTATTCTTTGCAAGTAAATGGAAACACATCTTGAGCATGGCATCTAATCATGGTCCTGCACTGTCAGCAAGTACAATGTATTCTAAACAAGAAATGTGGTAGTCCAGAAAACTTTTCATCTAATCTTGGTGTACTCGTTATGCAGTGCACTATTATATGGAGTCGCTAATTTGTTATTGAAGAACATGTTTGTTTATTTTAGATACCCAGTCTACAAGTGCAGGTGTCAGCTGGCTGCTATAGACTATCAAAAACATTTGAACAGGCCTCTGAAGAAAAAAAAAGATGGAAGCCAAAGGTATAAAACTGTTGAGTAGTTAAATAATGCTTGTACTCTGAAAAATTATATTATTCAGAGATGTTTTACCGTTATTTTGAAATGATTTAACGCTAGTGGTTTTGAAGGTTTACTTTTTTAATGCGAGGGATTTGGATGGTAAATAAATTAGTAACTAGTACTTTTTGAATATCTAGCTAGACAATCATGCAGACATAAGAACCAGAGAAAGTCTATCAACTTCTCTCTCTCTTTTTGGCGTCCAATTAACCAAAAGTTGACGGAAACTGTCTCCAATCTTTCACAGATTAACAACTTTTATGTGACGATGTAGGGCTAAGATTGAATTTTTTGCTCCATTTTGCCAGTTATGAGTTTTTGAAATATTTTTCACTATAAAATATAATTATAGTGAAAAAAGCATGACAATATCTCTAAGGGGCATCCTTTTCTATGGACACAATTATCTAGTCATTATATATTTATTATAATATTAATATTTATACAGGTATCACAGGTATTATTCCAAGGCTGCAAATAACTGGACAGTTGCACCAGTCAAAGAGGCTAAAGAGTACAAGTATGTACAAGAACTGATGGTGACAGTTATTAACAACTACTGCAATGAAAGAAAAGAAAGGCCATTACGAGCCCCCGTACAACTTGAAGAACAGGACCCACGCAATATCGCCAAAACAATTGCTAAGCGACCCCCACCAGCAACAGAAGAGCTTGTAAAATCAAAAGTTTCAAGATTTAAGTATAAGAGTGATTCAAACTGAACTAAACAACAACTTCAAAAAGATCAATTGTGTACAGTTTTATTTTTTTCTACAACAACTATAGCAGAAAATCAATTCATAAAATTAACCCTTTCCCTGTTGTATATTCATGCAAGATTTAATGACACTATGAACATTTATTAGCTGAATTTTTAAAAGGATCTGCACAAGATTTTCAGTAATGATGTGTGGTCAAATTAATTATAGTTAAGTAAGCAAACAGAGCAAGCAAACCAAAATCTAGCGACTCCTGCAGGAACCGCCTGTTCTGAGTTTGCGCTGTTTGCAAAGGCAAGAAAAACAACCCAGATTATGAGGGAAAGGGTTAATGGTATGAAAGATATAAAGTAGAACCCCTCTAAACCGGAATTATAGTAGAGAAGATTTGAGATACTTTTAGGCTGGTGGCTGCTTCATGCAGGGTGAAAGTCATGCAGAAAGCTCCCCTAGGAGCTTTCTGCATGACTTTCACCCTGCATGAAGCTGCCACCTGTCTCCAAGACCGATATTTATACCAAATTTAACGTCCAGTTTAGAGGGGTTTTACTGTAATGTGCAATGCTAATTGTGCAGACCATAGAATTACATAAATATAGTGTAGTATCCATCCTGACTTTATCTTTTTACACCTTTGAAAACAGACAGAACCAAGAT
The DNA here is from genome assembly GCA_963576725.1 of Azorinus chamasolen. Lineage (NCBI taxonomy): Eukaryota > Metazoa > Mollusca > Bivalvia > Cardiida > Solecurtidae > Azorinus > Azorinus chamasolen. The sequence goes on along the minus strand of OY755246.1, from coordinate 35,590,614 downwards.
CAGAGGGTTCCTATTCAAGACCCCTAGTCAGGGTTTGCTCTGTTTTTCGTAAATTATATATGTATAGGGACAGTCATCATGATTGATTTAAAAAAAAATTGAATAGCAAAACATTAACCCTTTCTTCCATGAATATTATGTAAGAAATAATGATGTTGTGAATATTAATGAGATTAATTTATTATAACAGCACATTGACACTGTAACTTTTTGCCATGGAAGAAAATGTAGAATCATATCTATATTATATCGTGAGCAAACAGCGCACATTGATCAGACGGCTCATATAGGAGCTGTCAGACCTAGGTCTACTCTGTTTGTAAAGGAGTATTAATGGAGAAAACGGTTAATCGTATTAAATGTCAGCCGGGTCTACACTTTGTGCAATATCAGAGCGAATTTATTTTCATATAATGTACATTGTTTCAAGAATGGCCTTATCAAGGTCCTCATCAATATTACCTTGCCCTGCTGCTTAAAACTTTGATCTGGTGCAATTTTAATTTTTTCCAATTCCAACAAGCTTTAGAACAGGGTTGCCACGCATCACGAAAATGTCGGGGGAATTAAAAAAAATTCAAGGTCAGGGAATTTGAAAACTGTCGGGGAATTTTGAAAATATAGGCAAATATCAGGGACTTGTCAGGGAATTTTGAAAACATGAGAATGAATGTTATATATTTTTAAAAATCCAAAATGTATTACAGAAATTATGACAGAAAGACCAAATTTATCGATGAAATGTGTCAGAGAATTTCGTTTCCTCTGGTTTGTGGCAACCCTGTCTAAGAAGCTATCAGGTGAATGTCAAACAGCTAGGATCATTATGAGACACGTCCTTACTTGGTGTCTCATCTGCATCAAAGATGTTTGCAAGTGCAAGTCTAGTCACAGATAATGGGTTAAGGTTACAATACAATATAGTGATTTTTGCAAGTCCCGAGTCCTGTACTCGGACAAATATCTGGGGATGCAAAGTTTCAACTTGTGTGAGTCCCAATAATGCATTGAAATTTCTAACAAAATATAATTTCGAGTTTTATTAATATCTTATTTATAATCATTACCCAGTTATTAGTATGTAAAAGCCAGTTTTACAATTACCTTAACTGGGTGCTTTGGTGTATTTTCATAGAATATTTGTACTCTTTATTTCAATTTCGGGACTCACAGATTTGCACTTTATTGAGTCCAAGAACTCGTGCAAAAAATTGGTAAAACAGATCACAGAACATGTATTATACATTGTATATCATGTGACTGGCTTACATTATGAGAATCCTGATTATTATTTCTATCAAAGGGTTGTAGTGTAGACATAAGTATTTGAGTTACACAGAAGTGTGTACAGTAGAACTCCTCTAAACCAGAATTCTAGAAATAAGAAAGTTTGATACTTTAAACAGATTGCTGCTTATGCAGGGTGTAAGTCATACAGAAAGCTCCTAGAAGAGCATTCTGCATGACTTTTACCCAGCAATAAGCTGGCACCTGTGTATAATACTGATATTTATACTAAAGCGAAAGTCACAGTTGGAGGGTTTTTTCTGTACTGTCATCTGCTGATAAATAACATGCACACATACATTTACAGTATATGAATTGACATTGTTTGTTAAATACATGGATTATATGATTGTATGGAAATGTACTGTCAATCTTCTGTATTGTAACAAAGTCGTAACCCTTTACTCCAAAATTCATTTAAAAAACAGCATTATTCATGTATCACTATGGCACATGAACACAGGAAATGCTGATCAGCAAACAGAGCAGACTGATTAGACAGCTCCTGTAGTAGTCCTCATCTGGGCTACTTTTTTTGCAAAGATATAAGACATGGAGTAAAGGGAATGCAACTTTTATAGAAAGTTTTCATAATTTCCCCATAAACCTGTATGTGCCTTCGCAAACAGAGTAAACCCAGATCAGAAACTGTGTTTCAGATCAGGGTCTGGTGTGATTGCTTTTGACATGATAAAGATCTTTTGTAAAGGAAAAAAAACATTGTGAGGTTATAACAAGATGTGTTTGTGAAACACTATTCCCAAAATTATCGCCAATATAAATTTGGCTCATAAATATTTATGATTATCATTAATAAATATTCATGGAGTAAATGATGATGCATAATATTATTATAATGCACTGAACTTGGTTTTAGATTAACTGTAACACAAGCTGTTGTACAAATAAAAAATATTATCACCCAACCTTTCAAGATAATGACTTTATTTTCATTTAGTTAATCCTTTCCTTCTTTAGCACATTTGCAAACAGAATAGACCCAGATTAGACAGCACCTAGAAGAGATGTCTGATCGGGGTATGCACGATTTCCTTGTAATGTGACATTTTTGTCAACAGAAAATAATCATTTGAAAATTTTACATTATGAAATATAATAATATCAATATTGAACAGGTAAAATGTTAACTTTCTGTCTCCCAAGTTGTTAACCCTTTACTCCATAAATAATTAAATATGCCTTTCTACTCATTTGCAAACAGAGAAGAACCAGATCTGATGGCTCCTATAGGAAACGTCTAATCAGGGTCTGCTCTGTTTGCTTATTAAATAATATAGATATGATTCTGTAGTTTCTGCCATATCCAAACATTTCCTTTGTTCATGGGTTATTATAAGCATACATGTAATTCTAATTAATATTCAAGATGTATTTACTTCGGATGTGAATAATCATGAAGTAAAGGGTAAAACATCAAAGGGAGCAAAAGAATAAAAGATATATAAGAAACAATCTTAGTTAAGTCTGCCAGGCCTATAGCCTGTATAAATGTTATTGCGATCAGGATACCTGTCGCGAATAACTTTCACACAGCAAGCTGGAATTATACGTCTGTCCCCTGCTCCCAGTCTCCCGTGCTGCCACAAGACATACTGCCTGTATGCTGCATGGCGCCTACTTCGTTGTATGTCTGTATCCTGTTGGGCATGCAGGGCAAACAGGTCATTCCTGTATAACATTTGGAGGTGAAGCACCATTGGGTCTGTGATGACCAGGTCAATTTCCTGAAATAGAAAAAGGAATAATAACGATTGATATCCCCGCCAAATAAGTACTGTCCTCAGTATTCATAGAGTTATTGACCAGAGGAACAAAAAAGTTAAGTTTTACGCTAAGAGCTGCAAACAAATGGTCATAACCCCAATGCCAATATGAGTGATACTTGTAAGCCTATAGGTCCATAAATATGCTATTCAACAGCTTTACAAAGTTTCAAACAAACAAAAGACACTTTGCAAAGGACCGCACTCTTGTGTTCCAATGTCAATATGAATGAGATTTGCAGGGATGTATGTCGTTATGCTAATTAACATTGGCACAAAGATCCATAGAAAACTGCAATACGTGTCTGAGAAATGACTAAGAACGTTACAATTTTTACAAACAAATGGACATAATTCTAATATTCTATGGTCAGTGTGAGTGATACTTGCTGGCATACACTCAATGGAACTAAACATTTTCACAAAGTGTCAATGAAAACATCCAAACCAGTTCTGAGATATCAATCCTGAATGGACGCCCAATGCCAAAACTATCCCTCCACCTTTGGCAGGGATAATTAGATATATTGCAGTGTGCCAAATGTGGTAGAGTGGTGCCTGTTCCTTGTAATGTCATACACAATCAGGCATATTGGTGTTGTTTTACTTCTGATAATAATATTTGTTTGGATCTTGATAAAATCTATGAAGAGTGGTGTTACGATAAGAATAGGTACAAAAATCACAAACTTTCGGGGGCCTCGTGTTAATTAGGAATGATGAAATCATGTAATGAATGTATACTCATATTCGACACCTGTACAATATGTACTAGATATCTACAACTACCTATATCACCCTACAAATAGAATATAAAATTCAAGTATTGTTATGACTAGTTCGAACAGACAAAATCAAATGATCAGTCAGAATGCTAACTGATTTTCAGTTTGAAAAGATGTGATAGTAAATTATTTCAGTTCCTTATAATATCTAGTAATGCTAATTTTAAAACCATATTGCATTATGTGAGACTGATTCTAAAATGTAACCACAAAAAATGATCATTACTGTTCAAGTTTTCTTACTTTTTACACGTTTTACTAAACTTTTACATGCTGCACAGACAAATTGGCAATAAAGGTGTTAATTATCATGTTGCCCAATTTACTGATGAGTGGAATACACAATTCTTTTTTAAAGTGCAAGCAGAATAATTGTCTACAAAGTTTGTTGTCTGCTACAAATTCTAAAGTTGATTTGCTTTTCACATACCATGTTTTGCAGGTCAAACAGTATGCAATAATTTGCAATATGATCATCTGGATATAAACTGTTGCCACATGTGATTTTGCAAAGACATGATGCATGATAAATGTTACAAGAAAGTGGATTACTCACAGGAACAATACTGAGGCAGTAATCAGGTGTCATGCCGCAACAAAGTTTCTCAACATCAGTTGGCATTTCGATGCATCTGGTGCAGTAACACCAAGATGGTGGCAGGTCATCGCTATTGCTTCCTCCATCTCCACCTCCTCCCTCCTCACTTGTCCGTAAACGTTCTGCTGACCGCTTCGAAATTGTATCCCTGACAGTCAGCAGAATGGCTGGATTGTCGATTACCAGATGGTTCAGAATCTCCTTTGCCTCGCCCTCTGTCAAACTTTGTACCATGTCCTGAAAGGGCATTAGAGAGTTGCTGGGTTTTTTTTTTTCATTTTGAATGAGTGATACATAATATATGCATAAATATGGCCGCAATATAAAGGTTGCCTAAATTAATGGAAAGATGGTGACGATTCAACACTTGCACAAAGTTTATCAGAAAGATTCCAAGCCATTTCTATACATGTAATATGACTGTAAATGGACAAAACAATGTTTACAATTACAGTATTACCTCTCTATAATGGCCACTAAATTACATCAAATAGTTTGTGTAAAGGCAGGTTGCTGCTAAAGCAAGGTGAAAGTAAAACAGAACGCTCTGTTTTACTTTTACTTTGCTTTAGCAACCGTCTGACCTAAATACCAACTTATTAACATAGTCTAATGGCCGTTATAGAGAGGGTTTACTGGGTTTTTTTAAAAAATAGGACCAAACCTTTAGTGATTCAATATCAATCTTGCAAGACCATGTTTGCTAATGGACAATGGTAATAAAGATTCACCCTTTCCTTCATAAAACATTTTCAAAACACTAAAGAGAATACCTAGTTCAAACAGATCATATAGGAGCAGTCTGATCAGGATATGCTCTATTTGCTTTATACAGTATAATATAAATCTGGTTCTACCTTTTCTGCCCAAGTAAAAATTACTGTGTTCATGTTCAATTTTAAAAATTAACATAATTGATTTTCATGATGTCATTTTCTTTTATATTAAAATTGAGCAGATAAAGGGTAACACAGAGTTGCATTGAAAAACTCCAAAGCACTTCTGAAATGACACCAAACAGACAAACATTATTTTGGCATACAAAAGGCCGTATGGTATTCTATGGTCAATGTTATTGATAATTGTAGGGCTGTTTTTCCTCATAGAAAAAACTCTTAAAACTATTTCTGAGATATAAGTCCAGATGCCAGCAATGTGTGACAAACAACACAAAAACTATACCCCTTCTCCATAGAAATATCATTAGTGATTCATTCATAAGATAACAACATGTTGATTAACTGTATAGCTGAATGAGCACTAAAAGATCCATTATTGATAATTGAAACATTCTTTTATATGTTAGCAGTTTTATTACAAACATTGTCATCAAATTCTTTACCTAATCTGCTCAATAATTATCTATTTTGTCTCATTAGACCAGCTCTGCAGTAGCTTTCTGTTTGAAAATATTTACATGCAAATTGTTACTATTTACTTGATAAATATGCCTTTTCGGTCAGAGTAGACCCAGACCAGACGATTCCTATAGGAACTGTCTGATCAAGGTCTGCTCTGTTTGCTTATGATATACATGTAATATAGATATGATTGTGCAATTTATGCCAATGACAAAATTTCATGTGTCTAATCAATATTCATTTATTTCTTGAACATTGATGGAGTAAAGGATTAATTTATTTCAGAACTTTTTGGTTTGTTTGTGTAATTATTGTAAACGCTTACAGCTGCCTGCTGGGTTCTGTCCTCCTGAAGTGCTCGCACTCTAGCTACATCGTCTTCATCCAGACGCATCCCCCTTCCTCTTCCTCTTCTTCCTGGGACTTTTTGTTTTGTCACTCCCCCTGTTGCCACTCCCCCTCTACCACCTCTTCCTCTCCCTCTCCCTCTCCCTGGGGGTCGCCCTCTACCTCGTCCACTTCCACGACCTCTTACAGGCACAAAGTCCTCAGCAGAAGTTGAACTTGAGAAAGGCTGAAACATACATGGTTGACTGTTATGAAACGACTTAACCTTTTACCTGTTCAATGTTTATTACAAATTTCAAATCCTACTGAATATTCATGGACAAAATAGAATGAAATATGGAAGGTGGAACATGTAGCCATGTTAGAAAGTATAGAAAAAGACCTATCAAATTACATTAGCATACAGAACACATAGGAGCCGTCTATGGCTTCTAATCAGGGTCTAATCTGTTTGCAAATTGAGAAACAGATGCATCTAAGTTTTTTTTTGTTTATATGAGGGAACGCGTAAGGAATAAATGTTTCATATATGCATATATAATGTACAGCAGGAAAGTAAAAACCAGATGCCCTTGTTATATAAGTATAAATTGTTAATCCTTCATATAAACACGTTTTGATGCAACTGAAAATACTAGACCCGGTTCAGATGGTTGCTATAGAATAGATAATACCAATTAATAGTATTGAACAAATCCTGTGTACATTAGTATACCATTATAAAAAATCAGGTAATTGAACAGGGAAAGGCTAAAGCTAATAAAATGAGTGTCAAACAATTGTATCTTTAGTTTACATATAGGATATTTGAAATTGTTACAATAAAACAAAATGTTGACATAAATGGTGAAACTGGATACAGAAAGTAACAAAAAATTGTAAAATAATATCAGCCAGAATTTAGATTTAGTTTTCCAAGTTCTCAAGTACATACATGTACTAGAGAAACTATGTAATAATAAGAATAGGACATCGCGTCTGGGTAACTCTGTATCACTTCCCCTCTCTCTCTCTGGGGTTTCCAACTAGCACATAGTTGGCAGAAACAAACATTTATCAACATACAAACGTGTACATGACTGGTCATACTATACACAATAACTTTATTTAATGAATATTTATGTCAGAAATGATGATTAGAAATACACAAATGGCCTCAATTTCTAAAAGACTCTGGGAATTCTATTTTGTATCACTGTAACTGTTAGAATGCAATTTCTATATATAATTCAATAATCAGGCGTGTACTGGAGTTGAGTCGTCTGATCTTGGTTTACTCTGCAAAAACGTTCAATCTTGTAGGACAAGACTACGGAGGGAGTAAAGAGTGTTGGTGGTTTCGAGTAGATCTACAACGCGTTATTTTATAGACATCACTAGTATGGAACTACTAAGCAATTATGTACTAATATGGAGCAGAACGGTACTGTATACATGTGTAGTAGACGACGAAATAATTACACGCTTTGTTCTTCGCAAATATTGGTCTGTATTGCCATTACCACATGAGTGTGGTTTTACTGTAGCTTTCAGATCGAATCAATGTGAAATAAGCAACCTTTTTCTCTAAACTTACAAACTGTATTTTCAATGTGATTACTAAAATGCACAAACACAACACTTACCGAACTGGACACGTCCGCCATCTTTGCAATATTTGTAAACACACGAATGACGTCACAGCAAGCCAAGATTAGAAATATCACGTGACAACGCAAACTTAAAATAGACCGCAGTCGGGGGAACACCTGCTGTATGTTGTCGGAGATACTGACTACTTTGATGGGTGTAAAAATGAAACGAAGTTCTTTACAAGTTCAGGAGGGGTCGAATATAATCTCAAAAAGTGTTTTATACTAAAATAATAGTTTACCAAATGAAACAAAAATTACATATCAAACGTGAACGGGTTACTTTAAGGCTTTGTTAAAGTCCATTTATTTACATAACCCTTTAAGATAAAGCTTTTAAACTTGGAACACTTGTTCACCATCACAATCTTAACCTGTAGACAAGAGTACATAACTCTTTCAAGCATTTTGACAGAATCATTCCCTTTTTTAACTTAGAATTTATGGTTAAGGCTTTGTTAAAGTCCATTTATTTACATAACCCTTTGAGATAAAGCTTTTAACCTTGGAACACTTGTTCACCATCACAAGCTTTACCTGTAGGCAAGAGTACATAACTCTGTCCAACATTTTGACAGAATTATGCCCCCTTTTAACTTAGAAATTTTGGTTAAAGTTTTGGTTAAAGTCCACTTATTTACATAACCCTTTTAGATTAAGCTTTTAAACTTGGAACACTTGCTCACCATCACAAGCTTCACCTGTAGGCAAGAGTACATAACGCTGTCTAACATTTTGACATAATTATGACGCTTTTTAGCTTGGAATTTTTGGTTAAGGTTTTGGTTAAAGTCCACTTATTTACATAATCCTTTCAGATAAAGCTTTTAAACTTGAAACATTTGTTCACCATCACAAGCTTCATCTTCATCTTAAGCATTTAGACACAATTATGGCACTTTTTAATTCAGAATTTTTGGTTAAGGTTTTTTGTTAAAGTATGCCTATTTACAACCTTGAAACTTGGTCGCAAAATTGGACTTAGAATTTGAATTTATCAAATACGTTAACCCCAGTTTATGTTGAACAAAACCTTGACGGGCGTATATTGTGCCCACTGGCACTCTTGTTAAAAATTGTTTTTTTTACGGAGGTGTCAAAAAGCATCAATATGAGGGAATGGATTAACTCTATAGAAATACCTTTTGACTCTTTTGCAAAAAATAATTTAACAACCAGTTTCTTTAATCAACATCTCCTAAACTACAGACTGAAATTTTATTGAACGTCATGGGAATGATCCCTAGGTGGTCCTCTATCAAAGTCTCTCATAACTCGGTGTCTCATGAAGATCCAGACTGTATAACAATATGATGTAAATTGCTGACAAGAATGAAAACATCCTCTTTCAGCAATCACTGTGTTAAATGTTAAGGCTTCAAAACATGTAAGTCTTCCTATCAAACATGTTTTATTGTGCTAGGTGTGGAGCCAGAACCTTTTGTTCTCGGAGAGCACCTGGTTGAGGCAAGTGGTAAGCTGGTTCTGATTGACCAGCTGCTGAAGTACCTAAAGGCCAATGATCACAAAGTCCTGATGTTCTCACAGATGACACACATGCTGGATATACTTCAGGACTATATGGGATTCAGAGGTAAATGCTTACAGTGACTTCATAAATGGCCATAGACTCACTCTCACATGCTAGATATCCTTTAGGGTTAAACTTGCTGTAGGGGTAAGTGTATGATAGGTCATATGTTATGGAAAATATCCATAGGATTACAAGGGCTATAGGAGTAAGTGGAATTCGGCCACATCTCATGGTAGATATCCTTAGGATTAAAGAACTATAGGGGTAAGTGGATAATAAGTCTAATCTCATGGTAGATATCCATAGAAACTCATGGTACACATTAATAGGTTACATCTCATGGTAGATATCCATAGAAACTCATGGTACACATTAGTAGGTTACATCTCATGGTAGATATCCATAGAAACTCATGGTGCACATTAGTAGGTCACATCTCATGGTAGATATCCATAGGATTACAATAGCTAGAGGGGTAAGTAGGTCTTGTAGGAGCCATCTAATCAGTGTCTGCTCTGTTTGCTTATGATATAATGTAGATACGATTCTCCAATTTCTTTCATGATAATTTATTAAACAGCCAGTTGCAGAAACTGTCAAATCAGATCTACATTATTTCATAAGCAAACAGAACAGACCCTGATCAGACAGCTTTAATGGGCGCCATCTGATCTGAGTGCACTGTGTTGCAACAGGGTTAACCCTTTCCCTCATATAAATGTGTTTTCATGTGTTTTCAAACGGAGTAGACCCAGATCAGATAGGAGCCGTCTGATCAGGCCAGGTTCTGCTCTGTTTGCCACTGGAATTTGAAAGATCTGGTTTTTTATTAGCTTGTCTGTTTCGAAGAAATCATGAGCTATTGTTGTAACTACGGCGGCGTTGTCGACGTTGTCGTCGTCGTCCGAAATCTTAACATTGATCATAACATCGTCAATTTTTCATTTACAACCTTCATTTTTGGTATGCATGTTAATCTTGACAATGACGACAGACGAGCGTTGGCACCCACTTGCGGTGCTCTTGTTTTCTAAAATGGCTACAGTTTTCCACCTTGCATACTTCGTTATAACTATTTTGTCCATGAATATTCAGTAGGCATCGAAATTTGAAACATAGAAATAGGAAAAGGGTTAAAGGCATAATTATGTATTGATTAAACACCTTTTCACGCCTTTGCAGAGAAGATCCAGATGAGGGTTATAACAGATTTGACTCTACAATTTGTACTACATGTAGTACCAATATGTTGTGCATGAATATTGAACAGGGAAAGGTTTAGATACTGACAATTAGACATTCATTAACTTGACGTAAAGAAGTTTTACTTTACATCAAAAGTTTAAAAAGACAATATTTTTCCTCATTTGTATAACTAGGCTACAGCTATGAGCGACTGGATGGCTCTGTCAGGGGTGAGGAAAGATTTCTGGCTATACAGAATTTCAACCAGAGTGATGAAACCTTTGCTTTCCTACTGAGCACAAGGGCAGGTAAGTTTAGGAATAATTTTACTCCCTTACATCTTTTTTTTTTTTTTTTTTTTTTTTCCCTGTCTGCGGCGTATTCATGCCCGAGTTTCGCCCATCGCCCACAGTCACCTCCGCTGGCTCACCACTACGCATCGTACTTGTTTCTTGCTTCCTCGTACTCAGCGTTGTATATGGTTACTCGTGATTTCGTCTCCACGGTTTCCTCTCCGAGTTGTCAATCCTATTCATGGTTCTCCGAGTGCTTTCGCACCCATGTTCGGATAGACTGCCTCTTCATATGCTGGTGGAATCTACTCTGCACTTTATCACACATACTCAGCTCTTTTTCCAATCGGGCTATGCACTTTCGGACTCATTGTGACAAGCCGTGTCACAAGTCAATATGGGCTACTGACTACTTTTCGGGCACTTCAAGCTTCACAGACAGTTTTTCTCAGACTCCGTGTGGGTGGGAGACACAGAAAAGCATCTCTGAAATTTTCCGACCGGAACGGGATTTGAACCCGGGACCTCCGGATTGACAGTCAAGCGTGTTACCACTAGACCACCTCTCCACACCATCTGATCTGGATCTACTCTATTTGCACAGGCGTAGAAAGGCGCAGTTTGTTTGACTTTCCCAATTTTTCTAGGCCAAAACTTTACTGTGCAGGGACAAAGTTTCATATAATTTGGCATGTCTTTTAATATTGAGTAAGCCTGTGTTATAAACAAAGGACTATAACACAGGGTACTCTGTTACTGTTACTATAACACAGGGTACTCTGTTACTGTTACTCACAGGGTACTCTGTTACTGTTACTCACAGGGTACTCTGTTACTGTTACTCACAGGATACTCTGTTACTGTTACTATAACACAGGGTACTCTGTTACTGTTACTATAACACAGGGTACTCTGTTACTGTTACTATAACACAGGGTACTCTGTTACTGTTACTATAACACAGGGTACTCTGTTACTGTTACTATAACACAGGGTACTCTGTTACTGTTACTATAACACAGGGTACTCTGTTACTGTTACTATAACACAGGGTACTCTGTTACTGTTACTCGATGTTCCAGGGAGGTCATTGCAAAGGAGCTGATCTTTTTAGCTCCATTTTTTTAAAAAAATGAGGTATTGTCATGACCCTTTCATGACCCGCGTTGGCGTTGGTTAACCTTTTTGTTAAGGTCCATTTCTCAGAAGCCATCAAAGATATTTGGTTCACATTTGGTATGCATATTTACTATCACAAGGGGAACCCAGTTGACAAGGGTAGGTAACCCTAGAATTAATGTTGCCATAGTTATGTCTTTTTTTTCGACTTTTACTTTTCATTGTTGGTTAAGTTTTATGTTAAGGTCCTTGTCTCAGAAACTGTCCAAGATATTTGGTTCAAATTTGGTATATGCATGTTAACTATTACAAGGGTGACACATTTCACAAGGGCAGGTAACCCTAAAATTAATTTTGCTATAGTTATCTCCCCTTTCTGACTTAGACTTCCACTACACTATCCAGCACTAAAGAAAGTGGAGTGCGCTGTCCGCAGACAGCTCTTGTTTTGGGAGAGTACAGTGGAATCTCTTTAACCCTTTACTCCATGAATATTCATTTAAGACATAATGACATCATGAATATTAATTAGATATAATAATATATTAATTATTAATAGGAATATTTGGCCATGGCAGAAACTGTAGAATCATTCTGTATTATTCATATAGGAGCCATCTGATCTAGGTCTTCTCTGTTTGCAAAGGTGTAAAAAGGTGTATTTATGGAGTAAAGGATTAAATTAACAACCTTTTGTTTAACCCTTTACTCCATTTATACAACTTTTTCAGCCCCTGTAGGAGCCACCTGATCATGGTCTACTCTTTTTGCATATATAATTATATAGATTTGATTCTATGGTTTCTGCCATGGTCAAACATTGTTATATTACATAATTATACTATAAAAACTCAGTTAACTGATATTCATAAAGTCGTTATTTCTTGGATGAATATTAATGGAGTGAAGGAGCAGAGACATAGATAAGACGGGTAAAAATAATAAAAAGAGTAGCCATCTGATCTGGGTCTTCTCTGTTTGCAAAGGCAATGAAAAGCATACACATGGAGTTAAGGGTTAAACAATTGTAAAGAGTAATTTCTATGTTTCATCACCGAACCCTGTGTTGTTTCCACTCTTTATACCATTCCCGCATAGGATATTTTTAAATCCAACCTCCTGGTTAAATCTACCAAAAAGGAGCATTAACTAGAGAAAAGGAAATTTTCAGAATTGTGTAGTTTTGAAACCATTTTGATAAATAGAGCATTTGCTGCTGTTGAGCAAATGCTCTATCACAATGGTTTCACAAAGTGACTTTTACAGAAGGGTCAAAAGGCGTCAATATGCGGGAATGGGTTAAAAATGCCTCAACAATTTTGCTTTGATTTTGACTGAACAAATATAAAGAAAAAATTACTGACACAGGTGTATACAGATACCTAGAAGCTATTCATATTGAAAGTAGTAGGGCTACCAGACCTCTAACAATAGTTTGTATATTTAAAAAGTTTCAAAATTGATTCTATAGGTGGCCAGGGGATAAACTTGACCAGCGCTGACACGGTCATTTTTGTAGACAGCGACTTTAACCCTCAGAATGATTTGCAAGCTGCAGCACGGGCACATAGGATAGGACAGACCAGGTGAGACAAGAGAGATGGGAAAGAAAGCTTTATACAGTTATTGTGTGTACAAAGTATCAGGTTGAGATGAGTTTTTAGTCCCCAACCAGACACATGAGGGGGACTGTAGGTTTGCACTCCTTTCGTCCATCCTACCATCAGGATTTTGTCCGGACGATATCTCCTTATTAATAAATCACTTTAGTTAGGGTATCCAAATTGTGGGTACATCATGGAAATTTGGAGTGTCACACACTACTTTGGTGTCTCTGTGACCTTGACATTGACTTCAGTTTAAGTACTAAGTAGTATGAAAGTTTGTTAGGATGATATATCCTCTACCCCTAGAGTTCGGATTTATTGTGTTTAAGTGCATCTTGGGAAGGGGGCATGTCACATTCTAATTTGGTGTCTCTCTGTGACCTTGACATTGATTGTGTTCTCAGATTAAGTAAAAACATTATCTGGATGATACATCCTTAACCCCTTGCATTAGGATTTCCAAATCCATTGTGTAGGTGCATCTTGGAAAGGGGAAATGTTCATAGAAATCAAAGTTGAACATGCTGAGATAAAACCATCAACGTGGGTTCAAAATTTAGGAGCATTCCTCAATTCCAACATGAACATGGAACAACAGGTGAATTCTGTTTGTAGGTCTTGTTATGCCCAGCTACGACAAATAGGCCATATCAGAAAATATCTTACCATTGATGCTACTAAAACCCTAGTAAATTCTCTTGTTACATCCAGACTCGACTATTGTAACTCCCTGCTTTGTGGTTTACCAAAGACCACATTGAAAAAACTGCAGACTGTCCTAAATGTTGCAGCTCGTATCATTACCAGGACATCACGTTTTGACCACATAACACCTGTGTTAAAGGAACTTCACTGGCTCCCAGTGGAACACCGGATTGACTTTAAACTTTTGAGTCACACCTATAAAGCATTGAATGACAAATCTCCAAGTTACATCACAAACATGTTAAAGATATATAAACCACAGCGTGATTTAAGATAAAAAAATGACTTTATGGCCCTCGTGATACCAAGATCCCGCACAGTTACCTATGGTGATCGCAGCTTTGCAAAGGCGGCTCCTAAATTGTGGAATGAACTACCGGTGGGAATACGGAAGTCAGCTTCACTTGAGTCTTTTAAAAGAACTCTTAAAACTCATTTCTTTTAAAATATATATGGTGGCTGATGTATATTTTAAGCCCAAATAGCTGTTGCATGTTTTAACTCTGACAGCTACACTTGAATCTATAGAAATAGAATGCCATCAACTTTGCTTTATTCTCTTATCATAATTGTATTATACCTTACTAGGCATATGGATTTTAAATTTTGAGTTTATTCGATGTTCTTTTTATACCTTAGAAATACACTGTAAATGTTTTTGTTTTGTTTATTATGTTTTTGTTTCTATTGCATATCTTATATTTTCTTTAATTTCTGCTTTAGTATGTATAAATGTTTTAATTGTAAAACACTTTGGAACGTATTTAGATATGAAAAGAGTGCTATATAAATATGGTATAATAATAATAATAATAATAATGATACATATGATAACTACCGGATCATGCGGGAGAGTCCCGCATTGGAGGCCAACTACCGGCCGGGAGACGAGTTCTCCCGATTTCTGAATAAAAATGATTTTTGTTTTTTTTCCCATCCCATTTTCTATCATTTTGTCAATTTAAGCGCTTGCCAGACGCCTCAAAGAACCAGTGTTGTTGACTTATTTACTACCCTGTTTATCATGGCAGGCACAGCGCCGTGTCCCTTTTGTAGTACGTCGCCATGTTGCCCCTTATCAAAGACCACCGCAGCATGCCGTAAATACCATGCTGAGTAATTGTGAACCCAGTAAAAGGGATTAAATGGTCAGCATGGTGTGTTATTTACCTTGGCATGTGTGTATTCCGTAACAGAAACATTCGTGTATGCATATGTCTCTGGTGTATTACACTGTCGTCATCACATGTATGCTTTTTTCTTCACGGTCAGGTTCTACTAAATTTCTGTTGAAGAAAATCTTATTTTCTCAAATTCTGAGACTAAACATCTAAATAGTTACTTTATTAAATTAATTTAGGTTATAAGTTTATTTATAAATGTCCACATAGCATAGCTGTAATCAAAATGTGCTTTTATCAGAAAAAATGGAACTCGAAATTGGTTGCCTCAAACCACGGATTTTTCGAACAGTGAAATGTGTCATTTCATAGAGGCAAACACAAACATTGTTTTCCACAGACATTTGGTAATATATTCAAATAAAATTGTGTATGTATTGAGTACAGCATATAAGGATCTCAATTACACAAAAATGAGAAGATGGGAAGCATTTTTCTAACAGAAAATGAAACTACAAAATGCAAAGACAGTGTACTAGTGTTTGGATGTACCATATTTTGGACAGAAAGTGACAAATGTATTTTGTTTATTTGAGAATATAAATTTCTCGATATCTTGTATTACAAAAATAAATGAAAATAATAAAAACAATAATGTCAATAAATTATAATATAATATAAGAATGAGAATAATATAAATAATGATAGTAAAAATAATAATAATAAACACAAGTCTATCCATTGGCCAGTAAAAAGAATAATTATTTAATAATAAACACAAGTCTATCCAATGGCCAGAATGGAATGGAATAGAAAGAAATAGTAATTAGAAGGGAGTATATGGAAATAGATACTAGGACACAAAATATAGAATAGAACGGAATAGTAATTAGAATAGATTATATGGGCACAGAATAGATAATGGAATAGAATGGAATGAAACACAAAGGAACTAGAATAGATAAGAAGATGGGATGGAATGGATTAGAAAGGAATGGGAAATATAGTAGATGTGGATGGATGTAGAACAGAGAATAGGATATAAATAGAATTAATACAAACTAAATTACACAGATGTAATGTGCTAGATAGGCAAAAAAGTGCCAATGCCCTAGTAATTAAGATGGTTTGTTGCACATAAAGGTGCCTTTATCATACCTCCCTTTCAAACCAGGGGTAAAGGGGGGGGGGAGTGTTCTTTTCATATTTGCCCATTCAGAGATATATAAATATAGGTCTCTGACCTATTATACCAACAAATAACTCCAAAATTCTCCATCTGCATAAATCTCCCTATTTGACACTCAATCTCCCTCATTTGAAAAGCTAATCTCCCTCTTTGCCTCGAAAAAATTATCACATGTATGAATGTTGCTTACTGCTTTGGTGTCTCTGTAACCTTGACTGTATGTTATCAATGCTAATTCAGGGAGCTATTACTGGTAGAATATTCTTTGTAGTGATGGAGGGAGATATTTCAATTTACTGGTAGTATGATCTTAGTGATAATTGAGGGAGCTATTACTGGTAGTATACATGTATTCTTAATGATAACTGAGGGAGATTAATAGAATCAAGCATGGGTTTTGTTAAAGATGGGTATAGAAATCCCCCGGCTTTAACAAAACCCATGCTTGATTATTTTTCTCGCTGAAATACACCCTAAAACAAGTAAATTAATGGATTTTGTGAGGTACTATTTTCCATTGCGTAATACGACTTCCGTATCTAATAGCAACAAACTACAGGTGACATTAAATGACATCATTTGTTACCGGTATACACGTTGCATTTTGGCGTTAAATATAAATGACTGAGGGACTACAAAATGTGTTCGGTTAATTAAACTTTTATAAAAATGTTTATATGATAAATAGAATTTCATACCCGAGCTAGTTACTTATATCAATTTTAATTTATGAACTCGTTGACTATAGAAATGCTGGTATAATTCTGTAAGAGCTCCTTCCCTTGTATTAATTTTACCTAATCACGCGTATGAATACACCAGACAAGGAGTGTTCCAGATAAGGATTTCTAGTACGGCTATTATCTAGCACGTCTGAGAAGGGAGAAATTACGGGTAGGATATCCTTAGTGATAATTGAGGGAGCTTTTACTGGTAGTATATTCTTAATGATAACTGAAGGAGATATTACTGGTAGGATATGCTTAGTGATAAATTAGGGAGCTATTATTGATAGTATATGCTTAATGGTAAATGAAGGAGCTATGCTCTTGTTGGTTATGTTCATAATTTCATAAATAATACAAATATGCCAGATATTTAAGACCAGTTTTTTGTCTGAAAATTCTTGGAATCATCTTTTCACAATGTAGTGTTTAGTGGAGAAAATGACACATCTGTATCTATTGCTCTGATCTATTGATACATGAATATATACTGTTAAGGTCATCATAGTACATCTAATTCCAGTTCTTGTTTGATTTTGAGATAAGGTCATAAGTATGTTGAACAATGAGATTTGTCAAGGAGTTCAAGGAAATCAGATGATTTAACCCTTTCCTTCATATAAGCCTGTTTTCATGCATTCGCAAACAGAGTAGACCCAGATAAGATGACTCCTATAGGAGTGGTCTGATCAGGGTCTGCTCTGTTTGCTAATGGAATTTGAAAGATCTGTTTCTTTGCTTTCCAAAATGAATACAAGATTCCACCTTCCATATTTAATTATTAGAATATTCTCCATGAATATTCATTAGGTTACGAATTGGAATAAACATAGGACAGGGAAAGGGTTAACCCCGTCCCTCTTGAATATTCATGTAAGAAACAATGACATCATGAATGCATGCTGAATTGTTATACTTACATTATGTACACAGGAATTTTGGTATTGGAAGAAACTGTAGAGTCGGATATAATTTCATAAGCGAAGAGAGTAAACCCTGATCAGATGGCTTCTATAGGAGAGTCTTCTCTGTTTGCAAAGATGTGACAGAGTGTTTATATAAAGGAAGGGTTAAGAGGTCATTACATACAAAGGGCTTTTCCAGAATTGTCTCAAGAGTGTAACTTTGAAGTGCATATGAGAATGAAAAATCAAAATGAGAGATCGACTCCTGTAGACATTAAATGCGTATCTATGGAGTAACTTTATGATACATATTTATTGTTCATGCAAAAAATAGAGAGAAAAAACACAATTTGAGCATTTGCTTTGAATTTCAGACCAGTGAAGATAATTCGACTGGTAGGCAAAAATACTGTTGAGGAAATAGTCTTGAAACGGGCTGAGGAGAAGCTCAAATTGACAAGCACTGTGATCAAAGAGGGCCAGTTTTCCCTTGGTGCCTCGAAACAGGGACTTATAACAGATGACAAAGTCAAGGTAGGCTGCTTTACCCTCTAAATCTAAACTGGCTTTTACTGCAAAACTGTTTTCTGCTCTAAAAGTAGTGTCAAGAGTGTCAAACAGTTTGGATCATGATGAGATCCTGTAGAGTTTAGATACTTTTAAGCAGGTGGCTGCTTAGTGCAGGATAAAAGTCTGCATGAGTTTCACCATGTATTAAGCTGCCATCTGTCTATAAGATCGATATTTATACCAAATTTAATGTTCCGTTTAGAGGGTTTTTACTGTACAGTTTCGATCTCCTATCCTACTTGCCCAAGTATTTAGACTGACAAACTACTTAAGCATATAGTGCAAACCAAGATTAAACTGCTCCTTTACTGTTTGTTGCTACAGTAGAACCTGACCATTAATTTATTGAAAAAAGGAGTGTTAAAATCAGGTGGTTGCTTAATGCAGGGCAAAAGTAATGAAGAAAGCTCCTATAGGAGTTTTTTCATTACTTCTGACCTGCATTAAACTACCACATGCCTTATAGGTTCATAATTATATCTCTTTTTGATGGTCGCTTAAGGCAGGTTCTACTGTATGTCAGTTTAATTCAAAGTTATCAAATTTGTGCAAAATAAACAAACCCATGGAGAGAGGAGATTGTGTGTCTGAATACTTAATGTACGGTATAATTCTCCCTAATAAATGCCCCCACTCTAATGCTTAATGCAGAGTGAAAGTTCTCCATGACTTTCAACCTGCATTAAGCTGCCACCTGTCTTAACCCTTTCCCACATACAAACATGTTTTCATGCATTTCCAAACAGAGTAGACCCAGATCAGACGGAGCCTTCTGATTAGGGTCTGCTCTGTTTGCTAATAAAATTTGATAGATCTGTTTCTTTGCTTTCTAAAATGTCTACAATGTTCCACCTTCCATATTTCTTTATAACTATTTTGTTAATGAATATTCAGTAGGTATTGAAATTTGGCCTAAATACTGAACAGGGAAAGGGTTACGACAAGCATTGATACTAATTTGAACATCAGGTTTAGAGGGGTCTTACCTAATATTGCACGTCTAATAGTAAAGGGTCTTAATTTTCTGCTGATGAATATTTGCTCACCTTTCTTAGCTTAAGCTTACTTAAATACATTTCTTTGAAGATTTAATCATAATGTGACATTAACATGACCTGTACACATTAGTTTGGGGTGCTTAATCCTTTCCTTGTTCAGTATTCACGTAAAAGTGATAACAACATGAATATTTATTAGCTCAATTATATAAAGTAAAATTTCAAAGGGAATTTCTTGTTTTGACAAAAACTGTAGAATCACATCTATATCAAGTCAAAAGCAAACAGAGTAGACCCTGATATCTGGCTCTACTCTGTTTGCAAATGCATGAAAAGGCATTTATATTAGGGAAAGGGTTAATCAGTCTTTTTTTGTCTTTAACTTTTTGCACTTGAAATAGCTGCTGTTGTCTGAAGCAATTGACATCTGCTATAATTCTCATAGTTGATTTGTCCTTCCTCAAGTTGTAGTAAGAATATCAGAGACAGTTTGAATCATGATTAAAAGCTGCTGAGTTAGTTGATGTCTCATCTGGATACATACTGATTGCTTAGGTTATCACTAATCAGCCAACTATATCAAACAACTGAAACAAGTGTCTTCACACTTTCCCTGATCTATGTTTATTCCAAATTTCAGTACCTACTGAATGTTCATGGCCAAACAATTATAAAGAAATATGGAAGGTGGAACATTGTAGCTGTTTTAGAAACTAAAGTAGCGGGTCTATCAAATTTCATTAATTAGCAAACAGAGCAGACCCTGATCAGACCCTGATCTTGGTATACTCTGTTTGCAAAAACACCTTTACATAAGGGAAAGGGTTAACACTTTACTCTTCAAATACACCTTTCTACATCTTTGCAAACAGAATAGAGCCAGATCAGGCAACTCCTGTAGGAGCTATCTGATCAAGGTTTGCTCTGTTTGCTTATGATATAATGTAGATATGATTCTACAGATTCTGCCTTGACCAACACTTCCTATGTTCATGTATTATTATAACATTCTAAGCAATGTTCATTTGTGTCATTATTGTCTTATATATGAAAACTTCGATTATTCGAACACTAAAATACATATTATTATCGATCTTTAAGACAGGTGGCAGCTTAATGCATGGTGAAAGTCATGCAGAAAGCTCCTCTATGAGCTTTCTGCATGACTTTCACCATGCATTAAGCAGCCACCTGCCTAAAAGGGTCTAAATTCTTCTATACCGAAAATTCGAATAATCGAGGTTTTACTGTATATGAATATTCATAGAGGTAACCTGTTCCCTCATATCAACAGGATTTCACGCATTTGCAAACGGAGTAGATCAGGGTCTACTCTGTTTGCTTATGGTATTTGAAAGATCTGTTTCTTTACTTTCTAAAATTGCTACAATGTGCGGTACGGAAGGTCGTGGGTTCGATCCCCGGCCGCGACAGACCAAAAGTCGTTAAAAGTTGGTACTAGTAGCTCCCTTGTCTACGCTCGACATTAAAGGTGTAGTTCTAGGACTGGTCGGCCTGGTGTCAGGATAATGTGACTGGGTGGGGTGCCCTTGCCATGTACCTGCGGCAGGGGTATTCCAGTGAGGCAGCACTATAACTTGTCTCATGCGGGTGCCGTCTGCAAATAATTGAAATACTGTTGGTCGGACGTAAAACCCAACTCACTCACTCACTCACTCCATATTTCAACGTAATATTTTTCCTTGAATATTTAGTATGTATTGAAATTTGGAATAAACACAGAACAGGGAAAGGGTTAATACAGGAGAGTACTTTGAAGGTTTTCACAAAGTCAAACTCATTATATGCATCAACATGTCAGCATCACAGACATTGTTTCCTGCACACTCCTCATAATTGATGTTCTTAGTGTAATTACAAAGAATAGGTAAAAGCTTTCTTGTGATTAACCCCATTTTGCACACCATTTGTGGAAGCATTTGTCCAGTAATTAATTTTACATGCCATGAACAAATTAGTAATTATCATTACAAATGGTTTTGGAGCCTGGTGAGTTGCCAAGACATTTAAGCATCTCATTAGGATCCAAACAGTTTGACACTTTGATTGCATTTTTTAGAGAAATAGAATATTCCTTGTAGGTTGTATTCTAAAAATGAATTTGATAAATATTTGTACAAAACTACAAACAGAAATTTGTGCAGCATGCTAATGATTAAGTAGATTTAGTAAAAGAAGATTTAATCTATTTTAATTAACTCTTTCCCTGTTCTATATTTAGTCCAACTTTCAATACCTAATCAATATTCATGGACAAAATACATGTAGTTATTTCCCACTATCAAGCAGTTTAAATCCTAATGAGATACCAGTTTACTTTGTGTCTCATCTGGATCCAAACTGTTTGCAAAGGTGATCACAGTGCCCTCTTGGCATCAAAAGAGTTAACCATTTCGGTGCAGGAACCAAGTCACTAATATCCTTTGCAAACAGTGTAGACCCAGATGAGAGGACTCCTAAAGGAGCCCTCTCATCAGAGTCTGCACTGTTTGTCATGTTACACTTTTCTTTAAAACAGTCTCTGAACATTCACTGTAATCCTGACCAGTTTGAATTTTTTTTATTAGTCCACCTGAAAAGTCAGCTAATTAAACTCTAACCTTCTAGTTACAAGATATCCTAAAATATGGCGTGGACGAACTATTCAAGGACAAAGATACGGATGACGTCAGTGTTGACTTCACCGAGATTCTTGGTCCTACAGTCGATGGGGAATGGCAGACAGAAGAAAAAGAGGAAGAGGAAGAAGACAAAATGGAGGTCAGTGGATATGAAAGTGTTATTCTAATGTCACAGTGAAAATCATGAGTGAAGCAGATGTTGCCATCGTAAAACAATTGCTGTATTGTTCTCTGCTTTACAGTCAACTTTCTTATCCTTTACCTCATTAATATTCATGTAATAAGTAATAACATGGTGGATATTTATTAGCTGATGTTTTGTAATGGTATATGTGAACTGTAGATTTAATGACCCTGGCAAAAACTGTAGAATTGGATCTATATTATCCCATTAGCAAACAGAGCAACCTCTTGATAATATGGCTCCTACAGTAGCTGTCTGATCTGGATCTACTCTGTTTGTAAAGATGATAATATGTTTGTCTTTGAGGTAAAGAGTTTTACTCTGTATACAGTAAAACCCCTCTAAACTGGAATTCTGATAGAGAAGAAATTAGGTACTTGTATGCAGGTGGGTGCTTAATGCAGGCTGAAAGTCATGCAGAAAGCTCCTAGAGGAGCTTTCTGCATGTCTTTCATCCTGCATTAAGCTGCCACCTGTCTTCTAGACCGATATTTATACTAAATACTTGTCCATTCGTACGTACGTCCGAAATTTTCGTCAAAAATTTCTTGGCTTGTGTAAAGTGGAATGATTTAATATTTGGTCTGAAGCATTATCATAGTGAGTTGTAATATGTCTTCAGGTCTGTCATCTATCTACTTCCTGTTTGTCGTCACTTTGATTGAATTTCGGTGATTGTTTAATAGCAAAATTTTCGTCAAAGATTTCTTCACTTGTGTAAGGTGCAATGATTTGATATTTGGTCTGAAGCATAATCATAGTGAGTTGTACCGTGTCTCCTCTTTTCAGGTATGTCGTTCGTCTACTTCCTCTTTGCCAGCGGGGACATCCATGTCCCATGGACACATTTTCTATTATTTTTTACACCTTTGCAAACAGAGTACCCCCAGATCAGATGGCTCCTGTCATTATTTCTAATATGAATATTCATCATGAAAAGGGTTAAGAACTGATACGTTAAGAACATATTTTTTTTCAGTGAATATATATAAAAAGACGTGTGTTTCAGGATGAGGATATCGAGGAGGCTCCACAGAGTATGTACATGTTTGAGGGCAAGGACTATTCCAGTGAACCAACAGTCGCAGACAGGAAAGCCTTCGATGAACTCATTGAAGGTATTGTATTAGGGCTTGTATTTGTCAAATGTTTATGACTCTCATATTATAGCCAGTTTGCATGATATGTTCACAGTCATCTGATATTGTATGTTTTATTATTGACACCACTGACAACTGACATATCCATTCATTAACAATTTGGTAATGTTTACTCCATGAATATTCATGTAAGAAATAACGACATCATGAATGATAATTAACCAATTCCTTCATGGGCTATTTTTATACCCAACCTCCTTGTATATTGTAACTACTGAAAAGGAGTATTTACTAGCAACAAGGAAACTTTAGATTGCAAATGCTCTATTTATCACAATGGTTTCAAAGATTGACTTTTACCGAGGCTGATTGGTTAACTGCTCGACTACTATAACAGGGGCTCTGGGTTTGATTCCCTGCCGGACTAATTCCTTTGGATGAGACTTTCTAAATGTAGGCCTGTATCTGCTGCCCTCTCTCTTGGGTGTCAAATTAGCCCGTAGTTGGCAGACATGGACGTAAATGAACACAATCAATCAAAAAGTGTCAATATCACGGAATAAATTCAATGACTTCTAATAATGGCATATGAACACAGGACGTGTTTGCCATGGCAGAACTAAATAGGTCATTTCAAAACTTTGGGGGTCCAACATGAATATTTTAGTTTATTGTACCCCAGTTTCACTTTGTGAAGTGCAGGCTACATAGGAATCTCAAAAGTCATCCCATCTTGTCCAGTCCTGTACCTTTTCCTTTCAATAGCATGAGAACCCTTTGAGAAATAATTACCAAACTCAGTCAGTAGTTGCACTGACACAATATTTTGGTCACGATGACCAGCGAGATTGCATTATTCGGTCATAAGGTATGGCCATTTGATTGGCAACTTTCCAAAAGCATGATAACCCTATGTTCAATCATTACAAAACTTGGTCAGTAGTTGCATAGGCATGAAATCTTGGAAATATTGCATAATTCAGGTAAGGGTTGTTGCCCTTTGGTTGCAAAATGTTTCCCTCAATATCATTTGGTTGGTCAGTAGTTGCACAGGCATGATATCTTGGCAGAGTTCAATAACTAGTGACATTGCATCTTATGATCAATTGTAGACATTTGTCAAAATCTCCCAAAATCGATGTTGTCCTCTCAATAGCTTGAGAACACTGGACCAATTATTTCCAAACTTGGTCAGTAGTTTAAACAGGCACAATATTTTGGCTACTTTTTGGCTGGATTCCTCGCAATCCAGGCTTATAGATTGGCGAATGCCGTCCGACCGTAGTTATAGCCAAAGTATAATACCTACAGTAACCAAACTTGGCATGTGAGTTCAGAATATGGGTCACATTACATGTCATAGGTTAGCAGGTTATTATGACCCCTTTGTGACCTAGTTTTTACGCTTCATTGACTTAGAGAACTTCCAGGTTGACCTTTTTGATTGTGTTAGTTATAGCCAAAGTATAACACCTACAGTAACCAAACCTGGCATATGGGTTCAGAATGAGGGTCACATTACGTGTCATAGGTTAGTAGGTTATTATGATTTTTAAGGTAAAATATTTCGTAGATAAACTTTATTTTTTTGGATTGGTTTTTTTTTCCGGATATTGCCTAGGCGCAGGGTTTAATAAAAGGTATATGGTTTACAAACAAAACAAAAGTGCAAGCAATCCAGCCATACCGACATTGGCGGTTTCTTGTTCCTGATTGGTTTCAAAATGGCTGACTGGTGGCCATCTTGAATTTTGAAATTATCTTTTGGAGGAAACTAGTTCAACAGAGTTGGTTGCATGTTTGTCATGTAGAGGCATAGAGTGTGACAATTTGTTCCCATCCCAGTTGAATTCAAGATGGCTGGCTGGTGACCATTTTGGAATTTGCAATGTCTTAGTTGAGCTAACTATTTCTACAGTTATTTCTGCTTTTTCATGGCCCTTCATAAAATTGGAAAATCCAGATGGTGTTGTGGGGGTATTAATTACCTTCAGTAATAACTCTAGTTTAGTATACTGTCTCTTTGATGAATTCACAGACCAAATAAAATGTTTTCATAGACTACCGGCATATTCAAGAAATGTTTGAACACTCAGTATTGTGGTTCTCATTGTAGGCTTTAACCATTTACTCTATGAATACTCATACAAGAAATTATGACATTGTGGATATTAATTAGATTAATTTTTAAAATGGCTTATAGGCATGTTCACATTTTGCCATAGCATAAACTGTATAATCAGATCTGTTTTATTTCATAAGCAAACAGAGCAGATCCTGACTCCTGTAGGAGCCATCTGATCTAGGTCTTCTCTTTTTGCAAAGGCGTAGTAAGGTGTAATGATGGAGAAAAGGGTTAAACAGATTAAAGATTATTAAAAGAAACTGTCAACTTCAAAAAGTAACTTTCAAACTGATGTAGATTATTAACTTAACCCTTTCCCTCATATAAATGCCTTTTCACACATTTGAAAACAGAGCAGACCCAGATCAGACTATTCCTATATGAGCTGTCTTATCAGAGTCTGCTCTGTTTGCTTGTGATTGGATATAGATCTGATTCTACAGTTTTTGTCAATGCAAAAATTTCCTTAAAGAAAAGTTTACATTGTAAAAATTCTGCTAATAAATAATCATGACATCATAATTTCTTACAAGAATATTGAACAGGGAAAGGGTCCTACATCCAAGCTATTGATAGTTATCAGTCTTCCTTCATATAAACACCTTTTCACTAGTTTGTAAACATGGTATATCCAGATTAAACCTCCTATATCAGGTCTAGGTCTGCTCTTTACTTATGAAATGATTGTAGATCTGACTGCTTGACTGTTTCTGCTTGACCCTGCATTAAGCAGCCACCTGCCTAAAAGTATCTAAATTCTTCTCTGCAAGAGTTCCAGTTTAGAGAGATTTTACTGTATTCATGTAAGAAGTAGTGACATTATGAATGTGCATATGTACACAGTATCTTTTGGTATTGGTAGAAACTGCACATCTGTTTATAATTCCATATGCAAACAGAGCAGACCCTGATCAGAGGCTTCTACAGGCCTGAGTGTACGTCAGATCTGGATCTACTCAGTTGGCAAAGGCTTGAAAAGGCATTTATATGAAGGAAATGGTTAATAAAGGCTTTTGTTTGAAAATTGCAAAGGAGACAAGTTTGATATTTGCAAGGGAAAGAATAAGGTTGAAAATAGCTTTAATATTTCCTGGTGATGGCTCTTATAACATATCACAGCAATATAATTATTTGGCATCTTTTTGAAACTTTTCTCCATGAATATTCATGTGAGAAATAATGATGTCATAAATATAATTAGATCGTTATAATAGCTCCTGTAGGAGCTGTCTGATCTGGATCTGCTCTGTTTGCTTATGAAATATTACATATCAGATTCTGCACTTCTGCCATGGCCAAAATTCCTGTGTTCATATGTCATTATAAAAGTTCAGCTAATGAATATTCATGATGTCATATGCAATAGGGAAAGGGTTAAGATACAGTGGATATGGATATTAATTTGCTGATTTTTGCTTTTGTCAATTTGAATATTCATGGTGTAAAGATGTGAAGACTCAAAGCTTTGTTTGATGTGTTATAGAGGCTGTCAGGTTTTAATTCAATATATTGTACATATATATAAGTATAGCTTGCAATATTATTGGTATATTCTATTTCCTTTTCTATGCAGAAAAAAATATTTTACATGAATATAATATTTATTAGTAAATTCAAAGTAAATACGATTAGTTTAATTTGTATTGCAAGAAAAAGGCATATAATTATTAGATGAAGTGAAATAAACTGGAAGTACAATTCTGGGTTTGAGAATATTTATGCTGGCTTAAATGTTGGCAATTTTCTTCAGTTTGCCAAATTGCAACATTTGAAAAAAATACTAAACCCTTTCCTCTATAAATACGCCTTTCTACGCCTTTGCAAACAGAGTAGACCCAGATCAGACATTTCCTATAGGAGCCATCTGATCAGGGTCTGCTCTGTTTGCTTATAGTATAATATAGTTCTGATTCTATAGTTTCTACTTTGGCAAATATTTCATGTGTTAATATGCCATTTTAAAGATTAATCTAATTATGTATTAATGATGTCATATTTCCCCACATGAATATTCATTGAGTAAAGGGTTGAACAGTAATCTGAATAATGTCTTCCTCTTTTAGGAGCAGTCTGATCTGGGTCTACTCTTTTAGCTTATGTTATGATATAGATCTGATTCTACAGTTTCTTCTGTGGCTAAAAATTCCCTTGTTTATTATGTCATGATAAAACATTCAGCCAACAATTATTCATATTATAATTATTTCTTATAGAATATTCATGAGGTACAGAGTTAGATCTTACTCCATGAATATTCATATAAGAATTAATGACATCATGAATTTTGATTAGATTAATTATTTTAATAGAACATGGACACATGTTTTTCGGTCAGGGCAGAAATTGTAGAATCATATCTCTATTACATGTATACCATAAGCAAACAGAGCAGACCCTGATCAGACAGCTCCTATAGAAGCCATCTGATCTGGGTCTACTCTGTTTGCAGAGGCATAGAAAGACATATTTATGGAGAAAAGGGTTAAGAGAACAGCAATTCTGCCATTACACAAAGGATATTAGGAAAGTGTGTTTGTTTTTATTATTGAGTTAACCCTTTCACTGTGAATATTCATGTAAGAAACAATGACATCATGAATATTTATTTGCAAAAGTTTTATAATGGCATATGTAAACATAATTTTTGTGTATTGGTTGAAACTGTAGAGCCAGATCTATTGTCAAGCAATAAGCATTTACAGAGCAGAACCTGACTAGATGACTCCTGAGGAACTTTCTGATTTGGGTCTACTCTGTTTGCAAAGGCATGAAAAGACATCTACTTGAGGGAAAGATTTAATTAATGATTTGCAAAAATATAGTATATGACATTTTGATTGTCTATATTTAGTAAATTTGCATAAAGTAGAAGTGACATTTTCCTGAGATAAATGAACCCTTTAGTCTATATTGCAATACCACTTTAACATTGGGGGACTATAGACTACTTGATGTTTGGGTCGGAACAGTTTAATGTAGATCTATAATTCATTTGTGATCATTATATACAATGTAAAGTAAAATAGTCTAAGAATATATACAGTAGAATCTGTCTTAAGCGGTCATCAAAAAATGTGTAATTATGGGTCTCTAAGGCAGGTGATAGCTTAGTGCAGGTCAAAAGTAATGCAGAAAGCTCCTATAGGAGCTTGCTGCATTACTTTTGTCCTGCATTAAGCAGCCACCTGCTTTTTAAGATCCATATGTTGAATAAATGAATGTCCACTTAGGACTGGTTCTACTGTACTTTAATTCTTTTCATGCTAAGTAATTGTCGTCTGCTAAGTAATTGTCGTCTGCCAAAAATTGTTGTCTGCTACAATTCTGAAAATTAAGTTGTCTAACATTTCTGTTTTACACTGCAACCAAAGTTTCAAACAGTTTGGATCCTGATGAAATGCTGCACTACTCAACGTCTCATCTAGATCCAAACTGTTTGCGTAGGCTGTTACAAATTCTCCACAAGCTGAGATGAGTTAACTCTTAACCCAATGAATAATGTCTGCTCAAATTTTTACCACGTGCAATTTTGACTATACCCATTTAGATCAAGCTTCTAAGTCTAACAATCCAGTGTCAAACAGCTTGAAACCTGATGAGGCGCCGATTTTATCGGGGTCTCATTTGGATCCAAACTGTTTGCAAAAGTGAGTCAAGTGATGGACAGCAGGATGAGAGTGAAAGTTTCTGAAGTGCCTTTTCATGAAAATTGATGGTCCATTCTGGTTGACTTACATCAGAGTAAAGTTGATCTAATAAAGTCGTATAGATATTTCTACATAGGAAAACTATACCATTATTTAGTTTAATAAGACAGTTTTACTGCTTGGTCCAAACATAGCCTGCTGTAATAACCCTTTCCCTGTTCTGTGTTTATTCCAAATTTCTATACCAAATTTCTTTACCTACTGAATATTCATGGACAAAATAGTTAAAATGAAATATGGAAGATGGAATGTTGTAAACATTTTAAAAAGTAAAGAAAAAAATCTTTCAAATTCCATTATCAAAAAGAGCAGACCTCCTAGAGCAGCCATCTGATCTGGGTCTACTCTGTTTGTAAATGCGGGAAATCACGTTTATACATGTATAAAGGAAAGGAAACTCTTTGGCTGCTAAAAGAGAATCCATGAAGACAATTAGGATTCTGATAAGGTGCAGAGTAACTCGGTGTCTCATGTAGAGTAACTCGGTGTCTCATGCAGGGTAACTCGGTGTCTCATGTAGAGTAACTCGGTGTCTCATGCAGAGTAACTCGGTGTCTAATGCAGAGTAACTCGGTGTCTCATGCAGAGTAACTCGGTGTATCATGTAGAGTAACTCGGTGTCTCATGTAGAGTAACTCGGTGTCTCATGTAGAGTAACTCGGTGTCTCATGGTGTCTCATGTAGAGTAACTTGGTGTCTCATGTAGAGTAACTTGGTGTCTCATGTAGAGTAACTCTGTGTCTCATGTAGAGTAACTCGGTGTCTCACGTAGAGTAACTCGGTGTCTCATGTAGAGTAACTCGGTGTCTCATGCAGGGTAACTCGGTGTCTCTGAGTAACTCGGTATCTCATGTAGAGTAACTCGGTGTCTCATGTAGAGTAACTCGGTGTCTCATGTAGAGTAACTCGGTGTCTCATGTAGAGTAACTCGGTGTCTCATGGTGTCTCACGTAGAGTAACTCGGTGTCTCATGTAGAGTAACTCGTTGTCTCATCAGGATTCAATCTGTTTGATACTGTCATTATGGTTTTGAAAGAAAAGGGAAGAAAATAAGAAATAAATTTTTTAGCAGATAACAAATTTTGCTGATGACAGTACATGGCACCGATTGAGTTAAAAAAATGATTTGGAGTAGTGTATGTTATTGATCTTACCATCTTGTTTGATTAGTTTTGATAAATTAACCTTTTACTCCATAAATATGCTTTGCTATGCCTATGCAAACAGAGTAGACTCTGATCGGGAGCCTTCTGATCGGGATCTGTTCTGTTTGCTAATTATGGTATAATATAGATCTATGTCTACACAATCTGCCTGAGTCAAAAACTAATGCCCTGTGATCATATGCCATTACAAAAAGTAATCTAATTAATATTCATGATATCATAATTTCTTATATGTATATTCATGGAGTAAATGGTAAAAGCTCACCAAAGCACAAAGTGCTCAAAGTCACCTGAGCTATGTCATATGATATTATCTGTAATAAAAGATCCTGGGGGGTGTTTAACTTCTTTTTAAAGGAGCTACTAGCATTTTGTGCACTGTGGTGTCTTACTGCAGAATGAAAGCAATGCAGAAAGTTCCTTGGGAACCTTCTACATTGCTTTCATTCTGCAATAAGGTACCATCTCTATGTTTGAAAAACCTATAATTATTTCTATATTCAATGGTTATTATGTATGACTTAAGTTGTTTAATGGATCGTTAGTCCCAGTAGCACTCCAACCCCCCACCCCAACACCCGAAATGAGGCATTTATTAGACTAATGGTATGTCCTTTTCCACTTCATGTGTATGGTTGTAGGTTATGGTTTGAGGTAAAATCAAAATAGAAGGATTAGAGTAGATTAGAGTTATGTCCCTTGATTAATCAGTAATGGCAAATGTTACCATGTCGACACTCTAAATTAATGGATGCTATATTTAGAAATAACTGATATGGCAATGAGATCCCAGCGCAGTGATATTATGGACGAAATCCTACAATAAGGATTACAGTTATGTCCCTTGATTAATCAGAAATGGCCTATTTTACCATGTTTAGCCATTTACACCTTATCTATGGAGTAAAGGATTAAACTCTAGCACCTTTCCTTTTCATATAGGAAATAATGTATGACCACAAATAAGTAGTTATATCTGATGTTGAATCTGTAGTTTTGTATGTACCAGAGCAACAGATACAGGTGCATACTCAAATACCGGATACTTCTCCACCAAACCCATTGTTATGGCTACTCTTCAGAACAGTAAAAAAAAAGTAAAGTACCTAGTTATAGTCTACTTTCAGTCCGAATGACCGCTCAGCCGACTGTACATTTACTCCCCTGGTCATTGAGTCATTGGCCTACAATATTGAGCACTGCTAACATATGGCGCAATCATGCAGCCGCAGTACCAGCGAGTGACATGGAAAAGCGTCTCTGA
Source organism: Azorinus chamasolen (assembly GCA_963576725.1). Taxonomy (NCBI): domain Eukaryota; kingdom Metazoa; phylum Mollusca; class Bivalvia; order Cardiida; family Solecurtidae; genus Azorinus; species Azorinus chamasolen. Next base: position 35,558,681 of record OY755246.1, on the reverse strand, counting down.
AATTTCCAGGTGGGACCGGGATTTGAACTCCTGACCTCCGGACTGATAGTCCAGCGTGTTACCACTAGACCACCGTCACCTACGAATAGTCTCGTGGAGAAATAAAGAAGTTATTTAATGAAAATGTTTTAATTTATGCATTTTATCTGGACCTCTGTGTACCCTTTAGCTTTCAAAACTTGTATTAACCCTTGATCTAGTGAATATTTAAGTAAGAAATACTGGCAGTATTGGAAATACATGTAGCACCAGCAGACATCAAGTTTTGTAGATATACAACAAGTTCATTATTCTGTCAATCATAATTTATGGTGGTCTGTCTGTCTTTAAGCGCAGATCAATAACCATTCATCAAGTTTTGTTTTATTCGTGTAAACATTTGTTTTCATGATTAGATTTTCACAGAATTTTATTAAATTTATTCCCTCAGGCAGGGTTTATAAATTCAATTGAGTGGCTTATTTTTGTTCTCATTTAAGCTGAGAAGGTTATTCTAGAGTCAAAGTTGACAGAAGCTCGTCCTTTGAGAACAAAAAGAGCATCAACGGTGTTTATGGCAGGCCTTTCTGATATTTTACGGAAACCTAGAAAAACTCTGACACCTGAGGAAAAGGAGGAGAGGAAGAAAAAGGTGATTAACCCTTTCCCTGGTTTGTATTTATTCAAGATTTTATCACCTCATTAATATTCATGGATAGAAGCAATAAAATGGAACATGGAAAGGGATTTTTTTCACTGTGATAAAAACTGTAAAATCAGGGCCCATATTCATAAAGTTACTTAGGAATATGTTAACCGTAGGACAACTTGAGGAAAATATTCCTGTCTGCATCTGTAGCAAACCTATAGAGTAAATTTTCATTCAATGACTTCTAGAATATTTGTTTAAATAAATATTTGATATACAGCTTGATTTTTCTGAAATATGTTTACTTATATTCATTTTATTCAAGAAACTAATGAATTTTCTTAAGTTTCTCCTTAGGAGCTTTATGAATACAGACCCAGACCTATAAAATTCCATAAGCAAACAGAGTAGACCCTGATCCATCTGTCTGATGATAGCCACATCTTTGTCCACTCAATAACATGACAACTATTAGGTGTACAGTCCTCATACATAATAGGGAGGTAGGTCATGGGCAGTAGATGATTTCTATTGATTTTGAGGTCAGTTGGTCAAAGGTCAAGGTCACAGTGACCTTCAACTCAAAAATCTTGTCTGCTCTATAACTTATTAATTATTAGGTGTGCTGTCTGCATACTTAGTAGGACGGTTGGTCATGGCTAGTAGATGACCCCTAGTGATTTTGAGGTCAGTTGGTCAAAGGTAAATGTCACAGTGACCTTCAATAAAAAAAACACCATGTCTGCTCAATAATTTGATAACTATCAGGTGTGCTGTCTTCATACTGAGTAGGAAGATTGGCCATGGTCAGTAGATGACCACTATTGATTTTGAGGTCAATATGTCAGAGGTCAAGATCACAGTGACCTTCACTCAAAAAAACCATGCCCACTCAATAACTTGATAACTATTAGGTGTGCTGTCTTCATACTTAGTAGGAAGGTTGGTCATGGCCAGTAGATGACCCCTATTGATTTTTAGGTCAGTTAGTCAAAGGTCAAGGTCACTTAAGGCATATAATGCTCCGACACACAGAGCTCTTGTTTATAATGGCATACGAACACAGGAACTAATAGCCATAGCAGTGAATGTAATTTCAGATCTTATTGTTTCATAAGCAAACAGAGCAGTCCCTAATCAGATGGTTCCTGTTTGTTATAACGAATGTTCATTATGCTGACACTAATTATGGAAACATATACATGTACAGTAAAACACTCTCTTAAACCAAACATTTAGTAAAGAAGAATTAGATCTTTATAGAAAGGTGGTTTCTTAATGCAGGATGAAAGTCATGCAGAAAATTCTTCTTGGAGCTCTCTGCATGACTTTCACCCTACATTAACCCTTCCCCTGTTGCATATTCATGTAAGATATAATGACACCATGAATATTAATTAGTTTTTTTTATATAGTGGCTTATGGACACAGAATATTTTGGTTCAGGCAGAAGTTGTAGAATCGGATTTATGTTCCATATGCACACAGGGCAGACCCTGATCAGAGGGCTCCAGTAGGAGCTGTCTGATCTGGGTCTACTCTGTTTGCATATGCATGAAAAAGCGTTTAAGTGAAGGAAAGGGTTAAGCTGCCACCTGTCTTACAGACTGGTTTTGATGCTTATTTGAACTTGAGGTTTTAGACTGTGTTACTGTATAACTTATATTCATTGCAACAACTTTTTCCATACAAGGACACTTTCTGTGGGAATGAACGTTACCGTTTTAACAAGAGCTGACTGTATTAAACTTACGTGGATATTGATGAGTGATCAGCACAATTCCAAACTAGTAGCTACACTGACTTGAATGATGTACCTTTTCTCATGTTTTATCTCAATACCATTTCAGCGTCAAGAAGCTGCTGAAAAACGTGCCAAGGAAGCGGAGGAGCAGGAATTAAGGAGAGCTCAGGAGCTTCGTCAAAGAAGGTGCACATTTATATATTTCATTTCTAGGACATTAGCCCTTTACTCTGTGATAATTCTTTTAAGAACTCATGACTAAATGAATACTAATTACAGTAAAACAGCAATAATCCGAGGAGCAATTTTCCAAGTATATGGTCTAATCCGAGGGAATTTGTATGGTCCGGACATGAAATCTATTACTTCAATACAACTATGTACAGTGTAATGCAAGTCTCGATAATCCGATTTTGCTGTGTTATTTTTGCAACTACGTGTGAAGAACACCGGGTTCAACAGTATACAAGTATGTAGGCAGTAATTGTGAGTTCAACCTGTAAAACGCATAATTATTATATAATGCATCAATTCTTTACTTATATATGTATAAGTGATAACCGTAAACACCATTCACTGCTGTGAGCAAAGTTTGCACGGTTCCGTTGAACGGACCGGACCCTTCAGGATAAACCCAAAATTTCTTTCAAACAGTTAGACATAGAACAGTCGTAGCTTATTACCTTATACTTATGTATTTTGGTTTGCCTAATTTTCCATTTGTTGACATTTCATTTAGTTGTGAATGTTAACAAACAACATCGTTTCGCTCCCGGGCTGTTTTGTGATAAGGAAAATCAGGGCGAGTTGAATTAATTAATAATTGGAACACACGGCTTTGTATATCTTAAATACTCTATAAGGATTGTTTATCTCTCGTAGCAAGTGTCTGGTTGAACGAGACTTGTCTAAAGATAAGCAAACATATCAATTACAGTGAAGCTCACTTATAACGAAGTCCTCGGGACCCTCTGATTTCTTTCGTTATATCCAAATTTCGTTATATCAGGTCCATTTTACTATATGTAATCAGAGAGGGGGAATAAATTTCATTTTGTTATATACAGTATTTCGTTATATCCAAGTTCGTTATAAGTGAGCTTCACTGTAACTGTTTAGCATGCACATGTACATGCATACACTATACAATAGATTTGACACATTGAATCCACAAAGTATGATTTCATGGATAATCCGAGGGTAGCGGTAATCTTAATTCCCAACAGTCCTTGGATTGTCGCCATTTTACTGTACCATAATTATTCTCTCTAGTAAATGCCCCAGGAGTGCATATTGTTTGTGCTTTGTCTGTTGGTTGGTTAGTTTGGCTCCAACTTTAACGTTGGCGATAATTTTGTAACCATTGCACATACATATGGTTCTTCAAACTTGGCATGCATGTGCAACTTATAGAGGCAAACATTTTTAGAGGTGAATTAATCAGATCAAGGTCATACATCAAGGTCAAATGGGGGCATAGTGTTTCATAGCAGACCCGGATCTGGGTCTACTGTTTGCAAATGGCAAAGTGGTCAATATGACCACTCTTTAGAATCAAATAGGGTTTGGTAGAGAAATGACAATTCTAGTATTTGAATATGCACCTTTATCTATTGCTCTGCAGAGCTACTGTTCTACAGTAAAACCTCTCTATAACGGCCACTAAATTGTGTTCATTAGTTGGTATTTAGGGCAGGTGGCTGCTTAAAGCAAGATGAAAGTAAAACAGAACATTCCTATAGGAGCGTTCTGTTTTACTTTCACCTTGCTTTAAGCAGCCACTTGCCTTTAATACATAAAACTTGATGTAATTTAGTGGCCGTTATAGAGAGGTTTTACTGTATCTAATATGCATGTATATAGTTATCATTGGATCGTAAAATTATGAATTTGTTATTAGTCAATTTGATACAACTTGTCAATTTTTCACCTTCAATTCAGAGATGAAGTTTGGAAGAAAAACAACTATGAGTCGCTGAACTTGGCATCTGATGGAGAGGAGGAGAGTGATGATGACGATGATGACATGATTGATGAGGATGATGATGATGGAGACACTTCTGTTAGGGATATTCAGTATGTGATAGGGGATGTAACTCATCCAAAACAGACTAAAAGGGAGACAAATATCATCATTCATTGTGCTGGTAAGTGTAGACATCTTTCATTGTGCTGGTAAGTGTAGATATCATTCATTGTGCTGGTAAGTGTAGACATTCATTGTGCTGGTAAGTGTAGACATTCATTGTGCTGGTAAATGTAGACATTCATTGTGCTGGTAAGTGTAGACATCATTCATTGCGCTTGTAAGTGTAGACATCATTCATTGTGCTGGTAAGTGTAGATATCATTCATTGTGCTGGTAAGTGTAGACATCATTCATTGTGCTGGTAAGTGTAGATATCATTCATTGCGCTGGTAAGTGTAGACATTCATTGTGCTGGTAAGTGTAGATATCATTCATTGTGCTGGTAAGTGTAGACATCATTCATTGTGCTGGTAAGTGTAGATATCATTCATTGCGCTGGTAAGTGTAGATATCATTCATTGTGCTGGTAAGTGTAGACATCATTCATTGTGCTGGTAAGTGTAGACATTCATTGTGCTGGTAAGTGTAGACATCATTCATTGTGCTGGTAAGTGTAGACATTCATTGTGCTGGCAAGTGTAGATATCATTCATTGTGCTGGTAAGTGTAGACATCACTCATTGTGCTGGTAAGTGTAGACATCACTCATTGTGCTGGTAAGTGTATACATCATTCATTGTGCTGGTAAGTGTAGACATCATTCATTGTGCTGGTAAGTGTAGATATCATTCATTGTGCTGGTAAGTGTAGATATCATTCATTGCGCTGGTAAGTGTAGACAAATGCCTGTCACCTTAACCCATTCCTTCATTTTGACATCTGTGTGAAAGTGTGAACGTAACTATTAACCTTTTCATGAGATTCTTTTTGAAAAATTCGAGACAAAAATCAATGACTTACAACACAAAGTCTTTCCCTGTCATGCAAAAAATTGTAATCTGTTTAAAGCTCATTTTCTTCCTTTTTGTTTTTAAAAAACACACCATAGAAACAGTTTGGATCCTGATGAGATACCAAGTTACTTATTTGGATCCAGACTAGTTGCAACGGTGATCAGATTTGCCCATTGATAGCAGTGAAAAAATTAATGCCTATTTATGGCAATGCCCTTCTCGATTTTATGTAATTAATCATAAATGGAACATTTCATCAGTTAGTAAGTCTGCACATGCAGCTCAAAGAATATATACTATTAACTGTATATTAACTGTCATTTGCAATCTGTGAGCCCTCTGATCTGGGTCTGCACTGTTTGTCATTCAAAATCAAATCCTCAGGCAAGTTTGAGCCTTTCATACTCAGTGGACTCTAGAGTTAACCAATGATGGGCTTCTGTAGGAGCCATCTGACCTGGGTCTCCTGTTTGCTTATGGAATAATATAGATCTGATTCCACAGCCTCTGCCATGGCCAAAATTCCTGTTTTCATGTGCCATAATGGAAATGCATCTCATTGATATTCATGATGTCATTATTTCTTACATGAATGTTCATGAGATGAAGAGTTAGCATATTCCAGTTTTCTCTGCATTTGTCTAAACTGGTAATCTGCCTGTTACAACCTCGACATTCTTTTTCAAACAGCTTGGGTTCAGATCAGATGCCAAGAAACTGGTAATCTGATCAAGATCATGTGGAACTTAACCCTTTTCAAAGAAACATCTTTCAAATTCCATTAGCAAATAGAGCAGACCCTGATCAGATGGCTCCTATAGGAGCAATCCGATCTGGGTCTACTCCGTTTCCAAATGATTTTTCACACCTTTGCAAACAGCAGGCTGAGATCAGATGGCTCCTGTAGGCATTATCTAATCATTGTCTGCTCTGTTTGCTTATGACATTATTATAGATCTGACTCTACAGTTTCTACCGGTACCAAAACAGCATGTGCACATATATGGCATAATAAAAAACAGCTTATAAATATTCATGATGCAGTTATTTCTGACATGAATATTCAACAGGGAAGGGTTAACTCTTCCATTGCCATGGTCAAATCTGTAATCTTTGCAAATATTTTGGATCCAGATGAGATGCTGAGACATTTCACCTGGCGTCAAACTGTTCAGCCTAATGAATATTCATGTAAGAAGTAATGACATAATGCATATTTATTATCTGAAGTTTTATAATGGTAAATGAACACAACAGTTTTTGGCCATTGCCGAAACTGTTGCATCAGATCTGTATAATTCCAAATCGAGGGCTTGGTGGAAAACTATTCTAACTCCTTCACTTTAGTGAAGGAGTTAGAATAGTTTTGCACCAAGCCCTCGAAACAGTCTCCGCCTGATCATGGTACATTTACTCCCCTGGTCATTGAGTCATTTGCCTACAATATTGAGCACTGCTAACATATGGGGCAATCATGCAGCCGCAGTACCAGCTAGTGACCCTCACAGGTACCCATTTTAACCCCTAGGTGGAGAGGAGGTGCGGGTGGGAGACACTGAAAAGTGTCTCTGAAATTTTCGGGAGGGACCAGGATTTGAACCTCAGATCTACGGATTGATAGTCAAACGCGTTACCACTAGACCACCACACACCATAATAAATAATAAATTGTAGAATTATATCTATATTGTAACTAACTATTATATCATAAGCAAACAGAGCACATCCTGATCAGACAGTCCCTTCATCCCCAAGTTCAGGGTCTATCAGTTTGCAGGGATATTTGGCCATGGCAGAAACTACTGCATCTTATTTATATTATATCATAAGCAAACAGAGTAGATCCTGATCAGACAGCTCCTATAGGAGCCATCTGATCTTGGTCTACTCTATTTTCAAAGACATAGAAAGGCGTATTTATGGAGTAAAGGGTTAATAAAACTTAGGTGTGGCATTACTCATCAAAACTAAATATGTTGCTAGGTAATATGAAAGATAACGGAAGTATGATGAACAGATTTTGTATAAGTCTCAATAAATGATATTAATTACATGTCTCAACCAAGATTACAGTGCTAAAATATAATCATTTGTCTCTTAATTAATTATTTGTCTAATATCTGATATTTATCATGTTGTTTTTTCTGTCTGACACTATATCTAATACTGTATCAGAGATGCCATCATTTACTTAATTAGCCTTACTATTAACACCTTACTGCATAGATATTCATGTAAGAAGTTATGGCTTAATGAATATTAATTAGATAATTGTTTATACTGGCATTAGTGGCATATGAACATGGGAATTTTTGGTCTAGGTAGAAACTGTTGAATCATATATATATATATTGTATCATAAGCAAACGGCAGACCCTGATCAGACAGCACCTGCAAGAGCTGTCTGTTCTAGGTCCTGCAGGAGTATTCTGCATTACTTTCTGCTTTCAGTTGCCACCTGCCTCTAACCTAATACCTCTTATTGACGCCTTTTGACACCTCTGTAAAAGCCATGTTTTTAAACCATTGTGATAGATAGAGCATTTGCTCCTATTGAGCAAATGCTCTTTTTATCACAATGGTTTCATAACTACACAATTTTAAACTTTTCCTTTTCTCTAATAAATGTTCCTTTTCGGTAGATTTGTTCAAAGTGGTTGGATCTAAAAATAGCTTATGAGGTTATGGGTTAACCCTTTCCCTTTATATAAACACTTTTTCACGCCTTTTCAGTGTATACTGTCTGATCAGGGTCTACTCTGTTTGCTAGTGATAATTAATCTGATTCTACAGTTTCTATCAATACTAGATATTCATAATTAATTAATTATGCCCATACAAAAATCAGCTAATCAATATTCATGACATCATTATTTTTTACATGAATATTCGACAGGGATTGGGTTAAAACCCAGAATTATGCCTCATTTAGGTGGTTGCATAAGAGAGGTTTTACTGTATAATGAAAAGGCTATAACAACATAATACTGAGAAATAATGTCCTTTGAAACTTTTTTTTCTTTCAGGCATAGACAGGTTGCGTATTTTTCCGAATAATCTTATATTTTTATGCTTTTGCAGAGTAGACACAGGTTAGACAGCACCAGATGTAGCTATCTGATTGGGGTCTGCTCTGTTCGCCTGTATATTATATACAGTAAAACCCCTCTAAACTAGACATTAAAATTAGTTTAAATATCAGTCTTGGAGACAGGTGGCAGCCTAATGTAGGGTGAAAGTCATTCAGAATACTCCTCTTACTGCATAGGTTCTGTCTGTTTGATAATATGTAACCGATGAGATATTCTACTGTTTGTCATGTCAATAAATTTCTTTTAACCTTGGCCATAACTTTTGAACTACAGTAAAACCTCTCTATAATGACCACTCAATAGTGTTTATTAGTTGGTATTTAGGGCAGGTGGCTGCTTAAAGCAAGGTGAAAGTAAAACAGAACGCTCCTATTGGAGCGTTTTGTTTTACTTTCACCTTTGCTTTAAGCAGCCACCTGCCTTTAACACCAAATACTTGGTGTAATTTAGTGGTTGTTATAGAGAGGTTTTACTGTACATATATTAGATATAGAGAATTCACTCTCAGCATGTGACATGTGTACTCATCTTACAAAACTTTTTATATAAAAACTTTCGAACAGCACTATGTTAAGGTCAAGGTCAAACTTTAAGGCTGAGGTCAAGATTACAGGTCAAAGCACCTGTTGTGGGCATAGTTCTTTCACAAACATCTCATTGGTAATTCAAGATTTAAATTAATTAACCTGTTACCTGTTCACTATTCATGTAAGAAAATGCCATCTTTTATTTTAATTAGATTAATTTTTATGATGGCATATAAACACATGACATTTTTGTTTAGGCAGATTTTTGTTTACTCCATAAATACACCTTCCTACACCTTTGCAAACAGAGTAGACCCAAATCAGATGGCTCCTTTAGGAGCCATCAATCAGAGTCTGCTGTGTTTGCTCATGATATAATGCAGATATGATTCTACAGTTTCTGCCATTGTAAAACATTCATGTGTCCGTGTTCAGTATAAAGCAGGGACTGTACTCTAATGTAATTTTCTTTCAGATGACTCAGGCAAATGGGGACGTGGAGGTTTGTTTTCTGCAATATCGTCCCGCTCAATGAATGTGGAGAATCATTACACACTAGCAGGGAAAATGCAAGGTAATGGTACTGGGGCTCATCTTACAAAGAGACGTAGGACTGAAATTATCACAAGTATTAACCCTTTTCTTGTTCAATATTCATGCAAGAAATAATGACATCATGAATATTTATAAGTTGAATTTTTATAATGTAGACTTTTCAAGGATATTTGTTTCTTTGACAAAAACAGCAGAATCAGATCTATGTCATTTCAAAAGCTAACAGAGTAGACCCTGAATCAGACGGCTCCTATAGGAGCCATCTGATCTGTGTGTAGTCCATTTGTACATGCTTGAAAACAAGTTTATATGAAGAAAAGGGTTAATTATAACAATTACTATTGCCTGCATTGTCGAAATTACTAAGCATTCTAGTGTGCAAATGATGTAAACTATCTTCATACAACTGAACTTACTCTCCCGCCAGACCAAGTCCTTGATCGGACAAGACTATAAACAAGGTCCGATGTATTAGTGCTTTACACTGGGCATCTAAAAGAACCAGAGAAACTCAGTAGATAATAAGAGTACAGTGCTCCCTCTCTACAACGACACCCTTTGGGATACGAAGATTGTATGTGTTGTTCAGAGGGGGCTGTTATAGGGAGGGAAAATCAAACATAATTAGCTTGTTTGCAGATCCCCAGATAAGGTTTATTTCGAGAACTAAAACCGTTATGCCTCCATCAAACCCTATGTTGTGACCACCCTTTAGAATCGTCACAAAGTGACGATTCTAAAGAGTGGTCACAACATAGGGTTTGATGAAGGCATAAAGAAAATACGATGGAAAAAAGTTGTTTCTGGAGCCTTGTTGTTTCGGAAACAGTGACATGCGTTGTTGTAAGGAGGGAATCGTTATTGAGAGGGCCGTTGTAGGGAGGGAGTACTGTAGGGCATCACTCCTGGGTTTCTCTGTATCCTCTCCCCCCTCCCTGGGGATTAGCCCATAGTGAGCAGAAACAGATGTTAATCAACACAAACAAACAAACTGAATTTACTGTAAGAACTAGCATACTATATGAATGTTAGAACGTATGAAACTTAAATTTCAGTTGTATGATCATGTATAAGATGGACCCCAGATTGGGCATTTGATCAGTCTCTGAATGAAGCTGGTTTGATCCTTTTTAGTTTTTAATGGTGTGAATGTCATATCAGACTTAATCTTAATTTTGTAATGTATTATGAGATAAAGAAGTCCATACAGCAACTCTGTCATATTGATTGCTTTCAGTTTGCATTAAGCTACCACCTGTACTTTGAAAGACCTATAGTTCAGAAGTAAAGGGGTGTTTATCAGAGTGGTTGCATTTATTTGAGTGGAGGCATTTATTAGGGAGAATTTGGTAAATTACCTTAACCCTTTCATCCATGACTATACATGTATATAAACTAATGAACATTGATATGATTAATTTGTTATAATAGCACACAGGGACACAGGTTGTTTTTCTATGGCAGAATCTGCAGAATCATATCTGTATTATAACCAAACAGAGCCAACCCTTATCAGACGTCTCCTATAGGAGCCATCTGATCTGGGTCTGCTCTGTTTGCAAAGGCATAAAAAGGCATATCTAAGGAGTAAAAGGTTAATATTTTGGACACATACCATATTTACACCCAATCTAGCCTATCTCCTGGTTTGTAAATCTGAATAAGTCAACCTCAGCATATGTTTTTGATAAATTTAAATGAAATTAATGAAATAGCAAATAGTGTAGACCCTTATCAAGGTCAGCACTATTTGTAAATTTGTCTGGATGAATTGTTAGGGTAATTATGATAGATCATTTATGGAGATGTACTCAGGTACACTGGTTGATGTCTTACTTATGGTGAGGTACTCCGGTACAGTGGTTGATGTCTTACTTATGGAGAGGTACTCAGGTACAGTGGGTGATGTCTTACTTATGGAGAGGTACTCCGGTACAGTGGTTGATGTCTTACTTATGGAGAGGTACTCCGGTACAGTGGTTGATGACTTACTTATGGAGAGGTACTCAGGTACACTGGTTGATGTCTTACTTATGGAGAGGTACTCCGGTACAGTGGTTGATGTCTTACTTATGGAGAGGTACTCCGGTACAGTGGTTGATGTCTTACTTATGGAGAGGTACTCCGGTACAGTGGTTGATGTCTTACTTATGGAGAGGTACTCCAGTACAGTGGTTGATGTCTTACTTATGGAGAGGTACTCAAGTACAGTGGTTGATGTCTTACTTATGGAGAGGTACTCAGGTACACTGGTTGATGTCTTACTTATGGAGAGGTACTCCTGTACAGTGGTTGATGTCTTACTTATGGAGAGGTACTCAAGTACAGTGGTTGATGTCTTACTTATGGAGAGGTACTCAAGTACAGTGGTTGATGTCTTACTTATGGAGAGGTACTCCTGTACAGTGGTTGATGTCTTACTTATGGAGAGGTACTCCGGTACAGTGGTTGATGTCTTACTTATGGAGAGGTACTCCGGTACAGTGGTTGATGACTTACTTATGGAGAGGTACTCCTGTACAGTGGTTGATGTCTTACTTATGGAGAGGTACTCCTGTACAGTGGTTGATGTCTTACTTATGGAGAGGTACTCAAGTACAGTGGTTGATGTCTTACTTATGGAGAGGTACTCAAGTACAGTGGTTGATGTCTTACTTATGGAGAGGTACTCCGGTACAGTGGTTGATGTCTTACTTATGGAGAGGTACTCCGGTACAGTGGTTGATGTCTTACTTATGGAGAGGTACTCCGGTACAGTGGTTGATATCTGACTTATATACAAGTTCTACATCAACAGCTAACCCCTTTACTCCATGAATATTCATGTAAGAAATAATGACATCATGAATATTAGATTATTCTTCATAATGGCACATGAATATAGAAATGTTTGCTTTTGACAAAAACTGTAGAATCAGATCTTTATCATGCCAGAAGCAAACAGAGCAGTCCCTGATCAGATGGCTGCTACAGGAGCCATCTGATTTGGGTCTACTCTGTTTGCAAAGGCGTAGAACACATATTTATGGAGTAAAGGGTTAAGATACAGAATGTTGGGAACTGGGTTAGTGGCCATTTCTTATCTGGCTCTACTCTGTTTGCAAAGGCGTAGAAACACATATTTATGGAGTAAAGGTTTAAGATACAGAATGTTGGGAACTGGGTTAGTGAGAGTTTCTTTAGTGCTGAAATTGGAATAAAAAGAATTGTTTCTGTTTAATAGTTTGCTATATAAATGTTTTCAGATTTGGCCCTCGGGGACTGTCATCTAATTCCTGTCAATGATGGAGACGAGTCGAACCAGTGCAAAGACTTTGTGAGTATTTCCCGTTATTAGGAGCTGTCTGATCAGGGTCTGCTCTGTTTGCTATTGTCATGATATAGATTTGATTCCACAGTTTTTGTCAAAGCAAAAAGGAATCCTTGAAAAGTTTCCACTATAAAACTCTACATTACTTTTGCACTGTATTAACCTTTTCATAGACATGCCGTTTCACAGCTTGCAAACAGAGCAGATACAGATGAGACAATTCATTCTGACGAACTATTTGATCAGTATGCTCTGTTTGCTCATGGAATTATATGGGTCTAATTCTACAGTTTCTGCCATAATTTCTTGTGCTCATTATGCCATCGTAAGAACTAATCTAATTAATGTCTTCATAATGTCATTATTTCCTACTTAAATATTTTCCGAATAAAGAATTTAGTAATCATTTCAGAGAGATCTTGTTTGTTACTTATCTACAAAGTGTTAATGTACAGTAGAACCTGTCTTAAGCGGCCATTCATTTATTAGGTTGTCTGTTTTGAAGAAAAGTCGAGCTATTGTGATCACTGGGTCGTAGGCGTCGTTGTCGGCAGCGTGCAAAAACTTTAATGTAGCTTATTACTCGAAAAGTATAAGAGGTATCAACATGAAACTTCATAGGTTAGTAGGGGAAGGCTCCTACATAAGAACCATAACTCTTGATTTCAAAATTTTGGAGTTATGGCTTTATTGTTTTAAAAAAAATGAATTTAGCTGGACAAGCACCAAATCAGACGAGTTTTGGCCCGGCACGCAACTCTTGTTGAAAATAAAAGTCTTTAAAAGCATATGGTTGTTTAATGCAGGATAAACGTAAAAGGGTAGAAGCTTTCTGCATTACTTTTGACCTGCATTAAGCTACCACCTGCCTTACAGACCCATATTTAGACTTCCTTTTGATGGCTGCTTAAGACAGGTTCTACTGTAATTTAGGTGAAAGTTCAGTATAACATGCCCATAGCTATATTACTTTTCTGTTGTTTATTTCAGCTTGGTCTTATTATTGCCCAGCACAGAGATAGGCGAAACAAACTGTCAGGAATTAAGTTGTCTGCACTTAGATATGGACTTGAGAAAATCTACAAAGTGGCCTGCCAGAAGAAAGGTGGGACCCTCAGAATTTGGTGGCATAATTATATTAAAGCACAACAATTTGTTTTGAAACCATTAGGAGTAAACGAGATTTTTTTGGGAACATGTCAATTGGCCAAATTACAAGATAAATGCAAATTATTGTGTGATCTGATGGGAGAAGTGTTAGAACAATAAAGGACTCAAAATGTAGTACTGACATGGGAAATAAGATCTGATTGTAACAGAATCAGTTGCAGAATGTCCCCCAAAGGAAAGAGACAACAGGTATTGATGAGCAAAATATCTAAATTTCAACCAAACACAGCCTATCATTGGGTTACCATAGCAACCAACACTTTCAAAACACCTGTCAATAAGTTCAGGGTACCCATAAACCCCTACTTATCAATTTTCAGCAAAATGAAAAAAAAATATCTAAATTTTGACCAAGGCTATCACACTGTTACCATGGCAAACAACTCGTTCAAACCTTTTTAACAATCAGAAACCACCATTTGGTTACCATGGCAACCAGTACTTTGAAAACACTTAAAAATCAATTCAGAGTACCAAAATATCCCAACATACCAATTTTCTGCAAAATCGAACAATATCTAAATTTTGTCAAACAATATCTAATTTTGACTAATCAGAGCCCATCATTTGGTTACTATGGCAACCAATACTTTTGAAATACCAATCAATTTGGAGTACTGGAATACCTTAACATAACAATTTTCAGCAAACTAGAACAATATCTAAATGTCAAACAATATCTAAATTTCGAGCAGTCAGAGCCCACCGTTCGGTTACTATGCCAATTTGTTTCTTTTTAAAAGTGGGATGCACATAGCCAGCAATGTTCATGTGAAGTTTCATTATACTCGGAACATTAATTACAGAGAAAAGTTTTGGACAAGTTTGAAGCGGAAGAATTTAAAGAAAGATTAATAATGATAATAAGAAGAAACAGAGTAAGCAAAATATGTCTCCCTACTTCGTTTTGGGGACATAATAACTCAGTTTATAGTTATGCTAAATTTATGGTCTTTATTTTGTGCAATTGTACTTGATGTTGTATGCATGTGTTTTAGGATGGAAGTTAATCCCATTGAAGATTACAGTGTAATGGCAAATCAAGTGAAAGCAAGATTTAACCCGTTATTCCATAGATACACATTTTCATATCTTTGCAAATAGAGTAGATCCAGATCTCAGTTTCTACCAATATCAAATATTCCTCTGCACATTTGCCATTATAAAAAATAAATATTCATGCTGTTAACTTAGACTTGGCTAATGCTCTATTTATCATAGTGGTTAAACACACTGTGGTTTTACAGAGGCCTCAAAAGGTGTCAGTATGAGGGAATGGGTTAACTCCATTGTCACACATTTTATTTTGCAAAATTTCTCATCTTCTTCAATATTTATTTTTTAATTTCCTTCCTTTTTATGCCCTCCACAAGGTAGGGGCACATAGCCTTGCAGGTCATACAACTTTGCTATTGTCAGTCCGTACATCCATCTGTACATCCGTCTGTATGTCCCACAAATCTTATGTGTATTATTCCCCATACACCAATGAGTGGATTTACTCCAAACTTTCACAGATGAATAACCTTGATGTGAAGATGTACGTAAAGAAGGGAATATTTGCTGTGACCATTTTAACTAGAATTATGGGACTTCAAAATGTCCATCATTATATAATATATAGTGAAAAGTTCTTGATTTAGAGACAATATCGCTAGTGGGCATCCATGTCCTATGGACACAATTTTCTAGTTTCTTTCAAAATATGAAATCTTGGTAGTATTGAGATGTCAAGTTACTTCATTTCTCATCTGGATCCAAACAGTTTGCAAACATGATTACAGAATCATCCATGGCAGTTAAAACAATACTTGTTTTCTCTGATTTGTACCATGGATAGAAAATTTCACACAACTATAAACCTGTAACTTGTAATGTTAAAATATTTCTGAGAGAAATTATCACCACGAAAGATATCAAAATGCTACAGTTAAAACAAACATTCTGAAAGTGGGTGATATCAAAATGCTACAGTTAAAACAAACATTCTGAAAGTGGGTGATATCAAAATGCTACAGTTAAAACAAACATTCTGAAAGTGGGTGATATCAAAATGCTACAGTTAAAACAAACATTCTGAAAGTGGGTGATATCAAAATGCTACAGTTAAAACAAACATTCTGAAAGTGGGTGATCCTTCGAAAGCAAAAGTAGAAATGCAGAAAGTGAAAATTGCAGACTCGGTTTTATTGAGTCTGTTCATGAGTAGTAATTAAAAGTGCAACACTACTAACGCCCCCTAGCACCGGCTTAAGCAGTATTCAATTTTCAAAACTACTAACATCAAAATTAATGATCTCGAAGGACCAGAAAATATAACAAAGTTTAACTTCTTTGGCACCAAGCATTTTTTATCTGCCAACAATGTCCTTTGTTTTAAATTTCAAAGTAATCTTTTTCTTCAATTTCTTCTCTATTACTTAGTGGCATGTCAACATTGTTTATCCTGATGAGTTATTCTGTGTCTCATCTGGATCCAAACTGTTTGCAAAGGTCATCACAGAGTTGTCCCTGTGAGTAGCTTTCTCGCAACTTTGGCAGTAAAAAAGTTAATGTAGCTTTGTTTACCTTCTTTCTTTGTGCCTTTTCAATCATATCTTATCAAGGCCATGGTATAAATTTCATTCCTTTGCAAACAAAAGGCCCTAAATCTGGCTTTCTAAGATCAATATGTCACAAAAATCACAAAATGTAAATCTTTTTGTCTATCCACAGCCATATTTCAGAAATAGTTCACAGTTTTTCAATATAAGTTTGTGTAAGTTTCACTACCTTTCTTTCCATCTGTCCATAGTCAAATCTCACAAACGGTTTGGAGTTTTTCTCTGTACCATCTTCCATTAACCTATTCCCGCATAGGCTATTTTTAGACCCAACCTCTTTGAAAATATCTACTGAAAAGGAGCATTTACTAGAGAAAAGGTAAATTTTAGATTTGTGTAATCTTTAAACCATTGTGATAAATAGAGCATTTGCTCCTTAGGAGCAAATGCTCTATTTATTACAATGGTTTCAAAAAGTGACTTTTACAGAGGCGTCAAAAGGCATCAATATGCGAGAATGGGTTAATTTGACCAACCTTCATATTGCAAATGTATCAATCACTAAGTTTTTAAAATTGTATTTCAATGACTCAGTTAAATACCGATGTCAGCAATAGTTTGCTCTGTGAGGGTACATGTATATCAATTTAACGACTTTGCTTGTTTCTGTTAATTCCAGCTGGTGTTCATCTTCCCAGGATTGGACATGACACTCCTGGATTCAACTGGTACGGAACAGAAAAACTCATAAAGAAACATCTGGCATCCAAGGGCATACCCACATACTTGTATCCTACCTCACAATAAAGTAGCACTGATATACCATAACTGGGAACCTCTAGTCTGACATCTACTTACCAAACCCATTCCCTCATAAGTTATTTTTAGACCCATCACCTCATAGGCTATTTTTAGATCCATCCTCTTTGAATAAAGCTACCAGACTGGGGCATTTAGTAGAAAAAAGAAAACTTTTAGAATTGTGTAGTTCTGAATCGATTCTGATAAATAGAGCATTTGCTTATATGCAGCAAATGCTCTTGATCACTATGGTTTCAAAAACTGACTTTTACATGGGGGTCAAAAGGTGTCAATATCAAGGAATTGGTCAAAAGGTGTCAATATCCGGGAATTGGTCAAAAGGTATCAATATGAGGGAATGGGATGACCCTGTACTTGGTCATACTACATTATTATTATTATTATTATTATTATTATACCACATTTATATAGCGCTCTTTCACACAAGATATGTGCGTTCAAAAGCGCTGTACATGGATTAAATCAATAATCGGAACGAACCGCATGATTATCTATCCAGACAATGAAAGATTTACAATAGATATACTTTCCTCCGTGAATATTCATGTAAGAAATAATGACATCATCAATATTAATTAGATAAATTTCTTATAATAGCATATGGAAACGGGAATTTTTGGCCATAGCAGAAACTGTAGAATCAGATCTATATAATTTTGTAATCAAACAGAGCAGACCCTGATCAGACAGCTCCTATAGGCGCTGTCTGATCTGGTCTTCTCTGTTTGCAAATACATAGAAAGGGGTACTTATGGAGTAAAGGGTTAAAAATCTAACAGACAACAATTTATATCTATGAAAATTAGTAAGACGAGAACTAAAATTAGATGAGTTAGGTACTTAATGTCACTCTTTGGGGAATCAATACTTAGAAACAAAACAAGCTTGTCACTTGGTTTTATTTATTGCTCTTCAACTGCGATGACTTCTTTTGAAACATGAAATAAAAGATGTTTCAACCTTCACAGTGTGACAGGCAGATTTGGGATCACTCTTGGAAACAGTCTGTATCCTGATACAGGGAGTCTCTCGTAACCCTTTACTCCATGAATATTCATGCAAGAAATTATGACATCATGAATACTAATTAGATTATTTTTATGATGGCATAAACATGTATATATACATAAGATGGTTTTGGCCCGACAGAAACTGTAGAATTAGATCTATATTATACCGTAAGCAAACAGAGCAGACCCTGATCAGAAGCCTCCTATAGGAGACGTCTTATGTGGGTCTACTCTGTTTGCAAAGGCATAGAAATTTGTATTTATGGAGTAAGGGGTTAAACGGTCAACAAAGACAGGTCTAATTATGCTTTAAGGTAGTTCGTAGCTTAATACAGGACAGAAGTAATGCAGAAAGCTTCTATAGGAGCTTTCTGCATTACTTTTGCCCTGTCTTAAGCACCATCTGCTTTTTAAGATTCCCGTGTCAAATCAATATAAGGTCAGTTTTAAGGAATATTACATTATGAATATTTATGAGCAGAATTTTAAAATGGCATAACGACTGTTTGTTTTGGTGTTGGTAGAAACTGTGAAGTTAATTTCTTGAGCAAACAGGGCTGGTCCTGATCAGACTGTTCCTACAGGAGCTCTATGGTCTGGGTCTACTCAGTGTGCAAAAACGTGAAAAAGCATTTATATAATGGAAACGGTTAGTATTCAAACACCTGTTTTTGTAAAGAAATGAAAGAAAAATGTGCTGTTAAGAATTTTAGCAAAAGGTGTTGTTTTTTTTTCAGATGAAAGTTTCAAAAGAGTGTTCCTAACTGTGACATGAAAGTTGAAATTGAAAATGTAGGTGTGTAAAAACTTGTTGACATTCGGCGGGGTGTGAGAGAATTTATTTTTTTAGAATGAAACATGTGGTTAGGTGTGAGAGTGTTCCAGTCAGATAGGCCTTATCCTGGTTTGAAAATTGATGTTGACAATTCTTACTTACGTATTCCCCCTAATAAACGCCCTCACTCTAATAAAGACCTGCTAACTTCTTGGGGAAAGCTTACAATCAATAAAACAACTGAAACCCCCTATATAATAACCATTAGATAAAGAAATGTAGGACTTACAAAATACAGGTGGTAGCTTAATCCTTTCCTTCTTATAAATACACTTTCATGCATTGCAAACAGAGTGGACCCAGAGTAGGGGCCGTCCAATCAGGGGGTCTACTCTGTTTGCTTTTGACATTATATAGATCTGATTCTACAGTTTTTGTTCAGGCAAAAAAAGATCCTTGACAAGTTTTCATCATAAAACTTCAGCTAATAAATATTCAGGGTTAATGCAAAATGAAAGTAATGCTGAAAACTACCCAGGGACTTTCTGCATTGTTTTCATTCTGTATTAACCCTTCGCTTGCTATTCGCGTCAATATACCTACCTGTAAATAGTGAAGACCCAGATGAGACAGCTCCTGTAGGAGCTGTCTCATCAGGGTCTGCACTATTTACAAGTTGATTGTGCAACCAGTGCACTCCACAGCAGTGGTTGCACAGCGAAATACTTGTACACAGTGAAGGTATATGTAATTATACAATAGGGCATGGGTAAAGAAGGAGAAATGTATTTTAAAATTCAGCAAGCGAAGGGTTAAGAAGCTCCTTTTAAAAACTGTGATGCTCTGATAATGCAGCACTTCCAGTTCTTAACTTCCAGTTCCTAGTACAAATGTCCGTCAGGTCAGGATCGACCAAATAACCCTTTACCTGAGAGAGACGCCTTTTGACATCTTTGCAAACAGAGTAGAACCAGGTCAGAGACCTCATGTAGGAGCCTTTTGATCAATGTCTACTCTGTTAGCATACAGATTTGAATCAATATTTCATATCAGATTCGATCATAGATTTGGTTATCTGCTCTTTGTTATAACAATGTATTCAAATTGGATATTGAACTACATATTTAATCGCTTCTGTCATATAAATGCCTTTTCATGCCTTTGCAAAAAGAGTAGACCCAGGTCAGATCAGGTTCTCCTCTGTTTGCTTATGAAATTATATAGATCTGATTCTGCAGTGTTTATCTAAGCCAACAATGCCCTTTTAAACCCTTACCCTACAAACAATTAAGTTAATTAATGTTAGGGAATGGATTAACTGTGGATCCAAATGAAGTTTCTTAACCTCAACCCAGATACTACTTTCCAAGAAAACATCAACAGAAAAGAAAACAAGCTCCTGGTACATCTGCACATGCCCCACCTGCAAAAGGTAAGTATGAAATAGACTAAATGTTCAGAATTGGCTTATGGTACAATTTAGTTACTAAATATTATGTTCTTTTACCATTTACTCCGTGATTATTCATGTAGGAAGTAATTACATCATGAATTTTGATTAGATTTATTGTTTGTATAGAACATGGACACAGGAAGGTTTTGCCATGGCAGAAACTGTAGAACCATATCTAAACAAACCGAGCAGACAGTTCCTGTTCCTATAGGAGCTAATAGAGGTCTGTTCTGTTTGCTTATGACATTATATTGATCTGATTCTACAGATTGTCAAAGCAAACACTTATCCTGGAAAATTTTACATTATAAAAATTCAGCTAATAAATATTTTAAAAATATTATTTCTTCATGAATATGGAACAAGTAAAGGGTTATACAATGATTATTTGTTATTTATTGTAGTTAAGAGTGGAGACTCCAATGTTCGGGAGATATACAATGATTATTTGTTATTTATTGTAGTTAAGAGAGGAGACTCCAATGTTCAGGGGTTATACAATGATTATTTGTTATTTATGTAGTTAAGAGAGGAGACTCCAATGTTCAGGGGTTATACAATGATTATTTGTTATTTATTTTAGTTAAGAGAGGAGACTCCAATGTTCAGGGGGTATGCAATGATTATTTGTTATTTATGTAGTTAAGAGAGGAGACTCCAATGTTCAGGGGGTATACAATGATTATTTGTTATTTATGTAGTTAAGAGAGGAGACTCCAATGTTCAGGGGTTATACAATGATTATTTGTTATTTATTGTAGTTAAGAGAGGAGACTCCAATGTTCAGGGGTTATACAATGATTATTTGTTATTTATGTAGTTAAGAGAGGAGACTCCAATGTTCAGGGGGTATACAATGATTATATGTTATTTATGTAGTTAAGAGAGGAGACTCCAATGTTCAGGGGGTATACAATGATTATTTGTTATTTATTGTAGTTAATAGTGGAGACTCCAATGTTCAGGGGTTATACAATGATTAGTTGTTATGTATTGTAGTTAAGAGAGGAGACTCCAATGTTCAGGGGTTATACAATGATTATTTGTTATTTATTTTAGTTAAGAGAGGAGACTCCAATGTTCAGGGGGTATGCAATGATTATTTGTTATTTATGTAGTTAAGAGAGGAGACTCCAATGTTCAGGGGGTATACAATGATTATTTGTTATTTATGTAGTTAAGAGTGGAGACTCCAATGCTCAGGGGTTATACAATGATTAGTTGTTATTTATGTAGTTAAGAGAGGGGACTCCAATGTTCAGGGGTTATACAATGATTAGTTGTTATTTATGTAGTTAAGAGAGGGGACTCCAATGCTCAGGGGTTATACAATGATTATTTGTTATTTATTGTAGTTAAGAGAGGGGACTCCAATGTTCAGGGGGTATACAATGATTATTTGTTATTTATTGTAGTTAAGAGAGGGGACTCCAATGTTCAGGGGTTATACAATGATTAGTTGTTATTTATTGTAGTTAAGAGTGGAGATTCCAATGCTCAGGGGTTATACAATGATTAGTTGTTATTAATGTAGTTAAGAGAGGAGAATCCAATGTTCATAGGTTATACAATGATTATTTGTTATTTATTGTAGTTAAGAGAGGGGACTCCAATGTTCAGGGGTTATACAATGATTATTTGTTATTTATTGTAGTTAAGAGTGGAGACTCCAATGCTCAGGGGCTATACAATGATTATTTGTTATTTATTGTAGTTAATAGTGGGGACTCCAATGTTCAGAGGTTATACAATGATTATTTGTTATTTATTTTAGTTAAGAGTGGGGACTCCAATGTTCAGGGGTTATACAATGATTATTTGTTATTTATTGTAGTTAATAGTGGGGACTCCCATGTTCAGAGGTTATACAATGATTATTTGTTATTTATTGTAGTTAATAGTGGGGACTCCAATGTTCAGAGGTTATACAATGATTATTTGTTATTTATTGTAGTTAAGAGAGGAGACTCCAATGTTCAGGGGTTATACAATGATTATTTGTTATTTATGTAGTTAAGAGAGGAGACTCCAATGTTCAGGGGTTATACAATGATTATTTGTTATTTATTTTAGTTAAGAGAGGAGACTCCAATGTTCAGGGGGTATGCAATGATTATTTGTTATTTATGTAGTTAAGAGAGGAGACTCCAATGTTCAGGGGGTATACAATGATTATTTGTTATTTATGTAGTTAAGAGAGAAGACTCCAATGTTCAGGGGTTATACAATGATTAGTTGTTATTTATTGTAGTTAAGAGAGGGGACTCCAATGTTCAGGGGTTATACAATGATTAGTTGTTATTTATGTAGTTAAGAGAGGGGACTCCAATGTTCAGGGGTTATACAATGATTATTTGTTATTTATTGTAGTTAAGAGAGGGGACTCCAATGTTCAGGGGGTATACAATGATTATTTGTTATTTATTGTAGTTAAGAGAGGGGACTCCAATGTTCAGGGGTTATACAATGATTAGTTGTTATTTATTGTAGTTAAGAGAGGAGACTCCAATGTTCAGGGGTTATACAATGATTATTTGTTATTTATTGTAGTTAAGAGAGGGGACTCCAATGTTCAGGGGTTATACAATGATTAGTTGTTATTTATTGTAGTTAAGAGTGGAGATTCCAATGCTCAGGGGTTATACAATGATTAGTTGTTATTAATGTAGTTAAGAGAGGAGAATCCAATGTTCAGAGGTTATACAATGATTATTTGTTATTTATTGTAGTTAAGAGAGGGGACTCCAATGTTCAGGGGTTATACAATGATTATTTGTTATTTATTGTAGTTAAGAGTGGATACTCCAATGCTCAGGGGCTATACAATGATTATTTGTTATTTATTGTAGTTAATAGTGGGGACTCCAATGTTCAGAGGTTATACAATGATTATTTGTTATTTATTTTAGTTAAGAGTGGGGACTCCAATGTTCAGGGGTTATACAATGATTATTTGTTATTTATTGTAGTTAATAGTGGGGACTCCCATGTTCAGAGGTTATACAATGATTATTTGTTATTTATTGTAGTTAATAGTGGGGACTCCAATGTTCAGAGGTTATACAATGATTATTTGTTATTTATTGTAGTTAAGAGAGGGGACTCCAATGTTCAGGGGGTATACAATGATTATTTGTTATTTATTGTAGTTAAGAGAGGGGACTCCAATGCTCAGGGGTTATACAATGATTAGTTGTTATTTATGTAGTTAAGAGAGGGGACTCCAATGTTCAGGGGTTATACAATGATTATTTGTTATTTATTGTAGTTAAGAGAGGGGACTCCAATGTTCAGGGGTTATACAATGATTAGTTGTTATTTATTGTAGTTAAGAGTGGAGACTCCAATGCTCAGGGGTTATACAATGATTAGTTGTTATTTATGTAGTTAAGAGAGGAGACTCCAATGTTCAGAGGTTATACAATGATTATTTGTTATTTATTGTAGTTAAGAGAGAGGACTCCAATGTTCAGGGGTTATACAATGATTATTTGTTATTTATTGTAGTTAAGAGTGGAGACTCCAATGCTCAGGGGTTATACAATGATTATTTGTTATTTATTGTAGTTAATAGTGGGGACTCCAATGTTCAGGGGTTATACAATGATTATTTGTTATTTATTTTAGTTAAGAGTGGGGACTCCAATGTTCAGGGGTTATACAATGATTATTTGTTATTTATTTTAGTTAATAGTGAGGACTCCAATGTTCAGGGGTTATACAATGATTATTTGTTATTTATTGTAGTTAATAGTGGGGACTCCAATGCTCAGGGGTTATACAATGATTATTTGTTATTTATTGTAGTTAATAGTGGGGACTCCAATGTTCAGAGGTTATACAATGATTATTTGTTATTTATTGTAGTTAATAGTGGGGACTCCAATGTTCAGAGGTTATACAATGATTATTTGTTATTTATTGTAGTTAATAGTGGGGACTCCAATGTTCAGGGGTTATACAATGATTATTTGTTATTTATGTAGTTAAGAGAGGAGACTCCAATGTTCAGCCTTCAACAAGTGGTGTCAACAAACAGCAGGGTGATTTATTGAACATCTTTACCTCATCTGTGGTATACCTCCACAAAGATGGTCTTACAGAGACTGACTGCAAGAAGTACAAAAGATACATCATTGCATATCCTTTTGTCTATCAGTGTAATGAATTCATTGGTTAGGATCCAATCTGTTTGTTAATGTGATTTTGTTTCTGAAATAAAATGGTGAAAATCAAAACTTGATATTTTGCAGATAAGAAAATGTGGCAGTGAAAGAACTGAGAAATCATTTAAAAGAATCACAAAGCAGATGGTAGCTTAATGCAGAAGTAATGCAGAGAGCTCCTTATATTTCATGTCCTGTGTAAGCAGTAAGTGGCCTCTCAGTCTCATATTCATGTAGGACAAAATGACATCATGAATATTTATTATCAGAATTTATGTAATGTAAACTTTTCAAGGATATGACTTGTTATGCTTTGAAAAAAAAACACTTTAGAATCAGATCTATATCATGTCATAAGCAAACAGGTCAGACCCTGATAAGACAGCTTCAATAGGAGCCATCTGATCTGGTTCTACTCTATTTCGCAACGTAAAAAGGCGTTTGAGGGAAAGGTTTAAATAGTATTGACTGCATGCAAACAACCCCAGAATGAAGGATAGTGGACTCAAGAGAGCACTGACTTAGACATTTTAAAATTAAATAAACCTAGATCAGTCATAGCATTGGCAGTCAGATAACTCTGCATCTCATCAGGATCCAAACTGTTTGAAATACCACTTATGTTGAAATATGATTAATGTTCATAACGTCATTATGTTTTAAATGTTCATGGAGTAAACGGTTAAAGATACTTCAATGCAAGACATTGTGATTACTGAAAGAGAAAATGATAGATACTGCAGCCATGCAAGATGTAATTCCAAACTTAGTGAAACATAGTAATGTATGGACGATGGACTCTTTTGGCCAATATTGTTTTCAATCATATATAGATGAGAAATAAATCCTGACTAAACTTTGGAATTTATCGACAATGTATCATCTGTGTTTGAATTTTGTTGGTTGATTATGTACTTCTACAGTCTGATGTCATCAGTCTTGTGGACTGAAATTAAGTTGACAAATAGGATTACAAGTCTATAACAAGATCGAACAATTTCGTGATATGGGGAAATAAGATAGCATAATCAGTCATGGTACTGAAGTGTGTTTAGTTCACCTTCAACATACTGAGCAATGTATTAGCTGGGCATATATACAGTAGAACTTGTCTTAAGTGGTCATCAAAAAGAGGTTTAGTTATGGGTCTGTAAAGGCAGGTGGTAGCGTAATGCAGGTCAAAAGTAGTGCAGAAAATTTCTATAGGAGCCTTCTGCATTACTTTTGTCCTGCACTAAGTAATCACCTGCTTTTTAAGACTCCTAGGTTCAATAAATGAATTGCCACTTAGGACAGGTTCTACTATATGATATTAATCAGCTTATTTATGGCATGTTTTGTGTTGCCATGTGTGCACAGCTTTGTCTGGAGCATATCCTCTGTATTAGTTAAGGTAGGAAAGCCAAATTTAGAGTGTGGGTACATCTTTGGATGGTGAAGGGTCTAGAGCATATTTCATACATTACTTTTGGCAGGAATGCCAATTTTGATGTGTGAGTACATCTTAGGATGGCGGAGTACCAGTTTCAGGTTGCTGTGACCATGACTTTGACCTCCAACCTATAGGAAAACCTTGTCCTGAGCATATCTCCTGTATATATTGTATATAAATTTGGTAGGAAAGCTAAATTCGATTTGTAAGTACATCTTGGAGTGGCAGAGTGTTGCACACCATTTTCAGGTCACTGTGACCTTGATCTTGACCTCAGCTGTAGGAAAACCTTTTCCAGAGCATATCTCCTATATTCCTTGAGGTAAAAAGCCAAAATTGGTGTGTGAGTACAACAAGGATGGCAAAGTACCATGTGATGCTTTCTTGTCACTGTGACCTTGACCTTTGACCTCTGGTAGATAAGCCTTCACACTTACAGCTAATGGATCTAATGGGTATTTTATATTATATCCACATTGTTGCTTAGTCGTTTCTTGTATAAGGTTACTTTAGTTCACATTCAGGTCACACCGTGCAGTATTTTAGTTTACATTCTTATAGCAATAGCATATACAGACCTGCCTACAAAACACATTTCAATGTCAGTGCTTTGCTTTGGGGGCATTTATCACCTACTGAACAAGTGATGCATGTCTTGTTTATGATGGTATTATGAACATAGAAAGTTTTGGCCATGGCAGAAATTGTAGAATCAGATCTATATATAATTCCAGATCTATATAGATAAGCAAACAGAGCAGACCCAAATTAGACAGCTCCTCCCTGATCTGGGTCTGCTCTGTTTGCTTATGAAATAAATTTCATCTGATTCTAGGTTTTTGTCAAAAAATCACAGTTTCATATGCCATTATAAACTAATTAATTTTCATGATGTCATAATTTCTTTCATGAATATTTATGGAGTAAAGTGTCTAAAGAACTAGAAGGAACCACTTGTCTAGTTTTAGAAAAGTTCAAAAGATGATGTTTCCTTAACTGCTGGTACCTATGATGGCGATTTTGAGGTGGTAGCCACAGAAAACACAACACATATAGTTGTGGCCAAACACTGTGATACAAAGGTAAGGCAACTGCTATTTTTGTCTAAGCGGAGTCATCTGATCAGGGTCAGCTCTGTTTGCTAGTGGAATTTGATAGACCTGTTTTTTGACTTTCTAATATGGCTACAATGTTCAATCTTCCAATACATGAGGGGTGATTGATAAGTCCGTGGCCTGGGGTAGAAACAGACCACTTATAAACGTACCATTCGATGTCCGTGTAGAAAAGGTGTTATAATCACTCTGCAGAGACAGAAGGATTTTTTTCTCCTAACATTATAACTATTCCAGCGTCATAAACAAAGAACAGGGAAAGGGTAAATCAAATCGAGGATTTCCCGCGTCATAAACATAGAACAGGGAAAGGGTTAATCAAACTGAGGATTTCCAGCGTCATAAACATAGAGAAAGGGTTAATCAAACCAAGGATTTCCAGCATCATGAACATAATCAAACCGAGCATGATCAGACGGCTCCTATAGGAGCCATCTGATCTGGGTCTACTCTGTTTGCAGATGCGTCAAAATGCACTTACATAAGGGAAAGGGTTAACCAGGTTGTTCAAGTAATTTACAGGTAAAATAACAAACACCTAGTCGTGTGTGCAATAAATACAAAACAATTAAAATGTTCATTTTAGGAATCATATCCCAAAGTGCAAGGTTTATAATGCTAATTCCATTTAAATTTACTCCTTACTGTTTCAGTCATTTGTCCTTGAGGAGTAATCGTGATGATAACTACAAGCAAACAAGCAAATCTAATTATATCACTGGAAAAACATTTTCATGTTTCCATTAACATTGAACAAGTCTTGAGGCCACATCTTAACCTTTAGCATGCTGAAAAAACTGACGTCTGCTCAAACTCTCATCTTGAGTAATTTTTACTTCCAATTAGTTTGAGGCTTTTAAGAAGCTACTTCTGAGAGTTGAACAGTTTAGATCCTGATGAGAGACCTAGTAACACTGCGTCTGATCTGGATCCAAGCTGTTTGCAAATGCATGTAAACTCATGCTTAATGTTCTAAGGGTTAACTCTTTCCCTGACAAATTTTGTCGTCTGCAAACTTTGTTGTCTGTTACAATTTCGTTTTTATTTTTCTTCATTTTTGGTTCCATTGTCAAAGTAACAAATAATTTGGATCCTGATGAGATGCATAGTTACTCGGCTTCTCATCTTAATCCAAACTGTTTGCATAGGTAATCACAGATGCGACATTGGCACCGAAAGAGTTAAAACAGCAGGTCAGAAGAGTTTATTTTTTACTTAACCTTAAAATGCAATCATGAAAAGGAGATCAATCAGTTTTCAAGTTTAAGCTTTAAATTAACCCTTTAATTACCTAATTTACAAGGTCAATTAGTCTATCCACATTTAACGGTTGAGTCTATTCAGCATGAAAATGTTAAATTTGTTAGAAGAGATTATATGACAAACAGTGCTGACCCAGATCAGAAGGATCCTTCAGAAGCCTTCTCATCTGGATCTACACTGTTTTCAAAAGCCAGTTAATTCATTCCTTGCAATTTGAAAGGTAAAAAAGACTGACTTTGCTCTAGCTGTTGCCTGCAGCTGAAAGTTAAACTGATTTTAAGTCTTTCTTGTGTGAGATTTTATAATAAGCATATTAAACCCAGTGTATTAGCTCCATATCTGATAATTAACCCTTTCAATGCTGAATTTTTAAATGGACTATTCCAAATTCAAACAGGTGAAGCATACCATGAATATTTAGGGGATTTTTTAAAGAAAAGTGTAACTTGACAAACAGTGCAGATCCTGATGAGAGGGTTCCTCTAGGAGCCCTCTCATCTGGGTCTGCACAGTTTGCAAAGGACATTAAAGACTTGTTTCCAACACTTGAAAGGTTAAGCCAACCCAATAGTTAATTGAACTCATGGAAATGACCTCTTTTAATAGTGAGGAAATTTCATTTTCTGCAAATGTTAACATCTGTTTACCCTTTGCTCCATAAATACGCCTTTGAACTCTTTACTCCATAAATACGCCTTTGAACCCTTTACTCCATAAATATGCCTTTTAACCCTTTACTCCATAAATACGCCTTTGAACCCTTTACTCCATAAATACGCCTTTTAACTCTTTACTCCATAAATATGCCTTTTAACCCTTTACTCCATAAATACGCCTTTGAACCCTTTACTCCATAAATACGCCTTTGAACTCTCCATAAATATGCCTTTTAACCCTTTACTCCATAAATACGCCTTTGAACCCTTTACTCCATAAATACGCCTTTGAACTCTTTATTCCATAAATACGCCTTTGAACCCTTTACTCCATAAATATGCCTTTTAACCCTTTACTCCATAAATACGCCTTTGAACCCTTTACTCCATAAATATGCCTTTGAACTCTTTATTCCATAAATACGCCTTTGAACCCTTTATTCCATAAATATGCCTTTGAACCCTTTACTCCATAAATACGCTTTGAACCCTTTACTCCATAAATACGCCTTTGAACTCTTTACTCCATAAATACCCCTTTTAACCCTTTATTCCATAAATATGCCTTTGAACCCTTTACTCCATAAATACGCCTTTGAACCCTTTACTTCATAAATACGCCTTTGAACTATTTATTCCATAAATACGCCTTTTAACCCTTTACTCTATAAATATGCCTTTGAACTCTTTATTCCATAAATATGCCTTTTAACCTTTTACTCCATACATACGCCTTTTAACCCTTTACTCCATAAATACGCCTTTTAACCCTTTACTCCATAAATACGCCTTTTAACCCTTTACTCCATACATATGCCTTTTAACCCTTTACTCTATAAATATGCCTTTTAACCCTTTACTCCATACATACGCCTTTTAACCCTTTACTCTATAAATATGCCTTTTAACCCTTTACTCCATACATACGCCTTTTAACCATTTACTCTATAAATATTCCTTTAACCCTTTATTCCATACATATGCCTCTTAACCCTTTACTCTATAAATATTCCTTTAACCCTTTATTCCATACATTTGCCTCTTAACCCTTTACTCCTTAAATACACATTTTTTAAACCCTTCACTCCATAAATATGCCTTTTAACCCTTTACTCCATAAATACGCATTTTAACCATTTACTCCATAAATACTCATTTTAACCCTTTACTCCATGAATACTCATTTTAACCCTTTACTCTATAAATATGCCTTTTAACCATTTACTCCATAAATGCGCCTTTTTAACCCTTTATTCCATACTTATGCCTTTTAACCCTTTACTTAAATATGCATTTTTTAACCATTTACTCCATAAATAAGTAAATCTTTTAACCATTTACTCCATTAATACGTCTTTCTATGCTTTTGCAAACAGAGTAGATCCATAGTAGATCCTATGCCTTTGCAAACAGAGTAGACCCAAATCAGACGCCTCCTATAGGAGCCGTCTGATCAGGGTCTGCTCTGTTTGCTTATGGAATACTATAGATATGATTCTACAGTTTTGGCTTTGGTAAAAAATTCATATGTTACTATGTGCCATTTTAAAAATGAATCCAGTTAATATGCATGATGTCATTGTTTCTTTCATGAATAGTCATGGTGTAAAGGGTTAATGCCTTTACTCTGCTTGCTTATGATATAATATAGATTTGATTCTTCTGTTTCTGCCTTTCTCCACAAATTCATCTAATTAAGTCTTACCCCATGAATATTCATCTATCAAAGAAATAATGGCATCATGAATGTAAATGACATTTTCATCTAATAGATATGCATGTCATTATGTCTTACATTTATATTAAAGGTATATAAAGTGTTAACCCCGTCACTGCTATAGATGAATCTGTGATCGCCTTTGCAAACAAAGTAATTTTTTAAACAAAAATGAAAAAAAGGTCTGAAGTAAACAACTAACAATAAGTTTAGTAGATGACAAAATGTACGTCTCTTCAGGATCCAAACTGCTTGTTACTCTGGTTTTGTTTTTGGAAAGAAAAGGAAAGAAAATTGAATATAGAAAAACAATATTTTTCAGTGAAAGAGTTAAATATGAAATGTGTTTTTTTCATTACTATTTTAAGGATGTATTGAAGTTGTCAGAGGAGACCCCATCTGCAGCTGTAGTCACAACAGAGTGGCTCGATGACTGTTTAGCAGCAAGAAAGAACCTGAAGACTGTTAATTATGAAGTTACATGATTGCACAATGATGTCTTGTCTAGCAAGGGAAAAACGAGTAAATTGGTGCGTGCTAACATTGTAGACCCAGAGGGCTACTGGAGGACACGTGTGGACATTCAGAATTCTCTAGTAGATCCTGAATCCTTTCACCCTTGGTAGAGATGTCTTGGACTCATTTGCAAACAGAGTAGAACCAAGATCAGACAGCTCTTGTTGGAGCCACCTGATCAGTGTTTGCTTTTTTTGCTTAACCCTTTCCTTCATATAAGCGTGTTTTCATGCATTTGAAAACAGAGGTAGACCCAGATCAGACGGCTCCTATAGGAGTGGTCTGATCAGGGTCTGCTCTGTTTGCTAATTTAATTTGATAGAGAACTAATTCTTTCGTTTCTAAAATGGCTACAATGTTTCAACTTCCATATTTCATTATAACTATTTGTTCATGAATATTCAGTAGGTATTGAAATTTGAAATAAACCTAGAACAGGGAAAGGGTTAAACAAACTACAATTTCGTTCCAATCTTTACAAACTTTGAAGTTCTAAGTCATGTCATTTATAAACACAAATGCCTTTAACCCTTTACCCAATAGCCTGTTTCTAGTTGTGGAGACAGGTGGCCACTTAAAGCAGGTTGAAAGTAAAGCAGAATGCGCCTTAAGGCGCATTCTGCTTTACTTTCAGCCTGCTTTAAGCTACCAACTGCTAGGATATAGAAAATATTTCCTATGGTATTTGTTCATGACTATATAAAATTGAACTATTTTCTTCAGTGGAGGAATAAATTAAACACGCTAAAAGCCGCTTCTATCAGGTAATGGGTTAAACGTTCGAATGCTGATTATTTACAGTGGAATGGTTAGTCAGTGTTTTACCATTAACTCTGTGAATATTCAGGCACTGACATTGTTTAACCTGTTTTAACCATTTTAGTGAAATTGTAGTGTTTCTTTGTATTAACCCTTAACCCATTACCTCATAGGCTATTTTTAGATACAACCTCTTTGAATAAATCTACCGAAAAGGAGCATTAACTAGAGAAAAGGAAACTTTTAGAATTTTGTAGTTTGAAACCATTGTGATAAATAGAGCATTTGCTCCTATAGGAGCAAATGCTCTATTTATCACAGTGGTTTCACAAAGTGACTTTTACAGAGGCGTCAAAAGGCATCAATATGAGGGAATGGGTTAAGTCCATGAATATTCCTGTGAGAAATAATGACATCATAAATATTTATTAGATTATGTTTAATTATGGCACATGGAGATGGGAATGTTTGGTCAATGCAGAAACTGTAGAATCATATCTATATTGTTTCCTAAGCAAAC
The DNA here is from genome assembly GCA_963576725.1 of Azorinus chamasolen. Lineage (NCBI taxonomy): Eukaryota > Metazoa > Mollusca > Bivalvia > Cardiida > Solecurtidae > Azorinus > Azorinus chamasolen. Next base: position 35,525,926 of record OY755246.1, on the reverse strand, counting down.
AGAGCAGACCCTGATCAGATGGCTCCTATAGGAGCCACCTGATCTGGATCTACTCTGTTTGTAAAGGCATAGAAAGGCGTATATTTATGGAGTAAAGGGTTAAGACAGTCAATTCAAAGGGTTTTGTATTTCTGCAGCCACAATCACTATAAGTTTTTTTCACATGTGAAATTAATTGAATTAGAAGATTTTCATTGTGCAAAACAATAACATTATTGAACTTTTTGCTAGTTAATAAAACAGTAAAATTGTAGGGTTTTTATTCCATGAAAATGGGAAATTTATGTGTTGTCTTTTTGTATTGTAGAGGTCCAAATAAAAATGTGTAAAATAAAATATTTTAAGAATTTTTTCTCGACAACTTTTTAGAATCATCTTTCCGAGACGATCATAAAGGGTGGTCAGTGACTACAAGTTCCCGATCTTTGGAATGAATTTTTACAGAACTATGCCCCATTTTAACTGTTGAGGTTAAATATTTTCTTGAAATGCTTTAGATACTATAAGAAAGATTACTATGAAATCTTACACACTTTTTGGGACTCATCAGGTGATATTGTATAACAAGTTCCATAACTCTAGATTGATCTGTTACTGAATTACTTGGATTTACTCATTCCCTCATACTGACACCTTTTGATGCTTTTGTAAAAGTCACTTTTTTAAACTATTGTGATAAATAGAGCCTTTTCTCCTATGGAGCAAATGCTCTATGTATCACAATGGTATCAAAGCTACACAATTAAAACATTTTCCTTTACTGAAGTAAATGCTCCTTTTCAGTAGATTTATTCAAAGAGGTTGGATCTAAAAATAGCCTATGAGGTTATAGGTTAAAGTTATCTCAGAAACAATGGGTTATCAGAAACTATAGGTTTTTATGTTGTTAACCATATCATCGATGAATTTTCACTTAGAATGAAAGGCTTAAACTGGCTAGATGATTTTAACCCTTTACCCAATAGCCTGTTTCCAGTTTTGAAGACATATGACCACTTAAAGCAGGTTGAAAGTAAAGCAGAATGCGCCTTAAGGCGCATTCTGCTTTACTTTCAGCCTGCTTTAAGCTACCACCTACTAGGATATAGAAAATATTTATTATGCAATATGTTCATGACTATGAATTTGAACTATTTTCTTCAGCGGAGGAATAAATCAAACACGCTAAAAGCCGCTTCTATCAGGTAAAGGGTTAAATGACAAACAATGCTGACCCTGATCCGAGTGCTCCTCTTGGAGGTCTACACTGTTTGTAGATACCAGGGTATGGATGTCGGGCACTGAAAGGGTTAAGAAAGCCCATAGCTTTTTGGATATGAAGCAAATTGAGCAAATGCTCTATTAATCACAATGGTTTCAAATAGTGACTTTTATCTGAGGTGTCCAAATGGGATGAATATGAGGGAATGGATTAACAGAATTATTCCCATTTTGACACAGTTTTTGAGATTATTATTTTTTTTGAGGACCTTATCCCTTTACTCCATAAATACACTTTTATGTCTTTGCAAACAGAGTAGATCCAGTTAAGATGGCTACTACAGTATTCTAGTTTCTGCCATTGGAAAACATTTCCTAGTTCATATAGTCTGAAAGTTGGAGATCCTTCGAATGCAAAAGTAGCAATTCAAAAAAAGAAAATTGCAGACTTGATGTTGTTGATTAATTAAAATTGCAACACTACTCACACCCATTAGCACCGGCTTAGGCAGTATTCAATTTTCAAAACTAACAACATCAAAACTAATGATCCTGAAGGACCAGAAAATATAACAACACTGAGAATGAGGTACGGGGCAACTTTTTACAGCTGCCTCACAAGCACTTAACACCTGCTGTTGTGAAGTTAATATACCAGTACATGTAGTCTGAAAAAGGGAGATCCTTCTAAAGCAAAAGTTCATGTTATAATTACAAAAAATCAGATAAGCAAACAGCAGACCCTTATTAGACAGCTCCTATAAGCGCTGTCTGATTTGGGTCTACTCTGTTTGCAAAGGTGTAGAAAGGTGTATTCATGGAGTAAAGTGTTAAGTGGTTGCAGAATGCATAATTCAAATATAAAATTCCTCATTTCCCCACCAAACCCTATGTTGTAACCACACTGGAAGAGACAACTCTAAACAGTGGTCACAACATAGTCTTTGAAGGAGAAAATAAAGGAACTATTGTTGAAAACGTTTTAATTCATGCATATTATTCTATACCTCTGTTCTATTATACTGCTTTTATTCAGATAGGGTCTGATTTTCCTAATGGCATCATGAACAAGAGACATTTTTACCATGGCAGAAACTGTAGAAATAGATGTACATGTCTGTTTATTCATGAGCAATAGAGCTGACTCTGATGAGACTGATCTGGGTCTACTCTACTGTATGCCCTATTGCAAGGTGCCAAAAGGTGTCTCTGTGGTGTAAAGGGTTATTATCAAATAAAGGACTTGGCACTGACGCCTTTTGACACCTCTGTGAAAGTCATTTTTGGAAACCATTGTTATAAATAGAGCATTTGCTCCATAGGTCATCCTTACTTTTATATTTATCTTGTGTACTTTAACGTTTGTTAGTGTTTGAGATTTGCGTCTCTCCTGTGTGTGTTTTATTTTCTATCTGTGTATTGGTAATAGATCTAGTTGTGTCTTATGTGTGGATTATCCTGCTTGGCTTTAATATTTTCCTTGAGAAAATATTGTATAGAACATCATTACTCTTGTCCAGATTGCACAAGGAATGCCAAAGCGGTTCTGTGGATGCATTTTGGGACTGCTAAGTTTCCTTCATCATAACTCTGTGACCTTTTTCCTTGACCCTTGACCTTAAACTTGAGAATGCATTATCCAAACCATTTTGTTTTTTTTCAAAATTGCCCAAGGAATGCCAAATTTCTTCTATGGATGCATCTTGGGACTGCAGAGTGTCGAATACTATTTTCAGAACTCTGATTTTCTGATATTTATTTGTAGTAGAATGTCTAGACTGTAACTCGCTCATGCACCGACTATTATTAATGTAATTTGACAGACGACTTAACCCTTTCCTCATATAAACACCTTTTCACACCTTTGCAAACAGAGTAGATCCAGATTAGACTGCTCCTATAGAAGCTGTCTGACCTGAGTCTGCTCTGTTTGTCCTTGAAATGATTATAGACCTGAGTCAAAAACTCCTGTGTTCATATATTGAGGGTTTGGTGCAAAACTACTGTAAACTCCTTCACAAAGTGAAGGAGTTACAATAGTTTTGCACCAAGCCCTCGATATACTATCATAAAAAATCGGCTTATAAATATTCATGATGTCATTACATGTATTTCTTACATGAGTATTGAACAGAGAAAGGGTTAATCATATTAGATAGTGTGCTGCATACAGAAAACATGATTAGCATTACTTTTGTTTAAATTATTTCACTTTTGCAAAATTGTTCTTTTGTAGATTTAGTATGTGCTATGCTTTGAAATGCTGCCAATGGACATCCATCATTTATGAACATGTACAACATGTTATGTGTACATCATCATCTACAACATGTTATGTGTACATCATCATGTACAATATGTTATGTGTACATCATCATCTACACTATGTTATGTGTACATCATCATGTACAATATGTTATGTGTATATCATCATGTACAATATGTTATGTGTACATCAACATGTACAATATGTTATGTGTATATCATCATGTACAATATGTTATGTGTACATCAACATGTACAATATGTTATGTGTATATCAACATGTACAATATGTTATGTGTATATCATCATGTACAATATGTTATGTGTACATCAACATGTACAGAGTAGATCCAGACCCGCTACTGCTGTATGAAGTTAACCCTTTCAACCCTGAATTACAAGAGTGGACTAGTCCCACAGTGTTTAACTACAGAGTCCACTCAGTATGAAAGGATTAAACTCGTATAAAGAGGTTTTTTTAATGTAAACAATGAAGACCATGATCAGAGGGCTCCTCTAGGAAACCACTGATCTGGGTCTACACTGTTTGCAAATGACAGTACAATAAGTGTCCCAGGTTGAAAGGGTTTAATCTGTACAGTAGAACCTGTCTGGAGCGGCCATCAAAAAGAGGCATAATTATAGGTCTATAAGGCAGGTGGTAGCTTAATGCAGGTCAAAAATACAGTATTTTGTGTGAAAGGCAGGTGGCTGCTTAAAGCAAGGTGAAAGTAAAACAGAAGGCTCCTTTAGGAGCGTTCTGTTTTACTTTCACCTTGCTTTAAGCAGTCACCTGCCCTTAATTCCAACTAATCAACACAATTTAGGGGCCGTTATAGAGAGGTTTTACTCTAATATAGAAACCCCTATAGGAACTTATCTGTATTTCCAGTGTTTGCTTTCTTATATATAAACATTTTGTTGTTAGATATTTGTTTATATTTTGTAGTTTTATTAAAAATACTTTTAGATTTTTACCTGTTGTTTGTTGTCTTTTCAAATTGTCATATGTGTCTGTCATGTTAGACTTTTATGTCTGGTATTACATTGTCTCTTCATTCTAACTTTAACATTTTCCTGATGCATACTTATGTAAGTAATTAATGATATAATGACTACCAATTAGATGTATCTTTATAATGGTATATGTACATATAATTATCTTGGCATTGCAGAAATGTGGAATCATAAAATTATTTTGTCATTGCAGAAACTGAATCATAGAATTATTCTGACATTGCAGAAACTATGGAATCATATCTATACAACATGATAAGCAAACCGAGCAGACCCAAATGATCCAGCTTCTATAGGATGATAGTATCTTTGATGACCGCAAGCGCTGGCACACAGTTGATGGTGCTGAGCACTGACATATTACCAGAGGTCCAGATAAGATGCGTAAATTTAAACATTTTCAAGAATAACACCTTTATTTCTCCATCAAATCCCATACTGTGACCACTCTTTAGAATCGTCTCTCAGTATAGAGGTTGGTGGAGAAATGACGATTTTAGTAGTTGAGTATGCACTTTTATCTTGCTCTGCAGATTGCATTAGCGTTAATGGTCCCAAAGACTGATGCATTGTATACTGGTATTACATTAGCGTTGATGGTCCCAAAGACTGATATACTGGTATTACATCTAATTAGCGTTGATGGTTCCAAAGACTGATATACTGGTATTACATTAGCGATGATGGTCCCACTGACTGACATACCGGTATTACATTAGCATTGATGTTCACAGACACTGTCATACGCGTATTAATAAGAATTACTATGCTAGCAGTTTGGAAGTTCAGCTGTATTTTGGTGAGTTAAAAAAGTTGTTAAATGCGAGCCTTGGCGAGCATTTAACTACTTTATTGACGAGCCAAAATACAGCTGAACTTCCAAACTACTAGCATAGTAATTCTTTTATCATGCAACTCCCAAGAAAAATGGAGAAAATGAAGAAAAAGAAAGATTGCTAAAGCAGTTTTGTCCCCTGAATGAAAATACATGCAAGCACGAATTACCTGACGTCATATTGGCATGCAGTGACGTCATCGACGTTTACAACATAAACAAACTTGATTTAATCCTTTTATATGGACAGATAGTTGAGACAAAGGTGAGAAAATGTGTTAATTTGATGTTTATGTTTAATTATGCCTTTTTCGTCCTTCTGTTTTCCTCCTATTGGCTGAACCAAACTTGCATTCCAGTCGGGTCAGTACACATGCACTATACCTCACAAAATACAGCGTCGACGTGGAAAATATTATGCTAGTAGGAAGTGACTGTATTCGGTGACGTTGCATGATAAAATGAGTGTTGATGGCCCAAGCACTTATACATTGTATATTATAGCCATTATTAGGCATTAATGGTCTCAAACCCTGACGTACCAGTATTACACGAGCTTTGACGAACACGAGCGTTTGCATATTACATTAGCATTGATGATCCCAAACCCTAACATACTAGATAACATGGTTTTGTTTGCCCAAGCATTGATATATTAAATAAGATTTGATGGTCACAAACACTGGTATATTACAATGCTTTGACGGTCTCAAGTTCATATGTGTTGATGGTCCTAAGCACTAACATATGTGTTGAGTCTCAAGTACTGACATGTTGCATATGTATTGATTCTCAAGCATTGATACAGTACATGTGATATTACAGTCTCGAGCACCGATATATTACATGTGAGTGGATAGTCTCGAGCATTGGCATTTGTATGCCCCCAATAGTGGTGGCATATAGGATTGCCCTTGTCCGAACGTACGTACGCACATCTAGAAGAATTTGTCTAGACTTCTTGGAAAGTATTTGTCGAATCCACACCAAACTTTATACACATGTTTGTAGCCATTATATCTTAGTCAAGTTCGATAGCCATGTTAATCGCTTTAGTCGTTTATGAGTTGCGACCCTTTATTTGCAAACATGACTTTAAAAATGGCTCTTACTTTCTGTGACAACATGTTTGAAGTGAGGGCATCGGTATCCTATAGGCACGTTTCTAGTTATCTTTGATATAATGGCCGCAAGCACCGACATATTACATGTGAGTGGATAGTCTCGAGCATTGACAGTTTTATCTGTGATATGATGGTCTCAAGCACTGACATATTTATCGGACCTTGATGGCTGCACGTACTGACATATTACATGTGGTATGGTTGTCTCAAATACTGACACATTACATTAGTGTTGATCAATAAGCTTAAGCACTAACATTACAAAGCGTTGATGGTCCTAAGCACTAACATATTGCATAGCGCTTATTGTCTCGATCGCTAACAAATTACATTATAGGTGTTGATAGTCTCAAACACTACCATCTTACATAGCATTGATGGTGTCAAGCAGCGGGCATGCATGTTAGCGTTGATGGTCCCAAGCACTAACATATTACATTAGTGATGATAATCACCCTTCAATATGCCTCAGCACCCTTCTATATGGTAGCAAAACCTGGGCGACATACTCAATGCCCATCACATGCGGTGCCTGTGCCGAATCCTAGGTATAAGGTCGCTAATTCTGAGATTCTTAGCAAGGCTAAGCCAACCTCTATATTTGCCATGCTGAGCCAGAGACACCTGCGCTGTCTTGGCCACGTAAATCGGGTGGACAAAGGTCGTCTTCCTACGGACCTGTTGTATGGCCAACTGGAGGAGGGTACTCGCCTAGTTGGCCGGCCCAACCTCAGGTACTCTGACGTCTGTAAAGGAGACATCGAGTCATTGGAGGCGAAAGCACAAGACCTGGAAGCGTGACGCCATTGCAGGTATCAATAGAGCGGAGGAAGACGGACACGAGCGTCGAAGACAGCAGAGATTCAAAAGCAGGGCATCTTCAAGTTCACTAGACAGCTCGGTTTTCGTCTGTGGTGACTGCAGTAGGGACTCTCACTTCAGGATTGGCCTCTTCAGTCACAACAGACACTACTGTAGCCCATGTTCATGCTGGCGCAACCCATCGTCTACTTAGACGGACGGTGGCCGACGACGACAATGATAATCTCAAACACAGACATGTTGCATAGCGTTGATGGTCCCAAGTATGGTAATAACATTGGTGGTTTCAAGCACTGACATGTGTTGGCGTTGATGGTCTCAATCACTGACATATTACATTAACGTTGGTGGTCCTAATTCTTAAATGTTACATTAGGATTGATGATCCCAATCACTGGCATATTACATTAGCGCTGATGGTCTCAAGCACTAGCAAATTACAGTGTTGATGGTCCCAAGTACAAGCATAAATACGCAGCTTTCATGGTCCCAAGCACTGATATATTACATAGCTTTGATAGTTTGAAAGACTGACATATTACTTTTACGGTAATGGTCCCAAGTACTGACATATTACATAGCTTTGAGTGTCCCAAGTACTGACATATAACATAGCTTTGATTGTCCGAGGCACTGACATATTACATAGCTTTGTCAGAAGCACTGGCATATTGCACAGGAGCACTGACATATTACATATCTTTGTCAGAAGCACTGGCATATTGCATAGCTTTGACTGCTATTATAGGGTTAATCCTACTGTAATTTGAATTTTGCGACGGTATATGAGGGTTTTAACGGTCGCAAATTATTTTATTGGCGACGCCGAAGGCGGAGCCGTTAAAATAATTTAAGACCGTTAAAAACCTCATATGCCGTCGCAAATTTCAAATTACAGTAGGATTAACCCTATTCTAACGCAATCTTAACACGAAAAATGCCAAATTGTTGTTATATCCTATGCGCGCAGGTGATTGAATGAGTGATGAGGCGAGAAATAGTGCCCAGTTTCTCTCAGATTTCTTAAAATAACTGGATTTTTTCACCCTGGTTTACACAGTCAAAACACCGGCCCAGTTGTAAGTTCACTATTACATTTGTCATGAATCATTATGCGACAGCTATTTTACATTTCAATACACTTTCAATACACATGTCAGGAAACGTAATGTTATCTTAGTCTTTGGCGCCGTACGCAAAAACGTCGTCTGTAACAATGACGTCACGTTATAACGTTATGTTTGAATAGTATGATAAATAAGGTTGAATCTGAATCACAACGCTTTGAGTATATCAATAATTCTCCACATGACATATAAAAGACCGGTCAAGTCGTGACAAAGAATGGAAATTAATAACTTTCAAAACACCGGACTGAACTTGAATATATGTCAGTGTATGCATACGAATTTATCAGTATATTTAAGTGTTTGATAAACAAAGCGCATTAATATATTTACAGGCTAATGCTGTTATTCGGCCGTTTTCGATTGGTTGAATTTGCGACATATAAAACAGTTATTTATATGCCGCAAATTTAGTCACATGAGCCAATCAGATTGCAGAAAATTGACAGATTGCGTTAGAATTGACAATTACAGTAGCATTGGCTCAATATCTGACCAATCAAATACTTGAGAATGAACTTTAAGAACTGGAAAAAAGGTACATTAGAGTTGTAGTGCAGTTGTCAAACTAACCAATGCGCCTGAGATCAGACCAGTCTGTGCGGCGGGGTGCAAACAGACAGTGCGACTTTTTTAATCAAACCAACCAATGCGGCTGGGGCCATACTAGCAAGCGTGACTAGGGATCAAAGCAGCCAGTGCGGCTGGGGCCATACCAGCCAATGCAACTAGGGGTTAAACCCGCCAGTGCGGCTGGGGCCATACTAGCCAACGCAACCAGGGGTCAAACCAGCCAGTGCGACTAGTGCCATACCAGCCAACACAACTAGGACTCAAACCAGCCAGTGTAACTGGGACCATACTAGTCAACGCAACTTTGGGTCAAACCAGCCAGGGCGACTTGGGTCATACTAGCAAACGCAACTAGGGGTCAAACCAGACAACGCGGCTGGGGGTAATATAAGCAATCGCGACTAGGGGTCAACCCAGCTAGTGCGGCTGGGGCCATACTAGTCAACGCGAATAGGGGTCAAACCTGTCAGTGCGGCTGGGGCCATACTAGCCAACGCAACTTGGGGTCAAACCAGCCTTTGCGATTGGGGCCATACCAGCCAACGCAACTAGGGGTTAAACCAGCCAGTGCCACTGGGTCATACTAGCATACACAAGTTTGGGTCAAACTAGACAGTGCGGCTAGGTCCATACTAGCCAATGCAACTAGAGGTCAAATCAGCCAATGCGACTGGGGTCATAGCCAGTGCGACTAGGGGTCAAACCAGCCATTCACTGCAAGGGGTCATACTAAACATCGCGACTGGGGTCAAACTTGCCAGCTCGACTGGGGTCACACCAATGAGCAGTGCGACTGGGGCTGAAGACAGCCAGTGCGACTGGGTCGTCAAACAAGCCAGTGCGACTAGGTCGTCAAACAAGCCAGTGGGTCGCCAAACAAGCCAGTCCGACTGGGGTGGGGATCAAATCAGCCAGTTCGACCAATACATTTAACAAAACATGTACTACAGATATATTATGTGTAGTCGTATATAAGACACAGATGACTCCATAAAGATACATTTGGTCAATAATTCAGATTTGATATGTAATGTTTCCAACATCGAGATGTTTATTGAAATGGCTGTACGATGCACATTATCATCAACCATTCTTCCAATAATCCTGACCTGACTCGGCTTTGCAAACAACTTGGATCCAGATGGGATACCGAGTGACTCGGCATCTCATTAGAATCTCATCGGCATCTTATCAGAATCCAAACTTTTTGGCAGTCGATCAATAGTTCCCGAAGAGTTTGGTTGTATCCGAAGTACAGTAAAACTTCTCTATAACGGCCACTAAATCACATCAAGTATTTTGCTTAAAGCAAGATGAAGGTGAAACAGAACGCTCCTATAGGAGCTTTCTGTTTCACTTTCATCTTTCTTTAAGCTGCCACCTGCCCTAAATACCAACTAATTAACACAATTCAGTGGCCGTTATAGACAGGTTGTACTGTAGTCAATGGTGCACCAGATCCAAACATTAACATACATTATATCTTCACAACGGGGTAAGGGTTTACTGTTTCGCTACCAATGTCACATCTGTGATAGACAGTGCAAACAGTGTAGATCCAGATGAAATGCCGAGAAACTCGGCGTCTCGACGTTATTGTTTACAGCGTGTTCAGAGTTAATAAAACATTTTGACTGGTAGCGGTGAGTTCGTTATAACGTGTATAAACAGTTTGGTTCCAGACGAGACACCGAGTTACTAGACGTCTCATCAGGATACAAACTGTTAGCCACTATGACTAATTTTAGAAAGATGGAAGGAAATATCATTTCAGAATTGTAGCAAAGGACAGTTTTGACAGATGGCAACAACCTAGCTGGCAAATTAGTTAAATAGTCTCACAAATCTTGATTAGGAATCAGACATAAACGCTAGGTGGCAGGATTAAGAGACATTAGCTAGAAATAATACAGTATCGCCTCTCTTAAACAGTTACTTTAAACAGTTACCATGGATACACTTTTCTACGCCTTTGCAAACAGAGTAAACCCTGATCAGACGACTCCTGTAGGAGCCGTCTGGTCAGGATCTGCTCTGTTTGCTTATGATATAATATAGATCTGACTCTACAGCTTCCGCCATAGCGAAATATTTCTACGTTCATTATATTGTTAAAAATTTCAGTTAATTAATATGCATGACGTCATTATTTCTTACATGACTATTTATGGTGTAAAGTGTTAACCTTTCCTTTATATAAACGCATTTTCACGCATTTGCGAACAAAGTAGACATTGACCAAACCGCTATTGTAGGAGCCGTCTAGTCAGGGTCTGTTCTATTTCCTTATGAAATTATAATAGATTTAACTTTAAAGTTTCTACTAAAACCAACTTGTCTAGTTTTCAAATTCAGCTAATAAATATTCATTATGTCATTATTTCGTACATAAATATTCAACAGCGAACGGCAAACACAATTTTCACCATAAAATGTCATTGGCTGCTTCCTGTATTCTGCATGAAGTCTGTCATAAGTGTTAAACCTTATTCCGCCAAGATCATTTTCGTTTGCAAATAATGTCGTCTGCTTTAAGTTTCATGGTGGATTTTCCTTCAATTTCTTCTTTAAAACGTAAACATAGTTTCAAACAGTTTGGACCCAGATGAGAAGCAGGGTTATCCGACGTTGTATCTGGATCCAAACTGTATTGAATCGCTCGTTGCAGTAAGCTTTGCGAATCACTTCCCGGTAACTTCCGGTCGTGAAATAGTTGAAGACAAACTATTGTTAGACTTTGATAATTAGATAATAAAACGATCGACGATTTATTGAGGTTACACTGTAGACAAATTGAATTTGTGCTACATGTAATACTTCCATTATCTGTAAATATGACAGCCCATTGTTTTCAATATGATATCGAGGCAATAAAAGATTGATGACACTGAAGGTTGTATGTCGCTTCTGAATCTACATTTAACTCTTTACTCCATAGATAGGCATTTTGACGCGTTTACGAATAAAGTAGATCCAGAGCCGTTTCATCACGGTCTACCCTGTTTGCTTATCAACTAAAGTAGTTATTATATGACTGCTTTTACCAGGGCCAAGCAGCCTTTGTTAACAAGCCATTTAACATGTAGCCTGCTGAGCAAATTAATTTTGCAGAAGTTTTCACCTACTACATTTTCAAAATTCAAGCTATAATGAATTTGTCTACCAAAATGCAATCAGGGTGTCAAACAGTTTGGATCCTGATGAGACATCGAGTTACTCGGCGTCTCATCTGGATCCAAACTGTTTGCATATGTATTCACTCATCCGCCCGTAGCAGGCTAAAGGTTAAAAAAGTTATAAATAACCATGACGTCATTATTATTTACATTGATATTCATCAGGCAAACGGTAAACATGTTTATCAAGTTGACGCATGTTCCTTTTATCAAACTTTACAAATGATATTTGTAAATCTCTATCTCATCAAAAAGCAGGACCTTGTAAAAAAACTGACGCTTGGTGAAAGACGATTTATCTAACGAATCATCCCGATCCAAACTGTTGCTAAAGATAGTCACGAATATTCGCAGAGGTCCAGATAAGATGCGCAATTTAAAACATTTTCAGAACAACTTCTTTATTTCTCCTCCAGACCCATTGTTGTGACCACTCTTTAGAATCGTCTCCAAGAGACGATTCTAAAGAGTGGTCACAACATAGGGTTTGGTGGAGAAAGAACGATTTCAGTATTTGCCTTTATCTGTTGCTTTGAAATGTCCTGCGGTAACATTCAGCACTCTACCCACAAATTCGTTCTAGTCTTTGGAAATAGTTTGGATCCAGGTAAAATGCAGGGTCCAAGGTTATAAACCTGATGAATCTGAGATCAATCTCAAGTATCTGATTGGTCAGATGCTTGAGTATGTTCTCAGACTCAAGCAAAAAGTTTTATAACCTCGGGGTCTGCGCAAACTGGCATATCAGAATTGAAACTGATTGTCATTCGACATTTCGCAGACTGAATAATTATGGGGTAGATTTTTGTCGCCTGTCTGGTTGTTTCCCGTCAAGGGTCTCCAACTAGAAGCAGACATAAAACCCAGATACTGAAATACAATATGTATATATATATGGATATACATGTATTGTTTACTATGTAGCAATATCATTGTCTTAATGTAAAGTATAGAACTTTACAAGCAAACGGCAGAATGGCGAATGCCTGTCAACATATAATCGTTACTTGCAAACATTAACAATGAAATATTACAACTACTCTGAATTATTAAATAGACAAACAATTCAATATAACAATCCTGAAATATATAGATGACTATATTTACTATGTAGCAACGTCAATGTCCTAATGTAAAGTACAGACCCTTGCAAGCCAACAACATAATGCGAATGCGCTGAAACAAGGCAAAGCATGGGCATGTGAAGTATTAGCAATTTTAAAAGGACAGTCATAAAGTGGAAGTTAACCCATGTCTTTAACTCTTTCGCTGCCAACTTTTGTCGTCTGCAACCTTTGTCATCTGCTGCAATTTTCCTGTTTTTTGTTTAAAAAACATAGTCACAGTAACATTGCTCGGCGACTCATCTGGATCCAAACTGTTTACATAAGTAATAACTGCGACATTGGCAGTAAAAGAGTTAAAGGATATTGCACTTAATATAACAATGCTTCATTATGGTTTTTATCGGGGTTTACATCGTTTTAGCAGTACTTCAGTCATATCACAACGTCCAGCTGATTACAGGTGCAGGAAGACCCTAGAGGCTCGGGCTTTGTGGAAAGTAACTAGTTGTTCTCAATGTGAACCCCCCCCCAAAAAAAAAAAAACAACAACCCCAAACAACTTATAAATTAGTGTATCCTTTTCATTTTGATACCACGTGACTGTAAATGTTTATAATCTAGATGTTATTTCGGATAGTTTTCATGTTTTTGCTTGTTATATGCAAACTGAGATATAAAAGCACCTCGACTTTGGATATGCAAATGGACAAAAATGCAAATCGTTATACGATTTAATTCTAATAAAACTACAGTGGTCCAAAAAATTGTCCCGTCACAGACAAATGAAGAAAATATAAACCATCGTAAAATATCGATTATTCGAACACTTATATACGCATTATTATCGGTTTTTAAAACAGATGGCAGCTTATTGCATGATGGAAGTCACTCCTAGAGGAGCTTTCTACATGACTTTCATCATGCATTAAGCAGCCACCTGCCTAAAAGTGTCCAAACTCTTCTATACAGAAAATTCGAATAATCGAGATTTTACTGCAGTAAAATCTCGATTATTCGAACACTAAAATACGCATCATTATCTTTCTTTCAGACAGGTGGCAGCTTAATGCAGAGTGAAAGTCATACAGAAAGATTCTGCATTACTTTCATCCTGCTTTAAGAAGCCACCTGCCCAAAATGGTCTAAATTATATATACTAAAATTTCGAATAATCGAGGTTTTACTGTGTGCACATAAAGGCAGTCAACGCCGAATCATCAGTGTGGGATAGGCCATTAGTGTTTAACTATACAGTTCACTCAGTATGAAGGGCTTAACACTTTCTCTGTTCTATGTTTATTCCAAATTCCAACACCTACTGAATATTCGTGGACATAATAGTTATAATGAAATATGGAAAGTGGAAGAGTGTAGCCATTTTATAAAGTGAAAAAGCAGATTTTTCAAACTCCAATAGCAAACAGAGCAGATCCTGACCAGACGGATCCTTTAGGAGCCGATTGATCTGGGTCTACTCTGTTTGCAAATGCTTTACCACACGTTTATATGAAGGAAAGGCCTAAATTGAATGATAAAGAGTACTGGTCCTGATATAGAGTACTCCTCTAGGATCCCTCTGATCTGGGTCTACACTGTTTGCAAATGATAGTCAATGGGTGTCACGCATTCAAATTTGTTTTAATCCCTTTTCTCATACGGGCAACTTTGGTGCCTTTAAGAACGGAGGAGGAGTCACGAGAGCATGGTATGCTCTGTTTGCTTATGGAATTATGTAGATCTGATTCTACAGCTGCTGCCATGTTAAAATCCTTTCATCATGATGCCATTGAAACCGTCAGCAAAATGTATCATACATTCATTCTATATCACATACATATTCATGTAGGAAAGGGTTAAACTATGGGAATTCGTTTATCAGCATGTCAGAACTGCTTTGCTTCCAAATCGGTCTCTGGAGACTTTGCGATACCCTACACAGCTATTATGGTCAAGTTTATCTGAATGCGTCCTTATCACCCGAATGGACAAAACTGAATATTAACTCTTGTCCAGCGATCCGAGATCTGACTCGAAAATTTACAAACAGCTTGGGTCCAGATGTTTGACACAAGGCCAAAGGGTTTTATTGAATCTGATGTAGTCAAAATTGCACCAGAAACAAAATTGTAGCAGATATTTTATTTGTTTTTTTTTCCAGTGTAGTAAGGGTTCAGATATATGTACTGCATTGTCGGCCAAGTATGTATTCCGTACAAATCCGTTATATTACACGTTACAATCAGTATTAGTTCGGTGGCTAAAGAACGTTTAATAGTCACGCTTATTTAACCAAATAGCTTATTTAACTCTTTCGCTGCCAATGTCGCCCCCGTGATTACCCACGCAAACAGTTTGGTTCCAGATGAGCCACCGAGTAAACTCGTCGTCTCATCAGGATTCAAACCGTTTGATACTTGTGGAGTTTTTTTTTATTTGGAAACCAAAATAAAGAACAAAGGAAAATTATAGCACACGATAAAGTTTGCAGGTGACAAAAGTTGGCAGCAAAATAGTTTAAATGAAAAGTACATCCAAATTTCTCTGAAGCCTGATATTGAAGTTTAATTAGTGTCAGGTACATATTGATGGATTGTGAACTAAATCATCTCAGTCATTTTCACATAATTATGTTTTGTGTCCGTTTGATATATCTTATGTTAAGCAACGAGTTTTGTAATACACTGTCATTACACATTTTTTGATAGACTAAATTTGTTTCGGCCGTTGTTTACAGTGTAATACATGTACAGTAGGATTCCAATTACTCATTTGCATAAAAATGCACTTGTGCATTTCCGCGATTTACGGCATTCTGTTTCGGCATTCCCACGCGACAGATTATGTGATAAATATAATTATTTACGACATCTGATGCTTTATTTCTATATACAATGTACATTATCATTACAAATAGCAAGCAGGTATCTTCAACCAATCCATCGTCCACCACTGGAGATAGCATTTCTATACTCAAATTTCTTGACAAACGTTTAATAACACTTATGTAAAGATCAGGGTCAAAGCCGTTAGTATGTGACATTCTGCCTTCCCAAGATGCACCCGCACAAGATATTTTGAAATACTAACACAAAGCTTTAGGATATATCATCTGGCGAGGCCTGGGACCATGTGGAAATTGATCATAAACAGGTAAAACTACTGGTAAAACTCAAAATTGCAAGGATAAGGATATAATATAGTACATTTAGACCACCAAACAATCAAGATAAAATGCAGTGATATTGTTTTATTCGTATACATTGATGAAAATAAGATATTACACTTCCAAAATAACAGCAAACTCTTTCTCTAAAAACTGTTTAGTTTTTTTCGCGAACATTGTCCTTTCAAAGTTTTAAAACTAACGTCAATGTCAAGGTTAGAGACACCAACGCAGTATGCGACATTTCCCTTCCCAAGATGCACCAGTGACCTACACAATGCATTTCGAAATA
This sequence comes from Azorinus chamasolen, assembly GCA_963576725.1. Classification (NCBI taxonomy): domain Eukaryota; kingdom Metazoa; phylum Mollusca; class Bivalvia; order Cardiida; family Solecurtidae; genus Azorinus; species Azorinus chamasolen. Next base: position 35,509,265 of record OY755246.1, on the reverse strand, counting down.
GTATCCCAAAGGGGTCAAGGTCACAGAGACACTAAAGTAATATGCGACACTTTCCCGCCCCAAGATACATCCACTCAATAAATTTGGAAATCACATCCTAAGGAGTTGATGATATATCATCCGAACTTTTAAACAATTTGTTTTACTTAAAAACAAGGTCAATGTCACAGAGAAACCAAAGTACTACAAGATTCTGGACTGCTAGTCCAGTATTGAAAGAAAATACAAGCTAGTCGTTTTTATAATTTAAAATGGCGTCAGAAAAAGTACTTTTTGCTAAGCTAAGAATCTATATTAAGTTTAAACCTGAATTCGGTTTAGTGCAGTATTTCGAAAACAATGGCAAAATTAAGACCTGGAATTATGTCATTAAAATTTGAAACAGTGTCTTCCAGTAAAATAAAATATAGGTAGTTTCTGTAAGGTCAATATGGCTGAAGATAAATTCCACTTCCTGAAAGATTGTCCACAATGCAACGATTAAAGAAAACTTTTGTTTGATAAAGTTATCACTGGCAATTTTAAAATTTCAGCTTCTCAAACAAATAAATTGAACATGTTTTATATCCTATCTCATTTGATGTCAGTAATTCTGTTTAAAGTGACTCATGGGTTGAAGTTGGCCGGGTGATGTAAATAGTTTGTCTCTAATATTTATGTTATGCATACCACGCTGTCACAGTATACAGTTGAACTTCGATATCTCGAACTCGGATAACTCCAACTTCGAGATAACTCGATGTAAAGTTTCCTCCAAAATTTATAATACAAATTGTTCTAAAAGGCATCACTACGCATACATAGAAACACATGAGATAACTAGAAGTTACTAAAAGGTATCACTACGTATACCAAGACGAACATATGACAACTTAATGCAGGCTGAACGTAATGCGTAAAGCTTTTATAGGAGCTTTCTTATTTCTTTGGACGTGCTTTAAGCCGTGAACTTAGAATTATTTAGATTAGAAATCGGATAACCCTTTGTTATTTGTATGATCCCTTGGATACCCCTTTGTTATTTGTATGATCCCTTGGATAACCCTTTGTTATTTGTATGATCCCTTGGATAACCCTTTGTTATTTGTATGATCCCTTGATGCTCGAGATATTGCAGTTCAACTGTAGTTACTTACATGCTGCCATTTGTGTCAATTTGAAGGATTTAAAATGTCGTTTAAACGTTTTATTTCTGTGGAAATTACACAAGTTTGACTGATCAGTACAATGACCTGAACATTTATGCAGCTATGAGCGATCTGTCTGGCATTTCAAACAACCTTGATCCTGGTGGCACGCCGAGTATCTCTCTCACCAGGATTCACTTAGATTCACGCATCAGGAGTCATGCTGTTTTGATGACCGATGACTGGTTTTTCAAAAGTTTTAAAGAATTGCAAGGATTTACAAATTGCAACACATCAGACTTTTGGGCAGGCTTCAGTTTTACAGCAGGACAAGTGTTAAGGGTTTGAATATATGTAAAGAATAAAATCTTATTGGCTGTCACATAAATATTCACAGTATTCAAACAATAAAGCGCTGCTATTCTGTATGTGTCCACGCGTAATATTACAGGGTAAAATAAATATTTTTTGACATTTTTTATTCCAGGTTTTACATATATACATTGGTAATTCGACAATGAATTGCAATAAACTTGACCTTTAACCTTTTACACCATGAATATGCATGTCAGCGCAACTGACAGTATGGATATCAATTAGCTGACATTTTATGATGACATCATGAACAAAACTTTTACAATGGCAGAAACTATAGAAATACAGTAGAACATGACCTGTCCTAAGAGTTCAGTCATTTATTGAACAAAGGAGTCCTATAGGAGTTCTCCGCATTACATTTGACCTACATTAAGCTACCACAAGTCCTGCCTTACAAACCCTTAAGGAGTTCCCTTATATGGGTCTTCACTGTTTTCATATGTCCTTTTCATGGGACACCTGGCATAAATGGGTTCGGTTGGTAAAGCCACGTGCTTTCCTGACTCATTTATTTAGATACTTTTAGGCAGGTGGCGGATTAATGAAGGATGAGAGTCATGACTTTCACTCTGTATTAAGCTGCCATCTGTCTCCAAACCGATATTGATACTAAACTAAATGTCCGCTTAAGGGAGGGGGGAGGGGCTGTATTTAATTAGGCAACAACATCCTTTAAAAACACTCATGTTTATTTATTAAGTAGATGCTTCAGACAAGTTTTACTTTCAGCCTGTTTTAAATTTATTAAAGTGGTGGCATTGGGAATGTTCTACTATATTATATACAGTGGTTAAAATCAATAAGGAAAAAGAAAGAAAAAGAAATAAAGAAAACAGTCGGAAAAGGGAGTGTATGAAAGTTTGCAAAAAAAACAATTAAACACATCTTAAGCATCCCTCGCCCAATGAAAAAAGAAAAGATATAATTCTTGGACAAGATGACAAGTGGAAGCTTAACGTAAGACGAAAGTAACAATGAAAGTCCCATGCAGAAAGCTCCTGTATTAAGCAAACATATTTTTAAAGATATTCATTTTTATTCATGAACCATTTACTCTATAAACACGCTTTTCTACGCCTTTGCAAACAGAGTAGACCCAGATCAGACGACTCCTATATGAGCCGTCTGATCAGGGTCTGCTCTGTTTGTTTATGCTATAATATAGATATGACAGCAGTTTCTGCCATGGGCAAACGTTTTTGTGTCCATGTGTTATTAAACAAATTAATGTACCTAATGTTCATGACGTCATTATTTCTTATATGAATATTCATAGAGTAAAGCGTTAAGTGATTGCTTTCGTGATATTTATTCTATTGTCTATGTCGACCCTTCTCAGAGATCAAAATTACATTTAATACGAGTCACGTGCCAGACATTTTGAGACACACCCTGTAAACTGATTGTACGCTTTTGCTTGACATGGCATCGCATAGCTTGTGCGTTACTGGTTAAATAAAATCTATACTTTTTGCTTATAACTATTATCGAATAACCAATTCCCTCCTACTAACGCCTTTTGAAGTCACCTTTTGAAACCATTGTGATAAATAGAGCAGTTACTCTATAGGAGCATAGGAGCAAATACTCTATTTATCAGCATGGTTTCACAATGGTTTCAAAACTACGGATTTTACCTTTCAGTTAGTTTTCGGTAGATTGTGTTAATCACGTTAAATGATGTGTACAATCATGTATGTTGATTCATGGTGGCGTATTAGTTATATACAGTGAAACCTCTTAAAAAAGACCATCCAAAAGGTCTACTTATCGGTCATTGTCATTGTTGCAAGTAGCTACATGCAGAATGTTAAAAAGAACTCCTTCACCAGACTCTCCAACCCCTCTTGCTTTCTAACATATGGCTACCATAGCAACTATTATAACAAAGTGGATTTAGTGACAAGTCAGATGTTTTTACGCAATTTATTAACTCCAATAACCCAGGTAAATGAATATACAAACATGCATCATAACACATTGTACTAACTAAATTCACGACTCGACAAACCAAACTGCCTACTCTCATGCCGGGCGCATCTTTTCTGAAGCCTTATCTGGAAGGCAATTAGCGTCCCTAGATGATCTCGCTACTTTGGTGAGATGCAATCCTATACTAACCATTTGTGAATGTTAACCCATTCCCTCATATTGACGTTTTTGCCCATTCTCTTATATTGACTCCTTTTGACGCCTGTATAAAAGTGACTTTTTTAAACCACTGTGACAAATAGAGGAGCAAAATGCTTTATTTATCACAAATGTTTCAAAACTGCACAATTCTAAAACAATAATTTTTCTAGTGAAAAACTACTTTTCAGTAGTTTTATTCAAAGTGATAGGGTCTAAACTAGACTGCGATGGATTGGGTTAATAGTGGATATATACATGGCCTGCTGTACTGGTCGCTGATACATAGTTATTGAATTGTACAGGAAATTGCGAGCATTCAGTAAGCGTTCGTTTAAACAGATTTCACAGTAAAACAACAGACTGGCTTTCAGCGTGATTTAGTAATAATCGTTGACCATATTGACATAACAATAGATGCTTCATCATATCAGATATAGAAAATAGCTTGGACGTTTGCATTTACATATAACCCTATTTAAACATTCACTAAATAAATACACATATATAGAATAACTCCTTCATGCAGACCAAAAGCATGTATATGAAAGCATCTATAATACCCATGTATAATACCATGGGTAATACCCATGTATAATACCCATGTATAATACCCATCTATAATGCCCATGTATAATACCCATGTATATAATGCCCATGTATAATATCAATCTATAATAACCATGTATAATACTCATGTATAATACCCATGTATAATACCCATCTATAATGCCCATGTATAATACCCATGTATTATACCCATGTATAATACCCATCTATAATGCCCACATGTATAATACCCATCTATAATATCAATCTATAATGCCAATGTCTAATACCCATGTATAATACTCATCTATAATATCAATTTATAATACCCATGTATAATACTCATGTATAATACCCATGTATAATATCCATGTTTATTGAATACCTTACTATAAATAGTAACAAAATTGCCGTAGAAAACTGTCATTACGGAGTCATGTGACCGATCCATAATGGCCCGGCTGGCCGATTATCCATAATCGGCCCACGATCTTTTTCACGTGCAATGCGTTGATGTTAGCAACATAGCTCTAGATCTAGATCTATTCAAACATGGCCGGAGAAAGGGGTTTGACGTCGTTGTCAAATCGTATTCTGGATCTGGAAATCTGTAAAGTTTATACAATCGTAAAATTCTATCAAAAATCAATTTCTTTGTTTGTATCGATCGGTACCACCTGACTTTGTTTATGCTATTCAAAAAATGACAGTTGTGACGTCATTATTTTACGTCATCCATATGAAGTTCTTATTTAAAACAATGCAGTCAATGTTGAAATATAGATCTGGTAAAAATGGTAAGATATTCAATAAAAAGGTCAAAATATGGCCCGTGTGTGCCGTCTGGCCATAATGGCCAGAAGGCACACGCAGGCCATATTTTAACCTCTTAATAATACCCATCTATAATGCCCATATATAATATCCATGTATAATACCAAATCTATAATGCCCATGTATAATACCCATGTATAATACCCATCTATAATACCCATGTATAATATCCATGGTTAATACCCTTGTATAATGCCCATGTATAATATCCATCCATAATACTTAACTATAATACCCATCTATAATGCCCATGTATAATATCCATCTATAATATCCATGTATAATACCCATGTAGGCCTGTAATACCCATGTATAATACCCATGTATAATATCCATGTATAATACCCATGTATAATACCCATGTATAATACCCATCTATAGGCCTAATACCCATGTCCTGCTGTAATCTACTGCCAGTCTGCCAACCAAGAATTATACTTCTTGTTAATGGTTTTCTTAAACACTGTTTTACTGAATTTTAAACCGAAAACTCTTTAGATAGCAATTGTTTGACAATTGCTTCGAACAAATTAACTTAGATTCTAAGTTGACAATGAACTATTGCCGTCAGATTCAGAAACCGTTACTACCCTACAACAGTTGTTTTGTTTTTACTAAAACATGTGCTGCCACAACCTGTAGGATAGAACCTTTTTAAAGCAGCACTTTATTAAGTAAATAATGCTGATCTTAATAAACGGTTGAAATCAAATTGTGAGTTTTAATACAGTAGAACCTGTTCTTAGTGTTCAGTCATTTATTTAACCTAGGTGCCGCCTGGTCAGGGTCTGCTCTGTGTGCTTATGACATGGTATAAATGCTATCTCAACAGTTATGCAGTAAACCCCTATAGCGGTTTTCCACATTACTTTCATCCTACAGTAAGCAGCCATCTGCTTATAAAGTCATCCATGTTTATTCATCAAGTAGTCGCATCAGAGGGGTTCTACTGTATTTCTTGCATGAATATTAAACTAGTAAAATATTAAGTTTAATTCTGACCAAGTCTGGCTGTGAAAAAAATGAAATCTTTTCAAACTAGAGGTTTGTTTTTGTCACAAAAACAGATGTCTCCCCCTCCCATCCTCTTTCCAATACACAAGACGTAATGTCTGTAACTCCAAACTTATCAGGGTCTAATGTTTAAGTCATCAGGGGGCAATAACTCCAACATTGTCAGGGGGAGACAATTCAAAAGCCCCAGGTACACAAAAACACATGCTAGTCAACATTCTTTTGAAGTTTGGTGACTCTAGTACTAGTGGTTTCAGAGATACATGTGACACAAAGTAAAGTTTCTCTTATTTAAGTCATAAGGCGCAGTAACTCCAAAGTTATCAGGGGGAGGTTTGTTTTTGTCACAAAAACAGATGTCTCCCCCTCCCATCCTCTTTCCAATACACAAGACGTAATGTCTGTAACTCCAAACTTATCAGGGTCTAATGTTTAAGTCATCAGGGGGCAATAACTCCAACATTGTCAGGGGGAGACAATTCAAAAGCCCCAGATGCACAACAACTCATGCTGGTGAACATTCCTGTGAAGTTTGGTGACACTAGCCCTACTGGTTTCAGAGATACATGCAGCACAAAGTTTCTCTAATTTTAAGTTAACATATCAGGGGCAGTAACTCAAGAATTATCAGGGGGAGACAATTAAAAAAAACAGGTGCACAACAACTCATGCTGGTGAAAATTCCTGTGAAGTTTGGTGACTCTAGCCCTAGTGGTTTTACAGATATGCATGACACAAAGTTTCTCTAGTCTTAAGTAATCATATCAGGGGCAATAACTCCAAAGTTATCAAGGGAAGACAATTCAAAAATCCCAGTTGTACAACAACTCATGCTGGTCGACATTCCTGTGAAGTTTGGTGACTCTAGCCCTTGTGGTTTCAAAGATATGCACGACACTAAGTAAAGTTTGTCTAATTTTAAGTCATCAGGGGCAGTAACTCCAAAGTTAACAGGGGAGACGATTCAAAAAACCCAAGAGCAAAACAACTCATGCTTGTGAACAATCCTGTGAAGTTTGGTGACTCTAGCCCTACTGGTTTCAGAGATACGCGAGACACAAAGTTTGTATAAATTTAAGTATTCATATCAAGCGGCAATAACTCAAGAAATATCAGGGGGAGACAATTCAAAAACCATAGGTGCACAACAACTTATGCTGGTGAACATTGCTGTGAAGTTTGGTGACTCTAGTACCTGCGGTTTCAGAGATACGCGCGACACAAAGTTTTTCTAATTTTAAGTCATCAGGGGCAATAACTCCAAAATTATCAGGGGGAGACAATTCAAAAACCCCAGGTGCACAACAACTCATGCTGGTGAACATTCCTGTGAAGTTTGGTGACTCTAGCCCAACTGGTTTCAGAGATACGCGCGACACAAGTTTGTGACGGACAGACATACAGACAGACGGACAGACGGACGGACGGACAGACAGACAACTCTGGCAAAAACAATATATCTCACCATAAATGGGGGAGACATAATTAGCATCTGTTGACTATTTACAGTGAGAAAAGTTACTGGTTAGGCTGGTGATAAACTACTGACCGAGTGGAAACAGTGAGGAAAGTTACTGGTTAGATTGGTGATAAACTACTGACAGAGTAGCAAACAGTGAGAAAAGTTACTGGTTAGATTGGTGATAAACTACTGACAGAGTAGCAAACAGTGAGAAAAGTTACTGGTTAGATTGGTGATAAACTACTGACAGAGTAGCAAACAGTGAGAAAAGTTACTGGTTAGATTGGTGATAAACTACAGGCCGAGAGGCAAACAGTGAGAAAAGTTACTGGTTAGATTGGTGATAAACTATTGACTGAGTGGCAACAGTGAGAAAAGTTACTGATTCGGCTGGTGATAAACTACTGGCCGAGTGGCAAACAGTGAGGAAAGTTACTGGTTCGGCTGGTGATAAACTACTGACAGAGTAGCAAACAGTGAGAAAAGTTACTGGTTAGATTGGTGATAAACTACAGGCCGAGTGGCAAACAGTGAGAAAAGTTACTGGTTAGAATGGTGATAAACTACTGACTGAGTGGCAAACAGTGAGAAAAGTTATTGGTTAGATTGGTGATAAACTACTGACTGAGTGGCAAACAGTGAGAAAAGTTACTGGTTAGATTGGTGATACACTACTGGTCAAGTGGCAAACAGTGAGAAACGTTACTGGATAGACTGGTGAAAAACTACTGGCCGAGTGGCAAACAGTGAGAAACGTTATTGGATTTAAGACGTTTGCAAATGCGAGTACATTCCTGATTCAATAAACATTACAGAAAACTTGACCTGTTTGAATTTTGCAAGAGTCAATTTGAAAATTTAGCGTTTGTAGGATAAAGATGAGGAAGGAATTACACAAAATGAAGTAGTGTGTCAACTTAAGTCGGTTTAAACATAACAAAAAGGTTTCCGTACAGCCAGACAGAAAGATGGACGGACAGACGTAGGAGAAGAGACATGCCCACTCCCCCATACACCACCCTTCCCCCTTTGTGCCATCATGTTAAGGCATGACACTAGACTCGAATTACTTCTACTTATCAAATGCACATGTTATGTAGTTTATTTTACCATCTACAATCAATAAGCATGAAACAATTGGAAATTCCTTCATGTAATTTTACTTAAAAAGTAATATATATACACAATAACAAAAAACATATATTTAACCGATTAAAGATGTATGCTGCGCAAATTTCAGTAACTGTTGCGTTTCAGCTGACTTCAGAATCGGAAGTTATGTACCTTAACACTTAAGCACGATAAGTAGAGCTGTTTGTGTAAAAAAATAGAAATAAGGATTGCTACGTGAACCAACGGAACAGCGTTCGCTATTGACAGGAATCTGTCGTAAGATTCAAATTTGCATACCGGAAGTACTCATTCGATGTACATGTAGGTCAACAACAACAACCTCCAACGCAGTGATCTCCACTAATCGCTACGCGGAAGAGATCCCTGCCAACACAACATTCACGTGACCATGGTGTACATCATGTGATCAAACTATTGCGGACGCTATATCGGCTGCAAACTCATACCGTAGCCAACCGATAATTTACTACTACATGTATATCCCGCCCCGCAAGAAAATATTCAAAACATTTAATCTGTTCGGGTTTTGGGTAAATTTCAGAATCATATTCATGTACAGCGTAAAACTGTTCAAATCAACTTTAAAAAAGATAATACAAAAACAAATCCAACTATAAAACCTATGTTTACAGTGATGTTTGCACGAAGTGACAAGGGAGATCAGTGTGAGGAGTTTGCAACAACCAGTGTCAGCTATTGTACATGTGATAAAAATTATTCAAAGGCTGCGTTGTTCGGAAATAGAATCGGAGTTATTCGGAACTTGGCCGAAGATGTCCGCTGATTTCCGTACAAAATCCCCGTGTCTAAAAAGGAGACTCCTTTAACGGAATTAGCAGTATACGGATAGCGATACAATTTAGCTGAACAAATGTATCCTGTCGGAAAATGGGTTGTAAGCATTACTTTCATTATATGTATACGATTACAACTTCTGGTGTTGATTGATTAATACGAACAATGCGCATAATACATCTTTAACAATATGCTTAATTCTTTTTATCGGTATAATTATTTCGTTTTCTAGTGAAATTCCCTCTCTTTCGTTTTCAGCCAGGAAGTTTTCTTTCAAGTCAAAATGTCCGACATGATGGAAGGAAGAGCGGAAGGTTTTCGTAGCACTTTGGCAGCCGGGTCAGAGGAGGATTTTGATACAATTTGTGACTTTTGTCAGACGGAAGGCAAACGCGTTGAAGCGATTGGATATTGCTTGGACTGTAGAGAATGTTTATGTCATGAATGTAAAACTATCCACAATAGAACGTCAACTACAAGAAAACATGTCATACTGGATAATTTGGAAATATCAAAACAGTTTGCACAACAAAACACGGGACCTTTCGATAATGCCGACCCTCTAGCGGATAGATGCCCAAAACATCCAGAAGAGTTTATAAATATCTACTGCAACTCACACCAGCAACTTGGATGCAGTGTCTGCGTTCCTCTACACCACCCCTCATGTGGAGATAAAATATCCTACATAAGAGATGTTTCTGGAGAAATCGCTGGCAGCAGAGACTTCAAAAACGTACGGACAGATGTGAAGAAACTCGTCGCTGGATTAGAGATAATTAAAAGTCGGTCAGAATGGTGTCGACATAAAACAAATGAAAGTTATGACCAGGCAGTGGCTGGTGTAAAACAGTTAAGACAACGCATTGGCCAACTGGAAGAGAGCTTGCTGAACGAGGCTTCAAGGCGCAAAAATGAACATTTGGATTCTTTTACATGTCAAGAACCGCGTCTCGATGTCCTACTGAAAACCATTAAGGAATTAAACTATGACTTGGACAGAAAATGCGAGTTAAAGCATTATACCCAACTCTTCATAACCATGACATATGCCAAGGAAAGGATATCAGTGCTGGAAAAAGAGGTTGCGCATATCAGTAAAACAATCAAACCAGGACGATTTGTCTTTAGCTGTGGTGATCAGTTTAATACTCTTACTTTACCGACAGCCAGTCTCGGCACTCTTTCATTGCTTTGCCAGTCAGATGTTAGTGCCAAGTATTTGTACGATATCAACGTTAAAGCAAGCACAGATGTACATGACTGTAACATAGCCGGCGCGGCTGTACTGTCTGATGGACGGTTGGCTGTGACCGACTGGAATAACAAATGCGTTAAGCTTATAAACGTTGAATATAGAAATATATCGGAGAAACTTTCATTAAAATCAGTACCTATTGACATAACCATGACTGAAGATGATCTTCTGGCAGTAACGCTTAAAGATAAGAAACACGTCCATATCCTGTCTCTGTCACCAAGATTGTCAGTGGATCATACTATAAATGTGCCAGGTTGTTATCGAGGTCTCAGTTACAGTGAAGGAAAGCTAGCCATGGCCTGTGAAAATCCTGTTAAAGCAGTTCATATCTGCGATATGTCTGGAACCGTGGTTCAGCAAATTGACTCAGACAATACAGGGGACAAATTATTTGGAACTCCTTCGCGAATAACTGTCAGTCCAGACAAAAGCATCATCTACGTCAGTGACTGTGATGACAACAAACTTGTACTGCTAAATAATGAAGGAGTTGTCGTGACAATTTATCAAGATGACATGTTACAGCATTCCAAAGGCATTGCTGTGGATGACAACGGTTATGTCTATGTATGTAGTGAAAATGAACATTGTGTTCACCAGCTATCTCCCAGTGGGCAGTTGGTGAAGATCCTGCTTAAAAAAGAGGACGGAATCCATTACCCGAATGCTATAGCATACCATTATGGGAAACTGCTTATTAGTAGTTCTAGCAAGATACCGGCACACAAGAACAAAATCAATGTCTTCAATCTAGAATGATGTCAAGAGATAATCATTGTAGTAAACAAGTATTTGTAAGTTTTAATTTTGCATTAATCTTTAGACAATTTGGGTGCAAATATGAAGCTAAGTAACACTTATTCAAGCTATATGTATCTTTTAACCCTTATCCTCATATAGGAACACTTTATCACGCCTTTGCAAACAGAGTAGATCCAGATCAGATGACTCATGTATGAGCCGCGTGATCAAGATCTGTTCTGTTTGCTAATGAAATGATAATAGGTCTGATTCTATGATTTCTGCTAATTACAGAATAGAAAGCAGGCAGGAAACTTGAAAATGACATACGACAGTGCACAGCAATACAGGAAATGCGCACTCGCACACGACAGTGCACAGCAACACAAGAAATGCGCACTCGCACACGACATTCATAGAAAGTTCATTTCCTGTTCCTCGCCAACATAATTTAGGGCACTGCGACACTAAAAAGGTCACGTAGTACCAAAGGATGTAAAACATAATGGTATTCTACTAAAACTGATTCAAATCATACAATGCACACGAAGAGCGCTTATACAGAAATGCTACACACACCGGTATACGATACACACACGCGCACACACACATAAAACTGTTCCTTGCATAATAACAGAATATCCTAAATGCATATGCTATTAGAAATATTTAACAGGGAAAGTGTTAACCGTTAATTCAGGACTCCAGATTAGAGTGATAATTTTCTACTGATTACTATGGTTTCAACATGTGATTTTCACAGAGGCGTCAAAATGCGTCAGTGTGAAGGAATGGGTTAAACTTACAAATTGTGTAATGTAGTTACTGCCCGCTGTAGTTCAATTTGTTCAATTGTTTGTAGCCTCTGAAATGCAGCGTCCTAACTCCTTCGCTGCCAACTATTGTCGTCTGCAAAATACTAAAAGAAAATCAACTTATAAATATCAATGATGTAAGTATTTCTTATACAAATATTGAACAAGTAACGGGTTAACAATGTGAATATATTTGTAATAACCTTTTGTAATCAGATTGGATCCTCCCGATATAACCCCGAGTAACTATGTCTACCCAACTGATTTGAAAAGAAATGCAAGAAGAAAAACCCCGTTCAGAATGGAAGCAGAGACTTTTCACAAGTAACAATTAGTCGGTAATTTACTCAACAGATACGCATTTGGATTTCTGATACCTTTGCAAACAGAATAGGTCCAGATTGGAGGGCTCCCGTAAGTATTGTTTTATTATGATTTGCGTATGCTATTATATATGTGTAATACTTCAGTTTTTACCAAGGCAAACATAAAGTATTAATAAATTGAATTAAACACAAAAATGCATGTATTAGCATCTATCTATCCCAAAGAAACTTCAAATTTCAGACTTTAAAATGTCAAAATTCAAATTTCAGATGGAGCTCTTCTAGGGAAATGAAATTAAAGGAAAATAATGGAAAACAAACAAAAAAACCATCAAAACAAACATCAAAACAACAACCTAACTTTCTATTCTAGTATTTTTTTCTGTTTGAAAGAGGTATAGATCAAGCATTCGTTTTGTCTGTTAACATGTTCATATATCACTGTATTGTACTCTTTAGCGTGCTTGCTCTTTAACATGCTTGCTATAAGCATACTATGTATGTTTTATGCAATAAAGAAATTGGATTGAATTGAATTTATACACACATCATATGTAATTGTTCATGCATTTATGGGTTAACGGTAAACCCAAAGGTCCAGATAAGATGCATAAATTTAAATATTTTCAACAATGGCTCCTTTATTTTTCCACCAATGGATAATTGAAATTTGAAGTTACGCACGTTCGTAAGTGCGTATCGCTAGCTATGCTCATGAGGGTGATAAACACTGCATATGTTAATTAGTGTCAAATAGCGTAGATCATATTCCCAGATGGTAGTTTTTTCTAAACGACCATCTTGTTATTGCACATAGTTTCACTTTCATAACAATCCTTGTTAACCCTTTCGCTGCCAATGCCGGATCTGTCATTACCTATGCAAACAGTTTGGATCCAGATGAGACGCCGAGTAACTCGGCGTCTCATCAGGATCCAAACTGTTTGTTATTGTTACCATGTTTTTGAAACAAAAATGAAGAAAATCAAAAGAATGAAAATTTGTAGCAGACAACAAAGTTAGCAGACGACAGAGTTTGGCAGCGAAAGGGTTAACAACTTAAAAGATGAACCATCAGAGTGGAATAACCCATCACTGTTTTACTATTGTGTTCACTCAGTATGACAGTCTTAAACCTGCTAGAGGAATTGGAATGGCAAAACATAGAAGACACGGTTTGTAATTGACAGTTCAGCATTCAGATGGTTTAAGACTGAGTATCCCCATGATTATATGTACATGTATTACCGTATATTATATGTACATACATTACCGTATATTATATGTACATACATTACCGTATATTATATGTAATACATTACCGTGTATTATATGTACATACATTACCGTATATTATATGTACATACATTACCGTATATTATATTTACATACTTTACCGTGTATTATATGTACATACATTACCGTATAGTGTATGTACATGCATTACCGTATATTATATGTACGTACATTACCGTATATTATATGTACATACTTTACCGTATATTATATGTAAATACATTACCGTATGTTATATGTACATACACTTCATATGCATATATATATTTATAACGTGTACACAGTCATTTTGCATGTACATATATGACATATGCATATATGTAATGTACACATATATAACATATACACATATTGCATATACATAATATTACATGTACATATAATACATATATTGCATGTACATTTAATACATGTACATGTTTTACATGTACACATATATAACATGTACACATATATCATGTACACATATATTACATATACACATATAACATGCACACATATTACATGTTCATATATTACATGTACACACATTAGAACGTGTATATAGCGTCAGCATAATGAATAAATATGAGTCACGTGGTAATTTAAGTCAGGACAAAGGTATACCAGATTACCAGTAGGTTCTTTTTTGAGTTTCCATCATTATATTTTACACTGTGTTAAGCTACTACTGGAAACCAAACATTTACACTATTTGATTGTATAGTGTAATAGGCTGTACTGTACTAATGGCTGGCAACTTGTAATGTTGGAGCTTTTACACTTTTTTTGCCCGTGCCATCACATATTAATAACTATGCTATAAAACGTAGGAAGACTGTGGACGCAGATATTGTTAACATTAAAATGTGTATGTAAAGGAATGAGTTTATTATATATATGAGAATGAATAAACAGTCATGGGTACTAGAAATGTATGTTAATCTTGCAACAAGAGATGAGAGTTACATAAAGAAAATTACAATAATAAATGTTCACCTTTTTCCAACTACGAGACCTGGTTTGCATTTGCAAACTGTTTTTGGGGTCGAGATGAGACGCCAAGTAAATCGGCGTCTCATCAGGACCCAAGCTGTTGACACTTGTTCAATAATATTTCAACAGCTTGTTTATTACAAATTTCAATACTTACTGAATATTCATGGACAAACTGGTTACAATGGAATTTGGAAGGTGAAACATTGTGGCCATTTTAGAAAGTACAGAAACTGATCTATCAAGTTCCATTAGCAAACAGAGCAAAACTTGATCAGACGGCTCCTAGAGGAGTCGTTTGATCTTGGTTTACTCTGTTTGAAAATGCGTGAAAATGTGTTTATTTGAAGAAAAGGGTTAACCGGAATATATAAGTCCCCAAGCCTTTTCCTAACTGTAAAACAATTGTCAGTATGAATAATTTGTTTTGTAACAATTGTTGGACAGCTATGATATATATAGACTAAAAGAGAAGTAGGAAATTTAACACCTTACTCCATAAAATGAATACGCCTTAGTACGCATTTGCAAATAGAGAAACCTCCAGTAGGAGCCCTCTGGTCAGGGTCTGCTCTGTTTTCTTATGATGTGATATAGATATAATTCTACAGTTTATATGAACATGTCTTATCATACAAACTAATTTAATCAATGTTCATAATGTAATTATTTCTTATAGGAATATTCATGGAGTTATGGATGTAATGAAAGGTCAAGCAGCAAGTTATTTCGGGAGATTCAAGTGAGGTTGCATTGTTTTACTGTATGTAACTGTATCAATGAGTAAGGAATGTTAATTATATTCCTTTACATGTCATTGTTTTTGCTTCCTTTACATTGTACTGGCGGAAACACGCTAAATTTACCCTTATCACACTCCCTCCTTGTGGCGCTTTTTGGCGCCTCTGTAAAAGTCACATTTTGAAACCATTGTGATAAATAGAGCATTGCTCCATAGGAGTAAATGCTCTATTTATCACAATGTTTTTAAAACTACACAGTTCTAAAATTCTCCTTTTCTATAGTTATTGCTCCTTTTCGGTAGATTTATTCAAAGTGGTTTGGTCTAAAATAGTCTAGGAAGGAATAAGTTAACCCTTTCAACGCTGAAGTTTCATAGTGGACTAGCCCAACGCTGGTTCATTATCGAGTACACTAGGTATGAAATGCTTAAACTAACTAGAGAAGTGATGAAACGCTAACAGTGCAGACCCTGATCAGAGGGCTCCTCTAGGAGCCCTCTGATCTGGTTCTCCACTGTGTTCAAATGCCAGTGCATATATACTCTCGCATACACAGTGATAAAGATTTCATGACTCATTTACTAAGATCTCTGCCATGTATCCGACATATTCCAGTGTACGCGGCACATGCCATTATTATACCGATTAAAAAGATGGTACTTTCACTTTCTGTTCTGACATGAAATATATAACATGCGATAAAGCTGGCGAATTTGAAACAGAACCGATTTCCAGATTATCTGTTTCACATATTTATATATTATTAACATAATTACATGTATGTGACTTTACGGCCACCTCGGCAATGAAGTGGCATCTTAATGTTGATTGCAAAACTACGTTTATGCCAAATTTCAATACCTACTGAATATTCATGGACAAAATAGTTGAATAATGAAATATGATAGGTGGAACATTTCACCCATTTCAGAAACTAAAGAAACAGATCTATCAAATTCCAATAGCAAAACAGAGCATACCCTGATAAGACGGTTCCTCCAGGAGCCATCTAATCTGGGTCTACTCTGTTTGTAAATGCGTGAAAATGAACATGAAGGTAATGAAGGTATATGAAGGTAAGGGTTAAGCGGTTGACGACGGATGGCAGAATACGGACACAGGGCGGTCCCAATACCTTGGCACTGTGATAGGTGAGCTAAACTTCAAAGGTAGATAATCCAAACCAACATAAGATGAATCGACCAGTAGTTAAATTTTAACTAAAATGTTATGATCTAGATAAGATTCCAAAAAGGGAATTAATTTAATACATAAATACTTGAATAGCTCTGATCTAATATTTCGACCACTTAGTGGTCGAAATATTAGATCAGGAGCTATTCAAGCATTTATGTAAAATGTTAAAGCTTGAAACTGATAAATGAAAATAATATTACACTCCATTGATAAAATCTGAGTATTAAGACCTAAAATCGAATATTAACGCATGCGAATTTGTCAGATGTAATGAAATATGGCAAGTATACGCAAACAATGTCTGTCTAAATAAATAAAATATACATAGATAAATATTGAGTTGTGTCAACATACAATGTATCGCTTTCCTATGCATATTGTTCATGCAAATATTATCAGCAACCACAGTGAATATTTACACAAGAAATATTATGTCATATTTTACATTTAAAACCGATTAACTAGTTATAGTAACAATAGTTAACCCTTTACACCATGCATATGCATTTATATGCCTTTGCAAACAGAGTAGACCGAGATTAGACGACTCTTATAGGAGCAATCTGATCAGGGTCTGCTCTGTTTGCTTATAGAATAATGTAGGTCTGATTTTAGTTTCTACTTCTGCAAACATTTATCATGTTAATATTTCGTTTTTAGAAATTAGTGTAATTAATATTCATGACGTCATCTTTCTATCATTAATATTTATGGAGTAATGGGTTAATATTTCTAAAGTGCATCTGGTGTGTGAGGCAGTTTGGATTAAACGTTTTACAAGGTAATTAAATATTCACCCACTACAGTAAGCTCCATGAGTTTCTTTCCAGCGACTTCGGCGGAAAATGAGTTTTTATTCCTTAATCAAACGACATTATTCTATTGTTTTAATAATTCCCTATTGAAGTTTTCTTCATTTGTTTAAAAGGTAAGTGTTTTATCAAACAGTTGTAATCCTGATTAGACTCCAATAAAACTCTTTTGGTGCCAAATAAATTTCGGTTGCAATCATTGTCCCCTGCTTAAGTTTCAGGGCGGAATTTCTCTCAACTTCTTCTCAAAACATAAGCGGTGTGTCAGAGAGCGGTGTGTCAGACGTGTGTCAGACAGCGGCGTGTGTCAGACAGCGGCGTGTGTCAGAGAGCGGTGTGTCAGACAGCGGTGTGTCGGACAGCGATGTGTCAGAGAGCGGTGTGTCAGAGAGCGGTGTGTCAGAGAGCGGTGTGTCAGAGAGCGGTGTGTGTGTGTGTGTGTGTGTGTGTGTGTGTGTGTGTGTGTGTGTGTGTGTGTGTGTGTGTGTGTGTGTGTGTGTGTGTGTGTGTGTGTGTGTGTGTGTGTGTGTGTGTGTGTGTGTGTGTGTGTGTGTGTGTGTGTGTGTGTGTGTGTGTGTGTGTGTGTGTGTGTGTGTGTGTGTGTGTGTGTGTGTGTGTGTGTGTGTGTGTGTGTGTGTGTGTGTGTGTGTCAGACAGCGGTGTGTCAGACAGCGGTGTGTCAGACAGCGGTGTGTCAGAGAGCTTGGATCCTGCTCCCGATGAGACGCCGAGTTTGCAAACGCACTCACAGTTTTGCACGTAGTGACAACATGGACAAGTCCCGCGAGTCGCTTTCCGGCGACCGTGGCTGTGAAGTATGTACAGTAAAACCTCTCTATAACGGCCACTAAATTACATCAAGTATTTTGTGTTCAATGCAGGTGGCTGCTTAAAACAAGTTAAAACAAGTTAAAACAAGTTAAAAGTAAAACAGAACGCTCCTATCGGAGCGTTCTGTTTTACTTTCAACTTGCTTTAAGCAGCCACCTGCCCAAAATACCAACTAATTAACACAATTTAGTGGCCGTTATAGAGAAGTTTATACTAACTAATTAAACAATTTAGTGACCGTTATAGAGAGGTTTTACTGTACAGGTCTACTGGTTAATTGAGTCTGGACAAGTCCCTCGAGTCGCTTTCCGGCGACCGTGGCTTTGAAGTATGTACAGGTTAAATGAGTTAGTCTGAAACAAGTAAAACTCACTAACTAAAATGAGTCAGTCTGGAACAAGTAACGCTCACTAACTTTAAGGTTACACCCAATGAATGTCGACCCAGTTTAGTTTGCTGACCGACTTTTATATAAGATCAATAGTATATTACTGACACACACCTTTAACAAAATATTTACATACACATTGTTGAATTCCATGTAATTTTTCATTTGGTCATTGATACAAACAAGGTGTTGAGAAAGTAACGTCACTAGTTATGGGCTCTCTCCCTTTCCCAAAATGCCCACTCACCCGCCCCAACTCCCACACACTTGTCTCATTCCTAATTTAACATTACTCCCACACATCTGTCCCCCTGACAACCACTCCTCATTCCCATACGCCTGTCCCACTGCCAACCCCTCCTCATTCCCATATATCTGTCACACTCCCAACCCCTCCTCATTTCCATACATCTGTCCCACTGCCATACCCGCCTCACTCCCACACATCTGCCCCACCCCCAAACCCGCCTTATTCTAAAATATTTGCCACCCCATCCCGCTCCCACACATCAACCCCCCCTACACCCGCCTCATTCCGACCATACGCCTCGTGAGAGATACAAATGTTTCTTTTCTTAACCCCCACCCCCCAACAATCATTTCAAAACTGTTTACTTGTGCTAGATCTATATCATTGAAAAAGTAAGCATGCATGTCTTAGAATGTTGTTATATGTTATGCATAGAAATACTTTACAAACTATTGTTTCAGTTAACTCTTTAATCATTCACTTCGTATATACGCCTTTAAGGCCTCTGAAAACTGTGTAAACCCACGATAAGGGTCTTCACTGTTTGCTTATAGAAATGATTCTATAGCTGTCGTAATTGCCAAAAACTCCTGAGTCCTCATACACCATTATATAAAAACTCATGTGTCCTCATACACCATTGTATAAAAACTCCTGTGTCCTCATACACCATTATATAAAAACTCCTTTGGCCTCATACACCATTATATAAAAACTCCTGTGGCCTCACACACCATTATATAAAAACTCCTGTGTCCTCATACACCATTATATAAAAACTCCTGTGTCCGCACACACCATTATATAAAAACTCCCGTGTCCTCATACACCATTATATAAAAACTCCTGTGTCCTCATACACCATTATATAAAAACTCCTGTTTCCTCATACACCATTATATAAAAACTCATGTGTCCTCATACACCATTATATAAAAACTCCTGTGTCCCCATACACCATTATATAAAAACTCCCGTGTCCTCATACACCATTATATAAAAACTCCTGTGTCCTCATACACCATTATATAAAAACTCCTGTATCCTCATACATCATTATATAAAAAACCCTGTGTCCTCATACACTATTATATAAAAACTCCTGTGTCCTCATACACCATTATATAAAAAAAACCTGTGTCCGCATACAACATTGTATAAAAACTCCTGTGTCCTCATACACCATTATATAAAAACCCTGTGTCCTCATACACCATTATATAAAAACTCCTGTGTCCTCATACACCATTATATAAAAACTCCTGTGTCCTCATACACCATTGTATAAAAACTCATGTGTCCTCATACACCATTATATAAAAAACCCTGTGTCCGCATACAACATTATATAAATAGTGTCCTCATACAACATTATATACATACTCTTATAAGTATGATTGATGTTGTTATTTCTTATATAAATATTCATGAAGTAAATGGTAATATTTCCCTCATATCAACGCTTTTTCACTCCTTTGCAAACAATGTAGACCAAGGTCAGACATCCTCTGTAGGAGCCATGCGATTAGGGTCTGTCCGTCTTTTCGACACGACACAACTCTTACATTTTAGAGAAGAAATTGATGGAAAGTCCATTTTAAAACCTAAAGCTGGGGACATTGTTTGCAGACGAAACTTAGTGTCGCCATAAGAATTAACCATTCGCAATTCTCTCTCTGTTTCGCCGAAATATGTGGGGGAACTACATCTAGTACAAAGGATGACATACGCTACGCTGCGTATACGGCAGGTAACATCGTCGACCGAATTGTACAACGCTTTCTTCTCAGTGTCTACAATTTCACCACTGTGCTTTACATTACAATTTTCACACTCAGTTTTAAAGGCTAGTATGGTGGACTTCCCACTTGGGAAGACCTGATCATTCTGAAAAAGATGCATCATTTGCCATCCTAGATAAGTTATATAATGCAGAGAAAACAGAACTTCAGTTAAGAGAAAGCGTTTGGATTCAGAGGTTAAAGACTGTCAAACCTGGTGTAGGCAATGTGAAAGACAGAACCAATAATTATATTCCAGCAGTGCTGCAATATGCCAAATGACATTTTTTAAGTCAAATGACGTCGTTACACCAAATGACGTTATATCTTGATAAAGGCTACGGCCGAAATATTGAAACAGAGTAAAATGTATATAATTTTATCTATTAATATTCCCTGTGGAATAAAATAAACATGTGTTGCTGTTTGGGCGGCTGTTTGTTCTGTATGTGGTGTTTCCTGCATGACTCATATTTGTACATAGTTTATATTTATTTATATAATAGTCACTGTAGAGGGACTGACTGTAGCCTACATTCAAACTTTAAAAAAAATAGAAATGACAAACACAGTCTTGATATAAATCATTACCCCTTTCCTCCATGAATATTCATGTAAGAAATAATGACGTTACATGAATATTAATTAGATAAAAATGTTATAATAGCACATGGACACATGAATATTTGGCCAAAACAGAAACTGTAGAATTATAAACTATATTATATCATAATCAAACAGAGCAGACCTTTATCAGACGGCTCCTATAGGATCCTCTAATCTGGGTCTACACTGTTCACAAAGGCGTAGAATGGCGTATTTATGGAGCAAACGGTTAAATTAAAGGTCCAGATTGATAACTGTCGTCCCAAAATCCTTTCTACACGGGACTAAGCAGAAACCAACGTATTACACAGGGAAACAATCATTATATTCACGACAAATGACACTGAAATGACACTGAAATCAGAACTTCATCAAACAAATCACTATTGTACACCCTGATCAACATCTCGCCTCAATTGTACAGTAAACATTAACCCTTGCCCTACTTTGAAAAAACACCAATCTGTAACAATTAGGATCTCGTGCAAGTTGGACTACCTCCGATTCTATCGAACACCTAGGACACTAATGAACGAGTGTCAAACAGCTTTGATCCTGATGAGAGGTCGAACCACTCGGTGTCTGATCTGGATGCAAACAGTTTGCAAATGTGAGTTGGGTGGTGAATAGCGAGATACGGGTTACATGCTGCCAATACCAGAATGAGTCTGTCTGATATCGTATCTGATTAATTAACCAGACAAAAATACAATGAAACAGAATATTTATTCATGCCAAACAATACGTCATCTCACATAATCTCGGTCAAATGGGTTCAGCTTATATTTGAACTTTTAACCCTTTACTTTATAAATACGCATTTTTACGCTTTTGCAAACAGATTAGATCAGGCATCTCCTGTAGGAGCTGCCATGGCCAAAACATCCTATGAACATGTGCTATTATAGCAAACTAATCTGATTAATGTTCATGACGTCATTAATTTATTTCCTACATGGAGGAAAGGCTTAAGGTAGCCTATGTACGTGGACATATTTCGACACATTCCGTAATGACTTTGAGACACACATTGTCCGTCGGCAATTGCCGAATTATCATTAGGCAGTTTTCGCACAACCATTTTGTTTTTGCCTCGGGTATTATACGGAATGTGCCGAAATATTCCGATGTTCGGATTTAGTGTTAAACATCGGATGATTTGTTGAATTTCGAAAAATGTTGACCAATATATTTTCATGGGAAAATATATAGACATATCAACTGTTATCTATTTGATAGTCATAAAACGGAATGTAACATCCACATAAATGACTTCATAAATTATGTATGAAGGGTATGTAAGAATGCTGAGGGCTGTAAGTTAGTTACTTTGACACTCGGTATTTCTAAATCATAGTTTTATATCTTGAATCAGCGACATGAAAACCAACATTTAATGTACTGCTTTGCAAACTATGAGTAGAGCCATGCCATCTTCAGTTTTGATACTGAGGTGTCTGATCAGAGTCTACACTGCTCCTAGCCTATCAGAGTCTACACTGCTCCTAGCCTATCAGAGTCTACACTGCTCCTAGCCTATCAGAGTCTACACTGCTCCTAGCCTACCACCTTCCACTCTCTTCTGACAAAAAGAAAAATCATTGCATCCACCGTTCATCTCTTCGTTTCTAACAACTTTGCTTTGCAAGACGAAAGAAACGCAAGAATCTCTCAAAGCAACGAAATGTGTTTTTCTACAATATTCGGTCGCCGGCTTTAAATTCATCCCCTCCTAGACTATTTTCCCTTTTTGAATTACCTCTCGAAAAGGAGCATTAACTATAGAAAAGAAGAATTTTAGTTTTTTTGTAGTTTTGAAACCTTCGTGATAAATAGAGCATTTGCTCCTATGAAGAAAATGCTCTATTTATCACAATAGTTTGAATAAATGAGTCACAAACAGGCATCAGTAAGAGAGAATGAGTTACTCCTTTACCTCATGAATATTCGTTTAAGTAATTACTGACATCATAAATATTCATTAGCAGAGTATCTATTATGGTACATGAACAGGGGAATTGTTGGCCGTGGCAGAAACTAGAGAATCAGATCTACATAATTCCAGAAGCAAACAGAACACACCCTGGTCTGGGTCTACTCTGATTACAAAGGATTGAAAAGGCGCACAAATCGGGCATGGGTTAACCCTTTCACTCATATCAACGCCTTTTCACGCATTTGCAAACAGAGTAGGCTAGGATTAGGCGATTCATGTAGGAGCCATCTCATCGGGGGTGTTCTGTTTGCTTATAAATTGTACATATCAAATCCTACACGTTTTGTCTGAGTCACACGTTCTCTTAAAAAGTGTTCTTTATAAACATTTAGTTATTAAATATCCATGATGGTGATAAATTCGAGCATTGATGTTCATTAGGCGAGGAAAGTTGTAGCTTTACACTGTAGAGCAAATATCAGAGCATCTACAAAGTACTTCTGGTGTTTTGTTGAGCATCTACAAAGTACTTATGGTGTTTTGTTGAGCATCTACAAAGTACTTCTGATTTTTTGTTGAGCATCTACAAAGTACTTCTGTTGTTTTGTTAAGCAACTAAAAAGTGCGTCTGTAGTTTTGTCGTTCTTTCAGAAGTGACAAGAAAAACATTGATGTACATGTACAACAAAGTGAGTAAGTGCTGCGGCAAAACAAAGCTTACCATCATGTAAACCTAATTATTTGCTTAATAAGTAATAAATGATATTTTGAGTGAAGTGTATAGTGTTTATTACTTGAGCATTCAAAGCAATATAAACACTGGTAAAATGCCTTTTTTATTTCAAGTATACTAGTATACGAAAGGCTAGTCTTCTGAAGCTGATATGAATGTATTATGCTAGAAGTTACATGTAATAAGAAGAGCAAAATTCGGGTATAGAAAAGGAACAACAACGTTAATGATTAGTTATATCTATTGTAAAAGAAACTTCTAAATAATATACAATAGAAAAGGAACACTTTTGGTTTGAGATCATAATTAAAACTACTAAGTAAATGACAATGAGGGACATTAGTTAATTGTTTACTCTTGATAAAAGTAAAAGCTTTTTTTTTTAAAAAAAAAGAAGAGAAATAAACAACTAATGTTCCTCATTACAGCGTGCGCAAAATCAATAACTTTTAACTTTTCTTCGTTTATCTATACAGTAATTTATTTTTGGTGAATCTTTTATTGAATAAATCATTTGGAAAAATCGAAAGGAAACTAATTTTCACTGAAATTAGTAGTGTTAAATGAGATGTACAGTATTCTTATTTAATTATCCTTAAATGCAGCAGACAAAAATGAAACGGGTTCTTTAGGATCTTTCAGATATGAGTTTACTCTGCAAAGAGGTTTAAATGTGTAGATACTGTGGGAGAAAATGTTTAGAATAAACATTCGAACCAATCTAATCTACACAATGAAAGTACTGGTAACATATATTTTTTTATAAAGCAATGATTACAAAAGAACAGTGCAATATACAAGACTTTGTACTGTAAGTAAACAACTCAAAAACCTCCAATGAGACTACAGTAGTTTAATCTTTTCAAAACCAGATAAATTTTTATTTTAAATGCAAATTTGTTTGGCACCAAAATATGAATGATTTACTAGGAACTACGGATACTTTACAGATATTGTACTGAATTCGATAACAGTTCAGAATCTGATATGAGGGCTCATAAAGAATTTCCTAATGAACTTATTGATAGGTCAAGATATCATGACCAAAATGGCAGATTTACAGGTTCATTTGATATTGAATAAGTATTGTCCATTTGGTATTACTAATGCTCAGGCCACATTCCCCCAAGAAAAATGTCAATCAATGCTCTAAATATTATATCGGCCAAGTGATCATGACCAAAATCACAGGTGCACAATGTCATATGATGACAAAGATACAAATGTATATACAAAGTACAAATATGAGCCATGCAGGAAACATCACATATAGAACAAACAGCCACCCGAACAACAACACAAGAAAACACAGCAAGTGTACATAACTACCAAAATCATAACGACACACAAAGACAAAACAAACAAACAATAGGGGAAAGATGAAAGTACCGCCTTGGAACGGTCAGTAACAAATGTCACTTGGGCGGTTAAATCGGTTTAGAAGCTTGAGAAAGATTCATAAAAAGATGAATGTGTAATGCTCCGGGCAAAACCGGACAGACTGATGAACGGACAGTGAGTGAGTGAGTTGGGTTTTATGGCACTGCGACACTGAATAGGTCATAAAGCGCCGTTGAATGATGAAATGACATGCTGATGAGTGATGATTTCAGGAAGATGATCTCGGCTAATCTCATTCGCTGTACAGCAACGCATGGGATCAAAACCACCGACCTGCCTTCCTTTTAGTTCTTGGCAGAGGGGATAATCTCAGTCACATAAACAAAAAGGGGTGGGGTGATAAAAGTTAAAACTATGGGAACAAACATCAGTATTTTGCACATAATTTCAAAACGAATTGCACATGAATCGTTGTGGTTGAATGGTTTCTGGGCCGTTATCATTGTGCCTTTTTCCAAATAGTCATATGCAGTTCATAAAAACCAACACTAGATTACTATAAATTACTATGTTAATGTATAATATTTTAATGATGTTAATGTATAATATGTTAATGAAGCTCATCTGAATACCCAAATACTTTATTGTTACTTGGGAGTATATAGTACAATATACACGCACGCACAGCTAGTTCCGCTCATCAGCATAATTATTTGTCAGACGATAAATCTATATGCTGCTATATTTTGCTATACATATACTCATGTATGTGCTTATGCATGTTAACACCTTTCAAACAGAACAGTCCAAGATTCAACGCTCCTGTAGGATCAGTCTGACCAGTATGTTCTGTTTGCTTATGAAATAAACCTTATCCGATATATTTTATCATGTCGCTATATAGCTCAATCATTGTTATTTGTTCATTATCTATTTGCTCTGTATAGGTGTTGCTTGACAAGTATGTTTGCTAATTCATATTTGTTCGGTATACTTATTGTTTGATAAGTGTGTTTTCTTATTTGTTTCTTAACACAATAAAATTCCAATTTCAAAATGAACTAAGATTTCTTTCTAATTCCATGACTTAACTTTATAGTTTCCACAACTTCAAATTAAACGGGATACTTACTGACATCATACCCCACACTTGACTATTCATAATACGGCATATACTGGTATTGAAAGCTTATTTATCGTCTAATCAAAAACATATGTCTATTGGATTTAATTCTGCGTATATTGATACTATCCGTCCAATCATATCACAATATTATTGCCATTTATATACATTTGAATGCAAATCGGTTGGACTAAAGTTGTGTAAAAAGGGATATATTTTTTATTATTTTATAATGGTGCCGAACCGACCAAGCCTGAAACGGATTGGGACCGAAATCGTTCATAACAAATAAGCTCTTCCAGGCAGAATGTAAAACTTACTCCATTGCCAAAAATAGTAGGTATTACGAAACCATAATTCCATAACATATTCTGTGCAGCCGGATACCCGCAGCAAAATAAGAATTCAAAGACACTGATTCCTGCCATAGCTTTCAAGTGACAGCAAAGAATGGAGGGAACCTCTGGTGTAACATAGTTACCTTTTAGTAAATATGGGAATTAACAGCTGGCTAAACGTATACGCTCAAGTTAAGGAAGTGGCCATCTACCTGCATATTGACTAGCAGTAATTTAAGGTCAATTATGCATTTAATTGGCTTTTTCTTGTTCCCTTACTTGTATATATATATATATGGAGCTTAATTCTACCTAAGACAAACTGGCTTAAGAAGCAAGGATCATCGCTGCCAATTCTGATATCTCTAGATCCGAGTAATAAATTGCCAACCGAAGTTATTTTTCCGTTATAATCAACCACTATACTACACTTTATGACCATCATAATGTATAATACATTGAGACAGGACCAATCAAACATAATGTTTAATGCTTTTACGCATGGTGTCCCTAAACATGCTATACCATAAGCAAACAGAGTTGAATCAAAGGACACCTGTGTCGCATTCTGTACTATTTTCTTGACAAATTATTTTCATCAAACAAAAAAAATAATTCTTGTAGATATTCCTCTTCAAATGCCAACAAGATTCTTTCAAAATATAAGTATCAATAAGTTCCTATAAGAGCTTTCTGTATTAATCATGACCTATATTAAGCTACCACCTGCATTACAGCCCCGTAAGTAAACCTCTTTGTTATGCACACTTAACCCATAAGCTCATAGTCTATTTTTAGATCCGACCTCTTTGAATAAGTCTACCGAAAAGGAGCATTAAGTAGAGAAAAGGAAATGTTTAGAATTTTGTAGTTTGAAACCATTGTGATAAATAGAGCATTTGCTCCTATAGGAGCAAATGCTCTATTTATCACAATAGTTTCACAATGAAGAAAATATTCCAAAATAGGGAATTAATATAATACATAAATACTTAAACTGCTCTGATCTAATATTTCGACCACTAAGGGCCTTTGTCAAAGATTATCATGATAATCTTTGACAAAGGCCCTTAGTGGTCGAAATATTAGATCAGAGCAGTTTAAGTATTGATGCACAATAGTTTCACAAAGTGACTTTTACAGAGTCGTCAAAAGTCGTCAATATGAGGGAAAGGGTTAAGACAGGTTCTGCTGTATAACTATAACGATAAACTGGAGCCATCGACGCCATGCTTACTTTAATTTTCGTGAAAATACGTTAGTTCGATTATTCGGGTTCTAATTTACCACACTCGAACATATGGTGTTATAGGAATTCTGCTGGGACTTAAAAACCTTTTCGAAGTTTAACGAAGTTCGGATTCGATGCCGGTTCGAACTTCAGAAAGTAGACAGTAGTTAACAATATATGTCGATGTCATAATTATATATATGTTTGTATGTACATGAATTTTGCTATTTATTTCACATGACGAGTCTAAAGACAACGAGATAAGTCGAAGCGATATCTTATTGTGTAATAAATGTGTCTGAAAGTATTTTAGGTGATTGATATTGGTCTCGTAGAATGCCGATCAGTTGTCGAGTCTAAGCCATTAAGCCACGAT
This sequence comes from Azorinus chamasolen, assembly GCA_963576725.1. Taxonomy (NCBI): domain Eukaryota; kingdom Metazoa; phylum Mollusca; class Bivalvia; order Cardiida; family Solecurtidae; genus Azorinus; species Azorinus chamasolen. Next base: position 35,480,742 of record OY755246.1, on the reverse strand, counting down.
CTATATCTTACATATTTGGCCAGTCTTCACACCAATCTGCCTACCTTGTAATGGCTGTGGGGCTTAATTGGCATTAGAAATATTTCCTTATTTTGGAATATATATCCCTCACGGATAAGCATTAAGCGTTAACCCTTTTCCTGTTCTATGTTTATTCAAAATTTTAATGACTCATGGAAAAATAGTTACGGAATTACGGAAGGTGGAACATAGTAGCCATTTTAGAAAGTGAAGAAACAGATTTATCAAATTCCATTAGCAAACAGAACAGACCCAGATCAGACGGCTCCTATAGGAGCTGTCTGATCTGGGTTACTTTGGTTGTAGGTGCGTGAAAGCACGTTTATATGAAGGAAATGGTAAGATGACAATCAGGGTCAGACAAGGGATAACAGGGGCAGTCTGCTCTTGGTCTACTCTGTTTGCAGATGTAAGAAAAGTTTATATGAAGGAAAGGGTTAATTGGCATTAGAAAAAGTTCGTTCGTATGTAAAATATATCCCCATGGCATATGCATTTAGTGTCAACTCTTCACCACCGAAGTCAACGGAAAGCAACTCACATGGATTGCGGCAATGGGTTAATATGACATTACTTTTGTAAACAGTTTGGATCCAGATGAGAAACCCAACAACTCGGCGTAACATCATGATCCAAATTGTTTGACACATAATGTACGTGTTAGAGAAGAAATTAAGGAATGTGCACTCTGAACCTTATAGCAAGCATCATTATTTTAAGACGCCTACAGAATTAAACAGAAGGATGGGAATGCTATTTTGATCATCATCATCATCATCATCATCATCATCATCATCATCATCAGAATGTCATTATTCTTGGGCGTTCTATTCAGTGCTGTAACGCGTAAATCCCAACTCATCCTTTCGTCTTTATACAATACTACGATGATGCATAGATCTATGTTTGTGAATACGAGCGTATGTCTAGAACTAATTAAGGAGTATCACAGGGAAAGGATATTTAGACACTACATCCAAAAGCACTTGTGTTTGCCAGGTTATGTCCAGTCAGGTTGACGTACCTCAGCATCTATCCGAACAACCATAATTACAGCAAAACTGTCTTAAGCCACCATTAATTCATATAAACGTGTATCATGCATTTACAAACAGAGTAGACCCAGATCAGACGGCTCCTATATGAATCGTCTGATCAGGGTTTGCTCTGTTTGCTCATAGAATTTGATAGATCCGTTTCTTTACTTTCTAAAATTGCTATAATGTTCCACCTGCCATTTACCACTATTTTATATATGACTATTCAGTAGCTATTGAAAATTCGGAATAAACACAAAACAGGAAAGGGTTAAAGTCGGGACAAAATAAATACAGAAAGCTCGTATATGAATTTTCTGCATTACTTTTGACCTGCATTAAGCCTTACAGACCTAAACAATATATATCAAATTATTTCTGGCGAAGACCGAGCATGTTCAAACTTATTGAATTGTTGAATAGTACAAAGAAAACCGTTTTAAATAAATTACAGTAGCTACGTACTGCATAAAAAGTTTTAAATGCAGAGATGATGAATTAATCTCTTAGTCGCATTCGTTATGCAAAACATTATTTAATGTTTTGAATAATAATGCATGTTCATGTACATGTCTGAACAATGTATATTTTGTATATACACGCATTTATACCTAATGTACTCATATCATGCATTTAGCCATACAAGGATAAGTACAAAACAATGTCTATGACAAACTTGATTAATAACACTCTCACAAAATAGATCTTGACTAAAACAAGATAAACATCTACACAACACCAATCTGATATTGAACGTCACAATGTAACGCATGCGTTATCTGTATTTGTATTTTTGTATTTATGGTGATGAGCTGTAATGCTTAAACCAAATAAATATTCTGTTCTGTTCTTTTCTGATAATTAGACCTATTTTATGGTCGCTTCAGGGTCTACTGTATTCAAACTAGGAAGGGATCATTTGTTTGGCGTGAGACCCTGTAGAGTGGTATTTATACTAATGCATTCCTGGTTTTATTCATTTATTTATTTATGCCTTTTTTAATCAACAACAACGACAACACAGACAGCAATTCCTATATATACATGTTATGCATTTAAAATTTCTATTTGAACTGTATCTTTTTAGTTTACATGCTATGGATTTTAACCCTTTCCCTCATATTGACGACTTTTGGCGACTCTGTAAAAGTCACTTTGTGAAACCATTGTGAAAAATAGAGCATTTGCTCCTAAAGGGGCAAATGCTCTATTTATCACAATGGTTTCAAACTACAAACTTCTAAAATGTTCCTTTTCTCTAAGTAATGCTCCTTTTCGGTAGATTAATTCAAAGAGGTTGTATCTAAAAATAGCCTATGAGGTAATGAGTTAACCTGAAGCAGCTGACTACATTAACCCTTTACATAACAAAACATCGCGCAAGTTTGAGTAATTGTATAATGGAATTTGAATTATGGAAATATTGCTCAGAACTTTCGGTATGTGGTGGATTCTGATCAGGTAGCTCCTATGGGGATTCTTAAGATGGGTTCTGTAGATGAAATACAGGCCGATGAAATTCGCATGTATGTAATTGCGGGGGTGTATGGACCAATTCTGAAAAATCAGACACGAATGCTACATGTATGTTGATTTAGTTAACTTTCTCGGGTTATTATTACCAAGTCATAACGGCTTGCAGTACATCATACCTGTGTAGTGAAACGCAGGGTGTCCCCCCCCCCCCCCCCCCCCCAAACAAAAATAAAACAAATCCGGAACCAGGGATTAAGACCTGCAATTTATCCAATTTCTGTCAATATTGCTAACTTGAATTAAAAGTATACACATGTAGTTTAGTAGAGACAACATTTTGCCATATGTTGTCTAAATTTTGTCTAATCATATTCATTGGTTTTTAATATATCAGTATTTAAATGAAAGCACCCAAAATTCCGTTTTAAACATGGTATAGGCATGGACTATGCAATGTACGAATATCATGTTAAAACAGATGTTAGGTGCATTCATTAAAATACTCATATCTTTAAAACCAAGGCATATTTCTAACCGAAGTTTGGCAGACATATGCACAAATGACTTATCTACAACAGTAAATATTTATAGTTTAAAGTGTCTGGTTACAATGGTTAAAATACACATTTGATCCAGGGTTCCGTTTTTTTGGGACGCGCTGTATATGGAAGATAATAGAACGTCTACTAACACGTTTCTAAATAGTGTATGCTTACAGTAAAACCTTTCTATAACGGCCATTAAATTGCATTAAGTATTTTGTGTTAAGGCAGGTAGTTGCATAAAGCAAAGTGAAAGTAAAACAGGACGCTCCTATATGTATAGGAGCGTTCTGTTTTACTTTCACTTTGCCATAAACAGCCACCTGTCCTAAATACAAACTAAATAACACAATTTAGTGGCCGTTGTAGAGAGGTTTGACTGTATTTCAATTTCAGTTTACTTTCAGTTTTGTTTGAATCAAATTGCATTTTAATAATAATGATGATTATAATACTACTACTACCACCACCACCACTACTACTACTACTACTACTACTACTTCTACTACTTCTACTACTACTACTACTACTACTACTACTACTACTACTACTACTACTGACTTTATTTTACGAGAGAAATCATTTGAGCAGGTCAATCTTACCATGAGACCCTCAAAACATATACATGAACACAATAGAACACTATATACATTACATCGTTTATATAGAATTACTATTATTTCATTCGAATTAGGTTGTTTGAATGTACTGCTGGTATATTTTTGCTAAGCTACACCGCATTTCTATACAGCAAATTTCATTCATATCTTTATCTCTCCATTATGGAAAACATTGTTCAGAGCACCAATTCATCCCCAAAGCTTTGGTAGGTAGATCTAAATAGCAGCAGACCAGACTTGGAACATGCTTATTTTTATTGCATGATATTTTTCTAATTCAATTTCTTCATTGGGCTAATCTACGGCCAATTCGTTGATAAATGCCAGTTATTTATTATACACTCGCAGATATATCAGGTCTCATCTACATTAAGCCTTGTCCCCGCTGTAAAAAATAACGTCTGCTTAACTCTTTCGCTGCCAAATTCTGTCGTCTGCTGACCTTGTCTGGTACAATTTTCATTTTTTATATTTTAGTTTCCTCATTTTTGTTTCAAAAACAGTCACAGTAACAAACGGTTTTGATCCTGATGAGACGCCGAGTTACTTAGTTTCTCATCTGGATCCAAACTGTTTGCATTGGTTACTACAGATGCGACGTTAGATTTAGTACAATACAACAACTATAGACCGCACGTTAGATTTAGTACAATACAACCCCTATAGACCGCACGTTAGATTTAGTATAAATATCGACCTTGGAGACAGATGGCGGGTTAATGTAGTGTGCAAGTGGTACAGAAATCTCCTCTGCATTAAGCAGCCACCTGCCTAATAGTATCTAATTTCCTACAAGAATTCCGGTTCAAAGAGGTTTTACTGTAGTACAGATGTGATCAAATGTTTGAGAAACTATCGACTGAGTGTCGAACTGCTTGGACCAGTCTCACCTGGATCCAAAATGTTTGCATAGGTAGTCACAGATGCGACATTGGCAGCGAAAGAGTTAAAGTTGGATATACATGTAGTACAATTTAGAATTCTAAACCGGACGTTAAATTTAGTATAAATATCGATCTTGGAGACAGGTGGTAGCTTAATTCAGTGTGAAAGTGGTACAGAAATCTCCTCTAGGAACGTTCTGCATGACTTTCACCCTGCATTAAGCAGCCACCTGTCTAATAATATCTAATTTCTTACTAGAAACGGGTTTTACTGTAGTATCGATTCGATCAAGCGTTTGATAAACTATCGACTATCCACTGAGTGTCCGAACGTTTGGACCTGTCTCATCTGGATCCAAACTGTTTGCAAATACAAGAACAGAACAGAACATATTTTTATTCAGACGCACATAGTATATGTTCTATTATACATGAGGGAAGTCACACACAACGGGAAAATGTATTTCTCTTTGAAAATTATCTGCGTCATAGCTGAAAAACACAGATTCATTCCCATGTGCCTTTCACAGTTTGGTTCATGTTTGAAGCTGTCAGATGGCTTATCAAGGACTTTGTTGTCCGCCTGATGCCCTTCGAGACATCGATTAAGCCTTATTCCGTTAACCGCGACTTGAGGCTCATTTGCAAATAGCTTCGATCCAGATGAGACGCCGAGTAACTCGGCGTCTCATCAGGATACAAGCTGTTTGACACTGGATCAATAATTTCTCAAAAGCTTGATCGAATCGGATGTAGGCAAAATTGCAGCAGATCGGAATTTGAGCTGATATAATTAGTTACATCGGGACAGTGGTCAAACTCAGTGTTGCATCGTTATCTTTCCCTGAGGAACGGGTGTTTTTGACAGTGCAGATCGGGCTCAAAGGAAGGGAACAACAGCTGGCATGATTATTCAGTCTTTGGAAGTTGCAAATTACACATTTTGCTACTATCTTGATCCAAGAACAGAACAGAACTTTATTATACCTCAGGCACCGGAGTGCAGCATAATGAAATACCATCACATGCAACTGCCGTGCACTATACAGCGAAGCACGGTCACGATAGTTACTAAGGACGAAAGTAATGCAGAAAACTCCTATGGGCGATCTGCATTATGTGACATACCAAAGTCATTAACAATGGAAGTAGGAGTTTCTATCCCTTTGCATTGTTTTTGAGTGCTACGAAATATGACTGGTGTGGCGGTATCCGTTTAATGTGACTGTGTAACGTGTCTACGGCATGCTGTCACAGTGTGGTAGCACTATCTGTAATATACAGTAGACCACTCTTAACCCTTTCCCCGTTCTATGTTTATTCCAATTTTCAGGACCTATTGAATATATACTTGGCCAAATCAGTGATACTGAAATATAGAAAGTGGAACAGTGCAGCAATTTTCGAAAGTAAAGAAACAGATCTATCAAATTCCATTAGCAGACCCTGATCAGACCGCTCCCATAGGAGCCGTCTGATCTGGGTCTACTCTGTTTGCAGATGCGTGAAAGCACGTTATATGAAGGAAAGGGTTAACCGGAGTTCTAGCTGAGAAGAATTTGGATATTTTTAGACAGGTGGTCGCTCAACGGGTGAAAGTCATGCAGAAATCGTCTCTATGTTCATTCGTTTATTTACTACAATTTGTGTGTATGCTTAACCCCGCTTAATCTATAATAGTGGAACCTGTCTTATCCCTTTACCCAATAGCCTGTTTCTAGTTTTGAAGACATATGACCACTTAAAGCAGGTTGAAAGTAAAGCAGAATGCGCCTTAAGGCGCATTCTGCTTTACTTTCAGCCTGCTTTAAGCTACCACCTACTAGGATATAGAAAATATTTATTATGCAATATGTTCATGACTGTATGAATTTGAACTATTTTCTTCAGCGGAGGAATAAATCAAACACGCTAAAAGCCGCTTCTATCAGGTAAAGGGTTAAGCGGACATTCATTTATTGAACACAGGAGTCTTAAAATGCAGGCGGTTGTTTAATGTAGGGCAAATGTAATACAGGAAGCTCCTGTAGTAGCTTTCTGCATTACTTTTGGCCAGCATTAAACTAACACCGGCCTTACAGACCCATAATTAGACCTCTTTGTGATGGCTGCTTAAAGCAGGTTTTACTGTATGTTGGAATAGTACTACATTTGTTTTTATATATGACATTTGTCTAAATTAAAGGTGTTCTGTCTGATTTTCATATTTTATTTATGAAGGTGCCCAAAAATAAGATCTTCGAAGAGAAATTCATTGTTAAGCCTTTACCAGATGTAAATTAATGCATGCCTCCGCATAGACTTGGGATATTTGGAAAAAGAAGTATTCTCTTCTATACTATGATCATTTGATGGTGTTTGCTTAATGTAGGGCAAAAGTAATACAGAAGCTCCTATAGGAGAGCTTTCTGCATTACTTTTGACCTGAATTAAGCTACCACCTGCCTTACAGACCCATGATTAGACCTGTTTTTCTTGACTGCTTGAGACTGATTCTATTGTATGTTGGAATAGTTTTACAGTTATTTTGATATTTGACATTTGTTTAAATTGAAGGTTTGCAAAGGCACTAAAAGGGGTATCTATGGAGTACAAGGATAATCAATATAGTTTTATTAAACAATCCGAGTGTGAAACAATTTAGATCCCGACGAGACATCGAGTTAGCAGGAAGCATATTGCTTGCAAATCATCCACATCATAATAAAGCCAAGTCAATCTACATTGTAGTCTTATGTTTAATGGACACACACACTTTATACTACATAGTGGCGAATCTTATCAGCTTCGAATTGCAATCATCCTATGTACTAGGCCGCCTCACAGCGAAATGATGTAAAATAAGTGATTGCGCAAAAACAGCGATAGCTTTCACTTTCATGAAAAAGAATTATGGTGTTTTAGAACAGAAGTGGTGTGTAAAACTGTCTCAGTATACCATTTGCAGATGAATATGTATGTCTATAAACTGATATCCGGGACAGTTCAATACGTTTAGCCCTTACCCAACTATCCTCGACCCGACTCGCATTGGCAAACAACTTGGAGCCAGATGAGACGCTGAGTAACTCGGCGTCTCACCAGGATCCAAGCTATTCGACACTCGGTCAATCGTTTCTAAAAAGCTTAAGCGAATCGAAAAAGTTAGTGCACGTGATTCAACTTTGGGCAGACATTGTATTGTTCACAGAGTGATAATTCATACGATAAGGTACCAGACATGGCTCTTATAAATTGTGCAAATTGTTTGGGCTGTGTAGCTTCCAAAGATACAGCAGAGATTCTCTACAACGACTACTAAACAGAGGCGCATGTTTGGGTATATCAGGCAGCTTAAGACTGTGTTCCATGGATATTAATGTAAGAAATAATGACATCATAAATATTATATCAATTTATCATACGGCATATGAAATCAGGGAATTGACAGAAACTGTAGTCATATCTATATTAGTTCATAAGCAAACACAACAGACTCCGATCAGACGGCTCTTACAGGAGACGGTTGGGTCTACTCCGTTTGCAAGACGTATTTATGGAGTAACGGGTTAATGCAGGACGAACGTTATTCAGATGGTTCTGATAGGAGCTTTCTGCATTAAGCTCTCCTTGTTGGCACACTTTAGTACTCAATGATGTTTACCAGTACTGAGTTGACATACCTGCGATGAGCATTGCTATCATTATTATAGAGGCCGACGTCTGTAATATGTACATCATGTTTTATGGTATGTAATACTGTTATTGCGTGTGTCATTCGGCTTTGTTCATCATGCTGTGTGGTATTTTAACTTATTATATTGGTAATGTACGTGTCATTCGGCTTTGGTCACCATGCGTTGTGACATCCTAACTTGTAATATCACTTCTTTATTGCATGTGTGGTTCGTTTATAGTCTTCAATCGACTTTTCACTCTGTGCTATTTGCTGTAAATTCGTTGTTCTATTTAACCCTAACGCCTTTTCACGAATATGCAAACAGAGAAGACCCAGATCAGACGGCTCCAATAGGAGTCGTCTGATCAGGATCTGCTCTGTCTGCCAATGGAATATGATACTGTTTCTTTAGTTTCTAAAATGGCTATAATGCCCCACCTTCCTATTTTATTATACATAATTTGTCCATGAATATTCAGTAAGTATCGAAATGTGCAATACACATAGAACAGGGAAAGGGTTAACGAAGCGTCAAGGCGAACGCTGAATGTCATAATGCTCCAATATCTCATAAATGTTGCACTACTTAGTTACAGACGTATAATCTATCCTTGTCGAATGACGCAAGCAATGCCAACATTTGTACTCGTTAAAAACATGATAGAGTGAAATATCGAGAGTTCGAAATATTAGTAAACAAGAATGTAGACTCTTTTAGGCAGGTGGCTGCTTAATGTAGGATGGAAGTCATGCAGAAAGCTTCCGGAGGAGTTTTCCGCATAACTTTCACCCTGCATTAATGTGCCACCTGGGATAAAGATCAATAATGATACGTTTTAGTGCTCGAATAATCAAGTTTTTACTGTACATTTCTTCTGTCTCAATAAAATCGAGACTATGAAACAGATCATTAGACTCTCTCTGGTGTTCAAATCACCATCATCATCAGAATAGTCAGAGTTGGGACTTCTGAGTGTTGTATAGCAAGAGATTTTCCTCAAATCAGTTCTGTCCGTAGTCTTTCTGAGAAGATGTGTTATTTCCAAGTCAGTTCTGTCCGTAGTCTTTCTGAGAAGATTTGTTATCTCCAAGTCAGTTCTGTCCGTAGACTTTCTGAGAGGATGTGTTATCTCCAAGTCAGTTCTGTCCGTAGTCTTTCTGAGAAGATGTGTTATCTCCGAGGCAGTCCGTTCCTTCAAACTGTCAGGCCATAATAGCCCTTGTCTGCAAGTACAGTAAAACCCCTCCAAAGCGGACGTTCAATTTAGTATAGATATCGGTCTTGTAGACAGGTAGCAGCTTAATGCAGGGTAAAAGTCATACAAAAAACTTCTCTAGGAGATTTCTGCGTAACTTTCATCCTGAATTAAGCAGCCACCTGCCTAAAATCTTCTGTACTAGAATTCCGGTTAAGAGGGGTTTTACTGTATTCCTTACAGACATGTCATGGATATACTGACATACCGGGTGACATCAACAAACGAAGCAACCTTGCGTCATAGATAAAAAGATTCATTTTCTCCGCAAGGTTTCTGACAATACGAAACTGTTCAAATCCTGATTAACCCTTTAACTTTATGAATAATCATGTGAGCAATAATGGCATTGTGAAACGGTTTAAATTAGCAAATATATGTGTAATGCTATATGTGTAATGCTATATGTGTAATGCTATGTGGACACAGAACTGTTACGTATGACAGAAACTGTTGAGTCGGATCTATTTTATGCCATAAGCAAACAGAGCAGACCATTGTAAGACCTTTGATCTGGGATTATTCTGCTTGTAGAGGAATTCACAGACTTATCTACAGATTAAAGGTTTAACTCTTTCTCCACAGGTGTCGCCAAAATGCTTCATGACAATCAGTACAGTACCAGGTCATAGGTCGCCTTTTCCAAGTTGTATCTGATTAGGGACTTCACGTTTTGCCTCAGCCACTACATATAGTTCTATTCCCTTGGTTTATTCCTTTGAAGTATATATCTATTAATCTCAATTCCTTATTTTACTGAAATGATTTAACAAAAAGGATTATAAACGGCAATTAGAAATAATTTAGCACCGAAAGAGTTAACAAAAATATAATAGTGTCTTGGACCAGTTAGTAACATCTAGGACAAACAGACCATACAATGTTTAACCAATTTGAATGCGGAAATTTTAAAGTGAGATAGTTCAGCCCAATAATTATTAGCATTAAAGCATTAATTGAATGGAAGCCAGGGCTGCCTCGTCAGAGGGCTAACTAGGGTCCTTTATCTAAGTCTATACTTTGACGAATCATTCCACTTTGAATATTCTGCTTGTTCTTGAATACTGAATATTCAGTGGAATGGCCCATCACGTATTTAACTACAGAGTCCATTTAGTTTGAAGGGGTTAACCCTTTCAACCCCGAATTATCAGAATGGAATGGCCAATATGTGTTTAACTATAGAGTCCACAAGGTACGAAAGGCTTAAAACTGCAAGGGGATGTTGAATGACAAACAGTGCAGATCCTGACTAGAGGGTTCCTCTAGGAGCCGTCCGATATAGATCTACACTGTTTGTATGTGACAGTGCATGGTTATCCAGGGTTGAAAAGGTTAAATTTGCTAGACGATTTGAATGACAAAACAGTACGGATCCTGATTAGAGAGTCTCTATGAGCCTTCTGATCTGTGTTTACACTGTTTACAAATGACAGTACACTTGTTTCCCGCGCTCCAAGAGATAACTTTCCCGCCATGTAGTATCTGATATGATGCGCCTACAAGAGCCGTCTAGGTCTACTCTGTTTGTAAAGGCATAGAAATATGTATTGGTGGAGTAAAGGGTTAATGGAGGACAAACGTTATTCAGATTGATCCGATAGGAGATTTAAGGATGTTTACAAGTACTGATTTGACATGTTTGCGATGAGCATTACCATACTATTGAGACCGACGTCTGCAAAATGTGCATCATGTTTTGTGGTATGTTAACGTGTTATATTGTGTTATTGCAAGAGTTCCCCGCCAAACATTGCCGTCTGCTTCATTTATAGTGTGTCTTCCTTTTTTATTTCAAATTCTACAATCAATGCATCACACACAATGGATCCAAGGAGGCACCGGGCACTCGGCATCTTATCTGGATCCAAGCCGTGTGTTTGGATAACCCCGGCTTTGTCATTGACAATGAGAGAGTGGATATATGCATTGATTGTGTACGTGTAGGTGTATAAATATATTCTGTATTGATTGTGATTGCGAAGGAAATGGTGAGAGAAATGGTTTTTTTTAAAGAATAGAAGCAGACGACAATTGCAGCAGACGAAAACTTACCTAGCAAGCAAGACGTTAATATGTCCCGCCCTTAAAATGTATGACCGACGTACATGTAACAGCAAAATGGTTCTATTTTGAGCAGATTAAGCCATGTAATAAAATATTCTGGAGTAACTCTGATAAATGGGTCACTTATCATGACACAACAGATTTTATCTATTCCATGTGCTAAGATAAGCATTCTACTAGAAAATCAATGTACAGAAATACCTCTCTATTGTGACTACTTCATGAATAAACGCGAATGCCTGTAAAGAAAGTGATTGTTTTATGCAGAATGAAAACTCCCATGTATCTTCCGCCATGCATTAACCCCTTTCTGTTGAATATACATGTTAATTACATTATGAATATTTATTAGATTAATTTTATAATGGCATATGGTATGGACCGAGGCTATTTTAGTATTGGTTGGAACTGTAGTGATAAATATATAGTGTTTTATTGTATACATATATATGTATTGAGGGCCTCATGGTAGATTGACCTAGTCAAATGAGTTCTCTCGTTAAATACAGTCGTTATTATTATCATTATTATATGCGTTTATATATAGATTCCATAAGCAAACAAAGCAGACCCAGAATAGACGGCTCTTATAGGAGCCGTCTGAGCCAATTACCGTTTATGGAATATCGACGAACAACATGCGTTGTTGCAAAGGAAAAACAGAACAGAACATGTCTTTATTCACCTTGTACAACCATGTATACTGTTGATATAAACAATTGTACATGTCACATACATCAAATGAGCCTTAAGACTGATTGACAGTAATTTCAATTACCAAGGAGGTGTCATCGTGTTATAATATCGTGTTATCGTGCGGGTACCCGTTTTGACGCGGACCAATAGTGACGCACCGAAGAATTTGATTCGTTGATTAATTACATACATTGAAAGCTGTGACATCATCATTTTGGATGTAAAAAGAAATAAAAGTGGGTCACGTCATTCACACTGAGGATGACAGTTTCTCTGCTTAGACAGGTAAGAATAAATATTTACTTCAGCGTGAGCACAAAAAATGTATTTCTGGATAAGCCTAAATGTAACTGACCTTAAAACCTTAAAAATCCTTTAAATCCTTAGAGTTCAATGACAACACACATATTTCTGCTGCACTACACTATTTTTGTTTAAATCATACGACTCACATGGTCATACTTAAAAACGAGGCGGGATCCTCTACCACATAATGATTATATGATTTTCTTTGAAATCAGCGAATGTTCAACTTCAGAATGAATAGTTGCTTCACTCAACCTCTATTTTCATTATCATATGGTTTAAAAGTAATTGGATTATCAATGAGGGTTCCAATTTTGATGCACTATGTATGATATTTTGAAAAATATAAAAATAGTTTAGGCCAAATTATCACCCACCTGTTTTAGCAAAATGGGGGCGATTGGGAGGGTTTAATTTTTTTTGACAATTGTTATTCTATTGCTATTTAGACTTTGAAGCAGAGCCAACCAAGCAGATAAAAGTTAATTCCCGATGAGCAAGTTTCAAACAATGATTTTATTGACTTACATGTGTATTTACAAACTGCGTCATTACTGGTTCCCGTGTTAGCTGTACCAGTCATACAAGGCAATTTCTTTCATAATTCCCACAGTCTTTGTTTCATTGTCAACTCGTCATGTTTGAATTATATAAAGAAGTAATTTTCCTTGAAAATATGCATACTTAACATTTTATTTATCTATCACATTTCATGCAAATTACGATACCGCCCATAAGTGCATCATTATCGGCTGCATGGGGAAATATTGCTCCACCAGTGTTCATTCAGTGTGAACAAATTACTGTTTAAAGACAATAGACGAATAACATGGGGTTTGGCAAAGAAGGTGTAAGTGTTTCAGGGTGTAGTTTACCCGTATCAACATACTTGTACAATATTGCCGTACGAGCCGGCCGTTATGGCGACGCGGCAGATTACTTGACTAGGAATCTTGAGGTATCGAGCTTGTTCCCCACTATGGAATGCGGGTCGGGGCATGCCAATTGCCATTTGCAAAACTGCCATTTGCCAAATGAAACATTTACGGACGTGTTCTTCTCGCGTACATATGTACAGAAGTTGGGTATATTATTGTTTTGATAAGGATACAAACATATTGTAGAATGAAGCCCGCCGATCTGTCTAATCCTTGGATCCGCCAAGCACTTTTCAGAGAAAAGAAACTAAAATTAATGACAATATGGCAATTAGCAATTGGCATTTGGCAAATTAGCAATTGGCATTTGGCAAATTAGCAATTGGCATTTTTTGGCAAATTGGCATTAAGCAACTGGCAAATTAGCAATTGGTATGGTCCGATCCGAATTCCATGCGGTACCGACGAGGATCTTACTTCTATAAAATATCTGGACAATATCATTCATAAAGAACACAAAACATATTGTGGAATGAAGCCCGCCGATCTGGATCTCGAAAAGGCAATGCGGTGGCGGTACTTGACCAACTAAACTGACAAATTAGAAATTGGCATTTAGCAATTAGCAAAAAAGCAATTAGCATTTGGCAACTGGCAAAGTAGCAATTGGCATGTCCCGACCCGCATTCCATATCCCCACACATGTCGTTATATTTTCTCTCAAAGAAACCCCGGTTACATTTCGTCATGATCTAAGCTATTTGACACGCAGTCAGTAGTTTCTCAAAAGCTTGGGTAGATAAGAAGTACATGTATTTCAATTTCAGCTTAACTGGAATTGCTCCGGATAGTCTCAGCGGACATTTCTTTAGCAGTATGACCAGGGATAAAAATAATTATCAAAATATGTAAATACAGTTTACCCCTCTAATGCGACCACTTAATGAATGAACATGGGTGTCGTTATAAGCAGGCGGTTGCTTAATGCAGGACAAAAGTAATGCAGAACTTTCTGCATTACTTTTGTCCTGCATCAAGCTACCACCTGTCTCTATCATCGATAATTATACTTCTTTTAGGTGGCCGTATTAAAGGGGTTTTACTGTACGATGAGGCATTGACTTTGCCTCTCCTATTCTAATTATAGTGATATGCAGGTACCTTTGCCCATGTTCTGTTTTATTGTCAATACGTATGTAAGCGTCTTCAAAATATCAGAAAATGTGGAGAAAAACACATTGCTCACAGTGTTGTGGATTTTGTGTGTTGCTAATAATGAACTATTATTCCCGATTTCCCACGAGAGAATCATTTCTAATATTTACTCTTACCTCTCTGTGCAAAACATGTTGCATTAAATTTGGATCTGGTATAAGCAGGACTACTACCTAATGTCAACTATTGACCTAATATCAAACAGCTTGAATCGAAGCTGTTTTCAAGTGCCGGTCTGTTCACGGATAACCTTTCCTTATATAAACGCAATTTACGCATTTGCAAACAGAGTAGACCCAGACCAGACGACTCCTATAGGAGGTCTGCTCTGTTTCCTCATGGAATTTGATAGATCTGTTTTTTTCACTTTCTACCATGGCTACAATGTTCCACCTTCCACATTTGATTAAAACTTTTTTGTCTATAAATATTCGGTATGTATTGCAATTTAGAACAAACACAGAAAAGGGAAAGTGTTAACTGTTTCAGATCAGACTGCGTGCTTGTGCACTTTAGTTTAAATCTTAAACCGTTACTCCATGGCTAATCAGGCTAAACATAATGACATCGTCACTAAATTCTGTTATAACAGCACGTGCTGTCAACAGGGAATTGTTTATCTGTCAACAGGGAATTGTTTATCAGTTCACAAACTGTACTATCAGATCCATATCATTTGATAAGCAAACAGAGCAGACCCTGACGAGCTCTACAGGAGCTTAAAAACGCGTATACATGGAGAAAATGGTTTAACAGGAAATCTTGCAGAGACCGAAAAATTATATAAAACGTGTATGAATATTGCAAACGAAACCTGAATAAGCGAAAATATAAAAATACTAATCAATTATAACACATACAAGAAGTTGTACTTGTAATTTTCAGCTAAATTACAATAATATGTTTTGTCTGAAACAAAAATCACATTGGACTGTTTTACTCTAGTGGCGAAACCAGTTTTTTTTCTAGCCTCAATTGGAACATGTTTTCTACAAACAACATGTGACGTCAGAAGACAATCAAACCATACATTTGTTATTTTTCGAACAATACTATCTTTTATCAAACTATTTTTCTTAAATAATGAAAACGATATTACAATTATCTGTACTCAAAGAACCACAAGACGGCTATAATTAATCGCTTATCGTATTTGCAATCGTAATTACTAGACTATTTCGGGATAACTCCGTGCAGTTACGGAGATGATTCGAGTGATCATAATGGTGCCAGTTGGTAAAACATTTCAAGACTGTTCACTGTCTATATCATCATGCGAATTTGTTTTCAAATTCTTTAAACCAAGAAGCTCATTGTATCAGACAGTTTATATTCAGATGAGAAAACGGGTGACACAACCGTCTTATTTAATCATTTGCCTGCTAAGTAATTTTGTCGTCTGCTCAATTGTTGTCTGCAGCCCAATTGCCGTCTGCAATATTTTCAAAACTACTAACTTTCTTTCTTTGCAGAAGTTGAGTCTGAATAACAAACAGTTTGGATCTGAGATCAGGCCCCACATTTTTTGGGTCCTGACCTGGATCCAGATTTGTTGCATAGGTCATAAGTCGTGGGAGAATCCACCTGTAGCATGCAAAGAGATTTCAAAGATGTATTACGTATCGTACGACGATTTTGGGGGTAAGGACTGAACATACCGTGGAACTTCTATAACGAGACCATTTTACCCTTTCCCTGTTCTATATTGAATATTCATGGACAATATATAGTTATAATGAAATATGTAAGGTGGAACATTGTAGCCATTTTCGAAACTAAAGAAACAGAGCTATCAAATTCAATTAGCAAACAGAACATACCCTGATCAGATGGCTCCTATAGGATCTGAGTCTACTCTGTTTGCAAGTACGTGAAAACACGTTTATATGAAGGAAAAGCTTAATGAATAAACATTAGTTTCTTTATAAGCAGATGACTGCTAAATGCAGACTTAAGGTAATGCAAAATAAAACCTGCATACCCTTTGATCTGCATTAGGCTAACACATGACTTAATCCTTTCCTTGTCGAATATTCATGTAAGAAATAATGACATCATGCATATTTATTAGCTGGATTCTTACAATGGCACATGTACACAGGGGTGTGTGGTATTGGCAGACACTGCAGAGTCAAATCTATCATACTTTCATATACAAACAGTGCAGATCCTGATCAGACGGTCAATACACGAATCGTCTCATCTGGATCTACATTGATTGCAAAAGCGTGAAAATGCGGTACAACTAAAATTAGACATCGGTTTAGAGGTTGGTGTAGAGAGGTTGTGTTGTGTTTGAATTTTATTCCTCTAACTAATCATGGTAATGAAATTAAACGTTTTATTTACGAACCCTGTTGACTAACACATTCATCGTATCTATTAATGTGGGTGAACTAATTGATATAAAACACAGATATTGATCTTGTCAGAGCATGATTGATGGCATGTGTCAGGATGCCTCTTTAAAATTTAACAAACTATTATTATCCTTCATTATCCCCTTTCAGTGTTGAATTTATAGCAAACAATAGAGTCCTTGAGGTATGTAGAGGTATACGTTTACATAAGAGCTTTACTGGCAAATAGTACAGAGCCTGATTAGAGGGCTCCTGTAGGAACCGTCTGATCTGGATCTACTCTGTTTGCAAATTGCCAGTATACTCGTTTCCTGAATTAAAAGGGTTAATAATTTTCTATGATTGTGTGGATGGTTACCCCGTATCGAATAATTGCCCGAACATATAAAGAAAACTTTCGTGTATGACAAATACAGTAGAACCATTTTCTTTATGAATATTAATGTTAACTATGCAGTAAAACCTGTCTTAACCCTTCGCTTGCTAATCGCGTCAACATACCTACCTGTAAATAGTGCAGACCCTGATGAGACAGCTCCTGCAGGAGCTGTCTCATCAGGGTCTGCACTATTTACAAGTTGATTATGCAACCAGTGCACTCCACAGCTGTGATTGCACAGCGAAATACTTGTACACAGTGAAGATGTATGTAATTATACAACAGGGCATTGGTAAAGAAGGAGAAATGTATTTTAAAATTCAGCAAGTGAAGGGTTAAGCGGCCGTCAAAAAGCGATCTAATTATTGGTCTGTAAGGCTGGTGGTAGCTCAATGCAGGTCAAAATTAATGCAGAAAGCTCCTATAGGAGCCTTGCATTAAGCAACCACCTTCTGTTTAAGACTTATGTTTAATAGATGAATGACCGATTAAAACAGGTTATACTGTAATGGATGTATCACATTGTTAATTACCTGAATTTCAGAACAGCATCATTAACATGGGAAGTTTTGCCATGATAGAAACTGTAGAATTCGATTTATATTATTTCATAAGCAAACAAAGCAGACCCTAATCAGACGGCTCATACAGGTGTTTGCAAAGGTACCAAAAGTCGTCAATATAAGACAAGGGGTTAACCATATAGATACAAGAATACCCCTCTATAACGACCACTAAATTACATCAACTATTTTGTGTCAAAGGCAGGTGGTTGCTTAAAGCAAGGTGAAAGTAAAACAGAACGTTCTTTTCACTTTGCTTTAAGCAGCCACCTGTCCTAAATACCAGCTACTTAACTCAATTCAGTGGCCGTTATACAGAGGTTTTACTGTAGTTACAGTTTTATCTCACTTACCCCTTTACTCCATAGGTAACACCATGGCAAACATAGTAGACGCAGACCAGGCGGCTTGTATAGGAACCGTCTGATCAGGATCTGCTCTGTTTGCTTTTGGAATTATATTGATCTGATTCTACAGTTTCTGACATAGCTAAAACTCCCTATATTTATATGCTGTTCTTAGAAATCATTTTATTATTTTTCATGATGTCAATATTTCTTACATGAATATTCATGGGTCGTGACCGTGAGACACAAAGAATATGCTCCGTGAAACCTCTCACACTTGGCCATCACTATCACAATGCTTACAATATATATAACTTGCCGGATCTGTGATTACTTATGCAAAAAGGTTTGGATCCAGATGAGACGCCGAGTAACTCGGCGTCTCATCAGGATCCAAACTGTTTGTTGCTGTTACTATGTTTTTGAAACAAAAATGAAGGAAATCTAAAACATGAAAATTTGTAGCAGACGACAAAGTTAGCAGACGACAAAGTTTGCCACGTGTAACTTAACCCTTTATTCCATAGATACGCCTTATATACGCCGTTGCAAACAGAGTAGACCCAGATATGACGGCTCCTATAGGATCCGTGTGATCAAAATCTGCTCGGTGTTTGCTTTATGCAGTAATCTAATTCTACAATGTCTGCCATAGCCAAAATTTGATGTGTACACATGCTAAGAAAATGCTTCCATGTACTTTTCACATCATTATTTCTTACATATTCATGGATTATAGTAATAGTGTAGTGTAATAGTGTAGTGTAATAGTGTAGTGTAATAGTGTAGTGTAATAATGTAGTGTAATAGTGTAGTGTAATAGTGTAGTGTAATAATGTAGTGTCAACAACAGCAGCAGTAGTGGATGCAGTTGTTGTTACATTAATTGAATTTACTATATTTTACTACATAATGTATGCAGTATCAGTGGTAGTATTGTAATGTTATTTGTGGTGGTTAAAGTAGTGGTCATTTTTGCTATAGTTGTAGTATGAGTTTCAGGTAATTGTGGTTGTAGCAGTAGCTGAAACAGCAGTAGTAGCTAAACAGTAGTAATTAAAACAACAGCAGTAGCTGAAACAGTAATGGTAGCTATAACAGCAGTGGTATTGGAAACAGAAGTAGTAGCAGAGACAGCAGTAGTAGCTGAGACAGCAGTAGTAGCTAAAATTAAATAGCAGTAGCTCAAAACAAAAGTAGTAGCTAACATGACAACAGTAATGGAATCAGCAGAAGTAGCTGAAACAACAGCAGAAGCTGAAGCAGCAACAGTAGTTGTACTAGCAGTACTAGCTGAAACAGCAATAGTGGCACAGAAACAACAGTTGCACTGGAACATTATTATTAGCGGACCAGCAGCAGTAGATGTTACAACAGTAGTAGTGAAAACAGCAACAGTAGTTGAAACAGCAGAAGTAGCTGAAACAATAGTAGTAGCTTAAACGACATCAGTAGTTGTTGAACACGATAACAATGATAATTAAAACAGTAGTAATACTCGAAACAGCAGAAGTAGCTGAAACAACTGTAGTTACTGCAGCATCAATAGAAGCGGATACAACAGTAGTTACTGCAGCATCAATAGTAGCGGATACAACAGTAGTTACTGCAGCATCAATAGTAGCGGATACAACAGTAGTTACTGCAGCATCAATAGTAGCGGATACAACAGTAGTTACTGCAGCATCAATAGTAGCGGATACAACAGTAGTTACTGCAGCATCAATAGTAGCGGATAGTGGCGGATACAACAGACAGTAGGTGACACAAATATGTTCACACCACTGCATTAATACTCGACATGTTACACGCTGTCGTTAATGCGTTCAGTGGGTCATTACTTAAATAGAATTTGACAGTAATATTTATGATTTATTAGAACTATCTGATAAGTCGTTAAACTAAGTTTGTCGATATGTTTATCGTTTTTAAGCCACTAATTAAATAAAAAAAAAATCAATACAATAATGAATCCTTTACCACGTCTGCTTTACGATAGCGTTAGTATAAATGAGGCGGTCTCTGAGGACATATTACATTACAAACCCGTGTAGCCCAGTTACATATATAATAAGGCATCTAATTACGTATAACGTTGTTTTAAACTTTTACTCCATGAATGTCCACCTCGGGAATAATTAAATAAAAAATATTAATTAGCTGTTTTTTTTTATTATGGCACTATGAACAAGGGACATTTTTATCATAACAAACGTAACAGAATAAGATCTATATATTTTCATACGAAAGCATAGCAGATCCTGACCAGAAGGCTCATATAGGAGCTGTCGGATCTAGGTCTACCTTGTTTGCAAATGTCTATGGAGCGAAGGGTTAAAAGATAGAGTCCACATGTCTACATAGTTTGGTGAAGGACAAACAGGACAACGTTCGAGTCTGGGTCCATACTGGTTACAATGTAATACGACCCTTTCTCCCAGATAGTTGCTTTAATTCAAACATCTTCCCGTTGTTAACCCTTTCCCTGTTCTATGTTTATTACAAATTTCAATACCTACTGAATATTCATGGACAAAAAGGTTATAATGAACTATGGAAGGTGGAGCATTGTAGTCATTTTAGAAAGTAAAGACACAGATCTTTGAAATTCTATTAGCAAACAGAGCAGACCCTGATCAGACGGCTCCTATAGGAGCCGTCTGATCGGGGTCTACTCTGTTTGCAAATGCGTGAAAACACGTTTATATGAGGGAAAGGGTTAAAACAGGAAAACCAGTCTAATTGGGCCCTATGGTGTAGCCTTCATAACCCTTTACTCTAATAATACGCTTTTCTATGCCTTTGCAAACAGAGTAGACCCAGATCAGACCATTTGACCAGGGTCTACTCTGTTTGCTTATGATATAATAAAGATATGATTCTGCAGTTTCTGCTAGTTTTTGGGCCTACTCTGTTTGGTTATGTCACTATACAGATCTAATTCTACACTTCCTGTCTTGATTAAATATTTTTGTAATCATTATATTATCACAATAACACGGGTAATTAATATGCAAGGTCTCATTACTTCTCACATTAATATTCATGGAGCAAATCGAGGGCTTGGTGCAAAACTATTCTAACTCCTTCACTAAAGTGAAGGAGTTAGAATAGTTTTGCACCAAGCCCTCGAAATGATTAATATGGATAAAGTGATGACTATCTTTTGTCATAGAAGAATGTAAGTAGATCTACTCGTCAAGAAGACTTTTCTTCTAACTTGGCTACACTGTCTATATAGAGTACAACCCTGCTAATACGACCATCTAAAAGAGGTATAATTCTGGGTGCTAGATGCAGGTGGTAGCTTAATACAGGGCAAAAGTAATACAGAAAACTTCTGCATTACTTTTGCCCTGCATTAAGCAACCACCTGCCTATAAGGACACGCATGTTTATCAATTAAGTGGTCGCGTTAGCGGGGTTTTACTGTAGTTTAAAAGGTAAAAATAACTTCAACGAAAGTATTATACTTGTCAAATATTCATATATTTGCCAGTTTGATGTCATCAAAAAACGACAGAGCCTTGCAAAACATATCTTGTTGTGTCTATTATGCAAATGCAATAAGACGAGAAACGATTAAATGAGTAATATTGTATAAAAGGTCCTGATCAGACAACTTAGGACACGTTTTTTAAAACATGTGTTTCCGTGAAAAAGGGATTAGACTTTTCAAGAAAGTGTGTTTATTCAATTGTTTTGTGCTCTTTTATTGACTTAGAACTTACGTAACCACATGCTGATGTACTTAATCCTGCCAACGGCCGCCCGGCTTCGCGGGGAAAAGGACTTAATCGACGCGTTGGAATGCAGCGTATCTTCACTGGACGTTTCGAGGACAGACAGCGAAACTATTTCCGTTTCATCATGTGGAGGCTACTTTGGGTCTACAATGATAGCAACGCATGTATGTCCCTATCAAAGACATTTAACGCTCGCAGGAAACCGGTATTCTATATGTATATAACAGACAATGTCTAGTGTACGAGTAGAATATATAGACCATCTAATTCTAATAATAACTTTTGGGAATCATAATTATAATATTCCGTTGATAAAGCCTACGATACGTCAAACAGTATAATTGTAACTGGCGACATTAATGTAAATCTCCTTGTACCTCTGGGCAAACATCCTTTGAATGGTATATTATCAAGATTTAATCTTTGTAACACTATCGACGAGCCAACCAGAGTCCGGAACACAACAAACTCTCTTTTAGACTATATCCTTATAACACAGACTCTTACATTCAACAATTCATCAGTAATTGATATTGATAGAAAAATAAGTGACAAGAACCCCTGTCTTGTACATAATTGTACCCGATTATATAAACTGTTCATTCATAAGAGACGTATGGGTTTACAAAAACGGAGACTATGAAAAAAATAATAAATTAATTGAGGACTTTGACTGGGATAGTATCTTAAATAACTGTCAGTCCACAGATGAAGCTTGCGACAAATTTAAATACATTTTAATTATGGCCAAAGCCTGCATACCTACGCGTCAGATAACGATACGACCGACAGACAAACCTTAGATGACCAGCGAACTTAGAAAAGAAATTAAATTACTTGACAAACTGCATAACAATATAAGAATATCAATAGCTCAACAAATTTAGATAACTAAGAGACATAGAAATAAGGTAAACAATATGAAGAACTATGCTAAAGCATTTTTATTTTCGAAAATATAAATGGTTTAATCGATAGACTCTGCACTGGCGACCCTATATCCTACTGGAAACTTATAAACCGACTTACCAAACAAGCAGGGTCCCCAAATGTTATACCACCTCTCATTAATTATCAAAATGGCACTGCTGTGTAGACACGTAAAATGAAAAACAAATACGAGAAACGAAACAATATTTCAAATCCCGTTAAGAAATGGGACATCGCAATGAGAAATGAAATATATTTTTCAAATCAGGTTAACAATTTTTGCCATCGTAACGTAATTTGAAAATTATTTCAAATTCCGTTGACCCTGTGCCTATCGTATATTGTGTTTATTTAATACACATTGAAAAAAAGTTAATATAGAATAAACAAGGGCATGTTGTATTGCTATGCAAGACATGAGTCCCCCACCGGACTGAAAAAAACCTCCACTCTCCCCACCCCACCCACCCATGGTGTGGTTGACCATGGTATATACATGACCACCTGAATGGTATTAATACCTACTTTCATACATTGAATCAGTAAATAAAAAGTTATTGTCCCGACAAGAAAATATGAAAAAGGGGAGTAACTCCAAAAATATTGATGCTAGAGTTATTGCCCTTGTGCATGACACTACTTCTCATCACGCTTGTTCCATATGAGAAGTTTCAAATCAATTGAACCAGTACATAAAGAGTTATTAACTGGACAAGAAAATATGAAAAGGGGAATAACTCCAACAATATAGATGCTAGAGTTATGGCCCTTGTGCATGACACTACCCCTCATCATGATTGTTCCATATGTGAAGTTTCAAATCAATTGAACCAGTAGATAAAGAGTTATTGTCCGGACAAAAAAATATGTAAAAGGGGAATAACTCCAAAAATATTGGTGCTAGAATTATGGCCCTTGTGCATGACACTACTCCTGATCATGCTTCCTCAATGTGTGAATTTATAATGAATTTGGCCTAACTTTGTAGGAGAAATTGCCCGGACACGAAGTGTGACAGACGGACTGACAAGAAAATATGAAAAAGGGGAATAACTCCAAAAAATATTAGTGCTAGAGTTATGGCCCTTGTGTATGACACTACCCCTCATCATGATTGTTCCATATGTGAAGTTTCAAATCAATTGAACCAGTAGATAAAGAGTTATTGTCCGGACAAAAAAATATGTAAAAGGGGAATAACTCCAAAAATATTGGTGCTAGAGTTATGACCCTTGTGAATGACACTAGCCCTCATCATGCTTCTTCAATGTGTGAAGTTATAATGAATTTGGCATAACATTGTAGGAGATATGGCCCGGACAAAAAGCGTGACAGACGGACAGACGGACAGACGGACGGACAGACGGACGGACAGACGGACGGACAGACGGACAGACGGACGGACAGACGGACAGACGGACAGACAGACGGAATCGAGCAAACCTATAGTCCCCCAACCGGTAACCGGTGGGGGACTAATAAGTAGCAGCATATAGATTGAAACAGAAACTACACTATATGTATTATTATGTATTAATATTTATACATTATACTATATATTAGTAATAATGAACTAAAACCGACTTATAGTTCAGACACTTCTATGTCACGATGCACATGTGATTTGCACTAGCACGAGGAACTAGATATAGACTGCCTAGCTGTATATGAATCGGTTTTAGACAAGGGATTTAAGCTATTTCCTTCTTTTGTAGTTTCCCGTTTTTAGCACACCTGAGTATACTCAGTTGAGAGTTTGTTATCACTGTCAGCTGTCCGTCCGCCCGCCCGTCCATTCGTCTTTCAGTCCGTCTGTGCTTTAAACGGATTATTCCTGCCAAATACCCTTGGACTTAATTTTGGAGATCGTTTTAAACATTTTCAATATAGACATATATGGAAATTTAGCCCTATCCCTGGTGGCCAAGTTTTCTTGCATATTAACTTAATTTTAGTAATTATGAACGTTGGCCACCAGAGGACTATTTCTACCAAATGCTATTCAGATTCGACCATCGATTTTGGAGGAGATATTGTTTTCCTCTTTACTCATAAAAGGCAATTTAGCACCAACCCTGGTGACCTGCCTTTTTCAGGTATCGGCATGGTTTTAGCAATGTTGATTAAAGGTTGCCAAGCGACTATTCCTACCAAATTCCATTCAAACTGGAGCACCAGTTTTGGAGATGAAGGTTGTTAAAGGTTTTCTATATAGTTAAAAAAGAAAATCTAGCCCAGTCCCCTCACGGTCATATAGTTTGAGATATCAACATGAGTTAAGCAACACTAGAAGACTATTCCTTTCAAATATCGTTAGTTCTGGCTACTGGGTTTAGAACAAAATATACATAAAGATTTATTTTGGTTTCCATGACAACCAAGGTTCAACACATTAATTTAGCAGTTTTGTCCGACCATGATACTACTATCATTTATGTACAGCTTGGTTACATTCTGCCTTATGAATTTGGAGGAGATGCAGTTTAAAGCACAGACGGACTACATCCGCGGAAACTACGAAAGAAGTGTAGCCGGGTATAGATTGTGGTGAAACAGTTGATAGGCTTAGACTGTGTGGCTTGATAGCGCAGTCGGTAGAGAAGTGGCATGGTAAGCCAAGACCAAAGGCCCTGGGTTCGAGGCTCTTGGTTCGAGTCCCAGTCGAATCACAACTTTTCCCCATGTTACAGATGGTGTCTCAACTATAAGTCGGTTTTAGTGCATTGTTACTAATATAAAGTATAATGTATAACTAATGATACATATAATGTAGTTTCTGTTGGCATTGTATTCAATCTATATACTGCTACTTATTTATTTTATATTAACTTTTTTTAATTTGTATTAAATAAACACAATATACGATAGGCACAGGGTCCACGGAATTTGAAATATTTTTCAAATTTCGTTACGTTACGGAAATTTTTAACGTGATTTGAAAAATTATTTCATTTCTCGTTATGATGTCCCCTTTCTTAACGAGATTTGATTTTTTTCATTTCTCGTATTTTTTCATTTTATGTGTCTACACTGCTGTATTGGACGATCTAGAAAAGTCTACGCTTTTAAATAACCTTTTCTGCTCAATCTCTAGAGTTGATGTTGAAGGCATTCATGTACCTACCTTCAATACTCGTACAGCCTTCATGTACCTACCTTCAATACTCGTACAGCCTTCATGTACCTACCTTCAATACTCGTACAGCCTTCATGTACCTACCTTCAATACTCGTACAGTATTCATGTACCTACCTTCAATACTCGTACAGCCTCTACGTTGGAAACAGTAGTCGTTACTGACAATGAGGTATTGGATATACTACGAAATCTTAAACTTAGAAAAGTGTCCGGTGCCTTTATGGAAAAGAGCTACTGTGATTCCTCTTTTCAAAAAAGGCGATCGACACGAAATTACAAACTATAGACCGGTATTTCTTATTTCATGTACAGGAAAAGCTTTTGAGCGCGTTACTTTAAAACATATATAAAACTACCTAATAAATCACGATTTATTTTATAGTCGTCAATCAGGCTTCCTACCATGTCATACCACGGTTTATCAACTGATAGAAATGTAAGAAGATATTTGTAAGTCATTAGAAGAGAGGAAACATTGTTGTGATTGTTTTGCGATATCTCGAGGGCATTTGATAGAGTTTGGCACAGGGGTCTTATCAAACAATTAGAATGTTACGGTTTCAAAGGAGACTTTCTCCATTGGCTTATTAGTTATCTCTCCAACAGGCGGCAACAGGTTTTAGTAAACAATCGTAAATCCGTTACATGGGTAATGTTTCTACAGATGTTCCTCAAGACTCTCTATAAGGTCTATTATTAATTTTGCTATATATAAATGACATTGTAGATAATTTGGATAGCCTGACCCGATTATTTGCAGATGATACTTCCTTGGCATCTGTGTATTCTAACACTAACGATATTGAGGTAAAAATTAGCAGAGATTTAGATAAACTGCACGAGTGGTCTGTCGAGTGGTTAACAACATTTAACCCTAATAAAACTGAATTATTGTTCGTTTCGATTTCTACTAGTGGTGACTGGGACTGCACTATTTGTCGTGGTGCATTTATGCGACTTCGGCGGTGA
The DNA here is from genome assembly GCA_963576725.1 of Azorinus chamasolen. NCBI lineage: Eukaryota > Metazoa > Mollusca > Bivalvia > Cardiida > Solecurtidae > Azorinus > Azorinus chamasolen. Next base: position 35,453,654 of record OY755246.1, on the reverse strand, counting down.
AAGGGTTAAGGGAACACTCTTACAGCCTGTAAATGCAAACATACACCTAGAAGTTCTCATATCGAATGATGCAGAATGGACCAATCACATTGATGCCATTTATAAATCTTGTATGAGAAAAGTACACGTTCTAATAAAGCTTAAATACACACTAAACAAAGCCATACTTTTGAGAATCTACAAATGTTACATTTTACCAGTACTTGAATATGCATGTGAATTGTGGGACGGTTGTACCGAAAGAGATACACATAGAATAGAAAGGGTTCAATCAGAAGCAGCAAGACTTGCGTGCGGCCTGCCAACTTATGTCAGTTTAGAATCTGTTATTTTGAACCGGAGTTTAAACCTCTGGAACTTCGACACAAAAGGAGAAAAATAACTCTGTTTTACAAAATTCAACACAACTTAGTCCCTTCATAATTACAAATTGTACTGCCACCACTAATCTCAAGTATTTCCAATTATTCCCTCCGGAATCAAAATGACTATATCTTACCAAATATTCGATTATTGCTAAGCGAAAGATCATTCATACCTTCTTCAGTTAGATTATGGAATGGTCTCAAAAACGAAATTCGAAATATTGACTCTCTGAAACGATTCAAAAGTACTATCACACCCAAGAAAACTCGATCACCATGACACTACTTCTTTGGAAACAGGACAGTTAACATCATACAGGTGTAACTTGTTAGAGGACCCGAGCTGCAATTGTGGAAAAGCATGTGAAAATACATATCATTATTTTTCGAATGTCCCTTATACAACCAGGCACGGGCTAATATTTTTCACGAATTACTGTTTCTTTCAGAAATTAATTTGCACCTGTTACTTTACGGAAATCCTGACTTGCCTCCAGACATAAACAATACAATCTTGCAGGCAGTACACCGGTAAATCCGAATCTCCGATAGATTTTAGAGTCAAGTAGTTATTTCAAACCACTCTCTTCTTAATTAAGTCTCTTCAAAGCTTCTCTTGCATATATTATATTACAATTACGGTTGTTGTTTACGATGTGTTTGGTACATTATTGTTAGTATACTTCTATACACTTGTAAACCTCTACTTATGTCTCATTGTACATACTCATAATCTATATCCGTTTGTTTATTGCCTGCCATGACACTATACTTGTATTATCTTGAGAGAGGGCATTATATAATGTTGTAAAAACTTGTAGCCCAATCTTATGCATGACATTATATGCAATAAATATGTTTAAACTAGTAGAATAACGGTCTTTTCTGCAGGAGTCGGATACCTGTGGTCCCTGTTCACCTAATGATGTAAGCAATGCTTATGTTTAAGTTAGCCAGTAACATAGCATATTCGAATAATGAGCAAAAATTGTTATTTTAAGAAAACTGTCCCACCCATTCACACTCACATGGTGGGTGAGATGCGACACATTATGCTAAATATGGCTTTCAGCCAACCTATTAAGCTAACAGTTGACCCAATAGTCATGTACAGTGGCAACTAAGCTAAGGATAGGAATGGCTCTCAGCCAACATATTAAGCTAACAGTTGACCCAGTAGTCATGTACAGTGGCAACTGAGTTCAGGATAGGAATGGCTTTCATCCAACCTATTAAGCTAACAGTTGACCCAGTAGTCATGTACAGTGGCAACTGAGTTCTAAATAGGAATGGCTCTCAGCCAACCTATTAAGCTAACAGTTGACCCAATAGTCATGTACAGTGGCAACTGATCTCAGGATAGGAATGGCTTTCAGTCAACCTATCAAGCTAACAGTTGACCCAATAGTCATATAAATGGAATGATTTTCAGTCAGCCCATTTATTCTAATTTAAGATATTGATGAGCATGGCTTTCAGTCAACTTGTCTGTATCAAGTTTGTTAATGCAGATTATTCTAATTTGTGATATTGATGAGCATGGCTTTCAGTCAACTTGTCTGTATCAAATTCGTTAATACAGATTATTCTAATTTGTGATATTGATGAGCATGGCTTTCAGTCAACTTGACTGTATCAAGTTTTGTTAATACAGATTATTCTAATTTGTGATATTGATGAGCATGGCTTCCAGTCAACTTGACTGTATCAAGTTTTGTTAATACAGATTATTCTTAATTTGTGATATTGATGAGCATGGCGTTCAGTCAACTTTTCTGTATCAAGTTTGTTAATACAGTTTATGCTTTTCCTTCCGGCTAGTGATTTCATATATATTGTACATCTTTCATTGTCTGGATAGATAATCATGCGGATCGTTCCGGTTAGTGATTTCATCCATGTGAAGCGCTTTTGAACGCACATATCCAGTGTGAAAAGAGCGCTATATAAATGTGGTATTATAATAATAATAATAATAAATAGTGTTGGCCTCTGTCTATCATTTGATGTTCTTATAATTTCTGATCAGATCCTTTGATCTGATTCTGGCTTGCAGGCACAGGCATTGTATTTAACATTTTACAAAAGTCATTGCAAGTCAGTCATCAAATAATATTATCCCATCTTAGACGGCGAACAGAGGTTTGGGGAGAGGACGTGACAGTATCACAGGGACATTCTTCGATATAATACATTCTGAAAGTGGGAGATCCTTCGAAAGCAAAAGTAGCAATGCAAAATCTCGGTTTTATTGAGTCTGTTCATGAGTAGTAATTAAAAGTGCAACACTACTCACGCCCTCTTGCATCGGCTTAAGCAGTATTCCATTTTCAAAACCAATATTCATGATGATGATTGATCATAAGAAATACCAAGTTTTATGATATCATGGTATTATCGAAAATGTGCCTTCATTGTAGTAGAGACTTCTCTGTAACTGAATATTCATGGAGTAAAGGATCGCATTATCTGGCACAATAAACGTCATATAATAACCGTATTTACCAACAGGGTTGTTTATATCGTGATGAAAGAAATTGTTCTTCTTTTCTTATTTAAATCTTTTGGTGTCAAATAATTTCCGTCAGCAAACAACGTCGCTTGCTTAAGTTTCAGAGTAGACTTTCTTTCAATTTATTTTCAAAGGCACAAGTGGGGTTTCAAATAGTTTTGAAACTGAAGAGTTACTCGGTGTCTCATCTTAATCCAAACGTTTTGCTATGGTGATCACAGATTCGCCCATTATAGGGAGTTCTACTACATGTATTAGTTTTACGACGACTATTGCACCGAAAGAGTTAGAAGTGTAGTTAACCCTTTACTCCATGTATATTCATGTAAAAATACTGACATCATAAAATTAATATTAATTAGAATGACTATTATAATAGCACATGGGCACAGGAATATTTAGCCATGGCAGGAACTCAAGAATCATTTGCACCATATCATTAAGCAAACAGAGCAGACCCTGATCAGACGGCTCCCACAGGAGCCGTCTGATCTGTGTCTATTATGTCTGTAAAGGCGTAGAAAGGCGTATTTATGGAGAAAAGGGTTAATGTATATCTAGGTCAGAGCAACTGATGAAGATGTATATTAGAGTACTAAAATCGTCATTTCTCCACAAAACCCTATGGTGTGACCATTCTTTAGAATAGTCTCTTCGAGACAATTGAAAAGAGTGGTCACAACATAAGGTTTGGTGTCGAAAAAAGGAGTTCTTCTTGAATATGTTTTAATTTACGCATCAATCTAGACCTCTGCTAGATATATGCTGTACTATACAGTAACAATCCCTTTAACCCATTCCCTGTTCTATGTTTATTTTAAATTTCAATACCTACTGAAAAGTATTGAACAAAATAGTTATAATAAAATATGGAGGGAGGAAATAATAGTTATAATGAAATATGGAGGGAGGAACATTGTAGTCATTTAAGAAACTAAAGAAACAGATATATCCATTTTTATTAGCAAACAGAGTAGACCCTGGTCTGATCTGGGTCTACTCTGTTTACAGATGCGTGAAAATGTGTTTATATGAAGGAAAGTGTTAAAGTGACCCACCAAATATATGTGTAAATCCGGGTCACTAGGGCAGGTGATAGCTTCATGCAGCACGAATGTAACACAGAACGTTTCCATTGGAACGTTTGCATTACTTTCGGCCTATACTAACCAACCACCAGTTTTGAAAATTGCCTACGTGTATTATCAATTTAGATAGGTTCTGCTGTATATGACTAAAGTTCAATGAAGTGTATCAGTAAAGACTGGTAAATCAATAACCAATCATGGCTTTCATTTGTACTTAATACCTCCTGACAAACCACAGAAACTTTTGAAGCAGCCCTGGAAATAGAATCCCTTACATAGACGTTTCAAAGTTCTCGACAACTTTCGACACACTTAAATATCTGAAGAAATGACACAGTTTGGTCTCTAAATGTTAGCCGAGACGAAAGTTTACATTTTGTTACAGTGGTAAATACGCTATTCCTACCCACTTAACGCGTTTCTTACGCGTTACCTAACCGTTCGTTACCCGTTTCTTAGCCGTTTCGTTAAACGGGTTTCTAACCGTTTGTTTACGCGTATCTTAACGCGTTTCCTAAACGTTTAAGAGCCCGGATGAAAGGGGAGTAATCATGGACGAAAGGGGGGTAATCCTTGATATGGCCTTTCTTTACCTGTTGGACACTCCTGATATGTAAAATTAAGATTTCAAAAACATAGTGACAGTAACAAACAGTTTTGATCCCGATGAGATGCCGAGTTACTCGGCGTCTCATCTGGGTCCAAAACCTTTTGCGTCTCATCTGGATCCAAACTGTTTGCAAAGGTAATCACAGATCCGACATTGGCAGCGAAAGGGTTAACAGCATTTAAACTTTTAATTCTAGTTTCATTTCCATAAGATCTAGCTAGATCTAGATCTATATTAAAATATAGATCTACATTCTCATTTCGTTCATTCATGTTTTGTAAAATGTCTTTTTTGCTACTGTACGTACAGTACCGTAGAAGATATAGTAGAAGTATTTTACAATAGATCTAGATCATATCAATCTGAACTATCTTTAAAACTAGAATTTATATTAATCTTAATTGGTCTAAACGTTTGGATTTAACTTTGTGCTGAGCCATAGATCTACAATTATACAAATCATAGTTTTCTTGTATTTTGGAGAAGCTAAAAAAACATACTTTCAGATCATTGGGCATATTATTTGGTATTTCTGTTACGTAATAGTTCGCAACTTTGTTGATAAGGAAGCAGTGGTGTGATCACTGTCAAGACCATTGTCCCCTGCTGAGAAAATAGCCAGGGGATTTATTGACTATCTTGCAGCTTTGATCGTATATTTAGGCTGGGTAAATAATAAAGTCTTCAACTAAGACAATTTATTTTCATGCATTCATAACAATTATAGAGTTAGTATTTTTTTAAATATTCGAATGCTGGGAACAAAAGTACTGACATTTGAAAGCAGTGTAAACACAGACAATATAGCTACAAATTCAGGGTGTTGATCAGGGTCTTCACTAGTATTTTCATAGGCCTAATTAAAAATCATCTAGCAAATATAAGCCTGGTAATAGTGAATGGAATATACAGTTAAACAATGATGGGCCATTCCACTTTTAAATTTCGGCATACAGTTATATGTGAGCATGAAATATGCTTATTTGTTTAAAACGCTTTAGATCTACATCAAAATGATGAAACCACCTTTGAAAACGTAATAGGTTCAGATCAGATTGCTCGCGTGGAAGCCGTTTGATATTGGGTCTGCATTATTTGCTTATCCCATTACATACACATGGATATAACACTCTAACGCCTTTGCGAACAGAGTAAACCTAGACATGAAGGCTCTTGTAGGGAATGTCGGATCAGGGCCCACTCTGCTTATGAAATTATAAATTAATAGAGTTGACTATATTTTCTACAAATATCAAAAAGGCGTGTGCACTTATACCGTTGTTAAATTCAGCAAGATCTAATAAATACTCATGATGTCATTTTTTCTGACAGAAATATTCAAATGGGAAAGGGTTAAGAAATAGAATAGATCTGAATTCTTTAGAAGGTTTCTTCATTCTAGATCCAAAATTTGGTGGTTTACTTTGTGACAGTTTTTTTATCTGAAATGTAGAAACCTACTCAAAAAGAACTAATTCTTCAATCCATTTGTTTGATATACAGTGGATATCTGATATTATAGCTTTGTACAAACATATCGCTATTACCTAAATGAGCAAATCGTCGACACTAGCCGGGATTGAACCGCTAAACGTTCGTTGAGTGACGAATCGATTCTTATTTTGGCTAACCCGTTTCATTCGGACTTTTTTGAAAACGGCTATCATCGATAAGATCCGAAATCTCCGCATGAAACGGAAAATTTATGCACCTACCGCAACTTCTTTGGTATAATCGTTTCTTTACGCGTTTAACGCGTGTAAACCGTTTATCGCGTAACCGTTCGTTAACCGTTCGTTAACCGTTCACTACCCGTTTCTTACGCGTAGAAAAACGGGTAAATGGGTAGGAATAGCGTATTTACCACTGTATGAACAGAACAGAACATACAGGTATATTAAATTCTATTCAACCTGTACATCCATGTACATTGTTGTTATAAATAAATATGCATAATACATGTCACATAAATAAGTCTTAAGACTGACTAACAGTAATGTCAGTCACAATCAATTTAACTATGAGCAAATTCATTACATGAAGGAAAATTGACAATTTAGTTGAGTATTAATTACTGACTGTTCGGGTTTGAGATTACAGCCAAAACGTTTATAGAAACGTTAACACGCGCGTTTCTCCTGCAAACGAATGCTTTATGTATAAAGTCAGATTAACTAATTCCTGTCGATTTTGACTTTGCAGGAGTTAACCAAATTTTACAACGGGTCATGGAAAAAATCAATATCAATTCAATTCCACTGCTGAAAAGTGGAAGCACTATTCCCATAAGTGTGCAAAATATATACGAATGATATATTTTACATAGTTATTCTCAATCCCAGCTTTCATTTTTTTTATCTGACCTACAGTCAAATATATTATATGTAAGGTACTTTAAATAGTACGATTAAAATATATACATGCACGGCAGCTAAGAACTTTGAAACTAAGCACTGTAATTGAATCAACTCGGAATTTTCACTCAGTGAAAGAGATATTGCTTTGATTGTAAAGTTCAAAAGTAGATTAAAGCATATGCACCCAGACGGACAAATTACAGGGAACCAGTTCTACGCGCCTTTGCGTTATCCGAATGTGATTCATATCTGAAACCCTTTATTATCCTCCATTTAAAGACTGACAAAATTACAGGAGTGTTCCCTAATTTGTTCTCATGGTTTATGCTTCACATATACGTTAATGGCAAGCTGTCTGTGAATACAGTAGAACCTGCCTTAAGCAGCCATATATCTATAGAACATGGGAGTCTTAAATAACAGGTGGTTGCTTAATGCAGGGCAAAACATATACAAAAAGCTCCTTCAAGAGTTTTTTGTATCACATTTGTCCTGCATTAATCTACCACCAGTTTTAGAAATGCTGATTTAGACTTCTTTTTAATGGCCGCTTTAGACATGTTCTAGTGCAACGCGTTTTTTAAATATCTCATAACGGTTGAAATAATACAGCTTGCACCATTTTATTAAGAGTTCGTGAACAACGTTTTTTAGCCAGTCATAGTTTCTTGTTCTACAATTTTGTGAATCAGTAATAACAGTTTACTTAGCCAGTCATAGTATCGTGTTCTAGAACATTTGTGAATAAATTTTAGTAATGAAGAGTTGGTGTTTTGTTAGGTAGGTGGCTGTTTAGTGCAGGGTGGAAGTGATGCAGAAAGCTCTGAGAGGAGTTTTCTGCATGACTCTGCATGACTTTCAACCTGCATTAAGTTGCCACCTGTCTTAAAGACCACTAACAATACTAGCTGGAGAGTTTTGGTTATCGAGATTTTACAGTATCCGAATTGTATAGATTTCTATGATGAACTATTGACAGAGACACTCCCTTTTTTATTTAACCCATTACCTCATAGGCTATTTTAGATTCAACCTCTTTGAATAAATTTACTGAAAAGGAGCATTAACTAGAGAAAAGGAAACTTTCAGAATTTTGTAGTTTGAAACCATTGTGATAAATAGAGCATTTGCTCCTGTAGGAGCAAATGCTCTATTTATCACAATGGTTTCACAAAGTGACTTTTACAGAGTCGCCAAAAGTCGTAAATATGAGGGAAAGGGTTAATACTGTCAACAGTACGTTATATTTACCTGCAATACCTGTCACTTACAACACTTTAAAAACTACATTTTATCATTAAACAGTGTCCCTGACAACCTGTCTGCAAAAGCAACTCACATTGGTCATAGCAGTGTTGGTAGGGCCTGTAAGTTTAGAGTGTGGCTACATCGACGAAAAATCCTCTAAGTTGTCCACCCAAGCGAGCTCTAATAATGTGTCACATATGTAGGTGGTTTATTAATCCATTCCCTCAAAGGTTAATTTTAGACCCTACCTCTTTGAATGAAAATGAGCATTTACTAAAGAAAAGGAAATGTTTAGAATTGTGTAGTTTTGAAACCATTGTAATAAATAGAGTATTTGCTCCTATTGAGCAAATGCTCTAATTATTCACAATGATTTTGAAAATTACTTTTACCGAGGCGTCAAAAGGCGTCAATATAAGGGAATGGATTAATGTATGACCAAATAATGCAAAAAGGTCCTACAGAAACTGTCAGCATTATTTTCGGTCTGCATTAAGAAACATCCTGCTTTAAAAGACGCCAATGTCTATCTATACCGGCTTTAAAAGACGCCAATGTCTATCTATACCTGCTTTAAAATACGCCAATGTCTATCTATACCGGCTTTAAAAGACGCCAATGTCTATCTATACCTGCTTTAAAATACGCCAATGTCTATCTATACCGGCTTTAAAAGACGCCAATGTCTATCTATACCGGCTTTAAAAGATGCCAATGTCTATCTATACCGGCTTTAAAAGACGCCAATGTCTATCTATTAAGTGGTCTATGTATAGGGGTTCTACTGCAGTTAGTGTTGTGTGTTTATCTTGCTCCCGTATATATGTAAACTATTTAAATTGCAATGTTTTGAAAACGAATAGTTTTCTAATGACATATAAACTGACATTTTCAAGGCAATGTGATATCAACTGTCCAAATGTGCAAATTACCTTTTGATCGTTTAGTTTCTTCGGAAGTACTTTAGTTAATTGTGCTGCACTTAGATATTTCATGCAAAATAGCATAAACCAAATAACATATTCTGAAATTAGCTAGGGATAAATTACAGACCATTCAGCTCAATAACAGCGCGTGAGATAAACATCTAAAAGAATAATAGCACTGGTTATCACAAACCACGGGAGTGCCAGGCTCATGCGTCGACCTTGACATTGACCATGGACTGCTGTTTTTCATATTCACCGCTCTAATTACGAATCCTTGATTGTATTTGCAAACAGTTTGGATCCAGATGGATCAGATGGATCCAGATCATGGCTGTTTGACACTCTTATCAGGCTCTTAACAGGAAATGTAAACACGTCGTATATGGACAGTGAAGCAGGTGACGTTAGTTATACAGTAGAACCGCTCTCAAGCAATCACTCAAAATCGGACTATTCGGATGTTAAGGCAGGTGGCTGCTTAATGCAAAACGAAAGTGATTCAGAAAGTTCCTCTAGGAGTTTTCTGCATTACTTGTTCTGCATTGAACACGTATGACCATTTATTTTGTTGTATTCGCCTTAGAGAAGTTTCACGGTAGTGATACAAGTTAAAAGACCATTGAACTCTAATATCATCCATTCAGTCATAGAGGTCTTTCATGTACACAAATCACGAGCTATTTTTATTTCTGAAAGGCATAATCCCTTCCATTTCTATACAGACACGTGATCAGAATGTCGAACAGTTTGGATATTGATGTGGCACCGAGCTACTCGGTGTCTCATCTAGATCCAAACTGTTTGCTTATGTAATAACAAATTAATCACCAAGACTGAATGGGTTAAACAGGATGATAAAAGGATAATACAACACTAAAGAGCCAATCGATCTTGCAATATTTTACTAATGTCTAGTGGGACCCTCTGAACTGACAGACGTCTGTCCCAGGGGCATGAAATCCTGTGTAAACACTCGAGAACAAGTGATGTTAATCAAGACATCTAAGGGCATCTTACGGATGGCTAAATCTCCAAAAAGCTCATTCATTACATCAGATATGAATCAACTATTATCTTTCAGAGAGCTATTTGATTGACATTTGAAAACAGTTTCGATCCAGATTAGACAAGTGATTCGGTGTCTCGCCGGGGTATAAGCTATTTCCAGATAATTCGATCATTTCCAAAGACAGTTAATAAATGTATATAACTTTGAAAAGTGCACCAGACACACGTTTGGGCTGACATCATTTTATTTCAACAGGTTAGTGGTTACCAGATGTTAATGGCACAAAACATACAACTACATTGGGCCTCTTTAACTTTGAGCCTCCTGAGTGAAATGTTCTACAGTAAAAGCCTAATAGTTCGGAAATAAATGAACCAAGTAGCTTTGTTTAAGATAGAAGACAACTTAATTCAGGGTAGAAATCATACAGTAAGCTCCTCTAGGAGCTTTCTATATGACTTTCACCATGTATTAAGCAACCTACTACTTAAAAGGTTCTCAAGTCTCCATTCGTAACACTTCGAACTATCGAGTTTTATTTGCCGTCTCATCTGGATCCAAACTGTTTGTTCAGGTAATCACGGATCTGCCTACAACCTACACCAGGTAAAATATTAACCATTTCCCTCATACATATACCTTTTCACGCATTTGCAAACAGAGTAGACCCAGATCGGAGGCGTCTGATCAGGGTCTGTTTTGTTTGCTTTTTACATGATATTTATCTGATTCTACATTTTCGTCAAAGCAAACAGAGCCCATAAACGTTTACAGTGTAAAAATTGAGTTAACACATACTCATGTCGTCATTATTTCTTTCTTACAGGGAAAGGGTTAAACAAAACTAACACTTTGAATGCTGAATTGTCAAAGTGGAATGGTCCACCGTTGCTAAATGAAGAGTATATTCAGTGTGAGAGTTTATGAGAGAAATGTGAATGACAAACAAGTGCAGTCCCTGATAGGAGGACTTCTCAACCTGCACATGATGTTGCAGCCAAGCATATGCAAACAGGGTAGACCCGGGTCAGCTAATAGATGTAAAGGCGTTATGACTGGATGGAACTTACACCAACCTTCCAAATAACAATTTGTTCGAGTTAAGCCCTTACTTCATATAAAGCCTCATACATCTTTGCAAACAGAGCAGACCCTTATCAGACAATTCCTGTAGAGGCCGTCTGATCAGCGTCTGCTATGTTTGCTTGTGGAAGAATATATATCTGATTATACATGCTGTAATGATACCAAACTAACTGTGTGTATTTGCCATTATAAACAATCAGCTAATAAATATTCATGATGTCATTATTTCTGACACGAATGTTCAACAGTGACGTAGTGAACCTGCTGTGTATACATGGATGGAACGTGCATAGAAAGATAATTTATACTATAATTAATTAATCACTTACTGGCATGAGTTATGTCTCTAAATTATTGAATAAAATGAGATCTCATCAGATACGTATTTTATGTCCCTGGTTTATTGCTATTAACCAGCAATATTAATATACTTACTAAACCGATAGCTAACGGTTTCTCTCAATTTCGTGTTTCTATAACAGTAGGATGGTTCACTCTCTTCAGTCAGTACAAGAGGATTGTCTATTCAAAACATGTAATAGAAACGCATAACAAACGTCAGTGTTGGCTTTGTATCCCTTTGAATGATAAATATTGAACCAGTTCCTCCATGAATATTCATGTAAGAAAAATAACGACGTCATGAATATTAATGAGACTATTTATAATAGCATATTATTACGGGAATGTTTGGCCATGGTAGAATTTGTAGAACTTGTAGAATCATAGTTTTATTAAAAGAAAAATATCATACGCAAACAAAGCAGACCCTGATTAGGCGACCGCCGTAGGAGCCGTCTGATCAGGGTCACCTGAACTATATGTGCCATTATAAAAGAAACTGTTTGAACCATTGGAGTTAAACAGTTTGGACCAATTGAGTTAAACAGTTTCGAACATCTGAGTTCAACGAAACATCTAAGAATGGTTTAGAATATCGTAGTTAACCATTTTCTTCATATAAACGTTTTTTCACGCAATTGCAAACAGAGTTAACCCAGATCAGACGGCTCTTGTAGGAGCTGTCTGCTCTGTTTGCTTATGGCATGATATAGATCTGATTTTACAGCTAATAAATACTCATGATGCCACTGTTTCTTGCATGAATATTAAACAGGGAGAGGGTTAAACGGTTTGGATCATCGGAGTTACACTTTTATAGTGATCATTGATTCCCTCGCAGAGTACTGTAATACTAGAGATTCTACTGGATGTCAAAAGTAATGCAGAAAGCTCCATCAACAAAATATTTCACTGTGTTAAAAAATCAAAACTGTATAACTATGCTGACGGTAATACAATCTCCTATTGTCACAAGGATCGTGTTGTAAAACAGCTTAGCTTTATAGCTTAATATAATATTAATAATGACATACGGACAAGAAATGTTTTGGCCCTGATTAACAATGTAGAACCAGAATTATATATTTGCATAAGCAAGGACACACAACAGGCCCTGATCAGACGGCATCTATTGCGAACAATTGTAAATGGTCGTTGAACACCGTGTTAAATGAGCTATCGAGTAATCCTTATCAGCATCCAGACTCCCTGAAACCGCAATGGTGAAAAACAAAATACATCTGTTTAATATTGTAGTTGGTTTTCATACAAATTATTGTGGTTTGACCCATTAAATGCTGAAGTTTCAAAGTGGAATGACCCATCATCGTTCTACAATAAAGTCCAAACGTGCCAAATTTGATATTATGTTTTCAAAACGAATGTCTGCTCCAATTTGGATCTGGTTCAATATGACTTATTTCTGATTCGATCAGAAAACTGTCGAGATGCTATTGGCAGAGTGTCAAATAGCTTGGATGCTGATAAGTCGCCAAGTTATTCTCAGCTGGAATCAAGCTGTTTGTAAATTCCGGTAAAGTCGCGCTAAGAGCGCTAATGGTTGCAAATTCGACCACTGTGAGAAAACACAAGCGTAGGTTTATTTAATTTGAAAGTCGGAAAGAATTGTACTGGAGTTTTCAAACAGTGTGTACCAAGCTTAGAAGACTCGTGCATTGTTTGACGGACCATTCCACTTAAAATTCATTATTTATTATTCAAAGGATCACCTTTGACCATTCTAACACCGGGTCAATTAGCTATTCAAAAATCAACATAAGATTCTGAAAGTAATATTTTAATTGACTGGTTTAATTTTATTCATATGCAGGCTAACCCTGACAAATATCACGCTATTTCTGTTGGTAAGAAAACAAAATATTTGTTTTTAAATGTTAATGTTGGCAATGCATCCATACCCTGTGATGATGATGTAAGACTTCTGGGATATGATATTAACTTCATGCTTAATTTTAATAAACAAATACCAAACAACTGCAACTAAATGTCTTAAGTTCTAAGGTCTAAGTAAGTTCTTAAGCCCTGAAAACAAAATTCTTATATATAATTAATTCATTCATTCAAAGTTTAATGTCTGCCCTTTGGTATAGCATTTCTGTTCGCCAGGCAGTACAGAACAACTTGAGAAACTCCATGACAGGGCGTTACGAATCACTTTCAATAACTTTACATCATCATATGAACAATTTCTAGGAAGAGCAATTTCTAGGAACATGCCAACTCTGCACCTGAGCAAAATAAGAGCTATAGCTCTAGAGTCTTTAAAGGGCCTACACAAAATATAACCTTCTTATTTGCATGATCTTGTAAAGTTGTTTTTATTCTATCAGTAATGTAAATACAGCAGAAATACCAGCTGTAAGAACCTCAAGCTATGGTAGGAGGTCGTTCCGGGATGAATAGTCTTCCAAACAACTTAAGATGTATATGTAATTTCAAGGAGTTTCGAAGACCGAGGCGCACCTGGATTGGTCCATCTTGTACGTGTCCACTGTGCTGTTGAGTCCCCTTTTAGTCCGTTTTTAGTTATGCATTTGCTTTTGTTTGTATGTTTTTATCAACTGGACTTGGATTATTTATACAGTTTTGCTCTTTTTCATCACCGTTCTTTTTACATTTGCACATACATCTAAAGTAAACACCAAAAACAGTCCATAGACGAAATATACTAGATGTTGTATGTTTTGTTTCTTTTCTTTTCATTTTTGGAAGAAAACATCACCTCTGTTGCTTGTCCAGCTTGCACTTTTAAGTTATCTAAGCTTTTTTACAACAAATCTCTTGTTTGCTGGTATGTAAGTGATGTCATGGGCAAATGTTTATAATGCTTATTTGGTTAGCTTTTCTACTCTCTGTATATTGCTTTTATTCTATGTCTTATTTCTGCTTACATATATTTTCTTAGAGCATGTACCTTTTCAATGTATTTTACGTATCTGAATATGATTGTTTACCTATTATTTTAGATCCTCTAAGAGCCCGCGATAGACCAAAAGTCGTTAAAAGTTGGTACTAGTAGCTCCCTTGTCTACGCTCGACATTAAAAGGGTAGTTCTAGGACTGGTCGGCCCGGTGTCAGGATAATGTGACTGGGTGGGATACCCTTGCCATGTACCCGCGGCAAGGGTAGTCCAGTGAGGCAGCACTATAACTTGTCTCAAGCGGGTGCCGTCTGCAAATAACTGAAATACTGTTGGTCGGACGTAAACCCCAATTCACTCACTCACTTCTCTAAGAGCTTCTTTGAACATTGTTTTACTACATAAGTTTATGTATTCACATGCCGTAACCTTTTTTGCTATAAAGGTGTACTTTCGTTTAGCCTTTTGTCTGTTTGTCAGACAATAGCTTTTAAGTGAATATTTGTGTTTTGATTATAACTGACTTTAAATGAAGACTAGCTTATATGAATTTCTCTTACATAACTTTCCATTTTACAGGTATCCTTCTCATTGGTTTTACTTTTTGACATGTTTTTGTTTAATTGTCTGCAAATAGTTATATGCTAATGTGTTTTTTTGTTGTTACAACCGACGTTAAATAAAGCTTCTTGTATCTTGTAATCTGCATTACCTTTACCCTTCATTAAGCAAGCACTTGCTTTTAAAGGTTTCTATGTAAAGTAGATGATTGACCGCTTATGACTGGTTCTACTGTTATCCCATCGCAGTACAACATATAGCCTAGTCCCGAGGTTATAAAACATACAACAGTACAACATATAGCCTGGTCCGAGGTTATAAAACATACAACAGTACAACATATAGCCTGGTCCCGAGGTTATAAAACATACTACAGTACAACATATAGCCTGGTCCGAGGTTATAAAACATACAACAGTACAACATATAGCCTGGTCCGAGGTTATAAAACATACAACAGTACAACATATAGCCTAGTCCCGAGGTTATAAAACATACAACAGTACAACATATAGTCTGGTCCCGAGGTTATAAAACATACAACAGTACAACATATAGCCTGGTCCCGAGGTTAAGCGCTTTTGAACGCACATATCCTGTATGAAAAGAGCGCTATATAAATGTGGTATAATAATAATAATAAAACATACAACAGTACAACATATAGCCTGGTCCGAGGTTATAAAACATACAACAGTACAACATATAGCCTAGACCCGAGGTTATAAAACATACAACAGTACAACATATAGCCTGGTCCCGAGGTTATAAAACATAAAACAGTACAACATATAGCCTGGTCCCGAGGTTATAAAACATACAACAGTACAACATATAGCCTAGTCCCGAGGTTATAAAACATACAACAGTACAACATATAGCCTAGACCCGAGGTTATAAAACATACAACAGTACAACATATAGCCTGGTCCGAGGTTATAAAACATACAACAGTACAACATATAGCCTAGTCCGAGGTTATAAAACATACAACAGTACAACATATAGCCTAGTCCCGAGGTTATAAAACCCTTTGCTTCAGTCGGAGATCATTCTCAAGCATCGGATTTGTCAGATTTTGAGTTGCTCAGACTCTGACCAATAAGATACTTGAGAATCATCTCAGACTGAGACACAGACGTTTTATAACCTTGGGCTCTAGTGATGAAAGTTCGATTTTGTCCGCTGTAATGTAGTTCCATTTTTATTATACTGTAAAACCGGAATGAATTCTAGTAGAATTGTTTTAGATACTTTTAGACAGGTGGCTGCTTAATGCAGGATAAAATCGTGTAGAAAGCTCCTCTATGAGCTTTCTGCATGTCTTTCACCCTGTATTAAGCTGTCACATGTCTCCAAGACCGATACTTATACTAAATAAGTGGTTTTCCTGTACGCGTTTTTGTATTTCTCCACAAACCACCACTAATTTGTCAAATTGGTAATTTCCAAAAGGAGACAACCCATTCTTTAGATTCAAATAGTTGGCAAATGTCATTGGCCTTTCCTTGTAGCGAACATGAGGTTACAATTCGAAATAGTCTTGTCTGCTACATTAACTAACCTTTAACATGATGAGCGAGTATCATCTGTCTAGTAATCATCCAATTCTTTCAAAGTGCAATTTCCTGTTGAAGAGATTGTCACTCTGTCAAGCAGTTTGGATTCGAGTAAACGCGGTGTCCCATCTGGATCCAAACGTTTTGCAGTGGTGTTTTACAGATTAGCTAACATATCGTTCAACGTGAATTCTTACATTGCCAAAGTCGTCGAAAAACGAGTTCCAGGTTTTGCTGCATTGAACAAAACAGTTTGGACCAAGACGATGTAGCAAATAACTATTTTTAACACCATATACATTTTAGAAACTAGATTGAGAAGAAACGTCCATCCTGAAAATTAAAGCAAATCCGACATAGTTTGCAGACGAAAATTAGGGCAACTTTTGACCCGATATCAGGGACCTGGCAGCTTGTGGAGCAAGTCGTGCGGAGTTGGGGTTGGGGTTGAGGCAGGTGTGGGCCGTTATTTTATTTACAGTATTCGCCTGTTTGGGTGAAGAATAGATGGGATAAGTGTAAGGTTGGACGCGTCCCCTCAGTGGCGCAGTGCATTAAATCCAAACCTAACCAAATTAGGGTCGTAGTACCCTAGGCCCAGCCGTTTAAGTAAGACGTTTTTGTACGATATGTCCTCTTATGTAAGTTTTGGGGTCACATATGGTGGTTTGTTTTCGATGAGTTTGATTGAGTTTTGATTTGACCCTTTACTCAATCAACACGCCTTTCTACGCCTTTGCAAACAGCGTAGGCCCA
The DNA here is from genome assembly GCA_963576725.1 of Azorinus chamasolen. Taxonomy (NCBI): domain Eukaryota; kingdom Metazoa; phylum Mollusca; class Bivalvia; order Cardiida; family Solecurtidae; genus Azorinus; species Azorinus chamasolen. The sequence goes on along the minus strand of OY755246.1, from coordinate 35,436,350 downwards.
GATCAGACGGCTCCTATAAAGGCCGTCTGATCTGGGTCTGCTCTGTTTGCTTATGATATAATATAGATATGATTCCACAGTTTCTGCCATGGCAAAAAACTTTCAATGTGCTATTATAAGAATTTAATCTTAATAACATTCATGACGTCATTATTTTCTTGTATGGATATTCAAGGAGGAAAGGTTTAATGGCACTGCGACACAATTGGCATATATGCTGTCAGTGCTGAGTAAGGAAGGGACGTTCCATGCCAGGTGTGTGAGCACGTATCCATACACGTGCATGATTTCTGTTTCTGATGTTGCTGTGGACTTTCACGTGGCACCTCCACTCTGATTTCTGTTCTGTTATTTGATCGAGATAAGACGTCGAATATCTGGATTTCTCATCAGGATGCAAGCTGTTTGACACTTTAGCAATCGAAGCTTAATCTAGTCGGACGTACATGTGCATGTAGTCAGAATTGTACCAGATCCAAACTGGAGTAGACTTAATTTTTTGTCACATCGAGATAAGTGTTTACATACACAAACATGTCCTTTGTAAGTACAGTGAAAATTCGATTATTCGAACACTAAAATACCTATCATTATCGATCTTTAAGACAAATGGCAAGTCGTGCCAAAAGCTCCCCTAGAAGCTTTCTGTAAGACTTTCACTATGCATTAAGCAGCCACTTGCCTAATAGGGTCTAAATTCTTCTTTACAAACAATTCGATTAACCGAGATTTTACTGTAATGTATTGTTTGATATTAGACCAGTGTTTGATATTAGACCAGTGTTTGATATTAGACCAGGCGTTTACTACAGTGAAAGCTCGATGGTACGAATATTTAGAAATGAAGAATTGAAATCGTTTGTGGTGGCTGCTTAACCCATTCCCTCATAATGACGACTTTTGACGACTCTATAAAAGTCACTTTGTGAAACCATTGTGATAAATAGAGCATTTGCTCCTATAGGAGCAAATGCTCTATTTATCACAACGGTTTCAAACTGCAAAATTCTAATTTTTTCCTTTTCTCTAGTTAATGCTCCTTTTCAGTAGATTTATTCAAAGAAGTTGTAGCTAAAAATAGCCTATGAGGTAATGGGTTAATGCAGGACGAAAATCATGCTCCTAGGAGAGATTTCTGAATGACGTTCACCCTGATTTAAGTACACCGATACTGATGTTTGTTTTAGTGTTCCAACTATCGGGGTTTTACTGTACTACGATTGGCACGGTTGTACAATAAAGTATCGCTGATATGACTACTGAAAAGAATAATAATTCTGGATTCTAAAATTTGTGGTAGCTTAATGCTGGACAAAGGTTATGCAGAAAGCTCCTGTATAAATGATATTTGTCCTGCATTAAGCAATCACATGCTTTACATGATCATATTTTAAACAATTATATATGTGGTCGCATTAGCGAGGCTTTACCGTAGCTCAATACAGAAACTTGTAATGATCAGTAATTGATTCTAACTTGATTTGTGAACCAAGCGTTATTGCCATGTATTCAAACACTTGAAAATGAGTTTTCTGAATTAAAATCAAACACCAAATACTACTGTGTCGGAAACTGAGCATACAGTAAAATCTCTCTCAACTGGGGTCTAACTTTGGTGTTTTAAGACAGGTAGCTAGCTTCGTGTCGGACTAAAGCTATGCAGAAAGCTCACCTGAGAGCTGACTGTGCTTCTTTCGTTCTACATTAAGCACCCATTGCTCACAAGGATACTGGTGGGTTTTCAATGACCCTTTCCCTGATAAATATTCATAAAGAAATAATAACACCATGAATGCATATTACATGTAGCTGGGTTTGTATAATGGCACATGAACAAGTAGAACTGTAGAATCAGAGTTTTATATTTTCATAAGCAAACAGAGCAGACCCAGATCAGACGGCTCCTGTAGGAGCCGTCTGATCTGGGTGTACTCTGTTTGTAAAGACGCCACATATGTCTCTTTAATGTAACATTTTAAGTGGCCGCTATTACGAGTTTATACTGTGTATTTCTAAATGCCACTTTGGTATGTTTCATTTAATTGTTCCATGCTACAACAAACTACTGTTGAAAGAGATGGTTCAATACCCAAGGCAATAGGAACATCTAAATGGACTTGTATGGACATTGTAATTCACTTGAAACTATGCAATTTAACAAAGTTCAAACATATGGTTTTACCTTGTTTACAATTGAGATCGATATGTCAGATATAGGCCTAATACTTTCTTTGAAAAGGAACAGTTCGACCTTTCTTCTTTACTACAACCGATTAGCACTTTTTGATGTTTTTATTAATTATTTAAACAACGTTCGTCAACCTATTTATATCTAACAAAGCACTTTGACCTCTTTTGGCGCCAAATAATGTTCGTCTGCACACATTGTCGTTTGCCTTAGTTGTCAAAATGGACAACATATTTTAAAACATGAGTTGTGAGTCGAACCATTTTGATCCTAGTTACTCTGATTCGTATCTGGATCCAAACTGTTTATAAATGTAGTCACAGATTCGCCCACGTCAGCGAAAAGGTTAACAAGTGCGAGAAACAAATCACTAATGTCATTGTAAACGGTGTGGACCCAAATGAGAGGGCTCCCAGAGGAGCCTAGAGGAGCCCTCTCATCAGGTTATGCACTGTATGTCATGTTTCACTTTTCTTTAAAAAAAACAAACTATGAATATTCACAGTAAGCCTGACCTGAATGTTGTAATAGTCCATTTGAAAATTCAGCGTTGAAAGGCTGAAACATTTATCATTTTCCTATTGTCTGACACAGATATGTATTTGAAGTAGAAACTAATTTAGCCCCGATGTAGGCGGTGGATATAGTTTTGCCGTTGTCCGTGCATCCGTTTACCCGTGCGTCTGTGCGTCCACGAGTTCGGAATCATATCTGTGTAAATGTTTAGAGCCATGTAGAAATGTGGCCTCACAAGTATCACTTGCATTGACCACAGAACACCGGTGTCATGGCCATTTATTTGCCAAAACCTTTATGGCCATTTATTTGCCAAAACCTGACCTTTTTGTCTGTCTTGCCAGCTCATGTTTGGCGGGGGATATCAATCCAGTGAATTATTACCATGGCAATGGTATTAAGAGTACAGGAAATACTGTAAACAATTATACATAAAGAAATAATATACACGTTGTAATCTGCGATCCTGAACCATTACCTTACTGCAGACAAGAATGTCTACTCAAACAGCATGTTTTGATTTCTTCCGACTCGCACACATTTTTTAGAAACTACATACAGTAAAATGCCGCTAATGCGACCACCTAAAAGAGGTATACTTCTGGGTATTAGATGCAGGTGGTTGCTTAATGCAGCACAAAAGTAATGCAGAAAGCTCATAGAGCTATGATTGTAACAAACCACGACTGATTTTAGCATTTCGATAAATGCTCACCAGCACAACTATATTGACAACTGGACGTTGGAATCATAGGAGAGCATTTCTTTTTATTTCTACTACAGACATATAAACAATGCATATTTGCATCGAAATTTGACAAGTAATTTGATAAAGGGAAATGTTTAAATTTTCACATCAACCATTTATGGAAAACTCGTCCCGTCTCTAGCGGTCATCGGCCTGAATAATATTAGAAATGGGTCACTTTTTGAAATATTCCTACATATATTCCTAACATATATTGAAACTGAGCGAGTGGTTTCAGATGAGAAATTAATACCCCCCTTTTGAAAAAATGGGGGTATATTGCTTTGCACATGTATGTCGGTCTGTCTGTCGGTCGGTAGATCGATGGTTTCCGATCGATAACTAATAAACGACTTGGTATAGAATCTTCAAACTTGCTGTGGTGGTTTGTCATGACAACTAGATCACCCCTGTTGTTTTTAGGTCACTAGGTCAAAGATCAAGGTCACCATGACCTTAACTGGTGAAATAGTTTCCGATCAATAACTGCTCATAGGTTTGGCTTGGGATCTTTAAAACTTGATGTGGTGGTTGGTCATGACCACTAGATGACCCATATTGTTTTTAGGTCACTAGGTCAAAGGTCAAGGTCACCATGACCTTAATTTGTTAAATGGTTTCCGATCAATAACTGTTTAAGGTTTTGGCTTAGGATCTTCAAACTTGCTGTTGTGGTTGGTCATGCCAACTAGATGAGCCCAGTTGTTTTTGAATTCACTATGTCAAAGGTCAAGGTCACTATGACCTTAACTGGTAAAATGGTTTCTGATCAATAACTGCTCAAGGGTTTGGCTTAGGATCTTCAAACTTGCTGAGGTGGTTGGTCATAACCACTAGATGAGCCCCGTTGTTTTTGAAGTCACTAGATTAAAGGTCAAGGTCACCATGACCTTTACTTGTGAAATGGTTTCCAATCAATAACTGCTCAAGGGTTTGCCTTAGGATCTTCAAACTTGCTGTGGTGGTTTGTCATGACAACTAGATGACCACTATTGTTTTTGAGGTCACAAGGTCAAAGGTCATGGTCACCATGACCTTAACTGATAAAATGGTTTCCGATTAATAACCGCTCAATGGTTTGGTTTGGGATCTTCAAACTTGCTGTTGTGGTTGGTCATGACCACTAGATGGCCCCTATAGTTGTTGAGGTCACTAGGTCAAAGGTCAAGGTCGCCGTGACCTTAATTTGTGAAATGTTTTCAGATCAATAAATGATCAGTGGTTTGGCTTAGGATCTTCAAAGTAGATGTGGTGATTAGTCATGACCACTAGATGACCTCTATAGTTGAGGTCACTAGATCAAAGGTCAGGGAGTCGGGGTATATATGTTTTACAAACTTCTCTTGTTTTAATTACTTTTATTATTTGACTAATTAACCTTAACCCAATAGTGTCCAGTGTCCCTTAAAATGACATAGGCAAACAGTGTAGGGATGAGCCCTCTGACCAGGGTCTGCAATGTTCGCTGAACCCATCAATTTCAACGACTTATTACAGCAAATATTTTGTTTACTGTGCCCTCTCCGCGTGAAAAATGGATATGTTCAAAAGTAAGAACTGGACGAGATTCCCCTAATTAATATGGGAATAAAATGGTAAAGTGTCTAGAGATCATGCCTTCCAGAGCTCTGTAAAAATAAAACAAAAGTGCACTTTAATAAAAGAACACATGGTAGGCTATGGGTATCATTTTCTAATAACCGTGTAAAATTGCGAAAGTTTTATTGAACCCTTTACTTCATATAAATTCCTTTTCACACATTTGAAAACAGAGTAGACCCAGATCAGATTGCTCATATTGGAGCTCCAGGTCTGCTCTGTTTGTTTTTGACATGATATAGATCTGAGTCTACAGTTTTTGCCAAAGCGATCGAAAGTTTCCTTCAAAAGTTCACATTATGAGAATTCAGCTGATAAATATTCCTGATGTCATTATTTCTTACATGTATATTAAACAGGGAAAGGATTCAAGAATCTGGGAAAACACGTGATTTTCGTCTAAAACGCGGGCTAATAACATCATCAACATCGATATTTTAATCCTTTCTCCGTTCAATATTCATTTAAAAACAATGGCATCGTGAATATTTATTAGATGATTTTTTATCATGGTAAAAGAACACAGGATTTTTTTACCTTAGCACAATATTTTTAATTCCAAAAGCAAACAGAGCAGGTCCGGATCAACCGACTACAGGAGTGGCCTAATCTAGGTCTACTCTGTTTATGGGAACATGAAAACGCTTTTATATGTGGGAAAGGGTTAACAAGATAGTGAAAGGATAAACTGAGATGCGTCGTTCCAGAATCAGTGTAACACGAAACTAACCAGAAACCTGATTACCATAGAGGGGAACAATTATTCTATTTACGACAAATGACACTGAAATTAGAGCTTTATCAAACAAATCACCACCGTATATCAGCTCGGTTGAATTGTTCTGTAAATATTAAATTCCGTCAATACCAGAATGAGTCTGTATGATACCGTATCTGATTAACTGACCCAACAGAGTACAATAAATATACAGTTGGACTTCAATATGTTAAACTTCAAGGCACCATAGTTTGTTTTACTAAACTTCGGTCAAGCATACTGGGCTTACGGTTTGGTTTTTCAATCAGCTTATCAGTTTAACTCTCTACCTGTTTAATATTCATGTAAGATTAAATGACATCATGAATATTTATTAGCTGAATTTTTATATAATTGTACATGTATATGAACAAATGTTATTCTGGCTTTGGCAGAAACTGTACAATCATACCTACATGTATATAATTAGATATGCAAACAGGGCATACTCTAATCAGACGGTTCCTACTGGAGCTACCTGGGTTTACTGTGTTTGCGAAGGCTTGACAAATAGTTTGTATGATGTTAAAGGTGCAGTGCAGACAAAAATGCTTTTTTATTTTGAACAATTATGCCGCCGAGAAAACAAAATTTCTGCAAAATATTTAGATCTGGTGCTATTTTGACCACTTCCTATTTGATCAAAGGTATGCGAAGTTCAAATAGAGTGGATCCTGGTGAGTTACTCGGCATTTCATCTGGACTCAAGGTGTTTCCGAATGTATGCAAGTCATGTCGCGGATAGCGGGATAAGGTTTAATATGTTATGAATTCGAGATCATATGTTTTAATTAATGATATTAATGTTTCGTAATTTACAATATATTGATTGTATCATGTTACAGGAGTCCCTATATTCTTTTGCACTGTTTATCGGTTGTCTTATTGTTTTATTAGTGTTAATTAAGTTTATTATCCAATGTGTCTTATGTAAATAAGCATCAATATCATTGACGTATGTTCCTTTCAACAAGGTACATGCATGTGCTGTCATTTGCAAACAGTGTAGACTCAGATCAGAGGCCGCCTTTATACCAGCCCTCTGATCAGCGTCTGCAGTGTTTGTCATTCAAATTGTTCTAGCAGGTGTAAGACTTTTATATATAATGGACTCTATAGTAAAATACTAATGGGCCATTCCACTCTGATACTCGAGGATTGAAAGGTTATTTGCATGAAAATTATGCGTTAATAAACTGACATATTTAATTAGTAATATAATCTAATATCTTCCGTGTTTAACCTGTAGCGTAACGTTTAAATGTCTTCTCATTCTGATCTAAAACTGTTCCATTTCATTGTATACAACATGGACATAGTGTCACACTGTTTGGCTCCTTATCAGAAACTGTTAACAAGGCTAATCACGGATCAAATAAACTCTGCAAACACTAAAGTTAATACAGCTCTTTAACCCTTTACTCCATGAATATTCATGAAACTATATTATAACACCATGAATATCAATTAGATTATACTTCTATATTGGCAAATAAACAAACAGAGCAAGCACTGATCAGACGGCCCCTTCGTCTTATCTGGATATATTGTTGCAAAGGTTTAGAAGACGTAAATTTATGTAGAAAATGGATAAATACCCTTTCATCATGTGATCTCCGATGATTACGTCATTCCAGTCAGATTTGATCATGTTAGGTTTGATTTACCTCATTGCGTGCCATTAACCTTTTACGCCATACATACGCCTTTTAGTGCATTTGAGTAGACCCAGATCAGACGGTGTCTGTTCAGTCTCCGCTATCTTTGCTTATGAAATACTAGATCAAAAATGATTAACCTCTTCACCGTTTAACTGTATAGACGTTTATTTTTGGTGAATATTGTATTGAATATATCATTTGGAAAAATATAAAAATACTAATTTAAAGAATTTGACTCAGATATATTTTCTTATGTCGCTATATAGCTAAATCATTGATAATTGTTCCTTATATGTTTGCTCTGTATATTTCTTACTTGGTAAGTATGATTGCTCATTTATATTTGTTCGGTATATTTATTATTTGATAAGTGTGTTTTCTTATTTGTTTCTTATCACGGTGAAAATCCAATTTCAAAATGAACCAAGATTTGTTTTTAATTCCATGCATTGACTTCAAAATTTCCACAAACTTTTTAATTCAAATTAAACAGGATACTTACTGACATCTTTTCCTATATTTGACTATCATAATACGACATATACTGGTGTTGGAAGCTTATTTATAATAAAATATATATCTATTGGATTTAGTTCTGCGTATATTGGTACTTTACGTTCAATCATATCACTATTGCAATTTATATGCATGTACCTTTGAATGCAAATCGGCTGTGGACTAAATTTTGAGTAAAAAGGGCTATACATTTTGTATTTGATAATGGGCCGAAACGACCAAGCCCGAAACGGAATGGGTCCGAAATGACTAGTAGCGGAAACGGATTGGTTCCGAAACGACCCGACACCCAGAAAAATTTGGCCACATGAGATGAGATTTACTTTACAGAATCGATAGATTAATTTAACATTTATTTTGCAGTTTTGTGCAATTTGTCTCTCTTAAAATCCATATAATAATTGACATGCCGAATGTTCGCGTGTGTGTTTTGAAGGGTTGTTCGGTTTTGTTTTCGTTCATAACAAATATGCTCTTCCAAGCAGAAGGTAAAAATGTTACTCCAGTGCCAAAAATGTAGGTCATACCAAACAATTACACACTCAGACTCTGTGCCGCGGTATAACCACAGCACAATAACACCTGGTCTTCTGTGTCAAACAAATGGAAACGATTGGTTTTCTTGCGACATACTTATTTCCAGCACATAAACAAATAATTTATGTAATTTTAGGCATTTTGAAAACGCGTTGCTTGTTAAAATCTCCACAACTAAGTTTGTCGTTTGCATTTCGTTTACAGAAACAAATAATAGTAATAATCAATGACATAAAAGTATTGCAAACTCAGATTAAATATCGATAACATATTTCCCAATAGTAAAGCGAAAACCGCTTTGACACACTTACTTTCTATTTTCTTGTGACAGGTATACATGTACCATATAAAGTAGAGTAATTTTGGATGTTCATAGACTGAAGTAAATTTAATTGGATCGCAAATTAAGCTTCTGTTTAACTTTTATCCCGCTATTCATGACTTGGCTCGCAGTTGCAAACGGAAGTGACGCCAAGTTATTCCCCGTCCATAGTTTTTGCATCGAATCGGAATGTCAAAATTTCACCCGATCCAAATTTGAGCAGACAATAAAGTTTTACTTTCATAGCGTGGTAGAGGTTAACTTTACATACTTATCTGAGAAAGAAAACATGTTGATTTAGTTTTCCCGTGAATCGAGTGAATGATTTCGGGAGATGTACTTGGAAATTGGCACTTCATTTAAGCAAACATTTTTCAAGGCTAAGACATTTACGTTCTAGCGGCGATATATGTGTTTGATGATTTTTATCACAGTGTAAAGTGATATCACGTTTGCATGTTTTTATTCTTTCTTTCATAAATATTCATGTAAGAAATAATAACATCACCGATATTAATTACATTAATTTCATAATGCAACATGGACATTTGGCTATGACAGAAATTGTAGACATCATATCTGTATTGTTTCATAAGCAAACAGAGCAGACCTACAGGAGACGTCTGAACCAAGTCTACTATGTTTGCAAATGCGTAGAAAGGCGTATTTATGGAGTAAAGGGTTAATTACCAAATACCAGTGACAATGTGTATATGCCTTGATATCTCAGGTGGGGTGGTGATAACCGGCAGGATAAGGACGGAGAGAAAAATAATTACAAAAGTTTAGATTTCAGATGAAAGATGTAGTACTTAGTATTTTTTCTGCTGGATTATTCTAAACATGCATGCGGGGATATTGCACACACTTGAATAATATGGTTTCCAACATAAGAAAACAGTTTGACATCTTATTTTCTGATGCTTGATCAAGTCCCACGATAAGCGAACTCAGATATACAGTAAAAGCCCTCAAGACTGGATGTTCAATTTAGTATAAATAACGGTCTGGGGGACAGGTGGCAGCTTAATGCAGGATGAAAGTCATACGGAAAGCTCCTATAGGAGCATTTTGCATGACCTTTACCCTGCAATAAGCAGTCACCTGCCTAAAAGTATCTAAAATACTCTTTACTAGAATTCGTGTTTAGAGGGTTTCACTGCATAACCTATTGTTTGGTTTTGTCCAATAAAATCAACAACTTTTCTTGTGTCACTTATACTAATTATATCTACAGTAAAACCTCTCTAAACCGAACTTCTAGTACAGAAGAATTTAGATACTTTTATGCAGGTGGCTGCTTAATGCAGGATGAAAGTCATTCAGAAAGCTCCTCTAGGAGCTTTCTGAATGACTTTCACCCTGCATTAAGCTGCCACCTGTCTCCAAGACCAATATTTATACTAAAAATTACGTCCGGTTTAGAGGGGTTTTACTGTATTTAAATGAAGACATATAAAAGTAACCAATTTTGAATAAGTGAACGGGTGTATTGGCGTTTACAAACAGTGTAGATCCTGATCAGGGGGGGGGGCTTCTAGAGGAACCCTCTGATCAGGGTATGTACTATATGTCATCAAGCATCCTCTCACAATATTTTATACCGAATAAACTCTATGGTTAGACATTTTCTCCACCGGTGTGTTTGTGACCTGCTTTGATGAAGCTTGGGTAAAACGAGCGAATTACAATGAAACCTGTCTACAGTTACCACAAACATATTTTAGACACATTAAAACTTAATGCTTTCAAACTTTCAAACTTTTATTATCAATTCGTATAAGGCCCACTTCAGTGGACAGAATTTACGATCACATACACAAAAACATACACCATTTCAACATTGTCATCGGGAACACACAATCATACAGTATAAACAAACAGATGATATATTCTATCTAGATTAAACAGATGATATATTCTATCTAGATTAACAACTGATATTCTACAGAAATAATGATTACATTAAATAGAGAATAAAGAACAGGTTTGCCAGACGAAAGATTTGCAGAAAGCTCCTCTAGGTAGGAGCTTTCTGCATTACTTTTGGTCCTACATTATGCAAGCACATGCTCTTATAGACCGCGATGTTTAGTCAGTGTATGGTTGCTAAAGGCAAGTTCTGCTGTGTTGACCCTTTACTCCATGAATATTCATGTAAAAATAATGAAATAATGATTATTTATTAGATTGTTATAGCACATGGACACATGAACCTTTGGTCATGGCAGAAACTGTAGAATCATATCTATATTATATCATAAGCAAACAGAGCAGACTTTGGTCAAGCCGCTCATATAGGAGCCGTTTGATCTGGGTCTACTCTGTTTTCAAAGGTGAAATTATGGAGAACAGGGTTAACATCTTCTTTTATGTTTTCTCACATATCTCATATCTTCTCACATGTCAAAGACTAAAGTTTTACCTATCTGAAAGAAAACAAATGAACCTTTGAGACTTTTCACGTTTATTTTTCAAATGGACTTTTTCAAACTTCAGACGGATCACGTTTACCGTGAATATTTGTTTTAAATGGTGTAACATGACAAACATATGCAGAACCTGCTGACAGGGCATCTCTACTCTAGGAACCCTCTCATTTAGGTCTACATTGTTTGCAAGTGACATTTATGACTAGTTTCCCGCACTGAAAGAGTGAAGTAATGAATTGGGTTAAAGTGCATGTCTGGGAGTGTGTCAACTATATGGTCTCAAAAATAAATATTGGGGTCAATTTCAGAACAACACCAAATTACTTAGTAGTACAACGGGATAAAACGTGTATCTGTGTTCTAATCTAATTTGGATTTGTCAACTCTATGGCATCAGTGTTCTCTGGAATTAGTCCCGCTATTCGCAATTGCAAATAACTTGGATCCGAGTGAGAAACTCTGCGTGTCAGCAGGGTGAAGCTGTTTGACACCAGGATGAAGCTGTTTCACACCAAGATGAAGCTGTTTGACACTTGATCGATCAATAGTTTCTTAAAAGTTTGAATTGGAAGAAATCAAAATTGCAACAGATCCAAGCTCGAGCAGAGTTTTACTACATGTTAAGAGTTAAATTAGGTTGACAAGAAAGCAATACCTGATTTCCCTTGATTGATCTAGATAGACGAATTTAGATTTTCTTTTACAAACACCAGATCTGTCTTCATAAAGAAAACACATAACCGTATATTGTTGGTTTTACAAACATTACTTACACATATCTGCAAGGGTCATATCGTCAACCAAACGGATGATATAACGTGTTATTGCACGTCGAGTCTTGATGATATCCGCTAGCATCCCCTGAAGACATGTGCTTTTTGTTGTATCATACCTAAGAACATATTTCGATTCTGCAACCTTCTGAAAATATTTCCTATCCTTTTCGCTGCAACATAATTGCCTTCCATTTTCATTTAACCTTTCGGCACCAAATAAAGTTAGTCTGCTAAGATGTCGTCTGCACCAGGTTTCAAAATAGTCTTTACAACAATCTAACCAATGCCAAACAATTTGGATCCTGAGGAGAGACCAAGTCAAGTTACTCCGCGTCTCCTCTGGTTCAAAACTGTTTGAACACGTTAAGAAACAATCACGGCATCAAACAGATTGGATCCTGATAAGATGCCGAGGGTTTCCGCGTATCACCTGGGCCCAGTATGCATAATCATGGAAAGCGTTAATGATTTTGGTGAACTATAGAAATTGACAGAAACAGAGGTTTCTATTTTGTTGTTTTCTTTCATTTACTTAATTATTTAATTCACATAGACACCTTTTAACACATTTGCAAACAGAGTAGACCCAGATCAGGCAGCTCCTAAAGGAGTCGTCTGGTCAGAAATTGCTCTGTTTGCTTTGGAATTACAAAGATGTGATTCTACAGTTTCTTTCAACGTAACAAATCCTTTGTTCATGTACCATTATAAAAACTCAGCTAATAAATATTCATGTTGTCATTATTTCTCACATGAATATTGAACAGGGAAAGGGTTATACACATGTGAGCAATGTGTATTTCATGCTTCGAAATTATGTTTCTGGTTATTGGCGATGCAGACTCTTATTGTTTGTTCAAATTAGATTGTGAATAAAACTATCCAACACCATGTCATACCCCACCAGTTTGTAATGTCTTATTCATATCGTTATATTATTTACAGGCCTTTTTCCTATACGGTGAACAAGCTTTGCTTTTATCAGTATGCGAACCTGAGTCAATATATGAAATATTGAATGTGGATTCATGTTGAGGAATAGACTAGCACTTTCAACCCGGGACATACATTCCCTGTCATTCGCAAACAGTGTAGACACAGATCAAAGGGGAACCTAGAGAAAACGCCTTGTTTGTCATTTAAATAATTCAGCAACTTTAAGTAGTTCATACGGAGTGACCACTATAGTTAAACACATATGACATTGTGCTAGTCTACATATGACATTGTGTTAGTCTACATATGACATTGTGCTAGTCTACATATGACATTGTGCTAGTCTACATATGACATTGAGCTAGTCTACATATGACATTGTGCTATTCCACTCTGATAATTCTGGGTCGATAAGGTAAAATCAATCTACCCGTAGTTATGGACAATATCGTACATACATTCTCCTTTCGGTATAGATCAAGCAAGGGTTTGTTAAGACATACAAGCGCAGAAAATAACATAATATATACAAACATCACCCGGATGATAACATTTCTCCCTGATATTACAGTTATTATACTCGCCTTCTATTTGCAATGTCAGATTCCCTTGGCCATTTTATACAATCCTTTTTACTATCGCATTTTCCTGATTATGACTCATGACTAAGAGATTTTAGTAGTATAGGTAATCGTGTGGTAAAGTTTTGCATGTGAAGCAAAAGACATTCATGTCATTGGTCACGTCGCACACACAGCAAGAAGACATCCGTGTCATTGGTCACATTTACGGTCACGTGGCACACACGGCAAGAAGACATTCGTGTCATTGGTCACGTTTACAGTCACGTGGTACACACGGCAAGAAGACATTCGCATCATTGGTCACGTATACGGTCACGTGGTACACACGGCAAAGACATTCGTGTCATTGGTCACGTTTACGGTTATGTGGTACACACGGCAAGAAGACATTCGCGTCTTTTAATCATGAGGTCAGTGAGTAGGCCACGGCTCCAATCCATTACGGTGTTAATTGTATTTCGTTTATTCAGAGCGATTTGACAACTCGGCACTGTTATATCGATGTTTAATTAACAGGAATCCGTTACGAAAACAAAGCAATTCTTGTAAAGTGCTTTGGATAACAGCTCTTGGGGCAAATGCACTTTACCGTTACGTGAAATGTGATGTTTTGTCTACGGAAGGTTATTTAAAAGTTAATCACTAATTAAAGTATAAACAAAGTACGAGTACTTTTATTTATACCATTCCATTGTGCTATTATGGGAGCTATGGTACCCGTATTCCCGCATAACCGTAATAACAACTTGACCTTTATTTGATACGAACGCCTTTTAATACATTTACAAACAAAACAGACCAGATCAGACGGCTCCTGTAGGAGTCGACTGATCAGGGTCTCAGTTTGCTTATGGAATAATATAGTTCTATTATACACTTTCTAAAATGGCCAAATAGTCCCTTGTTCATTTGGCTATCATACAAATTTTGTTAATGACTATTCTTGAAGTAATAAATTCCTGTATACCTATACATATTTATACATATAGGGTGACACAAAATAGATCTGTTTACCGTCTAGCACAAACACTATGACTGTCGACTATCGAGTATACACTGTATTTTATTCTGACATTGCCTACTCGCGAGTTTGGTTGCACTATGTTCTTCCGTACGTCAATATATTACTAGCAAGGCATAATAATAACACTTTTGTTTTTAAAGACGATAGAATGGAAGTCAGGCACGTGATGTGAACTAGCCACTCCTGAAGCAATCAAAGCGTTGAAATAGCCACTCCTGAAGCAATCAAACGTTGAAATAGCCACTCCTGAAGCAATCAAAGCGTTGAAATAGCCATTCCTGCAGCAATCAAAGCATTGCAGACGCTGCGACATTCTGTGCGTGAGATTTTATGGTCTAGCTTTTTACTTGTATTCTTTGAGTAACTGCCATTGGGGGAATACTTTCATTGATAGTATGGTCACGTGATTTTGTCACATGACTGATATGTGTATATTCGCGCGCTCTTCTGAAACAATGTTACATTTTGTGGACTTTTTGTATGCACTATGTAAAAGTTTAAATTACGTGTGGTTTTTTTCATGTCAGAAAAGGTATACCTTGAGTGTTTCCAGATGCTATGTTATCAAAAGCCTTTAGTATCCATCGAATACAATAAATTATACCATTTTGTCAGGTACGCAAGGGTTGCCAGGATCGACCCGAGAACTCGGTTCCATTGTATTCATTGCTTACGGAAAGTATACAAAACTGAAACGCGTTCGCCCACACATACACACACTTTACGTGTATGACACAACTCTTACGAAGGACGACATTATATTAACTCTGCATCAAATTATGTGGGATGGTATTACATGTCGTGCTTCTCAAGCTGGCAGTATGAATTTTGGAGGATTTCAGATCATTTGTATACAAAAGAAACTGTCTTAAGCGGTCATTCATTTATTGAATACAGGGAGTCTTGAAAACAGGTGGTTGCTTAATGCATGCCAAAAGTAATGCATGCAGGTCCTATATGATCTTTCTGCATTACGTTTGACCTGCATTAAGCTACCACCTGCCTCTTAGACCCACACGTAGACTTCTTTTTGATGGCCGCCTAAGACTGGTTCGACTGTATTCAGATGTTTTATTACATCCCTATTGCGGTTCATTCCACTATTTCGTGCGTTCAGCATTAACTCTGTCTATTTATATCTGATCACCAATAGGAAATGTGTGCAGTGTCTAAACTGTCTTTAGATGAGGTATAATGAATCACACTAAATCACAGATACATTGTTGGGGAGTAATGCGGAATCGTTTAACTTTTAAAACTCTTTCGTAGCCAGATAGTGTCGTCTGCAAAATTTGCCGTCTACTACAATTTTCCTTTATTTAATCCCCTACTTTCTTTACATAAACATTACCATAGTAACTAACAGTTTGGATACTGATAAGACGCCGAGTTACAGGGTCCAATCTGTTTATAGAGGTAATCAACTTTGGCAGCGAAAGAGCTAACTATAAATGTTTCACTTTCATCTGAAATCACTGCCAATCGTTACATACTGTAGAACCTGTCTTATTTATTGACCATAGGAGTCTTAAAAAGCAGGTGGATGCTTTATGCAAACAATTATGCATTGAGCTACAACCTGCCTTACAAACCCTCAATCGGACCTCCTTTTGATGGTAGCTTAAGACAGGTTATACATATAAAAATCGGCCGGATCTTGAAGTTTACCTATATCCCACTCCGTAAAAGTGACTTTTTGAAACCATTGTGATAAATAGAGTCTTTGCTCCTATCCAGAAATGCTCTATTTATCACAATGGTTTCAAAATTATATAATTCTAAAATGTACCTTTTCTTCTCTTGTAAATATAGTCTATAAGGTAATGGGTTAATCCACTTTCCGCAACCTGATTCGTGTTTGCAAACAGCGTGGATTTGGAGGAGACATCGACTAAGTCTGTGCCTCATTAGCATTGAAGTTTTTGGACCGTTTCCTTAACCCTTTCCCTGTTCTGTGTTTATTTCAAATTTCAATACCTACTGAATATTCATGGACAAAATAGTTATAAAGAAATATGGAAGATGGATTAATGTGGACATTTTAGAAAGCAAAGAAACAGATATGAGTAGAAATCTGCATAAACAAAAGGACATGCGGTGAAGAAAATGCAGCAAATTTGTGGAGGCATTTTCTATGTAGAATGGATTGTATGGGTCAGAGTAGCTGGTAGGTCTTTTTTGGCATACATTTTGTATATAATTACTGACAGCGATTACAATTTGTATTATTTTATCGAAATTAAGGCGCAAGTGCCAACAGTCCTTTGCGATCTATCGTGACTCAATCGTTGACAGGTAGGTCACCGTCCGTCAGTTTGTTTGTTTGTTTTGACAGCGCGTATGAATACAGTTCGGTCGTTCGAATGTTATTCACTAGTGAATATATGCCCGTGAATATCAAAAAATAAATGATAGTGTTACGTCACGCTGAAGCCACGAGTTATGTTATAAATCAAATTATATTAGCAAACAGGAGCCGTCTGATCTGGGTCTACTCTGTTTGCTAATGCGTGAAAACACGTTTATATGAGGGAAAGTGTTAATTAAAAAACGTGTTTTCACGCATTTGCAAACAATGTATATCCCGATCAGACGGCTCATGATCAGGGTCTGCTCTGTTTGCTAATGGAATTTGATAGATTTGTTTCTTTACTTTCTAAAATGCCTACAATTTTCCGCTGTTCATATTTAATTATAACTATTTTGTCCATGAATATTAATTAGACATTGGAATTTGAAATAAATACAGAACAGGGAATAGGTTAACACTCGGTCAATAGTTTGTCAAAACCCCAGTCAAACCGGAAGAAGTCAAATGGCCCCAGATCCAATTTCGGGCAGACATATTTGTCACAGCGGAGAAAGGGTTATAACAGTGCAGAGTCTTGATAAAGCGGCCACATAATGTACATCAACATAGGGGTCTTTAAAAGCAGGGTTTTGCTTAGGGCTTGACAAAAGGAACTTTCTGCGTGCGTGACTTTTGTCTTGCAATTAAACTACCATATGTTTTAAAAATCAAGACTTAGATTTGCTCTGTGTTGTCGTATTAGATCATTATAACTGCTATACAGACAATCGCAATCAGTGATATGCAGTTAATGATCATGATTTCATGTTATTACTTCTCATTGTTCCGCGTTGTTGTTACAGCTGCGCCCATATTTTAAAACCATTGAGATAAATGAAGAATTTGTACCATAGCAGGAAATGCTCTGTTTATCATAATGGTTTCAAAATGTGACTTTTACAGAGCGTCAACATGAGGGAATGGGTTATCTGTTGCGATAAATGAAAATAAGCTTAAAGATTATTTAAAAAAAGTACTATCTTACTCCAACCAATTCTGCTGTCAGAAACTAAGCGGTAAACATAAAACAAATGAAGAAGTTGATGATTATGTCAGATTTAAAAATACTGTATAACCCCTATAAACAGCGATATCATATGACACATTGGAAGGCATCTTCCTACACACATGGTACCGATTTGCACTTAAAATGAATATACAGTGGAAACTATACGAACTACAAAATGAACAGATTTAGTGGTATTTAAAATGACATAATAATAGACATGATTCTATAGTTTCTACCATGGCTAAACATTCTACTGTCAATGTGCTATTATAGCAATTAATCTAATTAATATTGATGATGTCATTAATTTCATACATTAATACTTCTTTTGTAAAGAGGTAAACCTCTCGTGGAAGTACTACATATCAATTATATGTATATATGCAAAACCTGGAATAAAAGACTGTCGCTAAAATCAAACTCCTAATATTTCACGAAAGGGACATATCTAATACCTTAAGTACTTATGAATATGTATTTGTTGTCAAGAAGAGTGACCGCTGTTTAGGTTTTATTCTTTATTAAAGTCTCATCATGGTTATACAGTACACATTAAACATATTTACATACAATATACAAAACCATGCCATTCTATATAGAATTATAAGAGACTTGTTACAAATTCATTATACCATCTTACTTTAAACATGCATACATATTCAAACAATAAAAATTGGGATGTTGGCGCTAATCCTGACTCAACGTCTAAAAATATATTAAAACGAAAATAGCTGCTAATATACCAGTACGAAAAAAGAGATGCTATCGCAAC
This sequence comes from Azorinus chamasolen, assembly GCA_963576725.1. Classification (NCBI taxonomy): domain Eukaryota; kingdom Metazoa; phylum Mollusca; class Bivalvia; order Cardiida; family Solecurtidae; genus Azorinus; species Azorinus chamasolen. The sequence goes on along the minus strand of OY755246.1, from coordinate 35,417,623 downwards.
GCTGTATTTACATTAAAACAGCTTAAAAAATATCTTAAAAAATCAAATATCACCTCAAATCAGATTTGAAATGAACTGATTAGCACAGACGTCTCAACAAATGGTATTTAAAAAGAATACCAAACATATTTAAGAAACAATATATTATTTATATAAAAGATTACTACGCGTCTGTAAAATACTGAAGCAGGTTCTGGCGCTTAGCCGTATGATTTTCTCACTGGAAAACAAAAATATTAATTTCTCATCATCAGTCATACCAATGAAGCTAGAATCTATTAAGGAAGCCTTTTCAAACAGGTTATTTCTTATGTCAACGTATTCTTTACATTTAAACAAAGCATGGAACTCATTTTCAACATCATGTTCGCAGAATGGACATAAACGATCATTTACTTCCAACTGTTCATATCGCCCCGTTTCTATACGCAAGGGTGCTACCCCACACCTAAACTTAGCAAACGCAGATCTGTGTTTCAAAGGTAAGTTGATTTTACAATATGGCTCAACAATATATTCATTCTTAAACAATTTGTATGTTCTAAGTTTATTTTGACCTTGTCTTCGCCCTAAACATGAATTAACAGTAGCGATCCAATCTCTGACATATTTATCCTTAAGTGCATCCATAATGTCACCTTTAAGTTTTTCCTGCGAAAAATTACATAATATAGTACAATAATCATTACAATCTAAACACTTAAAGTTTTCAATAACATTATACACCCAATTTTTGCATGATCTGTTAGCTTTATTATGAGCCCAAAGAAATATACGTTTATTTAACCTTACATCTGACATTTGAATAATACGATACCAATATGAGCATATGGTTTCCCACTGTTTTACATCAGCGGGAAACCATCCCATATCTCCAGCTACTGCTGCTGTTGGCGTATATTTCCCAACACGAAGATAAAAACGCATTGCCCTATTATGTATTGCATTTATACAAGAAAATGACTTGAAGCCCCAAATGGCAGCCCCGTATGTTATAACTGGCCAAACACAAGACTCATATAATTTTGTAAAGACATCATAAGGCATACCGCCCATACTCTTATATTTAGCTATTAATAATCCCAGTGCACGACCAGCACTCTGGGCAATGTTTCTCGTCATAATATCATAGTCCAAATGCTCACTTAATGTCAGACCAAGGTATACGTATCTATCAACAACACCAATGGCTTCATCGCCACATGTAAAGCTATGCATCGTTTTACGGACAGAGTTTGGTCTAAAATGGACTATATTACTTTTCTTTGCATTAATTGACATACTATTTAGACAACACCATCTACCTAACTCGCTTACCATACACTGCAAATCAAATTCGTTTTCAGCTAAAAGAACAATATCATCAGCATACATAAGTAACGATATATTATTATCGTTTAAAGTAATCCCTTTCCCTAAAGCATCAATTTTTAATGCAAGGTCATTAATATAAAAGTTAAACAACAGTGGCGACAAAGAACAGCCTTGTCTTAGACCAGAACTTACATTAAACCAGTCGGTAGTAAAATGATTAACTTTGACACATGCTGAAACATTCATATATAATGACTTTATGGCAGTTAACATTTTAGTCGATACCTCTATATCTTCTAATCGTTCCCATAACTTACTTCTGGCTATACAATCATAAGCTTTCCGAAAATCGATAAATGCACAAAATGTCGACCTCTTCAGTTTCTTTCTGGTCTCGATAATGTTCGTTAGAGATGAAATATGATCTATAGTACTACGATGTTTTCTAAACCCGTTCTGAGAATCCACAATCTTATCATTTTCCTCCGACCAAACAGAAAGTCTATTATTAATCATAGAACTATACAACTTATACATACATGGAGCTAGTGCAATACCCCTGTATATCTTCTAATAATGACACATATACGCATTCCGTTTACCTTTCTCCCGGTCACCACGACCTGACTCGCATTTGCCAACAGCTTGGACCCAGATGAGACTCAGAGTAACCCGGCATCTCATCAGGATCCAAGCTGTTTGACACTCGATATGTAGTTTCTCAAAGCTTGATCGAATCTGAAGTAGGCAAAAATTACACCAGGTCCACATGTGAGCAGGCAATCATTTTGTTGTTAACCTTTAGCCTGCTGAGCAAATTATTTTTGCAGAATTTTTCATTTACTACATTTTCAAAATTCAAGCTATGATCAATTTATCTACCAAAATGCAATCAGGGTGTCAAACAGTTTGAATCTTGATGAGACGTCTCATCTGGATCCAAACTGTTTGCAAAGATATTCACCCATCCACTCATAGAATGCTAAATGTGAAGGTTGTTATCCTGAAGTAAAAAGTACCTAGTTATAGTCTACTTTCAGTCCGAATGACCGCTCAGCCAACTATACATTTACTCCCCTGGTCATTGAGCTACAATATTGAGCATTGCTAACATATGGCGCAATCATGCAGCCGCAGTACCGGCGAGTGACCCTCACAGGTACCCATTTTAACCCCTGAGTGGAGAGGAGGTGCGGGTGAGAGACACGAAAAAGCGTCTCTGAAATTTCCGGGAGGGACTGGGATTTGAACCCCGGACCTCCGGACTGATAGTCAAGCGCGTTACCACTAGACCACCGCACACCACTCAGGTGTAAATGATTCAGTCTCGTTTACAAGCAAAATAAAGTCATTGAATCTATGCGGAATTAGCTTCCACCATATTCTGTGTTCTCATATTTATTTATTCCTTATTTTTATCGATAAAGTCAGTTTAATCAGCACATTTTCACGCATTTTGGTAAATAGGGTTAACCCAGATCAGACGGTGCCTACAGGAGCTGTCTGATTTGGGTCTACCCTATTTGCTTATGATACTGTATAGATCTGACTCCACAGTTTCTACCTGAGCAAAAGGTTCATGTGTATTTATGCCATTATAAAAATAATCTAATTAATATTGATGAGGTCATTATTTCTTACATGGATAGTTAGCAGATAAAGGGTTACCCCCACCCAGCTGTGAAACATTAACGCCCCTGCTCTAATTAAGATCTTGTATAATTTTGACTACTTCCGCATTCACCAAGGTTTGAGAAACTACTGACCGATTGTCAAATAGCTTATAGGTGCTATAACAGATCTGGCTCGACAGCTCATAGGTGCTATAACAGATCTGACTCACAGCTTATAGGTCCTATAACAGATCTGACTCACAGCTTATAGGTGCTATAACAGAGCTGACTCACAGCTTATAGGTGCTATAACAGATCTGAATCGACAGCTTATAGGTGATATAACATATCTGACTCACAGCTTATAGGTGCTATAACAGATCTGGCTGGACAGCTTATAGGTGCTATAACAGATCTGACTCACAGCTTATAGGTGCTATAACAGATCTGACTCACAGCTTATAGGTCCTATAACAGATCTGACTCACAGCTTATAGGTGCTATAACAGAGCTGACTCACAGCTTATAGGTGCTATAACAGATCTGAATCGACAGCTTATAGGTGCTATAACAGATCTGACTTGACAGCTTATAGGTGCTGTAACAGATCTGACTCGACAGCTTATAGGTGCTATAACATATCTGACTCACAGATTATAGGTGCTATAACAGAGCTGACTCACATCTTATAGGTGCTATAACAGATCTGACTCGACAGCTTATAGGTGCTATAACAAAGCTGACTCACATCTTATAGGTGCTATAACAGAGCTGATTCGACAGTTTATAAGTGCTTTAACAGATCTGACTTGACAGTTAAAGGTGCTATAACAGATCTGACTCGACAGCTTATAGGTGCTATAACATATCTGACGCGACAGCTTATAGGTGCTATAACGGATTGACTCGACAGTTTATAGGTGCTATAACATGATGTTATTATTTCTTAAGTATTCATGGAGCTAAATCAGGTTAGGCACGGAGTTAGATCCCAAAATGACCACAGATTCGCCACTGGCAGCAAAAGAGTGCAGGAAATAGTTACTAAAGAAAACACGCTATGGTTCAACTATAAATAGTATCTTATATGGATATTGCTATTTTCAGATATCGAGGTTGTGAAATATTAATTCCAATAATTTCGCCTGTTTTAAATTTAGAAAATATAGAACCTAAGCTTAGTATGTGCAACGAACATAAGAAATTTCACAAACTTCCCTGTTATAGTACAAAAAAAGTAACGATATCGGCCTGGTTCTAGTTTCGCGTTATTGTCATTTTCTCAGTGTCAACATAACATTAAAACTATATTTCTCATTACAGCAAAATGTCAATTTTGCCGCTAGCGCAAAATTTCTATATTTGTCAATTGTAACATACGTGTGAATAGTGCTGTACATTTATTTCTGAATGATGTACAGAACAGCTTATTTTATAGCCCGAGTGTTCTAAAATTAAACCAGACTGTGAAACAAAATGTCGGCTCAAAATTGACTACGTCAGATTCGATCTAGCATTTGAGAAAATGTTGATCACGTGACGTGACACAATCCTTTGAGAAACTACTGACCACGTGTCAAACAGCTTGAATGGTGAAGAGACACCGAGTTAACCCATTCCCTAATATTGACGACTTTTGACGACTCTGTAAAAGTCACTTTGTGAAACCATTGTGATAAATAGAGCATTTGCTCCTATAGGAGCAAATGCTCTATTTATCACAATGGTTTCAAACTACAAAATTCTAAAATGTTCTTTTTCTCTAGTTAATGCTCCTCTTCGGTAGATTTATTTAAAAATGTTGTGTCTAAAAATAGCCTATGAGGTAATGGGTTACTCGGCATCACATCAGGATTCAAACTGTTTACAAATGCGAGTGAAGTGGCGAATAGTGGCATAGGGCTTAATAACAGTTTTTTTTACTTTCTGCTATTAACCATTTGCACGCATTTGCAAACAAAATATCACTATTGCTAAGTATAGTGATATAGCTCCTGCTTTGTTATTTGAAAGTGGACCTTTGTAAACCTGCTTGTTTCATGGCTCAGTCACGTTGTTGTAAACATGTTTTGATAAAGTACAATGCTTATCACTTTGTATCACAGGGTATAGTATAATGAAGAAGTGTACTTGATTTGCAAGATACTTTTCAGTTTTCTAACGAAAACCCTTTACTACGCATTTTTGTCATAAAGAAAAAAGTAAGATGTTAGAGTAGAACCTGTCTTAAGTGGTCATTCATTTAATGAACAATGACGTGTTAAAATTAGATGGTTGCTTAATTCAGGGCACAAGTAATGCAGAAAGCTCCTACAGGACGTTTCTGTATTCCGTTTGACCTGCATTAAGCTACCACCTGCCTTACAGACCCATTATTAGATCTCTTTTTGATGGCTGCTTAAGAAGGTTCTACATGGATAGTATTGCTAATTCTTACCTAGGATATGTAATCATGAGCCATTTCAGACTCACAATCTCAGAATTTAATGCAATCAAAGAGTACATTTTGTTCCGTAAATCACGTTTCCAAGGTAATAATTTTCTTCGCTTTGATACTATATCTAGAATTACGGATGCGATATTCGAAAATTTGGTACAAAGCAATTTATGTCATGACTTCCATTATATAAGTAAATGATAACAGAAATGTCAAAGAAAATCGAATTGTTTCCAGATAAAATTATTATATACAGTTTAACCTTGCTAAACCGAAATTTTAATAAAGAAAGATTTACATCTTTTAGGGATGTGACTGCTTAAAACAGGATGAAAGCCATGTAGAAAACTCCTCTTGGGAGCTTTCTGCATAACTTTCATCTTGCATTAAGCTGCCACCTGTCTTGCAGGCCTGGTGTTGATACTGATATAAACGTCCGGTTTACAGGGGTCTTACTGTACAAACTGTCTGACAATATGGTTGAATAATCAATATGTTCAAATGTTAGCATTCTGATTAACTCTTTCCCTGTTCTATGTTTATTCCAAAGTTCAATACATTCTGAATATATCCATGAACAAAACAGTTATAATGAAATATGGAAGGTGGAGCATTGCAGCTATTTTAGAAACTAGACAAACATATCTATCAAATTCCATTAGCAAACAGAGCAGACCCTGATTAGACGGCTCCTATAGGAGCCATCTGATCTGGGTCTACTCTGTTTGCAGATGCGTGAAAACACGTTTATATGAGGGAAATGGTTAACAATAACAGAAAGGACTGGACAAATGTAGAACATGACGTAACTCTCTACAGCGGTCTGCCATAGTTTGATCACATGATGTACACCATGGTCACGTGGATGTTGTGGTGGCAGGGATCTCTTCCGCGTAGCGATTAGGGGAGATAACTGCGTTGGAGGTTGGGTCTAGTTATGATCTGTTTGCAGCAGCTGTGTACACAATACAGCCCCATATTTTTGTGTAAAATATATATAACGAGTTGTAAACATTCATCACAGAAGAACCCCTTTAAACTGGAAGTTTATTAAGGAACAATTTATGTCTTTTTAGGCAGGTGGTTGCTTAATGCAGGATGAAAGTCATGCAGAAAGGTCCTTTGGGAGCTTTCTGCATGAGTTTCAACCTACATTAATCTACCACCTGCCTGAAAGACCTGTTTTGATACCACCTTTAACGCCCGGTTTAGAGTGGTATTACTGTACTTTGATGTTTTGACATAGTTCTCAGTCCTCAGATTTTACTCGACATGTCTATTTCTGTTTGAACCGCTCAAAGTAACATGCCTCGCCCCTTGTCTAAATTCATATACAGACACGTGTCCACTTATTTGACTCAGAGGCACACATTACTTTTTATGAACTATTTCGCTGCTTAAAATGGTCGTCTGCTACACTTTGCGTTTCTATAATTTTCTCCATTTTTCATTCTAAACCATTACCATAGTAACAAACAGTTTGGATCCTGATGAACCGCCGAGTTACGTGTCGGCTAATCTAGATCCAAAGTGTGCATTAGTAATTAGATTGGCAAACTTTGCACAGTAAAAGAGTTCAACAATAATTACATTTCAAATGTTCCTCCTTTACAGCGAATCTCTGACTGGAGTAAATTACGAGATCAATCAAAAATATACATTTGGGAGCTATATGAACCTTTTGTGTTGCTGTGTCATTAAACCGTACACACATATGCAGGCACGTATGCAGGCACGAACATAACGTACACACGCACACACACGCACGCATGCACACGCACATATTCACCCAATGTTATATGTAACATTTTTCATATATCTATCTCCCTTGAATTGATATTGCTCGCATTTTCAATGTTCATTTTTCTTCTAAATTGCTTTCTTATTGCCACAATATATCAGGAAGTATAAAATGAGCTTTTCATTTCAAGACTTTTGCAGATTTCTACTGGGAAATGTGGCTCCATACAAGATCATTTCTCACAAACATTTAACCAGTATTCAATAAAATTCATATTTGTAAGAAAGGTGAAGAAACGCGTAACAATAGACACAGTGCTGTTTGAGTACTATTTCCCTGAGAGAGTTTGGTCAGAATACCCCCCCCCCCCCCCCCACGCACACCTATTTTTAAGACTGATGAATTGACAAATGATACCATTAACGAAAGCAAATGGGAAAATGTTTATTAAAACCTCTCTTAACCGGGCGTTGAATTTGGTATAAATATCGGTCTTGGAGACAGATGTCAACTTAATGCAGTGTGAAAGTCATGCAAAAAGCTCCTCTATGAGCTTTCTGTATGACTTTCATCCCGTATTAAGCAGCCACCTGTCTAAAAGTATATCAATTTTTCTCTACCAGAATTCTGGTTTAGAGAGATTTAACTCTATACATAGATCCGGCAGAGATTTTTCCGCAGAGTTTTCTATTGGCACCTTTACACACAGAGTAGACCCAGATCAGACGGCCGCTATAGGAGCAAACAGAGTAGACCCAGATCAGACAGCCGCTATAGGAGCAAACAGAGTAGACCCAGATCAGACAGCCGCTATAGGAGCAAACAGAGTAGACCCAGATCAGACGGCCGCTATAGGAGCAAACAGAGTAGACACAGATCAGACGGCCGCTATAGGAGCAAACAGAGTAGACCCAGATCAGACGGCCGCTATAGGAGAAACCAGAGTAGACCCAGATCAGACGACCGCTATAGGAGCCGTCTGATAAGAGACACATCTGTTTGCTAATGTAATAACATACATGTAGATCTGTTTCTACATTTTCTGAAATGGCAATAGCCACCTTGTTCACCATGCCATTATAAAAAGCAGGTAATGAATATTCATGATGTCATTATTTCAGACATTAATATTCATGGAGTAAAGATAAAACATGCATTCTGCTTTTTTTTATGTTTCCAAATGTTTTCCATTTTGTAAAAATACCCCAACAAAATAAAATCATTAAATAGTGTACTTGGCGTCACATCTGGCTCCAAAGTGTTTGAAAAGGTACGCAAAGGTATTATCAATATGGTTGAACTGAAATGCGCCATTTTAAACTCTTTCGCTGACAAACAGTCAAACAGAGAGTGTCACGTACGTAATGACACCACACCAAACACCACCATACAAGAAACACCCGCAAGACAAAACCCAACAGGATGCATATCAAGAAGTGAAACATTAAACATTAAGCATTGTGACACCGCATAGACGTGTCGCCGCATATAATTGACCAGTTTCGTCTATGCGGTGATTTGCAACGCATAGACAGGTCCCTGTCTATGCGGCGAAAAAGCACACTTGCGCCGCATGGATGATACCAAATATATACAATTTAGCTAGTCTGTGTTACTATACCACCGTAGAATTTAAAGGAGAGGGGATGATATCGCGATCGGACTGCCATTCTGCTCATATGTCCGTCCGTCCGCTTGTTTGTCTTTAGACACACATTATCTATACATTAAACACATGACCCAAATAAAACAAAATTTCATAGAAGCAATCGTCTTTTCCAGAGGAATTTATTCTCTTTTTTCAGAAACTACTCGCAGTTGAAAATAATTCCGCAAATAGTTTTCTTTTAGAAACAAAATTTATTCATAGTTCATTTTAAGCAGAACTCTAGCTTCCGTTTAAACAAAATTGACAGACTTAACTATTTATAAAAAACCAAAGCAACCATCATATGTTGCAGTGATTGCACACTGAATAACAAATAATTCCTTTGGTGTTTTTTTTATTATTGTGTTTGGTGATTCTTTTTACTATTTTTCTAAAACGCTTAAACAAATTTCTGTAATGTTTGTTAACTACAGGTCAAGTACTTATGGAGCATTGTGTGCCGCAAATGATGTGATTAAAAGAAAACTAAGGTACACAGCTTCACATGAAGGTGAATATTTATGTAAGGTTTGGTGATTCTGTATTAAGTAGTAAAATTGCTATGCTCACTGCAAGGTTATACGGTAGAGACAAAATCAATTAAGACAAAGTCAAGGGCTAGTTATGTTGTCTATAATGCAAATATATGAAAACAAAAACCAAGGTTTACCCTTTTGAATTCAAATGAACATATATGTAAAGTTTCGTCAGTATATGTTAAATTGTTGAGGAGTTACTGTGACAATAAGATCATATTATATAAGCAACTATTGTATTAAAGATCTCCATTTTGACTTAGTCAATGACTATAACTCTGTCAGAACACAGGTTCACAACTTTGCATTTCAACAAACCTTCGTTTAAAGGTTTGGGACTCTATTTCTCTAACAGTAAAGCAGCTAGGCACGCATGATATTTTGGGACGTTCGGAAGAAATGACGGACAAGAGGAAATATCTGGCCACTACCGCCGCCACCGCCGCCGCTGTAATCATCATCATCGTCATCATCATCAGCAACAGCAGCAGCATCATCATCCTTATCACCATTAACATCATCATTATCTGTCTATGCAGCAAAAATGCACACTTGTACCGCATAGACAGGGCCACCTGTGTATACGTTGTGCGTCGCCGCATAGACGAAACCACCCAGTCTATGCGTTGCAAATATCCGCATAGACGGGACCGGTCACGTCTATGCACCAACACGTCTATGCGGCGCCACAACGCATATTAAATAACAAAGCTGACCATAGGGTGAAAGCAGGAGTACTGACCATAGGGTGAAAGCAGGAGTACTGCCTTGGAACGGTCAGTAGCCAAAAATGGCTACTGGGGGATTAAACCCTTTTCAATCACTTTTGTTTCAAAACCAGTCACAGTAATAAACAGTTTGGACCCTGATCTGGATCCAAACTGTTTGCATATGTAAACACAGAGCGACATTAGCGGCTAAAGTAAACACTGATTTCCGATTTGCAAAAAAGCAAAGGGGTTCTGTATCCATAAATCATTATAAAAATATCATTGACTATGATGAATATTCTTGATGTCATATTTTATGGAATAAATGCCTAATGACCTCGGCGATGTCGCCGTATTGGAAGACACATACTTCCCCACAAACTTATTTTTCTGCTAAAAATCCAATGAACTATCTGGTGTTAATGCTCTTGGAGTGCATGCTGTTTTATGTGCGATGTCTAGGTAATTACAGAATTGCAAGCTATAAATTGGTTTTAATTTCCACGCATCGGTTCATGATTTGCCTCATAAGGCGGAAATCAGGGTTTGATGTTACAAAATTGCTCCATAACTTACATTCATTAACTCTTTGTATGTGGAAAGCGAATGCACTGGCATTTGAAAACAGTGTAGACTCAGATCAGAGAGATCCTAGAGGAGCTCCTACAGGAGCCCTGTGATCAGGGTATGCACTATTTGTCATTCAAACTTCTCTGCCAGAGTTTGCCCTTTCATACTATATAGACACTACCAATAAACAATGATAGGCTATTCCACTTTGTTAATTCAGCGTTGAAAGAGTAAAACACCTAAGACATTACTTTTACCATAAGAACTTTAATTATAAAGGAGAGTTCCAGATAAGATGCGTAAATTAAAGCATTTTCAAGAATAATTTCTTTATTTCTCTACCAACCTCTGAGCTATGGCCACGCCTTAGAATCGTCTCGGCGAGACGATTCTAACGAATGGTTACAACAAACGACTTGTCGGAGAAATGACGGTTTGAGCATTTGAGTACTCACCTTTATCTGTAGCTCTGTATAAAGTATATGTTTTTTATAATAATACACATGCCAATAAGTTGCTCCTTATATTCTCGACCAAAATGTCAAGGGCTTGGAAATGATGTCATGGTGCTATATATAGTCCATGCATGAGCCACATCCTCACCAATGGGCCACTTGTACCATTAGAGAAGAACGAAGGCATGCTGTAAGATGAACATTCTTTTTCACGCACATGCAAACAAAGTAGTTCAATATCAGACGGCTCCTATAGTAGCCGTCTATTCAGGGTCTAGTCTGTTTGCTTATGACATAATATAGGTCTGATTACACAGTTTTTGACAGAGCAAAACAAATTCCCTTGAAAGTTTTACCATATAAATATCCATGATGTCATTATTTCTGATATGAATATTGAACAGGGAAAGAGTAATGCAGGCATTCGATATGCTTGACATGTGTAGATCCGATAAACTTTGAATGATGACATTTGCAAACAGTGTACACCCGGATCATAGGACTACTAGAAGAACACTCTGATCATAGGACTACTAGAGGAACACTCTGATCATAGGACTACTAGAGGAACACTCTGATCATAGGACTACTAGAGGAACACTCTGATCATAGGACTACTAGAGGAACACTCTGATCATAGGACTACTAGAGGAACACTCTGATCATAGGACTACTAGAAGAACACTCTGATCATAGGACTACTAGAGGAACACTCTGATCATAGGACTACTAGAGGAATACTCTGATCATAGGACTACTAGAAGAACACTCTGATCATAGGACTACTAGAAGAACACTCTGATCATAGGACTACTAGAGGAACACTCTGATCATAGGACTACTAGAGGAACACTCTGATCATAGGACTACTAGAGGAACACTCTGATCATAGGACTACTAGAGGAACACTCTGATCATAGGACTACTAGAAGAACACTCTGATCATAGGACTACTAGAGGAACACTCTGATCATAGGACTACTAGAGGAATACTCTGATCATAGGACTACTAGAGGAACACTCTGATCATAGGACTACTAGAAGAACACTCTGATCATAGGACTACTAGAAGAACACTCTGATCATAGGACTACTAGAGGAACACTCTGATCATAGGACTACTAGAGGAACACTCTGATCATAGGACTACTAGAGGAACACTCTGATCATAGGACTACTAGAGGAACACTCTGATCATAGGACTACTAGAGGAACACTCTGATCATAGGACTACTAGAGGAACACTCTGATCATAGGACTAGTAGAGGAACACTCTGATCATAGGACTACTAGAAGAACACTCTGATCATAGGACTACTAGAGGAACACTCTGATCATAGGACTACTAGAGGAACACTCTGATCATAGGACTACTAGAAGAACACTCTGATCATAGGACTACTAGAGGAACACTCTGATCATAGGACTACTAGAGGAACACTCTGATCATAGGACTACTAGAGGAACACTCTGATCTTAGGACTACTAGAGGAACACTCTGATCATAGGACTACTAGAGGAACACCCATATCATAGGACTACTAGAGGAACACTCTGATCATAGGACTAGTAGAGGAACACTCTGATCAGGATATGCACTGATTATCATCATTTAAAAATCGTCTAGCAAAGATGCAAAGTTAAGGACTTTTATACTGAGTGGCCTCTATAGTTAAGCACTGGTGGGCTAGTCCATTCTTAAAATGCAGGATTGAACGGGTTATGTGTGTACATGATACCATGAACGGGTTTACTGTCGCTGTAGACATATACCTAAAATGGCATCAGCGAAATTATTGGCCGGTATCAAAGAAACCCATCACAAATATCTTAAATTCAACTTGGTGGATACCCTATCCATGAGTGGCTGGACGAACTGTAGCCTTTTAAAAGATGAGACATGCAGTTGGAGTTTTAAAACAATGATACCGTATGATCTGGATCTACTCTGTTTGCAAATGCGTGAAAAGGTGTTTATATCAAAGAAAGGATTTAAATAGGTGTTTGAAAAAATACTGTCTGCCCAAAGTGGATCTGGAACAGGTTTTAATATTTCCGATTCGATCAAGCATTTGGGAAACTATTTAACAGCCTCAAGTAGATAGATAGATAGATAGATAGATAGATAGATAGATAGATAGATAGATAGATAGATAGATAGATAGATATATAGATAGATAGATGGATAGATGGATAGATAGATAGATAGATAGATAGATAGATAGATAGATAGATAGATAGATAGATAGATAGATAGAAGATAGATAGATAGATAGATAGATAGATAGATAGATAGATAGATAGATAGATATGAGATACAGAGTAACGCTGTTTGACAGTCGGCCAATGGTCTCTCAAACGTTTAATCGAATCGGACGTTGGTTAACGGTTAAGGTTCTGACTAATTTAACCCTTTCAACCCTGTATTATCAGAGTGGAATAGCCTATCAGAATCCACTCAGTAGCAAAGGCTTAAACGTACTAGAGGAATTTGAATGACAAAAAGCAGACGCTGATCAGAGGGCTCCTCTTTGTAAGTCTCTGATCTCTTGTAGGTCTCTTCTCTCTAGCAGGTCTCTGATCTCTTGTAGGTCTCTGATCTCTTGTAGGCCTCTGATCTCTTGTATGTCTCTGATCTCTTGTAGGCCTCTTCTCTCTTGTATGTCTCTGATCTCTTGTAGGTCTCTGATCTCTTGTAGGTCTCTTCTCTCTTGTAGGCCTCTTCTCTCTTGCATGTCTCTGATCTCTTGTGGTCTCTGATCTCTTGTAGGTCTCTGATCTCTTGTAGGTCTCTTCTCTCTTGTAGACCTCTGATCTCTTGTATGTCTCTGACTAATTTAAGAGGCCTACAAGAGGTTTTACTGTATATGAACATAAACAGATCTTACCTTGATCAGAAATGTACAACTCCTACAGGAACTGTCTGATCTGGGTCTAGTCTTTTTGCTCTTGTAGGTCTCTGATCTCTTGTAGGCCTCTGATCTCTTGTATGTCTTTGATCTCCTGTAGGTCTCTGATCTCTTGTAGGCCTCTTCTCTCTTGTATGTCTCTGATCTCTTGTAGGCCTCTGATCTCTTGTAGGTCTCTTCTCTCTTGTAGGCCTCTTCTCTCTTGTATGTCTCTAATCTCTTGTGGTCTCTGATCTCTAGTAAGTCTCTGATCTCTTGTAGGTCTCTGATCTCTTGTAGGCCTCTGATCTCTTGTATGTCTCTGATCTCTTGTAGGCCTCTGATCTCTTGTATGTCTCTGATCTCTTGTAGGCCTCTTCTCTCTTGTATGTCTCTGATCTCTTGTAGGTTTCTGATCTCTTGTAGGTCTCTGATCTCTTGTAGGCCCCTTCTCTCTTGTATGTCTCTGATCTCTTGTATGTCTCTGATCTCCTGTAGGCCCCTTCTCTCTTGTAGGTCTCTGATCTCTTGTAGGTCTCTTCTCTCTTGTAGGCCTCTTCTCTCTTGTATGTCTCTGGTCTCTTGTAGGTCTCTGATCTCCTGTAGGCCCCTTCTCTCTTGTAGGTCTCTGATCACTTGTAGGTCTCTTCTCTCTTGTAGGCCCCTTCTCTCTTGTATGTCTCTGATCTCTTGTAGGTCTCTGATCTCTTGTAGGCCTCTGATCTCTTGTAGGCCTCTGATCTCTTGTAGGCCTCTGACCTCTTGTAGGCCTCTTTTCTCTTGTATGTCTCTGATCTCTTGTAGGTCTCTGATCTCTTGTAGGCCTCTTCTCTCTTGTAGGCCTCTTCTCTCTTGTATGTCTCTAATCTCTTGTGGTCTCTGATCTCTAGTAGGTCTCTGATCTCTTGTAGGTCTCTGATCTCTTGTATGCCTCTGATATCTTGTATGTCTCTGATCTCTTGTAGGCCTCTGATCTCTTGTATGTCTCTAATCTCTTGTGGTCTCTGATCTCTAGTAGGTCTCTGATCTCTTGTAGGTCTCTGATCTCTTGTATGCCTCTGATATCTTGTATGTCTCTGATCTCTTGTAGGCCTCTGATCTCTTGTATGTCTCTGATCTCTTGTAGGCCTCTTCTCTCTTGTATGTCTCTGATCTCTTGTAGGTCTCTGATCTCTTGTAGATCTCTGATCTCTTGTAGGCCCCTTCTCTATTGTATGTCTCTGATCTCTTGTATGTCTCTGATCTCCTGTAGGCCCCTTCTCTCTTGTAGGTCTCTTCTCTTTTGTAGGTCTCTTCTCTCTTGTAGGCCTCTTCTCTCTTGTATGTCTCTGGTCTCTTGTAGGTCTCTGATCTCCTGTAGGCCCCTTCTCTCTTGTAGGTCTCTTCTCTCTTGTAGGTCTCTTCTCTCTTGTAGGCCTCTTCTCTCTTGTATGTCTCTGATCTCTTGTAGGTCTCTGATCTCTTGTAGGCCTCTGATCTCTTGTATGCCTCTGATCTCTTGTATGTCTCTGATCTCTTGTAGGTCTCTGATCTCTTGTAGGCCTCTTCTCTCTTGTATGTCTCTGATCTCTTGTATGTATCTGATCTCTTGTAGGCCTCTGATCTCTTGTATGTCTCTGATCTCTTGTAGGCCTCTTCTCTCTTGTAGGCCTCTTCTCTCTTGTATGTCTCTAATCTCTTGTGGTCTCTGATCTCTAGTAGGTCTCTGATCTCTTGTAGGTCTCTGATCTCTTGTAGGCCTCTGATATCTTGTATGTCTCTGATCTCTTGTAGGCCTCTGATCTCTTGTATGTCTCTGATCTCTTGTAGGCCTCTTCTCTCTTGTATGTCTCTGATCTCTTGTAGGTCTCTGATCTCTTGTAGATCTCTGATCTCTTGTAGGCCCCTTCTCTCTTGTATGTCTCTGATCTCTTGTATGTCTGATCTCCTGTAGGCCCCTTCTCTCTTGTAGGTCTCTTCTCTTTTTTAGGTCTCTTCTCTCTTGTAGGCCTCTTCTCTCTTGTATGTCTCTGGTCTCTTGTAGGTCTCTGATCTCCTGTAGGCCCCTTCTCTCTTGTAGGTCTCTGATCACTTGTAGGTCTCTTCTCTCTTGTAGGCCTCTTCTCTCTTGTATGTCTCTGATCTCTTGTAGGTCTCTGATCTCTTGTAGGCCTCTGATCTCTTGTAGGCATCTGATCTCTTGTAGGCCTCTGATCTCTTGTAGGCCTCTTTTCTCTTGTATGTCTCTGATCTCTTGTAGGTCTCTGATCTCTTGTAGGCCTCTTCTCTCTTGTAGGTCTCTGATCTCTTGTATGTATCTGATCTCTTGTAGGCCTCTGATCTCTTGTATGTCTCTGATCTCTTGTAGGTCTCTGATCTCTTGTAGGCCTCTGATATCGTGTATGTCTCTGATCTCTTGTAGGCCTCTGATCTCTTGTATGCCTCTGATCTCTTGTAGGCCTCTGATCTCTTGTATGTCTCTGATCTCTTGTAGGTCTCTGATCTCTTGTAGATCTCTGATCTCTTGTAGGCCCCTTCTCTCTTGTATGTCTCTGATCTTTTGTATGTCTCTGATCTCCTGTAGGCCCCTTCTCTCTTGTAGGTCTCTTCTCTTTTGTAGGTCTCTTCTCTCTTGTAGGCCTCTTTTCTCTTGTATGTCTCTGGTCTCTTGTAGGTCTCTGATCTCCTGTAGGCCCCTTCTCTCTTGTAGGTCTCTGATCACTTGTATGTCTCTGATCTCTTGTAGGTCTCTGATCTCTTGTAGGCCTCTGATCTCTTGTATGCCTCTGATCTCTTGTAGGCCTCTGATCTCTTGTAGGCCTCTTTTCTCTTGTATGTCTCTGATCTCTTGTAGGTCTCTGATCTCTTGTAGGCCTCTTCTCTCTTGTATGTCTCTGATCTCTTGTATGTATCTGATCTCTTGTAGGCCTCTGATCTCTTGTATGTCTCTGATCACTTGTAGGTCTCTTCTCTCTTGTAGGCCTCTTCTCTCTTGTATGTCTCTGATCTCTTGTAGGTCTCTGATCTCTTGTAGGCCTCTGATCTCTTGTAGGCTTCTGATCTCTTGTAGGCCTCTGATCTCTTGTAGGCCTCTTTTCTCTTGTATGTCTCTGATCTCTTGTAGGTCTCTGATCTCTTGTAGGCCTCTTCTCTCTTGTAGGTCTCTGATCTCTTGTATGTATCTGATCTCTTGTAGGCCTCTGATCTCTTGTATGTCTCTGATCTCTTGTAGGTCTCTGATCTCTTGTAGGCCTCTGATCTCTTGTATGTCTCTGATCTCTTGTAGGCCTCTTCTCTCTTGTATGTCTCTGATCTCATGTAGGCCTCTGATCTCTTGTAGTTCTCTGATCTCTTGTATGCCTCTTCTCTCTTGTAGGTCTCTGATCTCTTGTAGGCCTCTGATCTCTTGTATGTCTCTGATCTCTTGTAGGTCTCTGATCTCTTGTAGGCCTCTGATCTCTTGTAGGCCTCTGATCTCTTGTAAGTCTCTGATCTCTTGTATGTCTCTGATCTCTTGTATGTCTCTGATCTCTTGTAGGCCTCTGATCTCTTGTATGCCTCTTCTCTCTTGTATGCCTGTGATCTCTTGTAGGCCTCTGATGTTTGTAGGCCTCAGATCTGGATCTGATCTACAGTACATGTGTTCCTGATTAGAATTTATTTAATGCGACAGCTCATACTATTACGATACAAACACTGTTCTACATAGAACCTTTAACCTTTTCCCTGTTCTAGGTTTATTCCAAATTCCAATACTTAATGAATATTCATGGACAAAATAGTTATAATGAAATATAGAAGGTGGAATATTGTAGCCATTCTAGAAACTAAAGAAAACATAAATTAAATTTCGTTAGCAAACATGGCAGACCCTGATCAGACAACTCCTATAGGAGCCGTCTGATCTGGGTCTGCTCTGTTTGCAAATGCGTGAAATTGCGCTTATATGCCTGAAAGGGTTAACTTTTGAAGATGTTCTACATTCCTCATCGCCTGTGTTACAGCTGTAGCTTTGTACCTGTCCAAAATAATGCAAACGTGTAATTAACCTTTAGCCTGCTACGAAAAGAGTGTTAGCGTAGAAAATGTCATCGCCCTCAGTTGTCACAGTTGAGTCATCTTGCGTTTCATTCAACAACACGGTAAGGGTATCAGCCAGTTTGGATCCTGATAAAACACCGAGTTACTCTGGATCCAAACTGTTTGCATCGATAATTATTAATCCGCCCGTTGCAGTCTTAAGGTTAACAAATAATCAAGTTTCATTTCATTTATAATGCATGCTTTTTGTGTATGGAGTGTAGTGTTTCAATTAAATGTTTATATGTTAACATCGTGTAGGACAATTGTAATAGAAAAGACAATCTGCTAAATAATACATGATTATAAGAGAGCTCAAAACTCTGAGCCACCAGAGCTCTAAACTCTGAACTTTCAGAGCTCGAAATTCTGAGCCACACTGAAACAAACATTTTCACTGGTGTTAAGCTCTTTGAATGCTGTATTCTTAAGTCGTCCATCACTGTTTAACACTAACAGCCATTCAATATAAACAGCGGAACATTGCCAGGGGATTTTGAATGACGAACAGTGCATACCCTGATTAGAGAACTCATACATACCCGCCACACTCCGGGTCTACATTGTTGGCCGCTTTCAAAGCGTTAGTAAAAGCTTGTCTATTGCGCAGCAGAGAATTTCTGAGAAGCGGGAATTGATTATTCAAGCGAAATTTGTAGTAGGTAACTATTATTGCACTATTTTCCAGGAAGAAATGAAGTTCTATCGTGGGAGGCATTTTGAGATATGTAATAAACTAGATTATTGAAGCTTACGATGACATAAGTAGCTAATAAAATAGTTGAATTATTTGCATATTTAACTCTATTTATAGAGATCGGTACCTTACATTCTAACCCATTCTCTCATAATGACGCTTCTGTAAAAGTCACGTTTTGAAACCATTGTAATAAATAGAGCATTTGCTCCATAGGAGCAAATGCTCTATTTCTCACAATGGTTTCAAGACTACACGATTATAAATGTTTCTTATTTTCTAGTAACTGCTCCTTTTACAAATATTTATTCAAAGATAACCTATAGGGGAATGGGCTACTGAACTCGTGTATAGTTAACATGCGACATAAAGTCACCAAATGCTAGTGGCTGCTTTACGCTTTACTCTATGAATATTCATGCAAATTAAGGGCTTCATAAATACCAAATGGCTGATAACAATGGCACCATTAACAGGAATGCTGTACCGTGGCAGAAACTGAAGCGTCAGATATGTCACCCTTAAGGAATCAGAGCCAATCCTGATCAAACTGCTCGGACAAGTCATATAATCTGGGTCTTTTCTGTTTGCACGGGCGTAACAAAGCATTTGTATGACGGAATGGTAAATGTAGAAAGAATTTAATACAGAAATGGCGTGTAGAACATTTCTGTCTGCATTACTTCCATGCTACATAAACAAATCGTAATAGATTGCTTTCATCAGAAATGGTATATATATAAGGATAAACAGTCAACTGGTGTTTTAAATACTCTTTACATTAATATAAAAGATAATTTATCAGAAGAAGACTGCTTGAATATAGTTGGAAACAAGCGGTTAAGAAAATGAAATGCATTACAAGTAGTCGAATTGTTTCTTATAATCTGCGCATACAGACGGGCAGATATGGGAGTGAGCGAGTACAAAAGAACGAAAGATTCTGCCAATTATGTGAGGCACGAGGTATTATGGACTAATTTCACATATTATTAAATGCAATACATTTGACGATATCAGACGAAAGTATACAAAAAGTACCATAGAGAAAGACCAAGTTAGTACAAAATTATTTTAACATCAAAGGATAGACAAATGTCGAACAGTTTATCACATTTTATTACAGAAGCAATTAGTGGACGTCAGGAATTGTTATTATCTTTTTCAAGAAATCAACCTGACGTGTGATTAATTAACACTTATTTACATGTAACTGAATGGCTTAACAATTTATTCATTCTCCTCAACTATGAATTCTTGAGCTTAGTGCTAAGATGTATTTTAGAGGAATAAGCATTTATGAAGTGACTGTTATTGTTTGAATTGTGTGTGTGTTTTCTATGTCAGGTGATGTACATGTACTGAATACGTGTATATGTACAACGAGATACTACATGTATAAGTTACTGAAACATATAAAATCTATCTATCTATCACAAAACTACTACCTGTATTAACGCTTTACTCCATGAATATTCATTCAAAATGATGACATCATGAAAATCAATTAGATACTGTTTGCACATGAATGCTTTACTAAAGTAGAAACTTTTGATTGGTCAGATTTGAGTTCACAAGCTTTTGATTGGTCAGATTTGAGCCAAAGGCTCAAATCTGACCAATCAAAAACTTGAGAACGAACCTAGACTCAACCAAAAGTTTTATAAGCATGGACCCAGATCTATATTACTCTGTATTCAAACAGAACAGATCCTGATCAGACGGCTCCAACATAAGCCGTCTGGTCTAAGTCTACTCTGTTTGCAAAGACGTAGAAAAGAGTATTTATGGAGGAAATGGTTAAAGATTCAGAGTGGGAATTTATTTGACTAACTGCTGGCCTTACTTTCTGCAAAACATTATCAGAAACGAAACCTTAATCTCAGTGTCAACTATTATAAGCTGTGTCTGACGTATGTCTACATAATACGGCATTCATTTGTATCTACAGTAAATGCTCGCTATTTCATTTTTAGAAAAGAACTGACAGCCTTTTAGACAGGTGGATACTTAATGCAGAATGGAGCTCATAGAGGAGCGACAATTTAGCTGCCACTAGTGTCTTAGAAACCGATTATAATAATAAGCTGAAAATTCGAATTAGCGCGGTTTTCTGAATTTCGTTGTAATTGAGAGAAATGGTTAAATTAATGCACTCAGATACTAAAATCGTCATTTCTCCATCAAACCCTATGCTATGACCGCCTCTTTAGAACTGATTTGTCTCTTTGATACGATTCCAAAGAGTGGTCACAACGTAGGATTTGGTAGAGAAATATAGGAGTTATTCTTTAAAATATTTTAACCCTATCCCCATATAAACGTGCATTGCAAACAGAGTAGACCCATACATGATCAGGGTCTGCTCTGTTTGCTTTTAAGAAAAATTAAAAATCTGATTATGTAGTTTCCACAACAGTGGAACATCCCTTTTCCATGTTCCATTTTATTAGGGTTTCGGCTTTTGCCGAAATCCTTATAAAATGGATTGCGACTCAAACTATGGCGGAAAACCCTATTGCACGAGCGCTACCTAGCGGGAATCCCCCTAAGAGAATTGCGCATGTGCAGTGCTTGGCTTACAATCCGGTTCCGGAATCTTACAAAATATTTATAATGAAATATGGAAGGTGGATCCATTAGCAACAGAGCAGACCCTGAATCTATGGGAGCGAGCTGTCTGGTCTGGGTCGAATCTATTTGCAGAGGCATGAAAACAAGTTTATATGGGGAAATTAAGGGTTAAATTGACTTCTTCTGTTCTGTACGTTCTTTACAGTATAAAGGTTACAGCGCACTGGTGGTCAGTAGTGCAGGGCAACTGTTACATCATGCTAAAATCTCTAGAGGTCATACGCATAACTCTTTGCACGCTAGCGTCGAAACTGTGATTACCTATGCAAACAGTTTGGATCCAGATGAGAGGCCACATAATTCTGCGTCTCATCAGGATCCAAACTGTTTGTCATCTTGATCATATTTTTGCATAAAATGAAAGAAAGTTTATTGAAGAATTGACGCAGACGTCAATTGTTGCAAACGAAACATCACTCAGCATTGTAAGGATTAAGCAAGCTGTAATCTAAAGTTGCAAAAATGTTTCCAAGCTGACTTATTCAGCTGTACAAACTGGTAGAGATGCTAGAACACTAAACCTTTCCTTCATATAAATGTTTTTCACGCGTTTGTAAACAGAGTAGACCAAGATCTGATGACTCCTATAGGAGTCGTCTGATCAGGATATGCTCTGTTGGCTAATGGAATTTGAAAGATCTTTTTCTTTCCTTTCTTAAATGGCTACTCATTTCCACTTTTCATGTTTCATATAATGAAACATGAAAAGTGGAAATAAGTAGCCATTATTTTGCTCATGAATATTCAGTAGGTATTGAAATTGGAATAAACATAGAACAGGAATCAAGTTTCTTACATGGATCCGTTCCATTTTCGGTCTGTGTCTATATACATGTACTTTTTTAAACTATTGGTTTGTTGATTTAATTATTGTTCAAATTCTCAGGGAATTTTTTACAGTCAGTTTGAACTGTGCAGTAATTCCTTTTGAAACAAACTAAGTTTTCAAATATTATGCACGTTATCGTGACCTAATTGCCAATTGTACATTGTGTGTGTCGGTTTGTGATCAGGATCCTAGATGTTTGACAATTTTAAAATAAAACTATGCAAATCATAGACTAATTGAATATAAATAATTATATATGCAATACACAACATAATGAGCAGGTGACAATTTTAAATTGAACATGGTACTTTCGAATTCATAGTTGTCCTAGCACAAAGTCTGGATCCTGCCTCTACGTTTCATCGAAATGCATACTATTGACACCAGGACTGTATGTTAATATAGCATAATGCTTTAAAAAGTCCATAACAGGTTTCAAGAGGCATGCTTATGTTTTGTAGTTTGTTTGCTTTAAATTTATTTAGAGAAAAGAATATAAAAAAGATAAAGAATATATTAGAATATTTTTCCATTTGCATTTGACGGGATTCGAACCAAGGACCTAGAGATTCATAGACGCAGCTCTTTCTCCTCGGCCACCGCTTGGGTCCCAATATATAAGTGTTACATGGTTCTATTTAAACGCTACAAAGGTGTGAAAAGCAACAACGACTAGTGAACGTACATACTTAATATGCAAATTATACAGATCCATTTTTCATGAAATCTCCAAGTATAAAATTAATAGATTTTACCAATGACCTACTGTCAATCCAAACGCCTTTGTTCAAACAGCATGGTGTCTTTTTACAACAGTAGTCCGACATAAGGTCGTCGGATTATGAAAGTCCCATACCCTTCCTGTGGTATTTACAAAAGTCCGATATATTGTTGTCGGATTCTGAGTTAAATGCCCTTTTTGCCTAGTCACTTATGCCCTTTGCAAACAGAGGAGACCCAGGTAAGAAGGCTCATAGAGAAGCCCTCTAATCAGGATCTGCACGGTTTGTCGTGTTACACTATTGTTTGGAAAAGTCCCTAAATAATAACCATAAGCTCATTTTAGCTTGACTTGTTTGAATTTTGGAACAGCCCATTTCACCGTTGTAATAGTTAAGTAGACCAAAGTAACATAATTGTTAGATTTTTGCAGAACAGTATAGAATTGTTGGAGGTACATGAAATGGACACATAACCGAAAAGAATTATTTGATTATTACAGCCACGGTTGATATTTCGATACACTTTCAACATTTTGTGAACTACTATGAAATATCGAACATCAATGGTACTATTTCTAGGGTAGATCAAAATTCAAATGCAGAAATTCGATTCCATTGCGACATTACAATGTTTCCTGATGAATTTTATCAATGGTCGTGCGACGTTGTTGCTAAGATCTGGTTTGAAAGAAATAGAATTTCAAAATTACATGTACGGTAAAACCCCTCTAAACCAGACTTTAAATTCAGTATAAATATCAGTCTTGGAGACAGGTGGCAGCTTAATGCAGGATGAAAATAATGCAGAAAGCTCCTCGGCATGACTTTCACCCTGCATTAAGCAGCCACCTGCCTAAAAAGTTTCTAAATTCTTATCTACTAGAAGTCGGGTTAAGAGGGGTTTTACTGTATTGTAAAAATTGACAAATCTATACTTTTGAATGTATTTCAGAGATTAACAAGTGATACCCTAATTACCCTAGGTATTTTGACAAACACACTTATGCAAATAGTGCAGACCCAGATCAAACACCTCCTTAATGGGCCCGTTTGAAGGGTTTTCACTATATGCTATCATGTCTGTTTAATCTAAAGTTGCAAAAATGTTTCCAAACTGACTTATTCAGCTGTACAAACTGGTAGAGAGGAGAGACTGGGTGCTAGAACACTAACCCTTTCTTTCATATAAATGTTTTTCACGCGTTTGTAAACAGAGTAGACCCAGATCTGATGACTCCTATAGAAGTCGTCTGATCAGGATATGCTCTGTTGGCTAATGGAATTTGAAAGATCTTTTTCTTTCCTTTCTTAAATGGCTACTAATTTCCACTTTTCATGTTTCATTATAACTACTTTGTTCATGAATATTCAGTAGGTATTGAAATTTGGAATAAACATAGAACAGGAATCAAGTTTCTTACATGGATCCGTTCCATTTGCGCTCTGTGTCTATATACATGTACTTTTTTAAACTATTGTTTTTGTTGATGTAATTATTGTTCAAATTCTCAGGGAATTTTTTATAGTCAGTTTGAACTGTGCAGTAATTCCTTTTGAAACAAACTAAGTTTTCAAATATTATGCACGTTATCGTGACCTAATTGCCAATTGTACATTGTGTGTGTCGGTTTGTGATCAGGATCCTAGATGTTTGACAATTTTAAAATAAAACTATGCAACTCATAGACTAATTGAATATAAATAATTATATATGCAATACACAACATAATAAGCAGGTGACAATTTTAAATTGAACATGGTACTTTCGAATTCATAGTTGTCCTAGCACAAAGTCTGGATCCTGCCTCTACGTTTCATCGAAATGCATACTATTGACACCAGGACTGTATGTTAATATAGCATAATGCTTTAAAAAGTCCATAACAGGTTTCAAGAGGCATGCTTATGTTTTGTAGTTTGTTTGCTTTAAATTTATTTAGAGAAAAGAATATAAAAAAGATAAAGAATATATTAGAATATTTTTCCATTTGCATTTGACGGGATTCGAACCAAGGACCTAGAGATTCATAGACGCAGCTCTTTCTCCTCGGCCACCGCTTGGGTCCCAATATATAAGTGTTACATGGTTCTATTTAAACGCTACAAAGGTGTGAAAAGCAACAACGACTAGTGAACGTACATACTTAATATGCAAATTATACAGATCCATTTTTCATGAAATCTCCAAGTATAAAATTAATAGATTTTACTAATGACCTACTGTCAATCCAAACGCCTTTGTTCAAACAGCATTGTGTCTTTTTACAACAGTAGTCCGACATAAGGTCGTCGGATTCTGAAAGTCCCATACCCTTCCTGTGGTATTTACAAAAGTCCGATATATTGTTGTCGGATTCTGAGTTAAATGCCCTTTTTGCCTAGTCACTTATGCCCTTTGCAAACAGAGGAGACCCAGGTAAGAAGGCTCATAGAGAAGCCCTCTAATCAGGATCTGCACGGTTTGTCGTGTTACACTATTGTTTGGAAAAGTCCCTAAATAATAACCATAAGCTCATTTTAGCTTGACTTGTTTGAATTTTGGAACAGCCCATTTCACCGTTGTAATAGTTAGGTAGACCAAAGTAACATAATTGTTAGATTTTTGCAGAACAGTATAGAATTGTTGGAGGTACATGAAATGGACACATAACCGAAAAGAATTATTTGATTATTACAGCCACGGTTGATATTTCGATACATCAACATTTTGTGAACTACTATGAAATATCGAACATCAATGGTACTATTTCTAGGGTAGATCAAAATTCAAATGCAGAAATTCGATTCCATTGCGACATTACAATGTTTCCTGATGAATTTTATCAATGGTCGTGCGACGTTGTTGCTAAGATCTGGTTTGAAAGAAATAGAATTTCAAAAATACATGTACGGTAAAACCCCTCTAAACCAGACTTTAAATTCAGTATAAATATCAGTCTTGGAGACAGGTGGCAGCTTAATGCAGGATGAAAATAATGCAGAAAGCTCCTCGGCATGACTTTCACCCTGCATTAAGCAGCCACCTGCCTAAAAAGTTTCTAAATTCTTATCTACTAGAAGTCGGGTTAAGAGGGGTTTTACTGTATTGTAAAAGTTGACAAATCTATACTTTTGAATGTATTTCAGAGATTAACAAGTGATACCCTAATTACCCTAGGTATTTTGACAAACACACTTATGCAAATAGTGCAGACCCAGATCAAACACCTCCTTAATGGGCCCGTTTGAAGGGTTTTCACTATTTGCTATCATGTCTGTTTAATCTAAAGTTGCAAAAATGTTTCCAAACTGACTTATTCAGCTGTACAAACTGGTAGAGAGGAGAGACTTGGTGCTAGAACACTTAACCCTTTCCTTCATATAAATGTTTTTCACGCGTTTGTAAACAGAGTAGACCCAGATCTGATGACTCCTATAGAAGTCGTCTGATCAGGATATGCTCTGTTGGCTAATGGAATTTGAAAGATCTTTTTCTTTCCTTTCTTAAATGGCTACTAATTTCCACTTTTCATGTTTCATTATAACTACTTTGTTCATGAATATTCAGTAGGTATTGAAATTTGGAATAAACATAGAACAGGAATCAAGTTTCTTACATGGATCCGTTCCATTTGCGCTCTGTGTCTATATACATGTACTTTTTTAAACTATTGTTTTTGTTGATGTAATTATTGTTCAAATTCTCAGGGAATTTTTTATAGTCAGTTTGAACTGTGCAGTAATTCCTTTTGAAACAAACTAAGTTTTCAAATATTATGCACGTTATCGTGACCTAATTGCCAATTGTACATTGTGTGTGTCGGTTTGTGATCAGGATCCTAGATGTTTGACAATTTTAAAATAAAACTATGCAAATCATAGACTAATTGAATATAAATAATTATATATGCAATACACAACATAATGAGCAGGTGACAATTTTAAATTGAACATTGTACTTTCGAATTCATAGTTGTCCTAGCACAAAGTCTGGATCCTGCCTCTACGTTTCATCGAAATGCATACTATTGACACCAGGACTGTATGTTAATATAGCATAATGCTTTAAAAAGTCCATAACAGGTTTCAAGAGGCATGCTTATGTTTTGTAGTTTGTTTGCTTTAAATTTATTTAGAGAAAAGAATATAAAAAAGATAAAGAATATATTAGAATATTTTTCCATTTGCATTTGACGGGATTCGAACCAAGGACCTAGAGATTCATAGACGCAGCTCTTTCTCCTCGGCCACCGCTTGGGTCCCAATATATAAGTGTTACATGGTTCTATTTAAACGCTACAAAGGTGTGAAAAGCAACAACGACTAGTGAACGTACATACTTAATATGCAAATTATACAGACCCATTTTTCATGAAATCTCCAAGTATAAAATTAATAGATTTTACCATGACCTACTGTCAATCCAAACGCCTCTGTTCAAACAGCATGGTGTCTTTTTACAACAGTAGTCCGACATAAGGTCGTCGGATTCTGAAAGTTCCATACCCTTCCTGTGGTATTTACAAAAGTCCGATATATTGTTGTCGGATTCTGAGTTAAATGCCCCTTTTGCCTACACACTTATATATATATAGGCTACTCTTTCTTTCTTTACTTTCTTAAATGGCTACTAATTGCCACTTTTCATATTTCATTGTAACTATTTTGTCCATAAATATTCAGTAGGTATTGAAATTTGGAATAAACATAGAACAGGGAAAGGGTTAAGGAAATCAGACATTTCTTGCATATATTTGGTACTGACCAAGTAATGGTCAGAATCATCCGGGGTCCAGTCTAGACCTACAGTGTTCTCATTCAACGATAATGGTGAAATCGTTAATGCTATTATGCTAAGCACGACTTGACTTGACCCTTACTTTCAAATAACGGAGTGATGGCTCTTTACTACATAAACTATCAATTTTGGCTCTATTGGCACAAAGTGGCAATATGAGCTATTGGAATCGCCCTGTATGTGACATGTTCATAAAACAATTCTTTAAATGTCTTCCAAACTACTGACATGATTTTCAGAAAAATCCACAGCAAACAATCAATATGATATATATTATGTCCGAAACCTTCAGTACTGTCAGTACTTTGATTGATTCTGTGCTTGAATATTCATGAGGTGAATAAATGTTTAAATCAGTATGAAAAAGGGAAACGGTTAGTTTACGTATCTTATCTGGGCCGCTGTTGTATAACCTAGTTTGACAAAACTCTATCAACTCTTAACCCATTACCTCATAGGCTATTTTTTTTACATACAACCTCTTTGAATAAATCTACCGAAAAGGAGCATTGACTAGAGACAGGGAAATCTTTAGAATTTTGTAGTTTGAAACCATTGTGATAAATAGAGCATTTGCTCCTACAGGAGCAAATGCACTATTTCTCACAATGGTTTCAGATTGTGACGTTTACAAAGTCGTCAAAAGTCGTCAATATGAGGGAAAGGGTTAATCAGCTTCATTTATATCGGAGAGGCATACCTGTAGTTTATATCCTAGAACGACTCCAAATAAACAGTAGAACATGCCTTAAGTGAACAGCAGGTGGTCGCTTAATGCAGGCTTATAGTAATACAGAAAGGTCCTACTGGAACCTTCTGCATTTCTTTTGTCTTGTCATAAACTACCATCTGCCTTGCAGATCTATAATTATCTTTAATAATCTTTTTTTATGACAGCTTAAGTCAGGTTCTGTTGATAAAGTGCATCCCACCTGGGATACTGATTAGTTGCCGAGTCACACGGCATCCCACCTGGGATACTGATTAGTTGCCGAGTCACACGGCATCCCAACTGGGATACTGATTAGTTGTCGAGTCACACGGCATCCCACCTGGGATACTGATTAGTTGCCGAGTCACACGGCATCTCACCCAGAATACTGATTAGTTGTCGAGTCACACGGCATCCCACCTGGGATACTGATTAGTTGCCGAGTCACACGGCATATCACCCAGAATACTGATTAGTTGTCGAGTCACACGGCATCCCACCTGGGATACTGATTAGTTGCCGAGTCACACGACATCTCACCCAGAATACTGATTAGTTGTCGAGTCACACGGCATCCCACCTGGGATACTGATTAGTTGCCGAGTCACACGGTATCTCACCTTGTTTGCTAATGTTAGTTATTGATGTTTTTGTAATGCCGCTTGTTTTACCAGGTTTTATTTGGTAAATGACGGTTGTTTTGCTAATGCCAGTTGTTTTGTAAGTTATGTTACTAATGTTAGCTTTTTGCCAGTTGCTTTGACAGTGGCAGTTGTTTTGATAATGCTAGCTTTGGCTGTTGGTGTGATTATACCAGTTGCTTTACCAAATGCTTTGATAATGTCAGTTGCTTTACCAATTGCTTTGATAATGCCAATTGCGTTGATAATGCCAGTTGTTTTGCCAGTTGTTTTAATAATGTCTGTTGTTTTGCCAGTTGTTTTGATAATGCCAGTTATTTTGCCAGTTGTTTTTGGTTAAATGCCATTTGTTTTGTCAGTTGCTTTGCTAATGCCATGTGATTTGCTAACGCCAGACAGTTCACACTTAGTAGAATAGATTGAGGATGTTCTGGCAGATATCTATTTCGGTCACAAAGCAATACTTTACGCACCCATTTACAGTCATATATCCGTGACTTGCCACTCTGTTCTAAACAGCTTGTACCCAGATGAGTTACTCGGCGTCTCAACAGGATCCAAACTGTTTGACACTCGGTCAATAGTTTATCAAAATCAAAAGTGGTCAAATTTGCACCTGGTCAATATTTTGTCACAGCGAGATCCTACAGGAGCCTTCTGATCAGAGTCTGCTCTATACTTTTTCTAGTTTCTGCCATGACAAAAAGTTCCTTGTTTATTATGCCATTATAAACTTCCGGCAAATTACTATTCCCAAAGTCATAATTGCCAGCATGAATATTTATGGAGTAAAGGGTTAAGCTTCTTATTTAACAGTTCAACGTTATCTTGGATGTGTTAGTGTATAGTACTATACATCCTTTGTTGTTTCTGCACTGTTTTCGTATTTTATATCGTAGACTCACCTTCTATCGAACCTCACCTGTTTATCGAACCTTTCATTTTTTGTGTTTTTATGCATGCACAAGTGCACACTACGTCATAAAATCATGAGTACCGTTGCTTTGTCTGTAAACAAGGCCTCGTAGCTTTAAAAACGAAATCTACGTCATAAACAGGTCAATACAGTTTATTTTTCCTTCAACTATGCTAAACATGAGAAAACTCTTAATACGTTATAGAATATCAACATAAATTGAAAAGTGTACCACATTGAAAATATTTGACAGCTCTGACCCCTACAGCTTATGCAAAGGTCGCCTGCCCATGATGAAATCACGTGACTATGAGTATTATGTTACAGTAAACTGTTTCTAAAATAAAGGTTCGATAAGCAGGTGATATTTTTCTGGCAGCCATTTTTCT
This sequence comes from Azorinus chamasolen, assembly GCA_963576725.1. Classification (NCBI taxonomy): domain Eukaryota; kingdom Metazoa; phylum Mollusca; class Bivalvia; order Cardiida; family Solecurtidae; genus Azorinus; species Azorinus chamasolen. Next base: position 35,387,335 of record OY755246.1, on the reverse strand, counting down.
TTTTGATATGCGGGTGGCGGGGAACACTGGATTGTTTGGGGATTGATAGATGATAATAAGATTACTTAATTGTTTCAAGGTATGTATAAAATATTATTTTGAACTGCTGGTTTATTTTTTTCTTCAATATTCACAGTAAACGTTTTCTATTCCTTGTCAAAGGTTAAGAGGTTCGATAGACGGTGAGACCATGCTAGATTACCGCTATACATCCTTTGTGTTTCTGCACTGTTTTCGTATTTTTATAGATTACCGCTATACATACTTTGTTTTTTCTGCACTGTTTTCATATTTTATAGATTTCCGCTGTGTGTTTCATTACACAGCTCCTTTTTGTTGACAGTTTTAGCGCTTTTTGATTTTCAAAAAGGAAACCACATTTGTTTTGCAGTATTTAGATAAAATGTTATGACAAAATATTTCTTTCTCAAGCTCAAGGATACGCAATAACAGCAAAATAAACATTGCACAGAAAACACAAGTTTCATAATAATTTTATGATTCTTCAGTCCTTAGTATGCTGAGTAAGTTTGCATGATGGGGACAATGTCTTATAAACTTTAAAGGTTCAATATTCATGTAAGAAAACATGGCGTCATGGATATTTCTAAGCTGAATATTTATAATGGCGTATGTACACAGGAAGTTTTAGTAGAAACTGTAAAGTCAGATCTAGTATAATTTCCTTAGCAAACACAGCTGACCTATAGGAGCCGTCTGATCTGGATCTACTCTGTTTACAAATGTGCGGAAGGGCGTTTATATGAGGGAAAGCGTTAATTTATTTCAAAGCAATCTTTCTTACAATTCTTATCATATGACGTAACCAGAGTGGCATATAGACTTCGGGATTATAAAACAACGTTTAATTGAGTCTGAATTTAATTCCAAGCATCCGATTGGTCAGATACTTGAAATGAATTCAATCTCAAATTAATAAGTTTGAGATCAGAACCAAATGATATTTATAAACGTCTTAGTCTGAGTTCAATCTCAAGTAGCTGACTGATCAAGTTTATATTTGATATAAAAGGTGTTCAAATTATATCATAGTATTAATTAGATGCGTGTATGTAAAAAATGGAAAATACAATTAGACCTCCCTCCTCAGACTTAACCCATTCCCTCATAGACTAGTTTAGGCCCAGTCTCTTTTAATAAATCTACTGAAAAGGAGCATTTACCAGCAAAAGGAAACTTCTGGAATTGTGTAGGTTTCAAACCATTGTGATAATAAGAGCATTTGCGTCATTTATCACAACGGTTTCAACAAGTACCTTTTTCAGAGGCGTCAAAAGGCGTCAATATGAGGGAATGCGTTAAAAGAAAATTAAGGTCAAGGTCTTTGTGACAGTGAAAGACGAAAGAAGACCTGTGCATTACTTTCGTTCAGTATGAGGCAAATACCTGCTTTTAACCCTTAACCCTTTCCTTCGTACAAACGTGCTTCACTCATTTGAAAACAGAGTAGACTCAGACCAGTCGTTCCTTTAGGAGCCGTCTGATCAGGGTCTGCTCTGTTTGCTAATGGAATTTTAAAAATTTGTTTCATTTACTTCCTAAAATGAATAAAATTCCCACCTTCCATATCTCATTTTGCCAGTTAATATTCTGTAGGTATTGGAATTTGAAATGAATAGAGAACAGGGAAAGGGTTTATATGTTGAATGATTAAAACTGCAAATTGCGTTAATTAATATATATGTTCGACGTCTCATCTGGATCCAAACTGCTTGCAGAGGTAATCATCTATCTGCCAATTACGCTGGTCCTACGAGTCGCTTTCCGGAAGAGCTAAACGACATGTATCCCTGTCTGTTCTTCGTTTCTGGCTCAATTTCACTAATTTATACTCTTCCCGACTACAATCACATGCCATGTAAATAAGCAGGATGGGAGAAACGGTGTTAATCAGCAATAAATTCGAGTGTGAAGTGGTGACAGGATCAAACAAATTCTGTATGGCAAATTGCTAAACGTTTGTATCACACATTAACATTCAGTGATCTCGAAAATCTTGCCGAAAATCAGTAATTGTATGGATCAAATCGCGTCAATATTTCAGACCGTACTTTACCTACGTTTGACGTGGAGGTCGCGGGTTTGATCCTCGGTGGTCAGGTCGTTCACGCGACTTTAGATATCATTATCTGGTTATTGTTTTATAATGGCATATGAACAGAGACATTTTGGTCAGTAACAATGTATTGACGATTGTATGCAACATAGTAACAACATAGTTACGGTTGTGTGCAACACAATTACAACATAGTGGTGGTTGCATGAAATTAACATGGGGACGATTGTATTATTATCCCTTTCCCTCATAGGCTATTTTAGAAACAACCTCTTTGAAAATATCTACCGAAAAGGAGCATCAACTAGAGAAAAGTAAAATTTTAGAACTTTGTAGTTTGAAACCATTTTGATAAATAGAGCATTTGCCCCCAATAGAAGCAATTGCTCTATTTATCACAATGGTTTCACAGTGACTTTTACAGAATCGTCAAAAGTCGTCAATATGAGGGAATGGGTTATATCTATATAGTGACGATTGTATGCAACATAGTAACAACAGAGTGACAGTTGTATACGATACAATAATGTGCTGTGGTTTGCAGCATAGTAACAACATAGTGACGGTTGTATACGATACAGTAATGTACTGTGGTTTGCAGCATAGTAACGGTATAGTGACGGATGAGTACACCGTAGTCACAACACAGTGATTTCTACATGCAGCATAGTAACAACATATTGATGGTTATATACAACACAGTAACAACATAGTGATTGATTTATGCAACACAACAACATAATGATGGTTATATGCAACAAAGTAATAACATAGCGGTTGCTGTTAGCATCATTGTATCAACTTAAAGAAGGTCGATCGCAACATTATGACGTGTTGTGATGGCTGACTGCATCATAGTAACAGCATGGTGATGGCTGTTTGCAACATAGTAACAACATGGTGATGGTTGTATGTAACATAGTAACAACATGTTAATGGTTGTATGTAACATAGTAACAACATGGTGATGGTTGTATGCAACATAGTAACAACATGGTGATGGTTGTATGTAACATAGTAACAACATGGTGATGGTTGTATGCAACATAGTAACACCATGGTGATAGTTGTCTGTAACATAGTAACAGCATGGTGATGGTTGTTTGCAACATGGTTGTATGTAACATAGTAACAACATGGTGATGGTTGTATGCAACATAGTAACACCATGGTGATAGTTGTCTGCAACATAGTAACAGCATGGTGATGGTTGTTTGCAACATGGTTGTATGTAACATAGTAACAACATGGTGATGGTTGTATGTAACATAGTAACAACATGGTGATGGTTGTATGTAACATAGTAACACCATGGTGATGGTTGTATGCAACATAGTAACACCATGGTGATAGTTGTCTGCAACATAGTAACAGCATGGTGATGGTTGTTTGCAACATGGTTGTATGTAACACAGTAACAACATGGTGATGGTTGTATGTAACACAGTAACAACATGGTGATGGTTGTTTGCAACATAGCAGATGCTTAACCCTTTGCACCATGAATACTCATGTAAGAAATAATGACATCATGTATATTAATTAGATCAAATGTTACAATAACACATGGGCAGAGGATGTTTTACCATGGCAGATTGAGAAGCTGTAGACTCATATCTATATTATAGCATAAGCAAACACGACAGACCCTTATCAGAGGACTGCAGGAGCCGTCGGGTCTGTGTCTTCTCTGTTTTGCAAAGGCATTACAAGGCCAAGTTATGGAGTTAAAGAAACTATTCGCTGACGACCTGAATAAAGGTATGACATATCCACGAAGTTTATATCCATGTAGGCTCTTGCATTTCAAGTGTAATGCGACCAATAAATATCGTCAGACAGTATAGTGGCCATAGAACACTGATAGCGACCGCTCTTTGTTCCAATTTAATTACTCAAGGGTCATAAATAAACTGCAAATTGCCAAGGAAATAACTACTGATACAGAGAAATGTGTCGGGATTAGGAATTCAAAGACACCTTGAGAACAATTCTGAAGATATGTTGATTGTCTATCTTTAACACGTTACGGCCGACTTTGCGATTATAGATTATTTTTGCAGGTGGTTTGGATCCAGACGAGACCCAGAGTAAGTAAACGATTCTTCAGGATCAAACCTGTTTACAATTTGGATTATATGGTTGAAAGATGTAACCAATATAGCTTATGGTTTAAATTACAAATCAGGCCGCAGCGCAACAAATAAAGGTGCGTACTTAGATACTAAAATCGTCATTTCTCCACCAAACTCTCGATTGTGACCCCTCTTTAGAATCGTCTCTTTTTGAGACGATTCTAAAGAATGGTCACAGCATTGAGTTTGGTGGAGAAATAAATGAGTTATTTTTGAAAATGTTTTAATTAACGCATCTTATCGAGACCTCTTTGAGGCTAAGATTTAGAGAGCGAAAGTCTGCTGGTCCATGCTAAGGGTTAATTAGCTGTGTACACTCAGGGCGCTCAGTTGCGATATTTATTCTGGGTATTCATTTATTGATAGCATCACACATTGTCATTATCGTTTCTGTTGGCAAGGTCTAATCATGTAATTAATAAATTCCTGCAATTGTGTCTATGGCGCAAACTCGATACTGAAATATGAGGTTTGGTGACATCACCTGTGTCTTTCACTGCTACGGTCGCTGGAAGGCTACTAATAGTAGGACATGCTGCAATGGGCCAATCTGTGAGCATCTGTGCACACAGCTTAAATCTAGTTAAGACGCCGAGTTGCTCGGCATGTTATCTGGATCCAAACTGTGTGCATAGGTAATCACATATCCGGCATTGGCAGCGAAAGGGTTAACCCTTGATTCATGTATACATACATGAATATTCATTTAAGATATACAGACATCATGAGTAACAATGATTTATTTTTTATAAAGGCATATAGTCAGGGAGCCAGTAGTGCCTACCGTGCACCCCCCCCCCCCCTAGACTTTTTTTCATGGGTACCAAAATGTTCAGAAAAGTGTCCTGAATCAGAATCGCGAATGTACTCAAACTTAAATTCTTTTAGGCTATGTGTATTTTAACCGTTTCCATGGCAACCCCCCAGTTTTCGTAATGATGACCCATACCTACAAATTCGCCCATATCACAGCCAGTTTTTGTCCTAAAACTATAAAACTGGTACCAAATGGAAGATAAGACATTGTGCTTTTATTTCTAACTTGTTTTTTTTAAATTACCTTATTTGCATACTCATGAATATTAATGAGAACATTAAGATTAGTAAAACAAGTATAGAAATAACGTAAACCTTTCATTTTTTTATCCTACAAATATCAGAAAATAACTTCAAATGCAGTTTAACATGATGACGAAACCCCCAGGAAACAAAATATCCAATTTGAGGACCATAGCATTAATGTTAAGCACCATTTTCACAGTTTCCATGGCAACACCCTAGTTTTCGTAATGATGGTCCGTACCTGCAAAATCGTCCATATCACAGCCAGTTTTTGTCCAAAACCCATAAAAGTGGTACCAAATTGGAGATAGGACATTGTGCTTTTATTCCCATTTTTTTTTTAAATTACCTTATTTGCATACTCATGAATATTAATGAGAACATTAAAAATAGTAAAAACAATATAGAAATAACGTAAATAATGTAAACTATTCACTTTTTATCCTACAAATATCAGAAAACAATTTCAAATGCAGTTTAACCTGATGACAAAATCCTCAGAAAACAAAATATCAAATTTGAGGACCAAAAATTTAACTCTAAGTAACTTTTTAACTGTTTCCATAGTAACCATTCATTTCACTCTGTTCACACAGTTTTGTTAGTCGACACCTACATTGTACCTGCAAAAATTTTCCATATCACAGGAAGTATTTGTACTAACTGCATAAAACTGGTACCAAATTAAAGCTAAGACAGTGTGCTTTGGTTTAAAAGCTATAATTAGGAATTACCTTATTTGCATACACATGAATATTAATGAGAATAATTAAAAAATAGCAAAAACATACAGAAATAATGTAAACCTCTCAATTTTTATCCTACCAATATCAGAAAACAACTTCAAATGTAGTTTAAAATGATGACAAAATACTCAGAAAGCTAATCATCTTAATTGATACCCAAACAATGAACTGTTAGTAAGATTGTAACGGTTTCCATGGTAACCGATCCTTTCATAAATTTTGGAAATTTGACATCCAAATGTAATACTCCGCTAGATCTCGGTTATTTTTGATGAATCATGAAATCATTTGTTACAAACATAGATATGAGGCATTGTTTAATAGTAAATATTACTTTTCTGATATAAACTAATTTGCATATGTATGAATATTTATGAGAACAGTAATAGATGTTGAAATTTTCGACAGACACCAGTCTTTCTCTTATAAAGCAAACACATATGGAAAATGATTAGCAAAAGTTTACTATGATCACTGAATATCACCAAGATTATTAGATAAATAAATTTGGGACACATTATATAGCACTGATGGTGATATATCTGTTTCCTAGGCAACCATTCTAACCTCATTGTTCATATTACAGAGCGTTTACATACCTGCAACATACAAAGATATTGCGGCCTACTTTGGCGGTAATTATAAATGATATAAACATATACCCGGTAGTTGATGTATGAATCTTAATGTTTGGTTCACTTTATGCAAATTACCTTATTTGCATCCTCATGAATATTAATTAGTGATAAGAAAACAAAGAGAAACAATATTGAAAATAACATGTTTCGCAGTATGCCGAGCACAACATTACACCATGCTCCAAGTATAGCTTGCAATAATAAATGTACCTTTTGATGATGAATAAATAAATTTTATGTCTAAAACTGTTACCAAAATGACCATGTACTGCTTCCATGGTAACTGTTGAAAGCCAAGTACTTATGATACCCCAAACAATCTTCTGTTATTGTTTTTAAAGTGTCAGTGATTTTAAAGCCCATAAAGCCTGTGTTGAATTCAGGGTTTCAAGACTGTTTCGACTTTTGATATACCATCATCTGTCGAGAACTGGTAATCCTGTGATGTGTTTTAAGACCCTTTGATTTGTCTGTCTCACCTATATCAATCTGCACATTGGGTCTTTGTGAACCACTAATAAGTACTACAATTCCTTGATTCCTTACGATTAGAAGCTGCAAGGCAGAAATATTTTTTCACATCTATGACGGTGAGCCTAACCAGTTCTCGCCAGATTATGGTATATCAACAGTGAGAAACAGTCTTGATGCCCTGAATTCAACACAGGAAGAAACTGAAACAAGGATCGTTATTTACACCAAGCATGCAAAAGAACAAGGCTACAAAACTGTTCATCTTCGAACTCCAGACAGTGATATATTCTTCATTCTTCTGTATTACCTTAACTGGTTTGAAGGTGTTACTGTCTTGTTTGATACTGGCTCAGGCAATCATCAAAAAATAATAAACATGTGAGAAGTTGCCCAAGCATACACAGAAGATTACCGATCAGCACTTCTGGGTATCCATTTGTACTGTGGCTGTGATTCTACAAGTGCATTCAATGGCTGAGAACATTTGACACCCACTAAGACCATTGAAAAGAAACCAATGGTTATAAAACCATTAGCAGGTTTGGGCAACTCTTGGGATGTGTCTGGATATCTTGTGCAAGACTTGGATGAATTTACGTGTGCAATGTATGGCAACCTAAGATTTCACACTGTGAATGAATTGATATTGTTTAAGATTAAGGAGAAGTGTGAAGATAAGCCAACAGATGCACTTCGCAATGCTGATATGGGAACATTACCCCCTTGTAGGGCCTGCTTAATCAGCACATCTAAAGAGTTATTTACCAGTTGATACTTTGGGAGAGATCTCTTTCCCGACCAAGACATTCCCCTTGTTTTAGAGAAGAATGGTTGTCAACATGTAACTCTGACAGTCAATCAACAGATATGATTACATTATGGCCTGTAATAAGGGTATGCTCCACAGACATTCAACAGCAATGTTATCATCTTGACCTAGCTCTTATCAGAGTATTACCTAAGAAGATCCAATATAAACTGTTCCATTTTAGCCTCTAATTAAGGTATGCTCTGAGAGTCAGACCTTCAATTTATAAATTAGCTGATAAATACCCATGATGTCATTATTTCTAACATGAATATTCAGCTGGTAACGGGTTCAGTGAGATATCATTCATCTATTTTTGTTGAGTCGGCATACTCAAAGAAGCTTTCTGTAAATGTGTTTTAAAGCAGAGAGTGGGATTAACCCTTTACTAGATGTATACATGCCCTTTAACATCTTTTAGACAGTTTTAGAATTGAAATTCATTTATTTATCACCAAAAGGTACATTTATCATTGCAAGCTATATTTGGAGAATGGTGTAATGTTGTGCTCGGCATACTGCGAAACATGTTATTTTCAATATTGTTTCTCTTTGTTTTCTTATCACTAATTAATATTCATGAGGATGCAAATAAGGTAATTTGCATAGAGTGAACCTAACATTAAGATTCATACATCAACTACCGGGTATATGTTTATATCATTTATAATTATCGCCCAAGAAGGCAGCAATATCTTTGTATGTTGCAGGTATGTAAACACTCTGTAATATGAACAATGAGGTTAGAATGGTTGCCTAGGAAACAGATATATCACCATCAGTGCTATATAATGTGTCCCAAATTTATTTATCTAATAATCTTGGTGATATTCAGTGATCATAGTAAACTTTAGCTCATCATTTTCCATATTTGTTTGCTTTATAAGAGAAAGACTGGTGTCTGTCGAAAATTTCAACATCTATTACTGTTCTCATAAATATTCATACATATGCAAATTAGTTCATATCAGAAAAGTAATATTTACTATTAAAGCAATGCCTCATATCTATGTTTGTAACAAATGATTTCATGATTCATCAAAAATAACCGAGATCTAGCGGAGTATTACAGTTGGATGTCAACTTTCCAAAATTTGTGAAAGGATCGGTTACCATGGAAACCGTTACAATCTTACTTACAGTTCATTGTTTGGGTATCTATTAAGATGATTAGCTTTCTGAATATTTTGTCATCATTTTAAACTACATTTGAAGTTGTTTTCTGATATTGGTAGGATTAAAATTGAGAGGTTTACGTTATTTCTGTATTTTTTTGCTATTTTTTAATTATTCTCATTAATATTCATGTGTATGCATATAAGGTAATTCCTAATTATAGCTTTTAAACCAAAGCACACTGTCTTAGCTTTAATTTGGTACCAGTTTTATGCAGTTAGCACAAATACTTCCTGTGATATGGAAGATTTTTACAGGTAGGTGTCGACTAACAAAACTGTGTGAACAGAGTGAAATGAATGGTTACTATGGAAACAGTTAAAAAGTTACTTAGAGTTAAATTTTTGGTCCTCAAATTTGATATTTTGTTTTCTGAGGATTTTGTCATCAGGTTAAACTGCATTTGAAATTGTTTTCTGATATTTGTAGGATAAAAAGTGAATAGTTTACATTATTTACGTTATTTCTATATTGTTTTTACTATTTTTAATGTTCTCATTAATATTCATGAGTATGCAAATAAGGTAATTCAAAACGAAACCTGGGAATAAAAGCACAATGTCCTATCTCCAATTTGGTACCACTTTTATGGGTTTTGGACAAAAACTGGCTGTGATATGGACGATTTTGCAGGTACGGACCATCATTACGAAAACTAGGGTGTTGCCATGGAAACGGTAAATTTGGTGCTTAACATTAATGCTATGGTCCTCAAATTGGATATTTTGTTTTCTGGGTGTTTCGTCATCATGTTAAACTGCATTTGAAGTTATTTTCTGATATTTGTAGGATAAAAAAATGAAAGGTTTACGCTATTTCTATACTTTTTTTTACTAATTTTAATGTTCTCATTAATATTCATGAGTATGCAAATAAGGTAATTTAAAAAAAACAAGTTAGAAATAAAAGCACAATGTCTTATCTTCCATTTGGTACCAGTTTTATAGTTTTAGGACAAAAACTGGCTGTGATATGGGCGAATTTGTAGGTATGGGTCATCATTACGAAAACTGGGGGGTTGCCATGGAAACGGTTAAAATACACATAGCCTAAAAGAATTTAAGTTTGAGTAAATTCGCGATTCTGATTCAGGACACTTTTCTGAACATTTTGGTACCCATGAAAAAAAGTCTAGGGGGGTGCACGGTAGGCACTACTGGCCCCCTGAGTAATATGACCACAGTTATATTTGGCCATGGCAGAAGCTGTAGAATCCTATCTATATCATATCACAGGCAAACAGAATAAACCCTCATCAGACGGCTTCTACAAGACATGTCTCATCTTGGTCTCCTCTCTTTGCAAAGACATAGAAAGGAATGGGTATTTATGAGTAAATAATTAAAATCTTTCAGCACCAATGTCGCCAAAATGTACAACAACAAATAGTATAGTCCCAGATCCGACACTTTCTGTTCAAATAACTCGATGTCTCCTCAGGAACAAACTGTTTGAAGCTCGGTCAATAGTTTCTAAATCTCTTCAGCGAACCTGGAGAAGAATTTAAATTGCACAAAAACTTTTGTTCATTCAATAAATAATAATTTATATTTATTCAATTCAAGAAAAATATTTGTTCTAAAAACAAGTATGTTCTTAAAATACATGTATGTGGTTAAAATATTCTTTGATAAAAAAAAATTGTTCATAAATAAAATTATGGTCTAAAATATTTGTGAAGTAAGACAATATTGATTCTTTAAAAATATTTATATGGACAATAATTAGAATTGTGGGATAGCAGAATTGGTTTTGCAACAACGCATCTCATTGGCTCGTATATTCCAATATGGCAGCTCACATCTGAACACATGTGTCCATATGGAAATTACCTGTCTTAAAACACTAAATGGACAAATTCTTCTATCGGCAAAGTAAACTTATAGCTAATAAAGTAAGGTCAATTATAATAATCTATCAACAATCAGAGGAAACCTCGTCAGACTGTCTGATCTGAGTATTCTGTCATTGGTGAAAGAAGGTGTATGTATAAAACAGTCACCACTCTTACTTTTTATGCATTCGACATACAACTTTACCGGTGTCGGGCACACTTTTCAGTCTCCGCTGCCCAACGTCAAGTAGCTGTAGAGTTCTCTATAATTTTATGGCTGAATGCATGTAACAAAAATGTGACTTGTATTTTGACATGATAATCTTTGAAAAGTGGTCGAAATATTAGATTAGAGCTATTCAAGTATTTAAGTAATTTATATATAAATAGTCTGTACTATGTTTGAACGTATTGCTAACTACAACAACAAAAAAGAAACTGAAACTGAAAAATAGAAGCAACTGGTTCCATATCCCTCACGTTGTTTTCTGCTTTTTTTTAAAGAGGACGGTGTTTCTCGACTAGGACCACAGTCACTGTCTTCTCTGAAATCAGCCTTTGATGAGCGCACACCTTTATTGAGCGCAGTGGTCAGATGACGGTCACGTTACAGTAGTTCATGTGCATCTGTGGACAGTCTGTCCAACTAGGCATTCCCGTGGTAAACCCCGTTGATTTCTTCAAAATGAAATATTGTTATGAGGATCGCGACTTGTTTGTGTTTCAAAACCATCGTTGGACAAATAATCGATTTGTTTCTTTCACAAGGAAAAGTGCTGCTAAAATACAATCATTTGAATATAGTTAAACTCCTCTAAACCAGACTTTAATTGTAGTATGAATATCGGTCTTGGAGACAGGTGCAATCTTAATGCAGGGTGAACGTCATGTAGAAAGCTCCTCTAGGGACTTTGTGCATTATTTTCACTCTGCATTAAGCAGCCACCTGCCTTAAAATTATCTAAATTCTCTTCTGCTTGAAGTACTGTTTAGATGGGGTTTACAGTATCCCTGATTTCACTCATGTCTACATTTTAAAATGGAATCGTGCATATGTAAAATCTGAGCGTGTATATTATTTAATAAGATTTTCTAAGTAGTGTTCTGTTTAGTTGTTTACAAGTGGTGAAGGAAACAGTACATACCCTGATCATACGGGTCATTCAGGGGCACTCTGATCTTGGCTTATGCCCTTTTTCAGGACGCTAGGCATAAACAGGTTTACATATCACATATTAGAGAAACATTCTGGCTTTAGACAAACAAACAGACATTCCCGTGAGCTATAGATAGGCAGTGATGAATGATTTTATGGTTATGAATTATCATAACAATATTCACTGGAGATAAATGCAGAAAGGCACGTGCCATATATATTTGAGTTCTGATTTAATTCATGGGAAAAAAGCATTATTGGTGAAATGCGTCAGGGTAGGTTTTCATTATTAACAGATAGCGTGGGCATAATGAGGACTAAAAGTTCAAACCTTACTACAGTAAAACCCTCTAAACCGGAAGTTCTATTTAGTATAAATGTCGGCCTTGGAGACATGTGGCAGCTTAATGCAGAGCGAACATCTTGTAGAAAGCTCCTCTAGGAGCCTTCATCGATACTTCACCCGGCATTACGCAGCCACCTGCCTAACAGTATCTATACTATTCGCTACTAATATTCCGGGTTAGAGAGGTTTTACTGTACTTGCTTGATTTCTCTCTAATTGTTTAACCCTTCTCTTGCTGAATTTTAAAATACATTTCTCCTTCTTTACCCATGCCCTGTTGTATAATTACATATATCTTCACTGTATAAGTATTTCGCTGTGCAATCACTACTGTGAAGTGCACTGGTTGCACAATCAACTTGTAAATAGTGCAGACCCTGATGAGACAGCTCCTGCAGGGGCTGTCTCATCTGGGTCTTCACTATTTACAGGTAGGTATGTTGACGTGAATAGCAAGCGGAGGGTTAACCAAAGCTGTACTAGCAGTGGCCTCGTTGTAATACATTCCCTGTCGAATATTCATAAAAGACATAATGACATCATGAATATTTATTAGTTGAATTTTAACAATGTCATGGCTTTAATGGATGTTTTGGTATTCTCGGAATCTGTACTGTCAGATCTATTCTAAGTTCATACGCAAGCAGAGAAGACCTCGATCAGACAGCTTCTACTCTGTTTGCAAAGACATGAAAATGCGTTTATAGGAGAAAAGGGTTAATAGTATAATGTAATCAAAGCTAACGCTCTTGTCTCTGTCTCTTTTGTTAACCCTCCCTTCATATAAACGCCTTTTCGCTAATTGGCAAACAAAGTAGACCAAGATCAGGATCTTTTTTTGTTTGGTTATAGTAGAATATAGATCTGGCTACAGTTTCTACCTGTACAAAGATATCCTGTGTTCAAATGGCATTATAAAATTTCACCTAATAAATTCTAATGATGGCATTATTTCTTTCATAAATATACAAAAAGGAAACGGTTAACTAGTTTAAAAAGTAAAGTACCTAGTTATATTCTACTTTTAGTCCAAATGACCGCTCAGCCAAATGCACAACAAATCTCATACAGTAGCTATCAAATGATGAGGAAGAAACAATTTATACGATGTCATCTATTAATTCTGTTTATTGTCTTCTTTAACTCTTTCGCTGCCAATGTCGCATCTTTGATTACCTGTCGCATCTTTGATTACCTGTCGCATCTTTGATTACCTGTGCAAACAGTTTGGGTTCAGATGAGACGCTGAGTAACTCGGCGTCTCATCAGGATCCACACTGTTTGTTATTGTTATTGTGACTGTTCTTTTACAAAAAAAAAGAAAAACAAGTGAAAATGTAGCAGACGACAGAAGTTGGCAGTGAAAGAGTTAAAGCGACAACTGAATCACTAAGGACGGTGCCATCAACCGGTATCTGATAGAAACGTATTTTCACATTGTTGCAAACAAAGTAGATCCAGACCAGACCACTCCTACAGGACCATGATCTGTTCAGTTTACTTTTGGAATTATATTGATATGATTCTGCAATTTCTGCCATGGGAAAAGAATCCTGTGTTTTTAAGCCATTACGAAAATTCATCAAAGTTATATTTCTATTTTATTATTTCTTACATGAATATTCATGAGACGCAAATTGTACACATTTGCGTATACACAGTAGACCCTGATCACAGGTCCGCTCTAATTGCTTATCAAATGAAGTAGGCTTGATTCGGTAGTTTATGTATAATAAAGACCTGATTATATAGTTTCTGTCATGATAAAACACCCTTTGTTCACGATGACATTATATATATTCAGTCAACCCTTTCGCTGCCAATGCCGGACCTGTGATTACCTATGCAAACAGTTTGGATCCAGATCCAAACTGTTTGTTACTGTTACTATGTTTTTGAAACAAAAATGAAGAAAATCAAAAGAATGAAAATTTGTAGCCGACGACAAAGTTAGCAGACGACAGAGTTTGGCAGCGAAAGGGTTAAATGATATTTATAGTCATTATATCCATTGGGTTAAGGGCTAACACTTCGGCGCCTAATTTTTAATTGTCGTCTGTAGACCAATTTTGTTAAATCATTTGGTAAAATAAGGTAACAAAATAAATAGATGCAAATTTAAAAGGAATAAAACACAGATAAAGAAATATAGTTTGAGACAAAAAGTGAATTATCTGATCAGACGCCGCCATGAAATGGCGGCGTCTAATCTGGGACTTCACTATTTGTCGTGGTGCAGTTTTGCGACATTGACAGTGAAAGGGTAAGTAATGCAAACAGCTTATAAGGAAATGTGTGTATAACCTTCCTCCTGCATTTATGTGCCACCTGTTGTATAAACTTGGAATAAGGTTTCTTTTTGGTTGTCGCTTTTGAGAAGTTTTACTGTATTTGCATTTTCGCTATAACCTCTCGCGCTAGCTAAGATTTACTTTCGAGTGACATAGATTCGGAAATACACGAAGAAATACATTGCTTGGGAAAACTTCATGCATAGATCTTTTAAAACAGCACAAACATGCTGACCTCTGTATATATATGTGATACTAATGTATTATTAGTACATGTTATATAATTCAGATTTAAATAATGCATCAGCGAAGAGTTTCTGGGTGTTTAATTGAACTGTTTTTCACATAAACGCCTTTTCACTCATTTGCAAACAGAGTAGACCAAGGTCAAACAGCTCCTGTGTGAGATCAGGGTCTGCTTGTTTCACTAATGGCATTTGTTAGTTCTAAAATGGCTACAATGTTCCACCTTCCACAACTATATCGTCCGTTAATATTCAGTTGGTATTGACATTTTAAATATAGAACAGGGAAAGGTTTAAAAATTGTGCTTGTCCCATACTATAGGTCGGGTCAAACTTTACTTACTGCCCTTTGGTTTGGCATTTCTGTACGTCAGGCAATACGGAGAAACTCGAGAAACTCCAACACAGGGCGTTGCGTATCACCTTCAATGACTTTACATCATCATACGAATAACTTCTGGGAAGAGAAAACATGCCAACTCTACACCTGAGCAGAATAAGAGGCATAGCTCTAGAATCTTTTAAATGCCTATACAAACTGTCACCTTCTTATTTACATAATCTTGTTAATTTTAAAAATAATTCTTATTCTTTCAGGTATGTAAATACAGCAGAATTACCCTCTGTCAGAACATCAAGTTATGGTAGGAAGTCGTTCAGGTATGAAGCAGCCCAGGTGTGGAACAGTCTTCCAAACAACTTGAGATGTATAGATAACTTTAAGGAGTTTCGAAGACTGATACGCACCTGGACTGTTCCATCTTGCATATGTTCAATGTGCAGATGAACCCCCAACCCTCGCTTTTTAGTCTGCTTTTTTCTGCTTTTGCTTTTGTTTGTTTTATTTGTTCAACTGGACTTGGATAGTCCTAACTGATACATCTGCACATACATCTAAATTAAACATACTACATATTCACAGTCCATATATGAAATGCAGCAGAAACTGAATGTTTTCTGTTTCCTTTCATCTCTGGAGGAAGACTTTATCCAGTCTGAACTTTAAGCTCTCAGTAAGCTTTTTTCAAAACAGATCTCTTTTTGTTTGCATTCTGTGATGTCATGTGCAATTGTTTATAATGCTTTTTTGGTTTAGTTTTTCTGCTGTCTGTATTTATATGTATATAGTTTTTGTTTTTTATGTTTGTGCCTCATTTCTGCTTGCATTTTTTTTATTTCTTAGAGCATGTGCCTTTTCAGTGTTTTTCACTTGTTTAGATCCTCATAGCTCCTCAAAATTTTTAGTTTTTGTCTGTGTCGGACAATAGCTTATAAGTAAAGTTTTATATGTTTTGTTTGTAGCTGACTTATAAATTATATGTTTTTCTCTTACAGAACTTTCTTCTTTACAGGTATCCTTCTCTTTGTTTTACATTTTTGATATGTTAATGCTTTTGTTTAAATGTCGGCAAATAACTATATGCTAATGTTATTTTATTGGTACAACCGACGTTAAATACAGCTTCTTGTATCTTGTATGTTTGTGCCCGCTATGTATGTTTGTGCCCGCTATGTATGTTTATGTATGTTTGTGCCCGCTATGTATGTTTGTGTTGTGCCCGCTATGTATGTTTGTGTTTGTGCCCGCTATGTATGTTTGTGCCCGCTATGTATGTTTATGTATGTTTGTGCCCGCTATGTATGTTTGTGTTTGTGCCCGCTATGTATGTTTGTGTTTGTGCCCGCTATGTATGTTTGTGCCCACTATGTATGTTTATGTATGTTTGTGCCCGCTATGTATGTTTGTGCCCGCTATGTATGTTTGTGCCCGCTATGTATGTTTGTGCCCGCTATGTATGTTTGTGCCCGTTATGTATGTTTGTGCCCGCTATGTATGTTTGTGCCCGCTATGTATGTTTATGTATGTTTGTGCCCGCTATGTATGTTTGTGCCCGCTATGTATGTTTATGTATGTCTGTGCCCGCTATGTATGTTAGTGCCCGCTATGTATGTTTGTGCCCGCTATGTATGTTTGTGCCCGCTATGCATGTTTGTGCCCGCTATGTATGCTTGTTTGTGCCCGCTATGTATGTTTGTGCCCGCTATGTATGTTTCTTTGTGCCCGCTATGTATGTTTGTGCCCGCTATGTATGTTTGTGCCCGCTATGTATGTTTATGCCCGCTATGTATGTTTGTGCCCGCTATGTATGCTTGTTTGCTGATCCGTCTGGCACTTTAACATTGTATATGCACTTTATACTGGCATGTATAATCACCTCATGCAGCTGCAACTGTTGATTGTCAAGGTCAATATTAAAGGTCGAATTATACGTAAAACACGTGGGAGGACAGTGTTTCACAAACGCACTTTAACCATGTGTAAGTATTAAAACTCCGGGAAACAAATTTAATGAAACATTGGTTGCTCTATATTTTAAATAAAGTTAATATTTTCTTCATTTTCATTTTGACATAACTGAATAATTCTAACAAGTATTGATATATTTAAAGTAAAACAAACATCTATCAGTGATAAATATTCTTCGAAATTACTTTATTTTAAATCATGACGTCATCAGACTCGCTCTATAAAATGACCGTTAACCCTTACCTCACTGTGAAAAATAATATGTCGGCTCAAATTTGGATTTGCTGCAAATGTGACTACTTCAAGGTTTTCTGAAACTAATTACCGAGCAACAAACAGCTTGAATCTTAATGAGACGCCCAGTTACTCGGCGTCTCATCTGGATCCAAGCTGTTTGCAAGTACGATTCATGTCGTGGATAGTGACATAAAGGTTAATATATTCAGAGATATAAGCAGGCAGATGATTTGTCAAATTTATGACTAATAAGATTTGCGATTTCATTCAGGGGATAATATATTAGAAATTGAGTTAATTTAAAAGAATGCACAGCTTGTAATTGCTCACAAACGTAAAATTAATCCTAAATAAGGAGATTTAAGGGATACTTTCCTTGCAAACTTCAGCATAAAATATTTGACAATACAGCTCCTTAACCTACTTACTTTCATACTAGTATTACTTACTGTGAACTCATCCAAATTGAATTCCACAAGAGATATATTTGTTTTCTTAGACTGAGTGGGAACCACGAATGGAGTATATGTGCTTGTATAAATCATTGACATCAATGGACTCATCAAACAGTGTAGATCCTGATCAGAGGACTCCTTAAATAGTCAAATGTTGTGGGTCTCTAAAGTATATCTATATTCTTAATTACTGTATTGCAGGATTAAATGATTTAACCATTTTTACTTTATTAATATTTATGTAAGAAAAACATGTAATGATATCACGAATATTAATAAAACATTATTCATAACGGCATATGAACACTGCAGAAACTATAGAATCAGATCTATATTATTTCATACGCAAAACAGAGTAGAACCTGGTCGGATAGCTCCTATTGGAACCGTCTGATCTGGGACTACAAATGCGTTAAAAAGGCATATATATGGCGTAATTGGTTAAACAGTTGCCGTTCACGAATATAACAAATCTTAAATGCTAGCAGTCTCCGTCTATTCGATACTGTGAAACTCCTCTTAAGCCACCAATTAACGAATAAATATTTATATTTTGTAAAGCAAATGGTCATTTTATACAGGACGAAAGCAATGCAGAAAGGTCCTGTAGAAGCTATCTGTATAACTTCCGTCTTGCATTTAGCTACCACCTTCTTCAAAGACCCAGTGTAAGACCTAGTATTGGTGGTCGCTTTAGAGGTAGGTTACTGCACAATAAAACCCTTGTAACTCCACTGAAATCTAATTATCAATATTAAAGACGGTGGTAGCTTAACCATTTCCCTCAGAAATATTTATGCAAGAAACAATGATAATGTAAATATCAATTAGATTATTTTCTTTAATAATGGCATATGGACGAAGGGTTTTCTGACCCTGGCAGAAACTTACTGTAGAATCAGAACTGGCAAAGGCAAACATATCATACCCTTGCCAGACGGCTCCTACAGGGATCTACTCTGTTTGAAAAGACGAAAGATGTTAAATAACAGGTTAAACAGCGACAGTAGATGGATATAAGAAACTTTAAATGTCAGAGTTTTCTATGTTGTTTTTTTTACAATTGAGTTTCTGTAGAGTTACTACTCGATTGAAATATTATTGCCAATACTGAAAAGGGATGATAGCTATGTTAGACCACGTTCGTAACGGATCACATTCGTAACAGGTAAATGTGTTACAAATGTGATGGGGTGACATTATAGCTAACTGCAGCATGAAAGTAATACAATCTAGCTCCTGGCATTGCCCATGTCCATCACATAAACGCATTTTCATGCCTTTGTTAACAGATTAGACCCAGAGCAGGGTCTGATCTGTGCGCTTTCGGAATAATAAACATGTTATCCTATAGTTTTGCCAAAGCAAAGTTCCCTTGACATTTTTATATTATA
Source organism: Azorinus chamasolen (assembly GCA_963576725.1). Lineage (NCBI taxonomy): Eukaryota > Metazoa > Mollusca > Bivalvia > Cardiida > Solecurtidae > Azorinus > Azorinus chamasolen. Next base: position 35,367,953 of record OY755246.1, on the reverse strand, counting down.
AAAATAAGTTAATGAATATCCATAAAGTGACCAATTTACGAATAAATAATGTTGGGTTAGTGTTGTTCTTCTGTAAGCAATCATCTGATTTATACAGTTACAGATAAAGGTGCATACTCAAATACCAAAGTCGTCATTTATCTGCCACATTCTATACTGTGACCACTCTTTAGAATCGTCTCGAAGATTATAGGGTTTGACGGAGAAATAAAAGAGCTAGTCTTGAAAATGTTTAATTTTACGCATCATATCTGGACCTCTGTTTATATTAAGGGACAACGGTTTAAAGAGGTTTTACTGTATCCGTAGAGACTAGATATATAACGATGTAATGATTGATGACTCCATCACAGCATGGTCATCTCAGTTTTGCGGTTAAAGTTGCGTCAGTTTTATGCTAAGTGTGGTGCAACACTTCAATCGATCATAAACATTATGACATAGAATGAAAATAAAATGACGCTTCCACAGCGACTGTATGATTGATTATTGTTCCTCCAATAAACCCAGCTCCAGATAAATGGAAATCTTCAAATGAGTGCCGCTATATGAAAACTACCCTTTGATTTATCGGTCATTGAATTTAGGCATTGCAAATAGGGTATATCTATATCAGACACGGCGTTTAAAACACGACGTCTGATCAGCAAGGAGACACAACCCAGCACATTATAATGGACTCCGACGTATGGCAAACAGAGCAGGGCGCCGCATTTGATCTGGTTTTACATTGTTTATCCCTTTACTCCATATATAAGCCTTTTTACGCCTTTGCAAACAGAGTAGATCCAGATCAGACGGACCTGTAGGCACCGTCTTAGCAGGACGTGCTCTGTTTGCTTGTGATATAATAGTTCCTGATATGGCAAAAACATATTGTGTCTTTGTCCTATTAATAACAATAAATCTAATTAAAATCCACGATGTCAATATTTTTTACATGAATATTCACGGAATAAAGGGTTATAAGACTCAATGCAAAATTCTTAATTCTGAAATATTAAGTGCAAAAGTCCTCTATTCTCCAACACACTCATAGTATTAAGCCTTAATACTGAAATATTAAGTGCAAAAGTCTTCTATTCTCCAACACATTCATATTTTAAGCCTCTCTGAGACGACTTTTACAAACCATTACAACTTTGGTATTGTCTAAATACTGTTCCGAAAGTCCTCTTCAGAGCTCAGTATGAAATACTTCACATAATAAACAACATGGGTTTTAAAACAAATGTATAAAAATGTACTGTAACACTTCTCAACAGCGGTCGGTAAAGAATAAACATGGATAAATAGATGTCAGTATAAATGAATTTGGTGGTTGCCAGCCCCTTTCCCTGTTGAATATTCAAGTCAGAAATAATGAGTCCAGAGGGGCCTCTGCGACCGGGTGGTTATGGTCGTCGGCTGACAAACACTGGATTCCTCACCGCTATGGTTCGAATCTCGGTTTGGATGTTTGGAGTAGTCACGTAAGGAAGCCTGCCATCGGACTTGCGGTAGGTCGGTAGATTTACCCAGGTGTTGAGCAATGCAATTTGTACAGTGCATAAACAAACCTCTGGAGTCACAGAACAGAGAAACAGAAATAATGACATCATGAATACTTAGTAGCTGAATATTTATAATAGCATATGTACACAAGAGGTTTTAGTATTGATATAAACAGTAGAGTCAAATATATTCAAGTTCATAAGCAAACAGAGCAGTCCCTGATCAGACGGTTCCCACAGGAGACGTCTAGGCTACAGAGCAGTCCATGATCAGACGGTTCCTACAGGAGACGTCTAGGCTGTGTCTATTCTGTTTTTGCAAAGGTGTGAGAAGGCGTTTATATGAGGGAAAGGGTTAATGCAGAAATTATGCTGAAACCCCCACTGGAACTTTCTGTGTAACCTTTCTCATACATTAAGCTACCCCTTCACTAAAGTCCCCGAATGACACCTCCCTTGAGTGGCCGCTGCATGGAGGATTTACTGTATATAGGGATGGGGTGGGATGGGGTGGAGTAAGGTAGTGTGGTGTCGGATAGGTGGGGTGGGAATGGTGTGTGGTTGGTTTGGTTGGGAATGGGCAGTGTGGAGTTGGATGGGTTGAGGTGGGTGGGATGGGTGGGATGGGTGAGTTGGTCCCAACATGTCCAGAATCACGTCCCAATAATTTTGGTAATGCAAAAACAGTTGTTCTGTAATAAATTGATTTTCTCGTGTAAAAGCTTGCCATGTGTAACGCAATAGTTTTTGCATTACTTGTAATTGTAATTAATTGGATTACAGTGACTACATTACCTTTGAATTACAACGGAGGTTTTATAATAAACCTTTTTAACATTTAGCCTGCTGTCAGCTGATCCATGAATAATTTGAAAAGGGTTTGGATCCAGATAAGACGCCGAGTAACTACAAACTGTTTGTAAAAACAAACCAGGTGACTGATAACGGTTAATTATAAGTTTACAAAGATTCTCATTATTTTGCTATACTGTATGTTTTATTTTTAACAATTTTAGATTAACAAACATTAATCAAGTCACTTCAAACAATATTTAATTCCAGTCAGAGGTTTACAATAACAATAATAAAACAAACTCTGCGGAGCTTTCAAATCGACTGACAAACAATACATAACAAAGAATTCAACAAATACACAAGTTTAATAAACATTAAACATTAAAACACATAAAACATGTAATTCAAAGAAAAGTTTCAGCAAATATTAATTAAATCTTACTTCATAAACAAAAAATAAAACTGTGCGAAGAAAGATAGTAAAGCGCATAATTAACCCAGACAAATTAAAATATAATAAGAATAATAGCATACATATACAGTGAAACCCCGCTAATGCGACCACCTAAAAGAGGTATACTTCCAGGTGGTAGAGGCAGGTGGTAGCTTAATGCAGGACAAAAGTAATGCAGAAAGCTCCTAGAGGAGCTTTCTGCATTACTGTTGTCCTGCATTAAGCAACCACCTGCTTGTAAAGACACCCATATTTAGTCATCAAGTGGTCGCATTAGCGGGGTTCTACTGTATTGCCCTATGTACAATAGAACCTGTCTGAAGCGGCTATCAACCAGAGGTCTAATTATGGGTCTGAAAGGTCGGTGGTAGCTTAATGCAGGGAACAGTAATGTATAAAGATCGTATAGGAGGTTTCTACATTAATTTTGCCCTGCAACCACTTGTTTTGTAATACTCCTATGTTCAATAAACTAATGGCCGTTTAGAAAAGGTTGTACTGTAATCTGTTAAGAGCATAAATTTATATTTCTAATCTTATTTGAGTTTATATCTATCTCTTACGATTTGGGGTACCGTATTGGTCTGTGCGGTAGATGTTGCTTAATGTAGGAGGTCAAAAGTAATGCTTTCTGTATTAGTTTTGACATGAATTAAGCTACCATATGAATTAAAGATCCATAATTAGACCTGTATATGATGACCGCTTAAGACAGGTTCTGCTGTTTAAACTAATACATTGCCGATTTGTATTTTGTTGTTAAGACGAATTCAGAACTTTTCAGGCAGGTGACTGCTTAATGCAGAGTGGCAGTCATACAGAAAGTCCCCAGAAGATCTTTCCGTACGACTTTCATCCTGCATTAAGCTGTATCTGTTAAAAAAAACTGATAATGATACCGATATGTGCTTTCGAATTATCGAAAATTTTACAGTATACCGAATCAAATAAACTTTTCTAAACAAGGGACTGGCCTGGTATTCTGTTTGTCAAGTCACCACAGAACGTTGATTTCTTTATTCAAACCATCCTTAGATTGTTCCATATATGACCATTTGAAATGATTCCAAAACAAATTCCGCGAATTGCCGTTAATCAAATGAAAAAGATTGGACTAGTTTGCACTATTATTTATCTGTCTTGTCCAAATTGTTAACAGTACGTATCCTAGTTTGATACGCCTCATGTCAGTCAACACCATATCTGAACGATCCATTACTAATGCCTAACATGGTTTACCCCACTCGCTTATGTTGATGTATTTGCTTTACTTAATCTGCGGACTAATTTAATCTGGCTCCTCTCATTCTGAATAGTAATTAAACAAAGAATTAAATCCAAATTTATCACTGTAAAATGACCTGTATTCCCCCAGGAGCCCTTTGATCTGGGTCTACACTGTTGGCAAATGTATTATATACTCCGTTAACCCATTCCCTGATATTGACGACTTTTGACGACTCTGTAAAATGAAAAAGTAGTAAAGTCAAGCAGGAAAAGCCACACACAAAACGCCACAAAAAGTCACAAAGTCACTTTGTGAAACCATTGTGATAAATAGAGCATTTGCTCTTATAGGAGCACATGCTCTATTTATCACAATGGTTTCAAACTAAATTTTTTTAAAACTTTCCGTTTCTCTAGTTAATGCTCCTTTTCGGTAGATTTATTCAAAGAAGTTGTATCTAAAAATAGCCTATGAGGTAATGGGTTAAGGGTTCATGTTGTGAAGAACACCAATCGCTGTCAAACTTGATGCATAAAAACGAACATAAACATTAAGCCTTTATGCGCGAATTGGTCACTTCGGGGATATTCATTACCTATAGTTTTATACTGTAATGCTTTACTTTGACATAATAAAAGCTGTAGAACCAGAGCTATATAATTCTTACAACAATGAAGGTTGCTCTCTTGCTCTGGATTATCCATTTTTGAGTAAAGAATACATTCACTCAGAGCAGATGATTTATTTACCTAGATAGTTCACTGAGATGTGGTCTGTGGGTGTCACATGCATTCGAGTCGTCACGTGACACAAGGAGACTAAAGTCGCAGTCTACTGGAAGCCTACTCACACTAACCAATATTTAAATATTTGCTCAAATCACCATCTAGAACACAAGAGATATACTGTGGTAAGAACTTTGTTCCGTCGGACTGATGGACTAGTCACTGAGGACTCAGACAGAAAGAAGGAGAAAGACCACGTTAAGTGTGCATTACAAGCAAATGGCTACCCAACGTGGATGTTCGCAATTCCCAACAAATATAAAAAGACAAGAAACAACACCAGCAAAACAGACCAAATGTCAGCATCCCCTATATTCGAGATATTTCAGAAACGTTACACAGAAGTTTCAAACAGCATGGGGTAAACATGTACCATCATCCATTTAACTCGATTTGCTCCCAAATCACTCATGTAATAGACAAGACAGACAAAATGAAGAACTATGGCGTGGTGTATTATGCGAAGTGCGAGCAATGCAAACACGACTATGTTGGTGAGACAGGTAGACCTCTAGAAACAAGAAAAAACGACATGTGTCTCGAGCCAATTCAGCATTACATGACTACTGTGAAGCCATAGGTCAGCACATTGACCCTCGTAACACCAAGATATTGACGTCAGAGGATATGCATCTCAAACGAAGGGTGAAAGAAGCCACACTAATAAAACAGCGGCGACCATCACTCAACCGGGATGAGAGGTTGGAACTTCCAGCAGTGTATGACCCTCTCCTTGTGTCACGTGACTCAAAGACATGTGACACCCACTGACCATATCTCAGTGTGTTGACGAAGGCTTTGCGATAAAGCCGAAATATCCAGGTAAATTAATATGCTCTGAGTTAATGGATTCTTTACTCAAAAATATATAATTCTTAATTGCAACAGGAGCTGACTGATCTGGATTTACTTTGTTTGCAAAGGTTTATATGACGGAAAAGTTAAATAATATGTGAAACAAATAACGTAATATACATAAGATACTTTTAGACATTAAGATGATGTTGTCGACCGTAAATAAACAAAATGTAATATCATGGCAAATAGTCCATCCTGGGTCAACAGAAAAATAGTTTTTTCTCCGGCCATATGGTTCATTGACTGATAAACATACCACGTGATTATTGATAACTAAAAACAGTTTATTAGGTACCACTAAATATGGTGGTGACAGGATAAAGATATGTATCATTGTAACCGACCTTTCTTCATTCATCGTGTGTTTTTACATGTTTTGTATGTCAGCATAGGATATTTGAGCATTTATGTCAAATGGCAACCTAGGATCTGCCAATAACATAAACTGAAAGCATTAATTCTCAGTGTTGTTATATACAGTAAAACCCTCTAATGTGACCATCAAAAACAGGTATAACCCCGAGTGGTAGAGGCTTAATGTAGGACAAAAGTAATGCAGAAAGCTTTTCTGCATTACCTTTGTCCTGCATTAAGCAACCACCTGCTTATAAAAGCATCCGTGTTTATTTATTAAGTGGTCGCATTTTAGGGGTTATACTGTATGCATGTCAGAAGCAGTGATTGAATAAATAATAATTAGCTGGTTCTGTTATAATGATATCATGAAAGAAAATTCATAACATCAGAAACTATAGAAATAATTCCATGTTATTTCATATGCAGACGGAACAGACCCTGATAAGATGGCTCCTATAGACGCCATCTGATCTGGGTCTACTCTATTTCCTAAAATGCTGAAACGTCGTTATGGAGTAAAAGGTTAACATATAGCTACATACCTTGTCTCGTTTGATTTCGTTATGGTATCGTTTCTTAATTCATCAAAGTCTTAAAATCAGGCTTGCCTATTCTGACCAAACTCTCTAAGGAAAGTAGTGCTAAAATGAAAATGTTTCTCATGATATGTTCTTCTTCAGCGTTCGTGAAAATGTGATTGTTATCGAATACTGGTTAAACGTTTGTGGGGGATACTCATTTCCCAACAGAAATCTGCAAACGTCCAGAAATGAAAAGCTCATTTTACTTCTTGATAAATGGTGGCAATGAGAAAGCAATTTAGTAGAAAAAGAAGGAGGAAAAGACGAATATTCAACATCTATCATTTCTGTCATGACCACACTTTCCTGTGTTCATGTTCTATCATAATAATTAATCTACAATGTAATAAATATTTATGATGCCATTATTTCTTACATAAATATTTATGGGATAACGGGTTTAAAATAATGATAGATATGATAATTTGACCGGACTGTCACTGTTGCTAAAATTGTGTTTTTGATGGTTGAACCAAATAGAAATGAGTAGAATAATTATGTCCATTAGCTAATGATCTAAATTGTAATTGTAACTGTAATTGTAATGTAATGCGTTGCTGTGAACAGTGTTATTGTAGTACAATGCATTACATTTGAAATATAACCGTGATTCAACGCCCTGTTTAATTGTAACATAAACATAACATTTGTCAAATACAGTAAAACCCCCTGTAAACCAAATTTGTAATAAAGACGAACTGGGGTATTTTCAGGTCGGTGACTGGTGGCTGCTTAATACAGGGTGAAAGTCATGCAGTAAGCTCCTAGAGGAGTTTTCTGTATGACTTTCACCCTGCACTAAGCTGTCGCCTGTCTTAAAGATCGGTACTATTACTAATTTGAGCTTTCTATTAAGAGAGGTTTTTCTGTACATGCAATTACATAACATAAATTTAACGCTCTTTTTTAGGAATATTATTGTAATACATTGCAGTATATGCCTTAAATACAGATAATTATAACAGTAGTGTACAACCCTGTTTAGGAATGTTACAATTAATGTAATTATAAACAAAATGCATTATGTGTGTAATATATATACGTGTCTATAACAGAAATTTAACGCCCTGTTTCGGTAAAGTAATTGTAGCATAAAACATTACATTTATAAAATACATGTCATTAAAACAGATATTAAATGACCTGGGTTAGGAATGTAATTGTAATACCATGCATTATATTTCTTAATTACAAAATTGATTGTAATAAAATGCATAACCCAAATTTAAAACTCACCTTCTGAGATGGAGCAAAGAACAAAAACCCAGTTGAGGTGCTACAAGATGGATAAACGAAAGAAAACACCATTTGAAGTGGTACAGCCCGGCCATGACAAGAGTTTACCACAGGTGCCCTTCGCATGCATGTTTCAACAACAACAACTCCAACACAAATACATTATTTTTAATCACATATCATAAGTATCTAAAACATACGAAAATATAGTTTTCTGACCCAACCAAAGACAAAATGAAAAATATTTTATTTTTTTTCACGAACACCCCAGCTCTATGTTATGTAAAGAAATCACCACTCTTGATGAGCAGTCATCTATTTTATCTCAGAATATTAACACGCTTTTACAACGAGTCGCCAAAGTGACAACCAACCCCCAGGTTGACTCTGAGGTTCGAAATGGAAATACGCTATAATTCAAGTCGAAACACCATATTACTGGACTATAAGGTCTGATAGCATGAGCGTGTATTCACAATTTCTTCAAATAACATTTTTTCTAAAAATCTCTACAAGCTTGATATTGATATCGGCGAAAGTCATTACTTTCGGTTTGTGACTTCAAGCGTTATAGACAAGGACAACCGGATCAAGTGCAGTGAATCCCCATTATACCGGCATTCATTACAATTGCATCCTCGTTGTACCGGCAGTATGCATTGAAACGAAATTACCGTTATTTTTTTTGAAACAACCACTGGATAAATAGGTGCAATGCCAAAACAGGTGATCGCTTAATGCAGAACACAAGAAGTGCAAAAAGCTATCTAAGGGAGTTTTTTGCACTTCTTGTGTTCTGCATTAAGCGATCACCTGTTGGTACTAGTTTAAAACTGGCCATGTGGTTCCTTTCTTATTTAAACTCGTTATAACGGCAACCTCGTTATACCAGCACAATGTCTTGAAACAAACACCTCCGTTGTAATAAGGGTTCACTGTAGTAGGGGCAATATAATCTGGCTTGTCCGACACATGGTTAAGACAGACACCTGCTTTATCTGACAATGATTTTCGGTCCCAAATGACGAATGACATACAGTCGAACCACGATAGCTCCAAGTTGCTTACCCTTATTTCGAAGTTAATATGTGGCAGCCATGTTTTAACTTGGAAATAAGGGTAACACTATCCTCTGCTACTTGCTCAGAGTCAACCTGTGTTCTAGAGGGTTTGGTTGTCACTTTGTCGACTTGGTGTAAAAGCGTGTTAATATTCTGAGACAAAAAAATGACTGCTCATCAAGAGTTATGGTTTCTTTGATAAATGACACACAGTTTATGGAAATCGGTGGTCAAATAAGTTTTCAAGTTTTAGATACTTATGACATTTGATTAAAAAAATAATGTATTTGTGAGGGAGTTGTTGTTCAGACATAGCATGCGAAGGGCAAATGTGGAGTTTACGGTAAACTTGAAGTACAGTTCAATCTCTCAATGAAAATAGTCATATTTCTGAGTTTTAAGACAGGTTGTACCTTAACCCATTCCCTCATATTGACGCCTTTTGACGTCTCTGCAAACGTCACATGTTGGACCCATTGTGATAAAAGGAGCATTTGCTCCTATAGGAGAAAATGCTCTATTTATCACAATTGTGTCAAACTACATAAATTCTAAAAATGTCCTTTTCTCCAGTTAATGCTCCTTTTCAGTAGATGTATTCAAAGAGGTTGGATCTAAAACTAGTCTATGAGATAATGGGTCTATGTAGGATGAAAGCTATAAAAGGGCTCATATAGGATCGTTTTGGATTACAGTAGAACATGTCCTAAGCGACTATTTATTTATTGAGCATAAGAGTGTAAACAGCAGGTGGTTGCTTAATGCAGGGCAAAAGTAGAACACTCCTATAGATATGATTCTAGTTTCTTCTATGGCCAAAAACATTGTGTGTGTCCATGTGTTATTATAAAAACAAATTAATTAATATTCAGGATGTCATTATTTCTTACATGAATATTTATTAAGTAAAAGGTTAATGTGGCCAAAAGAACAGAATTTATGAAGAATGGTTTATTTCGTTTCAATCAAATTATTTTACAGTCACGTATTGTCGACTGTTTCAAATTCCTTTTTTTATTAACCATTCTGTCGTCTGCTAACTTTGTCGTCTGCTACAAAATTTCATGTTTTTTATTTTCTTCATTTTTGTTTCAAAAACATCGTAACAGTAACAAACAGTTTGGATCCTGATGAGACGCCGAGTTACTCGGCGTCTCATCTGGATCCAAACTGTTTACATAGGTAATCACAGATCCGGCATTGGCAGCGAAAGGGTTAAACACTAATATTAAAACTATTAACCGGTTTGGATTTAATGAGACGCCACATGACTCAGCGTCTCATCTGTATCGAAAAGGTCATCCAATAGCAGCGAGAGAGTTTCAACTGTTAGTGCGGGATATGAGTAACTATTGTTCTTTACAAACCGTGTATACTCAGATCATATGATAGGGCTCCCCGAGGAGCCCTCTCATCAGGGTCTGCACAGGTCGTCCTGATACACTTTTCTTATTTTTAAAAAACCCTTGAATATTCACGGTAAGTTTGGCCTGTTTGAAATTTAGAATAGTCCATTTGAAAGTGCAGCTTTGAAAGGGTTAATTACCCGCAGTGACATAAAACAAATGATTGCGCCATAACACGGCCTTATCGTTTGCCATGTTAAGAGTACATTCAGAACATTCAGAGGTACGGTAGACACTGTCTTAACACATTGCCTCATAGGCTATTTTTAGATACAACCTCTCTGAATAGATCTACCGAAAAGGAGTATTAAGTAGAGAAAAGGAACTTTTTAGAATTTTGTAGTTTGAAACCATTGTGATAAATAGAGCATGTGCTCCTATAGGAGCACATGCTCTATTTATTACAATGTTTTCACAAAGTGACTTTTACAGAGTCGTCAAAAATCGTCAATATGAGGGAAAGGGTTAAGCGACCACTAAAAAGAGGTCTAGATCTTGGTGTTTCAGACATGTGGTAGCTTCATACAGTTAGAAAACTCCTATACTTGATCAGTCTGGTCTGGGTCTATTCTGATTGTAAAGCCGTTAAAAGGCGTATTATGGAGTTACGGGTCAACTCTTTGAATGCATACGGCGAATTCTTGGCTACCAATGCAAACGTCTTGGATTCAGATGAGACGACGAGTAACTTTGCTTATTCGACGTATTGACAATCGAACTGCATTTTTGTAGAGGTATGAAAGCAGCGACATTGGAACCTGAAGCAGACAAGACAATCTGACAGATAGCAATTACTTAGCGCGCGACGAGTTAAATAACACTACAAATAGCGTGTATCTAGACGAGGCGCCTAACAACTCTATACCAATCGAAAATAGTCGGAAGATAAGTAATGGCTAAAGTTTGAAAAAAGCAGCAGCCGGCAATTTCAGCAATGAATAATTGTTACAATAAGGTAAGTGTTAATTAGTACTGGTGATTAGTTAGCACGAAATCTAGATAAAGCGCCATGTTTATTACACAGCTTCCCCGAATGAAATGTTCTAAAACGGCTCAATGGTTAGAATTCCGTTTGCTATAGAAGCCTGACAACAAGGGTCTAACCCTTTCAACGCTAAATTTCCAACATTCCAAGTTCATGTAGGTCAAGCTTACCGTGAACAAGGGAATTATTTTAATAAAGGTGTAATATGACACACAGTGCAGACCGTGATGAGAGGGCTCCTCTAGGAGGCATCTCATCTGGGTCTACACTTTTTGCAAAGGACATTAGTGATTCGTTTTCCGCACTGAGGGGTTAAAACCTAACAATCCTTATATCCTCCCATATGATTTTGATTGCCTTACGGACCCATAATTAGACCTCTCTTTGATGGCCACTGAAGACATGTGCTACTGTAGTCACACGGTTTGCCTTACATACCCATAATAAGACTTCTTTTTGGTGGCCACTAAGGACACTACTGTAGTCACACGGCTTGCTGCAATGGGCGAACCAGTGATTATCTTTGCAAACTCATCACCTCATCAGGATCCAAACTCTTTGATACACCACTTACATTTTAGAGAATAATTGAAGGAAGGTCCGCTCTGACACTTAAATCAGACAACATTGTTTGCAGTCGAAAGTTATTTGGCGCCAAAAGAATTAAGAAAGTGTTAGTCATATTTGCACTTTCTGATTTCCGCAGTGAATATTTTGGAAGCAAATAAACCTTACAGCGTTCAGGTAACTCGGCCTGTCAGCTGGGTAACCCCTGTCAGTTCAGGTAACCCCTGTCAGCTGGGTAAACACACTCCAGACTTCAGCATTCTACTTGAGACTTTCTGATAACCTTTACAAACAGTCTGGATCCAGATGAGACGCCGAGTGACTGTCAGTGGGTTTGAAAAATGTAACTTTATTAACGCTTTCGCTACCAAATTTTTTCGTCTGCAAAACTTTGCCGTCTGCTATAATTTTCATTACCTTAGTTTTATTTTATGTGTTTCAAAAACAGTAACAAACAGTTTGCATCCTGATGAGACAATGAGACAACAATATTTGCAGACGACAAATGCTCTGAGTGCCGAAGGTTAAGACAGTTATCTTGCTTTGAATTTTTCAATTTATTATCTATAAAAAAGTGCATTATGTACGTTGATCGATCATGTATAATTTGACTTACTATGAAAGCGTACTGCTGGCTTCGGGCGCACTTGAATGATGGATTATCTTGCCATTATGATCAGTTTACCCTTGCAGCCCTGAATTTCCAGAATATAATAGAACATAAGTGTATTACCATCGAGTCCAGTCTGTATGAACGGAATAAATTGGATAGAATATTCTGAAGGGCAAACAATGAAGATCCTGATCAGAGGGATATTCTATGTAGAGTAGCCCTCTGATCTGGGTCGACACTGATTGCTGATGACAGTGCAGTAACGTTCCCGGATAAAGGGTGTAATGAAATACTTTGTGTTGCTACAAAGACGGAACCTAGTAACAGAACATATGCACTATAATGCGTGGGTTCGATTTACAGTCGGGTTTAATCAAATACAGTAAAACCTCTCTATAACGGACACTAAATTGTGTTAATTTGTTGGTAATCAGGGCAGTAGGCTGCTTAAAGCAATGTGAAAGTAAAACAGAACGCTCCTATAGGAGCTATCTGAACAGGGTTTGCTCTGTTTTCTTACGACATGTTATAGGTCTGAATCTACAGTTTTTGTCAAAGCAAAACTACCCATGGAAATATCTTACATTATAAAAACTCAGCTAATAAATATTCATAATGCCATTTTTCTTACATGAATATTGAATTGGAAAAGGTGTTAAGTATGATACCAGTGACTCGCTCACTTAGTGTTCTGTTGAACCGTATATGTCGCGGATCGAATATGTAACACGAGTGAAAAAAATTCGACAGAATATGTCGCACGTGTGATATTTCGGTCGAAAATGACACTCACATCAAACGAATATGGTAAATAAAATGTGATATATTCGTGTGGCTTAAGATTTTATATGCACACCAAAATGAATGTTACACCATAACGAAAATGGCAACAAATTTATCACATTTGTTTTTATTTGGTTTGACAAAAACACGTATTTTTTAATAATAACATTTCATTGAAATCTTATTTGCGTATGCGTGTCATTAACTGGTATGTTATCAACATTACATATTTGCGACAGTGATATTAAAATGGCAAATCAATGTAGTCACATGAAACTGTACACATATGCTTAAACTTATATCATGTATGACATCGTTATTATATAGAAATTACATGTATGACAATGCCGTTTAATTCTTTTAAATCACTGTTCAGTTAGCTGTAAATCAGTTTCCTGTTTATTTGCGTATGAGTGCCATTAACTGGTATGCTATCGACATTACATTTTTGAGGCAGTGATATTAAAATGGCCAAAAGATGTAGTCACATGAAACTGTACAAATATGCTTAAAATAATTGCATACATGACATTGTTAATATATAGAAATTACATGTATGACAATGCTGTTTAATTCCTAGAAATCACTGTTCAGAGCTGTATCAGTATCTTGTTTATTATTATTGTTATGAAACTTTTGTTTGTTCTCTGAATTAGATACCCATTTCCACATGATCTGAAAATCACTTTCAGTTATACAGAAACAACAATAACGCTAAATAAAATAGTTGAATTTGACGATGGTATTGTTGTTGATGATGATGGTCGTAATGAGGGTGATTTTTTTGGCGATGATGGTGATCATGATGCTGGTTACGATGATGATGATGATGGTGATGGTAATGGTGATGCTGTTGTTGAATGATGCTTATGATGACAAAGATGCTGATAAAGATGATGATGATGATGATGATGATGATGATGATGATGGTTGGTATAATGATAATGTTCACGATTCTGTTCATGATGATGATGATGACGAGAACCATGATGCTGATTATACTAATTACGATCGTGGTGGTGGTGGTGATGATGATGAGGAGGAGGAGGGGTGTGTTGATGGTAAATGATGGTGATGGTTTTATATCACAACGTATGTGACATATACGTTTATGTTTTTTACTGTCATACTGGGCAGACGAATATGACATTTAACAGCTGTGAATTTTACGGTCGAATATATCAAACACGTGTTACATATTCGATCCGTGACATATACGGTTCAGCAGTGCTCAACACACACGGGAGGTTCTAGAAGTAGCTGACCCAATGTCAGGATAAAATGACTGAGTGTCATTTAGATTCCATCGTATATCTACCGTATTATGTTTTACAATGGGCTCGTTACATAACCAGGGCACCTATATAGTCGTCCCACAGCAAAACCAAGCTCATCCCAACTTTTAGGAAACAAACAACTGTAAATCTTACATGTGGCTGCTTAATGCAGGATGGAAGTCATGCAGAAAGCTCCCAGGGAAACTTTCTGTATGACTTTCACCTTGCATTTAGCTGTCATTTTATTTATACTTTTTGAGTATTCGGGATTAGCGAGGGGTGTTATTGTACAATAAAATCCCTCTAACCCGAAATGCTTATGAAGAACAAATTAGGTCTTTTACGGCATGTGGATGCTGGGTGAAATGCTGGATGAAAGTCATGCTGAAAGCTCCTTTCTGCGTGACTTCAGCTTACACCTGTCTGAAGAACTGGCATTAATGCTCTATGTTCAGTTTAGAGGGCTGTTACTGTATATCAAGATATCCTCAATGGTGCGTCTAGTAGCTATACAATGCAAATATAAAACATACTGTTATAAAACTAAATATTATTAGTCTGCTGAATAGTATTGTCTGCTTAACCCTTTCCTTCATATAAACGCCTTTTCACGCATCTGCAAACAGAGTAGACCTAGATCAGATGTCTCCTAGAGGAGCCGTCTGATCAAGGTCTGCTCTGTTTAATATTGGAATTTGATAAATATGTTTTTTTACTTTCTAAAATAGCTACAGTGGTCCGCCTTCCACGTTTCATTATAACTATTTTGTCCATGAATATTCAGTAAGTATTTAAATTTGTAATACATATAGAACAGGAAAAGGGATAAACTATAATCTGTTACAATTTCCACTTATGGCCCTGTCACACTATATCGTATGAGACGAACGTATGCATAATGTATGAAAAAATGATCATACGCACAACTGTTGAACGTATGAACCCAAAATTTTCCACCACTATCTTCGATGAACGTATTAGAAGCGCGTGAATAGCGTATGTGTACCGTACATCAGGCGTATATGCAGCGCATGAGAAACGTATACGAGCGTGTGTCAACTTATGTCACCGTCAGTGTAGCGTATATCAGCGTATAAGTAGCGTATGCGAGCATATGAGTAACATATTCTTACCGCATGTGAGCGTATGAGTAGCGTATGGATAGCCAGAAATAGGTTACATACGTTAGTCATTCGTCAGACATACGTTACAAGTACGTTACTGAAACGCTATCCATATGATGGATTTATTGGCCGCCTGCATGCCACCGTATGTGAAACGTATTTTACCTATAAGTAACGTACCTTTACCGACACTGTAGCGTATTCAACGCGTGTCTAGCGTATGATGAGCGTTTGCGTAACGTATAATTCATACGCTTGTATACGCCGAAATGTTTTGAACATGTTCAATAATCATTTTCGGTCTTTGCGTATGAGAACGTACACCGGCGTATGGCAGCGTACCTGGAACGTATACGACGTATGCCTAACCTTCCCCTAGCGTATATCTGCGTATGCGAGCGTGTGGGCATTATTTTCTCATACGCTCGTATACGTTCGTGCCATACGCTGTAGTGTGACACCCCTTTACTTCAGATTCGTTTCAGCTTGTAGGCAACTTTAGACCGAGTGTCAAACAGCTTGGTTCCTGATGAGACGCCGAGTTACTGGGCGACTTATCTGAGTCCAATATGCTTGAAAATGCGAGTCAGTTCGCTAAAAGTCCTTTTCTCTAGTAAATGCTCCTTTTTCAGTAGAATTATTCAAAAAGGTTTGGTCTAAAACTAGCCTGTTAGGGAATTGGTTAAACCACTGAGCTTGTGATAACTTTGGCCCTGGTCATGTGTTCTACACAACGTTTGTGGCAAACATATTTGAAAATGTTCAGTCCGTCAAAACTCGACAGAAAGATTGTTTACTTTGTTATAAAACAAGAACGTAACCCATTTGGTAGGAAAAAACCAATATACATGTACTATTTATTCCTTAGATCTCAAAGGCACGTATAACATTCATTTCTTAGACATAAACTGCACGCATAATATTCATTCCGTTTACCTCAAATGCAAATAGACCGGGTGTCAACCAGCTTGGATCCTGATGAGACGACGTGTTGCCAGGTCACTCATCTAACACCAATTATTTTTGCTAGTGCCTGTTAGGTGGCGAATAGCTGGATATGGGTTCATCGACCTGCTTCGAATTGAACTCATGCTTATCAATTTGATTAGGTCATAAAAAAAGTTGTGATGTCGCCCGCACCTCACCTCGGTACAACAGTTCAACCATTTACCTCATGAATATTAAATAATTTTATGATGAAAAATGAACATCATTGCATCATCTGTAGAATCATATTTATATTATTTCACATGCAAACAGTGCATACAGATCAGGCGCTCTTATAAGAGCCGTCTGATCTGGTTCTACTCTGCTTCAAAAGGAGTCAAATGGCGTTTCTATGAGACAACATGTCAACCCTTTCCTCCATAAATACGTCTCTCTAAATATTTGCAAACAGAGAATACCCAGATCAGACGGCTCCTGATCAGGGTCTGCTCTGTTTGCTCATGAAATAATATAAAGATAAGATTTTACAGTTTATGCCATTGCCAAAATTTCCTTTGCTCGTGGGTCATTATAAAACAAAATCAATATTCATGTTGGCGTTATTTCTTTAATGAATATTCATGAAATAAAGCGTTACACTGTTAACACAATACCCATAGATAATCGCATATAAGCCGTGCTGACTCGAATGTATCGAATCCGTGATATTTTTTGCGCACAGTTAGGGTTCGAATGAAGCACAGTGTTATTATTTGTACAAGAACCAATTACGAATATATTTTTGCTTCTTTCCAATTATCCACGTTTACCTATTTGACGAATGTTTTTATTTGCCTGCTGGTGACGCATTTGTAACTTACCATGCACAAAGTTCGGACCACCAAGATGACACACAGAGTCACTAATCAGAATCCAAACTGTCTGACACACAGGTTATTCTTTTGAAAATCAATGGGGAATATCAATCATGAGAACTTGTAGCAAATAACAAATTTGCAGACAACAATTACTCAGTAGGCAAAGAGTTAACAAAGTGTAAATACAGTGCCTTAAAAAGCAATTACAGGGTTTGCAAGATAAAACAAGAAGAATGTAGATTCCGACCTCACGACAAGACTTCACGACAAAACTAAAACCACAAACCAAAAAACGTCAAGGCTGTATACTAGTATCCAGACCATACGCCAAGACTGTAGATCCCAAAAACCAAACGTCAAGACAAAATAATCATACACCTACCATCAAGACTCAAGACTGTATATCGCAAAGACTACATGTATTGATCCTCAAATCAAATGTCAAAACTGTAGATCCACAAATCAAACGTCGATACTGTATATCAACAAATCAAACGTCAATACTGTATATCAGCAAATCAAACGTCAATACTGTATATCAACACATCAAACGTCAATACTGTAACAAAGCAAACGTCAATACTGTATATCAACAAATCAAACGTCAATACTGTATAACAAAAAAGCAAACGCAAATACTGTATATCCACAAACCAAACGTCAATACTTTATATCCTAAGACTAACCATCAATACTGTAGACCCACAAATCAAACGGCAAGACTGTATATCGAAATACAACTATCAAGACTGTATATATACAAACCAAACGTCAAGACTGCAGATCCACAAACCAAACGTAAATGCGTTATATTCAGACCAACCATCAACACTGTAGACCCACACACCAAATGTCAAGAATGTATATCCAAAAGACAAACGTCAAGTTTATATGTAGTTCCACAGACTAACCATCAACACTGTATAAGTACAAACCAAACGCCACGACTATATGTAGTGCCACAGACTAACAAAGTAACCATCAAGGCTGTATATCTACAAGACAAACGTGATGACTGTAGTTCGAAACACCAACCACCAGTACTGTAGATCCACAAACACCAACCACCAGTACTGTATATCTACAAGACAAACGTGATGACTGTAGTTCGAAACAACAACCACCAGTACTGTAGATCCACAAACCAAACAACAACCACCAGTACTGTAGATCCACAAACCAAACACCGAAACTATAGACCCAGAGCAACCATCATTACTGTAGATCCAGACCAAAAGTCAAGGTTGTAGATCATGACTAAACCTCAAGACTGTTGATCCAGAGTAAGACCAAAAGCCAAAATGGTAGATCCACAAATCAAACCCCAATATGGTGAACCCAGGCCAAATGCAAAGACTGCAGATCTAGACGGCACATTTCCACCGCACTGTCTCATGACATCTAACACATAGCGTCAGCATATACAATGTTACATCATCCAGCTTGGAGACGAGTGCAGATCCAGCTCAGAATAAGGCGGATAATAGCTTTACATTTTTAATAAATGTGGTAGAACTGCACTGGTGTTCATTTATAAGAGTTTAACCCTTTACATCATATAAACGCTTTGCAAACAGAGCAGACTCAGAGCCTTTTAATCAGGATCTACTCTGTTTGGTTGTGGAATTTTACAGTGTATACCAAGGCTAAACAGATCTCGTGTGTATGTACCATTATAAACATTCAACTACAAACTATTCATGACGTCACTATTTCTTACATGAATATTCATATGGTAAAGGGTTAATACGCTTGTAGTTACCAACCAGGATAAATAAAACGTTAATGCAAGGGAAAACGTCACCAATGTGATTCCTTAGTAAAGAATAATTAAGAACTTGTTAGGCAAGTGGCTGCTTGATTCAGGGAGCTTTCTGCATGACGTTCACTCTACATTAAGCTGCCACCTGTCTTAAACCCCCGGTAATTATACTTATTTGAGTATTCGACTTAGTGAAGCCTAATTGTATCTCCAATACTGACGTAAATGCATTTGGTTCCATTTTTAAATAATCACTCGAGTGTTATAAGCATGGGAAGGTTGAAGCTGAAAGTGTAATTAGTACAGTTTGAACCTATTTATCTAAAGCATCAAGTACATATCTAAGGAGATACGGAACCCACGAATATTGGTTTTGTTAAATGTTCAGGAATTAAATTAAGACTTTCATACAGTACTGAAAAAAGTGATGTGCTGGTCGTATTTAAACCATTATGTCGCCATTTAATCCCGGGTAAAGCTATCAAACACTTGATCACAGACATAATATGAAACAGTGTATTTCAGACTGCCAGTTTGAAGTACAAATGTACTAAAAATGTACATTCATATTTGCACGTGAAAATGTCTTGCTAAATTCTCCCAATACTTTTTTAAACCTTATTTTCTATTTTTTTACAGTTTGGTGTAGGACCAAATATTTTCATATGATTCTATAAAGAGTAGAACCTGTCTTAAGCGGTCATCAAAAAGAAGTATACATGTAGTTATGGGTCTATAAGGCAAGTGGTAATGAAGACAGCTCCTATAGGACATTTCAGCATCACTTGTGCCCTGCACTAAGCAACCACCTGCTTGTTTAGTAAGATACCTATTACCAATAAAGAATGGTCGCAATAGACAGGTTCTATTGTATGCCATTCGGTAGTTGGTTGTAAGTTAATGTTAGTTAAATATTCGGCGTTTTCAGTTAAACTGGCTTAACGCTTTACCTCGTGAATATTCATATTAGAATTGATGACATATTGAATACAATTAGATGAATTTTGCGATAGCACACGGACACATGAACTTCTGGTCATGGCAGAAACTGTATACTCGGACATATACCATTTCATAAGCAAATAGAATAGTCCCTGCTCAGACAGCTCATATAGGACCGGCTGATCGGGATCTATTCTGTTTTCAAAGCAGTTAAAAAGGCGTATTCACGAGGTAAAGGCTTAAATCAAATAGAACTGCTCTATGCAAGCCTATTTACAAACCTCTTGAAAAATGATTCATGTGTCAGTTGATTAAATACGTATAAACATTTAGCGAGTTAATTTTGATATTACAGGAAAATTAAATGGCAAATTGAAACTACAATAGAAGCTTATGTAAGAAATAATGCCATAATTAATATTAAGTATACATTGTAACTGTTATAATAGCACATGGGCACAGGAATTTTGACCATGATAGAAACTGTAGAATCATATCTATATTATACCATAAGCAAACAGAACAAACCCTGGTCAGACGACGTCTATAGGAGCAGTCTTGTCTTAGTCTACTCTACTCTGTTTGCAAAGTCATAGGAAGGCGTTTTATGGATTAAAGGGTTGATACTGGACTGTAGTAATGCAGAAAGCTATTGGAACGTTCTACATAATACATAACTTTCGTTCAGCATAACGTTACCACCCGACAGTTAAGAACAGGAATTAGATTTCCATCTGGTTTACCTTAAGCTCTTTCATCGCAGGAAAACGATTCACAGATATTGTTGCAATGGACAAATATGTGATAACCTTTGCAAACAGCTTGTATCCAGATGGCACCCGAGTAATTCGGCGTCTCGTCAAAATGCATCGAGAAAACAATCTGAAACAAAATGCATTAAATTCAACTTTGATTAATTATTGTCCTGTAGTATTTGTTTGATCTGGGTCTGCGTCGAAAGGCATATCTTAGAATAAAGGGTTAACATGTTTCTGAACGACTAATATACATGTACCTAGCGTTCTGCATCAATATAGATCCACTATTACATGTATTACAATATATTTCACTACTGCCTTATAAGGACCCAAACCATTTGCTACAATATATCCCATTGTGTCTTTAATGGAGACGTAATATTGAACTGATTTTATATATTCTTTTAAGTATATCTATTAGAAATAAAGCTAAATGGGATGCGTACCAACACCCGCTTTTCGAATATAACATACGCAGATAATTACAAGATATTTTGATCCACAACACGGGGTTGGTGGTCATGCATTTTCACGTAATAGATACACTGTTTTAAGTTCATGGTACATTTGCGCAACTTGAAGTGAAATTCGGGTTAAATTGAACTCTAGGAGTTCTTTCATCTGAGCCTACATTGTTTGCACAGGACATAGTGACATGTTTCCCGCACTGAAATGGTTAATATGAAATGAAACTTTCTGAATCGTTTCTTACTTTATAGTTTACAGGGAATCAATTAACTCTGGGACAAGAATTTCGCTAATTGGCCACACTATATCTCGAAGTGCCTGAGTAATATGTAGTTAATTTGCAATGCCATTGGCTCGTACTAGCTGCTAATTGTATCTAATCAAATGTGCTGTTAACTGTAACCTGTAGCACTGATACGCGTAAGAAGGGTTATGTCATGCAAAATTCATAATTGCAATGTTTCAATTTTGTAGTTTATTTATACAGACTTGAACAGATAAAATGACGTAGAAATAAGTCTGCGAAGCAATTGTTTAGACCGACAAAGAAACATTTACTGGTATCAGTTTATACCAATGTTTAGCGTGAAGGTACATAAGTAAATTATCTTCAAACAGTCAAAGATGTTTGGGATGGATACTATTTTCTTATTTGGCAATATGAAATGTGTTTTGGATATTTGCCAACTCTTTAGAAACCTGATTTAAATGGACACCCGAATACTATTCCATGGACTGTGAACTGAGTATCTATTCAATACAGTTCCCATGTTGTGTTGATGGATTTTGTAATACATGTATATTTCTTTGAACTACATTATATTATCTTTGTGTTGTCAAAGATTACTGTTAGACCAGCTATTAATGCAAACTTTTGGTGTACCTAAAACACTTTTCAAGACTTTCTGTGAGCCACCTGGCAGTAGAGAAGAAGACGCTTATAATTGATGTAAGAAATAATGAAATCATGCATATTTATAAGCTGAATTTTATAATTGCACGTAAACACATTTTTGTCAATGGCAGAAATTGTAGAATCCCATTATATAGTATCATGGGCAAACAGAGCCGACCCTAATCAGACAGCCACCTCGTATGGTTGTATTCAATTTACAAAAGCGTGAATACGCGTCTCTACACATCGATATACTTGTATAAAGCTATACAGCTGTTATTTTCATTAATTCTGTTTAACTGCGTGTTATTTCATTGTGAATAATTTACTGTAAGCATTTTTTTTAAAACAAGTGCATTATCTATCAGCAATCACTGTAACGGCAAACTCGTGCTTCAGTGTCAAACGTGAGCAACATTAGTATAAATTATATATGGTGTGTTCATGCACGAAGTTTTAAAATTCAAAATATGAATAAAATTATAGATGGATGGACACTCGACGCACATAGTTGGTGAGGATAAGCTGCTAAATGATTCATCCGTCATTATAAACGGATAAAGTAAACTCAGCGTAACTTTAACAATACGCTGTTCTCCATTACATATTTTTACAGTGTTCCAAAGTTATTACGTAAAGAAGACAGACAATATGCAAAGTAAACCTATTCTTTATGTACATATATAATATATGTGCAGATTGTTTCATAATTTGAATGACTCAGTAATATATGCAACTACTTTGATAATCTTTGAAAAGGCCCTTAGTGGTCGAAATATTAGATCAGAGCAATTCAAGTATTTATGTAAAAAAGGGCACTCGCTTTAATTCTTATTAGTGATTTAAGTAATAATGTGTAGTAGTAATAGTAATGTCATAATAATGTAGCAATAATGTTAAAAAAAAATAGTGTAGTAATAATGGTAATGTAATAATAGTGTAGTTATATTGTTAATATAGCAATTATGTTGCAATAATGAAAATCATAACGATAACGTAGTAATAATGTTATAATAATGTAGTAATAATGTTATAATAATGTAGTAATATTGTTTATGTAGTGATAATATAGTGATAATGTTAATGAAATAATGTAGTAATAATGTAACTATATTAATGAAGTATCAATAATGAAAACAATAACGTTAACGAAGTAATAATGTAATATTTAATGTAATAAAAACGTAGGTATTATGTTAATGTAATAATAATGTGGTAATAATGTTAATGCAGTAATAATGTAGTGATACTATTACTGTAATGATATTGTAGTTATAATGTAGTGATACTATTACTGTAATGATATTGTAGTTATAATGTAGTGATACTATTACTGTAATGATATTGTAGTTATAATGTAGTGATACTATTACTGTAATGATATTGTAGTTATAATGTAGTGATGCTATTACTGTAATGATATTGTAGTTATAATGTAGTGGTCATTTCAATGTAGTAATAATGTAGTAATCATGTTACTGTAGTAATAATAAAGTGGTTTTTGTTTGTTTGTGTTGAATAACGTCCGTTTCTGCTCACTATGGGCTAATTGGACGACCCAGAGAGAGGGGAGAGGATACACAGAAACCCGGGCGCGATGCCCTCCTCTTATTATCGACTGGGTTTATCTGGTTCTTTTAGATGCCCAGTTAAAGCACAGATACATCGGACCTTGGTTTATAGTCTCGTCCGAAGAACTTGGTCCGGCGGGGGATCGAACCCGTGACCTCTGGCATAAAGTGGTAACGTTAGTGTAATAATAATGTAGTAATAATGTAGTGATCATTTTAATGTAGTAATAATGTTCATGTAGGTATAATTCTAATGTAGTAATAATAACGTGACAATGTTAATGTAATAATAATGAAGTGACAATGTTTATGTAATAATAATGAAGTGAGTGTGCCAATGTAACAATAATGCAGTGAGTGTGCCAATGTAACAATAATGCAGTGAGTGTGCCAATGTAATAATAATGCAGTGAGTGTGCCAATGTAACAATAATGCAGTGAGTGTGCCAATGTAATAATAATGCAGTGAGTGTGCCAATGTAATAATAATGCAGTGAGTGTGCCAATGTAATAATAATGAAGTGAGTGTGCCAATGTAACAATAATGCAGTGAGTGTGCCAATGTAACAATAATGCAGTGAGTGTGCCAATGTAACAATAATGCAGTGAGTGTGCCAATGTAACAATAATGCAGTGAGTGTGCCAATGTAATAATAATGCAGTGAGTGTGCCAATGTAATAATAATGCAGTGAGTGTGCCAATGTAATAATAATGAAGTGAGTGTGCCAATGTAACAATAATGCAGTGAGTGTGCCAATGTAACAATAATGCAGTGAGTGTACCAATGTAATAATAATGCAGTGAGTGTGCCAATGTAATAATAATGAAGTGAGTGTGCCAATGTAACAATAATGCAGTGAGTGTGCCAATGTAATAATAATGAAGTGAGTGTGCCAATGTAACAATAATGCAGTGAGTGTGCCAATGTAATAATAATGAAGTGAGTGTGCCAATGTAATAATAATGAAGTGACAATGTTTATGTAATAATAATGAAGTGAGTGTGCCAATGTAACAATAATGCAGTGAGAATGTTAATGTTGTAATAATGTTATAATAATATAGTAATAATGTTGTAATAATATAGTAATACTCTTATAATAATCTAGTAATACTGTTCTAATAATGTTGTAATAATATAGTAATACTGTTCTAATAATGTAGTAATAATGTTGTAATACTGTTCTAATAATGTAGTAATAATGTTGTAATACTGTTGTAATACTGTTCTAATAATGTAGTAATAATATAGTAATACTCTTATAATAATGTAGTAATACTGTTCTAATAATGTTGTAATAATATAGTAATACTGTTCTTCTAATGTAGTAATAATGCTGTAATACTGGTCTCATACTGTTCTAATAATGTAGTAATAATGTAGTAATACTGTTCTAATAATATAGTAATAATGTTGTAATAATATAGTAATACTCTTATAATAATGTAGTAATACTGTTCTAATAATGTTGTAATACTATAGTAATACTGTTCTAATAATGCAGTAATAATGTTGTAATAATACAGTAATACTGTTCTAATAATGCAGTAATAATGTTAATGTAGTAATAATGTAGCAATACTGATGATTATGATAATAACATATAATATAACATATATTTTATTTGGCATTAAAGTGCATAAAGCACATATATGAAAATTGTGACGTACATGTTAATTATACATATATGTATGTGATGCATGGTTTTCAGAGAAAGAATAATAAAAAGTTTATATGTAGTAAAGAAAATAATGCAGTAGCAATCTATTTATAATCCTTTAATAATGTACCAGTTAGCACTCTAATTGAAGTTAGATTTCAATCATTAAAATATTTTGAAATATATGGATAGATATATGAATCACATAAAGTATACACTAGTCTAAAGTTCATTTTGTAAATGTAGATGTACTATTAACTCTTACCCCACTTTGAAACAACCATGCTGGTGCAAGTTTTGTTCTTTCAACTTGATTAAGTGTTTGTACAACATTTGTACAAGTGTCAAACAGCTTGGATCCTGATGAGACGCCGAGTCACTCGGCGTCTCATCAAGATCCAAGCCGTTTGCAAGTTCGAGTCAAGTCGCGAATAGCAGAATAAAGATTAATTCATGGAAACTGCTACGGAAAGAAATTAAAAATAGAATGTATGAATAGCATTGTACATGTTATTTATGAGTCGTTCAGCCGTGTTATCCTCTTCTAGATAAATACACTCTTAGCTCAAAATGCAACATTGCATGTCAATATTTGTGCAATAATGATCTATTACTGTGTGCTTGGCACATAATAAGAACGCTTTCCTTCCGGTAAACGTCACAGGCCATTGATTTATTACTAGTTTATTCAAGAGTCATGAACTTCAATAACAATTAAACATTCACTTAGTTCCTTTTCCGTAAATTATTTCACGCAAATATAGCTTTAAGTGTCTAAAATACACGAAGTTGTATAAACAAATTGATTCCTTTAAGTACTAAAACTAAACCATGAATGAATGAATGATCGCTGTAGAATTAAAAGCAAACGTATGTATTTCAAAGCATGAACGTATTTTCTGCTACTGTCATTTAATATTGTAAATGCTTGTACTGGTAAATGAACTACAATACAACCCTATACAACGACAACTTAATGACTACTCCTAGCGATGTACAAGAGTATGTGGATGCTTAATGCAGTACGAAAGTAACACAGTAGGAGCTTACTGCTTAACTTCCGTCTCCATTAAGCTATCACCTAACTTTAGGACATAGACTTATAGCTCATTTTGGGGCTACTTCAGAGGGTATTACTGTACACAAATTAAGCCACTAAATTCCACAAACAAATATAACGAATAACTAAACAAAAACTAAATTGCTCTTAGTTTTTCAAAATGGAAATACATGTATTTATAATTTCATGAATTGGGTTGAAGAAACAATGGTACATTCGCTACGGTAATACAACTATATTCGGTGTATTCAGTTATTAACATACCCATTCGTAATTTGTATATAACAACAGTGACGAAATGATACTAGGTTAAAAAGACTGAAGTCTTATTCAAATGTGGTACAGTTAAAACCTCTCTAAAACGGAATCCTAGTTGAGAAGAAGTTTGATACTTTTAGACAGGTGGCTTCTTAAAGCAGGGTGAAAGTCATACAGAAAGCTCCTATAGGAGCTTTCTGCATGACTTTCACCCCTCATTAAGCTGCCACCTGACTCCAAGACCGATATTTATACATGTATTAAATTGAACATCCGGTTTAGAGAGGTTTTACTGTATATACCTTTGTCAAAATCAATCTCAGATTTGCTAGCAAATAAGACTTATTGTGCATTTAGACTATTTGACTTGTATATTAACAATGCAGTCTCATCTTGATGGAAACTAGACTTTGTTTGTGTCCTTAACCCCTATCCTGCTATTTGAAACCTTACTTGCAAACAACTTTGATGTCTTATGAGACAATACATAATTCGGCGCCTCATCAGGATCTAAACTGTTTGACCAATCGGCGCCTCATCAGGATCTAAACTGTTTGACAATCGGTCAATAGTTTTTCAAACGTTTGATCGATTCAGTAGTTTTCAAAACTGCAAATCCAAATTTGTGTAAACATTATGTTTTTCACGATAGGGTGTGGTTTGATTCAGCACAATGTACGTCAAATGCTCCTGCTATATTTGTATGGTACTGATATCTCTGAATGGGTTCGTCAAACATAACATTTGATTGACCCTTGGCATGTATCCATTATAATCAACATGATTTGTGAACGATCAAAGAATTGTCAAGAGCAGTTCAAATACTATACCATTGAACAGGTTATGTTTGTTCTTCATTCAATACATCGATAAAACAAACGGTATGCTAAATATCTACGTGTGCGTAAAGGAAATATATTTGAGGTGTAATTTGTTGTATACATATGTACAATACATATGTGTTAATCTCTACTATTTCACCGTCTTCTAAATATAAGCATGTGAGTCCATATTGCTCTATTTGGACATGACATTTCCAACCAACTTAGATCTAGATGAGATGCCAAGTAACTCGGTTACTAAAAACTGCATTGAATCAGAAGTAATCCAAATTGCACCACTTTGAAATTTGAACAGACTTCTTTTTTTCTAAGCGGCATAAAGGGTTAACATTGGTCTCTTGGCAATAACTCAGTTGTACATTTGTTCATGAGCAGGTATTATAACAACTACAAACACTATGCTTTATTTAATCCTTTTTTCGCCAAATAAATATCGTCTGCGAAGATGTTCGTCTGCTTCTAATTTCAAATTGGGGTTGTCATTTAACAGTTTGCTTTAAAAAAAACATAGTAAGAGTGTTAAACAATTTGGATTCTGATGAGATGTCCAGTTACTCGGCGTCTCATCTAGATCCAGACTGTTTGCAAAAGTCATCACTATGGCAACGAAAGAGTTAAAATCGTGGTAACCTTTGTACACTGGAGCAAGCTGCCTAGTTAATCGGCGTGTCATTGGTAACCGATCTGTTTTACATTTCCATTTTATAGAAAATAAAACATGAAATAAATTCGAGAGGACTATATTCAGTTCAGTGTGCTAAAGGTTAGCGCAAAACTAATACTGCAGTCCTTTGAATTGATCGTATGTATCCATTTTCATTTTTGTATTGTTTTCTTATGATTAAAGTATCTAACAGGTTGTATCTTAACCTATGGAATGCGTGTCGGGACATGCCAATTGCCATTTGCTAAACTGCCATTTGCCAGATGAAAAATTTACGAACGTGTTCTTCTCGCTTACAGATGCACATAAATTGGGTGTATTACTGTTTTGATAAGTATACACGACACACTGTAGTATGAAGCCCGCCAATCTGTCTAATCCTTGGATCCGCCAAGCACTCTTCAGAGAAAAGAAACTAGAACTAATGACAATATGGCAATTAGCAACTGGCATTTAGCAATTGGCATTTGGCATATTAGCAATTGGCATTTGGCAAATTAGCAATTGACATTTGGCAAATTAGCAATTGACAGTTAGCAACTGGCAAATTAGCAATTGTCATTTAGTAATTGGAATGACCCTATCCGCATTCCATACCGTTTATCTGGATCCCGAAAATGCAATACGGTGGCGGTACTTGACCTACTAAACATACTCTCAAAATTGCCGGGTATCAGCAAGCACTCTTCGGAGAAAAGAAACTAGAATAAATGGCAATTAGCAACTGGCAAAAAGCAATTAGCATTTGGCAAATTAGCAATTGGCATTTAGCAACTAGAAAAACGCATTTGGCAAATTAGCAATTGGCATGTCCCGATCCGCATTCCATACTTAACCATTTATTCCATACATACGCCTTTCTACGCCTTTGCAAACTGGGTGATCCAAGACCAGGGTCTGCTCTGTTTGCTTATGGTGTAAAGTATATCTGAGTCTACAGTTTCTGCCATGGTAAAACACTTGTGTTCATGGTGTCAATATAAAAGCTATGTTTATTTGTATTCATGGTATCATCATTTCTTGCCTGAAGTAATTCTTGCCTAGGCAACATTTATTTGGCAGTGAGGAGTTAAAGCTTTTGCAATATGGACCAACAATATGCAATACTGTTGCTGTCAACGATGTATTACAATGTGTACACTATTTCAGAGCAAGAGACAAATGTGCATACAGTAGAGCCTATTTTAAGCGACCAGTCGTTGATTGCACATAAGAGTCTTAAAAAGCAGGTGGTTGCTTAATGCACGTCACAAGTCATGCAGAAAGCTCCTATAGGAGTTTTCCGCATTACGTTTGACCTGCATTAAGCTACAAAATGTCTTTCAGACCTATAGTTATACCCATTTTAGTTGCAGGTTCTAATGTATTTAAGTAAATAAAATATTCATTTAAACCTAATGGCATGACCATTCCTTAGAATCATTTTGTCGAGTAGTCGAGTGGTCACAACATCGGGAATTGTGAAGAAATAAATGAACTACTCTTGAAAACATTTCAATTAACATTTTTACTGTGTCTGCTATTTCAGACAGTGTATGCCCAATAAGGTTGTCATGTTCTAGCGTGTTGCCTCATGATCTACATTGTCTTTAATCACGATTGCCGCTGATGAATATTACCCTAGCCCCCATATAGCGACCATTTAGAACATCACCTCATCAAGGCCTGCTCTGTTTTCTTATGGAATGATATACATGTAATGCTACATTATTTGTTTAAAGGGTTAAACATTGCCGACTCTAATCAGACTCAGTGCCCAAGCTCGTGACTGTTCTGGGTGTGTCCAGTTTGAAAATTTCCCTCGATGCCTAATTTATGAACTGTAATCAAGATGTAGGCCAACTTAACAGTATTTATTTCTAGTTTTACTACTTTTAAGTCCCAATATATTCGTTTTATACCTTACTTAACAATGAAGTATTGTTGCAGTAATGGTGAGCACTTTTCACACGAAGTCATATCGGATAGTGTTACTATATATGACGACATGTGTGACAGTTATTTACCCTTACAACGCTGAATTTTCAAATAGACTATTACAAATTTCAAACAGGCCAAGCGTATGGCGAATATTTAGGGATTTTTCTAAAGAAAAGTGTAACATGACAAACAGTGCAGAACCTGTCGAGAGGGCTCCTTTTGAGCCTATTCGTGTGGATCTACACTGTTTGCAAATGACATTAGTGACTCGTGCCCCGCAGTGTAAGGATTAATGGCATGTTTTATTGACAGTACAGGAATAATGTGTTTGATAATTGTGACTGTTTCTAATATGGCTGCATCAGCGGCTACTTTGAAGTCACTGAACTTAGACTATATAAACGTCACGATGTTGATTGACCCTCAATAAATATGATTGATATTGAATTTGCTGGATTGCACCGGTTATAATCAAAGTTATTACGAGTGCATAGCATACTTGAACGTTATGAAATGAGTTCCAAACTGTTAACACAATTGATTTGCCAAATTTTACATTTCATTTCTAAACAAAATGAAAACATGATACTAAAGTAGATATTCGCGATACTCAGACAATATACGTTACTGTATACTTATCGTATTGTAATGATTATTCATGTAAACATATGAATATTCTAAGCTGAGGTTTT
The DNA here is from genome assembly GCA_963576725.1 of Azorinus chamasolen. NCBI lineage: Eukaryota > Metazoa > Mollusca > Bivalvia > Cardiida > Solecurtidae > Azorinus > Azorinus chamasolen. The sequence goes on along the minus strand of OY755246.1, from coordinate 35,337,052 downwards.
ATAATGGTACATAAACACAGAAACTGTAAAATCACATTTATATACATGTAATTCCATAACCAAACAGGGCAGACCCTGGTCAGACAGTTCCTTCAGATTGTGTCCACTTTGTTCGTCAAGACGTTAACAGGTTTATCTATCTAGTAAATAGTAACATTTTCAGAGGTCCAGATAAGAAGCGAAGATTTAAACAGTTTCAACAATACATGTACCTCCTTTATTTCTCCACCAAACCCTATTATGTGACCACTCGTTAGAATCGTCTCTTCAAGACGATTCTTAAGAGTGGTCATAATAAAGGGTTTGGTGAGGATATGGCGATGTTAGTATTTTGATACGCACCTTTCTGCATTATGCTAAATGCATTTTTCATATTACTCCGACTGTACATAGAAATAGGATACTGTATATCCGGTATGCATTTTCTCTGAACGCTTATTTTCTTAAGAGGTGAATGCGTATTATTATTATTGTTGATGTTTCTTACATCTCAATACTAATCCCACCAAACTAAATTGGCTATTACGAATGTGTATCGTAAATTAAAACAATGAAATTAGCTCCAAAATGTTGACACATTTAACCTTGTTCTCCATGAATATTCATGTAAGAAATAATGACATCATGAAAATTAATTAGATTAAATCTTATAATGGAACATGGTCACGGGAATGTTTGGTCATGACAGAAACTGTAGAATCATGTCTATATTATATCATAAGCAAACAGAGCAGACCATGATCAGACCCTACTATGTTCTGCTAATTTTATATGAAGTACATTTGATTTCTAAACAGAAGAAAAGAACAACGTGGTACTAAGGTAAACACACACGATGATTAGACAATATAGTTTACTATAGACCTATAAGCCATCATTCCTCTATGCTTGACTTGAATGTCATTTGCAAACAACTAAGGTCGGAGTGAGATGAGACGCCTATTAACTCGGTGTCTCATCAGGATTCAAGCTGTTTTACAGTCGGCCTCAAAAGTATGTCCGTATATGAAATAGCCTAAATTACATCACATCCAAATTTGAGCAAGCATTAACCCTTTCCTCCATAAACACGCCTTTCTACGCATTTGCAAACAGAGCAGACCCAGATCAGACGGCTCCTATATGAACCATCTGATCAGGGTCTGCTCTGTTTACTTATGAAATAATATAAACATGATTCTATAATTTCTACTTTCGCCAAAAGTCCATGTGTTAAAATGCCATTTTAAAAATTAATCTAATTAATATTCATGATGTCTTACATTTCTTACATGAATATTAATGGAATAAAGGGTTAAGGGTTAAGCATGGCTGTTTTTGCTTTTGAAGGATCTCCTACAATCAGAATTGGTTTGATATAATATTATTATGCCCAAGTGCCATTATCATATTGCCCCGGTTATGCGTGTGTAATAACATAGAAACAAGAAAATGTAATTAACCGGCACGTCTAGAGGATAAAAATAATTCAATTTTTTCTCTGAAAGTTTATTTACTATTTTGGTGAATGCATGGTATAATTGTTGATTTGTCTGGTATCCCGAACGAAAACATAAAATGAAATAATGGCTCAAGGCAAATCAAGGTACGACATCAAAAGTGTACGAATCATCTTGTATATGTCATATATATGTTTATAATACCACAGTAGCACACTAGTACTGTTACAATACACAGATAGTGTACGAATCGTCGTGCATATGTCATTTATAAGTTTACAGTATCACACTTGTAATTACAATATGTATATTGTACGAATCGTCTTGTATATGTCATGTATAAGTTTATAGTACCACACTTATAATTACAATATGTGTATTGTACGAATCGTCTTAGAGGGGATACGTTTATTTACACTGTTTGTCTTTTAGGGTGGGGATGGAATAAGTGTGAGGTTGGGCGCCCATAAACCGGTTTAACCCCCCCCCCAGTGACTTTTGTCACTGACCGTTCCAAGGCGGGGCTTCCATCTTCCCCCCTATTGTGTCTTTGTTTTGTCTTTGTGCGTCTCTTGTTGTTTTTATAGTTATGTACATTTGCTGTTTCCTTGTGTTGCTGTTCGGGCGACTGTTTGTTCTGTATGTAGTGTTTCCTGCATGACTCATTTTTGTACTGTTTGTATATGTCATGTATAAGTTTACAGTACCACACTTGTACTGTTACAATGCACAGTTATTGTACGAATCGTCTTGTATATGTCATTTATAAGTTTACAGTACCACACTTGTACTGTTACAATACACAGTTATTGTACGAATCGTCTTGTATATGTCATTTATAAGTTTACAGTACCACACTTGTAATTACAATATGTGTATTGTACGAATCGTCTTGTATATGTTATTTATAAGTTTATAGTACCACACTTATACTGTTACAAACTTACAATACACAGTTATTGTACGAATCGTCTTGTATGTGTCATTTATAAGTTTATAGTAACACACTTGTAATGCCAAAACACAGTTAGTGTACTTTTATAGTAACATATTAGTTTTTACAATGCGCATAGTCATTCATAAATTTATTACGTATGGCGTGAATTATTGAAAATGAATGATTTAAAAACGTGTTTAAATTCATTGATTTAGTATGTATTTTCAAGTAATTAAGCAATCTATCAACTGATCGACCTATACAGTTAACGGTATACTACAGTCAATAGAACCATTGGTATCTTTTTCTCCTGGTAGCTGGAGTGCGTAGCTCAAAACGTATTAAAACATCACAAATACAATTCGAGGCGAGGTAATCCGGATGTGACACAATTCCAGGCTATTTAACCCAGAAGTGACAAATTCCAGGTTTGGTAATCCGGGCGTGACACAATTTCAGGCCAGTTAATCCGAACGCGATACAATTCCAAGCCGGGTTATCCGGGCGTGACACAATTCCAGGCTAGGTTATGCGGGCGTGAAACAATTCCAGGCTAGGTAATCCAGACGTGACACAATTCCAGGCTAGGTAATCCAGAATTTACACATACCGTAGTTAACGTTTCTTTGTATTACAAAAGAGCGCATCTTGAAAACAAAACATGGTGTCAGGAAAATATTACTGCTTAATAAAGGAGCCATGCGTTTCTCTGGTTCATGGTTATAGTAAGTAAAACTCCACGTTCAATTTAATATAAATATCGGTCCTTAGGACAGGTATTGCAGGGTGTAAGTCATGCAGAAAGCTCCTCTGGGAGCTTTCTGCATGACTTTCATCCTGCATTAAGCAGCCACCTCCCTAAAGCTATCTAAATGCTTCTCTACTAGATTTCCGGTTATGGGAGGGGGTCACTGTATAATCGTACGTATTTCCCTGACTAAGTGCAGACGTCGAATGGAAGGTTATACTGTAAATGAATCTATCTTTATGGAAACATTTAATAATATATTTTGTTAGGAACCGGAATGAATGTCTTTTTAATTATGTATGTCAATATGAAAACTCAGAGTATGGCTACATAAAAGAGAACAATTGACTGGTCAGTTGTTTGAATTCGTTTTACTATTTAACTCTTGTTGTGCATTTGGATCATATTGACGGTCGTTTGTTTTAATTAGTTTTACTTTACTATTTTAACTCTTGGCGCCAAATAACTTCCATTTGCAAACAATGTCGCCTGCTTTAAGTATCAGAGTGAATGTCTCCTTCTATGTTTTTCTCTGAAACGTCAGTGGTGTGTCGAACAGTTTGGATCCTGATGCGACCCCGAGTTATTCAGCATCTCATCTGGATCAAAACTATTCTCAAAGGTAATCACATATAGCAAGACATATTAGTCGCTTTTTGAGTGACATTGGCGGTTACAGGGTTAAACTGATCCATCAAAACTCGCGTGGAACACTGGGTAAATAAACTGTCATTGAAGCATTACTGTTTTACGTCAGTATTGATTTAGCTACCATGCAAATGAAAATCATTATGGGGTCATTTCACCGAGTACGACCTGGAAAAGTCGCACGCGACCACGCGCGACCTTAATCGCAGCTCGGTTTTCCCATAGTCGCGGGCAAAAACCGTGCGACCTTCCCCATTATTTTCTGTGCACGCTCTATGTTCGATGTTAGCTCGTTTGACCTTCGATGTGCACGCTGTATATACGTCCTATACGCTCTACACACGCTCTATATACGCTCTACCTGCGTCTATCCACTCGATCTGAAGCGATCTTGACACGACAAAGGTTCGTTTTGTTCGACCAATCTGCGACATTGCCTCGATCTCTCGGCGATCTCTCCTCGCAAGCGCGCGACCTCGGCCGACCAAGACTCGTTCCCGGTCGATCTAGCTACGTACGAGTTGCAATGTACCCTCGATCAATACGATTTAGATGCGATCTCGAACGTTCTAGCCTCGCTCAGACGACCAATTCTCGATCTTTTCTCGACAGAGTCTCGCCCGAGCTACGCGCACATTGGTTTTGGTTGCACGGATTTGCGCGCGACCCACTGCGATCGTTATACAATGCCCGGCGATCGTTGGCCGACCATCAGTTTTTGACCAGTCTCCGAAGGGATAACATGGACCCAATCGCTCTGCATCATGCTATTGTATTACAGCACCATGCCCTGAAATTGCAGCAAGACTCTCTGGTTATGCTAACCATGCTGAAAAGGAGCTGCGTGAACACCAGAGGAAACATTATGGTCAGTACACCTCCCTCATGACGGAACTGAGGCTGGGAGATGAAGCTACCTACCGGGCCATATCTCCGTATGCCCCCGGAGATGTTTGACGAACTTTTGGCCAGGGTGGGGCCTAGAATTGCAAAGATGGACACCAACTATAGAAGATCTATAGAACCGCAAGTTAAGCGAGGGTCGGTCTTATTTGGTTGAAGCTTAAGCGCACAGAGGTCGCCAATGGAAATAATATGGAACGTACGGGTCTAGGGAAGGTCTGTGACAGGTCTCGCGGAGCGAGGCTTAATCGCAAAAGAGCGAAGCTAGATCGCACGGATCGAGCGAGGATCGAGCAGGGGTCGAGCAGCACGACCATTTGCGCGACCGACCAGTTCTCGCTCGAGAAGACTGAGCCTAGCTCATCCCCGCTCTAGTTTCGATCGTCTCACGACCAATGCGTTCTTTCCTCGATCTCGCTCGCTCTTTCGACGCTCTCCGTGCGACTTTTAGGTCGAGGCTCGGTTTTTTGACATGTCAAAAAACCGAGCTACGATCTGATTTTCCGGGAGACCAATCCTCGACCATGTGCGACCACGGGAGACCAAGGCACGACCAACCCTCGGTCAACTGTCGACTACGTGCGACCTGTGGCGACCAAGCCACGCTCTGAGATCGCAGCTCAGTGTTCCGGGAAGATTTCTCGGTGAAATGACCCCTTATATTACAAGTTAAGATTTACTTGTAAATTTCAGAGGTACAGATAAAGGTGCGTACTCAAATACTCAAATATTAAATACTAGTCCTTTCTCCGCCAAACCCTATGTTGTGACCACTCTTAAGAGTGGTCACAACATAGGGTTTGGTGGAGATATAAAGAAGTGGCTCTTGAAAATGTTTAAATTTACGAATCTCATCTGGATCTCTGTGTAATGGTCTATATTATCCGCATCTAAACACCATTATGGAATATCGCCATTCCATAGTAGGACATAAGCAAACACCCTTGACCCGATCACAGAGCTCCTTTACTGTAGGAGCCCTCTGATCTGAGTGAAAACTGTTTGCTTAACTCAATCACACCAATGGTGTATACCTAGAGGTCCAGATCAGATGCGTAAATTGAATACTTTTCAATAATAGCTCCTTTATTTCTCCACCAAACCCTATACTGTGACCACTCTTTAGAATCGTCTCTCCATTAAACCCTATCCTGTGACCACTCTTTAGAACCGCCTCTTCGAGACGATTCTAAAGAGTGGTCACAGTATAGGGTTTGGTGGAGAATTAACGATTTAGTATTTAGGTACGCCCCTTTATCTGCTGCTCTAATACCAGTGTATACTTTATTTGCGATGTTCCCCTTCAATATGACAATAGATGGGTTCCACAATCTGATATGGGCCAGTTGACTGTAAATTATAGGGGACATGAAAGGTTAAAGGTTAATGGTGAACTACAATTCCGGAGTACATTGAACGATTATTTTTCTAACAAGTCCAGGCATTATGGTAAGAAAACATTATCACTTTGCCATCATTTGTCTTTCAGATATATAACAGTTTTCTGTAAATACCTTCGATATTTTTATCATGTAAATAGTGTCACAACTAAATACACGTTTGAGCCAAGATAGCGAATTGAATCAGTACATGTTTATTTTAATCATCAAGTGAATTTCAAATGTTTCCAAAAAAAGAAATTGCATATTTCTCTTATTATATATAGTTTGTAAATGCGTAACCCTTATTTTATAGAGACGCACATTTATTTATTCGCAAACAAAGTATACACAGATCGGACAGCTTCTGGCAGTCTAACCAGGTTCCTCTCGCATTGCTTATGAAATCATAAACAGTAGAGTCTGTCTTACGTGGCAATCAATAATATGTCTAACTATATGTATGTAAGGCAGATGGTAGCTTAATGCAGGTCGAAATAAAACTACTATATGAGCTTTGTATATTGCTTTTTCCCTGCATTAAGCAACCACCTGTTTTAAGAGCCATATGTTCAATAGATGAATGGCCGTTTAAGATAGAGTCTACTGTATACAATTTACGCTATGGTAAAATATTTCATGTGGTCATAATGCCAACAAAAAGTCAACTTATTAATATTTACACAGTAATTATTTCTTTCATGAATATTTATCAGGTTATGGTCATTCGCGAGGGTTACTAATGTGTCTGAATTGCTCGTTGCTGTAACGTCCCAGAACTAACAGCACCAACGACCTCAACGCATTAGCATAAGTACAGGTTCCTACGAGAAAGAAAGACAGAGGTGATAATTTATATGTAATACCAATAAAGGGTCTTGTCAAACGTAATTAGGCCTTGCGAAGAATATACTGTTTGTGGAGGAGAAAGCACTCTCACAATGATCACGTGGTTTTGTCAGACGTAATAGGAGTAACGATGAATATACAGTAAAACCTGTTTATAGCGACCATTAAACTTTTTGGTTTCTTAAGACAGGTGGTAGTTTAATACAGGACGAACGTTTTGCCGAAAGCTCCTCCAGGAGTTTACTGCATTACTTTCGTCCTGCATTAAGCAACCACCTGCTGATATCTACACCCATTTAAATTCGTTATATGGTCTTTATAGGCAGGTGTTGCGGTACGGTATGTGTTAGAGAAATTCTAGTGTTAGTATTTATATATATTATGTTTTCTGTACTAAACTTGGGGACATACTATGTGTGCTTTATGAACGTCATGAATATTCATATAAGAAATAATGGCACCATATATATTTATTAGCTGAACTTTTATAGTGGTATATTTTCACAGGCAGTTTTGGTGTTGGCAGACTCTGATCTATATAGTTGTATAAGTAGAGCAGACCCTGATAGACGACTCTTACAGGGTCCATCTGATCTGAGTATATACTTTGTTTTCAAAGGCGTGAAAAAGTGTCTCTACGAGGTAGAGAGTTATATCAATGATAGGTTTGGTCGCTATTGTTGAATCTATAACTTATAAAAGCGCTTAAATAAATTTTAATTTATAACATAACTCGTGGCTTCAACGTGACGTAACACTATCATTTATTTTTTGATATTCACGGGCATATATTCACTAGTGAATAACATTCGAACGACCAAACTGTATGCATACGCGCTGTCAAAACAAACAAACTGGCGGGCGGTGACCTACCTGTGTCAAAACAAACAAACTGGCGGACGGTGACCTACCTGTCAACGATTGAGTCACGATAGATGGCAAAGGATTGTTGGCACTTGCGCCTTAATTTCGATAAAATAATACAAATTGTAATCGCTGTCAGTAATTATATACAAAATGTATGCCAAAGAAGACCTACCAGCTACTCTGACCCATACAATCCATTCTACATAGAAAATGCCTCCACAACTTTGCATTTTCTTCACCGCATGTCCTTTTGTTTATGCAGATTTCTACTCATAAAAATATCTCGTCAATCAACAACTATAGTCATCTGAATCCAGCACAGCACAAACATATTTCAAATATGCTATACTCAGCTGATCGCGAAAATCTTCCTCCTGTCCCAACACATTTTATGCAGCAGTTCGTACTGAATCTTTTGTCCATTTCAAACATTTTCACTGAACTTGAATCGAGATTTTTGTTTCTCGGTGGAAATGTCCATGTCCATGTGTATACAACACTAACGAAGGGCTTATGTAATACCAATACGAAGGCGCATTTTGAATCCCATTGACAGTGAGTGTCAGACGTGTTGACGACTGTATGTGGGTCTTCATTTAAATGGCGCGCTTTACATAGACACAAGTTGTGTACAATGACGTCATAATGTGACGTGTTTGTAACTATGTATGTCAAAACTGTAACTCAAAATTTATTTTGACGTGTTTCTGTATGTTTTTGTATCATAAACTATCACAGTTAAATTGAATACCAGAGATGTCTGGATTAGATCCTGGTTGATGTGACAGTAAGTCAAAAATAAGGTTGGAAAATTTGGACCTACTTTGTCCCAGTTACCTAGCGAACCTAATAACACCTTTCATTCATCATTTCTATATGTAAGGAGAATTTATAACAATCCACGTTACTGCTGTAATATTGGCTGCAAATAACATTTGTGTGTGTTATGTTATAAATAGGATCTTGCATTCGTGTTCATGATTATTGGATTTATTAAATGAGTCTTTTTAAAACGATAAAAAACGAGCTTTAGCTTAATAAATCCAATAATCAAGAACACTCATGTAAGATCCTCTATATATCCTTTTAAGGGTGACTAAGTGACTTTTGAAATAGTGGCCAACTTAATGCGGATTTTTTATCTAATATAATTGATGCAGGCAACAGACAGATCAGTATAACGAGATATCACTTTTTAGGCCCCGGATCAGATCGTGGGGCATATTGTTTTTGCCTTGTCTGTTTGTCTGTTTTTTGTTTGTCACTTTAACATTGGTCATAACTTATCATAAAGCCACACAATTTGATGGGTGATATGTCACGGTCAATGTCACCCTTCAAAGTCAGAGATCAAATATATAGGTCAAATCACCGACTTTAACATTGGCCATAATTTTTAACAAGTAGAGATAGATACTTGATATTTGGCATGCATGTGTATCTCATAAAGCTGTCCATTTCTAGGGTTGGCATGTTGGGGGTCAAGGTCATCATTCAGGGTAAAAGTTAGAAATTTGTTTGTTTGTCAGTAACTTTAATATTTGCCATAACTTTTGAATCAGTAGAAATAGAGACATGATACTTGACATTCATGTTTATCTCTTAAAGCCGCACGTTTTCATTGAGAAGTAAAAGTCAAGGTCATCCTTAAAGGTCAAAGACCAGATATATAGGTAAAATCACTTACTTTCCAACCAATACAGATAGAGACTTGATATTTGGCATGCATGTGTATCTCATGTTTTGAGGGGTGACATGTCAAGGTCATCCTTAAGGGTCAAAGGTAAGATGTTTGTTTATTTGTTGCCAGCAACCTTAACATTGGGCATAACTCTTGAATCAGTAGATATAAAGACTTGATATTTGGCATGCTGCTGCATGTGTATCTCGCTCACATTTTGTCATGTCAATGTCAAGGTCATACTTCAAGGTCAAAGGACAAATGTATGGGTCAAAGTTTACATTTACTATACTATTTGATTGGTGAACAATTCTGTAAAAAATAATTTGCTCAACAGGCCAAATGTTATTTTTTCAATGAAAGAAATGGAAAAGATTGAGCTTACTTTTAACAAAATTTATTAAAAAATATATAGTATTAATAAAGTAACGCCCAGTCGACTGTTCACATCTGTTCACCTTCACTATTATGTCTGGCAACCTTTTCATGTTATAGTAATGCCCAGTCGACTGTTCACATCGGTTCACCATTACTGTTCTCTCTGGCGACCTTTTGATGTTATAGTAACGCCCAGTCGATTGTTCACATCTGTTCACCTTCACTATTTTGTCTGGCGACCTTTTCATGTTATAGTAATGCCCAGTCGACTGTTCACATCGGTTCACCTTCACCATTCTGTCTGGCGACCTTTTCATGTTATAGTAATGCAAACTCGACTGCCCACATACATTCACCTTCACTTTTTGTCTGGCGACCTTTTCATGTTGTAGTAATGCCCAGTCGACTGTTCACATCGGTTCACCTTCACCATTCTGTCTGGCGACCTTTTCATGTTATAGTAATGCCCACTCGACTGCTCACATACATTCACCGTCACTACTTTCTCTGGCGACCTTTATATCATACTTACAAACAGAGTTGACCCAGATGTGCTGACATTGATTACGTTTATTTCTAAAAGAAATTGTAGAGGACGTGTAACCAGACATGTGGTATTAAGAATATTTCGAGGGCTTGGTGCAAAACTATTCTAACTCCTTCACTTTGTGAAGGAGTTAGAATAGTTTTGCACCAAGCCCTCGATTTGTAATCAACAAATTGTTCTTTAGTGATAACTTTTATACATTAAGACCCCTCTAAATCCAACGTTAAAATTTGTATCGATGTCGGTCGTGCAGACACGTGGCAGCTTATTGCAGGCTGACAGGCATGCAGACAACTCCCAAAGCAGCCATCTGCATGACTGTCACCCTGCATTAAGCAGCCATCTGCATGACTGTCACCCTGCATTAAGCAGCCATCTACCATAATAGATCTACTTTTGTTCATTATTAAAGTTCCCGTTTATAGCGGGGATTGCTGCATTTACATTCACACACCCTGTCTTTGCAATAACTGTCAGCCAATATGTGAGAGCTGGCATGAAGATATTGAGACATGAGACGAGGAGTTTTAATAACCCTTTACTCCGTGAAAACTTATGTCAGAAATAATTACACCATGGATATTAATTAGATTAATTTTAATAATGGCACATGGATATATGGAGTTTAGTCTTTGCAAAAATATACTATATGGGCCGTATGAGCTGGGTCTACTCTGTTTGCAAATGTGTAGAACTGTGTATTCATGAAGTAAAGGGTTAAACTGTGCGTGCTTTGCATTGAAATGTGCTGACGCCCCTCCATGTCGTAATAATACCTTCCCGTATTGAAAGGGTTAGCCTAATAAATACCAGTTTATTACTTAAACAATCAAAACTGTCAAAACTTGTGCAGAAAGTCTGCACAACAGACGAACGACCATTTTCACACTGTTTTGGTGTATATTAAGGTATACAAATGCTAAAACGTGAGTTTTCTTCGTGTTTTGAATTCTAAACAGATACGGGTTTGTATCAATTCTTCAAGCTTGGCACCTACGTGACAGCGTGGTAATTCGGCGACTCATCAGGATCCAAACTGTTTGACAATCGGTCAGCAGAGTCTCAAAAGCAAGTAAGTAAAAAAGTAAGTTAAACGTGTTTCATATCAAAGTTTGAGCAGACATTTGTTCTGGCAGGATCAGGGTTAAGACGATAATAGTCTTTAGCACATTGTCTTAAATAGTGTTTGGCCTGCTGCCGTGTTCGGGTGTTTACTGTTTGTACATACCGCCCTAACTTGGATCACACACCGTAGTATCCCTAATAAAGCCCCACTCCATAAACGCCCCCTTTACTTCAGGTGTGTGTGTGTACACGTGTGTGTGTGTGTGTGCGTGCGTGCGTGCGTGTGTGCTTGCGTGCGTGCTTGTGTGCGTACGTGCGTACGTGCGTGCGTGTGTGTGTGGTGAGGGGTGGGGAGGTGTGGGGTGTGGCTAATGATAAAAATAAAACAACTAAACTCTATATAATAACCATTAAGTAAATAAATACGTTTTTTTAAGAATTCAGACAGTAGCTTGCTGCAGACTTAATAGCGAAACTAAGAGCTAGGAGTTTTCTGTATTACTTTCGTTCTGCATTAAGTAACCACATGCGTACAAAATGCAAAAAGCTCCTTTTGTAAAAATACAACGCCCCACGGTAGCGTTTATTAGAGGTAGTATGGTAGGTGTGTTTTGAAGTGACGTCATTATTGATCTTGACGTGTTGTGTTTTCCTCATTACTTTGGTTGAAAGTATAGAATGGTGCAGTGACAGATGCGGGAAAAAGAACTCTCTTGGTTTACTCGAATGTGTTTCCTGAATTGTACTTTTTAACCTTAGTCCCATTGTGAAAAAATAATGTCTGCTCAAAATTGGATCAGGTGCGTTTGTGAATACTTCCGATTCGATCCAGTTTTTCAAGTTGTTGATCGATGGCCAAACACCTTAGATCATATTTGACACTGAGTTACTCGGCGTCTCATCTGGATCCAAACTGTTTGCAAATGCGAGTCAAGTCGCGGAAAGCGGGGGAATGGTTACATCATTAACTACGGTAAAATTCTCTCTTTACTGCATGAATATTCATGAAAGAAGTGATGACACCATGAATATTATTTTGGTTATCTTTTAGATAGGCGTATTAACACATAAAACTTGCCAAAGCTGAAACTGTAGACTCGGATCTATATTAGTCCATTAACAAACAGAGCAGACCCTGATCAGGCGGCTCCTATATAGGAGCAGTCTAATCTGGGTCTACTCCGGTTGCAAAGTCGTAGAAAAGTATTTATGGAGTAAAGGTTTAAACGACCACCGACATGAAATCTAATGTTGGGTCTTAAAGGCAAGTGGTACTTTAGGACAGGAAGTGGGTTATGAAGATAGTTCCTGTTGGTGATCGCCCTGCATTAAGCAGTTACCTACTGTTAAAGACATCCATGTTTATTTATCAAACGGCCATTTTAGAGTGTTGACCCTTTACTCCAAGTCATATTTAATCAACGGTTGTCATTCCACGGCCATGGAGAGATTTCTGTTTCAGCTGTAGAAAATCTGCGGCGCCCACACGGTCGTCGTAGGGCGTATCCCTAATTTTAGAGGTCGTATAATATTAAGCAAGGAGTCATAATTTCTACGGCCGTCGTAGCTTTAGCCAAGACTGACCGCACGGACGCTGTATGACGTCCGTTCTGGCATCGTGCGGCTGTCGAGAAATTTTAAAATAATCTGTGGCGGTCGCATTGACGCCACATGGACGCCGAACGGTGACCGTGGTTCATCACTTCAAAGCCGTACGGCAGTCGAAGGTTTTCTGTCTACTCAAATTCAAAATACATGTACGTCGTACGGCGACCGTAACATATATGACCCCTGCAGTATATGGCCGTGGGAATTCTGCGGTGCCCATAGAAATGCTATTAGCCGTAGTTAGACCGTTCGCCGCCGTGGCAAATGTGACCGTGCTTTGGCGATTCGGATGTTATACAAAATTGGAGAAATTATGAACCCTTCGCTTGCTGAATTTTAAAATACATTTCTCCTTCTTTACCCATGCCCTGTTGTATAATTACATATATCTTCTCTGTGTACAAGTATTTCGCTGTGCAATCACTGCTGCGGAGTGCGCTGGTTGCACAATCAACTTGTAAATAGTGCAGACCCTGATGAGACAGCTCCTGCAGGAGCTGTCTCATCTGGGTCTTCACTATTTACAGGTAGGTATATTGACGCGGTTAGCAAGCGAAGGGTTAACAGAGTAGATATTGAACTCTTTCGTCGCAGATGTCGCCGGAAAGCGACTCTCGAGACTTGCTGGAATGGTAAAGTCAGTGTCCCATCAGGATCCAAACTCCTTGACACACATCTTACAGTTTAGAGAAGAACAAGGTTTTAATTTTGTAGACTGATTTTATTAAATACCAAAGCTAAGTGTTATACATGTATTATCAATACCATAAGTAGAGCAACAGACAAATGTGCGTACTCAAATACTAAAATCGCCATTTCTCCAGAAGACGATTCTAAAAAGTATTCACAACATAGGGTTTGGTAGAAAAATAAAGGCGTTATTCTTGAAAATGTTTTAATTTACCCATCTTCTATGGACCTATGATAAAATGAAATTGTTATGATGATTTTCTGATCGTGTACAATGTATATCCAGGCCACATTAGCTATTCATGGGAATATTGCTCATTTTATTATTTCTGAGCACAATGAGCAATCGATTAAACGCATTATTACTAAATGAATAATTCAATTAGTTGAGACGGATGGATACTGAATTATTGAAGAATTTTGTAAAATGGGGGATATGTACCGTGTTGGTCATGCATAAATGTAGACCCAGACCAGTCGCTACATCTCTTACTTTGTGTCTAATTATGATCATTATTGTTTGACATTAGGTAGCATTTTTGTAATCTGTTATCGGACAATAGACACGGATCAATTTTCGCTTCTTTGGCGGAGTGTAGGGTCTGGTTTACACTGACTGTATATCTCAAACGGAATTCTGTAAATCCTAAGTACAATGGCCACTCAGAAGGGGTTTAATTCTAAATATATAACGCGGGTAGTAGCTTAATGCAGGGCGTATGAGTCAATGTATGAGTCATACAGAAAACACCAAATACAAAACACAGTCGCCCGAACAACACAAATACAAAACACACAGTCGCCCGAACAATACAAATACAAAACACACAGTCGCCCGAACAACACAAATACAAGACACACACTCGCCCGAACAACACAAATACAAAACACACAGTCGCCCGAACAACACAATGACAAATCACACAGTCGCCCGAACAACACAATGACAAAACACACAGTCGCCCGAACAACACAAATACGAAACACACAGTCGCCCGAACAACACAATGACAAAACAGAACAGCAATTAGACAAAAAAATACGCACATAGATTTAACAAACAAAACTTTGCGGGAAGATGGGAGTATCGCCTTGGAACGATCTGTTCAAAGTGTCACTGGAGGGGGTTAAACGGGTTTAGGGGCGGCTAACCTCACACGTACTACATCTTCCCCTTAAAGACAAAAGTGTAAATAACAAGTAACGCAGAAAGTACCAGTAATAGTTTTCAGAATTACTTTCGTTTTGAATTATACAATTACCTGCATTTACTACATAAATTCGCCTTTCTACGCCTTTGCAAACAGAGTAAACCCAGATCAGATGACTTCTACATCTGATCAGGGTCTGCTCTGTTTGGTTATGATATAATATGATATGATTCTACAGTTTCTGCCATGGCCAAAACTTCCCGTGCCATGTGCTATTATAACAATTAATCTAATTAATATTAATGACGTTAGTATTTCCTTACAGGAATATTCATGTAGCAAAGAGCTAAAGGGACAAACGTTTATACTCCAAGCCGTCGCATTAGTGAGGCACTACTGTAGTTCCCTATGTTAAGCTTCACATCGAAGTTCAATCACATATATAATACGACTGATCTGTGTGTGGGTTTTTTTCTCCATACACCCATGAAGCTACGGTTTAGTGTCATATACAAAATGGTTTATCACTTGTGATAATCGAAACTGAAGCTGAAGTTGAAATATTTACCATGCCTTTAATACATTGCCACATTTGAGAATTCATAATTGATACCTGAAGCGCAATTTAATTATCTCCGTATCAATTGGCCTTAAGTGCTATTAATATCGCATTTCAGTCTAAACTTCAGTGTGATACTTTTTGTCTATCGCATTCTATGCCACAGAGTGAAAGAGACATTTCAAAGCGAGCTATGAGAGAGCGTAGAACACTCGGCTAACATTGATGCCTATTATTGCAACACTGTATACTACAGAAAGGTAATTAACCATGGAGCATCGACTTAAATCACAAACGGGTCGTAATTATAAACAAATACACCTAGCAATTAGACCCTAGGCCACGGCTTGTGTTTGCACCATTGTTTTCCATGGAACCTCTTGCAAATAGTTCTGGAAGAATAAGACCCCGGCGAAAACCGGACAATGCTGTAATGAATATCAAACAAAGTCGTGGGCAGGGTCGAAAGAAAAAACAAACAGAGCTAACCGTCGATGAGAGAATGCTCTCACTGACTACTCTAACCCTCATTTATCAATAACTTCCAAACGGACAAAGAGAATTAAACTGGCTCTCTAAGCCTTGCAGTCTACTGTGTCCCGCATCACGGCTCGCTGGCCTGATATTAGATGTTCATATATTACGGCTCTCAGATATATAGACACACAGCGTGTCCGTCGTCAACAGGGGAAAACTGCTTACGTTGTTGAAGGGCTGTCAGGTGAGAGATACTAGAGGCACCAGTCCTGTCGCAAAGACTTTGACGATACAACATTCACAATACGGTTACGGAACAATACAGGAGAAACAACGGAACGCATACTTTAAAAAGGAATATCACAGAAACAGCACTTGGTAAGTTCTAACTTACTTTTGTGGCACACAATTTATACAAGCTATGTAAGCTGTGATAATACAAATACTAATATAAGTTTATAATTGCAAATAGTTTTATATTGTTACAAAAAACTCACATGATTTTATATTAGTTTTTGAGCCAGATTTGTGCAATTTATTCTTTTTCGATATAGTTCCTGTCACTTTCTAATACAATATCATCAATTTGGAAAAATATATTTCGTTGTTATTGGTTTTCAGATGTTTTTTTTGTTTTACTTGTCTTTGGTATAATTATAATTTCTATGTTTATGTGTCTACTTGTAAACTTTGTCGTTTGTTTCTAAATAACGCACCTAGCTTAAACGTACATTGATAAACCAACTTCAAATATAGTTAACCATTTCCCTCGTGTAAACACATTTTCACTCATTTGTAAACAGAGTAGACCAAGATTAGACGGCTCCTATTCGAACCGTCTGATCAGAGTCTGCTCTTTTTCTTTTGGCATTAAATAGATCTGACTCCACAGTTTTTTGTCAAAGAAAATCTTTTCTTCATTATAAAAAATCTGCTAATATATATTCATTTTGTCATTTTTCTTACATGGGTATTGAACAGGGAAAACTTTTCTTTTCTTTTTTTTCGTCGAATAATTAGATATATGATGTAATATTCTTATGTCTATAAAGCCTGTAGATTTAACATGTTAATGTGTTTTTGCTGCAGCAACTAGTCTGTGATGTTCCATGCTAGGTGTAACCCTTTATTCCACGAACATCCGTGTAAGAAATAATTAATATATGGATATTAACTATTAACAGTTTCCTTCATATAAACACATTTTCACGCATCTTCAAATAGAGTAGACCCAGATCAGACGGCTCCTATAAGAGCCGTCTGATCAGGATATAATCTGTTTGCTATTGGAATTTGATAGATATGTTTCTTTACTTTCTAAAATGGTTACAATGTTCCACCTTCCATATTTTATTATAACTATTTTGTCCAAAATTTTCAAAATGTGTTGAAAATTGTAATAAATATAGAACAGGGAAAGGGTCAAGTAGCTGGTATTGTTTCCATAAACAAAGAGAGAATATCCTTATCTGAGTGTTCTCTATTTGCAAAAGCGGAAATATAATAATTATGAAATAAAGGGTTAATTGCAAGCAGATGGGAAATTGATTGTTTGAACTAAATTTCTGAAGTCGTTACCGAATGATTTTTATGTATCGATGTTTAATACAATTAATTGTATCATGTAAAAGAAACATGCCAATGTTTACGTTACTAATAAAGTGTTTTGAATCTTGAATTTCTTTAATTGCAGAAGAGTTTACAACAATACGTAGTTTAACCATTTACTCCATGAATATTCATGTAAGAAATAATAACATGAATATCAATTAGCTGGATATTTGTTACGGCGTATGAGCGCACACACATTTGGCTAAGGCAGAAACTGTTGATTATGTATCATTCAATAAGCCAACGGAGCAGACCTTGGTCAAACTGCCCGTACAGGGGTTGTATCATTCCATAAACCAACAGAGCAGACCTTGGTCAGACTGTCCGTAGAGGGGCTGTATGATCCGGGTTCACCGTTTGCAAAAGTGTTAAAAGACATATCTATGGAGTAAATGGTTACCATATCATAAATATATCCTAAACCCTTTACCTAATAAATATTGTCCATGTAAGATATGTTGACTTTATAAAGAGCTATTTGATAAACATTTATAATGACCAAGTAATTTTGGCCATGGCAGAAACTGCATGATTAGATCTATATTATTTGAAAAACAAACAGAGTAGACCCAGATCATACAGCTTCCACATACACGTTCTTATCTGGAACTTCGCTATTTGAAATACATACATGCGCTTCTGTATGGAGTAAAGTGTTATTTCAATGTTAATACATCTTTATGGAGTAAAATGTTATTTCAATGTTAATGCATCTTTATGGAGTATCATGTTATTTCAATGTTAATGCATCTTTATGGAGTATCATGTTATTTCAATGTTAATGCATCTTTATGGAGTATCATGTTATTTCAATGTTAATGCATCTTTATGGAGTATCATGTTATTTCAATGTTAATGCATCTTTATGGAGTATCATGTTATTTCAATGTTAATACATCTTTATGGAGTATCATGTTATTTCAATGTTAATACAGTATAACTTCGATGTCACGTTCTTCTAGGGACCAGGGCTAAACGATCGACTTATCGAAATGTCGACTCATACAAAGTATATCTATATGTACGTACAAACATGAACATGAGTTTTGGTTTCAATCTCGGAAGTGCATCTTTTTCTCTCGGATCTTCTGGAAGGTTTGTATCAATACCGAATTCAGTGCAAATAATTCATTGCCTTCAAAATAGAGTCTAAAGCGAGCAGCACGACGACCTCTAATGTTTAAGTCCTAAAGAAATCAAACATTGTTCTGTTCTGTTCTAATTCTGGAGTATAAAGGTAGTAGATGAATGCAGGGTGGACATTATGCAGAAAACTCCTGCAGGTGTTTTCTGGATTACTTTCGTCCTGCATTTAGAACACAACTGCTTTTCCCTGGTTTGTATTTCTTCAAAATTTCAATACCTACTGTATAGTCATTGCCAAACTGCATGTAGTTATAATGAAATATGAAAGGAAGAACATTATAACCATTTTAGCGAGTAAAGAAACAGATCTTTCAAATTCCATTAGCAAACAGAGCAGACCCTGATCAGACGGCTCCTATAGGAGCCGTCTGGTCTGGGTCTACTCTGTTTGCAAATGCATGAAAATACATTTATATGAAGGAAAGGGTTAAAGACATCTATGTGTATTCATAATGTGGCAGCTTAAGAGGGATTCTCTGTATGTGTATTAACCCTTTGCTCCTTAAATACGCCTTTGCAAACAGAGTAGACCCAGATCAGACGGCTCCTATAGGAGCCGTCGGATCAGTGTCTGTCCTGTTTGCTTATAACATAGTATAGATCGGATTCTACACTTTCTTTCCTGGTTAAATATTCCTGTATGCACATGTTATAATGAAAATACAACTCATATACATGGTGTCAGTTCTTCGTAAATGAATATTCATTGAATAAAAGGTTAAGAGCAATGCAGCCATATAATGCATAAATAAATCACGTACTTGGTACAGATGTACTCACATAAGCAATTATGAAATATAGCATATACTATGCATTAGTTCACGGTGGTATTACCGTGTGCAATCGATTCTCAAAGAAGAGTATTTTCTCCGATTGTTTTAAACAGCAATCAGACAGGCAAACGAGTTAGATCTCAGTGAGGTTCAGAGTGACTAGAAATACCAACTTGGTCAAAACCGCTTATAAAGGTCAGTTAACTATTTCTGTCATGTAAATGCATGGTCACGCAATTGCAAACAGAGTGGATCCAGATCAGACGGCTTCTATAGGAGCCGTCTGATCAGGGTCTGTCTGCTGTTTGCTTATGATATGGTATGCATCTGATACTACAGTTTTATGGAAAAAACTGTAAAATCAAAAACATCCCTTGAAACGTTTACAATATAAAAAATCAGCGAACAAATATTAATGATAACATTATTTCTTACTCAGCTATTGAACAAGTAAGGGGACCACCAATTTGCGCCCGTGTTATTTACTCTATTTGTGTCCAAAGTGAATTTTATAATTAATTCATATTTCATGTTGAGGGACAACGGCGCAAACAACACAGGTCATAATTTGGTATACACTATTGAAATCAATTAGTTTTAGGAAATATAACTCTTTGATCGGGGTCTATACTGCTTCACTATGTGCCATTTATAGGATTACGGGAATTAATGGATTAAGATGGCATTTACATAATTATCATATTCCCTCATAGTGACGCCTTTTGACGCCTCTGTAAAAGTGACTTTTTTAAAAACCATTGTGATAAATAGAGCATTTGCTCCATAGGATAAAATGTTCTATTTATTACAATAGTTTTAAAACTACATAATTCTAAAATTTTCATTTTCTCTAGTTAATGCTCCGTTTCGGTAGATTCATTCAAAGATGTTGCATCGAAAATAGCCTTTGAATGGATGGGTTAAAGACATTTCACTTAAATATCTTGTTCTCTACAGTTCAGTCTGAGACCCTGAAAATTAATTTTGTTTGAGTCTATATTCATTCTCAAGTATCTGATCGGTCCGATTTTGAACAAATTCAATGTCTGACCAATCCGATGTTTGAGATTGAATTCAGACTAAGAGTTTTATAATCTCGATGCCTGTTTGAATGTGGCAATGTTCATGATCATTCAGTTTGTTATGGTCCAGTATTGGACCACCTTTGTAAGCGGTTCAGATCCAGTAGGACGATGGGTATACTCATTAACCCATTCCGTCCTAGACTATTTTAGACCCTACCTATTTTAATTAATATGCCGAAGAGGAATACTAATTATAGAAAAGGAGAACTGTGTAGTTTTGAAACCATTGTGATAAATAGAGCATTTGCGCTCCCATGGAGCAAATGCTGTATTTATCACAATGGTTTCAATAAATTAGTTTTTAAACTCTTTTTAAACTTTTTTTTAATACACGAGTTTAACAGAGGCGCAACAATGTGTAAGTATGAGTGAATGTGTTAAGATCCAAACTGTTTGACACTCTGATAAAGTCTGAAAAGAATTGAAGGAAAGTGAGTATCGAAATTTGAACAAGTAGAATTTTACATCGAGTTAACTACTGTTTAGCATGTTCGAAATCTGAGTAATTAGGATTATATATTGACTACAATGTTGCTCAGCATGTCAATGGTTACAAAACATCAAATTATTCTTTGTTTAGTTCGTCACATTATGAGCTTTACGGCCTTACACGGCCTCTGTGTAATTTGTTAAGCCGTGTGACTTAAAGTCACAATAACAATAATTCGTTTGCTAATTTGTCAAAAATGCATCTTAGTGCCATGAGGGGGAAGGTGTTTTCTAATTACAATGCTTTAACCCTTTACCTGTTCTATATTTATTTAACCATTTCCTCCATAGGCTATATTAGACCCAACCTCTTTGAATAAATCTACCAAAAAGGAGCATTTACTACAGAAAAGGAAAATTTAGTATTGTGTAGTTCTGAAATCATTGTGGTGAATAGAAGCTCTGTTAGACCCCATTCGTAACAAATATTCGTAACAAGTGTTACGAATGGGATCGCATTCGTAACACGTGTTACAAATGTGTTCCGGAAATCAAGCACATACGTAACACATTTTGTGACGAATGTGCACATACAATTGTTACACGTCAAATTTCATACAGAAAATGAAGCTAAAAAGAGCATGCGCATTATCTCTCATCGCAAAAAAAAAAATGAAACATTGTTCAAATTTTAACAACAAACTAAATATTAACAAAAGAAATGACTAAGGTGTTCGTTCCTAAAGGTTTATCATTAGATTTATAGTTGCTAAAATATTTGGCATAGTGTATTGATTACTCAATTAAAAGCAAATAAAGGAACTAAGAAGTAATATACAGTAAAACTTCGATTATCCGAACACTAAAATACGTATTATTATCGATCTTTAAGACAGGTGGCAGCTTAATGCATGGTGAAAGTCATGCAGAAAGCTCCTCTAGGAGCTTTCTGCATGACTTTCACCATGCATTAAGCAGCCACCTGCCTAAAAGGGTCTAAATTCTTCTATGCCGAAAATTCGAATAATCGAGGTTTTACTGTAGTAATATTTATTTAATCATATTCACACATTAACACCATTTCCTAGGTGAATGTACACGTATATGACAAGTTCTATGAAAACTGGAAACCCTTCAATATATTTTAGGCAGGTGTCCTAAAACATCTTACAAGCATGTACATTATATCTTTAAAATGTGTTGTTAGGGTTGTGAAAAGTTGAGACATGACCCTCAAGGAAAGATAGTAACATACAAAATGATAATCCTATTACTATTAACTAATTGAACATTGTCATTCAGGAACTCAACCTGTTACATGTGTGATTCTAATGTCAACCCCCATGTCGGACACTCACATCTGTAACACATTTTACCTGTTACGAATGTGATCACATTCGTAAAATATCTGTTACAAATGTGATCTAACAAAGCTCCATATGAGCAAATGTTGTATTTATCACAATGGTTTCGAAAAGTGACTTTTACAGAGCCATAGAAAGGCATATTTATGGAGCAACGGGTTAAGAAATTATCACATAATGAATACTAATTAGAGTATTTTTCTTAATTGCATATGGACGCAGGGAATTTGGGCCAGGCTGAAAATGTAGAATCAAGTCTATACTACACTATAAGCAAACAGCGGAGACCCTGTCTATAGGGTCTACTCTGTTTGCAAATGCGTGAAAATGCGTTTATATAGGGAAAGGGTTAATCTTATTTATAAATAAAACAGATCGGAACAATTACATGTAACCCTTAACCCCGCCGCTGTAAAAATGACGTAAGCTCAATTTTGGATCTGCCCAACTTCCGATTCAATAAATCGTTTGAGAATTATTTACCGAGTGTCTAAAGCTTGGATTCCGATGAGACGCCGAGTAACTCGGCTTCTCGTCCGGATACAAACCGTTTGCAAATGGGAGTCAAGTATTTGATATTTATATAAAGGCCATTCATTCAGTATATCGTCCAATTAAGACACATTGTTTAAACAAGCCCGTGTGCACGCAAAGCATTGTGAGAATACCCAGATAAAAGTAGAAGTGCAGGGATATTTTCTGTTAATTATTCTTTTTCATCTTTTGTAAGATTCAGTTTTAACCCTTTCCGCCATAAAAACGCCTTTCTACGCCTCTGTAAAAGTCACGTTTTGAAACCATTGTCATAAATTGAGCATTTGCTCCTAAGGCGCAAATGCTCTATTTATCACGATGGTTTCAGAACTACAAAATTCTAAACAAACAAAAATCCTTTTCTCTAGTTAATGCTCTTTTTCGGTAGATTTATTCAAAGAGGTTGGATCTAAAAATAACCTATGAGGCTATGGGTTAATGTATTTTAACCCTTATCCCACTGTGAAAACACAATACCTCCTTAAATTTGGATCTTGTGCACTGTTGACTACTTCCGATTTGAGAAACTATTGACCGATTTTCAAACAGCTTGGATCTCATGCGATGCCGAGTTACTCGGCGTCTTATATGAATCCAATCTGTTTGAAAATGCGGCCCTGGTCGTGGATAGCAATACAGTATGTTGATAGCGGAACAATGGTTAACTATACAGTATGGCGTTACATTAAGACATGGGTTTATCCATATTTACGCATTTGCAAACAGAGTACACCCAGATCAGACGGCTCTTATAGGAGCTGTCTTATCATTGTCTGCTCTGTTCGCTTATGGTATAATACAGATCTGATCATACAGCCATTGTCTAACCCAACAATGTCCTTTATACAGTTTACCTTATTACAATTAAGATAATTAATTATCATAAAGTGATTAGTGTATGCATACATGTTCATACTGGAAACCTTTGCACACGCAAAGCAGTAAGAGGATCATACACAGATAAAAGGAAGCGTGCATAGACTATTCGTTTTCATCTTTTGTAAGATTCAGTTTTAACGTGTTGTAATAGAATGGAACCAAGCATTTTTGCTTGAGTCCTTTAAAGTGATAGTTACTATTTGCGACACGTTCTAACAATGCCTGAAATTACATTCAAGACCATTCGGTTGTATGCTGAAAAGAAGTATTTAACAAAAATACAAACTGATTGAGTAAACGCTGTAGACGACAAAATTGTCATGTATTTAAATTCGAAGACCACGATGTTATTGGCCGTGTGTTTAGTATTTATTCGGGTTGCCGTTTAGTTTCGTAACTTATCGATATAGACCGACATCATTATGTTGTACATCAAACATTAACAAGCATCGACAATAAACGGTTTAGTTTGTATCACAAGGACATTTGTCGATATAAGTTAAACGTGACAATCTTCATATAAATAACCGAACGTAACAAACACCATGTTTATTGAAGGTATACGTTGAATGTTAAGACCGTCACGTCATTTATTAACTCTGTTGATGCTAAATACCTTTCGTCTGCAACAATGTCGTCTGTTTTAAGTTTCAGGGTGGACTTTCCTCAACTTATTCTCTAAAACGTAAGTCTGTATCAACCAGTTTGGATCCTGATGAGACACCGAGTTAATCGTCATCTCATTTAGATCCAAACTATTTGCAAAGATAATCACAAATCAGGTGCGGATCCAGGATTTCAGATTAGAGGGGGTGTAGATTTTTAAAAGTTGTGTCTTTGTAATGCATATTGAGAAAGAGCGTAAGTGAGTGAGGGAAATAAAAAAAAACTTAGATTAAATCATTGTTTAATTTTCATTAGATCTAGATCTAATGAAATTACTCAAAAAAGTTTGTTTGGGCAATTTTAGGGGCGTAGCCTGCTCCACCCCGTCTTACTCCGCGCTTGCAAAAACGCTTATTGCAGCAAGAACTGTGAGTCACTTTCCGACGACGTTCTGAGTTCTTTAGAATTTGGAACTATTTCACAACAGTATCAGACTGATCTTACATGAGCAGCTTATATGAGAGGCTCTGGAAAAGTATACGAGATATGAGTCTACAATTTCTGCCACGGCCAAAGCTGTTTATGTCCATTTGCCAATATAAATTCAACAAATTGATATTCATGATATAATTATAGTTTCCATACGTATGAAGCAATGCTTTAAGGACGTGTTTATGCACGGGAATAAATTGGTTATACTTTTATAAACGGTTTGGACCAAGTTGCAATATACATGTATAGTAAAATACTCGATTATTCGAACACTTATCAATATTGATCTTTAAAACAGGTGGTAGCTTAATGCAGTCTCCTGTCTAAAAGGGTCTAAACTATTCTTTATTAAAATTTCGAACTATCCAGATTTGACTTAAATCAACAATAATGTTGTATATATAGAGTAAACATAAACAGACAAAAGAGACAATTTGTATAGACGCATGTGTATCTCTATGTTTCAAAAGATACAACTGTGAGAATGCTATGTCATGGATAATATATAGAAAACCGCTCGACATTGGTTCCTGGTGTAATACAATGTGATCGTAGCGTGAATTAACTCTCGTCGTCACAAGCAATAGGCAAGTATGTGTAGCCTTGTTTCTGCAGTTTTCCAGTGATAATAAGGTAGCGATTGTTAAAATCATCAATAGAAGAACATGCCCTAGCAGAGCGAATTAGCAGAGAAACGTAAACCCCATAGCATGTAATATGAGGAACACCCGCATCTAAATGGGGATAGGTTTTTATGTTAAAATCCAAATCATCTCTTTTTACATAAATTCTAGAAGATTTGTTTCCATTATTTAAAGATAAAGACTGCAGATATGTCAGAACTATTTGCTTTATTTAACTTGAGCTCTTTATAATATATTAAGGTTATCATAGAATCAAAGAACGGGTTGTCAATATGAAAATATATGAAATATGTTATCTAAGTACATGATGTATTATTAAAATACTGATGATATCTGCCTGTGAATGGGTTTTAAGGTTTTAGATATTGTTATAAGTGGATATGCTCACAGGAGGTTTTTGTATTGTTGGGAAATGTAGTTTCAGATTTACTAGTTTCGTAAGCAAGCAGATTAGACCATGATCCCGCAGGAGCCGTCTGATCTGGATCTACTCTGTTTGCAAAGGCATAAAAAGGCGCTTGTATCTGGGAGAGTTACACAGAAAACTAGCGCAACATCATTCCAAACATCTCTAACGAAAAGTAACTTTATATTTTATACTTCATATAATTATTTGTCACTGACCTTTTAAAATCAATTCAGAATAAAAACAGCGTCTAAATTGGTCTACTACGAAAGCAAACATTATATACATTTGATATTATAGATTAACGCCATCAAAACGTGTGTTAAACTTTGTGGCGAATATAATATGATCAAACATAAAAAAAATGAAATTAAAGGCAGACGACATTGTTTGCAGACTGAAATGTTTGACGTCAAAAGATTTAAACACTCATGTGTCTCGTGAACAATTAGTTTGTGTTTAGACCTTCAGGATCTCATTAACTCTTTTGGCATTAAATATTTTTTGTCTGCAAAAATGTCGTCTGCTTTAAGTTTCAGGGTGGACTTTCTTTCAATTCATTCTCTAAAACGTAAATAGTCTGTCAAATTATTTGAATCCTGATGAAGCACCGATTTACTCGGCGTCCCATCTGGATCCAAACTGTTTTCAAAGGTTATCACGGATTCACGCATTGCAGCAAGTCCTGTGAGTCGCCTTCTGACGAATTCAGCCGTGAAAGAATTAACACTTGCATTATTATAAACGCCTTTTCACGCATTTGCAAACAGAATAGACCTAGATCAGACGGCTCATATAGGAGCCGTCTGATTAGGGTCTGCTCTGTTAGCTTTTGACATGACATAAATCTTTTTCTAAAGTTTTTGTCAAAGTTAACACTTCTCTTGAAAAGTTGACATTATAAACATTCAGATATTAGATATTCATGTTGTTATTATTTCTTACATAAATACGTAACAGGGAAAGGGTTAGTATTGCTGGAATTGTTTGCAAGCGATGCCAGATCAGCATTTGCTTAACCCATTCCCTCATAGGCTATTTCTAGATACAAACTTTTTTTTATAAAACTACCGAAAGGAAAAAAAATAGAATTTTGTAGTTTGAAACCATTTTGATAAATAGAGCATTTGCTCATATAGGAGCAAATGCTCTATTTATCACAATGGTTTCGCAAAGTGACTGTTACAGAGTCGTCAAAAGTCGTCAATATGAGGGAATGGGACAAAAGACGTCAATATGAGGGAATGGGTTTATTGGTGATCAGTGGCATTGTCGTTCTTGAAATTGTGGACCAAGTAGTTTCGCATCCTATGAATGAACAGTTTGCCTTTTTTTTTTATCTATTGTCAAACCCGGACAGGTTGCAATAATGTCAAATTCTTCTCCTTAACACTGACAGGTGATTACTGCTAAAAGTATACACCGACACGCCACTCTCAGCATGTGAGTGATGTTTTAAAATAACGTCTTCCATGAACACGTAAACAAGGGTTTTCCTTTTAGAATTAAGCTCCCTTCCCCACCTTAACTTTATCTACGCCTTGGTGTCTAATCAGCTATTTTATTAAATTTAAGAAGCTCAATCTTACAGCGAGGTTGTGAATTATGCTATACAATACGACTTCTAAGAATCTTAATTTTACAACGCAGTAGCTGGCGATGCTACACAATCCAATTCCGTTGGAATCTTAGTTTTATAACACTGTTGTTGGCGATGCTAAAAATTGCGACTCCGCTGGAGTCATACTTTACAACGCGGTAGTTGGCAATGCTACACAATGCGACTCCACTGGAGTCTGAGTTTTACAACGCGATAGTTGGCGACTCTGCATAATACGACTCTACTGGAGTCTGACAACGTAGTGCTACTTAACTGTCAATGCTACGTAACGAGATTAGACTAGAATATCCGTCTTATACTTATATCGAGTCTCAAATTCTTGGACTATCAAGTTTCATTTCCTAGTTTGTTAGAATTACAATGATTTACAAAACCATCTTTCAAACAACACTTTTAATCAAGACCAAATGTTGTAATCTGAAGACAAATTGGCACTGAGAACTTTGCTTCCATAGTAATCCTTATCCCTCTATCATCGACCTCACCAACATTTGCAAACAAATTGGATCTAAAAAGACGCGTCTCATCATGATCAAAACCATTTGACACTCAGTCTAAAGTTGTTCAGAGGTTTGATCGATTCGAATAGTAGTTGAACTTGCCCCAGATCCAGATTTGAGCAGACACTGTTCTTCCATAGCGGACTTGGGGTTAACTTTGCTTCACAAACTTGTTAGTAGAAAATAAAGTAAAACCTCACTAAACCGGAATTTAAATAAAGAGCAGTTTAGGTATTTTAGGCAGTAGGCAGCTTAATGCAGGATGATAGTCATGCAGAAAGCTCCTTTGGGATGACATGACGTTCAACCTGCATTATGCTGCCGCCTGTGTGAAACAACGGCATTGATACTAATTTTAACGTCCAGTTTAGAGAAGTTTTATTGTACTATATAATCTAATCTCAAGTCGAATTATCCGTACTCTGTATCGCTTTGTTTTAGTCATAAAACAAATTCTTTTCTCTACTGTGTACAACTTACAAACAGGTGCCTGTTTGACTAATGATCGTCACGAGTTCCAGTTTACGACTGTCGCTGCTACTCGGATAGTCGGAAACATCGCACAATATGTATCGCATAATTATCGCACAATATTTATCACACAATTCTGCAATGTTTACCGTTTAATTGTATTCTCCAGGGACCCGTTTCACCTACGATTGAAATTATCGTAAGCATAACATAACATATTGTTTATTCGGCACAAAATACATACATATTTATAGCCTTAACAAACAGAGTAGTAAACACACAAATTCCTAGTATCTTCCAGAAGAATTAAAACTGGAAGTACATGTATTTGATATGTCATGTCCGTTTTGACAACAAGTGTGTACATGTTGCAGAGATAATAATTCTATTTAACAGATCTGCAGTATTTAAAGTAAATGACTGTTTTGTGTTTATAAAAAACTTAATCAGAGTAAAAGCTTCAATAAAACTAACAATATAAAAATTCCATGGAGATGTATTATTGAGATTGGGCTCTTAATTTAAAAGCATGATAGATAAGCTTTGCTACATTGTTGTTTAAACACTCTGAACTTGAACTCATGAGAAAAATAAATTTGTTGATAGTTGGCCATCTGCAAAAGTATGGAGCTAAATAGTTCAGTCTAATGTCTCTATATTTCGGACACACTAGTAGAAAGTGATACTGCAAAATAAGCAAGTTCGAAATTTTCTGTCGATATTAAAGTACCGACCGGCAAGATCATGAGCTGAAATTCTAAATCTTGTAAGTGTTATCTAACACACGACCATCGCTACTGAAAGTTGCGATATCGTCGTATTTTAACCCTTTCCCTCATATTGACGACTTTTGACGACTTTGTATAAGTCACTTTGTGAAACCATTGTGATAAATAGAGCATTTGCTCCTGTAGGAGCAAATGCTCTATTTATCACAATGGTTTCAAACTACAAAATTCTAAAAATTCATTTTCTCTAGTTAATGCTTCTTTTAGGTAGATTTATTCAAAGGGGTTGTATCTAAAAATAGCCTATGAGGGAAAGGGTTAAAGCTCACGATAATATCTGTTGTACGATTGTTAGTAACACGGGAGTATGTATTTATACGGTAACCATTGCAGAACTGAAACATTTGTTCTGTAGTGAGATATTTCAATTATATGTTTATTTCTGTTACCTACTATTTACTCCATATACACTCATTCTTACGCCTTTGCAAACAGATTGTTTATAAAACATTCAACTCTTCATTATTTCATCAATACTTAAATGAATTATTGAACATAAAACTAGTTTATCAAAACAAAGATTGGTATTTGAAGTGAAAACATACTGCATCAGTTTATACCAATTACATGATTTTAAAACAGCAGGTTCATTTGAACATATTTACATTCGCCCTGCAACGTCCTTATATAACCTTATTCTAAAAAGAAAGTTGCATTTTCCCATGAACGTTCATTTCAATACCGGTTTGAGTCGGTTCTCCTTTTCCCAGAATTCCGCTGTGTAAGCGCGGAGTAATACTGTGCTGACCCAGTTATGACCTATTTTAAGATTTATCAATGGGGAATCGATACGTGACAATGTAAACATAAACACTCCACTTACTGAAACGTCAGCGATTAACGACGCCTTATTTCAGTACTTAGCATGTTGTCAATGGGTGTGAATCAAGTGTAGCAGACATTAACTGGAGCCCCCATGAGTTTTAAGCGCAAAACAGAAAATGGATTGTTTCTAAATTTTCATTTTGTCCGTGTTTTGCCGTTCAAGCGGCCCTGAAAATTTGAAATGTGGCATCTTCTTACTGAGAATTATCGCTTGAATACATAATATTGCCAACTTTAACAGCCGTGGCGTATCAAAATATATTATCAAGTAATGAGTGAAGCATAAATAAGTCGATGTCCTTACCGTTAACAAAGAAAAATCCGAGAATAAAATCCAACATTGTGACCCGCTTTCGATCTTCGACACCGCGACCTACATTTAAGAAGATGCTTTAATACCAACATTTCGTAAATATATATGATTTGAAATATCTCGATAATCTTTTCTTTAAACATAGCTGGACAATTTACTGATTAAAATCTTGTATTCATTCTATATTTATAATATGTGTTTGGGACTATTTTTCATACCATATATAGAGATCCTACTACGTTAGAAACGAACCTGGCAACGACCTAGATAGCGGCTATTACGTGACCGGTATATAATATTTAACAAAAAATCCGTTGAAATATAAGAAATACAATGGAATATAAATATAAGAAATAAATGACGTGCTCCCGCTGTTCATGAGGTTATGCAACGCATAGCTTTACGAGCAAAGATTCACGGGAAGCCCTACGGGCTTCACTAACTTTGCTCGTAAAGCTATGCGTTGCATAACCTCATGAACACCGGAAGCACGTCATTCATTTCTTAATTGTTCGTGAAACTGGGACCAAGTTTGCACCTGCTTAACACAGACATGTGTTACAAATGATAGAACTTTCTGTACTGAAAATAAATATTTAATTACTCTTTGTCCACGAAATAATGCTCATAATACTAAACTGTAGCCATTACCATGCTGAAAAAAACAGCGTCTGCTCAAACTATAAACTTAGGATTCTTTCAAACTTTAGAGAAACTATTGTTCGAGTGTCAAACAGCTTGGTGCCAGATAACCCTGGATTATATACATTTACAAATCCAGATCAACTCGCAGTAGTGTGTGTTAACCATTTACTCCATAAATACGTCCGTTTACGTTTTTGTAAACAGAGTAGATCCAGATCAGACGGCTCCTATTATGATTTAATAAAGATCTGATTCTACTGTTTGTATCATGATAAAACAAGACTTAGTTTCTTTATAGTGTCATTATACATACATTCATTTAATTAATATTCATGATGCCATTATATAGTTCGTGCCTGAGTATTCATGGAGTAAAATTAAAAATATTTCTGTCGATCTTAGGGAAAGATGTTGGATACTAGTACTAGCATCACGTGCATGAAATAACCTGTCATTGCAAGTCATTTGAAATTTCATTATATCTGCGGTTTCTGTCTGACAATTAAATTCGATAGCTTCTATAATGGATTCATATCGTGCCAGCAGTTGCACAGTAAATCATACCCTCATTTCAATCACTCCATTTGGGTTGTTACTAACAAAACCAATTATTCCATTATTCCGCTAACTGCGGACTCGCTCACATTTTGCAAATAGCTTGGATCCAGCTGAGACACCGAGCGACACGACGTCTGATCAGGATCCACGCCGTTTGACACTCAGTCAATAGTTTCCCAACAGCCTGAGCGAATCGGAAGTAGTCGAAATGGCATCAGATCCAAAATTTAGCTGACATCATTTTTTCGCAGTGGTGTAAGTGTTCAGAACGGTGCTCACCAGTTACATAATCTTCAAGTGACACATGTCATGGACAAAATGCTATAATTACAGTTACCCCGTCCAACGCGACATTTTATGAATAAACCTGGGTTGGTGTTTTTTTTACTCTTTTGGCACCAATTTAAAAGTGTCGTCTGCAATAATAATTTCATTTTAAATATAATTCTCTAAAGTAAATAATAAAGTTATATTAGAAAAACATTTGTTTTTAAAAACCTGTATGCTTGGGCTAAAATAATACAGAAAACAGTGAAGTCCCAGGTCAGATGCCGCCTTGAAAAGGCGGCATCTGACCTGGGACTGCACTCTCTTCAATGGTGCCAACAGGCGACATTGGCGCCGAAAGAGTTAAAAGCAGCTGGTTGCTTAATGCAACACGAAAGTAACACAGAAAGCTCCTGCATGAGCTTTCTGAATAACTTCTATCGTGCATTAAGCTATAATTCCGTCTTAAAGTATCAGAATATGACCTTCTTTCGGTGGTCGCTTCAGAGGGGGTTACTGTATTCGTATATGGACAAAGACATTGAAAAGGTGCACTCGTATATTGGCAAGCAGTGAGTCCTCCGATTAGTCTGCATATGGACGACGCCAACACAGAAGAAACGGTTCTTTAAGCCATGTCCCTCCAAAAAAGAAGAAACAGTTCCTTAAGTATTGTCCCTCCAAAGAAGAAGAAACGGTTCCTTAAGTATTGTCCCTCCAAATAAGAAGAAACGGTTCCTTAAGACTTGTCCCTCCAAAAAAGAATAAACGGTTCCTTAAGACTTGTCCCTCCAAAAAAGAAGAACCGGTTCCTTATGTCTTGTCCCTCCAAAAAAAGAAACGGTTCCTTAAGCCTTGTCTGCTCAAACTGGGTTATGAAGCAAGTTTTAATTACTAGCATTTCGTTCAAGCTTCCAAGAAACTACTGACCGAGTGTCAAACAGCTTGGATCCTGATGAGACGCCGAGTTACTCGGCGTCTCATCTGGATCAACGCTGTTTGCAAATGACGGTAAGGTCGAGATCAGTAGGATAAAAGTCGACTCTTTCCATTTGTAATAAAAAAACTTTCTGATCTAGATCGTCTCCGTTTACAAAGGCATAAAAGACGTATTTATGGAGTAACGAGCTAATGCGCATATTTGGCCGTCTTATATGTTTGTAAATAGTCACAGTCTTTGAGTATACGGAATTTAAGGAAACGATGATATTTTGCTGCATATTTCCTTGTGATGATGAAATAGTTTCCTTGATTTAGTTTCCTCCTGTATAAGCAGAATCAATTGGTACAACGTACAGTCTAGAGTAGTCTTATTGTAGTTTTAAAGTAACACAGTCCTCAACCCTTACTTCCTGTGAAAACATAAGGTTTGCTTAACCTTTAGCTTGCTACGGGCGGATGACTGAATTCCGGATGATTGAGTAACTCAGAGTCTCATCAGGATCCAAACTGTTTTACACTATGTTTTCATTTTGGTAGACAAACTGGTTATAGCTTAGTTTGAATTTTGAAAATATAGTAGGTGAAACATTCTGTAAAAATAATTTCCACAGCAGGCTAAGGATTAAAATGGACCTGATTTCGATTCGATTAAGTGTTTGAAAAGTTATTGACCGAGTGTCAAACAGCTCGAATCCTGATGAGATGCCAAGTTACCCTGGACCCAAGCTGTTTATTTGCAAGTCAAGTCACTCAGAGCGGGGACAAGGGTTACTTCAGTGCTAATGAAGAATTGCACAATGTCCCCAAGGAGTTCAGCACGTTAGTTCTACATTTAACACTCACTTGATTTTTAGACATGTCCGTGTTTATTACACTAAAGTGCACTTTTAAAAGAGTTTATTGCAAGTTTCATGCAGAGTTTTGCTTCTTTATTATGTAAGATCATTGATTTTACTCCCCGTTTGACGTAATTTGCCATAATTTGAAATTGGTGAAGATTTGTCGAAAGCTAAACCATTGTACTATTTAAATGACTGCGAACAGTCACATTGTCCGGAAGTATTTACTAGCTTGAGGTGATAACAAACACCAAAACGATTGAAGAACACGAGAGAGCAAAGGGCTAAATTCTTGAGTGAGTAGTTATGGTTGTATAGAGCTAAACTATCGAAACTATGCAGTATCCACAGTGCCACTAGCTCTTAAAAATACCAACATTCAGTCATTTATAGCAGAACAACAGATAAAGGTGCGTATTCAGATACTAAAATCGCCAATTCTCTACCAAACTCTAGGTTGTGACCTTTCATCAGAATCGTCTCTTCGAGACAATTCTAAAGAGTCGTCACAGCATAGGGTTTGATGGAGAAGTAAAGAAGTTATTTTGAAATGTATTAATATACGCATCATGCCTGGACCACTGAAACTGTCAAACACAATAATATCATTTTAAAGCATTTATAGTAAGTAGCCCCCTTTAAAGAGACCACCAACAAGGAGACTAATTCTGGGCTATAGAGGCGGGTGGTACCTTAATTCAGGGCATACATTATACAGAAAGGTCTGGAGGGAGTCTCATAAACTTCTAATGTGTAGATGTCGACATATAAAGATATAGGAGGTAAACAAGTTTATGGCCGTTTAGTGAATTAAATGAAACTGAAGACGAGTGCCATTTTATACTAGTATGCCATGAATACTATAACCGTAGAAACCAATATACATGTACAGTAAAACCTCGATTATCCGAATTTTCGGTATAGAAGAATTTAGACCCTTTTAGGCAGGTGGCTGCTTAATGCATGGGGAAAGTCATGCAGAAAGCTCCTAGAGGAGCTTTCTGCATGACTTTCACCATGCATTAAGCTGCCACCTGTCTTAAAGATCGATAATAATACGCATTTTAGTGTTCGGATAATCGAAGTTTTACTGTATATACCATTTTATTTTACTGGCGGTTGCTAAGCATGATCAAATTTATTTAATTGTTGAATAGTACAAAGAAAAACGTCTTAAATAAACTAGCCGCATACTGCATAAATGGTTTTCAATGCAGGAGTGATGCTATTATTTCTTATATGAATATTCATGGAGTATAGGATGATTTTTTTCTGCAATCCTGAATATGCGATAAATGTTGCAACGCTTTTACAACGTTTGTTGTAAACTAGGACTTCTAATAAAGAACCTGCCTTTACACATTCTCTCCTATTTATCACAATGGTTTCAAAACTAAAACATTTTAAATCTATTTTTCTATAGTTAATGCTCTTTTTCGGTAGATTAATTCAAAGGGATTGGACCTGGAAATAGTCTAGGAGGGAATGCCTTTTTTGCGCCTCTGTAAACTCATTTTTGAAACCATTGTGGTAAATGGAGCAATTGCTCCAGAGGAGCAAATGTATTTATCACAGTGGTTTCAAAACTAAACAATTCTTAAATTCTCCTTTTCTATAATTAATGCTCCTTTTCGGCAGGTTAATTCAAAGAGGTTAGGTCTAAAACGAGTCTAGGAGGGAATAAATTAAGCGGCCATTCAATTATTGACCATAAGAGTCTTAAAAAGCATGGGCAAATGTCATGAAGATGAAGACATATCCTATAGGAGCTTATACGGGATTTCTGCATTGCGTTTGACCTGCATTAAGCTACAACCTGCCTTACAGATGTGTAATTAGACATTTATTTGATGGCCGCTTAAGAACTGTTCTACTGTACGGTAATTGTACAGGACGTGTCCAACTCTTCAACTCTTTACTCTTTCACAGCCACGATATACATTTTTTTTAATTTTTAATTTTTGTGTCAAAACATATTATCATAATATCAAATAGTTTGGATACAGATCAGACACCAAGTTACTCGGCGTCTCATCTGAATCCAAACTGTTCCCGAATGTGGTCACAGAGGCGACATTGGCAGCGAATGAGTTCATTTCTCTCAAATTTAAATGGAAAATATCTTAAACAGAATTGTTATCTAATAAAGCTTTTAGGGCATCCAATTCAAACGATGACAACACGTTTTTATTGTTATTTTAATTGTTGATGCTTGAATCAATAAATTCGGGAGCAAAGCTTTTAAATTACACTCTTTGTGTTGGTTTCATATTATTACTATTTTGGAATGAACGCACGAGTAACTAATTTCTGACATTTTGAATGAAAATGGTGGTTATTCCATGTTATTTGTTACAAATTTAGTGTTAGTTTTTTTCGGTGATAATTAGTATTATCTCCGCCTTAATTCCACTGTAGAGATTCACTATAATCTCGGATAATAACTATGAACAAAACAATACTTTGTAACAGTAGTAATTGATAGTATACAACGGAATTAGTCTTCATCACACGTTATTTCTGTGCACGAGATAATTGGGTTTGACGCAGATTCAGGATAATTGGCTGATTTAATCAGATTGCCAATATTTGCTCGGTTCTAGTTATTTTATGCAATACGAACAGATACAGACAAGTATTGTATATTGTATTGTATATAGTTTTAACTCTTTCAACACTGAACCTTCACAGTGTAATATTCCATCAGTGTTCAACTATAGAGACCCCTCAGTATGTAATATTTAAACTTGCTAGAGGGTTTTAATACAAAACAGTGCAGACCCTGATCACTCAGAGAGATACACTAGGAGCCCTCAGATCTAAGTGCAGTTGGCGGGACATTCAAAAGGTTTAACTTTTATACAAAATTCAACTGGTTAATATCCATAACGGCATTGGTTTCGTACATGAATATTCATTATGTAAAGCATTCAATAGAGACATTATATAATAACCCTTAATAATCTGTGACATTATATAATAACCCTTAATAAATAGTGACATTATACAGTATAATAAACCTTAATAATTTGTGACATTATATAATAACCCTTAATAAATAGTGACATTATACAGTATAATAAACCTTAATAAGTAGTGACATTGTATAATAAACCTTATCCTTTAAACAAATAGGTTTTTACCTGTTGATTTTCATGTAAAATAATGAAATCATGAATATTGCTCAGATTAAGTTTTTTAATGCCACACGAACTCAGGGTGAAACTGTATCATCAGATCTATATTATACCAAAAGCAAACAGAGTATATCCTGATCGATCAGACGGCTTCTATAGGATTCGCCAATGGCAGGGAAATACTTAACTCGGTGACTTCCGATGAGTAACAAGATACAATCATACAACATGGCCATGGTTATGTCCAATTATTCTTCTGAAGATTGTCCATTTCAACGTATATACACTCCCCCTGTGATACAAAATAAGGTTTTCGTCGATATAGAACATATATGAGCATTCTGCATCCCTTGTGTGCTGCATTAAGCTACCACCTACCCTACAGACCCCTAATTAGACCCCTAATTGATGGCCGCTTCAGACAGGTTCTACTGTATATGAAGTAAAGGGCTAATACCGGATTAACGTAATGCTCCTCTGATTTTATTGAACTTCATTAATAAACACACGGTGCTTGAGACCCACAGTAATCACCAAGGCGCGGTCTATTAAATATTTCCCTGTTCAGTATTCATGTACGAAATAATGACATTATGAATAAATATTAGCATACTCTTCATAATGTAAAAATTCCAAGGGGAAATTTTGTTTTGTCAAAAACTGTAGAATCAGATATATATTATGTCATAAGTAAACAGAGCAGATCTTGATCAGACGGTTTCTACAGAAGCTGTCTGATCTAGGTCTGCTCTGTTTGCAAACGTGTGAAAAGGCGTTTATACGAAGGAAATGCCTAAAGTTCTACAGTATACTCTGTTTCCGTCAGTGGATATCATACAGCAGAGCTTGACATTTTGCTTCATGAATATGCATGTGAAACATAATGGCATTACGAATATTTATAAGTTGAATGTTTTAATGACAAATGGATACAGGAATTCTTTGGTTTTGGCAGAAACTGTAGAAGTAACTTATTTAGTTCCATAAACAAGCAGAACAGACGCTGATCTCACGGCTCTGATAGAAACCATCTGTTCTGGGTCTACCCTGTTTGCAAAGGTGCCATAAGGTGTCTCTATTCGAGTAAAGGGTTTAAAACATATATAGGAATAGTTATGTCTTTATTTATGTCTTTAAATCAGCTTAAGGTATAATATTTTGTGATTAGTTTTATTTCACATGTGCTTGTATGTTGACTGAAAAACATGTACAGAAGAATTTATCCAATCAGAACACTTATAAGCATTAATTGCCATAAATAGCATGTGGTTGCTTATGCAAAGCGAAAGTATTCAAGAAAACTCCCATAGCTGCGTCAATGCAAAGATGCCTTTAGAGTATTGATACAATGAAGCGAATCGAATCGGAAGTAGTTTGAGCGGACATAAGTTGTTCACAGCAGGATAAGGGCTGATATAACCAGGAATAAGAAAAGAAGCTAGGTGAGCTGTCTGTATGACTTTCACCTTGCATTAACCCTTCTCTTGCTGAATTTTAAAATACATTTCTCCTTCTTTACCCATGCCCTGTTGTATAATTACATATATCTTCACTGTGTAAAAGTATTTCGCTGTGCAATCACTGCTGTGGAGTGCACTGGTTGCACAATCAACTTGTAAATAGTGCCGACCCTGATGAGACAGCTCCTGCAGGTGTAGGTATATTGACGTCAATAGCAAGCGAAGGGTTAAGCTGCCACCTATCTCCGAGAGCGATATTTATACAAAAGTTAACGCCCGTTACTAGGGGTTTTACTGTAGTTATGTTTATGGTTATAAATATGGAATGGATAAACAAGCGTCTGGCAAGACACGGCTCGTGCATATGTAAAATGTGATAAGATTAAAACATCTAACAAATGTTCTGCCAAGTCTTGCTCCTGGTGAAACGTCGAGTAATTATGTTTCTCGTAAACCGAATAATATAGGGCGTCAGTACACTACAGTAGATCACTGTATCGCTATTCAGTAAATCCTCTCTAAACAGGAATTCTAGTTGGTAAGCATTTAGATACTTTAGATAGGCAGGTGGCTGCTTAATACAGGGTGAAAGTCATACAGAAAGCTCTTAGAGGAACTTTCTGCATGAATTTCAACCTGCATTAAGCTGTCACCTGTGTCCGAGATCGAGTTTATGGTTATAAATATGGAATGGATCAACAAGCGTCTGGCAAGACACGGCTCATGCATATGTAAAACATGATCTGCTTTAAACATCTCAAAAATGATTTGCCAAGCGGAACAAATAGTTGCATGGGATCGATTAGCTGAGTCTGTATAATGACAAATGTACACAAATGTACACAAATGTACACAAATGACAAATGTACACAAATGTACACATGTTTTAATTAATATAGACATTGTTACAGTCATATCTGTTATAATTTTATAAGCAAACATGAAACCCTGATCAGACAAACATTGTCCTCTGCATCAGTCTCAATTTTTAAACCCCCCCCTTGTTTAACCCTTTACCCCATGAATATTCATGAAAGAAATCATGATATCATGAATATTAATTGGATGATTGTTTTGCCAAAGCAAAAACTG
Source organism: Azorinus chamasolen (assembly GCA_963576725.1). Lineage (NCBI taxonomy): Eukaryota > Metazoa > Mollusca > Bivalvia > Cardiida > Solecurtidae > Azorinus > Azorinus chamasolen. The sequence goes on along the minus strand of OY755246.1, from coordinate 35,297,699 downwards.
TAGAATCAGATCTATAACACCCTATGAGCAAACAGAGCAGACCCACATCAGACGGTTCCTATAGGAGCCGTCTGATGTGGGTCCACTCTGTTTGCAATGGCACAGAAATACGTATAAAGTTATGGAGGAAATGGTTAACATATAATATAATACGTCAAAAACTTTGTCTTCTGATGTGACGTTGAGGTACACGGCGTCTCCACTTCATCCAAACTCTTAACATAGATTATCTCAGATTCGTCTGTGGCGGCGAATAAAATGAATTGTGTATCATTAGTAACACTTTTCAAGTGCGGAAACTTTTTATTTAAATGTCGCGTGAGTGTCTAGTCAGCTGTGTCTAAAGTTCTAACCATTTTGTACAGATTTAATGTATATCGCAATGATCTGTCAGATGAGAATGAATTAAATTATCGACAGGAGACGATTTATTTTTACAGGGACGCCAGAAGTGTTTAATTATAGGCAGTGTAATCTTTATAGCAGTTGAATTGTCGTGGGATTTCTATTATGCAGTCTACAACAGATAAATGACTCGAAGTAAACTATTGGAGTAATCCCATATAACCTAGAGCAGCAGGTGGATGTGCGTACTCAGATACTATAATCGCCATTTCTCCATCAATTACTCCACAGAACCGCATTGAAGAGAGCAGTCACAACATAGTAATAATGGTGGAGAAATAACGAAGTTATTCTCTGAAAATATTTTAATTTATGCATCTTATCTTGACTTTTACCCTGCATTAACCCATTACCTCATACGCTGTTTTTAGATACAACCTCTTTGAATAAACCTACCGAAAAGGAGCATTAACTAGAGAGAAGGAACATTTTAGGATTTTATAGTTTGAAACCATTGTGATAAAAGAGCATTTGCTCCTATAGGAGCAAATGCTCTATTTATCACAATGGTTTCACAAAGTGACTTTTACGGAGTCTTTAAAAGGCATCAATATGAAGGAATGGGTTCATGAGGTTCTAACTGTATTACATTATACACTTCTTACAATGTCCAGTTCAATTTCAGAACGTGGAAAAGTGCTTTTGTTATGTATATACTATTTTGATTATTAACCCTTTACTCTATAAATACACCTTTCTACGCCTTTGCAAGCAGAGTAGACCCAGATCGGGGTCTGCTATGTTTGCTTATGATATAATATAGATATGATTCTACAGTTTCTGTCATGGCCAAAAATTTCTGTTTACATGTGCTATTATAAGAACTAATCTAATTAATATTTCATGAATATTCATAGAGTAAAATGTTTAAACATGGGCAATAAACCCCACAATGAAACAAACTGTCAGCTCAATTTGAGATCTTGTTGCAGTTTGGACTACTTCCGATTCGATCAAGCTTTTGAGACACTACTGACCGGGTATATATAAAACAGCTCCCGTCCTAAAGAGACGTCGAGTTACTCGGTGTTTAACCCTATCACCGCCGCAGTCGCATAAATGCACCATGACAAATAGTGCAGTCCCAGATCAGACGCCGCCGTTTGAAGGCGGCGTCTGATCAGGGACTTTTCCATTTGTCTCAATCTCTATTTCTATATATGTGCTTTATTCCTTTGAAATTTGCATTTATTTATCTCATTTCCTTATTTTACTTACGATTTAACAAACTTCAATTGCAGACGACAATTAGAAATTTGGCGCCGAAAGAGTAAATCTGGATCCAAGTTGTTTGTAAATGTGTCCGAGGTCACGGCTAGCGGTTAACCCTTTCCCTGTTCTATATTTACTCCAAAATTCAATCCCGACTAAATATTCACAGAAAAATAGTTATTATAAGATAGAAGGTAGAAAATTGTAGCTATTTTAGAATGTAAAGAAGCCGAGCATTCAAATCCATTAGCAAACAGAACAGACCTGTTTACAGATGCGTGAAAATGCGTTTATATGAAGGAAATGGTTAAGAGTTAATAGCAGTGTAAGTGGAATTATTCCGCTATACCAAACAGGTCTACAAAAATGGAAAGAACGTCCACTCGGAATCTTAAACAGGCATTGGTTTCAGACAAGAATGTATGGTGCCAACTTAGCTTCTGCTCGTATTGCTTTTGGAATCATATGGATCTTGTTCTACATTTTACCAGGGCAACATATTTCTCTCTTGCATATGCCATTCTAAATATTAACCCTTTCCCTCATATTGACGACTTTTGACGACTCTGTAAATGTCACTTTGTGAAACCATTGTGATTAATAGAGCATTTGCTCCTATAGGAACAAATGCTCTATTTATCACAATGGTTTCAAACTACAAAACTCTAAAATTTTCCTCTTCTCTAGTTAATGCTCCTTTTCGGTAGATTTATGCAAAGAGGTTGTATCTAAAAATAACATATGAGTCAATGGGTTAAGCTAATTAATATTCATACATATATTATTTCTTACATGATTATTCATGGGGTAAATGGTTAAACACGTTAATTACATTTTTATGATATCGGATTCAATTCCAAATCCAAAATTCAAATTTGTCTTTCTTTTTAAACATTTTATCAAAGTAGCAAGTAGTCTGAATCCAAATGAGACGCCGATTTACTCGGCGTCTCATCTGGATCCAAACTGTTTGCATAGGTTATCACACTTTCTCCCATAGTGTTTTAAGAGTTAAACTGGCGCGTATGTTCCGCCAGGACTCCATGTTACTTGTCAAGTCGGTGGGTGCTGACTAGTTGAGACTTTGATTTTGGCCTGTCAGTTATCGTCGTAATCAGATAGACAATCAGATCAAGGGCTATTTTCACGCAACAGATGATTTTAAATCCAATTGAAGCTGGGGTCTGTTTTCAAACTTTCACCTTTATTGTGCTACATAATGTTGCTAAGACACGGTATTTGCACTTTTTCTTGCATGTCTGGGTACATTAATCCTTAATTTGCTATGAGTGAAGACAATCCTTTAACCCCTTTCCTTCATATGAACGTGTGTTGACGCATTTGCAAACAGAGTAGACCAAGATCAGACGGTTCCTATAAGAGCCGTTTGATCAGGCTCTTTTCTGTTTGCTAATGATGTGATGATGATTCTACAATTTCTGCTATGGCCGAAAACTCATGTGTCCATGTGCTAGAATAACAATTTAATCTAATTAATATCCATGATGTCATTATTTCTTACATGAATATTCATGGAAGAAAGGGTTAATTATGCGTTATTCTTCTGGGGTTATAACTATTTTGTCCATGTATATGCCAAAATAAAAGATATGTTATGTTATATTCAGCAGGTATTGAAATTTGGAATAAATATAGAGTAGGGGAAGGATTAATTTGCTATGAGTGAAAACAACCATTAAACCAGTCGCCTGATAATCGCGACCTGACTGCTATTTGCGAACAGCTTGGATCTTGATGAGACCCAGTACTCCATGAATACGCTTCTCTACGCGTTTGCAAACACTGTAGACCCAGATCAGACGGCTCATGTAGGGTCTGTTCTGTTTGCTTATGAAATTATATAGATATAATTGCAGTTTCGAAACGGCAAAAAAATCCCCTGTGTTCATATTCCAACGTAAAAATGAATGTAATTAATATTCGTGACGTTCTTTTTCTGACATGAATATTCATTGAGTAAAGGGTTAAGTAAAAATGTTAACGAATCGAAAGCAAGTAGAAACTGTAGAAGCTTAGGGTTAGAGAAGTTAACCCTTCGCTTGCTGTTCACGTCAATATACCCACCTGTAAATAGTGAAGACCCAGATGAGACAGCTCCTGCAGGAGCTGTCTCATCAGGGTCTGCACTATTTACAAGTTGATTGTGCAACCAGTGCACTCCACAGCAGTGATTGCACAGCGAAACACTTGTACACAGTGAAGATATATATAATGGGCATGGGTAAAAAAGGAGAAATGTATTTTAAAATTCAGCAAGAGAATCGTTAATATGTTTTCGGAAGGCTAAACTAATCGGGAACAGTTTGTGTCCTGAGAATTAATAACACATCTCATCAGAACTAACATTTTGATCATAAAGTTCACAAGAAAAGAAATAGAAAAACACTAGTTTTTGAATATCCATGCAGACGACATTTGTAAATAACATGGCAAAGTTGTTTGCATATCTCTGCACACAATCAATCAATCAGTTTTGATTCAGACAAGTTGCAAAGTAAAACGGCACATCTGGTCTGTATCCAAACAGTTTGATATTCTAACAAAGATAATAAGATATGCTGCAGACGAACCGTTTTCCTAGAAGAATACTCGTAGTTAAAGATACAACACGGTTCATGAACTCTTTCGCTGCCTAACTCTGTCGTCTGCTGACCTTGTCGTCTGTTATAATTTTCTTTTATTTTTAAACAAAAGCTTCATTTTTGTTTCAAAAATATAGTCACACTAACAAACAGTTTGGATCCTGAATGAGACGCCGAGTTTCTCCGTGTCTGATCTGGATCCAACCTATGTTCATAGGTAACCACAGATGCGATATTGGTAGCGAAAGAGTGAATCAGACCGGGTTTTTGTATTGAATTGGCTACTTACTCCTCGTCCGCTAAATAAGTCTCGTCTGCTACTAGACTGTCAGACAATCTTTATCCCAACCTACGTAGAGTAACCTGGCGTATTATCAGGATCAACACTGTTTGCCATCGTGTTTACAAGCCAAGCGTCGCCAAGTACAGAAAAACACCTCTAAACCGGACTTTAAATCAAGTATAGATATCGGTCTTGCAGACAGGTAGCAGCTTAATGTTGGGTGAAAGTCATGCAGAAAGCTTCTGTTGGAGCATTAAACAGCCACCTGCCTAAAAGTAGCATCTAACTTCTTCTCAACTAGATGCTACTTAACTTCTTCTCAACTAGAATCCCGGTTTAGAGGGTTTTTACTGTACTGCATTCATTCATTCTAGTATTACGTGACTTACTCCGATTCATGACACCACTACTTAATTAAACTAGCTGTGTTATATTGGTTCACAGCCAAAACTATAGCAGCTTAGAATTGGACAATCCATACTAGAACTAGACCCTATTTATAGCAACCACTGAAATATTTGTATTTACCTACCTCACTTTGATCAAATCTTGTCTGCAAATATTGTCGTCTGATTCGATTCTAAAAGTATATACGTCTTAAAAAATCAAAACACAATGCAAAGTAACACAACGTTTGGATCCGGATGAGTCCCCGAGTTACTCGGCGTCTCACGAGTTACTCGGCGTCTCACGAGTTACTCGGCGTCTTATCTGGATCAAAACTCTTTGTAAAGATTATCACAAAGTCGCCAGAAGAATGCTAAATGTTAAAAGATTTCTGCTTAACCCTTTCGGCTCCAAATTTCAAAATGTTCGCCTGCAATCCAAGTTTGTTAAAGCATTCAGTACATTAAGGAAATGATATAAATAAATTTAAACTTCCAAGGAATAAACCACTGATATAGAACTAGAGACTGAGACAAAACGTGAAATCCTTGATCAGACGCCGCCTTGAAAATGCGGCGTTTGATCTTGGACTGCATACTATTTGTCATGGTACATTTGTGCGACGTTGGCCGTGAAAGGGTTAATGCTCCAAAGGAGTCGTCCTGTACTAACTCTGACCACTGAATTCACCGGAAATGGACTCTCTGGACTTGCTTGAGTCTGTGATTACGTTTGCCAATATTTTGGATATAGATGAGTCGCCGAGTAACTCGGCTTCTTATCGGGAGCTACACTGTTGGACAAACAACTTACAATATTGAATTTGGCATCTAAGTAAAGACCACTTTGAAACTTAAAGCAGACGACTTTGTTTGCAGACGAAAATCATTTGGCGCAAAAACAGTAAAGCTGTCACGTGTAAAATCGGGAGAATATGTATTGTGATACTCGTTGTAGAAAAGGTGACAGGGGGACTCATTGCAGAACTAGACGAACGTCAGGTTTGCGTTGATTTGAAGCAAAGACACTTCGTTCCAATACTGAGGTTTTATTTATACTTTCTCTAACATCTGTCGCCGTATTCTGTTTCCCATTGTTTTCCGTTTGTCACTAACCCTTTACTCCATAAATACGCATCTGGTCAGGATCTGTTCTGTTGGGTTATGATATAATGTAGATTTGATTCTACAGTTTCTACCATGGCAATCTATTCGTGTATCTATGTGCCATTATAAAAACAAATCTAATTATTAGTAATGATGACATAATTTCTTGAGTGAATATTCATGAAGTAAACGGTGAACCATTACAATATTCATTTCACATTTACCCTCTTTTTTCTGTTTGTCTGTCCCTGACACTGCCTCTGTTTCTACTGTGACTCTGGCTCTTTCTCTGTCTCTCTGCCTCTGGTCTATGCCACTGTCTATATGTATGTCTGTTTCCCCAATATCCAATCCGTCCGAATATATCTATGCATATATTCCGATGTATAGACCATGTATCTGTCTGTTTGTCTGTCTGTATGTCTGCGTAGTTGTCCGTCGATCTTGTCTGTATGTCTGTGTCTTTCTTTCTGTAATGTGGATGACTATCTGTCAATCCCGCTTACATGTTTTTGTTTTCAGTCTGTCTGTATTTCTATTTGTCTGTCATGTCTACCTTTGTCCATCCGTCTGTCTGTCTGTCTCTGTCTCTGTCTCTTGTCTCTTTGTCTCTCTGTCTGTCTCTCTGTATGCCTCTCTCTGTCTCTCTCTGTCTCTCTCTGTTTTTGTCTCACTCTGTCTTTCTGTCTCTGTCTGTCCGTCTGTCTGTCTGTTTATCTCTCTCTCTCTCTCTCTCTCTCTCTCTCTCTGTCCATTTCTGTCTGTCTGTCCATCTGATAGTCGGTCTGAAAGTCGGTAGGTTTTCGGTCGGTCAGCATAACCGTCCATGCATTCATCCACCTATCTATCGATGGTTGATGTACATTGTACAGGTGCCTAATATATAACTGGGTCGGATGTCTATTTACAGACAGACTTAATCCAAATACCAGTGTACGTGAAGCAGAGTAGAGTTTTTTGTGTTAATCAAAACATTGTTATCATTTAAATCAGAACGCTTCCATTAATATCAGTTATCAGAAGAAAAATATCCATACGTTGTCTTTTGGGATGAATTATACCTTTTATACAAAACCAGTCCCTGATTCGTTAGCCTTGTCAATTGCAGATACTAGTACTATCGCAATCGAAACAAAAATGGCATTTTAGCTCTGATAGAATTATAATGCACGGAGGAATACTTCAAAAACGAACTACATTTGTGTTATGGAACCACAAAGCGCTTTGTGGGCAATCAAATTCTGTTGTGAAATAACGATTGAAGAAACCCGTAAATATCAGTAACCATTACAATCAGGCCTGCTTTGTCAAGTGGTTTTGCAAATATTTGACTGCGATTCTGATTTTTCTCTCATTCAACTCCTTGAAGATAAGAATGCAACCTGGCAAACTATAAGCTGACTCATGTTGTCACAAGTGAGTGATTTAATCCTTTATTACAAACACAATCATTTTAACGCCTTTGCAAACATAGTAGACCCAGATCAGACAATTCCTGTAAGAACGGTATGATCTGGATCTGCTCTAATTGGTTTTGGAATATATATATAATACAGGTATATCTGAGTCTGCACTTACTGCCATGGCAAAACAGTTCATCTGTTCATAAACCATTTTAAACATCGTCTAAGTAATATTCATTATGTCATTTTTTCTCACATGAATATTCACGGAGTACGATGTTAATGCTGGTTAGTTGTCAACTCGCAATGACAAACAATGTACACTCAGATCAGAGTGATCCCAGGGAAACCATTTGACCTGGTTTTATTTTGTTTGCGAATGAGATAAAATACGTAATTATGAAGTAAAGGGTTAACACAGTCCCTAATAGACTATTATTAGAACCCACCTCTTTGAATAAATCTACCGAAAATTAGCATTTACTAGAGAAAATGAAAGCTTTACGATTGTGTTGATTTTGAAACCGATGTGATGAATAAAGCATTTGCTCCAAATTGACTTTTACAAAGTGTAAAACGGTGTCATTATGAGGGAGTGGGTAAAAAAGCGTCATTATGAGGGAGTGAGTCAAAAAGCGTCATTATGAGGGAGTGAGTCAAAAAGCGTCATTATGAGGGAGTGGGTAAAAAAGCGTCATTATGAGGGAGTGAGTCAAAAAGCGTCATTATGAGGGAGTGGGTAAAATAAAAAGCGTCATTATGAGGGAATGGGTCAAACGGCGCCATTATGAGGGAATAGTCAACAGGCGTCATTATGAGGGAATGGTCAACAGGCGTCATTATGAGGGAATGGTCAACAGGCGTCATTATGAGGGAATGGTCAACAGGCGTCATTATGAGGGAATGGTCAACAGGCGTCATTATGAGGGAATGGGGTCACACGGCGTAAATATAAAGTAATGGGTCAAACGGTGTCATTATGAGAGAATGGGTCAAAATGCGTTCATATGAGGGTTAAACCAATAAAGTAATTGTAAAATGTTGGCGATAAATTTTACTTAAACCTTTCAGCGCTGAATTGTCAAGTGGACCATTCCAAAATTCAAAAGTTCAAGCTTACCATAAAGATTCATCGTGATAAACAGTGCAGACCCTGATGAGAGGGATCCTCTACTCTAGGGGCCCTCTCATCCGTGTCTACATTGTTCATCGCACTGAAAGGGTTAGTTAACAAGGACACCTTTGGGTTACAGTAACATGGCATTGGTCTACCTATATCTTTGCAAACACAGCTGACCCAGATCAGACAACTCCTATAGGAGCCGTCTGATCAGGTTCTGCTCTGTTTGCTTATGACATGATACAGATCGGAGTCTACAGCTTGTGTCTAAGCAAAACTACTGTGTTCAAATGTTATTATAAAAATGAATCTAATTAACATTCATGATGTAAATAATTATTTCACGAATATTCATGGAGTAAAGGGATTAACCCATTGTATGCTGAATATTCAAGATGGCGCGGTCCATCCATCATTTCTTAATTATAGAGTCCATTTACTTTGAAGGGATTACATTTGCTAGAGAAATTTGAATAACACAGTGCAGACCCTGATCAAAGGGCTCCAAGAGGAATACAAAATGTCTGGCGTGATAGAAACTGTAGAATCAAACATTTAGTAAATCAGGCTAAAACAGAACAGACCTGCAATAGGAATCGTCTGATCTGGATCTACTCTGGTTGCAAAGTCATAAAAAGGCGCACTTATGGAGTAAAGAGTTAAGCAAAGGGTTGTCTCTATAACTAGGGACCTGTCTTACTACACACTGTAATGTACGACAGTCGAACCATCTTCTTTGAATAAATCTACCAAAAAGGAGCATTTTCTAGAGAAATTTAGAATACTGTATTTTGGAAACCATTGTGATAAAGGAGCAACTGCTTTATTTATCACAATGGTTTCAGAAAGTGACGTTTAAAGAGGCGTAAAAAGGCGTCAATATGAGGGAATGGGTTTAATTTACAAGACCGGGATTGAGGAATGAGAAACTGTGATTGATCAGTATGAATATATTATATTTTCTACAGCTATGGATCACAGTATGAATAGCCTCGAGTATTGACCTTATCCAAACATAGTTTCAAGAATAAATGAATCCTTACCGGACTCTCCGCGCCTTTACTCTCGTTTGCAAACAGTGAGGATCCAGAAGAGATGTCTCATCAGGATCCAAGCTATTTGACATCCGGGCAGTACTTTGGTCGAATCGGAAGAAGTCAATATTGCACCAGATTCAAGCCATTGTCACAGTGGAAACACGTGATAAGAAAAACAGAAATTATTTAATCCTTTCCTTCATATAAACGCATTTTATGCATTTGCATACCGTCTGATCAGGGTCTGCTCTGTTTGCTTTTGATATGATATTGAGGCAAGCCATTTCCTTGAAACATGTTTACTATAAAAATCAGCTAATAAATATTCACGATGTTATTGGGCTGCCGACATGCAGCCCATACTTTGAAAGGTTTCAATGTAGCATATGATTTACTACGGTCCTGCGTATCTATAAAAATCCACTCTTTTTAATGACCAATATTTACTGCGAGATTAGTTTTATTTGTTTATTTTATTTTTATCTTTATGTTTTCCCAGCTGCCGCACATATTTTTATCGGGGTTATTTGTTTTACTTTTCTGCCATCTCTTTGCATTGAATGCTAGTAGTGAATTAGGTAGGCCTATATCTGATTAAAATATCGTTCGCAACCAAAGCAGACATCGTGGTCCAATGGTTACAACGTTGGCTTAGGAAACTTGAGGTCGTTGGCTCGAATCCAAAAACCTTTTTTTCTTAGCAGCCTTAGTTTTCGTGTTTTTTGTTGATAAAGTCCTTTGTTTTACTCGCGGTTTTGTTTTCAGGTGACACGTTTTGCATATTTCTCCAGTGTGCATGATGTTTTCCTCTAAATGTATAACTTATACTAACCTATTGTTAATTTGAGGGCAATGTAAGTGAAAAGGGTAATAGGCATTGCGTCGACCTATTGGAATAATTTCATGTAAACTAAAGGTAATCTTAAAGAATCGGTTGTCTAATTCTGAGACTAAAGGTAGTCTTGAATAATCGTTTGTTTTGTTCGAAGTGTAGACCTTTATTGTTGGTACATGTACGAGCCACGTGTATAGCGGGTACGCATGCAAACGTATGCGGCAATACATTTTTCGATAGAGCATATGCTTTACGTTGTATGGGTTGTGAGTTTGAATCCCAGGCCTGGCGCGTTTTTTCTTTGCTGTACGTATGGGAGTTTATATGCACATTTAGCAGTAGTTATGTGAAGTATTTGATGAAATTAGTGGTGATTTTCGTATGGTGCTAGAAGCTTTGTGATTTATCCTAAATTAATTTTACTTGTAAACAGCACTTATTGTGATAATGGTTTCTATGTTAGTGTGTTTTAGCAAGTGAATACCATTGATCTGTGACGTAATGTGTATTATTGGTGTCAGACGGGGATTATGGCTCATTAAACATTACCCGTTTTCTGCTATTATTTTATGTAGTCATGTTTTCCCAATGTATCTGTTAATTAAACGAACTAAACAATATTGCGCACTCTTTTTTCTCCTATCCTACTTACAGAATCTGATATGTTAGGCATCCATTTTATGCTTGCGTAAAACCTTGCGTGTTCTTTCTTACATGAATATTGAACAGTGAAAGGGTTAAATCATTCCAGTGAGTTGATGGTTATTCTCAATGATAGGTGATCCATTCAGTCTCGTCAAAGTAGTGCAATTTCATGAAAACCATTCAATGACCCGGTGTCTGATCAAAGCACAGACTGGTTTACACTTGGTAATTGAAAAGTACATGCTATAAAATGCGACAGACGGCCATTACTTAGCCAGCAAGGGTGCTTATTTTACTGTCTACTGAGCGCAAATTGGACCTTAGAAATTGCCAAATTGAAAGTCGACTGTCGATCCGTTTCATGATATTACAGCAGAACGTCCCTAAAGCGAACATTAAATGAAAACATGATTATTGTCAAAAGCAAGTGGCTGGACGAAATTATTATAGAAAGCTCCTATCCTGCATAATTCCTATGCTGCATTTAGCTCCTATCTGCATTAAAGATTCATAATTAGAACCCTCTAATGCGATCGCTTTATAAATAAGCTGTCTGTAAAAGCAGGCGGTTGCTTAATGCAAGACAAAAATAAAGCAGAAAGCTCCTACTGCAGCTTTATGTATATATTTCTTTCTGCGTTAAACTACCACCTGCATTAAATACCAATAATTAGATCTCTTTGTTGTGGTGACTTTAGAGGGGTTTTACTGTAGTTTTAGTGATCGCTGTTAAGATGTGTTACTGTTATCTGCAAGTGATATCAGTGCGAATGCATAGTCGTATTGTGTGCAACGGTCAGAGTCCACTAGAAAACGTTCCATTCATTTGCGCTTCTTTCTATGGTAATTCGATAAATACGACGGCTTGAAAAATGTCCCAGTTTATTTGTCTAAATCTGGTAACTCTTTACTCCATAAATAAGCATGTAAGATATAATGACATCATGAATGTTAACCAAATGCAGTTTTATCAATAGCATATGAAAACGAGATATTTTGGCGCCTCATCAGTATTGTAGAACCAGATCTATATTATTCCAGAAGTAAATAGAACAGAGTCTGATCAGACGGCTCATGCACATCTGAACTGTGTCTACTCTGTTTGACATATTTTTACTTTTTCTTTTCACAATGTCACGTAATTATTTCTTTTGGTAATTTACAATACTTTCATATTTTGAAATACTATTGGGTTTAATTAAAACACTGTGTTTATTATCTAACCTCATCTAAATCATCTCGCTTGAACTGAAATAAAAGATTGGGGTTTGAAATCGAGCTAGTTTGCAAATATCTTCTAGAAGTACAGGTAAGAAATCTCATTTTAGTTTAACTGAATTTGTGATGATAAAATGCAGTGTAGTCCAACTTTAATAACTGGCGCTTTCCTCAAGAGAGCTTTTTTGTAACGGTATCATTTCTTTGAGAAACAAAATGCAGTTCATTCGATATACAGTAAAATCTCTCTATAACGGCCACCAAATTGTGTTAATCAGTTGGTATTTAGGGCAGGTGGCTTCTTAAAGCAAGGTGAAAATAAAACAGAACGCTCCTGTAGGAGCGTTCTGATTTACTTTCACCTTGCTTTAAGCAGTCACCTGCCTTTAACGCAAAATACTTTATGTAATTTAGTAGCCGTTATACGTAGAGGTTTTACTGTATGAGTTTAAAAGTACAAATGTGAACATTTAAATGCTGAGTTGTTTTAATCGACAAATGCATAATATAATTTTGCATGAAAAGTTTGCCTCCTTTATGAAGCGCGTTAACCTGATCTACGCGTGGAAATAAAAAAAAACCCATTTAAAACCAGATATTTATTATTCCATAAACGAAGAGAGCCCGTCCTGATCGGGAGACATATGATCTAGATCTGCTTTGTTAGCAAATGTGTTCAAATCTTATATACGGATTCTGAGCTGCTGTAATTTTGTTTACTTTCGATTAGTTCAAGCTTTTGAGAAATTACTGTCTGGATGTCAAACAGCGAGACATCACTAATTAGTCAGATTCCGTGTTCAATTCGAAATATGATCTACCATATGCTTGAGAACTAAAATCACATCTTAAGTTTTATAACAGGGCGCATTTTGTCGTTACCCAGCAAGTGATCAGGACAAGCGCTTTAATTAACTCATTCCCTCCTAGACTATTTTAGACCAAACCTCTGAATTAATCAACCGAAAAGGAGCATTTAACTATAGAAAAGAAGAATTTTAGAATGGTGTAGTTCTGAAACCATTGTGATAAATAGAGCATTTGCTCCTATGGAGCAAATGCTCTATTTATCACAATAGTTTCAAAGAACGTGTTTTACAGAGGCGCCAAAAAGGCGTCAGTAGGAGAGAATGGATTAAAATTAGACGTATGCATTTCAGCCGTTGGAACGGTACGCGCAACATCAAATCCGTGTGCGTGTAATGACGTCATCAGTTTGCAAAGTCCGTTAAATATCATGTTCGATTAGATATTTTCAGTGCCAATTGTTGAACAGCAGAATTCCGTAAAAGGTCTTTAATGCTTCATAATAGTATCTCTTGGGACTATAAAGGGTTTTGCCGACTTAACAATGACTGCAGGCTCCATGTGCATTTAAAATAAAACATGCTCTTTGTACACCATTTGCTTTGATTGTTTCATTTTTTCCGTGTTTTTTTTTACCATTCGTACCATTAGATTTATACTAACTCACTGGTTTGATCTGTTTGTTGTTTGACGTAAATTCATAACACAAAATGGAACTTCAGCACGTTTATACAGTAGCATCTGTCTTAGCGGCCATTCATTAATTGAATTTATAACATAACTCGTGGCTTCAGCGTGATGTAACACTATCATTTATTTTTTGATATTCACTAGTGAATAACATTCGAACGACCGAACTGTATTCATACGCGCTGTCAAAACAAACAAACTGGCGGACGGTGACCTACCTGTCAACGATTGAGTCACGATAGATGGCAAAAAACTGTTAGCACTTGCGCCTTAATTTCGATAAAATAATACAAATTGTAATCGCTGTCAGTAAATATCTACAAAACCTATGCCAAAAAAGACCTACCAGCTACTCTGAACCATCCATTAAAAAAACTGCCTCCACAACTTTACATTTTCTTCACTGCATGTCCTTTTGTTTATGCAGATTTCTACTCATAAAAATTTCTAGTCATTCAACAACTATAGTCATCTGTATCCAGCACAGCACAAACATATTTCAAATATGTTATACTCCAAATCAGCTGATCGCGAAAACCTTCCTCCTGTTCCAACACATTTTATGCAGCAGTTCGTAGGCTCTACTGAATCTTTTGTCCATTTCAATAAACTTTTTCGCAGCGGAAATGTCCATGTCCATCTGTATACAACACTGATGAAGGGCTTAATATACCAAAACGAAGACGTATTTTGAATCCCATTGACAGAGGTGTGTCAGACATGTAGCCGTCTTCATTTAAACTATTAGCAAATATGGCGCTCTCTACACATGTTGTGTACAGTGACGTCATATTGTGACGTGTTTGTATGTCGAAACTGTAACTCAAAAATTATTTTGACGTGTTTCTGTAGGTTATTGTTATCATAAACTATCACAGTTATATTGGATATCAGAGCGGTCTAAATTAGATCCTGATTGTTATGACAGTAAGTTAAAAACAGTTGGAAATTTTGGACCTACTTTGTCCCAGTTACTTAGCGAACCTAATAACACCTTTCATTCATCATTTCTATATGTAAGGAGAATTTATAACAATCCACGTTACTGCTGAAATATTGGCTGAAAAAAAACGTTTGTGTTTGTTATGTTATAAATAGGATCTTGCATTCGTGTAAAGCTCGTTTTTTATCGTTTTAAAAAGACTCATTTAATAAATCCAATAATCAAGAACACTCATGTAAGATCCTCTATATATGATTCTTAAAAACCAGGTAGCCTATAGTTGCTTAATGAAGGGCAAAGGTAATGCAGAAAACTCATATAGGAGCTTTCTGCATTACATTTGACCTGCATTAAGCTATCACATGCCTTACACACCCATAATTGGACATCTTTTCGATGGCTGCTTAAGGCAGGTTCTACTATAGTGACAAGTAGTCATATCACCCTGTATCCTTCCACTCCATATATACACTTTTCACACATTTGCAAACCCTATACATGTATATCCAGAATCAGTCAGTGGTCATAGTGGATGGGGTCTACAAAGAATATTGATTGAGTAAAGGGTAAACAGGCTAACAAGTCAAACAGTGTAACCTGTTGGATTTGTTTTCAGTGATTACTAACTGAATAACACACGACCATCTTGAATAGTAGGAGAACTCTATATAAACAGTCATGCAGAAATCTCCTTTAGGGACTGTCTGCGTTTGTTTTGATGTCTTGATATGCATGAATCATTTTCTTCATATCAACACTTTTTCACGTATTCGCAAACAGAGAAGACCCACATCAGACGGCTCCTAATGGAGCCGTCTGCTCAGGGTCTGCTCCGTTTGCTTATGAAAGTATAATATATCTGACTCTTCGGTATCTACCAATAACAATAATATCCTGGATCCAGGATCCATGCTTATAAAGCTTTTTAGAAGAGTCTGAGTTCGTTTTCAAGCTTTTGATTGGTCAGATTTGAGTTCTCAAGCTTTTGATTGGTCAGATTTGAGCCATAGGCTCAAATCTGACCAATCAAAAACTTGAGAACGAACTCAGACTCGACTAAAAGCTTTATAAGCATGGACCCAGATGTCATTATAAATAGTTAGCTAAACCATAACAATGACGTCAGAGTTTTTACATGAATATTGAACAGGGGAAGGGTTAAGCTAGCACCCGCCACAAAAATCAAGTATGAAACATTAAACCTATAACCACTATGCACGACCTGCCTTTGCAAACAGGTTGGATCCAGATGAGACGCCGAGTAACTCTCACCTAGATCCAATCTGTTTGACATTCGTTAAGCAGTTTCCCAAACATCTTGATCAAATCGGAAGCGGTCAAAATTGAGCATATCCGATTTGGAGCAGACCTCCTGTTTAACAGCGGGATGAAGGTTAAATATATTTGGGGAAAGTGCGACCGGAGATCGAACCTGCGGCCTTCAGAACCTCCGATGGAACCTCTTTGGTTTGGATGGTACGGATTAGATCTGCGGTCTTGTCGCTAATAATCAAAGAAATATGTGTGCGGCTAATAGGCTGACTATTGATCTATTTTCCGTATTATTGGCAATCGGCATGATTTAAAATGTCTCTTGCTCAATACAAATGTACAAATATGGCACTTTCTTAGAGTCGATTACAAGCATAGACTCTGTCAAAGATATTCTTCCAGACAGCATAGAAACTACCAGTTAGATATTTGATTCTCGTCGAAAGCTAGTGATAATACGTAATGAACCAAAATACCAACTTCAGATACGAGACGTTTTGCATCATGTGTCCTTGATCATCCTTATCTTTTTTTCTGTCTCTCTTTTTCTGTCTGTATCCTCTCTCTGTCTATATGTTTGTCTGTCATTCTCTTTGTCTGTCTCTCTATCTGCCACAGTCTCTCTATCTGCCACAGTCTCTGTACCTGCCTCTTTCTCTGTCTCCGTCTCTCTGAGTCTCTATATGTCTGTTTGTCTATTTGGTCTCTCTCTCTCTCTCTCTCTCTCTCTCCCTCCCCCTTTCCCTCTCTCCGCTCCCTCCCTTCTCGCTGTCTTTCTGTCTCCATGTCCCTCTTTTCTCTGCGTCAACATACATAAGAAGATAAGTTTAGCCATCGAAATAATTAGAAATCAAAAGACATTCTTTTTGTCTTCCACAAACCGGCAATCAAACCGTCGGAAGAAAATGCCAATCGCAGTAACTTATCTTCAATGGTCGTTTCCTGTCTCAAAGTTGACCCTCATCATGCTGTAAACTGATGTCTGTCTAAACTATATTCTCGATCAATGTTCTACTTAGTTTGGATTCGTTCAAGCTTTTGTCAAACAACATAGGTCCTAATTAGACGTCGAGGAACTCGGTGACTCTTCTGTACCCAATCTGTGTCCACCTGACAAGCCAAGTCGCACATGTCAAGGGTTAAATTTGCCGGTCTCGTTTGTAATAGACATCGTCTGGTTCAACTCTCAAGTTCACCTCTTCAGTCTTTTTATCACAATCACGACCCCTATGTGTTAAACCCTCTTGGACTCTAATGAGACGCCGACCTACTCAGTGTCTCATCTGTATCTAAACTGTTTTCTAAGGCAATTACGAATTCGCCGAGAGCCTGCTTAGAGTTAAAGATAAACGATTATATGGATTGTATGTGTATTTTTCCAATTAGGGTGTGATTACATGTATTCTTCTTACACCAAATCAGCCTTAGTCATGCTAAGACTCTCGCGAATAATCTGTTACAACAAAAAACTTTCACAAGCTTTGGCCAATCCGAAACAATCGTTCCAAACAATTTGGATATACATGAGACGCCGATTAACTCCGTACTTTTCCCACAATTATGCGTGGTTTGAAGGGAAATTGAAGAAAACTATACATTGAAACCTGAAGAAGATTGTCATTTTTTAATTATATTGAAAAATGTCCCTGTGATATAAACTGTTTTCTTAGATACATATTGTATGTTATACATCATATTGCATATGATTGCATAACGCCTCGGATAGTTCCTGATTTCTGGGCACAGTGGTGCTACTCGTACAGGGCATCGATATCAGAAACAAGTCTGTATCTTCACACCGATGATGTGTCCAATAGTAATTTAAAATTTCAGATCCTTTATTGCCATGACTAATTGCTATTATAATTGTTATCCTTAAGCTCTCAGCGAGCAATACAGAAGGCATAGTCCTAAGAATGAAATCTTTATATATATATTGACATTAGTGAATTCAGACTGTAGGGTAGGACTAATGACCAAATCATTGGGTTATAGACGGGATAGATATACGTGGGAGGGAGGGGAGGGGGTTAAAAGATAGTAACGGCTGCCGTAAACGCGTTTAGGCAATCGCTCGTATATTTGCATCATTGGAATGTCGTAAATAATTAACGTATATAGTGCGGAATCATCTGTTATTAACTGATAGGAACATTTATCGAACATCCTTAAAGGAGTGCTCCGAAAAAAACGGAGGAAGCTACCAGAGAAAACAACAACGTTTATCAGACAGTCGCTACAAGTGCCGTTTGATCTGGGTCTACTTTGTTTGCAAGGCGTCAAAAGACATCTCTATGAAATACAGTTTTAAGGCACTTAGATGACATGGTGTTAAACTACTGGAATCCTGTTTTCTCTAAGCACAGTTTTTAGCTATTGCAGTTTTCTGTCATTTCTTTTCAAAACCTTTAACGAAGGTATCAAATCGTTTGGAGTTACTCAGTTTCTCTTCTGTTTGCAATGATAATGGTCGTTTCCTGTCTCAAAGCATCATACTGTAAACTGACGTCTGCCTAAACTATATAGATAGATCCAGATAAAATCCGTAAATGTCAACTTTTCAAGAATAACTCCTGTATTTCTCCAACAAACCCTATAATGTGACCACTCTTTAGAATCATCTCTTCGAGATGATTCTAAAGAGTGGTTACAGTGTAGGGTTTGTTGGAGAACTAACGCTTTCAGTAGTTGGGTACGCACCGTTATCTGTAGCTCTGATTAGTCTATAGTCTTGAGCAAGTTTTATTTAGTTTTGAATATTTAAGCTTTTGAAAAACAACGTGGGCCCTAATTAGACGTCGAGTAACTCGCTGACTCATCTGGGCCTAATCTGTTTCCACCTGGCAAGATAAGTCGTACATGTCAAGCGCCGGTCTCGTTTGCAATAGACAATAATAATAATCATAATTGCTAAATTAAAATATCGGCTATTTAAATACAAAATCCAATGGAAGCTCACATAAAAAACTCGAATGATACTCCCGCCTGTGCGCAATCGTATGGTAAATCTCGGATCTCATTTTAGATCTTAGGATCTCGCCGTATGCACAAACATAGCGAGAACCTATGTTCTCTATAGAAACCTGTGGTCGTGAAAGAGGGGGAACCTAGGAATCATAATATAATGCAAATCGTAGATCCTGTCTTTAGCGACCATTCATTTATTGAATATAAAAAAGCAGGTGGCTGCTTAATGCATGTAGGAGCTTTCTGAATTTCTTTTAACCTGTATTAAGCTAGCACCTGCCTTATATATCCATAATTACACCACATTTTTGTGGCAGGTTCTACTGTACCACGTCACTACTCTTTGTTAACGTTTAACATTTTATGTGGAGACTGGAGCAATTTTAAACTTCAGATTCGTTCAAGCTTTTATGGAGCTAGTGACGTAGTGGCAAACCCAGTTGACCCTATTTGGACACCGCGTTAGTGGGCGTTTGATCTGGGGCTATGGTGTTTGCAAATGTCAGTCATTCGCGCTTAGCGGAATAAGTGTTAAGACAAGTTTTTTTAGATGACAGAAAGGCTTAAGGCTTAAGGCTGTTATGGATCGGAAATTGCGACATGACTCGTCAGGACAGTCTGCCTTTCAATATCACTGTCAACCACTGATAATTGCAAAAACTGTCTGAGCTATTTAGATTACCATTCAGTGAACCTTGTAAAATGACGTCGAGGTTATAAAACTTCTGACTCTGAGACCGAGTCCATTTTCAAACAGAAACTGTAGAAGAGCAGATTCTGATAAGACTGTCAGTTGTGTTTGCAAGGCATTACAGGGCGTACATATGGAGTAAAGGCATTACAAGGCGTACATATGTAGCAAAGGCATTACAAGGCGTACATATGTAGTAAAGGGATTACAATGCGTACAGGTGTAGTAAAGGCATTACAAGCGTACACGTGGAGTAAAGGCATTACAAGGCGTACAGATAGAGTAAAGGCATTACAAGGCGTATATATGTAGTAAAGGCATTACAAGGCAGGCGTACATATGTAGTAAAGGGATTACAATGCGTACAGGTGTAGTAAAGGCATTACAAGGCGTACACATGGAGTAAAGGCATTACAAGACGTACAAATAGAGTAAAGGCAGAACAAGGCGTATATATGTAGTAAAGGCATTACAAGGTGTGTATATAGAGTAAAGACATTACAAGGCGTACACAAGGAGTAAAGGCATTACAAGGCGTACATATGTAGTAAAGGCATTACAAGGCGTACATATGTAGTAAAGGCATTACAAGGCTTACATGTGTAGTAAAGGCATTACAAGGCGTACATATAGAGTAAAGGCATTACAAGGCGTACACGTGGAGTAAAGGCATTACAAGGCGTACATATGTAGTAAAGGCATTACAAGGCGTACATATGTAGTAAAGCCATTACAAGGCGTATAAATGTAGTAATGGCATTACAAGGCGTACATATAGAGTAAAGGCATTACAAGGCGTACACGTGGAGTAAAGGCATTACAAGGCCTACATATAGAGTATAGGCATTACAAGGCCTACATATAGAGTAAAGGCATTACAAGGCATATAGAGAGTAAAGGCATTACAATGCCTACATATGTAGTAAAAGCATTACAAGGCGTATATATGGAGTAAAGGCATTACAAGTCATATGTAGTAAAGGCATTACAAGGTGTACATATGTAGTAAAGGCATTACAAGGCGTACATATGTAGTAAATGTATTTCAGGGTGTATATATGTAGTAAAGGCATTACAAGGTGTACACATGGAGTAAAGGCATTACAAGGCCTACATATAGAGTAAAGGCATTACAAGGCATATAGAGAGTAAAGGCATTACAAGGCGTACATATGTAGTAAAAGCTTTACAAGGCGTATATATGGAGTAAAGGCATTACAAGGCATATGTAGTAAAGGCATTACAAGGCGTACATATGTAGTAAAGGCATTACAAGGCGTACATATGTAGTAAATGTATTTCAGGGTGTATATATGTAGTAAAGACATTACAAAGCGTATATATGTAGTAAAGACATTACAAGGCGTATATATGTAGTAAAGGTATTACAAGGCGTACATATGTAGTAAAGGCATTACAAGGCGTACATATGTAGGAAAGGTATTACAAGGCGTACATATGTAGCAAAGGCATTACAAGGTGTATATATGTAGCAAAGGCATTACAGGGCGTACACAAGGAGTAAAGGCATTACAAGGCGTACATATGTAGTAAAGGCATTACAAGGCGTATATATGTAGTAAAGGCATTACAAGGCGTATATATGTAGTAAAGGCATTACAATGCGTACATATGTAGTAAAGGCATTTCAAGTCGTATATATGTAGTAAAGGCATTACAGGGCGTACATATGTAGTAAAGGCATTACAAGGCGTATATATGTAGTAAAGGCATTACAAGGCGTACATATGTAGTAAAGGCATTACAAGGCGTATATATGTAGTAAAGGCATTACAAGGCGTACATATGGAGTAAAGGCATTACAAGGCGTATATATGGAATAAAGGGTTAATGTAGAGCGCAGGTCAGACAAGTAACTCCTTAACCCTTTACCCAATGAATATGCATGTAAGAAAACATTACGTCATGAATATTGATTAGAATGCTTATCATAATAGCACATGGACACAGAATGCTGTAGCCATGGCAGAAACTGTAGAATCATATACAGTAAAACCTCTCTTAACCGACCGTTAAATTTAGTATGAATATCGGTCTTGGAGACAGGTGGCAGCTTAATGCAGGGTGAAAGTCATGCAGAAAGCTCCTAGAGGAGCTTTCTGCATGACTTGCACCCTGCATTAAGCAGCCACCTGCCTAAAAGTATCTAAATTCTTATCTAGTAGAATTCCGGTTAAGAGAGGTTATACTGTATATAATATATCAAAAGCAAACAGAGCAGACCCAGATCAGATAGCTCCTATAGGAGCCGTCTGATCTGGATCTACTATGTTTGCAAAGGCATAGAAAGGCATATTCATGGAGTAAAGGGTTAACCTTTAATCGGCTATCAACAACATGTTTCTAGTTTGCAAGCAGGTTGCATACAGATAACGCGTCAAATTATTTTGTTTAGTATTGTTCGTTTTATCGTAATAATTTAACAAAATAGAGTTATAAATGAGAATTAGAGGAGTTAAAATGAACCTATTATTATGGGTCATAACATGCACTTTATATCAAGTACAGCATATTTATATTTAACCGTTGCCTCACTGTGACTTCGAAAATTGTATGGAGCCTGAATATATGATAAGGGGCTCGGTGTCTGGCCAATAACTAATATGTTTGACACTCGGACATTAAGACAATCAATCGTGAAATTGAATGAACTGGCTCACAGTCAAAGAGCGACAGACAGGAGTTGTTGGACAGATAGTGTGTGTTACAGTCGGCAGATGTTTAACCCTTTTGCTACCAATGTCGCATCTGTGATAACTTACGCAAACAGTTTGAATCCAGATGAGATTCGAGAATCCAAACTGCTTGTTATTGTGGCTGTTTTTAAACAAATATGAAGAACAAAACATGATAGCAGACAAATTTGTCAGCAACATGAGTTAAACGCTCTGATTATAATTCCGCCTGCACAGGTCAAAGAGTACAACCGACCTTGGACAATACCCCTCCGGCTTTTCCAGTTTCTCGACCAAGATATATAGAGCAACGTTAATTATTTATATGTCTTTGCACAAAAAAAGGTTTGCTCGTACAAGTAAGATGTGTCTCTGGGTTTCATCAGAAGGTCAGAGTTTCACATTAATGTTTGGAGTGAGGCAACAGCAAATGTGACATGTAATCAATCCAGTTTTTACTCCATAAATACGCCTTTTGCAAGAGAGTAGAGCCAGATCAGACGGCTCCTATAGGAGTGGTCTGATCAGAGTATGTTCTGTTTGCTTATGGTATACATGTAATATAGATCTAATTCTACAGTTTCTGTCAGGAACAGCAATTACTATGTTCATGTGTCATTATAAAAATAAATCTAATTAATATTCATGATGTCATTATTTCTTATATGAATATTCATGGAGTTAAGGGTCAACCATGAAACCCCAAATTATATATTAAGATAAACTCGTGCAAATGAAGACTGGAACTCATGCAATGTTTCTTTGTAAAGGTTTCTCGCAAGAGAAATATATGCCAGAGCTCCAGATGCGCAAATTAAAACATTTTCAAGAATAGCTCCCTTATATCTCCACCAAACCCTATACTGTGGCCAGTCTTTAGAATAGTCTCAAAGAGACGATTCTAAAGAGTGGTCACAGTATAGGGCTTGGTGGAGAAATGACGATTATAGTATTTATCTGTAGCGTATGAAAAACAAACTTTGATATTGACTAATACCCTCACACAGTGCAGACCCTAGAGAGAGAGGCTCGTTCAGAAACATTTGAATTGTATCTACAC
Organism: Azorinus chamasolen; assembly: GCA_963576725.1. NCBI lineage: Eukaryota > Metazoa > Mollusca > Bivalvia > Cardiida > Solecurtidae > Azorinus > Azorinus chamasolen. Next base: position 35,274,319 of record OY755246.1, on the reverse strand, counting down.
TATTTGCCTAAGTCCCGTGTATGAAAGCATGAGAGTTTATAGGTTAAAAACGAAGCGAACACGCTAGTTAGTCCCTTTTACTAACACGCTATATACAGAGTTCTTATCATACACACAGTCATTGTTTGTTTTTCCAAAGCATGTTGGAACATTTAAACAGAGGTTGCCACAGCTTAAACTGCAATTGTTTAAAATTATTAACCTTATCAGGTCGGGAAACGAGTCAATAATGTCATTTGTAACTAGATGATCTCTTCCATTAGGGTCTTCACTGTTTGTCATGTTACACTTTTGTTTACAACAATCCTGATTATTAACAGTAAGCTTGACCTGTTTGAAATTTGGAATAGCCCATTTAAAAATTCAGCATTGAAAGGATTAACATGTGTACAGTAAAACCTCTCTATAACGGCAACTAAATTACATCAAGTATTTTGTCTTAAAGGCAGGTGGCTGCTTAAAGCAAGGTGAAAGTAAACCAGAACGCTCCTATAGGAGCGTTCTGTTTTACTTTCACCTTGCTTTAAGCAGCCACCTGCCCTAAATACCAACTAATTAACACAAATTAGTGGTCGTTATAGAGAGGTTTTACTGTAATTGACAATCCCGGAGTTTAACGTCTTGCAAACAGTGTTGACATTGTTTATACATACAGCTCCAGTAGAGTTGTCTGATCAGGGGCTGCTCTATTTTCTCGTATGTTACGAAGTGCAATAGTAATTGCTGTCCATATTTTATAATGTGATTAAATGATTAATTCAAGTCAGGCCTTAATCGTTATTTACCAGGGAAAGGCTTAATCCTTTCCTTCATATAAACGCCTTTTCACGCATTTGCAAACAGCGTAGACCCAGGTCAGACGGCTCCTGTAGGAGGCGTCTTGTCAGAGTTTGCTCTGTTTGCTAATGGAATTTGATGGATCTGTTTCTTTACCTTCAAAAAATCGCTACAATGTTTTACCTTCTATATTTCATTATAACCTTTTTGTTCATGAATGTTCAGTAGATGTAGAAATTTGGAATAAACAGAACAGGGAAAAGAAGATTTTTCCGAGCGTTGACATATTGCATATGGCCTCTGTGTGCCCTCTGTAGAGCGATGGTACATTAAGTAATTGCTGTTTAATGTCCCTTATCAGTTCCCTCATCACGACTTTGCAGACAGAGTAGACAAAGATCAAACGGCTCCTGTAGGAGCCGTCTGATCAGTGTCTACCCTGTTTCCTTGTGAAATTATAACAGATATGACTCTATAGTTTCTACTAATACAACGAATTCTATGTTCGTGCACCATAAAATTCAGCTAATAAACTTTCATGATGTCATTATTTCTTACATGAATGTTGAACAGGGAAATGGTTAAAAGTGAATAGGCAAACATTGTAGACCATGATCAGGGTGCTCCTGAAGGAGATATCAAATGCTTATACCAGCATCTATTTTATGTGCAGTCCCTGTCCCCACTCTCCACAACATGAAACATGGGTGGATTCCAAAACAGCACCTGGAAGGACTTTCCTGAAAAGATATATCAAACCTTTATTTCGCAAAACTTGAAAAGCAGGTGGTAGTTTCAAGAAATCAGAATGCATGTAAAAGCATACAGCTAAACTGTCCGCTTTTCGTTCTGCTGATTACCTTTCCTTATATAAACGATTTCTCACGTCTTTGCAAACAGAGTAGATCCAGATTAGGAGCCGTCTGAGCAGGTTCTGCTCTGGTTGCTATGAAACTATAATAGATCTGACTCTACAGTTTGTAACAAAACGAATGAATTATGTGTACATATGCCGTTACAAAAAAGCAGGTTAAAATATTCATTATGCCATTACTTCTTAGATGAATATTCAGCAAAGCAAAGAAAGGTTTAAAGCAGGGTAAAAGTGATACAGAAAGCGCCTAAGCTACCAGCTGCCTTACATCAAGCTACCAACTGCCTTACATCAAGCTACCAACTGCCTTACATCAAGCTACCAACTGCCTTACATCAAGCTACCAACTGCCTTACATCAAGCTACCAACTGCCTTACATCAAGCTACCAACTGCCTTACATCAAGCTACCAGCTGCCTTACATCCAGCTACCAGCTGCCTTACATCAAGCTACCAGCTGCCTTACATCAAGCTACCAACTGCCTTACATCAAGCTACCAGCTGCCTTACATCAAGCTACCAGCTGCCTTACATCAAGCTACCAGCTGCCTTACATCAAGCTACCAACTGCCTTACATCAAGCTACCAACTGCCTTACATCAAGCTACCAACTGCCTTACATCAAGCTACCAACTGCCTTACATCAAGCTACCAGCTGCCTTACATCAAGCTACCAACTGCCTTACATCAAGCTACCAACTGCCTTACATCAAGCTACCAACTGCCTTACATCAAGCTACCAGCTGCCTTACATTAAGCTGCCTTATAGAATTATAATGAGACATTTGATGGCCGTCTAAGACCTGTTCTACTGTAGTCGCTATATATAGACATGTTATACTGTATCTAGTATAATTAGCAATGTCTGGTCTTGACCCTGATCTGACGACTGGTCTGGGTTTCCCCAGTTTACAAAATCAGTATGGCACCGTTTTTCATTACATGACCCATTTCCTAAAATAAAGGAAGTTTTTGCCATGGCAATAGATGGTCTTGTAGAGTCTGACTTCAAAGCAAACAGAAGCTTCTATAAGCTGTCTGATATTGGTCTACTCTGTATGCAAATGTGTAGAATGGCGGAAATTAACAAATCAATGCCTAAATGAATATAGTAGCTTAATATAGAACATAGTCAGTACGTCATTTCGAAATAATAATTTTCGTGATAGAGAATCCATTTGACGCCTTTACAAAGAAGACCCATATTCTGTAGGAGCAATCTGACCAGGGCCTGTTCTGTTTGCTTATGAAATAATTCAGATGTGCTTCTGCAGTTTCTGCTATGACCAAACATTCCTGTGGCCACAGGCAATTATAAAAATACATCCGATTAACATTCAGGATGCTATTATAGTTTACATTAATATTCGTTTATTGCAACGTATTTGTTCGAAAAAAGCTTAGTTTACCACCCTTGTTTACCCTTATTATACCAATCATGACTTGACTCACATTTGCAAACAGTATAGATCCAGATGAGACGCCGAGTAATTCGGCGTCTCGTCATGGTCCAAGCTGTTTGACACTCGATCAAGTGTTTATCAATTTTTGGACAGGATCTGTAGAGTGCAAATAATTACACAAGACCAGTATTTGAGCAAACTTTATTTCCACAGTGGAATGACGATTAAGTGCATTACATGTAGTAATAAAATGTAGTAAGTGTCTCTTTAATTACCCATTTATTTCCATATTATTAAAGGCAAATCCGTCCAGATCTTGGAACCCTCCATTTTTTCATATTCAGGGAGCTCAGCAAACACAGTATGTGCTGGTATAAGCCATTGACATCGATCGATTCAGCAAACAGCACAGACCCCGTGTCTACGCTGTTTGTCTATGTCCTTCTTAATAAACACTGGACGTCAATGGGTTAACAAGATAAGAATAGAATACGTGTTACAGAGAGCTGTAGATAAAGGTGCGTGTGCCCAAATACTAAAATAGTCATTTCTCCGCCAAACCCTATACTGTGACCACTCTTTAGAATCGTCTCTTCGAGACGATTCTAAACAGTGGTCACAGTATAGGGTTGGTGGAGAAATAAATGAGTTATTCCTGAACATGTTTAATTTTACACATATTATCTGAACCTCGGCATGTATAGGTAAATATGTAAGAATTGTACATGTTGTATGTCAGAATTGTAGCAGACCTTTTGCACACCTAAAAGATCTAACAAATGGTAGACCTCTTCTACGTTGATGACTGACAATATCTAACTCTTTCCATCATTTCCTTCATGAATATTCATGTAAGAAATAATTACTATATGAGTATTATTTTTTTATAATGCCACTATTGCTTACTGCATGTATTAGCGTTGTTTTCCAGCTCAGGCTCCCCAGAATCCTCTACTGGGCTATTCTTGTTGTGTACATAGTACTATGGTTCCGATTTTTATATTGGCCTTATAGTTATGTTTGATGTCTTGACTTTACCAATGTTTATCTAACCTATTTTTGAATGTGTTAATTGTTTGCATTTACAACCTCTTCAATCAAGCTATTCCACACGTTAGCTGTTATGTCAAAGCTGTATTTTCTCAGATCTAGTCTTGCCCTTTGGGAGTAAATTTTCTTTGGATTTTCCCTTGTTGACGTTCCTTCTGTTTGGTCCTCGCTGAGTTTGAGAAGTTTCCCTACTTTTTTGTCGTAATTCCCATTAAAAAGATATGTTTGACCATAGCAGAACTTGTTGAATCAAATCTATTTTATTTCATGAGCAAAGTGAGCAGACCTTTAGGAGCCGTCTAATCTTGTTCTGCTCTGTTTACAAAGGTACCAAAGGCCGTTTTTATTAGGAAAAGGATTAAGCCAGGTTATAGTTTGTTACAGTGTGACTTATGCTCTTCACTCTTTCGCTGCAAATGTCGCATCTGGGATTACCTATGCAAACAGTTTGGACCCAGATGAGACGCTGAGTAACTCGGCGTCTCATCAGGATTCGAACTGCTTGTTACCGTGACTGTTTTTAAACAAAATATGAAGAAAAATAAAATAAAATTGTAGCAGGCGACAAAGATTGCAGACGACAAACTTTTGCATCGAAAGAGTTAAAAGGCACCAATGTTTATCCATTCTGTAGTTGCTTTAGAGACAGTTTTGGATCTATATTTAGATCTGTGACAAGTATTCTTGTTCCGATATCTATACAATCGAAGCTAATAACAACGATAGGATAATGTACGTCAGATCAAATGGCGCCATCAGTTTGACAAAGACCCTGGGGTGGGCATATCTAAAACTATTTAACATGTTTTTGGTCTGCAAAATGTCGTCTGCTTCCAATCTCAAGGGAGATTACTCCCATATCCTTCCAGAAACGGCGTCAGAACGGACCAACAATTTGTATCCTGGTATAATGTCTTTATCTGGATCAACACAGAAACAATATAACAGAGTATAACGATAATGCACTGCTCAGAGTTGATCCAGATCATACGACCCCTGCAGGGGCCGTCATCATCAAGGTCTGTTCTGTTTGCCAATGGAATAATATAGATCTCATTCTGCACGTTCTGCTACAGTCAATATTTTCTATGATCAAGTGCCATTATAAACAAATATGTACAGTTGAATTTCGATATATCGGCTCGGATAACTCGAACTTCTGTATAACTCGAACAAAATATTCAGTCCTTCCAAAACTTACAATACAGAATTGCTCCAATAATGTATCTCTACAGATATCTAGAAACACATGTGACAGCTTAATACAGGTCTAAAGTAATGCTGAACGCTCGTACAGGATTAAGCCTGGGCCTTGAGAAATTGTTCAGATTAGAAATCGGATGACTCGAACTTCTGTTATCTCGAATTAATTGCATGGTCCCTTGGAGTTCGAGTTATCGAAGTTCAACTGTAATTGTTATTCATGATGGTATTATTTCTTACTTAACCATTTCCTTCGTACAGACACCTTTTCACCTTTGCAAACAGAGTAGACCCAGATTAGAGGCTCGTATAGGAGCCGTCTGATCATGGTCTGCTATGTTTGCTTATGGTATAATATATATCTGACCCTACAGTTAAAGTGTCCTGTGTTCATATGTCATTATTACAAATAGTATTATTAATTTTGATAATCTCATTGTTTCTTACATGAATATGCAACAGGGAAAGGGTTAAACTTTTACTTCATAAATACGCTTTTCTACGCCTTTGCAAATAGAGTAGATCTAGATCAGACGACTTCTGTAGGAGCCGTCGGATCAGCTTCTGCTCTGTTTGCTTATGATAAAATATACTTTTTTCTGCCTGGGCCAAAACTTCCTATTTCCCTGTACTGTTATAACAATTAATCTAATCAATATTCATGGTGGCATTCTTACATAAATATTCATGGAGTGAGGGATTAATATGCATGATGGGAATGGTTATCTCTTTCACCCACCAACGTTGACGAGAATCAAAACACAGGGCTTTCTGCAATGGGAGAATATGTGATTACCTTTGTAAACAGATTGGGTTGTAAACAGATGTATACAGACGAAATTTATTTAGCTCCAAAAGAGCAGTTTTACTGTAAGTGTCAGAGAGCGGAGACACCAATGAAATAATGTGTTGTCCAATGAAGCGACATGCCTGTATTTGTTGTATCTGTGATAAGCCACCCTTCGTTCTGAACCTATGTCTACCCATACATCACTGTTAACCCTTCGTGCTGAACCCATGTCTACCCAAACATCACTGTTAACACTTCGTTCTGAACCTATGTCTACCCATACATCACTGTTAACCCTTCGTGCTGAACACATGTCTACCCAAACATCACTGTTAACCCTTCGTGCTGAACCCATGTCTTCCCAAACATTGGTCTATTACATTGTACTTACTTCTGAGAAACGCTTGAACAACGGTTGACTGACTCTCAAAAAGCATAGATCCCGATGAGATGCTGATTTACTCGGCGTCTGATCTGGATCCAAGCTGTTTGCATAGGCGAGTCAGGTAGAAAATGGCATGATAAGGCTTAAAATAATGAACCAATGAACTAACTGACCGGAGTGCGCATTTAGCTCTCAGACCTTTTCATAACCAGCTGAAGTTCACTGGGGCTAAACCTCACTCCTCGAACACGTAGCAAAAACGTAATGTAATCAAGGCTTAGTTTGATCAGATAGTTCAACCTGGCCGCGGGACACGGGCATGCTCGATATCCAGCCCTCACAGCTCTTCAACAAATCCGCTGGAATTGATTAACGACATGTTTTGCTGAATGTGCTGGTTGAAAGATATTGAATGGGTCTAACATGCACTTGGGAAATTCTAAACCGCCTACATGGCATGTTTTATATCTGTAATCATTGTTTTTTATGATATTTTCTCCAAAGGTTAGCCTATTTTTGCTTTCACCTGATATTATGTTTCAAATCCGTTGATGCGTTATATTGAATTAACAGTCCAAATCCACATCTCATAACAAATTACAGTGTTGGATCTGAGACGATAATGTTTGCCTATGGTATTTCTGTACACAGTTAATTCCTTCGTAAATTGATAAAAATTAACAAAAAGGTCTCATTATTGCACTTGACAGAGATCGTGACATACAGGAAAATTCCTCTAAACCGGAATTTTAGTAATAAACAATATGGATCCTTTTTTAGAAATATGGCTGCTTACTGCAAATCGAAATTCCTATTGGGATACAATACCCCCCCCCCCCCCCTTAAAGCGATCACATATGATGATACGGGAATCTAATTATTTGGTCTATAAGGCAAGTGTTAGCTTGATGCAGGACTCACGTTATGCAGAAAGCTCCTGCAGGAGGGGGCTGCATTATAGATGGGTTTTCAGAGGTCCAGATAAGATGTGTAAATGAAAACATTTTCAGTAATAACTTCTTTATTTCTCCACCAAACTCTATGTTGTGGCCACTCTCTCTAGAAGAGACGATTCTAAAGAGTGGCCACAACATAGGGATTGGTGGCCACAACATAAGGTTTGGTGGCCACAACATAGGGTTTGGTGGAGAAATGAGGATTTTAGAACTTGAGTACGCACGTGTATATCTGTTGCTCTGGTTTTATTGTATATAACTATTATATCTTTATGTATTGAGTTACAGTCTACTGTAAACACCAAGAAGCATGCTTGTTTATGGCGGATTTGTTGTAAAGACACTGACACGGTGGTCTTTATGGTCTTTAGAGCTTGTATAATGGTCTGGCGAAGCTTTAAAGAACACTTTTCAGATTACCTACTGGAGACTTACACCAACAGGTATTTCTCAAGAGGGTCTTCAATTGCAAACACGGTCTCGATTTCTCGTACATTTCTTACCGTCTGTGGTTACCGCCCTCAGATAGGCTAGAATGCTCACACTAATAAAGCTGAAACTACTCTTAATTACTGTCTGTTTCACGGAATACAGTATAACGTATTTATAGCGATCTCTTTACACATTATCTCATTCACGTTTTAGGCCTTTGCAAACAGAGCCTGATCAGAGGAATAAAATACATGTACATGTAGATATTTTAATAGTGGACCGACAGTTAGTTGACCCTTGATTAACCCTTTCCTCCATAGATACGCCTTTCTACGACTCTGTAAAAATCACCTGTTCAAACCATTGTGATAAATAGAGCATTCGCTCCTATAGGAGCAAATGCTCTATTTATCACAATGGTTTCAAACTACAAAATTCTAATATTTTCCTTTTCTCTAGTTAATGCTCCTTTTCGGTAGATTTATTCAAAGTGGTTGGATCTAAAAACAGCCTATGTGGGAATGGGTTAAGCTGTCGCCTACTTTTACCCCTTACTCAAAACGCATGTCTACGCCTTTCCAAACAGAGTAGACCCAGATCAGACGGCCCCTATGGGGAGCGTCTGGTCAGGGTCTGCTCTGGTGGAATAATATAGATCTTATTCTACAGTTTCTGCAAAATATCACGTGTTGATATGCCATTTAAAAAATCTAATTAATATTTATGACGTCATCATTTCTAACATGAATATTCATGGATTAACCGGTTACTGATGGTGCACGTTAGTGAGAGGTGTTACTGTCATCGTGAGTATTTCTTTGTTTTGCCGTTACTGTATTTGACACACGTGGGTGGTGTTGTATTGGACACTTCATGGCGACAATCATATACTGAATGTACAGGTAAAATTAGATCTTATGGCACACCAACATAACCTACTTAAAATGTAAACAAAACATACCTGTAACTGTAGTCTCGGAAAAAATAAAAATAAAAAATAATAAAAAATGTATGCGCCCATCAAAACATATGAAAAAACAAAACTACCCATTCCAAATATAAAACAATAAAAGCAAAACAGATTTGAACCAAACTATTATAGCTGCCACATGGGCATTATACAGTGTATTTACCTGTAGTGTTTGTAAATATTGAGAACAAAAGGTGTGCCATAAGATCTAATTTTACCTGTACACGCTATTTTACAGCATACGTGTATACAATAGTATTTACAAACAACCGTAATGTACAGTGTAGATTTGGATCAGATATCACGTGAATTTGGATCAGATATTACGTCAATTTGGATCAGATATCACGTTATTTAACCCATTTCCTCATATTGACGACTTTTGACGACTCTGTAAAAGTCATTATGTGAAACCATTGTGATAAATAGAGCATTTGCTTCTATAGGAGCAAATGCTCTATTTATCACAATGGTTTCAAACTACAAAATTCTAATTTTTTCCTTTTATCTAGTTAATGCTCCTTTTCGGTTGATTCGGTTGATCTTATTCAAAGATGTTGTATCTAAAAATAGCCTATGAGGTAATTGGTTGAAATTGTAAACTTGGATCAGATAGCACGTCAATGATACAATAGCTAGTCAAGTTTTACATTGTATGGAGAGATTGAGAACACATTACTGAAACATCTGACGGATGGTGAAATGTGAAGGACACCGCAATGGAGACACACCTGCTGGGGCTATACTATTTGCAATATCATATGACCCATTTCCAAGCGATTGTCTTAACCCTTTCTGCCATGAATACTCGTGTAAGATGTGCTGAAGTCATGAATATTAATTAGATTAATTTGCTATAATAGCACAAGGACACGGAAAGTTTTGGCTAATGCAGAAACTGTAGAATCTGGATCCATGCTTATAAAGCTGAGTTCGTTCTCAAGCTTTTGATTGGTCAGATTTGAGTCAAAGGCTCAAATCTGACCAATCAAAAACTTGAGAACGAACTCAGACTCAACTAAACGTTTTATAAGCATGGACCCAGATCTACCTTATACCATAAGCAAAACGAGCAAACCCTGATCAGACGGCTCCTATAGGAGCCACCTCATCTGGGTCTACTCTGTTTCCAAAGGCGTAGAAAAGCGTATAAATTTATGGAGTAAAAGGGTTAATATTTTTCAAATAACAGTTTCTTTTCAGATCAAAATAGTTTCTTTGATTTGGAAACGTAATTCTGAAAAATGTAAAAGAATAGGAAACACTGCAATGTATTTGTGTGCAAGCGTTTAGTACTGTTGTTTTTTAGCTGTTTTTGGTTTGCTTTTGTTGGGTTTTCCGTTTTCTAATATAGTGAAACCTCTCTATAGCAACCACTTTATGAATATGGTTCATGAGAAGCAGGTGGATGCTTAATGCAGAACGAAAGAAATGAAGAAATCTGCTGCAGGATCTCACTGCATAACTTACGCTCTGCATTAAGCTCGCAACTGCATTGAACATCCTGAAATGGACCTTTTTATGGTTGCTTTAAAGGGGTCTTATACGATTTTTAATCAAAACAGGGTGTCGGATATTATGCTTCTAGTGTCAACTTGATTTGTTTTTGCAAATACAGTGCTCCCTCTCTACAACGACACCCTTTGGGATACGAAGATTGAAAATCAAACATAATTAGCTTGTTTGCAGATTCCCAGATAAGGTGTATTTCGAGAACTAAAACCGTTATGCCTCTATCAAACCCTATGTTGTGACCACTCTTTAGAATCGTCACTTTGTGACGATTCTAAAGAGTGGTCACAACATAGGGTTTGATGGAGTCATAAAGAAAATACGATGGAAAAAAGTTGTTTCTGGAGCCTTGTTGTTTCGGAAACAGTGACATGTATTGTTGTAAGGAGGGAATCGTTATTGAGAGGACTGTTGTAGGGAGCGAGTACTGTAGCTTAATATCAAGGTGTTCAACTCTAGGTCGACCACAGTAAACTTCCTCTAAAGCGACCATTTTATAAACAAATATAGATTTAAAAACGGGTGGTTGCTGAATGTCGGACGAAGCAGCTATCTCCATGTATCTAGTTTCTTCTCTACTAGAAATCCGGTTTAGAGTGAGTTGACTGTAGTTCAATTCATTTTGAATGATAATTTTCTCTATTTATTTTCAGATAACCGATTTGAAAAAATAAATTATGGGCAAACTATGGACGGTACAAATCATTTTCCTGGTGTTAATAAACATTTCATTGCTTATCTCTTGCTCCCCTGTGGATGAAGATTCACTGAGCTTTCCCAATGACATTCTCTATCCCAACATTGACCAACAAAATCCGTTTGACAAGAGACTAAGCAGCTTCGTGAGAATCGGGAGAGGTCTCAGCTCCTTTATTCGCATAGGAAAAGGAGATCCAAATTACGCCATTTATGAAACAGAACCAGGAGAAAACGAAGGTGAGGAAGAGGAAAATTTCCAGAAAAGAAAAAGTGCCTTTGTAAGAATCGGGCGCGGCAATGAGCCTGATTACAACACGAATCCCTTTGAGAAAACTTGGGATGGTGGCTTTGAAACGGAACCATACCCACAGCCATTCAATAAAAGGGGCGGAGCATTCATTCGCCTTGGAAAATTTCCATCCGCCGGTTTTGTCCGAAACCGAAGCGGGAGAATTCATAGCATTTCTTCACCCCCGTATTATCGACGAAGTGGCAGAATCGGACATTCCTCATTCATTCGAATCGGTAAGAGAGACACAAGAGATGCTCTAAAACAAATGAACACCCATGAGATAGATGAGGACGAACTAAGGAGATATCTTACTCTTCAACAAGGAGTTGATACGGCTATACCAGCAGATGAGAGCATAAACACAGTTGGGAAGGGGCCTAGTGATAAACGAATGAGCAGTTTTGTAAGAATTGGGCGACAGGGAGGCATGTTACACCATCCCCAATATATTCTAAATGCAAAGAACGAAAAGGAAAATGCAGACATATCATCAGAAACAAAGGACGAACAAGCACAACAAGCTACAGGTAAGGGTATAATGCTGCTTTTATCATAGTCATGGATTTCATTCACCATTTGCTTCATAGAAATGTCTTTTAACGCCTTTGTAAACAGAATAGATCCAGATTATATGGCTCCTGCAGGAACCCTCTGATCAAGTTCTGCTTTGTTTGCTTATGGATCTATATAGATCTGATGCTAGAGTTTCTACCAATACCAAAGCGCCCTGTATGTGTGCCGTTATAAGCATTCAGTGTATAAATATCCATGATGCTGTTATTTCTTACATAAATATTAAACAGGGGAAATTCATAAATAATCCACATTGAAACACGCGTTACATATACAACTTCTATTACGTTCTCTGCTAAAAAGTATCGTCTGCAAAGTCTATTTCGTCTGTAGAAATTTGATCTTTTTTGTTTCAAAATCATTATCATATCATATCACCAAATAGTTTTGACTCTGGTGAAACGATGAGTAACTCGGTGCCTCATCTGGATCCAAACCGTTTGCATAAAAATTATGTAACCACGGAGTCGTCATTGACCGCGAAATAGTTCAGATAGAGCTTCATCCATCAGCAGTGCGTCTTCTTCCCGAATACCATTGGCACAAAACCATTAATGCACTAACATTTATGTTTAACCCTTTCGCTGTCAATGCCGGATCTGTGATTACCTATGCAAACAGTTTGGATCCAGATGAGACGCCGAGTAACTCGGCGTCTCATCAGGATCCAAACTGTTTGTTGCTGTTACTTTGTTTTTGAAACAAAAATGAAGAAAATCAAAAGAATGAAAATTTGTAGCAGACGACAAAGTTAGCAGACGACAGAGTTTGGCAGCGAAAGGGTTAATGCTTTACTTGATGAATATGCATATATGAAATAATGACATCCGGAATATTAATTAGATTAACTGTTATAATAGCACATGGACACATAATTTGTTGGCCTGGGCAGAAAATGTAGAATCATATTTACATTATATAATCATTAATCAGCAAACAGAGCAGACCTTACCCAGATGGTTCCTACTGGAGCTTCTAAGCTGGGTCTTCTCTGTTTCAAAGGCATAGAAAGGCGTATTTATGGAGTAAAGTGTTACAGAAGTAATCGTCTAATTTGAATATGATATTTCTGTAAAAGAGTTTAGTTTTTGTTGAAAAATAAAGAAAACGGAACGAGTCTTCAGTAAAGAGATCCATTGTATCATTTTATTGTATTGCAATAGGCCCAGATGAGAAGCGAATTAGCAGTTTTGTGAGGATTGGTCGCCAGTCGAGCAGTGATGGCCGTTACGGTTACCGTGACTACACACATGCAACCAATACCCCGGATGAACAAACGCAAACGGTCATGGGTAAGTAACATGACATAACATATGGTTTATCTGGCATACAATACATACATATTTATAGCCTTAACTCTTTCGGTGCCAATGTCGCCTGCTGGCACCATTGAAACCAGTGCAGTCCCAGATCAGATGCCGCCTCGAAAAGGCGGCATTTGACCTGGGACTTCACTGTTTTCTGTATTATTTTATCTCAAGCATACATTTTTTTTTAAAAATCAAATGTTTTACTTATATATCCTTATTATTTAGTTTAGAATTATATTTAATATGAAACTATTATCGCAGACGACACTTTTAAATTTGGCGTCAAAAGAGTTAATACACCGAGTAGTAAACATACAAATAAATACTGCATTACAACGAGGCAGATTTTACACATATTGTCATATCAGCTGGAGGCGGTCCGCCTTTTTACTCTCGTTGCACCATATAAATTTCGTTTGTTATTAATAATCGTATGCGTTAAATTTCTTCAGCTTATTCTCTAAAACGTGAGTGATTTGCCAAACAGTTTTCAGTACTTCTTGTTCTGAAAATTGAATACCGCTTAAGCCGGTGCTAGGGGGCGTGAGCAGTGTTTCACTTTCAATTACTGTTCATGAACAGACTCAATAAAACCGAGTCTGCAATTTTCTCTTTTTGTGTTGCAATTTTTGCTCTCGGGGGGGGGGGGGTCACCTCCCTTCAGAATTTATAATCTTAACAACAGCAGGTGTTAAGTGCTTGTGTGGCGGCCGTAAAACGTCGCCCCGTTCTTCATTCTCAGTGTCGTTATACCTTCTGATCCTTCGAGATCATGAGTTTCAGTACTTCTTGTTCTGAAAATTGAATACCGCTTAAGCCGGTGCTAGGGGGCGTGAGCAGTGTTGCACTTTCAATTACTGTTCATGAACAGACTCAATAAAACCGAGTCTGCAATTTTCTCTTTTTGTGTTGCAATTTTTGCTCTCGGGGGATCACCTCCCTTCAGAATTTTTAATCCTGATGACACGCCAGGTTATGCCATTGGCAGCGAAAGAGCTAAGATGGGGCTTCTTCCATCTAGAGTTCGTTTTCTTACCATACCACAGAACGATTAATGCCCTTCACTTTGTTTAACCAATTATTCCATGAATATTAATTCAAGACATAATGAACACTAGGACACTTGATTAGATTAAGTGTTATAATAGCACGTGGGCACGGGACTGTAGAATCATATCAACATTATATTAACAGCAAACAGAGAAGACCTTAATCAGATGGCTCCTATAGGAGCTGTCTGATCTGGGTCTTTTCTGTTTGCAAATGCGTATTTATAAAGTAAATTGTTACAAATTGTTTCAATATTTGAAGTAGTCGTTTAAAAGAGTTTAAAGAAAACGGAACGAGTCTTCAGTAAAGAGATCCATTGTATCATTTTATTGTATTATTTTAATGTATTGCAATAGGCCCAGATGAGAAGCGAATGAGCAGATTTGTGAGGATTGGTCGCCCGTCGAGCAGTGATGACCGTTACCGTTACCGTGACTACACACATGCAGCCAATACAAACACCTCCCCGGATGAACAAACGCAAACGGTCGTGGGTAAGTACTAAAACGAGGAAGATTTTACAAGTATTGTCATATCATGTGGAGGTGTTCCGGCTTTCAACCCTTTCCCTATTCTATGTTCATTCCAAATCTCAATGCATATACTGAATATTCATGGGTGAAATAGTTATTATGAAATATGGAAAGTAGAACATTATAGCCATTTTTGGAAAGTAGAGAAATTAATCTTTCAAATCCCAATAGCAAACAGAGCAGACCCTCATCAGACAGCTCCTACAGGATATGGGTCTACTTTGTTTACAAATGCGTGAAAACGTTAAATTTCAGAGAAGAAAAACGGGAGTGGGCTGTCCAACAGTGTTGATCCTGATGAGACGTCGAGTTACTCCGTGTCTCATCTTGATCCAAACTGTAAACAAATGTTATCACAGATTCGCTCAATGCAACTAGCCTGGTAAGACGCTTTCCACTGTTTCCAGTGATTTCGGACTGACTCGCATCATCAATTAGTTTGGATCTAGATGAGATACCGAATAACACGATGTCTCATCGGGACCCGCGCTGTTTGCCACCCAGTCAATAATTTCTTTAAAATTTAGACGTACCGGAAAGATTTAAAATTGCACCAAATTGCAATTTGAGCATATGTTATCTTTTTTTACAGCAAGATAAGGGCTAATGCAGTAAAACCCCTCTTGACCGGACGTTACTCTTGACCGGACGTTAAATCTGGTATGAACATCGGTCTTGGAGCATAATGCAAGGTGAAAGTCATGCACAAAGCTCCTCTAGGAGCTTTCTGCATGACTTTCACCCTGCATTAAGCAGTCACCTGCCTAATTGTATCTGAATTCTTCTTTACAACAATTCCGGGTTAGAGAGGTTTCACTGTATACATTCCAGGAGAGTTTGACCCAATTCGAGGTCAGAATTCCTGGCTATACATTTTGAGTACAAGGGAGTTTGAATAGTTTCGTTCTTATATTGTTAGTTGTAGTATGGTCCTTGGAGAAATCTTAATACTTTACCTGGTGGAAAGAAAGACATGATGCCTGTGAATATTAGTGAGCAGAAATTGTATAATGCCAATTGAATGAGAGAATGTTTAGCCATAGCATACGAGTATTATACGATACGTAAACAGAATACCTCCCTGATCAATCGACTCCGACAGGATAACAAGAGCCGTTTGATCTGGGTCCACTCTATTTGCAAATGCGTGAAAATCAGATATAGCGAGTAAAGGATTTATTGAACTGAAGAGAATGCCAACTAAATGAAAATTTCAATTCGAAAAACACGTGAAACTCGTATATGGTTGTATTGATGTACAAAATAATACCGGATGCTTATTTGTTGTATTTTCTATTCCTTAGGACCGGATGAGAAACGAATGAGCAGGTTTGTGAGGATTGGAAGACCAATGGGCGCAGTTGTAGGTTAGTTCATAAATACCACTACTATGCATTTATCCCATATCCTCACGGGCTATTTTAGGTCCAACCTCTTTAAATAAACCTACAGAAAAGGAGCATTTACTAAGGAAAATGAACATTTCTGAAATGTGTTGTTTTGAAACCATTTTGATAAATAGAGCATTTGCTCCATAGGAGCAAATGCTCTATTTAACACAATGGGTTTCAAAAGAAGATTTGACAAAAGCGTCAAAATGCGTCAATATGAGGGAAAGTGTTCTGGACATTAACCTGTATCCCGCTGTTGGAGACCTGACTTGCATTTGCAAACAGATTGGATACAGATGAGACGCCAAAGAACTCTGGGGCACTCGGTCAATAGTTTCTCAAAGTTTTGAAGTACATGTAATCAAAATTGTACCATATCGAAATTGGAGCAGATATTATGTTTACATAAAGGGGTAGGCTAAGGGTTAAACCTTTGAATGTGGAAAACGAGTGTTTAGTCATTTGTAAAACGCGTAGATCCAGATCAGAGGGCTCCTAGAGGAGTCTTATGACCAGAGTCTGCAATTTTGTTATTCATAATCCTCTCGCAAGTTTAACCTTTTATTTTATAAACAATAATGGGCTATCCCTCTCTGAACTTTCAGCGTCAACATACAGCAACATAATTACTGTTAGCATTATTAACATACAACACCATAATTACTGTTAGCATTATTAACATACAACACCATAATTACTGTTAGCATTATTAACATACAGCAACATAATTACTGTTAGCATTATTAACATACAGCAACATAATTACTGTTAGCAATATTAACATACAACACCATAATTACTGTTAGCATTATTAAAATACAACACCATAATTACTGTTAGCATTATTAACATACAACACCATAATTACTGTTAGCATTATTAAAATACAACACATAATTGCTGTTAACATTATTAATATACAATACCATAATTGCTGTTAGCATTATTAACATACAGCAACATAATTACTGTTAGCATTATTAAAATACAACACCATAATTACTGTTAGCATTATTAAAATACAACACCAGAATTACTGTTAGCATTATTAAAATACAACACCATAATTACTGTTAGCATTATTAAAATACAACACATAATTGCTGTTAACATTATTAATATACAATACCATAATTGCTGTTAACATTATTAACATACAGCATCATAATTGTTGTTAGCATTATTAACACACAACACCATAATTTTGTTCTTTTCAAACATTTGGCACAGTTTGCATGTGTTTTGGTCAAAACAGTCGATCGTTTCATTTGTATTCAAAGAATATTTCAACATCTGAATTTACCCCTAATTGCTCGCTTCATTCAAACCTTTTACAAATAATTTCTCAAAAAAAGAGAAAAATAAATAAGTCACACAGGGGATCATTTGCTTAGTACATGTACACATAATTGTATGTCGTCTGCTTGTCGTATGTCGCCTGTCTGTCGTATGTCCCCTTCAATAATATAAACTGCTGTAAGTCTACAGTAAATCCACTCCAAACCAGAATTCTAGTACCAGTGATTTTTTTACCTGCGAGTCCCGAGTCCTGTACTCATAAAAATCTCTTGGGATGCAAAGTTTCAAATTATGTGAGTCCCAAAAATGCATTGAAATGTCTAACAAAATTTAATTTTGAAGTTTTATTAATATCTTAATCATATTCAATACCCAGTTTTTTATCAGCTATTAGTATGAAAACGCCAGTTTTACAAATACTTTTGACTGGGTGCTTTAGTGTATTTTCATAGAATATTTGGACTCGTTCTTTCAATCTGGGATTGAAACTCGCAGATTTGCAGTTTATCGAGTCCCAGGACTCGTGCAAGACATTTTCTTTTAAAAAATCACTGTAGTACAGACGAATTTCGATACTTTTAGGCAGGCGGTTGCTAAATGCTAGATGAAAGTCATGCAGAAAGCTTCTAGAGGAGTTTTCTGTATGACCTTCACCCTGTATGAAGCTGCCACCTGTCTCCAAGACCGATGTTTATACTAAATTTAATGTCCGGTTTAGAGGATGTTTATTGTATTTGCTTTACGTGTGGTTTTCGGATGGGGTGTTCTTTTTAGTTTTCTTTGTTGTTGTTTTTATTGGGGAACGAGGGGCGTGGTGTGTAATTTGTACAAACGTTTGGTATGATTAGAAATTACCGGTTGGTATGGTTTTTAAATTACTGGTTGACATTATTACTGTTTTATGAGGGATCCTTCGAGTATCTGTCCATTGGTTCTGGGTTTAAATTGTTGCCTATTGTCCGTTTAGGAGAACCAGAGAGTAAAAGAAATTGTGAGAACTTAGAACTCAGAATTTAAAAATCGTTTTTGTTTGTTTTTTCCTTTTTGTTGTTTTAGACAGTATGGCACTAATGCATGTACGGCACATAAAGTGTATCATTGAATGGTTACGATGTTGCAAATATATTTGTCTGTTGTATATATACATGTACATGTAGTTTATATTACACTTTCTTTTTCCGCTAGGACCTGATGATAAGCGAATGAGCAGTTTTGTGAGGATAGGACGAGAACCATTCAACCTTTATCCAGACTACCTATACCAACACAATGTCAACTTGGAAACCTCGCCTCTGCCAGACGATGAACAAACGAACACGCTCGATGGTAAGCTTCGGGTTTTTAGTTTTATGATATTAGCTGGAGGTACGGTAGAACCGACCTTAAGCACTCATTAAAAAGATGTATAATTATGGATATGTACGGCAGGTGGTAGCTTAATGCAGGTCAACAGTCCTAAATGAGCTTTCTGTATTGCTTTTGCCCTGCTTTTTAAGACTCCTTTATTCAATAAATGAATGACCGCTTAGCCCTTTCCTTGTCCTATGTTTATTCCAAATTCGATACCCACTGATTATTCATGGGCAAAATAATTATAATTTAATATGGAAGGTGGAACATTGTAGCCATTTAAGAAAGTAAAGAAATAGATTTTTGAAATTCAAATAGCAAACAGAGCAGACCCTGATAAGACAACTCCTATAGGAGTCGTCTGATCTGGGTATACTCTGTTTGCAGATGCATGAAAACACGTTTATATGAAGGAAAGTGTTAAGACAGGTTCTTCTGTAGATGTATAGATATGTATTGATACACATGTGTTCCAATTTGGTTCCAAACAATTTTCGCCTGCAAACAATGTCGTCTGCTTTTTGAGTATTGTAAAGAACGAAGTGTTTGTAGTTTTTCTCAAAACCGATTTATTTAACAGATTAAAAGTTTGTCTTTCTTTCATAACGCAAAATAGTCAGCATTGTTTTGAGTTGATTTGCTCTAGAAACCAATATATTACATTCTCTCAGAGACTTGTGTAATATATAGGCCATCGTGTAAGTTTAATTTCATATTTTCATTTCAGATGACACACAGGCAACAAACAAACGAATGAGTTCCTTTGTAAGAATAGGAAAAAATTATAACGCACCCCTTCAAGATCTCGTGTCCAATGACAAGCGTTTCAGTAAATTCGTTAGAATCGGTAAGGACTTCCTTGCACCCCGTGATGGAACTGACCAAAGTAAAATACATTTCAGCAAACTCCAAGAACTCGGTGAGAACTTTGAACTCCCAGACGATGAGCTAGAAACAAACGAAAAAAGATTTAGCAAATTCGTACGAATTGGAAAAGACATGAAGCTTCTTGGAAGTTCATTAGCGGGAGTCCCAAATGGGCGTAACAAAGCAATGCACACGACAGATGACGTCACCGATGACGAACTCAATGCAGCCACAGATATCGAGAAAGACGCATAGAATGCGAATGAAACTGAACGGAAAAACGAAGCAATTTAAAGTGTGATATATTTCTACTATGACGTAATGTGCACCACATCTGGCCCAAATCTCTCCAAATGAATATTCGAAAAGTGAAACATTGCAGTGCATTTGTTAAATACAATTCTTCATGTCTCTGTTTAGTCTGGTCAACATACTTGTTTTTGTTTTTGTTAGAAGTTTCTAAAAATATATTATTTTACCAGTTTAAAGGAACATTTGTAGACGTGTCCCATGAACAAATTACCGTTCCGCTGGCTTGTTATTTATAAACATTTCTGCAAAGCTGTCTCATATTTAGATAAATATTTATAAATATATGAATATCTTTACAATGTCAGACGTAACCGTCGATGTAAAATAAAATCAAATGTTGAATAGTTTTGTTACCAAATGTTTTGTCGTATGAATGTTTCCCTTGTTACCCTCTCTTTAAGGGAATACAACTATTCAAACAGTGCAGACACAGATTACAGAGCTCCAGATAAGATTAACACATTTTCAACAATAACTTCTTTATTTCTCCTCCAAAGCCTATATTGTGACCACTCTTTAAAATCTTCTCTTCGAGATCGTTCTAAAGAGTGATCACAAAATAGGGTTTGATGGGGAAATGGCAATTTTAGTATCTGGGTAGGCACATGTATCTGTTGCTCTGCGTGACAGAACATCTTCAGTGTTTGCTATACTGCAACCGATCCATGTCCTACATTTACTAACAATCTGGTTCTGTATGACCTGGGCTAATACACCTTGGCAATTCTAAGCATTGGTGTAAGGTAACAATGGTTAAACCTTTGAATACCAGAAACGCTCTCACTTGGATTTACAAACAGTGTAGATCAAGATCAGAAGGTTCCTAGACCTGTTTGTCATTCAGAACCCTCTAGCACGTTAACCATTGACTCCATAAATACGCTGACCTAATTTAGACGGCTCGTTCAGGAGCCGTGTGATCAGGGTCTGCTGTGTTTAGTTAACCCTTTCCCTCATATAAGCGTGTTTTCACGCATTTTCAAACAGAGTAGACCCAGATCAGCTGTCTGATAAAGATATGTTCTGTTTGGTAATGGAATACTATAGAAATGTTTCTTCACTGTCTGCCACTTTCTAAAATGGCTACAATAGTCCACAGAACATATTTCATTATAACTATTTTGTCCATGTATATTCAGCAGGTATTGAAATTTGGAACAAACATAGAACAGGGAAACGGATATGAAACAATATAGATAATAATATAGATATGATTCTGTCATGTCCTTATATATTGACACCTTTTGACGCCTCTGTAAAAGTCTTTTTTTTAAATAGTGTGATAAAAACAGCATCTACCTACTCTGTTCATCAACATGGTTTCACAATTCTAAAATGTCCCCTGGGTGGTGGATGTCCTTGGATCCCTATAGCCACGGTGCCTACACTACATTTGGATTCAGCTACGCTCCCTATAGCCACGGTGCCTACATTACATTTGGATTCAGCTACGCTCCTGGCCATTATAAACATCTAATTAATATTCAATATTTCTTACATGAATATTCATGGAGTAAACGGTTAAAGCCGTACATACTGGCTCGTCTCTCTAGTTAAACACTTCTGGATCATTACACTTTGAAGGTTAAATGCTTTGTATATATAATTAGCTCTGCCTACATAACTCTTGACAAGTGTAAAACGTAGCCCCGTACTTCATTCTCAGTGTTGTTATACCTTCTGATCCTTCTTCGAGATCATGAATTTCAGTACTTCTTGTTCTGAAAATTGAATACCGCTTAGCCGGTGCTATGGGGCGTGAGCAGTGTTGCACTTTCAATTACTGCTCATGAACAGACTCAATAAAACCGAGTCTGCAATTTTCTCTTTTTGTGTTGCAATTTTTGCTTTCGGGGGATCACCACCCTTCAGAATTTTTAATTAGCCCTTGTAACCCTTTAGTCCATCTTTATTCCCTTTCTATGCATCTGCTTACAGAGAAGACCAAGATCAGGCGGCTCCTATAGAATCCGTCCTATTAGACTCTGCTTTGTTTGCTTATAGACTAATATAGAAATGTTTCTTCAGTGTCTGCCATGGCCAAAACTTTCCATGTGCCCTTAGTTTATTTCATAAACTTTTATGATGTCAATATTTCTAACATAGTATTCATGAAGTAAAGGGTTAAAACACAAAACAAACATTGTATGAATATGAAACCAGGCATATTTAGACTCAGAATGTCAGTGAGTAAAGACCAGGTATTGTGTTATGAATCGTTTTGCTTTTATTCTCAAGCATCAGATTGATCAGCATTTTGCATGTTCAAAATGTGTCCAATCAGATGCTTGTGATTATGCGCAGAATCAAATTCAGAAGTGTCGTAACTTAGGAGCCAGGGCCCGTATTCATAAAGATCCCAAGGTGAAAATTAAAAACATTCCTGGATTTCTTGAATGTTTCATGACCTCATAAAACCGATACAAGTAAAGGTATTATTAAAGCTTAATATAAAATATGCGTTTAACTCAATGTTCTAAGCGACAGTGAGTGAAACTTTACTAATAGTAATAATTATTTTGTTACAAATTAGACAAACAAGTTCTGCTTACGCTGTACTAAACTCAGATATTAATAAGAAGCGCTGTGAAAACTAGCCTAGGGTTTCACTGTTTGTCAAATCACAGAATCAGAAAAGGATCCATTTGTATTTTACGAAATATTCTACATGTCCTTAAACAATATTAACCCTTTCGCTGCCAATGCCGGATCTGTGGTTACCTATGCAAACAGTTTGGATCCAGATGAGACGCCGAGTAACTCGGCGTCTCATCAGGATCCAAACTGTTTGTTGCTGTTACTTTGTTTTTGAAATAAAAATGAAGAAAATAAAAAAAAATGAAAATTTGTAGCAGACGACAAAGTAGCAGACGACAGAATTTGGCAGCGAAAGGGTTAATCATAGAGTAAAACATCTCTTAACCGGAATTTAAACAGAGAAGCATTTAGATACTTTTAGGCTCCAAGGGGAGCTTGCTGCATGACTTTCATCCTGCAATTAAGCTTCCACCTGAGTCCAAGGCCGATATTTACACTAAATTTAACTTCCGGTTTAGAGAGGTCTTACTGTATATGAAATATTTTTTTGCAAATGTGTGATGACGTATGCACATAGTTTCGATCCTTACGGGGCGCCATGTAATCAGGATTCGTAATGTTTGTTAATATGATAGAGAAGATAAAATAATTGACAAGATAACAGACAACCATGTTTTGCGGACGAAACTTATTTCGAGCGTAAAGGGACAATGCAGAGGCAGTGTTATGCACTTTAAAACAGTAGACCGGAGGACCGGGGGACCAGAGGACCTTATTTCCGTTCTGTATTTTGGCGCCACGTGTATTTAACCCTTTACCTTTTCAATTTTCATGTAAGAAACAATAACTTCATGAATATTAATTTGAGTTTTTTTATAACGGTATATTAACACATTATTGGTTGTCATAGGAGAAACTGTAAAATCAGATCTATGTAATTCCATACGCAAACAGAGCAGACTACGCTAAGAGAACTCCTGCAGCAGCTATCTGATCTTGGTTTACCTGGTTTTCAATGGAGTAAATATGTCTCTAACAATATATAGTAAAACAAAAACATATCAAAGTATGGGTTTGCAAGGCAGGTGGTTTCGTAATGCAGGTAAAATGTAATACAGAAAGCTCCTAGAGTACCTGTCTGTACTACTTTTCCCTGTAGTAAGTGTCACTTGTTTTAAGACTCCTATGTTCAGTAAAAGAATGGCCGCGTTGAGTCGGTTCTGCTGTATATACATGGAGCGGTCGCCATAGAGAAATCCTACCGGGTTGTCATTTTGAAACATTGGCAATATTTTGACATAAGCATTTATCTCGGGAGAATAAAATTGAACAGACCGAAACTAATTTTGCTCTTGACACCAACACCATAGTGCAACACGAATGTAAATCTCCTGGTAAGTTAACTAGTAGAAAGATAGAAAGAAGGAAACACCGCCAACTTCCAACAGATGGGTTGTGTGTCATTATACAGTGAACACTCCTTATAACGACATTCTATTTAACCCCTTCCGTGCCACAATGACGGGTCTATGATATCACATGCAAACAGTTTGGATCCAGATAAGACGCCGAGTAACTCGGCGTCTCATCAGGATCCAAACTTTTTGTTACTGTTACTATGTTTTTGAAACAAAAATGAAGAAAATAAAAAAAAAATGAAAATTTATAGCAGACGACAAAGTTAGCAGACGACAGAGTTTGGCATCGAAAGGGTTAAGGGAATATGCATTTAACTGACGTTAAGTTCGGAAACGTATACAGTAAAACCACCTAAACCGTAATTTAGTAAAGAATTTAGATTAGTCTGCTTGAAAGTAGGATTCAAGTCATGCAGAAAGCTTTTTCTGGGAGCTTTCTGCATGACTTTCACCCTGCATTAAGCTGCCACCTGTCTTACAGACCGAAATGCTTGCTAATTTGAATGTCCAGTTTAGAGAGGTTCTACTGTATAACTTACTGTTCATTACATGACATTTCCAATACAACGACCCTTTCTGTGATAACGAAATGTTACTGTACTAGATGACGCAGCTCTATGGTTTGCAAGTCTAAGCAATTATGGGCACCACAATGGAGATAACTTGTTTTAACTCTTTCCCTCAGAGACTATTTTTAGACCCAACCTGTTTGAATTAATCTACCGAAAAGGAGCATTTACTAGAGAAAAGGAAAATGTTAGAATTGTGTAGTATTGAAACCACTGTGATAAATGGAGCATTTGCTCCTATGGAGCAAACGCTCTATTTATCGCAATGGTTTCAAGAAGCGGCCATTGCAGAGGCGTAAACAGGCGTATTTATGGAGTAAATACTTAACTTTCGCTATATTTTTCGTCTGCAAATAACGTCGTCTGCTTCAAGTTTCAGAGCGGACTTTCCTTCACTTTCTTATCTACCAAGTAAGTGGTGTTTCAAACAGTTTGGAGCCTGATGAGACGCCGAATTACTCGATGTCTCATCTGGATCCAGACTGTTTGCAAACGAGTGCATTGTTATTTGCAAACAATATATTTGTAGACCCGGATCCAATAAATCTGTTCAGGTAAACTGTTTGTCATTTAAAATCTTCTGGCATATTTTACCCTTTCATACTGTATGGGCTCTACCAATAAAAATGATTGAAAATTCAGCCTTGAAATAGTTAAAGCAGTTATCCCTTCCAACCACCATAAAGGGGGGGGGGGGGGGGGTCAGGGGCAGTTTTGAGCATAATGGTACCCCAGGTTACTTTGTATCTCAAGTTGATCTAATTTGTTTGATAAAATCAAATGAGATCAGTCCTTTGAAATATAACCCGTCAAAAAGCGGCCGCAAAATAAATAATAATAAGTGTTTCTAAACCTAGGAGGTTGCTAAATGCAGACGAAAGTGACACCGTTTGTTTTAATGTTAAGCTGCATAAAGTAGCTATCTGAATTAAAGTTCCGGTGTCCGTTACAAGATAGTACGACAGAAGTCATCGGAGGAAGTTGCGGTCGTTGTATGTTAAAACGTATGATAATTCATGTCGTACGAAATTAGTAATGATGACTGCCACTAAAATATTTTCGTCTATCCAAGTAGTAGCGACTGTAGAACCTGTCTTAAGCGGTCATTCATTTATTGAACAAAGGAGTGTTAAGAAGCAGGTGATTTCTTAATGCAGGGAAAACGTAATGTAGAAATTTCCTATAGGATCGTTATGCATTACTTTTGACCTGCATTACAGACCTGTAACTCGACCTATATTTGAAGGCAGCTTAACCAAATCTCTCATAGTCTATTTTAGACCTCTTTGAATAAATCTACTGAAAAGGAACATTTACTAGAGAAAAGGGAAAATTTAAGAATTTAAGTAAAATCTCGATTATTCGAATATTTTGCTTAGAAGAATTTTATATAGAACCTTTTAGGTAGGTGGCTGCTTAATGCATGGTGAAAGTCTTCCAGAAAGATCTCTGCATAAATATCACCATGCATTAAGCTGCCACCTCTCTTTAAGATCGATAATAATACGTTTCTTAGTATTCGAATAATCGATATTCTACTATATGTAATTCTGAAACCATTGGAAATTTATGCTCTATTAATCACAATGGTTTTAAAAAAAGGCGTTAATATGCGGGAATGGGTTAGGAAAAGCTTCTACTGTACATTGTCCGGGGTGTCATGGTCTGCTCAACGAATTCCTATATGTTAATACGCATTCAAGACTCGTCTCGTATTCATTCAAGACTCCTCCCATATTCATGCAAGACTCCTCCCATAATTAATATTAATTCAATCACTTTATCAAAACAATGGGAAAGAATATATTAGTGTTAATGCAACCAATATAGATTCATATCTCTGGCATATCAGCAAACGGAGCGGGCCATAATCAGTTTCTATTGAAGCTAGCTGAGCTAGGTCTACTCTGTTAGCAAAGGGCATAAAGAGACGGCATTAACAAGTAAACGTATTAGAAATATATTATTAATGTAGGACCTGTCCCATACTGTCATTCATGTACTGAACATAGTTTTAAAAAGCGGGTGGTTACTAAATGCAGTGCAAAAGTAATGCAAAAAGCTCATGCAAGGAGTTTTTTGTAGTACTTTTGACCTGCATTAAGCTACCACCTGCCTAACGCACCCATAAGTAGGCCTCTTTTTGATGAACGCTTAAAGGCAGGTCCTGCTGCAATGCTAAAACAAGCGAGAACGCCATCGCTTCCATCCATTAGCCTATACTTTGGGGCGTATGCACAAAGCAAATGATATATCAACCACGTACGATTTTTGCGGGGACGGCGGTGTTATTACAGGTTTAATTAATTATCGGACGGGGGTAAATCCTGATCAGCCTGTAACAACCAATCAATCTGAATTTACCATAAAGGAAGACAAAACACGAGCCTTCATTATGTCGCCTCAGGTAACATCTCTAATCGCCTTAGTAACAGCGCCCATAGCAACACGCACGAGCCGCATTTGCCTCTTAATTAATATTTTGTTCTTAAATAAACCTTAACCCTTCACCTTTTACCGCTATCCATGACCGGACTCGCATCTGCAAATAGTGTGTACCCAGATGAGACACCGGGAAACTCGGCATCTCATCGGTATCCCAGCTGTTTGATACTCGCTCAATAGTTTGTTTGTTGTTGTTTTTTGGGAGGGGGGTTCAAAAGAATGATGGAATGGGAAGTAGTCAAAGTTGCACAGGATCCAACTTTGAGCAAACATTATTTTTCACAGTTGGGTAAGCGTTAATATGAAACAAACTAATAGCTGTCGTCAGCACGTCACAGATAGCTGTCGTCAACACGTCATGCCGTTGGAAAAATAGTCTGGAACATGTTGAGAAGCGTTCAATCAAAGACATGATAAGGATGTGACATCGTTAATGTCAACCACAGCCCGCCATCTGGACAGTTGAACGTCACACGCAAGATGGTAAGACATTACTTAACCCTTCCAGCCCTGAATTATCAAAGTGGAATCAACAGCCAACCAGTTGTTAACTATGAAGTCCACTCAGTAGGAAAGGCTTTAACGAACTAGAGGAGTGTGTATGATAAAACAGTGCAGACCCTGATCAGAGGGCTAAGGGGCCCTCTGATTTGTGTCTACACTGTTTGCAAATTACATTGCTTCTGTTCCCCCGGGTTGAAAGGGTTAATGAGAAGCGAATCCGTATGTCAAAACTGATTACAAATTGGTGAACAAATTAGGATCAATTCATCATATAAAGATGTATGGCACCTAGACGTGCATAAGGAGTTTAGTAGAAAAAATGAGATATTAATGACGCACGCCCGAGAAACATGACAGACACTACAAGTGGCTGATCAGTAGGATTTGTAGCGTTTAACGAGGGTCTACATTTTTTAACTCAGCTTCTAAAGCATTATTTGTTCCAACCAAAGTACAATATTGTTTGATGTTATCTTGTCTTGCTTCATTTTATCAATACTATAAATGCATCATTGCAGTGACACAGCTATGGGAGTGTTCTGGAATATTTTTGCTCTGTGCAACTACTTGCTAGTTGCGACAATAATGTTTATTCATCAAATGTCCTGTTAGACAAAATTCTTCTGTACATGTTTCGCAGTCAACATATTAGTATATATCAAATAAAACAAAATATACCATAAGCTTATTTAAAGACACAAATATTCTTATAAAACATATATACTCTATAGAGACACATTTTGACACCTTTGCAGACAGAGTAGACCCATATCAGATGGTTTCTACAGAAACTGTCTGACCAGTACCTGCTCTGCCTGGTTAGGAAAGCACTAATGTCTAGTTATACAGTTTCTGTCGTGGTAAAAAGTCTGTTTTTCCTGATGCCGTTATAAAACATTATGATATTAATATTCATGCAGTCATTATTTCTGAATGAATAATACTTCATTCCCTTATAGGCTACTTTTAGACCTAACCTCTTTGAATTTATATACTGAAAAGGAACATTTACTGGAAGTAATGGCTTTTTTTTAAAATTGTGTAGTTTTGAAACCATTGTGATAAATAGAGTAGATCTTGTTTCTATTGGGCAAATGCACTATTTATCACAAATGTTTCAAAAAGTTACTTTTACAGAGGTGTCAAAAGGCGTCAATGTGATGAAAAGGGTCAACAGGCGTCAATATAAGGGAAAGGGTCAAAAGGCGTCAATATGAGGGAAAGGGTCAAAAGGTGTCAATATGAGGGAAAGGGTCAACAGGCGTCAATATAAGGGAAAGGGTCAAAAGGCGTCAATATGAGGGAAATGGTCAAAAGGTGTCAATATGAGGGAAAGGGTCAAAAGGCGTCAATATGAGGGAAAGGGTCAAAAGGCATCAATATGAGGGAAAGGGTCAAAAGGCATCAATGTGAGGGAAAGGGTCAACAGGCGTCAATATAAGGGAAAGGGTCCAAATGCGTCAATATGAGGGAAAGGGTCAAAAGGCGTCAATATGAAGGAAAGGGTCAAAAGGCATCAATATGAGGGAAAGGGTCAACAGGCGTCAATATAAGGGAAAGGGTCAAAAGGCGTCAATATGAGGGAAAGGGTCAAAAGGTGTCAATATGAGGGAAAGGGTCAAAAGGCGTCAAT
The DNA here is from genome assembly GCA_963576725.1 of Azorinus chamasolen. NCBI lineage: Eukaryota > Metazoa > Mollusca > Bivalvia > Cardiida > Solecurtidae > Azorinus > Azorinus chamasolen. The sequence goes on along the minus strand of OY755246.1, from coordinate 35,245,184 downwards.
ATGAGGGAAAGGGTCAAAAGGCATCAATATGAGGGAAAGGGTCAAAAGGCGTCAATATGAGGGAAAGGGTCAAAAGGCGTCAATATGAGGGAAAGGGTCAAAAGGCGTCAATATGAGGGAAAGGGTCAAAAGGCATCAATATGAGGGAAAGGGTCAAAAGGCGTCAATATGAGGGAAAGGGTCAAAAGGCGTCAATATGAGGGAAATGAGTCAAAGGCGTCAATATGAGGGAAAGGATCAAAAGGTGTCAATATGAGGGAAATGGGTAAAACACATCAATCTGAGGGAAAGGGGTAAAACACATCAATATGAGGGAAATGGTCAAAGGCGTCAATATGAGGGAATTGATCAAAAGGAGTCAATGTGAGGGAAAGGGGTAAAACACATCAATATGAGGGAAAGGGTCAACAGGCGTCAATATAAGGGAAAGGGTCAAAAGGCGTCAATATGAGGGAAAGGGTCCAAAGGTGTCAATATGAGGGAAAGGGTCAAAAGGCGTCAATATGAGGGAAAGGGTCAACAGGCGTCAATATAAGGGAAAGGGTCAAAAGGCGTCAATATGAGGACAAGGGTCAAAAGGTGTCAATATGAGGGAAAGGGTCAAAAGGCGTCAATATGAGGGAAAGGGTCAAAAGGCATCAATATGAGGGAAAGGGTCAAAAGGCGTCAATATGAGGGAAAGGGTCAAAAGGCGTCAATATGAGGGAAAGGGTCAAAAGGCATCAATGTGAGGGAAAGGGTCAAAAGGCGTCAATATGAGGGAATTGATCAAAAGGAGTCAATGTGAGGGAAAGGGGTAAAACACATCAATATGAGGGAAAGGGTCAACAGGCGTCAATATAAGGGAAAGGGTCAAAAGGCGTCAATATGAGGGAAAGGGTCCAAAGGTGTCAATATGGGAGAAAGGGTCAAAAGGCGTCAATATGAGGGAAAGGGTCAACAGGCGTCAATATAAGGGAAAGGGTCAAAAGGTGTCAATATGAGGGAAAGGGGTGAAACACATCAATATGAGGGAAAGGGTCAACAGGCGTCAATATAAGGGAAAGGGTCAAAAGGCGTCAATATGAGGGAAAGGGTCAAAAGGCGTCAATATGAGGGAAAGGGTCAATAGGCGTCTATGTGAGGGAAAGGATCAAAAGGCGTCAATGAGAGGGAAATGGTCCAAAGGCGTCAATATGAGGGAAAGGGTCAAAAGGCATCAATTGAGGGAAAGGGTCAAAAGGCGTCAATATGAGGGAAAGGGTCAAAAGGCGTCAATGTGAGGGAAAGTGTCAAAAGGCGTCAATGTGAGGGAAAGGGTCAAAAGGCGTCAATATGAGGGAAAGGGCTAAAACACATCAATATGAGGGAAAGGGTCAAAAGGCGTCAATAAGAGGGAAAGGGTCAAAAGGCGTCAATATGAGTGATTTTGTTAATGAGAAAAGGGTTAAATGACTATTTCGAAGACCTCTATAAATTGTAACACATACTATCTAGAGGTTATTTAATTAAAAAATCCATTAACCATCGGGGTCTTATGTTACAAACGTGCTCAATACTTAATAGGCTAAATCATATTACTACAAGTAACTCGACCATATAACACTTTATATTTACATTCGCCCTGCAACGTCCTTATATAACCTTATTCTAAAAAGAAAGTTGCATAACCTCATGAACACCGGAAGCACGTCATTCATTTCTTAAATATAAGAAATACAAAGGAATATAAATATAAGAAATAAATGACGTGCTCCCGGTGTTCATGGGTTATGCAACGCATAGCTTTACGAGCAAAGATTCACGTGAAGCCCTTCGGGCTTCACTAACTTTGCTCGTAAAGCTATGCGTTGCATAACCTCATGAACACCGGAAGCACGTCATTCATTTCTTAAATAATCACCAACACAATAATTGTTCACCCCTTGTTGGGTTCTATGTATCATTTTTTATTATTATGTTGCTAGGTTTTTTATCTTTATCTCAACAATATTCAAAGACTGGGTAAATCTTGCGGAAAACTCACAGTTGTAATTATAAGCATTAAACCAGACCTTAAAAGGTTGTTGATCACCGATGCCACCAGAGTGGAATGATACTAACAAATTGTTTTCGGCAAGATTCCTATCTGTTCAGGGTCTACTCAGGGTTTACTCTGATCAGGGTCTACTCTGTTCAGGGTCTACTCTGTTCAGAGTCTACTCTGATCAGTGTCTACTCTGTTCAGGGTCTACACAGGTCTACTCTGATCAGGGTCTACTCAGGGTTTACTCTGTTCAGAGTCTACTCTGTTCGGGGTCTACTCTGATCAAGGTCTACTCTGTTTGCAAATGTGTTAAATGCGTCTGTATCAAGTAAATGGTTAAGTGATATAGTACAATTTATTCAACATTCGTGGACAAAGTCTCATGCTCAACCCAATTGAGGATGTTTAATACTGACCAAGGCTTTTATTGAATATGCCTTACATTTGCCATTAAATGTGGGTAATGGAAACATACAGATGCCCATGTATTTGAATAGTTGTAGTAAACCTAAAACGTTACTGCATTCATGGAATAAACTATTGTTCTCTATCCCTGTTTAATGACTCGACATATCTGAATACACGCATGTTACATTTTGCCGTAACAGAAATTGTTTCAATATTTTCTAAGGCAAAATTGTACATATATTTTGCTCTCTGAATACAAGTTTTTCCGCGTAAAATTGCCAACCCGGCTTATCGCTTAATAAATCCGCCAACTGCATCTTGCGCTTTATGTTTAAATGATGCTGACGACTGTTAAACCAGGCATCATTATTCTTACAGTGATCTAGAAATATTAGGCGTCATAAACGTCAAAAAAGCTGTAACGAGCAAAGTGTGACAAATTATCTCCACAAGGCAAAATTCGTGTTATTTTATAACCATTGAAGTATTCAGAATGAAAATTGGTCTGTGCATATTTCACAGAGACAATATTATGTATCTGTATTTATTTTGAAATACTTTCATATTTCCTTCCCCTTATAGTTGTTTGCATGTAGCATTCAGTGTTGAATTTTTTTTATAAAAGTGTGACATAAAATCCCCAGAAGCATATTTTGCATTAACTCGTGAGTAATGCAACGTAGTGCGTCGAAAAACAGCTTACACAAACTTATAAGTCTGATTAAATGTATACTTAAATAAAATCAAAACTAAGCAGGCTGATAGAGTAGATTGCAAACAGAGTAGACCCAGATCAAACGGTTCTGTTTGCTAATGTCTGCAGAAACCATGAGCTTAATCACAATTTCTATGCCGATGACTCACAGTTATACCTGTCCTTTAAGCCCAAGGGTATTTCCTGTCAACAGGAGGCTTTGTCGCGAGTTGAGGACTGTCTCAAAGAAGTAGTCTCTTGGATGCATCAGAACATGCTGAAGCTCAATACTGACAAGACTGAGGTCATTCTGTTTCATACAAAAAACACAAAAGTACCTGCAGAGGTTAGTTTGCAAGTATGACCCTCTAAAATCAGACCATCTTTGTATATAAAGAATCTCGGTGCATGGCTCGATTCACAAATGGATATTACATCACATGTCAATTCCGTGTGTAGGTCTAGTTATGCACAGCTCCGACAAATAGACCATGTAAGAAAGTACCTCTCACCTGATGCTACCAAGACTTTGGTAAACTCTCTTGTTACATCGAAAATAGACTACTGCAATTCACTGCTGCATGGAATTTCAAACAACTCACAGCGGGAATTTCAAAGAGTGCAAAACACAGCTCGATATCATCATATCAAGCCGGTTCTGAAGGAACTTCACTGGCTTCCGGTTCATCATCGGATTGAATTCCAATTCTGACTCTTACGTATAAAGCCATGCACAATGAATCTCCAAAGTACATTGTCGACATGCTTGACGTATACAGACGTATACAGAGTTAAGGTCAGCAAGTAGATCATTGTCGTTGGTTGTGCCAAAAAGTCGTAAGGTAAAATACGGTGAGAGAAGTTTCATTAATGCAGCTCCGAAACTTCGGAATGCTATACCTTCAGGCATTAGAGACGCAAGGTCACTGGCATGTTTCAAAAGGTGTCTGAAAACGCATTTGTTTTCAACATTTGTTACTAGGACAGCTTTGTTCAGAATAGGAATAGCTTTCAGCCAACATATTAAGCTAACAGGTGAACCAATAGTCACGTACAGTGGCAGCTAAGCTAAGGATAGGGATGGCTTTCAGCCAACCTATTAAGCTAACAGTTGATCAAGTAGTCATGTACAGTGGCAACTGAGTTCAGAATAGGAATGGCTTTCAGACAACCTATCAAGCTAACAGTTGACCCAATAGTCATATAAATGGAATGATTTTCAGTCAGCCCATTTATTCTAATTTGTGATATTGATGAGCATGGCTTTCAGTCAAATTGTCTGTATCAAATTTGTTAATACGAATTATTCTAATTTGTGATATTTGTAGGTGGCGGTGGTCTAGTGGTAACGCGATTGACTATCAGTCCGGAGATCCCGGTCCCACCCGGAAATTTCAGAGACGCTTTTCCGTGTCTCCCACCCGCACATCCTCTCCACCCAGGGGTTAAAATGGGTACCTGTGAGGGTCACTCGCCGGTATTGTGGCTGCATGATTGCGCCATTTGTTAGCAGTGCTCAATATTGTAGGCCAATGACTCAATGACCAGGGGAGTAAATGTACAGTCGGCTGAGCGGTCATTCGGACTGAAAGTAGACTTTAACTAGGTACTTTTTTACTTTTTTATACTGATGAGCATGGCTTTCAGTCAACTTGTCTGTATCATGTTTGTTAATACAGTTTGTGCTATTCTTTGCGGATAGTGATTTCATGTCTATTGTGTATCTTTTGCATATCTTTCATTGACCGGATAGAAACTCGTGTCGTTCTAATTTGTGATATTGATGAGCATGGCTTTCAGTCAACTTGTCTGTATCAAGTTTTGTTAATACAGATTATTCTAATTTGTAATATTGATGAGCATGGCTTTCAATCAACTTGTCTGTATCAAGTTTGTTAATACGGTTTATGCTATTCCTTCCGGATAGTGATTTCATATATATTGTACAACTTTCATTGTCTGGATAGATAATCATACGGATCGTTCCGGTAAGTGATTTCATTCATGTGAAGCGCTTTTGAACGCACATATCCAGTGTGAAAAGAGCGCTATATAATAATAATAATTTGCAATATCTGTTTCATTGGTTTCTAGAATGGGTACAATGTTCCACCTTCCATATTTCATTATAACTATTTTTGCATGAATATTCAGCAGGTATTGAAATTTGGAATAAATATAGAACAGGCAAAATGCTAAAAGCTATCCCCATGTTCATCATATTACGGATTCTAGTTACTAGTATTCTATAAAGGAATGTGCACCTTGATAAAACTGTTTTATTCTCCTTGTTTTACTGGTGTCCAAATGTTCAAGCTCTTGCTCATGGCCTGTTTAAAATACCGAGTTCCCCACTGTATTTAATCACACAAAAATTTAAAAGTTAAATATTGATGTGAAGATAGCGACACAGTCTTGCATTTTATGGCAATTGTTTTTGGTAATTGTAATATTCTTGTGTGCTTATGTGATTCATGAGAATTAACTACTGAACAAGTTTGCAACCTGCTAAAACCCTGCATCCAAAGTCATTAAACTTAGGAGTGCATTTTCGAGACATTTTGTTTTACCTTCAGAAATTTTGTATTTAAAAGAAAACCTCGCTGATACGAACATTTAGTCAAGAAGAATTGAGGACATTTTAGTAAGGTGGATACTTAATGCAGCTAGCACATCATGTAGAAATACAGTTTAACTTCGATATCTCGAACTCGGATAACTCGAACTTCGAGATAACTCGAACTAAAAGTTCGGTCCTTCCAAAATCTTTCAATACAGAATTGCTCTAAAATGTATCACTACGCATATCTAGAAACACATTTCACAGCTTAATCAAGGTCTACAGTAATGCTGAAAGCTTCTGCAGGAGCTTTCAGCATTACGGTAGACCTGCATTAAGTATGAACTTGAGAAATTGTCCAGATTACAAATCGGATAACTTGAACTTCTGTTATCTCGAACTAATTTATATAGTCCCTTGAAGTTCGAGATATCGAAGTGCAACTGTATGTAGAAATGTTATTTCATAAGCAAACAGAGGAAAACCTGTTCAGACGGCTCCTACATGAGACGTCTGGTCTGGGTCAACTGTATTTGCAAAGATGCCAAAAGCGCCCCTATGGAGTAAATGATTAACAGATCAAAATGCATTATAATATAGATCTGCCAGATATTATATCGATATTTCATTGAATGAAAGTGTGAACGTTCAAACGTAAAACAAATATCGTTTGCCAGTAACATATTATTGTTAACCCATTCCTTCATATTTACGCCTTTTGACGCCTCTGCAAAAAGTCACTTTATGAAACCATTGTGATAAATAGAGCATTTGCTGTTGTGCTCTATTTATCACAATGGTTTCAAAACTACCCTTCTAAAATGTTCCTTTTCTCTAGTATAAATGGTCCTTTTTGGTAGATTTATTCAAAGAGTCTGGGTATAAAAATAGCCAATGAGGGAATGGGTTAAACACATGCCTGTGCTCATTGTGAAAATTCTGCTTATTAATATATATACAGTCATTATTTCTTACACATACAGTGTGTATATTCAATAGGTAAAGGTTATGTAACCCACAAAAATAATACGTCTGTCTGTCATCATTTGATTGGTAAAAAAATCCTGCTTTGGACTTCCAGAACAAAGACCTCAAGAAAATTGTGAACTTTGAGAAATTACCGGTGTGAAAATATTACGATTTTCTCGATGCTGTCATTAAGAAATAAAGATACCCGCCGAATGTTTGGTTTTGTAGTAAAATTGTAATATATGGGCAAACCTTTAAGTACTATGTAACTTTCTTCTGCAAAAAACAGTAACTGTTGTCGTCTGGTGCAAAAGGAATTGCCGTTTCTCAAAAGGTTGATCGACTCGGGAGTAGCCAAAATTACACAAGATCCAAATTTGAGCAGACATTCTTTTTCACAGTGGGTTAAGAGTTCAAGAGTAAGTCCCTACAATATAAGCAAATTTTCAATAATATCATACATATTGATAATTTGTATGTTCAGTCATTATTATGAATATTGTCAATTTGAACTTATATCGAAAAATGCCAATGAGATACAAAATAAACAGTTTTTATCGATACTTATAATTTTTGTTCTACAAAATATTACCGACCTTGGCCGAACAGTTAACGAAACTAAAACGCAAGCCGAATAAATATTAAACACATTGCCGAATAAGATATCAAACACATGAAAGTTGTCTTCTTCGATTGGTTTTCTTGCGATATATTTCTTTTTTGGCATGTAAACAAATGATTAATGTAAATGTTAGGCATTGTTAAAAACACGTTGCTATCACTATCACTTTAATATAAATATGGAAAAATAGTCAAACAGGGAGAGCCACACACGAAATGACACCGCACCAAACACCATCAAACAAGAAACGGTAAAGCCACAAGACAAAACATAACAGGACGCATATCAAGACGAAAAACATTAAACATTAAGCATATTAAACAACAAAATTGACCGTAGGCTGAAAGCCGGAGTACCGCCTTGGAACGGCCAGCAACCAAAATAAGATACTGGGGGACTTAAACCTGGTTTACGGGTACCCAACCTCGTCCTTATCCCACTTTCACCAAAGTCAAAATGTAAATAAAATTCCCCCTCCAGACAACTCCACAACATGCATAACGATGTCTGCCAAAATGAAAATGATTTGAAAATAAACGTTAGAGGTAAACAAGCGACGTTATCATTTAAATGACGTCATAATTTAAAAGTACGGGAAAACTATATGAAACACTTCTACACCGACATTTAATAAAAGATAAGTCGTATTTCAGTGCTGATCGAAAGTAATGCCAAAAAGCTCTCGTTTTATGTATTGCTTTTGTGCTGCAATTCATATTCTTTCATAAGTAACCGACTTATCGAGGTTTCAGAATGTTAGCAAAATAGTTTCTGCGATACAATAGATTTCGACCATATTTTGCGGAAGTTTGTAGTAAATTATCAGTGTTGTGTTTCTTATCAACGTCTACAGTGATTGGTACAGACTACTGTTCAGCGATATTAATCCGAGACATAATCAGTTTCTACTGATTGGTTCGATTGATCTTCGGTTTACCAGATAAAATTGAGCAGCTACATGAAATGAGACAGTTTATCGATTCTTGTGTTTAGCCAAACAGTATAGATTAAGACACGTTACCGAAGACAAGACATAAAGTATGATCAGGGTTATAATTGTCATGCTGGATTAAAACATAATATTGATGCCGATAAATATAAGTAATTGTACAGTAAAATCTTGCCTTAACCCTTTCCCTTTTCTATGTTTATCTCAAATTTCATTATGTTTTGAATATTCATGAACAAAATAGCTATACTGAAATATGGAAGGTGGAACACTGGAGCCATTTTAGAAAGTTAAATAAACAGATCTTTCATTTTCCATTTGCAAGCAGAGCAGACCTAGATCAGCTGTCTGATCTGGGTCTACTCTGATTTTAGATGCGTGAAAACACATTTATATTGAGGGAAATGGTTAAACAGTTTAAACACTGCACGAGCCGAATGCGTGAAAACAGGTTTGTAAAAGGAAAAGGGTTAAAGTAAATTGAACTGCAGATCCCAGTCAAACGCAGCCTTTTAAGCGAGACGTCTGGTCTGGGTCTACAGTTTTAAAGGTCACGTTGTACCTTTTCTGATGGACAACTTATATAGAATATAATGCCGTCTGTATACTATGATGAGCAATGTCACATTTACTGATCAACACCATTGTGACGAATGAGACAACATAGTCTCATTCATGAGCTACAGATTCAATCTTTTCAGAACAAATAAAAGAAAAATAATAATGTCAGTGACTGTAAGATAGTATAACCCTTTCGCAGCAAATGTTTTAGACTTCTAAGATCATCGTTTGTTTGATGTTTCATCATTTAACAAAAAGTGAATCAGTCTATCAAGCAGTTGGGTCCTCATGAAGCGATATTTGGATTCAAACCTTTTTCAAAGTTATCACGGATACATCATTTCTCTACATTATTGCTTTACAATGTTACAATATTATGTTACAATACCGTCTTAGTTAACAGTATTACAGTATTATTTTACACTTTACACCACAGTAATACTTCACGATATTATGGAATTGTATTACATTACAGAATTACTTGACAACATTACTGTATTACATTATATTATCGTATTGTTGTACAATGTTGCACTATTACGTTACACTACAGTTTTGCCTTACAGTATTACAGTATTGTACTACAGTTTCACACGACAGTATTACTTTAAAATGTTACATTACATTATTACTGCCAGTATTATATGATAGTATTACACGAAAGTATTACTTCTTTTACTATATCATTTTATTACAGTAAAACATCACATTGTCAATTTGCAATGCTACACCATTACATTGCATTACATTATTACTTTTAGTATTATAATACCGCATTAAACGACAGTATTATTTTGCAATGTTACTTTACAGTATTACTTAACAGAATTACTTGACATTTTTTACACTACAGTGTGACTTAACAGTATTTTAAGTATAATATTACAGTATAAAATTACATTTTATATTCCCTTCACTGTTCCTTCAATCACGCGTAAACAAGATTGTTCAGATTTGTTCTTATGGCGTGCAAGAACAACCCATTACAGTCTGTAGTCTGAACAATCTCAGGCGACCTCAGATTTAAATGATTAATGACAAAGGGGAATTAGAATATTATTACATAGTGAATTCTTTTTACGAGAAAATGTATAGTAATTGTATACTGAGCAAGCCGATAAAATTATTTTTAGATCAGATCCTCTCATAGGAACGGCTAGTTTGATACAAAGCTTTACTCTACATGTTCTCAGACCGCACATTGACAAATTATCTGAACACCAAAGATTCTTCTTGAAAATTCCTTTTATTAATAAAGGTATTGATTTTATTGACCTCCAAAGTATTTTTAGAGACAAAAATGTAATTGACACTATTCCTAAATACTTTAAAAATACAGAACCACCTATCATCTGCTACAAATATAACAAACCCTTCAGAAATACAATTTTCAACTATAATAAAATTGTGGCCGACCTTAATATTAATGATAATATTCCTGATAATTGAGATTGCGCCACCTCAAAATTTTGCTATTCTCCGGCTGGTCGTGTGATTACTGGTAATTTTGAGATAATTAAAGATAAACGTTTACGATCTCTTTTGAATAAAGGTCCCAAATACAGAATACCATCCTTGATAGATTTTAACTCTTGTCGAGTTCAGATTGCGGAGGCGTTACAAAATTTTAGTATTAAATGGTGTCGAAGAGAACATGTTGAGTCTAATGCTCTTTCTAGTTGGAAAAAACTAATTTTTGATATAATTGATAAACGCATTTCCTTTTATAGCTCTAATAAACACCTTCTTCCACCTAAACCTATAATTTCTTTTAGACATCTAAAAAAAAGAGTTTACAGAATTTCCATTCTAAATACGTTTTTGTTCCTGCTGATAAGGCATCGAATAATGTGATTATTATTTGACGATTACATTATATCGAGGTCTTGAAGCAGGAAATTATTAATACCAAGTCATACATTTCAGTTACTGCTGACGAAAAGACCATCGTTTCAGACCATGTCAAAAAGTGTGAACAACTTGGAACCAATATTAAAATTACACAACATAAACTTCCTACAATGTATTGGTTACCAAAACTACATAAAAACTATATAAAGCGCGTTTCATTGCAAATTCTAGTTCATGTACAACTACTAAATTGTCTATACTTTTGACGTCTTGTTTAACGAAGGTAATGGAACATGTAAAATTCTACTGTGATAAGACTTATGAAAATTCTGGAATAAATCTCTTCTGGTCTATTAAGAACTCTTCAGAAGTCTTAAACAAACTTAAGAACAAAAGGTATCTTGCATCCACTGTAAGCACGTACGATTTTTCTACTCTGTACACAACTCTTCCTCATATTTTAATTAAGGATAAGCTTACTAACTTAATCCAGAATGTATTTGCCCGGAAAAAAACATCATTCTTGGCATGTAATACTGAAAAAGCTTTCTTTACTGACGAGAAAATGAAATATTACACCAATTCGACTTGCTCAGAAGTTTGCGAATCACTAACCTTTCTTTTGGATAACATATTTGTACGTTATGGGAATGCTATATACCGTCAGGTAATTGGTATTCCTATGGGTACGAATTGTGCACCACTTGTCGCAGATTTGTTTTTGTACTGCTATGAGAGAGATTTCATGTTGCGTTTGAATCCTCAATCACAAGAAGATGTTATAAAAGCCTTCAATGAAACTTGTCGATATTTGGATGATATTTTTAACTTAGATAACCCTTTCTTTGATGCTCTGATTCCTACAATTTATCCTAAAGAACTCAAATTGAATAAAGCTAACCCGTCCGACAATTGTGCAGCGTTTCTTGATCTAGACCTTAAAATTGATAATGGAATGATTTCTTCTAAAATATATGACAAAAGAGATGATTTTGATTTTAATATTGTTAATTTTCCTCATCTTGACGGGGATGTTCCCCGGGCTCCATCTTACAGGGTTTATATATCTCAACTTATTCGTTTTGCTAGAGCTTCTTCATCAATTGACGATTTTAACAGTCGAAATCTCATTTTAACTGAGAAACTGCTTAAGCAAGGATATAGATACCATAAACTAAGAAAAACTTTCTCTAAATTTTACTATCGAAATCTCTCGCTTATTGGCAAGTACCAATGTAATCTCAAGGCGCTTCTGCGACACGGTATTTCACATCCTGAATTTTATGGTGATGTGATTTACAAACTTCGTAAAATTATTGGACATACCCATTTTCTCACTTTGTTCATCAAATATGTTAAAAAATTCATTAAAAAGGGATATGATCCTGTAGTACTACAACATACTGCATGTTTGGTTGTGAACCCTTTTACAGTTGGCAATCACGCTGGCCTCTTTGCATGTACGCCGACAAGAAAGGTTTAGTACTCTATGAAGGCGACCTCTTAAATCCAGAAATGGAAGGAGAACGTCGGATATCTGTACTATTTCGTTTTTGTCGTACCCTTTATTACTTTTCTACAGTTACTCTGTTTGCAGCTCAATCATTGAGTACACTAGCGATAGGTGGATACAGTTTGTTCACTTAAATGGTTTCGTTATACATACACTTTACCACTATATTTGCCGTCGCGGTTGTTGTAGATTAGTCGGAGAGGGGATACGTTTATTTACACTGTTTGTCTTTTAGGGTGGGGATGGAATAAGTGTGAGGTTGGGCGCCCATAAACCGGTTTAACCCCCCAGTGACTTTTGTCACTGACCGTTCCAAGGCGGTACTTCCATCTTCCCCCTATTGCATGTTTGTTTTGTCTTTGTGCGTCTCTTGTTGTTTTTATAGTTATGTACATTTGCTGTTTCCTTGTGTTGCTGTTCGGGCGACTGTTTGTTCTGTATGTGGTGTTTCCTGCATGACTCATTTTTGTACTTTTAAGAATGAATTGAAACTTCCAAGTAGATAATTAAGTCTTTTGGACCTGACCTATACATGTCTCTTTTCAAGAAAGACATAATTATTCTGATCAGCAAAAAATGTATTTATCTAAAATGCCCAGAGTGCCTCTATAAGTTTCACCTTTTGTATTATAGAACTAATCGCTATTAACCCATTCCCTCATAAACTGTTTTTATACCCAACATTTTTAATAAATGTACCCGAAAGGAACATTTACTAGAGAAAATATTAGAATAGTTTAGTCTTGAAACCATTGTGATAAATACAGCAAATGCTCTATTTATCACGATGGTTTCAAAAAGGGACTTTTACAGAGGCGTCAAAAGACGTCAATATGAGGGAATGGGTTAATGCATTTACTATTGGAGCATAGATAAACAGTGCAGACAGTTCGTTCGTTTGTTTGTTTGTTTGTTTGTTTGTTTCTTTCTTTCTTTCTTTCTTTCTTTCTTTCACGCCAGCCTATACATAACATCTCTCTAAAGTGAAACTAGACAGAGGTATAAATATTGGAATTAACCCTTTCAACGCTGAATTTCCAAATGGACTATTCCAAAATTTCAAATAGGCCAAGCTTACCATGAATATTCAGAATTGTTTTAAAGAAACGTGTAACATGACAAACAGTGCAGACCATGATAAGAGGGCTCTTCTAGGATCTCTCCTATCTAGGTCTACACTGTTTACATTTAGGACATTAGTGACTCACTTCCTGCACTGAAAGGGTTAAAGCAAGTGGTAGCTTAATGCAGGACAGAAGTTATGCAGAGAGCTATCACAAGAGTTTAGTTTATTACTTTCGCCTGCAGTAAGCAGTCACCTGCTTCAAACTCGTGAGTTATTTTTAATTGGTCGCATTAGGTAGGTTTTAGATGTACTATATTATGTGCGCTGTGCCTAGGTTTTAGATGTACTATTTCATGTGTGCTGTGCCTAGGTTTTAGATGTACACTATTATGTGTGCTGTGCCTAGATTTTAGATGTACATGTACTATATTATGTGTGTTGTGCCTAGGTTTTAGATGTACACTATTATGTGTGCTGTGCCTAGGTTTTAGATGTACACTATTATGTGTGCTGTGCCTAGATTTTAGATGTACATGTACTATATTATGTGTGTTGTGCCTAGGTTTTAGATGTACACTATTATGTGTGTTGTGCCTAGGTTTAGATGTACACTATAATGTACGCTGTGCCTAGGTTTTAGATGTACTATATCATGTGTGCTGTGCCTAGGTTTTAGATGTACATTATTATGTGTGATGTGCCTAGGTTTTAGATGTACACTATTATGTGTGCTGTGCCTAGGTTTTAGATGTACACTATTATGTGTGCTGTGCCTAGGTTTTAGATGTACACTATTATGTGTGCTGTGCCTAGGTTTTAGATGTACACTATTATGTGTGCTGTGCCTAGGTTTTAGATGTACTATATTATGTGTGTTGTGCCTAGGATTTAGATGCACACTATTATGTGTGATGTGCCTATGTTTTAGATGTACATGTACTATATTATGTGTGCTGTGCCTAGGTTTTAGATGTACTATATTGTGTGTGTTGTGCCTAGGTTTTAGATGTACTATATTATGTGTGCAGTGCCTAGGTTTTAGATGTACACTATTATGTGTGCTGTGACTAGGTGTTAGATGTACTATATTATGTGTGCTGTGCCTCTTAACATTCTAGAGGTTACGGTAAATAATCGACTATTCAAACTATGTGTAAAGTGGTATAACGCCTTTTAAGGTTAATTAGATCCATTCGAAATACAGACTGGGAAGGTTTCTTTAAGAAATATAAGTTGAGAGTGGTGAAATGGGTTTACTGTAAATTATTTTTGTTACAGCATCCAACTGATATGCGCTTAACATAAACCCAAATATCTACATTGTGAACCAGCTTTCTGTCCAGTATTCATGTAAAAAACAATGACAATAATGAATATTTATTAGCTGAATATTTAAAATGTAAACTTTTCACGGGCTTTTGTTTGGACAAAAACTGCAGAATCAGATCTATATCTTGTCAAAAGAAAACAGAACAGAACCTCATCAGACGACTCCTATAGCAACCATCTGATCTGGGTCTACTCCGTTTGCAAATGTGTGAAGATGCCTTTCCATGAAGGAAAGGGTTAAACCTTTCTCTTCAACAGAACAGAATTTTTTTATTCAATTACAAATATAAATGTTGTTTGTGTTTAATTTTGGCTAGACTTTACTGCGTTTTAGGTCTGATTGGGTTATATAAGAATAACAAGGAACGTAATTAATCTTGCTTTTAAACAAAAACGAGCATTTGTCAAACATCGAGATATGTATAGATTCCATAGGAAATGCTATCATTATTTTCATTGCGTGACGATAAATAAAGGAAAATGACACTTTAATTAGGTGATGACGACATTTCCTAAGGATTTATTGAATTAAGCTGTCTCTTTAAGAAGTAGCACGGACTATATCATATATATATTATATATAAATTAGTAACCAGTATCTATAGTTATTGCTTAGGATGTACTGATTTATTACCGGACAATTCGGCGTCCGAGTATCACCGTAAATACCCGAATTGCATGTGAACAAATACGGAGTAACACTCGTTACTCTTAGACAACTCAGTGTCCGAGTGTCACCGTTAATACCGGAATCGCATATGAACAAAGACGGAGTAACACTGGTTGATGATGCGCTTCACTATTTTGAGTGCAGATCGTTTATATTCAATATGTAGTTTAATTCTTCACCTAATGAGTATTCATGTAAGAAATAAAGGACACCATGAATATTAATTAGTTGTTTTTTATATTAGCATATGGACCCAGGATGTTTTGGTCTTGACAGAAACTGTAGAAGCAGGTCTATATTATTTCATAAACAATCAGAGTAGACTCAGATCAGACGACCTTTACATGAGCCTTCTGATCTGGGTCTTCTATGTTTGTAGAGGTGTGAAACGGCGTATCTATTCGTTAGGAATCCAAAGGTAAAATGTCGCTTTGTTTTTTAGGTCCATGGCAATTTTAGAAGAATTGTTTGAATACCATTATTATGTTGTCAGATACTAATGTAGCCGGGTAGAGATTGTGGTGAAATAAGTTGATAGGATTTACTGTGTGGCTTGATAGCTCAGTCGGTAGATTGTTGGCATGGTAAGCCAGATGCTCTGGGTTATAGTTCCAGTCGAGTCACAACTTTTCAGCATGTTACAGTTGGCGCCCAACGTTAATAACGCACGGGGTGATATATATGAAGATAATATGAAGATTATATGAAGATAATTTGTAATAATAAGAAACTCGTTGAGTGTTCTTTGAGTAATAAAGTCGAGTCACAACTTTTCAGCATGTTACAGTTGGCGCCCAACGTAAATAACGCACGGGGTGATATAAATGAAGATAATATGAAGATTATATGAAGATAATTTGTAATAATAAGAAACTCGTTGAGTGTTCTTTGAGTAAGAATTCGGGTCGAATTCTTGTTTAGAGGGGGTGTGTGTAGCCGGGTAGAGATTGTGGTGAAATAAGCTGATAGGTTTTACTGTGTGGCTTGGTAGCTCAGTCTGTAGAGTGTTTGCATGGTAAGCCAGAGGCCCTGGGTTCGAGTCACAGTCGAGTCACAACTTTTTCACCATGCTACATTCATTATTGTGATCCTGGCCCATGTCACCGGCAAAACCCTCTTCCATGGTCAGAAAGTAGGTCAAAGGTCACATGGGTGCAAAAATGTAATAAAATCTCTATGGCGTATAAAATAAAAGTTATTTTGACAACCTCGATACTTTACGTACTGCGCTTAATTTTCTTAGCAATTTCTCCGCAGGAAGAATAGAAATATTTATAGCATATTTCCTGAAGATTTTAGTGATCTGTGATAATTGCTAGTTCGGAAAACGGCGTTTTAAACACGTTTATAGTACAATATCAAACAGCATAAATATTGCTTTGATGCAAAATGTGCAAGTTATAGTACCTCTTCACATAAATGTTTCGTTCATATATGATATTAAAAAACGCTAGACGATTAGTCTCTTATTACCATAGTCTCAGTTTACATTTGATCAGTTTGAGTTTACACTATGTCTAATTTTAGCTGCCTGTATCATTTGCGAATGAAACACAATAGCTCTTGGTGAGTATGGCGATGTTTTTCACACACTGTACTGAAAGGTTTACTTACATCAGCAGCACCCGTGACAAACTCCTTTTTACATTGCCGGGGACATGAATCTCCCTGATATATTTGAATGACCACCTTCGACAGTTACTGGCAATAGGTACCCACTCTCATTCAGCAATGTACCCATAGACATATTCAATTAACAAATGTACCTCAATTCCCGGAATACGTGACCATGTCATAGTACTAACTGACATACACATATTCCTTCACAATTGAAGTTTATTTCCGATCTAGTCCACATGTGGAATCATAGACTCTGTTACCATCAAATTGACTTTTGAGTTTGCATCACAATTCATGTCAAACCGTAGTCATTTCACTCAATCAGTACTCTATGGGATATATTCAGAAAAGTGTGCACGGCCGCTATCAAACAAATGGTGACATCAACCAGGTTCAGTCACCCATGGTGCCATCCGTACACTCCACCATCCGCCATTTCTCACGAAAGGAGAAATGTGCCTATAAGAAGGTGCAGAGGACCAATGTGCAGCAGGAATGAAATATATTCAACGAGCTACAGAAAACTTGCAAGAAGAAGTGCAAGAAATCTCATGATGGTAATTTGAATCACGTAGTGACAGACACTTGCTGTAAGAAGCTCTACACTTTTGTTAGGAGCAAGAAATTTGACGGCTCGGGATTAGACCCGGTGAAGTGGTTTGACATCAGCAATGTTGATACACGAATTAAAGCACCAGTTCACCTCTGTCATATCTCCGATTCTAGACCTTGCAGAGTCTCCCCATCCGGATGCGCTTCCTATTAATTGTTCTTGAAAGAGATGACACACTCGCTGGCTCCTGCTCTTGGATCTGATCTTCCGTGCCTCTCTTGACCAGGATAAAGACCCAGTGATTGGAAGACTGTTAACATCAACCCTAATTACAAGAAAGAGGACGTGAGTAATCATTTTAATCATTTGCCTTTGTGCCTAACTTTGTCATCTGTTGATCCTGGAATACATCGTACACAGTAGCCTGGTGAGGTTTTTAGAGTACCATGACATCATTATCCCATACCTACGTAGCTTTAGGAAGTAGCACTTCTATGGCACATAGCTGATCAACGTGTCCATGATCTCATGTCAGCTTTGGATCAGTCCCACCAGAGTGATGCAATCTTGCTGGACCTTTCAAAAGCATTCGACAAAGTATCTTACAGACACCCGTTTTTAAAAGCTCCACTAATATGAGGTGCGTTGCAAAATGCTTGAAAGCATTCAACAGGTCATGCTGGAAGGTAGTTCCCCTGAGTCAACACTGATGACATCTGGGTCCATGCTTATAAAACTTTTAGTTGAGTCTGAGTTCGTTCTCAAGTTTTTGATTGGTCAGATTTGAGCCTTTGGCTCAAATCTGACCAATCAAAAGCTTGAGAACTCAAGGCACGTTACAAATCCCTGGCCAGGCAGCAGGTTGAGACGCCTCCTGTGTTTGGGGCCTACACACAGACCATGACAAAATGCTTAGAAATGATCCAACATACAGATGCCAGATTTACAAATGGGGATTGTTGCAGAAGAGGCAGCGTTGGCACAATGCTCTACATTATTTACCGGGAAAGTCCCCAACAGAGGCAGAAACAAATAAATACCATGGTGGTCTAAAGGATCGTGAATTACCTTGTTGCTGTTGATGCTCTCTCCGCCTTATGATGCACTCGTGTTGCACCTACAAGAGGCCACTCATTAACATTCATTCCACGGTTCTGCAGAGGAACATTTCTTACACTCTTTAATCAACAAGCTTCCAGAAAATCAGGCGATAACTCCCAGAGGTTGGAGACTTTGCTGTCCTGTAATCTTACTCTGTTTGTACTGTTTAAGCTTTTTTGTTTTTAATTTGCATTTTGGACAAATGGTACGAGTGTGCCTGCTTTAAAGATGCCCAGATGGACAAAATAAGCAGAGGAATAGACAGAAGAAGGAAGAATAGGAAAAAGAAAAAACAAACACACAAAAAGTTGATACACTATAGTAGTATTGTAGTATTCAACAGATACATGGAACATCGTCATATAAAGCAAGTGTAGATGCAAAGTGCCATCTATCATCAAATCATGACGAGGCAGACTTTCTTTGCATATCATGGATGCTGCTAAACAGGACCAATGCCGGTTTGTTGTCAAATACCAATGCCAAATGTCTGATGTACTGCTATTACTGATATACCACAATGGACTTTAAAGGCATTGAGAAGTCTTGATGATGGTTGGGACCTCCAAGAAAACACATATCTTGTACTTACTATAACTTATCTCAAGATGTCTGCCGGAACCTTTTGGAACATGTTGTGTTTGTTGTGTCATGAATTTCAGTACTTCTTGTTCTGAAAATTGAATACCGCTTAAGCCGGTGCTAGGGGGTGTGAGCAGTGTTGCACTTTCAATTACTGCTCATTAACAGACTCAATAAAACCGAGTCTGCAATTTTCTCTTTTTGTGTTGCAATTTTTGCTTTCGGGGGATCACCACCCTTCAGAAATTTTAATACAATACCTGGATGCGGCACAACCCTTACTTTCACTGGAATCGGAAGAAATTGCTGTTTTACATGCCCATACCTGTATGCAGATATTAGAAGAGATGAGAAGTCACACAAGGCAGAGACGTTTGTATATTGTATCAATAATGGATACAGACATTAACGTTATTGATACTAATGCACAGTAATATGTTAAACCCATATAAGTTGTTTGGAAATGGTTACTAACTGCACTCGATTCTTGCATCGAAATACAAGTTATGGGTGCCAAACCAGGTGCAAATCCATTTTGCTGTAAATGCTTCAGAGCAGCTTCGAAATGCACACAAGCGTTTGTTGTGATGGTATTAATTGTGCCATCCCAGCAAATATCTGACAAATATAGTGAATTATGCTAGTGTAGATACTGCTCAGAGAAAAGCTCAGAGAGCTACATTTTATAAGGAAGTGAATTCAAAACAAGTGGTATCATTATAAAACTTTCATGTTTAATGAATAATATAAAATAAATAACTTTCAATGAATGATGTGCAACATATTAAAATGTATACTGTAAATGTAGTAGAATTTACGTTTATTATGCACTTATATGACCGTTGACCTACGTAACTGGTTCATACATGTATATTTAGGATATCATTTACCCCACCAACTTTAAGAATAGCTTGTGCACAAAACTTGTACTTAGCTGGTATGACTGAATATAGTTATAGTTTCCAGTAGCATACGGTCTAACTTTTCTTTTGATGCCAATTATATTTATTAAATAGCAACAATGACGAAGACATTGCATCATGTATCATCGTTACATATTGATGTTAACGATTTGTACAGTTTTTTGGACGTTCTCATTAATATTTATGAATATGCAAGTAATATAATTTACACAAAGTAAGTGCAAAGTTTGGTGTTTAACCTTCATTTTGGTACCATATTTGTTATTGTACACCTTAAATTGATAACCATATAAGGTGTTTTTCAAATAATGCATATATAATATGTACTTGGTTGCCCTTTAACCTAATTTAGAGAAATTAGGGCAAAATCTTAGGTGGCATGGGACAGTTTCTGAATACTCAGACATCAAATAGTACATATCCAGTGCATGTCACATTCTACTATATAATGCCATGGCTCGACACATTTTCCTCAGTTGGATGTAAGGGTTTAAGGACTGAGTTCCAGGCATTCTATTAACTCATATTGTGTTGCTAAACACCATGCCAGTTCAACCCCTGGCTTCAATCTTTATTTCTGATTCGTTCATACTTTCGGAGACTCGTTGGATCCTAACTTTAACCCTGCATTCAGCAGCCACCTATCTATAGAGGTTAATAAATTGTGTTAATTAGTTCGTATTTAGGGCAGATGACTGCTTAAAGCAAGGCGAAAGTAAAACAGAACGCTCCTATAGGAGCGTTCTGTTTTACTTTCATCTTGCTTTAGCAGCCACCTGTCTTAAACATAAAATACTTGATGTAATTAGTGGCCGTTATAGAGAGGTTTCACTGTATCAATTCTTTATTACTAATATTTCGAAGTAGTGAGTTTTTACTGTGACTTAATTCAGTAATTTCATATTGTTTATGTGTAAAAGCTATATATAAACAAGATGTGTGTATGAAACACTATGCCCCCGACTTCTGACACTGAAGGATGACCTTGACCTTTGATCTATGGACAAAGGAGTTAAACGCAACACATCGTCTTTGTGTGGCGAACATTTGTGCCAGGTTATTTTGAAAATTGAAATCCATTCACAAATAAAAAAAAAAGTTGGGACAAACGGAAGGACGGACGCCGTTGGGGGCATAATAATATATTCTTCATAAAGCTTAACATATCTTACAGATGTAATATTCTCCTCTATTTATTTCGGTCAAATATTAAATACAGAATATTACAAAACAGACGTTTTATCTATTTATTTTAAGTTCCTCGTCACAAAACAAAATATTCATAAATACATATAGCAATAAACGACATAGGCAAATGTCATATACCTAATAGCATTGTGTAACTTTAGTAGTTTTCTCCAGCTGTAAATATCATAGGAACAAATGCACAATTCTAGCAAAGCCCCTCTCACTGGTTACACAATAGGAGTATACTCCCTTGACGTTTTATACTAACCAGTAACACACACCCAACACAGCAGAATACTGCCATGTTATGTAGAATGCTTTAGTATGCAATACGTCTCCATCCCTTCAAAACATCATGTTTTCCATTAAATCAACGAGGAAACTCAGTGATTATTCGTCAAACTACCGACGTAACCAATATCACGTTAACCATGTACATGCTAGTCTCCAGCTGGCTCGCATTTGCAAACAGCTTGGATCCAGATCAGACGCCGAGTAACTCGGCGTCTCATCAGGATCCCAGCTGTTTAACAATCGGTCAATAGTTTCTCAAAAGCTTGATCGAAATGGAAGTAGTCGAAAGTGAATCAGATCCAAATTTTGATCAGATATTTTCTCCCAGCGGGGTTAAGGGTTATATTTCGAGTAAAGGAATTTTATTAAGTGCTTTGGATACGATGTTTTCTGGGACAAAAACAGCAGGAATCTTTGATTCGAGTTTGTGAAAATCAGTGATGTCAGAAAATGCCAAGGCTATGTAATGATTTATTCTAGAAGTAAACCAAAACTACGATACAGGACTTATTTGTACCAGGGTTCATAAACCAGGCAGATCGAGAAGTAGATTACATGGTCCTTTTCAAGACACATTGGGTCAGAATAGAAATCATCATGGCCAAATTGGACAAGTGTTTCGGAACAAACACTGGGGCCAGATTAGATAGCTCAGATGACATATTTCAACGACAAAGGGCAACTTAGATTTTTGAGGACACAGACTAACGACTAATATCAAGTAAGGCAGTTATTTGAGGACAGATTCTAAAGTTTAAGACGAATTAAATAGCCTTGCATGTATTTTAATATGCAAATGGTTAGGTCAATGAGATAGAAAAATGGACTGGGCAAGACCTAGTGACATCTTTTGGCATAAGCCAACATGTAGGTCACTCCCAGATGATGTCTTTAAAGCATAGACAAACGCTTTTGTCGAATTTCGGACGACATTATAAAACACAGAAAATTAGCTATGACCAGCTCAGATGGCCCCTGGGTGTCATTTATAGACACACGGTTACACCCAGTTTGAATTGTTTCTTGTGGACAATGGCAAATATGGTTAGGCCAAGACCAAAAGGTATTTTATGGCACTTTCAGAATTTATGTACATGTACTTCACAGCGGTAGGGGTTAAGTGCTCGTGTGGTACTTCACAGCGGTAGGGGTTAAGTGCTCGTGTGGTACTTCACAGCGGTAGGGGTTAAGTGCTCGTGTGGTACTTCACAACGGTAGGGGTTAAGTGCTCGTGTGGTACTTCACAGCGGTAGGGGTTAAGTGCTCGTGTGGTACTTCACAGCGGTAGGGGTTAAGTGCTCGTGTGGTACTTCACAGCGGTAGGGGTTAAGTGCTCGTGTGGCGGTTGTAAAAGTTGCCCTGCAATTTGTTCTCAGTGTTGTTATGTTTTCTGGTCCTTTGAGATCACCAGATCAATGTGTTTAGTTATTAAAATTTAATACTGTTCAAGTCGTTGCTATTGGGAATGAGCGGTCTTGCACTATAAATAACTGCTCATGAACAGACTCAATAAAATCGAGTCTGTAAGTTTATCTTTTCATAATGCTTCTGTTGCTTTCTCTTACTCTTACTTTCAGACTTTATGTACTTCACAACAACAGGTGCTAAGTGCTCTTGTGGCAGCCGCAAAAAGTCGCCCCCTACCTCATTCTCAGTGTTATTATATTTTTTAATCCTTCGGGGTGATCAGTTTCAATGCTTTTAGTTATGAAATTTGAATACCACTTATGCCGGTGTTATAGGGTATGAGCAGTGTTGCACTTTAAATAACTGCTCATTAATAGACTCATCGCTACCTTTGCTTTCAGAATGTATGTACTGTACACCTTTAAATATGTCTAAGTAGCACAGACTAAGTATCACAATTTGCAATATAAGATCAAACCATTCAGGTAAGTATAAAAGACTAATAAAATCGGAGAAATGAACCAATATTGCAGACAGGAGTAGCTTAGGCAAACAAACCATTGAGCACTCGACAGGGCATATGCAAAACGCTGAGTCTAGCTCAGAACACCAATACAGGGCACACACACATCTATGTCCGCAAAATCCATCGTATCCGGTCAGAAATGTTTGCTAATGTTTCTAGGGAACATCTTAACTTTTCTGCTATGCAAGGAACAAATCGCATTGTTTCTATGCACGAACTAATGCGATTATTTCGTGCATAGAAAACCCTCTGCCTGGACGTAGCGATATGACCGATATACTGTTAAAGCAACGTAAATCCCGATAAAAAATAAACCCAACCGAAATGGTTGGTAATGTCTGCTAAGGAATATCTTATCTTTTCTTTATTAATTGCAGATGCTCTCTAAGAGCCATCTAAAGTACACACCACCTATGTCCACAAAATCCATCGTATCCGGTCAGAAATGTTTGCTAATGTTTTCTAGGGAACGTCTTAACTTTTCTTCTATGCACTGAACAAATCACATTGTTTCTATGCACGAAATAATGCGATTATTTCGTGCATAGAAAACCCTCTGCCTGGACGTAGCGATATGACCGATATACTGTTAAAGCAACGTAAATCCCGATAAAAAACAAACCCAACCGAAATGGTTGGTAATGTCTGCTAAGGAATATCTTATCTTTTCTTTATTAATTGCAGATGTTCTCTAAGAACAATCTAAAGTACACCTAGTGGTTTATATTCCAAAATATAACTCGGCTATGTGTGTGTGTCTGTCTGTCTGTCTGTCTGTCTTTCTGTGTGGCTGTGTATGTATGTGTGCGCGCGTGTGTATGTTTGTGTATACATGTGCGTGTGTGGAAAAAAGTTATGCAGAAAGTTCCAACAGGAACTCTTGGCATTACTTTCGTCCTGCATTAGGCAGCTACTTGCTTCAAAAGACGCTAGTGTCTATCTAGTCACCCTTTGCTCCATAAACACACTATTTCTACTCCTTTCAAACAGAGTAGACCCGGAGCCGACTGATCAGGGTCTACTCTGTTTGTAAATATTTATGACCATGTTAATTCTAACATAAATATTGATGGAGCAAATGGTTAATTGATCGCTTTACTGTATGTATTTATTAGTTAGTTTACATAAACACATGATGTACTTAGTTTACATAAACACCCGTTGTAGTTAGTATATATAAACATCCGATATACTTCCATGTACCCAGGAGTGTATTACTGCATGACACGTGCTGTAAATATTGACTTTAGCTTCAAGAAACTATTGACTGAGTGTAAAACAGTTTGCATCCTGATGAGATGCCGAGTTACTGTTTGAAATACAAGTCAAGTCAAGTCGAGCTTGGCTGGATAGTTTTTATCATTTCACGCCTTTGCTTACAGAACAGGCATCTCCTGTAGGAGCTGTCTGACCTGGGCCTGACATTTGACAGCTTGGATCCAGATGAGACGGTGTTGACCCTCATCTAGGTACTCTCTAGTTATTGGCCTATACCGTATGCGAAGGACTTACGCAGAGCTATGGATAAACGTGCGTACTCGCAAGTACTAAACTCGTCATTTTGTCACCAAACCCTATGTTTGAGACGATTCTAAAGAGTGGTCACAACATAGAGCTTGGTGGAGAAATAAAGAAGTTATTTTTTAATTTTATTTTAATTCATGCATCTTATCTGGTCATCTGACCTTAGTGTCCTGCACTTAAAGGACTGGTTTAATATGGATACCTCGGAGACAATCAATATAATATTTTGTTTATTTCTCAAAAAGTGCAAATCGAGATCGGGTGGCTTATCAAAGAGACTCATTGTAGGTGACGTTTGATCACGATCTGCTCTATTTGCTTAAGAAATTAAAATAGATCTGACTCTACAGTTTCTACCAACACCTAAACACCACTTGTACATGTGGCATTATAAAACATCGCCAAATAAATATTCATAATGACATTATTTGTTACATAAACTATTCAACAGGGAAAAGGTTAAGGAGTACTAGATGTGTTTGTGAAACACTATATCCCCGATATGACCTTTGACCTTGATGTATGACATTGACCTTAATAAGTCACCCTTTAAATTGTTTGCCTCCATAAGTTGCACATGCATGCCAAGTTTAAAGTATATATAAAATAGATCTGATTCAACAGTTTCTGTGTGGGCAAATGTTTCCCGCTCTCATATGCCAACATAAAATGTATCTAATTTATATTTATGATGTCATTATTTCTTAAGTGACACAATCGGTTAAATTAAAAAGGAGTTAAGTCGAACAAAGTAAGACAAAGGGCGTATTGATATACTAAAATCTTCAATTATCCACTAAATCATATGTTGACACCACTCATTAAAATCAAATCGCCTCTGATAGACAAATCTAAATAATGGTCACCACATAGGGTTTGCTGGGTGGAGAAATAAAGAAGTTAATTTTTAGAAAAAGGTATGCATCTTATCTTGGCCTCTGGACGTAGCCAATTAGAGCTAACATTTTTCAAGCACAATTGCCTTCCATAGTCCACCACTATATAACTACATGGTTCGAAAAGCGTGCAACTAACGCATTACAATGCGTTTCGGTACCGGGACTCTCCATCAACCAAAACAGACATCCCCGATAATAAATGTATGCATGTGTGTGGCAATGTAAAAAACAACTTATAAAGTATTGTCTCTTTTTCATTTTGATACTACGTGACTGTATGTGTTTATAATCTAGATGTTATTTAGGATAGTTCTCATGTTTTTGCTTGTTATATGCAAAATGAGAAATAAAAGTACTTTGACTTGACTTATAGATATATTTATTTCGACATAGAATCACACATATAACAATGATTCAAACACATTATATAGAATCAGGTAAAACAAGTTATGGTATTCTTTAAAACGTACATGTAAACCATGAATGCATCCCATGAACAATGATAACACAATTAAGAGCAAACTCTTATTTCTATCATGGCTGTTAGTGTTGGTGGCATGTGCTATCACATGCATGTAGGTATTTATCACAGATGTTATCTCATAGAATTGTGTTCAACTGTTTTGATCTAAATCTTTTAATTCGAATAACACCAGACGCAAATAGCTATACGTAATCACAGAAGTTCTCACATTGCACAACAACAAAATACATCTATAAAATTCAATATTGAGCAGTACAATGAAAACAGTGTCATTAGACATCACCACAGTATCAGTCACATTGCAACATATAGAAATCAGCTTACTGGATATCAAACAGGAAGTTATTTTATCAAATTATCATAGGACTGATTACATGTACATTGTATAAAAATGAACTTAATATCACATTCAAGAAGAGTACGAAAACTAATATTATTATACTGCTGTAAATTATTACAAACAAATTTTCACATTGTGTAATGTTGAACGGCAAAATGGGGTCTACTTTAAAGCAAAATATTACAGGTAAAACATGCAATGGTTATTAAGAAACTATTATCCAAACCATGTAATAAAGCAGAAGCAAACATAGAATAAAGTAATGACTTGACGTAGTAGACTTGATCCTCTCACTTGATTTCGACGGGTCCAACCATATCATTACAGTAAACCCACTCTAAACCGGACGTTTAATTCAGTATAAATATCGGCATTGGAGACAGGCGGCAGCTTAATGCAGTGTGAAAGCAATGCAGAAAGTTTCTCTCCAAGATTTTGCACGACTTTCACCTGTCTAAAAGTGTCTAAATTCTGCTTTACTAAACTTCCGGTTTTAAGGGGTTTTACTATTTACATCTAAGATCCAAAGAGCTTGCAAGACACAAATAGCAGAGTTATCTTTACAGTAACAATAACTCAAAAATGTATGTAACGTACAGTTGATAAGACAAAAGTTCAGTGCAAACAAATGTGTCATACCATCACAGACACTGTGTCTGTGTGACTTATCTTTAACCCATTACCTCATAGGCTATTTTTAGACACAACCTATTTAATAAATCTACCGAAAAGGAGCATTTACTACAGAAAAGTAAAAACGTAAAATTGTGTAGTTTTGAAACCATTGTGGTAAATAGAGCATTTGCTCATATAGAGCAAATGCTCTATTTATCACAATTGTTTCAGGAAGTGACTTTTACAGAAGCGTCAAAAAGCGTGAGAATGGGGGAATGGTGAAGGAAATTGGTAACATGCATACATGTATAAAAGGTACGCTATAAAAGGTATACATTAATTTCGTCTTCAACAATACAATATGCATGTCCTACGTATGCTTAAGCCAATCCCCGTTGAATATTTAAATCATTTCACATCGCTATGTCAATAGTATTAACAGTAGAACACGCCTTAAGCGGTCATTCATTTACTGTACATAGGAGTTTTAACAAGCAGGCGGTTGCTTAATGCAGGGCAAAAGCAATGCACAAAGCTCCTTAGCATTACTTTTTACCTGCATAATGTTACCACCTGTCTTACAGATTCAGATTCATAATTATACCTATTACTGATGGTCGCTTAAGATAGGTTCTACTGTATGTAGATGAAACATGATGAACAGTCATATTGTACCAGTAAAGAGTTTCTAAAATTAAACGTGTAGGCCTTAGTCACACAGTCCCCACAGTAGCAGTCTGATATGTGTTTAGGCAGTCACGTGTTAACCTTCCCAACTGTTCCTTGGCTGACCACCATCGAGACTGTTCCTTGGCTGACCACCATCGAGACTGTTCCGTGGCTGACCACCATAGAGACTGTTCCTTGGCTGACCACTATCGAGACTGTTCCTTGGCTGACCGCCATCGAGACGACCTATGAGTACTCGGGATTCCGTTTTACCAAACTTAAAAAATCCCAATAATTGATTGATCCATTTGTCACAGAGCAAGCAGGTAATATAACATCTAATGTTTGATAACAGGGCCTATTTAGTAACCAAGTGTAAACATTTGCCAAATGACATTAAATGACACACAGAGTGAAGACACTCGCCAGTTGTCACTGTTTGCAAATGTCCCGCATGTCCCCCGCATGTCCCGTATGCCCCGCATTAAAAGGGTTAAAATCCCATTGTATATCAGGTGACCCTTTCCCTGTTCTATGTTTAGTTCCAAATTTCAATACCTGTTGAATATTCATGGACAAATAGTTATAACAAACTATGGAAGGTGGAACATTGTAGCAATTTTAGAAAGTAAAGAAACAGGTCTTTCAAATTAACTAGCAAACAGAGTAGACCCAGATCAGACGGCTCATATAGGAACCGTCTGATATGGGTCTACTTTTTTTCAAATGCATAAAATCTAGTTTATACGAAGGAAATTCGCGAAACAAGCAGAAGAATCACAATTTAGCGTGTATAATGTTCATGAACCACGTTACCATGAACTGAAAATAAGTAAGTACGACAAAACAAGAACAGAAAATATGGAAGAATTCCCCACGTTTCTTGGTTTAAGCGGATGATGTATCTCGGCTGAGACCATTCTGATGTCCAGATAAGCTTCTGCATATGATTAAATAGGAGGAGTCACTGAGGTGTCTTAATTTTCACTAGTTTTACTGAATGAACTTAACAAATATTCTAGAGCGAAATTAAAGTCATTTATCTCAAAGTTAGGTAGATCTACATATTCATGGAATCTTGTTGCTATTATTGATGTTATTATCCAAATTATAACTACATGTATATCTGAAATGTTATCTTTATATAGATTTCTTAATTACTGCCAAGTTGTACCTTACTTGTAATAATAGACAAAGTACTTATATGTACATAGCAATCAAACTTATTCAACTGTGTCTCCACATGTAACAAAATATGACTGAAAGATAAATACTATTATCAAACATTGTTCAATATTGCCATCTCTTGCATACACTTCCCAGTTTTTCATCGCACGATACAACGTTCCACCCACCCAGATGCCCAATGGCAACACAGTTGCCTATTCCATATATATGGCCCGGTCGGAAACGTGTGTAGCCTACTGGTCTCCCGCTTGTCCACTGATATGATGTCACGTTATAATAGTCTCCCAGACCGACCCAGAACTTATACTGGTGCTTTAGAGCGGCATCATTCACAACCTGAGTCACGAACCAATTATCGAATCTGTCGATGATGTCTGTCATTGTAGCTCCCATGGTCTGGCAGTTTTCCTCGCTGTCCTTCCATGTTCTCTCCTGGGTTATCACGAGGTAGCAATGTCGATCATACAGTTTCCATGGATCAAGACAAGGTTCTATAATAAAATAGAGGTCCAGATCTGGGTCCATGCTTATAAAACTTTTAGTTGAGTCTGAGTACGTTCTCAAGCTTTTGATTGGTCAGATTTGAGCCTCTGGCTCAAATCTGACCAATCAAAAGCTTGAAAACTCAAATCTGACCAATCAAAAGCTTGAGAACGAAACTCAGACTCAACTAAAAGCTTTATATTCGTATATTAAAACATGTTCACTACATGCAATTCCTTTATTTCTCCACCGAACCCTATGTTGTGACTACTCTTTAGAATCGTCTCGAAGGTTCGGTGGAGAAATGACGATTTTAATAATTGAGTACGTACCTTTATTTGTAGCTCTGATAGAAAATGCAAAATTTAAACACTTAGCGTTAGAATCACTTGAATATGACATTGTATCAATTGTTTAGAACTAGACTGAAAGTTTAATTTCAGAAATTATTTTACCCAAAGTTCGTTCTCGTTAACCCTTACTCCAAAAATACGCCTTTCTAAACAGAGTAGACCCAGATGAGAGGTCCCTAGTCTGACCAGGGTATGCCCTGTTTGCTTATGCTATGATATAGAAATGGTTCTTCAGTGTCTGCCATTGCCAAATATTCCTGTGCCCAGGTGATATTATAACAGTTAATCTACTTAATATTCATGGTGGCATTATTGCTTACCTAACGCCACCGCTCCCACAGAGGTGAAATAATCGTTTGAGATTCAACCTGTCAGTAGTGAGTAACAATTATCTCGATAATCGCGATGTTAAGGTTGCATTTGCAAACACTTTGAAACCAGAAGAAACGTCGAGTAACTCGGCGTCTCATCTGGATACAAGCTGTTTGACACTTCGTCAATATCTTCTTAAAATATTAGTCGAATCAAAGAAGTCATAAACGAACAGCTTGCAATATGAGCAGACATTAGTTTGCACAGGAGGTTAAGGGTAAGTGACATATTATTAGCACGATAAGTATGTCTAAGCATGTTCAATATCCCAGTAAGACATAACTAGAAATGTGTCCATAGGACACTGATGCCCCCCCCCCCCCCCCACTTCAGATTTTTTGTCACAGAAAGTAAAGGCCATAATCATGTATGCAACCACTGAAGCGATTTACATGGCTCGAACTTCATCAAGATATAATGGCCACACACATGTGTGTAAAGTAAAAAGCCCGGGCAATATATTTTTGAGTCATTTATGCAAATAAAGGACCGCAACTCCTAAAAAACTGAAGCGATGTACATGGCTTTCACACTTGACCAAGATATATTAGCCACAAACATATGTGTAAAGATTGGTGTGGATTGGACAAATACTTTTCAAGAAAGAGTCCGAACAATATATTTTAAAGTCAATTTTGCAAATAAAGGACCGCAACGCCTAAACGACTAAAACGATTTCACATGGCCATCAAACTTGACCAAGATATAAAGGCCACAAACATGTGTGTAAAGTTTTGTGAGACAAATACCTTCTAAGAAAGGGTCCGGACAATATTTTAAAGTCATTTTCACAAATAAGCAAATAAAGGACCACAGCTCCTAAACGACTAGAGCGATTTACTTGACCAAAATATAATGACCACGAACATGTGTGTAAAAGTTTGGTGTGGATTGGACAAATATTTTCTAAGAGAGAGCCAGAACAAATTCTTCTAGATGTGCGAACGACGTACTTGCGTACGTACGTAGGTACGGACGGACGGACGGACAAGGACAATCCTATATTCCACCACTATGTGGGGGCATAATATCCACCGGACAAAGGTGCCTGCTGAATGTACGGTATCTATGCGCTGGCATGCGTTTTGTTCGGAACTCGTGCGTTTTTTCTCCTCGACTTGTCCAGTTCGCATCCGTTGATGTCCGGTCGACCTGATTCGCGGCCGGACTACAACCTAATGTGCAACGGATCAACTTGAGGTGTTCCGGACAACGGCATTCGAAGAACGTCTTGTCAGTGTCAGTTTCTCATGCATTGCACTTTCGTTTTACCCGGTACTTGTCCTTTAATCGTACGGTGATGTCCGTTAATTAGCCGTTAATTTGTCTGAACATGCCCGATAAAGTGCGGTTTTTGTGCGTTGTATGCGCTCCATACACCAATCGCGAGAGCCTCGAGCAACAGTGGGGACGACTTTCATCACCGGATAACTTTCTGGCGCATTTGTTATTATCCGTATGACGTCCGTTTACGCTATCCGACAATGTGTGACAGATACTTAAGGTCGTGACAGATTGTCTTTTAAGATCACATGTTCCTAAACGAGCCTTAGAAAATGTCATTAAGCGAGCCTTGGCGAGCTTAATATTTTCTTGGTGAGTTTAGGAACATGTGATCTTAAAAGACAACGAGCATCAGATTCTTTTTCTCACATAACAAAAAAGTGTATTTTCGCCGTTTAAATGACATGTAAAAATCGGTTTCCATGATATGACGTCATATATGATGTATGACGTAATATAATTATGTTCTAAAGTGATCTTACACGTGCTACAGATAAGGGAATCTTAACCCGTTGTTCTAACTCTTAAATGAGGGAAGGTATGTGAGAATCAAAGTTTCTTACCTGTTTTAAGATAGTACAAATTCTTGTCAGTTGTTACTGTAACGTTGGTGTAAGGAAAGTCAGCCGGACTTCTGTTGTTTAATTCACATATTTTGTCAACCGAGGCGAATATGCATGAATTACATTCGTGCTCCTTCACACACAGCAAGCAACACTCACACGCAGATCTGGCAGGGTGCGTGGTGAAAGTATGTCCGAATGAAGACTTACTCAGTTTAGCAAACTCCTGTGTGGAAACAAGTTGAATAAGAATTAAAACAAGGAAGTCTCTTACATGTTTCATTATTTTCCAGCTTCTTCAAAGTCTCTGAAACAGGACTCATTTATATCTGCTTTGTAAAATCAATTTCTCGAAGTCATCTGTACCCCCTAGAAAAACGGTTTATTCCTACGTGAGAGCAACGTGTTGACCATAAAGACCAGAAACTATGTTCAATTAGTCATCAGTGATACGCTGTAACAGTTGACAGTTTATATTCTTTAGTCCGATGCTGCGTGCGTACCAAAGCAGTGGATGTAACAACACTAGTGCCAACTAACTGTCTGAGCAGTCCGATAGTTTGTCTCAGCTGGTATAGACCTCAATGTTCCCAGGTAGTTAGTCTCAATGTAGTGGTTTCAATGTATACTCGTATTAGAAGTACATGTATGAGTCATGCAGGAAACACCATATGCAAAACACACAGCCGCCCGAACAGCACCATCCTTATAATGTCCGCTCAAACACTGACCTGTATTTACTTGTTCTCCAACTTATTGGATGTCAAGTATTTTTTATCTTGATGAGAAAAGAGAACTACCATTTAGACATATAGTTGTACTTTATTTTCAACAATAGTCTAAAAGGTGTGGGCAAAATAATCTAGAGATTGAGTTTTTTCCACAGGGGCAACTTGCTATGTGGTTAGAGGAGCTCGGCCAATATAATATGACCGTACAGAACAGGGAAAATGTTAAAATGTAGGCTTAAGAAGGTTTAGGTGTATAGTAACATTCACTCTGTAAATGCAATCTGTCAGAAAGTAAAACTCTGACCTAATATCAAGCATAGAAATGATTGAGTACTCTTTGCAAACACATTGGCTGTACACATGGGAGTCAGTTCTAAGCGGATAATAATCCAGTTTTACATTACATGTATTAGGTATACTCTGAGTCACACTTTTTCAGATTGAATTTTCTTGGTAATTGTATAACATATGGTGATGAAAGTTTACATACAAAGTACATGAGCACTTGGCCTAAATGTGACGAGTGGTCGACATTGTGTTCCGAATTTCGCTAATGTGCATTTGTTTGCACAGGAAACCAGAGCAACTCATTGCTATCCCCGATTTTAATCTTCCTTAATACCTAACATCCGTCGAATAAAAACCCACATTACCTTGCAAGGCAACATAACGTTGGTCAGATACTATTCAGACGAAATCGTGCGTGTATATGTGTTCCTGTATGTGCGGACATGTGTGTGCACACCACGCGCACGCCCGCGTGCGTATATGTGTGTATCAGTTTAAGCAAATCTGGTTGTACTGCTGCAACCCAACCTTTCAGTCTTAAAATGTGAGAACAGTTACATAAAACTAACGGTTACTGCTAACTGGCCGCAGGGCTAAGGTAACCGAACACACCTGTTTGAAGAATCGTGCCGGGTATGTGCTATAAAAACCCAAATTATGCGATAGTCCCTTTGTTACTGATTACATGTACATACATTCGGCTAATCATACAGTCTGATTCACAACAAAAAATGATGAGGAACAACGGAAGGAAACAAACAAATCATCTGATGGACTACCGATATTTTAAAACATCACTATCTAACAAAATCATTTATGATACTATAGAAAATAGTTGATGGTAAATAAACAATGTGGGTGATATATTTCAAACTGAGTTTGGTCTCAGTAATGGCATTGCATCGATTGATCAAATACGATATTAATAAATTCATGTGTGATACCAAATGCAAAGAGGGTTGATATAAATCAGATGTTTGTTGTTGTTGTTTTTGCGGGGGTGGGTTGTTGGGATGTTGTTTATTGTTGTTGTTGCTGTTTTGTTTTGTTTTGGGGGGTTTATTTGTTTATTTTATCTTCGGGGTGTTTGTTTTTGTTGTATTTTCCGGGAGGTCCTGGACATTAATTAGTAGATACACAATTGCCTCTTAGCAATACCCCATTAAATTAAAACCCATGCGGTAATGGTTAAGTAAACATCCAATTAATTTTCGAATTTTGATAACCCAGTTTTGAAATATTTATAGCACTATCTCAAGTGCACCTGGAATCTTATTTAACTCTGGTATACCCAAACGCCAGTCCCATTTTTAAATTTCGGTAGCTCCTCCTTGAAGGTACATGAAATGGCTAAGCTAAGCTTGGATGACACAGGCAAACGATCAAAGAACGGTGTTTCCTTGAGGACTGGGCCAAGCCATAGATTCTCGGGGTCATGGGAATCATCTAGGTCAAGCTTGGATTACTTCATTTGGGGATTTTAGGTCAAACTGGAGCGGCATCTTGAGGACACAGATAAAACAACCAGGTCCATATTCACTAATAGTTTGAGTCGAAGCATTAGACCCAGACACAAACCTATAAATTTAGATATTGGTATTAGTGCATCGTCCTTTAAATTACGTGTTTAAAATTTACTCTACAGACATAACTGTAACTAAATGGCTTCATTTGCAGGTTTTAAATAGCCGTGTGTTGTTGTTTTTTTTAAAAAAAAAAAGTATAGTAACATGAGATAAAAATGTAAACTTACAACAACATTTAAACTTTGTTTTCATCATAAGTCTCAAATTTGGAAAGGTATATTTTTGCCCCTGGCTGTCTTTGCTACACCCAAGTTATGTTATGAACAGTTTCCACACACTGATCCAAATAAAGCACACGATGTGCTCCAAACCCAGCTGTACAACTAGTGTAACAAATCAGCTGTACAACTAGTGTAACAAACCAGCTGTACAACTAGTGTAACAAATCGATGGACCCTTTCCTTCCCATAAACGATTCATACACTTGCAAACAGAGTAGACCCAAATCAGACGGCTCCTGTAGGAGATGTCTTATCAGGGCCTGCTCTGTTTGCTAAATGGATTTTAAACATTTGTTTCTTACTTTCTAAAATCGCGACAATGTTTTACCTTTTGTACTTCGTTATAACTATTTTGACCAAGAATATTCAATAGGTATTGAAATTTGGACTAAATATTAAACAGGGAAAGGGTACAACTAGAGACTGATTTATGTAATCGGAAATAGAAACTTATTGTAAAAAGCCAGCATGAGAGAATGTTGAAGAAACTATTCTAAATTATTTTGACAATATGTCAAACATTAAACAAGATAAATCACAGGTAACTCTTGCGCAAGCAAAGCATACTTCAGCTCTAACATATTGTAACAAACTTTTATGGTTTTAGAACGATTCCGAAATGCATAAGCGCCTTAAAATCGATGATATCAAAGAACATGCATGACTGAACATTCATAGGAGATTGTGAGCAATGCCGATAGTAGGCAGTATGCTTTCGATAGGTTGATAATGAATTCGACGATCAGAAAAATCATATCAACCCTTTCCCTATTAAATATTCGTGTAAGAAATTATGACATCATGCATATTTATCAGATGAAGATATATAACGTAAACTTGTCAAGGATTTTGTTTCTTTAACAAAAACTGTAGAATCAGACCTATATCATGTAAAATCCAAACAGAGCAGGCCCTGATTAAACAGCTCCTCTAGGGGCCGTCTGATCTGGGTCTACTTTGTTTGCAAATGCGCAAAAATGCTTTTATATGAAGGAAAGAGTTTATGGGCTAGATAGTATTCGCATGTTCGTTGCTTTCTACTTGACGATGAAGTGTTGGTGTTTTATACCATAGACGCATGGAGGACGCAGACACTAGTAGGATCAGTAATGGCATAGTTAATCATTTCGCTGCCAAACTCTGTCGTCTGCTAACTTTGTCGTCTGCTACAAATTTTCATTCTTTTGATTTTCTTCATTTCTGTTTCAAAAACATAGTAACAGTAACAAACAGTTTGGATCCTGATGAGACGCCGAGTTACTCGGCGTCTCATCTGGATCCAAACTGTTTGCATAGGTAATCACAGATCCGGCATTGGCAGCGAAAGGGTTAATCATTCACTGGACTGTAAAAACACCATCGAAGATGAACTTTGTTATCAAAATATCCGTTATACTGTGAGTTAAGAGAAAGACATATCTTCCAGTAACTATAGTAAATAAATAACGATGTATATATGTAAGCCATTTGTGTCCAGTGACCATTAACCCTCTTCTCGATAAATACGTCTGTCTACGCCTCCGCAGAGCATCTGATCAGGGTCTGCTATGCTTGCATATGATATAATATACATCTAATTATACAGTGTCTGCCAAGGCCAAAAGAAATCCTGTGTTCATTTGCCATTACAGTAAAACCTCTCTATAATGGCCACTAAATTATGTTAATTAGTTGGTATTTAGGGCAGGTGGTTGCTTAAAGCAAGGTGAAAGTAAAACAGAACGCTCCTATAGGAGCGTTCTGTTTTACTTTCATATTGCTTTAAGCAGCTACCTGCCTTTAACACAAAATACCTGATGTAATTTAGTGGCCGTTATAGAGAGGTTTTACTGTGTACAAATTAATGTAATTAATATTCATGACGTCATTATTTCTGACATGCATATCCACGGCGTTAAGGGTTTAAAAGGACATAAGCAAATAGTGTAGACCCAGATCAGAGGAGTGAAATAGCCGCTGATAAGGGTCTGCATTGTTTGTTGAACCCATCAATGGAAATAGCTTATTCCAGTATATATTATGTTTGTTTGAGGTGACCCCTCCACGTGAAAAGTGGCCGGATTCCAGAGTAATATCTGGACGAGATATTCTTAGATATTATTAGAATGAATGGGAATGGTGGTCAAGTACAAAACAGAATGCTGTAATGTTTATATAAGCATGGATATCAGACAAGGAATGTATATTTACATATATATTCATGACTATACATATATATACTTAAACCTGCTATGGGATCACATTTTAAATTTTATAATTTATATTATATAGTGTAGTTGTAATATATTTTGCAAAGGCAGGATGCAATTCAGCGATAAAATATTTGAGTTTGAAGCTGATACCGGTTGGACGTAATTATGTTCATTCCGCTGTTGAAGCTCTTTGGGCGCCAAATAATTTTCGTCTGCAAAATGTTTTAATACTGTGGTCTTCTTCACGGTGGAATTTCCATCATTGTTTTTCTTTAAAACCTAAGTGGTGTGTGAAACAGTTTTGGTCCAGATGAGACGCCGAGTTACTCGGCAAAGGTAATCACATATATGCCCATTGCATCAGGCCTTGTTTGTTGCTTTCCGGTGTCTTCGGTGGTAAAAGAGGGAGGAGGTGTTGCTCTTTATGTCTCTCTCTCTTCTCTTCTCTCTCTCTCTCTCTCTCTCTCTCTCTCTCTCTCTCTCTCTCTCTCCCTCTCTCCCCTCTCTCTCTCATCTCTCTCCTCTCTCTCTCTGTTATGTCTTCGCAATTTCTCTCTCTCTCTCTCTCTCTCTCTCTCTCTCTCTCTCTCTCTCTCTCTCCCTCTGTTATTTCTTCGCAATTTATCAAATATTGATACAATTAGTCGAGTAAATCTTAGAGCTAATTGCAAACAGCAATTATATGATAAAAGGCTATGAAAACTTAATGGAAACATAAAACAATGCCTAAGTGCCCAAAGTAGATAGTTTGATTTTTTTCTGATTTTGACATGCATTTATACACACGTGATAAAGATGATAAAGTTATTATTAATAAATGAGCGTTTACCTCATGAAATTGCTGCTTTCTTCTGTCTGGGTATAAATTGTTTCGTTCTCTTATTTTTCTCTTTCATGCTTTTTAAATTGTAACCCTTTCCCTCATATAAACGCCTTTTCACCCATTTGCAAACAGAGTAGACCCAAATCAGACGGCTCCAATATGAGCCGTCTAATTAGTGTCTGCCTTGTATGCTCTTGACATGATATATATCTGATTCTACAATTTTTGTCCAATCAAGAAATTCCCTTAAAAAGATTACTTACTTACTTACTTAATCCTCTTCACGCTAATTTGCGCAATAGAGCTTTCTCTAGTGTTGGTTTCTATAGCGGGTTTGGTTTTTACGTGACGGGGTTGCTAGCCCTATGCACAACCCTACTCCTTTCGCATCCGGGCTTGGGACAAGTTTACATTATAATAAGAATGAATTCAGCTCATATATATTACCATGATGTCATTCTGTCTTGCATGAATATTGAATAGGAAAAGGGATATCCAGTATTAGTAAAGTGAGACCATAAACGTTATGTCTCTACTAGCTTTTTCACTGTAGAAGTCGCCGGGTTTACAGGGCTTCCTGTAATGGGCGAATATGTGATTACCTTTGCAATCAGTTTGGATCCTGATTAGAGTAGCTTGGCGCCTCATCAGGATCCAAACTGTCTGACACATTATATACGTTTAAGAGACGAAATTGGAGAAAAGTTCACTCTAAAACTTAAAGCAGATGACATTGTTTACAGACGAAACTTATTTTGTGGCAAAAGAGTAAATGGCAGCGGTTTTGTAAAACATAAACTCTTCTGCGGTACGGAAGGTCGTGGGTTCGATCCCCGGCCGCGACAGACCAAAATTCGTTAAAAGTTGGTACTAGTAGCTCCCCTGTCTACGCTCGACATTAAAGGGGTAGTTCTAGGACTGGTCGGCCCGGTGTCAGGATAATGCGACTGGGTTTCAGTTTTTGGGCAGCTTTTTAGATTACCCTGCCATTATTTAGCCAAACAAATGTTTGTTCACAGACTTTTTCGATACTGCAGTGGGACAGAGAGGCAATCCAGTGGTTTCATACCGGATAGTTTTAACATTCTACATACGTACAAACTTCTCACGTATATAAACTACTTTATGGAAACTTATATTTAAAGTATATGTGGAAAGCGGTGTTAAACAGGCATGTTCTTAAACCTGCATATGACTCACGTATTGTGCGTATTAGTGCCATCTTACCTCCTGACAGCTTCAGTGATATATTTCCAGATATGGGTTCCGCTTATTTTTGGCGCTGTGCTCGCCTAAACCCATATAGTCTGCCGTTATGTTTCAGTGCTATGTATATATTTACGAAACTCATGTCAGCAAAATTTCCTGAATGCTGCAGCCTATGCTCTACCTCAGTTGAGAATGTTGTTATTCACAATATATTTCAGTGTTCGGTCAATGAACACCTGCGTATTAGCCTCTATAGGAAACTTATAGGACTCATGGGTATAGATAGATATTGACTATACATTTTGCAAACGTCTGAAGTCCAGCTTTTGAAACTTTTTTGCTGTAGTTTTCTTTCAAACAGTAAGATGGTCATCGGGTGTCTAAAGTTACTACACGCAATGATATTGCGATAAGGTCTATCTTCTTTTTTTCTTGTGAATACAGTCCGTTTATTATCAACCCTTAATGGGACATCAATGGGTCTTGTATTTCGTTTCGGCAAGATTCATGAACCTGTGAATATGTATTTTATTATCCTTCCTAACGAATGTCTATGTATTATTGATGTATCTTGCATTTCATTTCGGTAAGATTCATTATGATAGCATAGCCTTCGTTGTCAGTAGTATTTAATGTAATGTTATTGATAGTGATAGTAATGTTAATGACAATAATGATGCTGGTGATAATGATATTATCAACAATGATCGTATAGTTGCTGTCGTCGTCATAATTGTTATTAGTTCCAACTTATTTAATGCCAGGCTATTCTCATCTTAGGATCCATTATTATCTTATTATTGCGTTATATGTAATTGCATATTGATCTGTTATGAACATGTATTTCATGTATTGTATATTGTAAACTTTGTTCTGTCAACCTGTATATCATGCCTTGTTTTGTTCAAGTGTGGTTTCCCCATGTGTATGTGATTTTCTTATATGTGTATATGTAGCTCTCCATGAATGGAGGTAATAAAGATCTACTACTATAACTTGTCTCATGAGGGTACAGTCTGTAAATAACTGAAATACTGTTGGTCGGACGTTAAACCCAACTCACTCACTCACTCATCCACTCTTCTGATGATGTTTCCTACATGTCACCCAATCCAGCCGTCGTGCCCAGTCCTTACAAAACGCACGTACGTCCTTCTATCTCGCAAAGTCCTGAGAAATGTAATAAATAAGAAACACTCAAAATAACAGTTTCCAAGTGACTCTGTACATTCGTTGACAACAGAACTAACACCTAGTAGACCGGGCAGAACTAAGCCTTAGTATACTGGCCATATGCTTGTCTTGACGACCCTTTCCCTCATACAAAAAGCCTTTTCGCGCCTTTGCAAACAAAGTAGATGCAGATTGGTATGCTCTTTTTGCTTATCAAATTATAATAGCTCTAACGCTATGGTTTCTACCAATACCAAGTAGTTCTGTGTGCATATGACATTATAAAAGTCAGTGAATGAATATTCAAGGTGTGATTCATTCTTACAAGACTATGCAAACGAGAAACACTTTACTAGATAATGATGCAGTTGTATGTGGCAAACAGGTTATACCCAGATCACGGTCTCTTCTGTTTGTATATGAAATTATGAATTGATTCTATAGTGTTCGTCATGGTATAAACATTCATAATGCGGTTATAAAAACAGCTTACTTACATGAATATTTATCAGGCTAATTGTTAATCCATTGTCTCATCATTAAACGTCAACAGGTAACTATTCAAAATTTAAAAAACAAAACTACAGTAAAACCTCGATTATCCGAACACTAAAATACGTATTATTATCGATCTTTAAGACAGGTGGCAGCTTAATGCATGGTGAAAGTCATGCAGAAAGCTCCTCTAGGAGCTTTCTGCATGACTTTCATCATGCATTAAGCAGCCACATGCCTAAAAGGGTCTAAATTCGTTTATAATGAAAATTCGAATAATCGAGGTTTTACTGTATTCGAAATGTCATCATTTCTCACATGAATATTCAACAGATAACGAGCTAATCACTCACGGCTAGAATGTACTCTAATCACTCACGGCTAGAATGTACTCTAATCACTCACGGCTAGAATGTACTCTAATCACTCACGGCTAGAATGTACTCTAATCACTCACGGCTAGAATGTACTCTACCAGTTG
Source organism: Azorinus chamasolen (assembly GCA_963576725.1). NCBI lineage: Eukaryota > Metazoa > Mollusca > Bivalvia > Cardiida > Solecurtidae > Azorinus > Azorinus chamasolen. Next base: position 35,203,820 of record OY755246.1, on the reverse strand, counting down.
TCTTTCTAGCGAGCTAATCACTCACGGCTAGAATGTACTCTACCAGTTGTCTTTCTAGCGAGCTGCAAAGTTAATCACCAATTTACAATTTTACAATGTTCGTCAGATAAAACAGTACAGTAAAACCTCTCTTAAGTGACCATCAAAAAGATGTCTAATTATGGGCATGGGCAGGTGGTAACTTAATATAGGTCAAAAGTAATGTAAAAAGCTCCTATAGGAGCTTTCTGCATTACTTGTGCCCTGCATTAAGCAAACATCAGCTTTTTAAAGCTCTTATAATCAATACATGAATGGCCGCTTAAGACATATTCTATTGTACACAGTTATTATGAAAATCCAGGTTCCGTTTTCACCCCTTATCCAGTTGTAAATAAATGTCGGCCTAAGTTTGGCCAGTGTATTTTTGACTACTTCTGATTCTATCAAACTATCTAGAACCTATTGACCGGGTTTCAAACAACTGGGAGTGTAACTCGGCGCCTCATCTGAATCAAGGCAGTTTGCAAGTACGAGCCAATGCGCTGATAGCAGAATTAGGGTTAATAAGTGGGATTATCCCGGGTATATCTTATCAGCGAATGTCATTCAAAACCTTGAAAGAATATTATAACAACATTACTGTTGTAAAGAGATAAGAGCAGTCTAGTTTCTGTAAGAGTGCTATTTATCATTATCTACTGGGGGATTTCACGATCAGTTCCTAAGATATGCCGCTAAACCCTCGTTATATCTCGTCTAATACTACAATTCCTCGTGAAAAATAGTGAGTAAGTGTGCGTTGTGAGTACTGAACTCTTAACCTGCTCGTCAAAAATGCAATCTACACAGGCTATGTCAACTGTATAATCAAGTAGTAGTCGTTGCTCATAGTGTTATATTGAACGTATTGGCCGGGTGACTAACTTTTCTCGGCGTCTCACCAGGATTCAAACTGCTTACAAATGACAGCAGCCAGGTCGCTATTGGCGTAATGAAGGTGAATGCTTTAGGCGTTAAGTAATTATCGTCTGCAAATATTAAGTTCCAGGGCGGATGTTCCTTCAATTTCATCTAAAACAATAATTGGAGTATCAAACAGTCTGGACCCAGACGAGACGCCTAGTTACTCGTCGTCTCATCTGGATCCAAACTGTTTGCAATGGCTATCACATGTTTGCCCATACAGCAAGTTATGGGAGTTTAAATTCAGGGATGTAGTGTGTTCGCTAACCATAATTTTCTCCCTCTGCATCTAACAAAAATTACAATTTATAGGCCATGGTTGGTTATTTTAGCAAGGTGCGTATGTCGCCCCTTGCTATTGTTAGGCCAGTTTAGAAAATCTCTGTGCGTTGAAGGGAACGCCAAATAGCTTTGAAGAAATAGTTCTTCTGTGTTCGCACATATATGACTTCTACTGATCTTGTTCACAGTGGATATTTCGTTAAAGGTAAGTGGTAGGGCAGTATCTGATTTGTTATGAACAGTTTTTCTGAGATTTGCTGTGAGAACAATTTTGCGGAAGAATCTGCTTTATTGTCCACGGATAGAGCAAACGACTTATCTGTGGCTTTGTATATACAGGATTATCTGCCTTTTTTGTTTAATTTGATTATTTTGTTGTGTATTAAAGTTAATTCACTTTTAAACTTCATTTTATTTGTTTTAAAAAAATTGTTTATAAAATTTAGTACTGTATATATATTTAAATATGTGAGGTGATTGGGCATTCTAGTTATAAAGCCTCTAGTAAGAAATATTGACATCATGAATATGAATTAGTTGAAATTTATAATGGCTTTATAACGGCATTTTAACAAAGGACATATCTGACCGTGACACAAACTATAGAACCATATTTATATCATTTCATAGGCAATCAGAGCAGACCCTGACCAGACGCTTCATACGGGAGACGTCTGAACTGGGTCTAGTCTGTTTGCAAATGAATGAAAATGCGTTTATATGAAGGAATGGGTTAATGCAGGACGGTATTCATGCAGGAAGCTTGCTTAAGAGCTTTCTGTATGACTTTCACTCAGCATTGAGTTGCCACCTGTCTTACATGCTTCCGGTTTAGAAGGGTTTTACTGTATATTGGCCACCTTGTGATTTTAACGTAGTTTCTCAAAAGCTTAATCAAATCGGACGTGGTCAAAGTTGCACGAGATCCAAATTTGACCAGCCATTATTGTTTAATCCTTTCCCTCATATTGACGCTTTTTAATTGACCCATTCCCCTATTATTGATGCCTTTTGGTCATTCCCTCATATTGAAGCATTTAATGCCTCTGTAAAAGTCACTTTAAGCAGAAATACAACTATTAGCTTTGGCGATGACTTTCTAATTTGCTAACCGAGAACTATGCGGCAGGTGGATAGTTCTAACCAGGTGGTCCTTTTCGCACGAACCAATGTATTTTGATTACTTACTTACTTACATGTTTAGAAAACATAAAATTTTCACACAGCCGCTCTTCAGTAGAGTTGTAAGAGACTATATATACATTTTTAAAACTAACACTTCGTATATAAACTTTAAAAACTTTGATGACTTGCAGTGTAAGGAAAAACCCTGGGATCTTCTTCCACCTGTTATTTGCTGGACGTCGCGATATTGACTGAAATATAAGCTGGACGTCGCTATATTGACTGAAATATTAGCTAGACGTCGCAATATTGACGAAAATATTAGCTGGACGTCGCGATATTAACGAAAATATTAGCTGGACGTCGCGATATTAACGAAAATATTAGCCGGACGTCGCGATATTGATTGAAATATTAACTGGACGTCGCGATATTGACTGAAATATTGTTTAAGTGACGTAAAACCCCGATACGAACAATCAAACAAACAAAAACATATGGACAAACCCAACAAAACATACGGACAAACCATAAAAACATATGGTCAAACCAAACAAAACATACGGACAAACCCAACAAAACATATGGGCAAACCCAACACAACATATGGGTAAACCAAAACATACGGACAAACCCAACAAAACATACTGACAAACCCAACAAAACATACGGACAAACCCAACAAAACATACGGAACAACCCAACAAAACATATGGGCAAACCCAACAATGCACATGGACAAACCCAACAAAACATACGGACAAACCCAACAAAACATATGGACAAACCCAACAATACACACGGACCAACCCGACAAAACATACGGACAAACCCAACAAAACATACTGACAAAACCAACAAAACATATGGACAAACCCAACAGAACATATGGACAAACCAAAACATACGGACAAACCCAATAAAACATACGGACAAACACAACAAAACATATGGACAAACCCAACAAAACGTACGGACAAACCCAACAAAACATACGGACAAACCCAACAAAACATACGGACACACCCAACAAAACATACGGACAAACCCAACAAAATATACTGACAAACCAAACAAAACATACGGACAAATCGAACAAAACATACGGACAAACACAACAAAACGTATGGACAAATCCAACAAAGTAGACGGACAAACCCAACAAAACATACGGATAAACCCATCAAAACATACAGACAAACCCATAAAACATACGGACAAACCCAACAAAACATGGACAAACCCAACAAAACATATGGACAAACCCAACAATGCACATTGACAAACCCAACAAAACATACGGACAACCCCAACAAAACATACGGACAAACCAAAGAAAACATACGGACAAAACTAAAAACAAATACGGACAAACCAAACAAAACATATGGACAAACACAACAAAACATACGGACACACCCAACAAAACATACGGACAAACCAAACAAAACATACGGACAAACCAAACAAACATGTGGTCAAAATAGTTTTTAAAAAAGCAATCTAGAAGTTCAAAAAAATAATTTGTTAAATTCGTATTTCCGCAGATTAGATTTTTTTAAATCTATTATATACAGTAGAACCCCTCTAATGCGACCACTTAATAAATACACATGGTTGTCTTTATAAGCAGGTGGTTGCTTAATGCAGGGCAAACGTAATGCAGAAAGCTCCTCTATTAGCTTTCTGCATTACTTTTGTCCTGCATTAAGCTACCACCTGCATCTAGCACCTATAATTATAACTCTTTTAAGTGGTCGCATTAGGGGGATTTTACTGTATGTGGAGTGTCAATTCATAAAACTATATATTTCGAATTTAGACAACTCGAACTCCGGGATTACTCGAAATAAAAGTTCGGTCCTTCCAAAATTTAAAATACAGATTTGTTCTAAAATGTATCACTATGCATATCTAGATACACATGTTACAGATTCAGGCAGGTCGTAAGTAATGCTGAAAACTTCCACAGGAGCTTTCAGCATTGCATTAGACCTGCATTAAGCTATGTACGTAAGAAAGTGTTCAGATTGGAAATTGGATGACACGAACCACTGTTTTTTCGAAGTAAATTGTATGGTCCCTTGAAGTTCGATATATCCAAGTTTATCTGTATATGTTTTACTGACCATGCTTTTGTGAATTTTGTGTTAACCCTTACCCCGCTGTGTGAAAAAAATGGATCTGGTGCTACTATTGACCGAGTGTCAAATAACTTGGATCATGATGAGACATAGAGTTATTCGGCATCTCATCTCGACCCGAATCGTTCGCAAATGCGAGTCCGATCGCTAATATCTCGAACAATAACTGCTAAAAAACTGATTAGTAACTGATTATGCAGACGTTTAAAATGCTAAGAAAATCTTTTTTTTAAAATAGTACAGTTGTTCCTCCCAAATGTGCAAACTAAATGAATAAATAAACGGTAAACCTCCTCTAAAGTGAATGATATATAATTAAAGTTGTTATTTAAAGGGGATGTCCCTACATTTGAGGCGTTTCATAAACACTTAAAATATACAAAACTCATTTATTTATATGCTGAAAAGTAGTATATCGCAAAAAGCCCCATCCAATTACCGTTTATAATGACAAAACATCCATGTGTTTGATATCGCCGATCCCGGTTTTACTACCCGAAGTTTCAGTTTAATTCGGGTTGGGTTTTAGTTTCGTAACTGTTCGCCCTATTCGCGATTCTCCGACCACTTCCGAGAAAGCTATTACGTAAACAATGGAGGGATCGGGTGATCATCGGCAAAACGCGGAAGAATTTGACGGAAAAGGCCGATAATATTGTGTTGTAGAACAAAAAATATCAGTATTGATGAAATCGGTTTATTTGTATCACAGGGGCATTTTTCGATATAAGTTCAAATTGGGAACCTTCATAATAATGATAGAGCATAACAAATACCAAGTTTTATGATATTATTGAAAATATGCGATCATTGTATGGACTTCCTCTTTAATACAGGAAGAAAGCAACATAGAAAACTCCAAGTGGAGCTTTTTTTCGTAACGTACGTCCTGTAGTAAGCCACCATCTGTCTTTAAGGTCCATAATTACCTCGTATTGCTTCTTTACTGTACATAGTCGTTCCATGCAAAAACTAATATAAAACTACCTGTCATGAGGCACTAAAATTAGTTTTCTCTTGAATGATTATTGGAGAGGGGATTCAGTACAACGTCTCCTGAAAATAAATGATTAGTTGATTTCAGTAGTCACTGACCTTTTCAGCGCAGTTAAGGGGACTAAAACGTGATGAATTGTCCACTGCAATGTAGGGAAAGCCAGGCGAATCCTCTTTGGCGTTGTTAATGAAGCAGGACTTATCGTCATAAGACACACACACACAACCGCAATATACCCATGGATCATTGCTAATGGGCGATACGATAATCGAACAATCGAAAAGGCATTTCCTTCTGTTTTCGATCATTATCTCCTTACTTGCTCTATCTGTCTCTCTGTCTCTATCTCTATCTTTCTATCTCTCTGTCTCTCTCTGTGTATCTCTCTGTCTCTCTCTCTGTGTCTCTGTGCCTCTATCTCTCTCTCTCCGTCTCTCTCTCTCTGTCTCTCTCTGTCTCTCTCTCTATCGTCGTGTCTCTGTCTGTCTGCCTCAGTCTGTGTGTGTATCTTTCTCTTTCTCTCTCGTTCTCTCTCTCTCTCTCTCTCTCTCTCTCTCTTCTCTCTCTCTCTCTCTCTCTCTCTCTCTCTCTCTCTTTGTGTTCGTGTGTTTCTGTCTCTATGTCTCTCTGTCTCTGTCTCTGTCTCTGATTTTTCTCTCTATCTATCACTATATTTGTAAGTGTCTCTCTCTATCCCTTTATATCTCTCTTTAACTGTCTATGTCTCTGTGTGTGTGTGTGTGTGTCTCTCTCTCTCTCTCTCTCTCTCTCTCTCTCTCTCTCTCTATATATATATATATATATATATATATATATATATATATATATATATATATATATATATATATATATATATATATAAACACAACAAATACACAAGAAAAACAACAAGCACCCCCAAGAAAAAAACTCAAAACTAAACAAACACAAAAAAACAACAAAAACCCCACACAATTAAAACCTCGCTAACTCGAATTTTTAGTATGACTGCTTATAATGCAGGATTAAAGTAATGACTAATCTTGCATTAAACAGCCACCTACGAGTTAAACGCCAGTAACGATATTTGTTTGAGAGTTCGAGTTGTCGAAATGTTACTGTATCGCATGCATGAAAGCTTTTACTAGATCAGAAAAATATATATACATGTAATCGGATAGAAAGAAATTGTTACAGGAAGTGCGAGTCAATCGGAGTCCCTCATCGATGTCCGCTGATCGATGTGGGAGCAGACAAAATTCCCGTGAACAACAAATTCACGTTTATATGTACCATGTGTATTTCCCCTCTCGCAAATATCATCGTTATATAAGTTTTATATTCATCACATTATCATAATGTATTCGTGCATACACTGTCTTGAGTAATTTACGACGAATGCCAATCACATAAACAGTAAAACACCTCTAAACTGGATTTTTAGATCTATATTTTTAGGCAAGTGACTGAAATATTATTTAGGAGCTTTCTGCAGTATTTTCATCCTGCATTACGCTGTCATTTGTTTTAAAGCGATTGTCGCTGCTTGCAACGCGTTTGACAAATGTCTAAATTTTCACAAATCATTTTTATATGCTGAACAAAAGTATATCGCAAGAAAACAAATCAAATAGACGCTGAAAAAGACAAAACTTCCATATGTCTGATATCGAAAACTTGATGTTATTCGCTTATGTATAGTTTTAGTCTCGTAGCTGTTCGACATGGGCCCCTATAATGTTTGTTGTCCAACAAAACATATTTGTAAGTATCGCCGAAAACGCTTTATTTTGTATCACATGGGCATTATCCAATATCTATAAACCCAGTTTTCATAAGATTATTGAACATGACAAGTACAGTAAAAACCTCTCTATAACGACCAGTAAATTGTGAGAATTAGTTGGTTTTTAGGACAGGTGGCTGCTTAAAGCAAGGTGAAAGTAAAACAGAACGCTCCTATAGGAGCGTTCTGTTTTACTTTCACTTGATTTAAACAGCCACCTGTCCTAAATACCAATTAGGCCTAATGAACACAATTTAGTTGCCGTTATAGAGAGGTTTTACTATACACCTTTTAAATTCTTTGCAAGCAGAGTGAACTCGGATCAGACAGCTCCTGTATTAATTGTCAGATCAGGGTCTGCTCTGTTTGCTTATGGTATAAAATAGATTCTACAGATAATATAGATTGTAAAGTTTCTGCCATAGCGATTTCTGTTTTACCTGATGAATATTCATGCAAGAAATAATGATAGGGTGAATATTAATTATAATATTGTTTTGTTTGTATGAATATTACTCATATTATTGTTTTAATTGTGTGAATATTAGTAAAATCTGTTATATTATTGTTTTATCATGACATATAAAACGAAATAAAATGTGTTCATGCCAAAAACTGTAGAATCAGCTCTTCATGTAAACTCTATGTGCAATAAGAGCAGACCCTGACAAGATGACTCCTACAGGAGCTGTATGAGTTGGGTCCACTCTGTATGCAAAAAACATAAATTTCCACAGATCAAAAAAACATACTTTTATTACACACGCACGCACGCACGCTCGCGCGGTAAAGCGTGTCCTTCTTTGTCAGGTTTTCATATAAAGTTAGAATAAATCAACGTATTATTTATTTAAATGTACATACATGTATTACACATGTACGATTACATATACATGTGTTCCTTCCCGGAAGTGCTGTCAAAAACTCCCCACGTCTTTCTCGATAAGATGGGCCTATATACAGACGTGATACGAACTTACCTGTCATCGGGACCATTGACACTTTCAATGCGGTAAACAAGCGTAATGGTACAGTAAGAACCCCTAAACCGACTGTAAATTGCCGGTCTATAAAACAGATGGCAGCTTAATGCAAGGTGAAAGTCATGCAAAAAGCTCCTGGTGGAGCTTTATGTATGACTCATCTTGCATTAAGCAGCCATCAGCCTAAAAAGGCCTTAACCCATTCCCTCATTGGCTATGTTTAGATTCAATCAATTTAAATAAATCCAACCGAAATGCAGCATTAACTAGAGAATAGAAGTTTTGTAGTTTGAAATCAGTGTGATAAATAGAGCATTTGCTCCTATAGGAGCAAATGCTCTATTTATCACAATGGTTTCATCATGTGATTTTTACAGAGGCATAGAAAGGCGTTAATTGGCTTAAGTGGGTTAATTGTTTTCTATTAAAATTCCGGTTTAGAGTTGTTTTACTGTATATATAAACAGCTTGTATACAAATCAGAGGGCTCTGAGAGGGTCTGCACTGTTTGTTATTCAAACTCCTTTCGCAAAGTATACCCTTTCATACATAATGGACTATACCGTTAGACGCTGTTGAGCCATTCCATTTTGAATCATCCGAACATCAATCCACAAGCAGTAGGGGGTCGTAATAGGTATGTAAGTCAGTCGTTCAGCCAATGAGTGGTTGACAAACAGTTTGTGTGCAGATGAGATACAGAGAACGTCGGTAGAATCCAAACTGCTTGACATCTAAATTACTAACCCCTTGATTGTGGGCATTGACAGTGTAGACCAAGGCATGGGGTTTTCTGGGCACAGGGGGTCATTTCGGGGGTCTACATGGTCTAAAAGGTAAAACAAAATTTGATTGGGTCGATTTAGTGTTATATACTATAATATAACACTAAATCGACCCAATCAAATTTTTTTGACCTTTTTGAACATGTAGGCCCACGAAATGGCCCCATGTGTTTCTGGGTGATCTTCTGACCAGAATCTGTAACGATTCCCATTGAAACGGGTCTGGCCAATTTTATGCCTATCACACTGAATGGACTCTATGGTTAAACACTGATGGGCCATTCCATGTTCAATATTCAGTATTTAAAGGGTACTTTGATAACTCCTGCTGCAGACGACATTTTGTTGCAGACGAAACTTACTTAAGGTGTTTAGAGACAGGTGTGTCATCAATGCGGTTTGATATCTACAGTAGCGCATACTTAACCATTTCGCTGCCAAACTCTGTCGTCTGCTAACTTTGTCGTCTGCTACAATTTTTCATTTTTTTTATTTTCTTCATCTTTATTTCAAAAACATAGTAACAGTAACAAACAGTTTGGATCCTGATGAGACGCCGAGTTACTCGGCGTCTCATCTGGATCCAAACTGTTTCATAGGTAATCACAGATCCGGCATTGGCAGCGAAAGGGCTAACCACAGTTACACATCAGTATCCATGTCGGCTTTTAACCCTTGACTTCGTAAATATTAACTCCTTACCTCCTACTGACGCCTTTTGACGCCTTTGTAAGAGTCGTGTTTTGAAACCATTGTGACAAAAAGAGCATTTGTTACATAGGAGCAAATGCTCTATTTATCACATTGGTTTCAAAACTGCACAATTCTAAATTTCCCTGTCAGTGTGTAGGTTTATGATCACACGTACGCCTTGTTGTACAAGCGCGTTGTAGAGTGCATGACTGCAAACCTGGCGATCCATGTTCGATCCTGGGACTAAGTGTGTGTGTTTCTATATAAGAACACAGGGTTGCATTCATGCTCTTTTTTTGGTAGAGAGAATGGTGGAGAAAAGAAATAATGACATCATGAAAATTTATTAGCTGAGTTTTATTGTGGTACACATGGTTTTTGATATCGGTGGAAACTATCATAATTTCATAAGTAAACAGAGCAGATCCTGGTCAGACGTATCCTACAGAAGCCGTCTAATCAGTGTCAACCTCTCTTTGCAAAATTTACTGCTCATAGGAGGGGAAAGGGTCAAAGTGACAGTCCCTACAATAAACGCATATATTCAATAACATTGGTACAGTAAAACCTCTCTATAACGACCACTAAATTACAGCAAGTATTTTGTGTTAAAGGCAGGTGGCTGCTTAAAGCAAGGTGAAAGTAAAATCGCATGCCCCCCTCGCATGCAACTGGTTCATCTTTTATCTGGCCTACGTCACTTCCCGTACTTTGGCATAGATTATGCAGTATGCCTGCGAATGGTTGGTTTATTCTGTTATAATATTTGATTTATATCAACAAAGGATATTAGCATGGTATGACCATAGTAAGTCGATCGCCATATCAATGTATTATTAAAATATATCATGGTCAGATAGTACAATATTCAGCTATTGTTGTTGCTGGTGGGTTGTTGGTTTTTTTTTTTTTTTTTTTTTTTTTTTGTTGTTTTTTTTTTTTTGGGGGGGGGGGGGTGCACAGAAAGACATGGTAAATGCGTCGACATACCAACTGTCTATCGATTTGTATATACATGTACATGTATGTATGTATTTATATATTCATACGCTGGACTCGGCTAGAAATGGTTAAGGATTACATAGCTGAGACCTCGGGTATATAGGTTTATATTATGTACAATATGTTGCGTAGTTACAATGTCAATGAGCTCTGTACAGCTCAGGCACGTCAATTATTTCTCTGTGTTTCGTTTCGACAGAGACATAATAAAAGGCGTCCAAATTGGACAATTTTCTTCACTTTAGTTTTCGGCTTTTTGCCACAATCTTCGCTGTTATCGTCGATGTTGTCGTCGTCGTGATCATGGTCATGTATGTGATCGACATGATCGACATGATGACGACTATCATCGATGTCGTCATCGAAAGTGTGATCTGAATCATTTCTTACCGTGAATAGTCAGTGTTTATAATTCTGTGTGTTTAATGTTCAATGTTTGTTTGTCTAATTGTAACTGTTTGCCATTGTGTACATGTCTATTTATGTATGTATGTTGATATGCTCTCCTACATTGGAGGAAATAAAGATTATTATTATTATTACCTTGCTTTAAGCAGCCACCTGTCCTAAAACCAACTAATTTACACAATTAACTGGCCGTTATAGAGAGGTTTTACTGTACTTGTCATGTTCAATAATCTTTATGAACTGGGTTTATAGATATTGGATAATGCCCATGTGATGCAAAATAAAACGTGTTCGGTGATGCTTATAAATATGTTTTGTTGGACAACAAAACAGTATAGGGGCCTTGCAACCTGAATTGTAATAACAACCGGAATTGTAATAAAATTTATTACAAAACTGGTTATGATGCGAAAACGTTATTACAATTGGTGGTCAACCTGAATTGTAATAACAACATGAAGTGTAATAAAATAATTTTGTGTCTGTATTTGTGTGTCTATGTGAGTATGAATGTGCGCACGTGCTAGTATGTTGATAGTATGTGTATGCGTGTAGTTTGTATGCGAGGGGCGCATGCGTGTGCGCGCATGTATACATGTATGAAGTAATACATCAGATATTCTAGATGACAGGACAACGACTTAGAAATTTTTATTACAAAACTGGTTATGATGCGTGCGTGCGTGCGTGCGTGTGTGTGTGTATGTGCGGGGTATTTGGTCCGGAAACATAGTAGAGTGGAATTTTGCTACTTTTAGGCAAGTGGCTGTTTAATGCAATGTGAAAGTCATACAGCAAGCTCCTAGAGGACTGTCACCCTGCATTAAACTGCCACCTGTCTCCAAGACCGATATTTATACTAAATTCAAATTCCGGTTTATAGAGGTTTTACTGTATAGTATGTATAGCATGTATCGACAAACGATAATAAATATTTCTATAGTTCTACTTTTGTGCTAAATCCTGGTACAGTAAACCCCCGATAATGCGACCACCTAAACAGGTTTAATTCTGGGTGATAGATGCAGGTGGTAGCTTAATGTCCTGCATTAAGCAACCACCTGCTTATACAGACACTCATGTTTATTCATTAAGTGGTCGCATTAGAGGGGTTCTACTGTATATTATTCTTTACGCGTACAGGGATGCTTAGAACTGAAAACAGAGATGACCCAGACCATAAGTCCCCTGTTTGTCATTTAGAGCTAAGAGATAGAAATGGATTTGTATACAAACGAAAAACCCTTTTGATTTCCCGACCCTGATTCGCGTATCATAGCTTGTTCTTTACCATTCATTTGAATGTTGAATTTTCAAATTGAAACGGTCCATTATTGTGTAATGAGAGACAGTAAATTCCCTCTAAACCAGACATTAATCGGTCTTAGAGACAGATTACAGCTTAAGGTAGGATGAAAGTAAATGCAGAAAGATCCTCTAGGAGTTTTCTACATGACTTTCACTCTGCAAGTGTACAAATATCTAAATTCTTCTCTACTAGATATTAATATGTGGTGTACAATATATACAGTAAACCCCCTCTTTACGGGGCGTTACATTTACTACAAATATATGTCTTTGAAACACGTGACAGTTGAATGCAGGGCTTTAGAAGCTTTCTTATACATTTACTCTGCATTAAGCATCCACCTGCCTGAAAGCATCAAATATCTTCTCAACTAGGCATATACTGTACACTACCGGTATATACAGTAAAACTTCTCTAAACAGGGTGTTATTGTTTAGTACAAATATCGGTCTTTGTGACAGATGGTAGCTTAATGCAGGGTGAAAGAGTCATGCAGAAATCTCCTAGGAGACATTTACCCTGCAGCCACCTACCTATTAGCATCTAAATTCGTCTGTGTTATGTGTGTAATATAAACAATTAAATCCCTTTAAACGCACGTGACGTTTAATGCAGGGTGAAGTCAATGCAGAAAGATCCTCTAGGAGTTTTCTGCAAGACTTTCGACCTGTATTAAGCAGCTTCCTATCTTAATGTATCTACATTCTTCCCGGCTAAGCATGTAGTGTAGAATATACATGTATACAGTAGATCCCCTCTGAACCGGGCGTTAAATTCAGTACAAATACCATTATTTTGGAGCTTTCTGCATTAAGCAGCCACCTACCTAAAAGTATCTCAATTTTCTCTACATTAAACAATGTACACTAAAAACAGTAAAATCTCTCTAAAACGGGCGTGAAATTTAGCAAACTATCGGTCTTATCGAAAGATTGCAGCTCAATGCAGGGCTTTAGGAACAATCTGCATAAAGTTTACCCTGCATTAAGCAACCACCTGCCCCAAAATATCTTTGTTTCGCTGCTATGCATGTGGTGTACAATATATACAGTGAAACCCCTCTAAACCTGACATTAAGTTTAGTACAAATATCAGTTTTTGGGACAGGTTGCAGCTTAATGCAGAGTGAAAGACATCCGATTAAAGCTCCTAGAGGAGCTTTCTGCATGATATTCATCCAGCATTAAGTATCCACTTATCAAAATTATACGGTTTAGAGGGAGTTTAATGCACATACAGCCCATTCAGTATGAAATGGTAGAATTCGAGAGAGTTTTTTTATTGACAGACAGTACGGACTCTGGTCAGAGGGCTCCTCTCGGATCACTCTGATCTGGGTTTACAGTTGTTTGCAAATGCCAGTAGACTCGTGTAACACATTCAAAGATGTGATTCGCAGAATGTGGTGCATTATTAAAATTTTATACGGTATTTAGCAAGATAAATTTTATTATTATTGTTTTTCACACATATTGTTTATCTTTCCACGAGATTATATCGAATCAGTTAATATGGTGATATGACAGAAGGAAATAATGGTTCATTTCAGGTACATTTCTGAATAAACACATGATGTTACTTTTTGCAAATATGCGGTACAGCGTATATTGTGGAATGAAATATAGAATATGATGTATATTCTTTTAACCATTTGCTCTAATAATATCCATGTAAGAAACATGAGACACTGCAGAATCGCATCTATATCATAAACAAACAGCAGACCCTGGTCAGATCGCACATACAGGAGACGGCTGAACCGGGGTAGGCGTAGAAATGCGTATTTATGCAGTAAAGGCTGATGATATGGTACATACATGCACGCGATAGAGAGAGAATAGAGGAAGAGAGAGAGAAAGAGACAGAGACAGAGACAGAGAGAGACAGAGACAGAGACAGAGAGACAGAGAGACAGAGACAGACAGAGAGAGACAGAGAGACAGAGACAGAGACAGATAGAGACAGAGACAGAGACGGAGACAGACAGAGACAGACAGACAGAGACAGACAGACAGACAGACAGAGACAGAGACAGACGGAGACAGCCAGAAACAGACAGGGAGAGAGAGACAGAGACAGAGATAGAGAGACAGACAGAGACAAAGAGACAGAGAGGCAGACAGACAGAGAGACAGACAGGCAGATAGACAAACAGACAGACAGAGAGTGAGACAGAGAGACACAGAAAGAGAGACAGACATACAGAGAGGAGAGACAGAGAGAGAGAGAGACAGAGAGACAGAGAGTCACAGAGTCACAGAGAGCGGAGAGCGAGCGCCATGGATTTTGCTTGTTTGCTTGTATCGGTTTAACATCGCTTTACAGTATTTCAGTCATATTGCGACGTCCAGGTATTTACATCACCATGGTAATTACCATTACTTATGAACATTAATCATTTACTTTATAGTATTACACGAAACAAGCGATTCGATAAGTATGCCAAATAGTATAGATATTCTATAAGCACTTAGAGCAGACTCTGACCAGACGGATCCTATATCAGTCATCCGATCTGGGTCCTATCGGTTTGAAAATGTGTCAAAAGCTATATCTTTGGAGTACAGGGTTAATGATAGTACTGTATCATTTCATTCATTCATTCGTTTCATTATCATCACAATTATTTCACATCTTTAACATGGACACTTTCATGGACTGTGAATTGATTTTGGTTTTATTATTGTACCATGCATCTCAACAGACGGATCCTATAGGAGCCATCTGAGCTGGGTCTTATCTGTTTGAAAATGTGTAACATTTGAAAAATGTGTAAAAAATTGAAAATGTGTAAAACTCCATGGTCCATGCTTATAAATTATTTAGTTGAGTCTGAGTTCGTTCTCAAAGGCTCAAATCTGGCCAATCAAAAGCTTGAGAACTCAAATCTGACCAATCAGAAGCTTGAGAACGAACTATCAACTAAAAAGCTTTATAAGCATGGACCCTTATTTATGGAGTAAATGGTCAATGATAGTAAGGTATCATTTCATTCATTCATCGTTTCAATATCATCACAATTATATGGACATTACATGGACTTTGGTTTGATTTTTAAAAAAAGAAAACTAATCTGATACACTTTTTTGGTGATTTGGTGTAAGTCTGAGAAGCCTGCAGTTATGCTGAGCAAATGCCAGGGCATTGGTTTCCTGCATTTAAATGATTATTATTATATACAGTAGAACCCCCTCTAATGCGTCCACTTAAAGAATAATCATAGCTGTCTTTATAAGCAGGCGGTTGCTTAATACAGGACGAAAGTTAAGCAAAAAGCTCCTATAGGAGCCTTTGTATTAACATTCTCACTGCATTTAGCTACCACCTGCATATACCACCCAGAAGTGTGTCGATTTTAGTGATCATATTAGAGAGGTTTTACTGTATCACTGATTCCATTCAACCCAATTTATTTCTTATTTACCCTTTACTTGATGAACAGCAATGTAGCTATGGATATTTTATCATGGCATAATTTCTAATTACATGTATTCAGATAGACAAACGTGGGCAAGTGATGGAGACCCAGAACAAACTGGTCCGGAATACCTATTATCAAGATCCACATAATTTGATAGTACAACAGCACACCTTTAAACGGGACGTTCAATTTAGTATAAATATCTGTATTGAATATTCAGTAAACCCCTCTAAACCGGACGCTCAATTTAGTATAAATATCGGTCTTGGTGACAGGCGGCAGCTTAATGCAGGGTGAAAGTCATGCAGAAAGTACCCCTAAGAGCTTTATGCATGACTTTCACCCTGCTTTAAGCAACCACCTACCTAAAAGTATCTAAATTATTTTCTTTCAGAATTCCGCTTTAGAGAGGTTTTACTGGATATGAATACATGGATAGTGACTATGGCAGAAACTGTAGAATGACTAAGTCTATTTATTCCGCAAGCAATCAGAGCAGAACCTGATCAGACACCTCATACAGAAGCTCTATTATCTGAATAGACTCAGCGTGTTTGCAGTTGTTTTACAACTCGTGTAAGAGAATGGTTGGTGTGGCACTAAATATGACTAAAGACAAATTGTTGTTGAACATACAGCAAAACTCTCGATTATTCGAACACTAAAATACATACTATTATCGATCTTTAAGACAAGTGACAGCTTAATGCATAGTGAAAGTCATGCAGAAAGCTACTATAGGAGCTTTCTGAATGACTTTCAACATGCATTAAGCCGCCACCTGCCTAAGAGGGTCTAAATTCGTCTATACAGAAAATTCGAATAATCGAGATTTTACTGTACTTGCTTTAGTTTGAAGGCTGAAAATAGAGGACAAACGTGTTATGCTGAATCTATTGTTCTTTATTTTGCTTAATACAAATATGTTAACAACATCAAATCAAAATATATTTAAACACATCCACATGAGTAAATACCCATGCAAACAGTTTGGATCCACATGAGACTCCGAGCTACTAACGAGGATCCAAACTGTTTGACACCCTGGCTGCATTTTTGGCAGACAAATTGATTATAGCATGAATTTTGAAAATTTGGGTGAACAATTCTGTAAAAATAATATAATTTTCTCAGCAGGCTAAAGGTTAAAGAAATCATAAATCTCTGTAAATGAGTATTACATGTATCTTGACACTAGTCTTCATTATACTAGATGAGTCGATAAAAATTTGACTTCAACTGAACTCATGCTCATAGGGATGACTCAAAGGAGTGAGGTTAATATATGAACTCATTATAGATCTGATTGTAGTTTCTACAAATACAAACTGTACTATGTGTATATGCCGTTATATAGCGTCATTATTTTTTACATGAATATTCAAATCAGAGAGGTTTAAACATAACGCCCATATGCTTTAATGGTATCTTTAACTATTACAATGGTTAAACTGAATATAATAATCATAATTATAATAATTCATCAATGCTTAGCAGTAAACAGTGAATCCCTCTGATACGACCATTTAACCCTTCTTTTGCTGAATTTTAAAATACATTTCTCCTTCTTTACCCATGCCCCTTGTATAATTACATATATCTTCACTGTGTACAAGTATTTCGCAGTGCAACCACTGCTGTGGAGTGCACTGGTTGCACAATCAATTTGTAAATAGTGCAGACCCTGATGAGACAGCTCCTGTAGGAGCTTTCTCATCTGGGTCTTCACTATTTACAGGTAGGTATATTGACGAGAATAGCAAGCGAAGGGTTAAAATGATATATTAATGAGGCCAAAACAGAAAGTTCCATCAATTTATGTTATTCCTACACGCATTAAGCAACGACCTGCTTTTAAAGACTGAGTAAATACAGTAGAACATGTCTTAAACGGCCAACATATAGATATAATTATGGGTATTTGGTAGTTTAATGCAATTCTAAAGCAATGCAGAAAGCTCATATAGGAGCTTTCTGCAATACTTTTGCCTGTATTTAGCAACTACTTGCTTTTTATGTTCAATAGATGAATGACCAGTTAAGATAGGTTATATTGTAATTCATCCAAAAAGCAGGATCTTCCTCGAAGTTTGATATCACGATTTACCATTTTCCTGATAAACGTATTATCATAACAGATTAAACCCCGATAAAACGGGTCCTGTATAGAAGTCGTCTGATTAGGGCCTTTTCTGCTTATTGGATTATATAGATTTGAATAGTCTCTGCCTTGGACAAATATACTATGTTCATATGCCACTATAAAAATACTAACCAATATTCATGATGTCATTATTTCTTACATGAGTATTCATCAGATAATGACAATGATAACAATGATATTATCTACACATTTCTTGGAAACCTATTCCGGAAGTTATTTTCGTTCTGAATTAACCCATTTGCGCCCAGTGGATTCTTCCATGTTTATATACATGTATTGGATTAGTTCATTTTTTATCTATGGGATACCTGGCCTAAATTTTCCATTTCGTTTTTTATATTGAAATTCCTATCAGCAAACAGTGCAGACTGATCAGACGCCGAATTAGGCGGCGTATGATCCGAGTCTACACTGTTTGCATATGTCACATATATGGGATCGTATGCACAAGTGGGTTAAGCTACCACATATCAGGAAT
This sequence comes from Azorinus chamasolen, assembly GCA_963576725.1. Taxonomy (NCBI): domain Eukaryota; kingdom Metazoa; phylum Mollusca; class Bivalvia; order Cardiida; family Solecurtidae; genus Azorinus; species Azorinus chamasolen. Next base: position 35,185,319 of record OY755246.1, on the reverse strand, counting down.
TAACCATTTACTACATACAATTAAACGCCTCTGTAAGCAGAAAATACCTATATCTGACATCTATTGTAGGAGCTGTTGATCAGGGTATGCCTCATTTACTTATGGAATAAGGTATATCAATCATATTCTATTTTGTCACGGCCAAAACATTTAACACAATAATCATTCACATTCAGTTAATATTAAGAAAGTATTTCTTAAATGAATACTCGTCAAATTAAGATTGAATGGTCATTTAAGACAGTGTTATCTTGTCGAACATCCATGTATCGACCCATATATCAATTGGCCATTTCCCTGCAGAATATCCATGTACGGAGTGAGTAAGTGAGTTGGTATGGAATAATCACACCATTGGTGTTAATTAGCTGAGTTTTTATGGGTGGCATATGCACACAGGATGTTTTGGTATTGGAAGAAGCTGTAGTGTCAGATCTAAAAATTATTTCACAAACAGACAGAGCAGATGTTGATCAGACGGCTTCTGTATACAGAAACCGTCAGACATAGGTCTACTCTGTTTGCAAATGCTTGAAGTATTACATGGAGGAAATGGTTAAACAAAATCTTTATCAATTTAAACCTTTCATTGATGACTATTTATGTAACAAATAATACCCGTATGAAACTTCATTCATACTACAATTATTAGAGAGTGTGGTTATAAGAGATTACGTATGCACAATGGTTTGGCATAACATGAATTTGATTCAACTCGAAAATTCTGCTTTCAAATGTAAACGCATTTGTTGAACCTGCCCATATACCTTCCTTTTAGTTCTTGCCAAAGGGAATACTTCTTGCTGAATAAACAAAAATATCCCCAATTGCAATTAAGCCCCATAACCGCGTCAAGGTAGGAGGTAAATATGGGGTGGCCACTTTTCCTTTTTCTAAAAAAAGAACACAAACAGAAAATTTACAGAAAAAAAAGTGTTGCCCGAAGGGAAAAGATATAAAGAACCCATTAAATGGGTGACTTGTAAAAACGCTTGATCCTCTCTGAAACTACATGTACATGTCTAAATGCCAAAACGTCTATCTACAGCTGAGAGATCAAGCAATAGCCTTATGCATCTGTCCATTAAAGAAGTTTTAAATACAGTCAAATAAAAATGCAAGCGCCCTGTGAGCTTGCCAGATCAGTCAATTGCCCTTAATATAAGCCCTCTGAGCATTTGGCGGTTCAGAAAAGTATCCCCTGACAGAGATCAACTAATGAAGTTTGCTATCTACCAAAAGAGGACTCAGTTCCAGGACAGGCTGTGGTAGTTGAAATTCCGGATTGCAGTTTGCTTCTTGCTCACAGACGGTTAAATCATGACAGACTAAGGTGTTTATAGTTCAGTTTGCTGCTCAAGTAACGTAAGAGAAGTTAAATGAGGCAAAACGTACACCAGCAATATCGAGGTAAAAGAAAATTGATTCCTAGCAGTCCCTAATGTCCTGTATGAAATCCCAACGCTGAGCAAGCAACCTCAAAAGTGCTGGTACACGACTGCCTAGAATACAGATAAGCTGTATTTATTTTATGTCAAAGATGCAGTTTCATTTGTACTGTAGACCCACCAAGACACCTGAAGAAATCTACCAAAATACTAAACTATCAAGACTACACAACGATACATGAAAGTCCGAACCAAAAATGTAACATCACTGACTTGTCTATGATGTCACATTGGACCGAGAAACGACCAAAGCACCTATAAGGTGCTTGGTGGGATATAAATATATACATGTATATATGAAAACAACGTTAAACTTTAAACCAGAACAAAACTACTGCACTATAATAACTATAGACTGCTGAAATTAAAACCACCTATAAGCAAAAAGCAGACTGCATCCCAGGACATCAAACACTGTAGTATGTCCGGAAACCGAACCCTCTGCCAGTAGATGTAAAACACGGACGGTAGGCTAAGAAATACTCATTGAGCTTTAACCTTAACCCAATCTAAACGTGTGTGCAAATAGGACGATATTAGAAACAGACATTTTTATGATATCGGTCCCACATTAGACCATGATACACACTGTACCAATAAAACATAAATCCCATTGACTGATCATGATGAGAATAAATATGGACAGATGCTTTCAATATCTCAAACCTTAGGGCAACAAAACTAGCGAAGTAGTTATAAACGTAAAATTGTACGCAGACAAAGGAAAATTGGCCATTAGAATGAACGTATCGTGCATTTCTAACTATTTGGTGACAGTATAGACCCAGAACAAATTCCTTACTGTTCTAAGTGAGGCATTTGGATTGGATCGCCACTGCCTGAACAAAACGTCACAACATCATCGAGTCCTTGTAGCTTTCTCGTCCCATTATCTTCCTTTTCGCCCCTTCGTCACCAATGTTATTCCGCTAAGTCGCGGTTGGTTCCTCCGTCGTCTTGTGGTTGCTGGCCTCTTCATTCGTCCTTGATGTTCCAATGCAGCTACCCTACTTCTTCGGACCCGCCCACTCGGCCCAATGGGAACTATCCGTGAAGATAGTCGTCGTGGAAGACTCTATAACGCCTTGCAGCCAGTCAGGGTTTGGGGACTTCGACGTCATAGAGCTGAATAGTCTGCCTTGGTCCGCCGTCGTCTCGTCATCTGGTCTCTCTGGTGTCATCGTGGTCCTGTCATCTTGGGTTCCATCTGTTCTGCAAAAAACTAAATACAAAAGAAGGTTAAGGCTGAAAAGAATTTATGGATTAGAACATATATAACAACACTAACAACAATACATATATAAGAACACTCAAAATACAATTGCAAAACAAAACTAGCTATACAAATACTAATAACTACCATACATGTAATTAGAAAAAAACCGAGTTGACGATCAACTTCTAACGATCGCGATGTGGTACCACAAACAAAAATAAACATATCAAACACTCTAAACCCATATATATCAGTAAACTAAATACAAAAGAAGGTCAAGGCTGAAAAGAATTTATGGATTAGAACATATATAACAACAATACATATACAAGAACACTCAAAATACGAATATTAATAATATCACACTAAAACTAAACTAGCAATACAAATATTAACTCAATATATACTCAAATGAAAACAATGATAACAATATTAATAATATCACAACAAAACTAAACTAGCAATACAAATATTAACAATCACGACGAGAAAAAAAACCGAGCTGGTCGATCAGCGTCTAAACGCGTGCGATTCGGTGTAACATACAAACATATCAAACAATCTTAATATATCACCAAGCAAACTATAAACAAACCTAATTAACCTGAACCCTGTGTGCACACTTCAAACCTAAACCCTGTTGTTCTCCTGTGTAGTTGTGGCCTCGTGTCGTCGCAGCTCCCGGTGTTGGTCCTTGTCGTAGTTCCTCTTCGTCACCCGCCATGGCGACCCATAAGGGTCCCATACAACACTAGTACCACGCCGTAGATGCTAAATTTGAATAAAAACAATAAAATGAAAATATATATCTCTATACCAATGTATATTGGGCGAAAACCACAGAAAAAAATTCAGTGAAGCAACATAGTTCGTCTGGCTAATTTATGCCAAGTGTTTAGATACAGATTACAGGCATCTTTTCCCTTTATTGGATCGTTGTTAGCTTTAAATTAATCGAACGTGTTTTATCCTGATAACCGGGAAATGGAACTAACAAACAGTTTGATCTAGATCAGATGCTCGGTGTGTAGTCAATGGCCAAGTTGTTTGTCACAAGGTCAATAAAGTAAATCCTCGCTACAGCGACACCATAATATTATGAATAAATATAAGAATCTATAAGACTGTTTAATGCGGAGCGAAAGTAGTGAAGACAGTGGCTGAGGGAGATTTTTGCACGTCTTTCATCCTGCGCTAAACTAAATCCAGATTTAAACATATTTTGAACCATTTTGAAGAGGTTTTGCTGTTCTTTAACCAATTACATCATAGGTTGAAAATATAACGGCTTACCCAGATCCCTAATACATAATGCCATGGACTCCAATCTCCAGCATTCTGTCATTCAACCCGGAGGAGTCAGACTGTTCATACCTAAAACAAAGAAAAAGATGGATATTACATCTGGAATCCAACTCTGCAATATGTAATATAAATCACAAAATTTGAGTCTTAAAATTGGCGAACAATTGTTTAAAACTGTAACGGTTAGGCTACTGTTAACATTTTCACTGTTCTATGTTTATTCAAAATTGTGATACCTACTGATTATTCATGGCCAAAACTTCATTCATAGTACAATCATTAGAGAGAGTGGTTATAAGAGATAACGTATGCACAATGGTTTGGCATAACATGAATTTGATTCAACTCGAAAATTCTGCTTTCAAATGTAAACGCATTTGTTGAACCTGCCAATATACCTTCCTTTTAGTTCTTGCAAAAGGGAATACTTCTTGCTGAATAAACAACAAATATCCCCAATTGCAATTAAGCCCCATAACCGCGTCAAGGTAGGAGGTAAATATGGGGTGGCCACTTTTCCTTTTTCTAAAAAAAGAACACGAACAGAAAATTTACAGAAAAAAAGTGTTGCCCGAAGGGAAAAGATATAAAGAACCCATTAAATGGGTGACTTGTCAAAACGCTTGATCCTCTCTGAAACTACATGTACATGTCTAAATGCCAAAATGTCTATCTACAGCTGAGAGATCAAGCAATAGCCTTATGCATCTGTCCATTAAAGAAGTTTTAAATACAGTCAAATAAAAATGCAAGCGCCCTGTGAGCTTGCCAGATCAGTCAATTGCCCTTAATATAAGCCCTCTGAGCATTTGACGGTTCAGAAAAGTATCCCCTGACAGAGATCAACTAATGAAGTTTGCTATCTACCAAACGAGGACTCAGTTCCAGGACAGGCTGTGGTAGTTGAAATTCCGGATTGCAGTTTGCTTCTTGCTCACAGACGGTTAAATCATGACAGACTAAGGTGTTTATAGTTCAGTTTGCTGCTCAAGTAACGTAAGAGAAGTTAAATGAGGCAAAACGTACACCAGCAATATCGAGGTAAAAGAAAATTGATTCCTAGCAGTCCCTAATGTCCTGTATGAAATCCCAACGCTGAGCAAGCAACCTCAAAAGTGCTGGTACACGACTGCCTAGAATACAGATAAGCTGTATTTATTTTATGTCAAAGATGCAGTTTCATTTGTACTGTAGACCCACCAAGACACCTGAAGAAATCTACCAAAATACTAAACTATCAAGACTACACAACGATACATGAAAGTCCGAACCAAAAATGTAACATCACTGACTTGTCTATGATGTCACATTGGACCGAGAAACGACCAAAGCACCTATAAGGTGCTTGGTGGGATATAAATATATACATGTATATATGAAAACAACGTTAAACTTTAAACCAGAACAAAACTACTGCACTATAATAACTATAGACTGCTGAAATTAAAACCACCTATAAGCAAAAAGCAGACTGCATCCCAGGACATCAAACACTGTAGTATGTCCGGAAACCGAACCCTCTGCCAGTAGATGTAAAACACGGACGGTAGGCTAAGAAATACTCATTGAGCTTTAACCTTAACCCAATCTAAACGTGTGTGCAAATAGGACGATATTAGAAACAGACATTTTTATGATATCGGTCCCACATTAGACCATGATACACACTGTACCAATAAAACATAAATCCCATTGACTGATCATGATGAGAATAAATATGGACAGATGCTTTCAATATCTCAAACCTTAGGGCAACAAAACTAGCGAAGTAGTTATAAACGTAAAATTGTACGCAGACAAAGGAAAATTGGCCATTAGAATGAACGTATCGTGCATTTCTAACTATTTGGTGACAGTATAGACCCAGAACAAATTCCTTACTGTTCTAAGTGAGGCATTTGGATTGGATCGCCACTGCCTGAACAAAACGTCACAACATCATCGAGTCCTTGCAGCTTTCTCGTCCCATTATCTTCCTTTTCGCCCCTTCGTCACCAATGTTATTCCGCTAAGTCGCGGTTGGTTCCTCCGTCGTCTTGTGGTTGCTGGCCTCTTCATTCGTCCTTGATGTTCCAATGCAGCTACCCTACTTCTTCGGACCCGCCCACTCGGCCCAATGGGAACTATCCGTGAAGATAGTCGTCGTGGAAGACTCTATAACGCCTTGCAGCCAGTCAGGGTTTGGGGACTTCGACGTCATAGAGCTGAATAGTCTGCCTTGGTCCGCCGTCGTCTCGTCATCTGGTCTCTCTGGTGTCATCGTGGTCCTGTCATCTTGGGTTCCATCTGTTCTGCAAAAAACTAAATACAAAAGAAGGTTAAGGCTGAAAAGAATTTATGGATTAGAACATATATAACAACACTAACAACAATACATATATAAGAACACTCAAAATACAATTGCAAAACAAAACTAGCTATACAAATACTAATAACTACCATACATGTAATTAGAAAAAAACCGAGTTGACGATCAACTTCTAACGATCGCGATGTGGTACCACAAACAAAAATAAACATATCAAACACTCTAAACCCATATATATCAGTAAACTAAATACAAAAGAAGGTCAAGGCTGAAAAGAATTTATGGATTAGAACATATATAACAACAATACATATACAAGAACACTCAAAATACGAATATTAATAATATCACACTAAAACTAAACTAGCAATACAAATATTAACTCAATATATACTCAAATGAAAACAATGATAACAATATTAATAATATCACAACAAAACTAAACTAGCAATACAAATATTAACAATCACGACGAGAAAAAAAACCGAGCTGGTCGATCAGCGTCTAAACGCGCGCGATTCGGTGTGACATACAAACATATCAAACAATCTTAATATATCACCAAGCAAACTATAAACAAACCTAATTAACCTGAACCCTGTGTGCACACTTCAAACCTAAACCCTGTTGTTCTCCTGTGTAGTTGTGGCCTCGTGTCGTCGCAGCTCCCGGTGTTGGTCCTTGTCGTAGTTCCTCTTCGTCACCCGCCATGGCGACCCATAAGGGTCCCATACAACACTAGTACCACGCCGTAGATGCTAAATTTGAATAAAAACAATAAAATGAAAATATATATCTCTATACCAATGTATATTGGGCGAAAACCACAGAAAAAAATTCAGTGAAGCAACATAGTTCGTCTGGCTAATTTATGCCAAGTGTTTAGATACAGATTACAGGCATCTTTTCCCTTTATTGGATCGTTGTTAGCTTTAAATTAATCGAACGTGTTTTATCCTGATAACCGGGAAATGGAACTAACAAACAGTTTGATCTAGATCAGATGCTCGGTGTGTAGTCAATGGCCAAGTTGTTTGTCACAAGGTCAATAAAGTAAATCCTCGCTACAGCGACACCATAATATTATGAATAAATATAAGAATCTATAAGACTGTTTAATGCGGAGCGAAAGTAGTGAAGACAGTGGCTGAGGGAGATTTTTGCACGTCTTTCATCCTGCGCTAAACTAAATCCAGATTTAAACATATTTTGAACCATTTTGAAGAGGTTTTGCTGTTCTTTAACCAATTACATCATAGGTTGAAAATATAACGGCTTACCCAGATCCCTAATACATAATGCCATGGACTCCAATCTCCCGCATTCTGTCATTCAACCCGGAGGAGTCAGACTGTTCATACCTAAAACAAAGAAAAAGATGGATATTACATCTGGAATCCAACTCTGCAATATGTAATATAAATCACAAAATTTGAGTCTTAAAATTGGCGAACAATTGTTTAAAACTGTAACGGTTAGGCTACTGTTAACATTTTCACTGTTCTATGTTTATTCAAAATTGTGATACCTACTGATTATTCATGGCCAAAACTTCATTCATAGTACAATCATTAGAGAGAGTGGTTATAAGAGATAACGTATGCACAATGGTTTGGCATAACATGAATTTGATTCAACTCGAAAATTCTGCTTTCAAATGTAAACGCATTTGTTGAACCTGCCAATATACCTTCCTTTTAGTTCTTGCAAAAGGGAATACTTCTTGCTGAATAAACAACAAATATCCCCAATTGCAATTAAGCCCCATAACCGCGTCAAGGTAGGAGGTAAATATGGGGTGGCCACTTTTCCTTTTTCTAAAAAAAGAACACGAACAGAAAATTTACAGAAAAAAAGTGTTGCCCGAAGGGAAAAGATATAAAGAACCCATTAAATGGGTGACTTGTCAAAACGCTTGATCCTCTCTGAAACTACATGTACATGTCTAAATGCCAAAATGTCTATCTACAGCTGAGAGATCAAGCAATAGCCTTATGCATCTGTCCATTAAAGAAGTTTTAAATACAGTCAAATAAAAATGCAAGCGCCCTGTGAGCTTGCCAGATCAGTCAATTGCCCTTAATATAAGCCCTCTGAGCATTTGACGGTTCAGAAAAGTATCCCCTGACAGAGATCAACTAATGAAGTTTGCTATCTACCAAACGAGGACTCAGTTCCAGGACAGGCTGTGGTAGTTGAAATTCCGGATTGCAGTTTGCTTCTTGCTCACAGACGGTTAAATCATGACAGACTAAGGTGTTTATAGTTCAGTTTGCTGCTCAAGTAACGTAAGAGAAGTTAAATGAGGCAAAACGTACACCAGCAATATCGAGGTAAAAGAAAATTGATTCCTAGTAGTCCCTAATGTCCTGTATGAAATCCCAACGCTGAGCAAGCAACCTCAAAAGTGCTGGTACACGACTGCCTAGAATACAGATAAGCTGTATTTATTTTATGTCAAAGATGCAGTTTCATTTGTACTGTAGACCCACCAAGACACCTGAAGAAATCTACCAAAATACTAAACTATCAAGACTACACAACGATACATGAAAGTCCGAACCAAAAATGTAACATCACTGACTTGTCTATGATGTCACATTGGACCGAGAAACGACCAAAGCACCTATAAGGTGCTTGGTGGGATATAAATATATACATGTATATATGAAAACAACGTTAAACTTTAAACCAGAACAAAACTACTGCACTATAATAACTATAGACTGCTGAAATTAAAACCACCTATAAGCAAAAAGCAGACTGCATCCCAGGACATCAAACACTGTAGTATGTCCGGAAACCGAACCCTCTGCCAGTAGATGTAAAACACGGACGGTAGGCTAAGAAATACTCATTGAGCTTTAACCTTAACCCAATCTAAACGTGTGTGCAAATAGGACGATATTAGAAACAGACATTTTTATGATATCGGTCCCACATTAGACCATGATACACACTGTACCAATAAAACATAAATCCCATTGACTGATCATGATGAGAATAAATATGGACAGATGCTTTCAATATCTCAAACCTTAGGGCAACAAAACTAGCGAAGTAGTTATAAACGTAAAATTGTACGCAGACAAAGGAAAATTGGCCATTAGAATGAACGTATCGTGCATTTCTAACTATTTGGTGACAGTATAGACCCAGAACAAATTCCTTACTGTTCTAAGTGAGGCATTTGGATTGGATCGCCACTGCCTGAACAAAACGTCACAACATCATCGAGTCCTTGCAGCTTTCTCGTCCCATTATCTTCCTTTTCGCCCCTTCGTCACCAATGTTATTCCGCTAAGTCGCGGTTGGTTCCTCCGTCGTCTTGTGGTTGCTGGCCTCTTCATTCGTCCTTGATGTTCCAATGCAGCTACCCTACTTCTTCGGACCCGCCCACTCGGCCCAATGGGAACTATCCGTGAAGATAGTCGTCGTGGAAGACTCTATAACGCCTTGCAGCCAGTCAGGGTTTGGGGACTTCGACGTCATAGAGCTGAATAGTCTGCCTTGGTCCGCCGTCGTCTCGTCATCTGGTCTCTCTGGTGTCATCGTGGTCCTGTCATCTTGGGTTCCATCTGTTCTGCAAAAAACTAAATACAAAAGAAGGTTAAGGCTGAAAAGAATTTATGGATTAGAACATATATAACAACACTAACAACAATACATATATAAGAACACTCAAAATACAATTGCAAAACAAAACTAGCTATACAAATACTAATAACTACCATACATGTAATTAGAAAAAAACCGAGTTGACGATCAACTTCTAACGCGCGCGATGTGGTACCACAAACAAAAAATAAACATATCAAACACTCTAAACCCATATATATCAGTAAACTAAATACAAAAGAAGGTCAAGGCTGAAAAGAATTTATGGATTAGAACATATATAACAACAATACATATACAAGAACACTCAAAATACGAATATTAATAATATCACACTAAAACTAAACTAGCAATACAAATATTAACTCAATATATACTCAAATGAAAACAATGATAACAATATTAATAATATCACAACAAAACTAAACTAGCAATACAAATATTAACAATCACGACGAGAAAAAAAACCGAGCTGGTCGATCAGCGTCTAAACGCGTGCGATTCGGTGTAACATACAAACATATCAAACAATCTTAATATATCACCAAGCAAACTATAAACAAACCTAATTAACCTGAACCCTGTGTGCACACTTCAAACCTAAACCCTGTTGTTCTCCTGTGTAGTTGTGGCCTCGTGTCGTCGCAGCTCCCGGTGTTGGTCCTTGTCGTAGTTCCTCTTCGTCACCCGCCATGGCGACCCATAAGGGTCCCATACAACACTAGTACCACGCCGTAGATGCTAAATTTGAATAAAAACAATAAAATGAAAATATATATCTCTATACCAATGTATATTGGGCGAAAACCACAGAAAAAAATTCAGTGAAGCAACATAGTTCGTCTGGCTAATTTATGCCAAGTGTTTAGATACAGATTACAGGCATCTTTTCCCTTTATTGGATCGTTGTTAGCTTTAAATTAATCGAACGTGTTTTATCCTGATAACCGGGAAATGGAACTAACAAACAGTTTGATCTAGATCAGATGCTCGGTGTGTAGTCAATGGCCAAGTTGTTTGTCACAAGGTCAATAAAGTAAATCCTCGCTTCAGCGACACCATAATATTATGAATAAATATAAGAATCTATAAGACTGTTTAATGCGGAGCGAAAGTAGTGAAGACAGTGGCTGAGGGAGATTTCTGCATGTCTTTCATCCTGCGCTAAACTAAATCCAGATTTAAACATATTTTGAACCATTTTGAAGAGGTTTTGCTGTTCTTTAACCAATTACATCATAGGTTTTTTTAAGATATAGCATCTTTGAATAAATCTACCGTAAAGGAAAATTAAATAGAATGAATGAAAATTTCAGAAGTTTGAAACCATTGTGATAAATAGAACATTTGCTCCTATGGGAGCAAATGCTATATTTATCACAATGGTTTCACAAAGTGACTTTTACAGAGTCGCCAAAATCGTCAATATGAGGGAGTGGGTTAAAAATAGCGGATCAGCAATTTTTCACAATATAATGATGCTAGCATTTAAAACATGGCGGCTTACCCAGATCCCCAATACATAATGCCATGGACTCCAATCTCCAGCATTCTGTCATTCAACCCGGAGGAGTCAGACTGTTCATACCTAAAACAAAGAAAAAGATGGATATTACAACTGGAATCCAACTCTGCAATATGTAATATACATCACAAAATTTGGGTCTTAAAATTGGCGAACAATTGTTTAAAACTGTAACGGTTAGGCTACTGTTAACATTTTCACTGTTCTATGTTTATTCCAAATTGTGATACCTACTGATTATTCATGGCCAAAATAATATGGGAGGTGGAAGGTTGTGGCCATTTCAGTAAGTAAATGGACAGGCATTTCAAATTCCATTAGTAAACGGAGCAGACGCTGATCAGACGGCTCCTCTAGGATCCGTCTGATCTGGGTCTACTTTGCTTGCATATGCGTGAAAACGCGTTTATATGAAGGAAATGGTTAACTGAACAGTTTGAGTGCTAAACGGTATGGATCCTGACCAGTCGCAAAATAATTCGGTCTCCCATCGGAATTTGCATATGTATATACATGTACATCATTTGATATCAAATTTTATTTTGTTACATGTAAACGCTACTTTATGCTATCAATTTTGTTTTCTTTTCACTCTCATACTTTAACCCTTCTCTTGCTGAATTTTAAAATACATTTCCCCTTCTTTACCCATGCACTGTTGTATAATTACATATACAGTAAAACCCCGCTAATGCGACCACCTAAAAGAGGTATAAATCTGGGTGCTAGATGCAGGTGGTAGCTTAATGCAGGACAAAAATAATGCAGAAAGCTCCTAGCTTTCTGCATTACTTTTGCCCTGCATTAAGCAACCACCTGCTTATAAAGACAGATATGTTTATTCATTAAGTGGTCGCATTAGCGGGGTTTTACTGTATATATTCACTGTGTACAAGTATTTCGCTGTACAATTACTGCTGTGGAGTGCACTGGTTTGCACAATCAACTAGTAAATAGTGCAGACCCCTGACGGGACAGCTCCTGCAGGAGCTGTCTCATCTGGGTCTTCACAATTTACAGGTAGGTATATTAACGTGAATAGCAAGCGAAGGGTTAACTACTTATCAAGTCACGACTATGCACTGACTTGCCGAGGACTTTGCACACGACGATGTATGAACAATTTGTCTTTGACTCCTGTTCTACCAGGAGGGGCCAGGTTGTGCCCATACCTAGAATAAAAACGTGAAAGTTGTAAAATATCCGTAATAGTAGTTTAATTATACATGCACTTCGCGGTTACATCATCGGTGTCAAACAGTTTGTGTCGTATTGAGAATATGCGTCTCTATCTAGATTCAAATGCCTTTCAAAAGTTATTATGAATGTCCGGACATTGTGCTCAGTATTGATCAGTAGCCAGTTTTAGCATTTAGATATTTTCACTGTAGGCAGTATATCCGGTTAACTTAATTAAATAAACATGAAAAAATGGTATGTATGGATAAACTTATCACGTACGACACATTTTTCATTCAATGGCGAGACCATTATTTTATGTATTTATAATACATATGCATTTTCAATTTATCGATTAAAAGTTTCCATAGGTAGCGACATCGAACCGGTTGTGTGATACACATGTGTATACAAATGCTGAAAGTCAGGACCCAGCCGAGTTGAAAACATTAGTATTGAGCACTTTATAAAATAAATCTACAGCATTTCATATTCGGAAATAAATATTCATGTGCCTGATATGATAATAGTAAAACCATTTAAATAAGTGAAAACTAAACACATCAGATATTCTCCTTAAACAATTTTCAAAACTTTTTTTTGTTTCAGTTCAGCAGATTCCACGTGTATATACAGTGAAACCTCTCTAAACCGGACGTTAAATTTTGTATAAATATCAGTCTTGGTGGTATCTTTATGCAGGGTGAAAGCAATGCAGAAAGCTTCTGTTGGAGCTTTCTGCATGACTTTCACACTGCATTAAGCAGCCACCTGCTTAAAAGTATCTAAATTCTGCTTTACTAGAATTCCGGTTTAGAGGGGTTTTACTGTACTTCGCAAAGTAAGTTCGATACCGCTACCTGTGTATTAATAGTTCGATACCGATTCCTGTGTATTTATCTGCAAAGTTTTACGTCCATCACAATGAAGCTCTTTATTTCAACGACTATGTTATCACGTTTTAACCCTTTCCTTCATGAATATGCATGTAAGATGTAAGAAATAATGGTACTATGGATATGAATCCGAAGAATTTCTATACGTGTATAGTGGCATACAAACGCAGGACAATTTGGTCATGACAGAAACTGTAGCATGTGAGATCTATATAATTCCATAAGTAAACGGAACAGACACTGGTCAGACGGTCCCTAGAGCTTGACTTCTTGTACTATGTATAATCTACCTTTGACCGGAGGTCTATAATATTTACTCGTTTATACACATGTAAATTGTAAAGGTTCAATCTAGTTACAGAAATCATGGGTAAACCGAACAACAGAGGACGTATTTATCCTTTACTCAATAAAGACGCGTGTTGACGTATATTCCACCAGGAAGCTGTCTATCAGGGTCTGTTCAAGTTGCTAATGGAATATGAATGAGAAGAATGTCTATACCTCTAACGGCATACAATTGCAGGCAATTTTGATCATGACAGAAACTAGTAATTCCACAAGCAAACAGAGCAGGCCCTGATAAGAAAGCTCCTACAGGGACCGTCTGATCCGTGTATACTTTGTTTCCAAAGATGCCAAATGCATGATCTCTATGATGTAAAGGTTGATACGAATCATCTAACATCTAACACGTATTCAAATCTTAACCCTTCGCTTGCTTTTCACGTCAATATACCTACCTGTAAATAGTGAAGACCTAGATGAGACAGCTCCTACAGGAGCTGTCTCATCAGGGTTTGCACTATTTACAAATTGATTGTGCAACCAGTGCACTCCACAGCAGTAATTGCACAGCGGAATATGTGTACACAGTGAAGATATATGTAATTACACAACAGGGCAGGGGTAAAGAAGGAGAAATGTATTTTTTAAATTCAGCAAGAGAAGGGTTCATATTAAATATACATTCCTGGAATATTTATGTAAGAAATAATGGCATCAATAATATTAATTAAGATACATTTGTAACAGGTGTTCTTATACAGAAACATACACGCTCAGACTCGGGATCGAACCCGGGTCGCCAGATTCTTAGTCATACACTCTACCACGTCGCCATAAAAACGTGCTTGCACAGCACGGCCGTGCAAGTTATGATAAACCTACACACCGTGACACATTTTATACCGGCATGTGCACACAGAAAGTTTTGGCAAAGGCAGAAACTGTAGAATCAGATCAATATTACATAATCAAACAGAGTAGAACCTAATAACTCCTACTGGAATCATCTGGTCACGGTCTACTCTGTTTACAAAGGCGTTAAAGACGTAACTAATGGATTGAAGCCATAATACTCAAATTGGACACATGCAAACAAATTATAAATCTGAAGTGATTGACACGAAGCCTATGGAGCAAATGCTCTAACTATCGCAAGGGTTTCTAAATGCGACTTTTACAGAGACGCCAAAATGCGTCACTAGGTGTAATGTCTTAACTGGATGAAGATTAATCCTTTACCTCAAAGAGACAAACATTTGACACCTTCATACACAGGGTAGACACTCCAGCAGGAGCCACCTGTTCGTGTCAGCTTATCCAGTAGTATAGTTTTTACAGTTTTTTAAAAACAATGTGATGACAATATCCTGGAATACCCCCCCCCCACACACACACACACACACACACACACACACACACACACACACACACACACACACGAGCGCGCGCGCGCGCGCGCGTGTGTGTTATTTCACTGTTATTTCAATATTCCGGAATTAATATATATAAATACAAAATTTTATGGAGGAAGAAGCAAAGGTAATCCGATTCATTCCATAAAAGACGAATGGAGAGAGTGGGTCACTATTCCTTGATATTGCCGTCTTGAGCTCATATGCCATTAATATTTAGGACGACATTATTTCTTAACCCTTTACTCCATAAATACGCCTTTTTACGCCTTGGCAAGAAGAGAAGACCTCATTCAGACGGTTCCTATAGGAACCATCTGATTAGGGTCTGCTCTGTTTGCTTGTGATATAAATAAAATATTCTACAGTTTCTGTCATGGCCAAATTTTCACGTACTATTACAGTGCTCCCTCCCTACAACGGCCCTCTCAATAACGATTCCCTCCTTACAACAACGCATGTCACTGTTTCCGAAACAACAAGGCTCCAGAAACAACCTTTTTCCATCGTATTTTCTTAATGCCTCCATCAAACCCTATGTTCTGACTACTCTTTAGAATCGTAACTTTGTGACGATTCTAAAGAGTGGTCACAGCATAGGGTTTGTTTGAGGCATAACGGTTTTAGTTATCGAAATACACCTTATCTGGGGATCTGCAAACAAGCTAATTATGTTTGATTTTCCCTCCCAATAACAACTCCCTCTGAACAACACATACACTATTCGTATCCCAAAGGGTGTCGTTGTAGAGAGGGAGCACTGTTTAACAATTAATCTAATGAATATTCATGCTGTCAACTTATTACATTAATAGGCATGGGTAAATAAATATTCAAGGAGTAAAGGACCAAGTAAAAACACTGCAAACTCCACCACGGAGCAAACTCCTAGACCATAGTTAGTTGTCAAACAATGTGAAAAGAAACAGGTAACAAATGATAATACTCACTGGCCTGTGTACTCTAGCCAGACTCCTCAATTTCACAAACAAAGCCAGACCTCTCAATTTCACAAACACAGAAACACTTGCAGCAGTCATCTACGAAGTTTGGTGAACGAATGATTTCGTTGTAGTTTTCTTTTGTCATTATCTACACCTGTGAGATTTTTGCTGGAAAGCGTGCAAATACGAGTTGAATAGCCAACAACTCGCGATATTTTCGATTCAGCCAATGATTGAAGTTCAATTGGACCATGTATAAATCTAATCTTAGAAAATTGCTCCCCATATGATAGATCTCAAATAAGACAATCACTGAAACGTTTGTATCCAGATCGTAAGTGTACTTCAAATTCAGTATTTTAAACATTGAGTTTAACAAATCTACTTGAATATGTAGATCGATGCTACTATTTGAATAGATAATTTGATTATGATAAATCAGGTGTTTGATTAGGATCAAAACCGTTTTTACTCCGGATCAAAACCGCTTTGTACTCTATTTGAGTTTAGCTCCAGTCTAACAGCATAGCATGTGTGTTTCAATCATTGTACCCTGGCGAAGAAATGCGAAGAGTGTTTGGATCCAGATAGGATCATCAGGATCCAAGGCATGTTAACTGAAGAGAAGAGAAGTTAATCTTGAGAATTGTAGCAGACGATAATTCTCAGACAACATAATTAATTATCGTAAGCGAGTTAATAGTTATATTTATATATTTCAAGAAACCATTAACTATTCCAGCTTGCAAATACATGTGATATTTACTACTTTCGAGGAAAATGAAAGCGCATTATCTGAATCCAAAATAGTTTCTCTCTCTCTCTCTCTCTCTCTCTCTCTCTCTCTCTCTCTCTCTCTCTCACTGTCTCTCACCGTGTATGTCTGTTTGTATCTCTCCCCCTCTCTCTTTCCATCTCTCTCTCTCTTCCATTAGACAATCAATGATTTCTCAATGCTCTATCGTCCACATTTCCACTATCTGTAATGTTATTATTCAGTACATCTACTTTCTTTCCCAATAATATGCAGAACATATATATTTTCATATCCCCACCTAACCCGTAACTCGTTAAAATTGTCACTTTTTTAGACAACTCCGGGCGTGGTGGAAACACGAGAGAAATGTTTCGTTAACGCGTTTTATATATAGACGTTAAATTGTCCATCTATCATTTTAGTCGAACTGTAATACAGTAGAATCCGCCTTAAGCGGTCATTCATTTATTGAACACAAGAGTCTCAAAACTCAGGTGGTTGCTTTATGTAGGACAAGCGTATTGCAGAAAGTTCCTGTAGGAATTTTCTGTATTACTTTTCACCTGCATTAAGTTACCACATACCTTACAGACCCATAAATAGACCTCTTTTTGATTGCGGTTTGAGCCAAATTCTACTGTACTGGTCAAAGTCGTACATACAGAGAGTCAGCTGGATATAGAGATCAGACATAGTTTGTCAAAGTCGTACATGCAGGTTGTCAGCTGGATATAGGGATAACATGTTATATATCAAGATTAACTCTTTCCTTCATATTAACGTTTTTCACGCATTTACAAACAGAGTAGACCCAGACAAGACGGCTCCAGTAGGATCGGTATCTGATCTGTTTGTTGATTGAATTTGTACGGTTTGTTTACTTTCTAAATTGGCATCAGTGTTCTACCTATATTATTTGTTATAGCGTCACCTCTACTAAAAGGGCCGGCCAGTTCGACAAATACAACGCCTTATTCTCTTTCGCAATACCTCCTAAGTCTTCACCTTAATGTAAGGTACCAGGCAGACAGGCAATCGTAATCATTCTTTTCTTAGATAGCGGATATATCTAAACAAACACATGTCGGGGCTCTTAGTCGACCACCTACATACATATACTAGTCTCTAGGTGGATGTCACGGATACTTGCGTGCGTGCGTGCGTGTGTGCGTGCGTGCGTGCGTGCGTGCGTACGTGTGTGCGTGTGTGCGTGTGCGTGCGCGTACGCGTACGCGTACGCGTACGTGTGCGTGTGCGTGTGCGTGTTTAATATCCTATGATATAGTACTATCATCTAGAATAACTCATGTATTAATTCATACATGTACACATGCGCGCTCACGCATGCGCACATCACCTACACTTTACACGCATACACATACTGGCACTTGCGCACATTCATACACACACACACACACACACACACACACACACACAAATACAGACACAAAAATATTTTATTACGCTTCAGGTTGTTATTACCATCCAGGTTGACCACCAACTGTAATAATGTTTTCGCAAAATAACCAGTTTTGTAATAAAATTTTCTAAGTCGTTGTACTATCATCTAGAATAACTCATATATTACTTCATACATGTACACATGCGCGCATAGGTATGCGTCCCTCACTTACACACAACACGCATTCACACACTAGCACTTCCGCACATTCATACACACACAGACACACAACTCCAGGCACAAAACTATTTTACTACACTTCAGGTTATTATTACAATAATAAATGAATTCAGGTTGACCACCAATTGTAATAACGTTTTCGCATCATAACCAGTTTTGTAATAAATTTTATTACAATTCCCGTTGTTATTACAATTCAGGTTGCAACAGGTGTTGGGGCCCATGTCGAACAGCTACGAGACAAAAACTATACATAAGCGAATAACATCGAGTTTTCGATATCAGACATATGGAAGATTTGTCTTTTTCACCGTCTATTTGATTTGTTTTCTTGCGATATACTTTTGTTCAGCATATAAAAATGATTTGTGTATTTTTAGACATTTGTAAGCGCGTTGCAAGTAGAGACCATCCTGTAAAACAAATGACAGCTTAATGCAGGATGAAAATACTGCAGAAAGCTCCTAAAGAATATTTCAGTCACTTGCCCAAAAATATAGATCTAAGAATCCAGTTTAGAGGTGTTTTACTGTTTATGTGATTGGCATTCGTCGTAAATTACTCAAGACAGTGTATGCACGAATACATTATGATAATGTGAAGAATATAAAACTTATATAACGATGATATTTGCGAGAGGGGAAATACACATGGTACATATAAACGTGAATTTGTTGTTCACGGGAATTTTGTCTGCTCCCACATCGATCAGCGGACATCGATGAGGGACTCCGATTGACTCGCACTTCCTGTAACAATTTCTTTCTATCCGATTACATGTATACATATTTTTCTGATCTATTAAAAGCTTTCATGTGTTCGATACACTAACATCTCGACAACTCGAACTCTCAAACAAATATCGTTACTGGCGTTTAACTCGTAGGTGGCTGTTTAATGCAAGATTAGTCATTACTTTAATCCTGCATTATAAGCAGTCATATTTTGTTTCTGTTTTTTTTTTTGTTTTTTTGTTGTTGTTTTTTTTTGGGGGGGGGGGTGCTTGTTGTTTTTCTTGTGAATTTGTTGTGTTTATATATATATATATATATATATATATATATATATATATCTCTCACTCTGTCTCTCTGTCTCTGTCACCCTGTCACCCTGTCTCTGTATTTCTGTGTATCTCTGTCTTTCCCCCTCTCTCTCTCTCTGTCTCTCTCTGCCTCTCTCTCTCTGTCTCTCTCTGTGTCTCTCTGTCTGTCTGTCTGTCTGTCTGTCTGTCTCTGTCTTTCTGTCTCTCTCTGTCTCTCTCTGTCTCTCTGTCTCTCTTTCTCTGTCTCTCTCTGTCTCTCTCTCTCTGTCTGTCTGTCTGTCTGTCTCTCTCTCTCAATCTCTCTCTCTCTAGCTTGCTCTCTCTTCTCTCTCTGTTATCTCTTTCTCTACTACTCTCTCTCTCTCTCTATCTATCTATCTCTCTCATCTCTTTCTACTTCTTTCGATCACATAATCGCCTAAAGTGAGAAAAAGTAATCTTACCAATAAGTGTGGATTTGATTTCACTCAGAAACAACAATAAAGACAATATAATAGTTATTTAACCTTGAATTCCTCATAATTATATTCCTGATAGTGTAAGATAGAGTAAAATATGAAATTATATACAATGTAAGATAATGTAAAACGTAACATAGTTTAACATCTGAGTTTGTCTAAAATCTACGATAGTGTAAAATTGAAATGGTGTAAACTCAAAGATAATGTAACACTACAATAGTGTAATATACAATATCATACTTTTTGATAATATAATACATGCATAATATATATTTGCATAAGTAACAGAACATATTAGGAAAACATGTAATTCGCACTTTGATTTCACATCCTAACAGATGCATCTTACCAAAACGCATGTTATTACCTGGTCCCGGAGTTATGAAACTTCTGAGTTCGAGTTCGAGTTCATTCTCAAGTATCTGATTGGTCAGATTTGAGCTTGCTTTAAACTGTACCCTGATTCAAGTTGAAGGTTTTATAACCACTGTATCTTATATGGCTCGTGCACAAAGCATGGTGGTGTAATCTATTCAATCAAAAGAACTTTGAAACAAATTAGCCACAGAATTTCACTCAAAGATGCGCTAGATAATTACTGGGTAAGAACAAAGTAAGCTTGTTATATACGGTCTCTCATACATCAAGCCTAGTAATTGTTTTCACATTGTGTTAATTAAAGACAGTAAGAATTCTAGAATGGTTTGATATACTCTCATTACGTATCTTCTTCAAATAACAAGTATGTTTTGTATGTTTCACATTTCCCTGATGACATCGCAACTGTTTCGATCGTGATTACAGCATGCTCAACTAATCTTGGTATCAAATGAACTTAACCCTTTCCCTGCTCTATAGTTATAATGTCAAAACCTACTGAATATTCATCGACAAATAGAAGGTGGAGCATCGTAGCCATATTAGAATTAAACAAACAGCTCTACCAAATTCCATTAGCAAACAGAACAGACCCTGACCAGACGGCACCTCTAGGTATTCTCTGTTTGCATTTATGCATTAAATGGCGTTTATAATCTTATATGAAGGAAAGGGTCAACCCTTTCAGTACTGAATGATCATAGTGGACTAGCCCATCATTGTCCAACGGTACAGTGCATTCAGTTTAAAAATTATTAAATGTCTTAGTTGATTCTGCATGACAAAGAGTGCATACCCTGATCCGAGGGCTCCTCTAGGAGCAAATGACAGTGCACTCGTTTCCCACATTCAGAGGGTTAACAATGTTTAATGCTGGGTGCGAGTCACTAGTGTTCTTTGCAAACAGTGTATAACCAGATGAGAGGACTCCTAGAGGAACCCTCTCACGAAAGGCTTCACTGTTGACATGTGACACTTTCCTTAAAAATATCCCTGAATATTCACCATGAACCTGATATTTTTTTTAAATTTCAGAACAGTCCATTTGAAAATTCAGCGTTGAAAGGTTTAATGAAGTCTAGCAAGGAGTAAACACTTCCGCTGGCACAGACAAACCTGTGATAATCTTTACAAATAAGACACAGAGTGACTCATCAGTATCCACACTGTTTGACACGCTCTTTCTTGTAAGCTCCACTTTAACCCATTACTTCATAGGCTATTTTTAGATCCAACCACTTTGAAAGAATCTACCGAAAAGGAGCATTAACTAGAATAGATGAATTTTTTAGAATTTTGTAGTTTGACACCATTGTGATAAATAGAGCATTTGCTCCTATAGGAGCAAATGCTCTATTTATCACAATGGTTTCACAAAGTAACTATTACAGAGTCGTCAAAAGTCGTCAATATGAGAAAAGGGTTAAAGGCTGAAGCAAACGACAAGCTTAGCAGACGGATTTTTATTTTGGCGGGGTTAGGGATAACTCTGTGCACACCGAAGCCGCCGGAAAGCGACTCCCAATGCTTCCTGTATTGATGGGCAATTTTTCAAACAGTTTGGACTCAGATCATAATTATACTGGCGTATCTACAGAACCATACTGGCGTATCTACAGAACCATACTGGCGTATCTACAGAACCCTTCTTTTTAATACACCACTTACGTTTTGCAGAAGAAATGGAAAGAAAATCCACACTGAAAACTGTAGCGGACGAAATTGTTTGCAGACGAAAATTATTTGGTGCAAAACGATTGAAGGAGGGTGAGCTGAACACTACAGTGGCTATTTATCATAATTCAAGCATATTTTATTGCAATATCATATTATATTTTATAATATTTGTACAACGTATTTATCATACATCAACAACGAAATGCATTAACGCGTTCCCTCCTATTGACGCCTTTTGACGTCTCTGTAAAGGTCATTTTTAAAACCATTGTGATATACTGAGCAGTTGCTCTATAGGAGCAAATGCTCTATTTATCACAATGGTTTCAGAACTACACAATTCTAACATTTTTCTTTTCTCTAGTAAATGCTCCTTTTCGGTAGATTTATTCAAAGAGGCTGGGTCTAAAAATAGTCTAGGAATATGTTAATTAAGAGTTGGACCACAAGCTCTAGCAAGTTCACGTATTCATGAAAATCAATTTGTCTTCAAAATTGCAATCAGAGTGTCAAACTACTCAGCGTCTAATCTGGATACAAACTGTTTGCAGGTAAACAGAGATAAAGATAAACGTGCATACTCAAATATTAAAATCGTCATTTCTCCACCAAATCCTATGTTGTAACCACTTTTTAGAATCGTCTCTTCGAGACGATTCTAGAGAATGGTCACAACATAGGGTTTGGTTGAGAAATAAAGGAGTTGTTCTTAAAAATGTTTTAATTTGCACATCTTATCTGGACTACCTCTCGGTAAACATTGGTCATTTCGCAGCAGGCTACATGTTGTTCACCACCCATCCCTTTTGGTTGACTACAATAACATTGAATCATAAAGTAAGGAAACAGTTTAATGTTTTTCTCGTAAAATATTATCCATATCATCAGCTTTATAGATTAGCCCTTTGAATGTGGGGAAACGAATTAACTGCCATTTGCCAACAATGTGCAACTAGATCAGATGACTCCAAGTGGAGTCCCCGAGCAGGGTCTGCGCCGTTTGTCATTCAAATGCCTCCCCCAACGTGTTACCTTTCATACTGTATGGACTCTGCCAATGAATAAGGGTGGACCACCATTCCACTCTGAAAAGCGTTAAAGGCTTAAAAGCTAAAGTTTAATAACGTTATTTATTAAATCCGACTATATGTGTACACGAAAAATCATGAATCTTAAAACAACAGGTTGTTGCTTAATAAAGGTCAAAAGTAATGCAGAAAGCTCCTGTAGAAGATTTCTGCATTACTTTTGACCGACACTAAGCTACCACCTGACGTACATGCCCTTATTTAGACTTCATTTTAATGGTCGATTAATATAGGTTTGACTGTATTTGCATGTGCAGCAAACACTTTAGCACTATACATGCATATTCATTATTACATTTGCAAACAGTTTGGACCCTGATGAGCGGCCGCCAAAAATAACTCCTAATGTGTCACTGAACCCACACAACCAACAGTGGGTCCATCATTATAGCCATAACTAACAGTGAGGCACTGAACCCACAAAACCCAAGCGGGTACATCCTTAAAGCCATACCTCACAGTTAGTCACTGAACCCACAAAACCAACAGTGGGGTCCATCATTATAGCCATAACTAACAGTGAGGCACTGAACCCACAAAACCCAAGCGGGTACATCCTTAAAGCCATACCTCACAGTTAGTCACTGAACCCACAAAACCAACAGTGGGGTCCATCATTATAGCCATAACTAACAGTGAGGCACTGAACCCACAAAACCCAAGCGGGTACATCCTTAAAGCCATACCTCACAGTTAGTCACTGAACCCACAAAACCAACAGTGGGGTCCATCATTATAGCCATAACTAACAGTGAGGCACTGAACCCACAAAACCCAAGCGGGTACATCCTTATGGCCATACCTCACAGTCAGTGACTGACACCACAAAACCAACAGTAGGTCCATCCGTATAGCCATAACTCACGATGTGTCACTGAACCCACGCAACCAACAATGGGCCAATCCTTGTGGCCATAACTCACGATGTGTCACTGAACCAACAGTGTATTCATCCTTTACAGCCATACACACAGTGAGTCGCTGAACCCACACAACCAACAGAGGGTCCATCCATATAGCCATAACTCACAGTGAGTCACCGTCACCAAACAAACAACAATGGGCCCATCCGTGTAGCCATAACGCACGATTTGTCGCTGAACCCACGCAACCAACAGTGTATTCACCCTTTACAGCCATAATTCACAGTGAGTCACTGAATCCATGCATACGAGTGTCCATACATGCGGTTATACCACCCTTATATAGCCATAACTCACGGTGAGTCACTGAGCCCACACAACCAGCGGTGGGTCCATACTTACAGACATAACTCATATTGAGTCACTGAACCAACACAACCAACAGTGTACTCGTCCTTTACATCCATAACTCACGGTGAATTACTGAACCCGCATCCCCCAGCAGTGGGTCCATACTTATAGTCATAACTCACAGTGAGTCATTGGACCCACACAACAAACAGACTATTCATCCTTTATAGCCATTATTCATAGTGAGTCACTGAACCCACACAACCAATAGTGGGTTCATCCTTACAGCCATAACTCATGGTGAGTCACTGAATCGACACAACGAACAGTGGGTCCATACTTACAGCCACAACTCACAGTGAGTCACTGAATCAACACAACAAAAAGTGGGTCCATACTTACAGCCATAATTCACAGTGAGTCACTGAATACACACAAACAGTGGGTCCATACTTACAGACATAACTCACAGTGAGTCACCGAATACACACAACAAATAGTGGGTCCATACTTACAGCCATAACTCACAGTGAGTCACTGAATACACACAACAAATAGTGGGTCCATACTTACAGACATAACTCACAGTGAGTCACCGAATACACACAACAAATAGTGGGTCCATACTTACAGCCATAACTCACAGTGAGTCACTGAATACACACAACAAATAGTGGGTCCATACTTACAGCCATAATTCACAGTGAGTCACTGAATACACACAACAAACAGCGGGTCCATACTTACAGACATAACTCACTGTGAGTCACCGAATACACACAACAAATAGTGGGTCCATACTTACAGCCATAACTCGCAGTGAGTCACTGAATACACACAACAAACAGTGGGTCCATACTTACAGCCACAACTCACAGTGAGTCACCGAATACACACAACAAATAGTGGGTCCATACTTACAGCCATAACTCGCAGTGAGTCACTGGATCCACACAAAGAATAGTGAGTCCATACTTACAACCATGACTCACGGTGAGTCGCTGAATCCACACAACAAATAGTGGGTCCATACTTACAGTCAAAACTCACAGTGAGTCACTGAATCTACACAACAAACAGTGGTTCCATTCTTATTGCCATAACTCACAGTGAGTCACTGAACTCACACAGCAAATAGTGTATTCGTCCTTATAGCCAAACCGAATCCATACAATCAAGTGTTAATTCATGTGGCTATAACGCACAGTGAGTCACTGAACTCGCACAACCAACAGTGATTCCATCCTTCTTTACACGAAAGAAAAACAAATCCAGACGCTCTACACAACCACAACAACTATGTTCTCATTACAAGTAGAAACCTTTGTCTGAGTAATACTTCGTGTTAACTATATGAGCATTAATTATATGGTATATTTGAATATTTGATATACAACAGAACCTTTCTTAAGTGGCCATTCATTTATTGAGCAAAAGAGTCTTAAAAAGCGGACGGTTGCTTAATGTAGGACAAAAGTAATGCTGAACGCTCTTATATGAGCGTTCTGTACTGCTATTGACCTGCATTAAGCTACCACCTGTCTTACAGACCCATAATTAGACCTCTTTTTGATGACCGCTTAATACAGGTTCTACTGTGGACACTTAACAAGACAGTGACAAATGTAATGACGAGTATTGTATTGTAATCGTTCGCACGCTACAGGCACTTTGTGTGATTGTTTTACAAATAGTTCGCACACAGATGAGATACTGAGACTCTAGGTTTGTCGATACAGATGAGATACTGAGACTCTATGTTTGTCAATACAAATGATTCAGATTAGATACTGAGACTCTAGGATTGTCGATACAGATGAGATACTGAGACTCTATGTTTGTCTATACAAATGATACAGATAAGATACTGAGACTCTAGGTTTGTCGATACAGATGAGATACTGAGACTCTGGGTTTGTCGATACAAATGATACAGATGAGATACTGAGACTCTAGGTTTGTCGATACAAATGGTACAGATGAGATACTGAGACTCTAGGTTTGTTGATACAAATGATACAGATGAGATACTGAGACTCTAGGTTTGTCAATACAAATGATACAGATGAGATACTGAGACTCTAGGTTTGTCAATACAAATGATACAGATGAGATACTGAGACTCTAGGTTTGTTGATACAAATGATACAGATGAGATACTGAGACTCTAGGTTTGTCAATACAAATGATACAGATGAGATACTGAGACTCTAGGTTTGTCAATACAAATGATACAGATGAGATATTGGTGTGTCGATAATCGAATTGCAAAACAATCCATAGTGTTACAGAGACACATTGTTGATATTCTTCATGATTTAAACACAGTGATCTTGAAGTGAAGTTATAACGAAATTATATTTATATCATATTGTATCATGGCATCTCATATTATTCCATATTATATAATATCTTATCGCATATGTTTCTTTTGTGACACTTATTTTAACCCATTCCCACTTAGACTATTTTTAGACCCAAACTCTTTTAATAAATCTACTGAAAAGGAGCAATCACTAGAAAAAAGGAGATTTTTTAAACCAATGTGATAAATAGAGCATTTGCTCCTATGTACTTTAACAGAGGTGTCAAAAGCGTCAGTAAGGGGGAATGGATTTAAGTATTCGGACGGAATCTTCCAGGCCTGAATTGCATGACAATAAAATTTATCTGAATGGAAATTCTTAACACGGGGATCTGAAGATTAAGTTCTGTTTTGACCCATATCATGGCAAATGGCGACATCCATTGCCCTAAATGTACAGTCGGACTGAAAGTAGGCTATAACTAGGTATTGTACTGTACTTCATTAAAAAAACATAGCACATGCTAAATGACGTTGTTGCAGTAACGAAATGGGTTGATTACAACATAGCCCGTGCTAAATGGCACTGTTACCTAACGGTAAGCAAACTGCTTTATTCATAACATAGTACATGCCATATGGCGCCGTGGCAGTGAACACACGTTTAATTAAAAACATAGTACAGGCTATACAGTACTCAAATTGCTTGATGACTACATAGTCCATGTTATATTGCACCGCAGCAACTGCTTCACTCACAACATAGTATACGCTATATATGGCACCGTAGCAGTAAGCAAACAGCTTTATTCACAACATAGTATACGCTATATGGCACCGTAGCAGTAAGCAAACTGCTTAATTCACAACATAGTATACGTTATATGGCACCGTAGCAGTAAGCAAACTGCTTAATTCACAACATAGTATACGCTATATGGCACCGTAGCAGTAAGCAAACTGCTTGATTCACAATATAGTATGTGCTAAATAGCACTGTGGCAGTAAACAAGTGTTTAAGTAAAATCATATTCTATATGACATCGTAGAAGTAGAAAAAACAGCTTTATTCCCAACATTATAGATGCTATGTGGGAATATGTGGCAGTACGCAAACTATTTGATCACAGTGTAGTACATGCTATATGGCACCGTGACAATGAGTAAATATTAATTCACAACATAGTACATTCTATATGGCGCAATGACAGTAAGGAAACCACTTGAGCACAATGTAGTTTTTGCTATATGGTGCCCTAGAAGTGAAAAAACGTTTAATTCACAGCGCAGTACCTCCTATATGGAACCATATCAGTCTGACACTCTCTCTGTCTCTGTCTCTCTATCTCTCTCTGTGTCTATCTCTCTCTGTCTCTCTGTGTGTCTCTCTGTCTCTGTCTATCTGTCTCTCTGCGTCTGTCTCTGTCTGTCTCTCTGACTGTATCTCTCTGTTTCTGTCTGTCTTTGTCTGTCTGTCTGTCTGTCTGTCTGTCTGTCTGTCTGTCTCTCTCTCTCTCTCTGTTTCTCTGTCTCTCTCAATATCTGTCTCTCTGTCTCTCTCTGTCTCTCTCTCTGTCTCTCTGTATCTGTGTCTCTGTATCTATGTCTGTCTTTGGCTCTGTCTCTCTCAGCATTTGTCTGTCTGTCTGTATGTCTGTGCATCCATTGCCCCAAGACGCCATAAACATATACAGTAAAACCCATATAAACTAGACATTCAATTTCGCCTAAATATCGGCCTTGCAGACAGGTGGCAGCTTAATGCATGACGTCCACCCTGTATTAAGCAGCCACCTGTC
This sequence comes from Azorinus chamasolen, assembly GCA_963576725.1. Taxonomy (NCBI): domain Eukaryota; kingdom Metazoa; phylum Mollusca; class Bivalvia; order Cardiida; family Solecurtidae; genus Azorinus; species Azorinus chamasolen. The sequence goes on along the minus strand of OY755246.1, from coordinate 35,156,817 downwards.
TAAATGCCCTAAATCATTCGGTTTAGAGGGGTTTAGAGGGTTTTTATTGTACTTGTATAATTATAATTAAGTTTTGCATTATAAATAGAGTGTATAGCTAAATATAGCAGTGTGTGGTTGGACAAACGACCCTGTTGGTAAATACCATCATGAAACATTGTATATGCCGATAAAGGGTTTGTGTTAACATTTGCTAACAAAGTGGATTCCACTGAAACATCAAATAACACGGTTTCAAAGCTTCCGGATTGTTTGACAATTTGATTAAAGTTTTGAAAAGAAATATCAGAAGTATCATATAATAACAGAAACAGGTGACAGTTTTATCTGCAATAATTTGTTTCAGTAGCCAAAGGATTTGCAATCGGTGACCATGGACACGTGGCAGGTGGTTATGGTTAGGCTGCACTTGTATAGTAGTCTCGTTCATTTCCGTAAAACACTTAGACCCAGTGTTTTATCTATATCAAATAGTTTTCGTCTCCAATGTCGTCTGCTTTAAGTTTCAGATTGAACATTCCTTCATTTTTTCCTCTAAAACGTAAATGAGGTGTCAAACAGTTTAGATCCTGATGAGACGCAGATTTACCCGGTGTCGCGTCTGGATCCAAACTATTTGCAAGGGTAATCACAAATTCGCCCATTTCATCAAGCCCTATGGGTCACTTTCCAGCGACCTTAGTTGTGATAGTATTACCACATCAAGCCCTATGGGTCTCTTTCCAGCGACTTCAGTTGTGATAGTATTACCACATCAAGCCCTATGGGTCACTTTCCAGCGACCTCAGTTGTGATAGTATTACAGCAAAGTATTGTTAATTTCTGGGCCATGTTCAAATGCTTAGTATCATTGTAACAACGAAACTCTGTAATTTACATGTTTTAAAGCGTGTCGCACACTACACAAAAATGGTAGCCAGTTCCATTGCAAACATATAACAATTTAACCCTTTTCTGTTTATTCAAAATTTCAATACCTACTCTGAATATTCATCGACAAAATAGTTATAATGAAACACGGAAGATGGAACGTTGTAGCCATTTTAGAAACTAAAGAAAGAGATCTTTCAAATTCCATTAGCGAATAGAGCAGACCCTGATTACACGGTGCCTATCTGATCTGGGTCTACTATGTTTGCAGATGCGTGAAAACGCGTTTATATGAAGGACAGGATTAAGCGGAGGAGTGGGTGCATTTTCTACTATTCTGCTAGACTATTGTTATTACCATACTGCAACTGTCGCTATTGGTACCACTCCTAATACATGGACTGACTGACTGCTGGTGCCTTCCTCTCAACTTGTACAAAGACTTGATCTACTAGTACAACTACTGTCGCTATAAATGAAGATTTATATACATGTATTCCTTTTCATATTGCCTCCAAATGGCCAATATAGACATATTTTCATTTTTTCATAACGCATTAAAATGGTTCGATTGTGCAAAGCATTATGAAAACATTACTTCAAACTTCCAAGCTGCTCTTTTTTTTAAACCTGCGTTGTTACATTGCAATCTATCTACCAATGTCGCACTGGGATGCTCATAAACACCTGGTTTACAATGCATACATGAAATAAGCTAATGAACCGTTTCTTGTTGTCAATAAAAATAATAACTGAAGGTTGTGTCATATACCAAATTTTGATGTCTAAATTTCAAAGAATGTTATAAATTGCTTAATGTGGTTATTTTTACAATTCTAAAAGAATCCCATTGTGTAATAGGTTGGATAAAATGGCAAAACCAACACACACTATGTATATTCATAAATTATTTGTTATTTGGAAATGAATTGACAAATAACGCGTAACATTATGTTTTCGCACGACATAGTCGTGCAATAAATGAAATTATCATTTATCATTTAGTTTTAACCTTTATCATGTTCTTAACGTTAAGACCTCCATTTACAAACAGTGTAGACCCACACGAGACGGCTCATATTTGCGCTACCTCATTTACAAACAGTGTAGACCCACACGAGACGGCTCATATTTGCGCTACCTCCATTTGCAAACAGTGTAGACCCACACGAGACGGCTCATATTTGCGCTACCTCCATTTGCAAACAGTGTAGACCCACACGAGACGGCTCATATTTGCCATGGTAATTCAGTGGCTACATTGGATCCATCCTTAGAATGATTCACATAATTAACCTATTTGTTCGCATATTATTTAAATAAAACTAGTCCAGATCTTATTTTAACCCATCCACTATTCACGTTGCGGGGGCAAGCAAACAGAATACTTGAATATTTGCTGGTATAAGCCACTGACATCGATTAATTCAGAAACCCTCAGATCTGGGTCTACAATGTTTGCATGCGTCCATTTTAAGGGACACTGTGTACAAATGGGTTAATACCCATAGTGGATAGTTTCGCATTTGAAAATTCGGAATGAGAAATGTAAAGCTGGGTTATGCTGGACTTTGTCATTTAGATGTACAGTAAAGCCTGTAAATATTTAATATCTTACATCGGTGACATTACAATGGTTCCCTGTTGTGCTGGTAATAATACGATGGCATATTAATTTTCCTAACTCTAATAGTTTCACTTCAAACAGACTAGAAAATTAATAATCACGGATAATTTTATTAGTAACAGCAACACATTTAATTTGTTTCACCATTTTCAACAGCACTGTCATGGATCGATGAGGTAGTAACAGAGCGTATAAGCGAGACAGTGAACGTTGTAGTACGGTGTCATGCTATATGGCGCCGCTACAGTAAGCAAACACCTCGACCACGATGGCGTGCATGCTACTCGTATATAGCGCCGTAGCAGTAAGAAAATCGCTTACTTCACTACATATAGCATGCTATATGGCACTATAGCAGTAATAATACTGCTAAATTCACAACATAGTATGTGTTGTATGACGCCATGGCAGTACGCAAACTGCTTAATTCACAACTTAATACTTGCTATGTGGCACCGTAGCAGTAAAAACAAGTGCTTAGTTCACAACAAATTATATGATATACCGGTATAGCACTGTAGCGGTAAGGAAACTGCTCAATTTACAACATAGTACATTCTATATGACACTGTAGCAGTAAGCAAAATGCTATGTGGAACCGTGGCAGTGCGCAAACTATCTGATCACAGTGTAGTACATGCTATATGGCACCGTGACAATGAGTAAATATTTAATTCACAACATAGTACATTCTATATGGCTAAATGGCAGTAAGGGAACCACTTGAGCACAATGTATTTTTTGCTATATGGTGCCCTAGAAGTGAAAAAACGTTTAATTCACAGCGCAGTACCTCCTATATGGAGCCATATCAGTATGTCACTCTCTCTGTCCTTGTCTCTGTCTCTCTGTCTCTGTATCTGTCTCTCTGTGTCTCTCTGTCTCTCTGTGTCTCTCTGTCTCTCTGTCTCTCTCTCTATCTCTCTCTATCTCTCTCTCTCTCTCTGTCTCTCTCTGTCTCTCTGTCTCTGTCTCACTGTCTCTCTGTCTCTGTCTCTGTCTCTCTCTCTCTGTCTCTATCTCTCTCTCTCTCTCTCTCTCTCTCTATCTCTATCTCTCTCTGCGTATCTCTGTCTCTGTCTGTCTCTCTGCCTCTGTCTCTGTCTGTCTCTCTGACTGTCTCTCTGACTGTCTCTCTCTGTTTCTGTCTGTCTGTCTGTCTGTCTTTGTCTGTCTGTATCTCTCTCTCTCTCTGTTTCTGTCTCTCACTGTCTCTCTCTCTCAATATCTGTCTGTCTCTGTATCTCTCTCTCTCTTTCTCTCTCTCTGTGTCTCTGTCTCTCTCTGTCTCTGTCTCTCTGTCTGTCTCTGTCTCTGTTTCTGTCTCTCTCTGTCTCTCTGTCTCTCTGTCTCTATGTCTGTCTGTCTGTCTGTCTGTGTCTGTCTGTCTGTCTGTCTGTCTGTCTGTGTCTGTATGTCTGTCTGTCTGTCTGTCTGTGTCTGTATGTCTGTCTGTCTGTCTGTCTGTCTGTCTGTCTGTCTGTCTGTCTGTCTGTCTGTCTCGGTTTTAGTTTTCCATTTGACTTTTGTTCTTTATGTTTCCTACTAATATTTTGGCAGAGGGACTTTTGGTTAAAGGTACAACACTTATCAGATACATTTACCTCTTTTAATCAGTGAGTGGGTTCGCTTTACTTGTCTTTCTGTTAACATTTAACATGCAGCCAGATACTTTCACGTTTTACAAATTGCTCTAGACGATGTTATTTCTTTTTAAGTGTTCTTGGTATCCTAAAATCCATTATTTCAAACGGAAGGGCTGTGTTCATCCTTTTGATGAAAAGGGAAAACCGAATATAGAATATGTGTGAAGCTGGTACGACTTTTGAGAACGTCTATCAACATAAGATTTTATATATGAAAAATGAATGTCAAGTTGGAATTAAACTACCACCAGCATCTACGATCCAATATAAGGCCTATATTTGGTAATCGCATTATGGAGGTGCAGTGTTATTGTATATTTAAAAGCTTAATGAATAGTAATATCGGGGCTTTTGTGGGGTGTTTTTTTTAGAATTTAAGGGGTTTTTTTTAAGAAAAACAATAAACATATCAGTAACGGAATAATAATTTTGCATAGAAATCATTAATTCCAGTCGGGGAAATCCTAGCTGTACCGCAAGTTCACATGTTCTTACTAATATCAACAGTCATAGAAAGTTAAACCATTACCTCATAGAAACGCCTTTTTCCACCAATATAGAGGAGACCGAGACCAGACCGCTCCTGTACACCTGATAGCAATCTGAGTCTACAGTTTCTGTATGAATAGTTGAATACAGTATACCTCGCTAACCGGAATTTTAATAAAGAGAAGTTTAGTTATTTGTAGGCAGATGACTCCTTAACCCTTTCCCTCAAGTAAACAGAGTAGACTCAGATATAGAAGCCGTCTGATCAGGACCTGATAGCTCTGTCTGCTCATAGAATTTGATAGATCTGGTTGTTTGGTTTCTAAAATGGCTACAATGCCCCACCTTCCATATTCCATTATAACTATTTTGCCCATGCATATTCAGCAGGTATTGAAACTTGAAATAAACAGATAACGGGTTAATGCAGGGTGAAAGTTATGCAGAAAGCTCCTAGAAGAATTTTACATGACTTTCAGCCTGCATAAATCTGCCGCCTGTGTCCAAGACCGATATTTATACTAAATTGAAGGTCCGGTTTAAAGAGGTTTAACTGCAGATATAGGTAACAACAATGTACCCCCGGTAGATACTCTATTACTTCAATTCTATAGCCCTATGTGAAAGCTGGCCGTGCAGACCCCAGACTGGTCTAGTCTCGTCCGGCTCCTCTCCGACTCCCGACCCACACCGGTTCAACTGTCAAGATCCCTCCCCCTTTCAATTGTTTCTCTTTAATCTATTAATCTTTAAATGCAACCCTTTACATAACCAGTCTATTCCTCTCGCTTTCCTACATGTATTTCCTTCATGCGATCGTTAACTTTTAGCAAACAAAACGCTTTAGCCATGACAGAAACTGTATAATAAGATCTATATAATTGCACAAGCAAACAAAACGCTTTAGCCATGACAGAAACTGTATAACAAGATCTATATAATTGCATAAGCAAACATACAGACACTGACCAGATGTCCCCTACAGGAGACGTCATATCTGGGTCTATACTATTTGTAAATACAGTAAAACCCCGTTAATGCGACCACCTAAAAGAGGTATACTTTTGGGTGCTAGATGCAGGTAGTAGCTTAATGCAGGACAAAAGTAATGCAGAAAGCTCCTGGAGGAGCTTTCTGCATTACTTTTGCCATGCATTAAGCCACCACCTGCTTATAAAGACAGCCATGTTTATTCATTAAGTGGTCGCATTAGAGTGGTTCTAACATCGTATTTTAGAGGGTTATCGATGTCTTTATGGAAGCAATTTGAATCAGTAGAAATCATTCTTTTCTGCTTCAAACATAACTTTACTTGAGGGAAGTAGCAGTGAATCTTTAGTTGGTAGAGGTTTGTAGACGCAATTTCTGTAACATAAATACTATGTTTTGTTTATTCGCATATAGAACTTGACAAAATACATACAACTGTAATGGATGTAGAATTAATCAACATTAGAGTGAAACATTAACCCTTTACTCAATACATACGCACCTTGCCCCTTTGTTAACCGAGTAGACCCAGATCAGATCTGTAGGAACCGTCTGATCAAGGTCTGCTCTGTTTACTAATGGAATAATATAGATATAATTCTACAGTTTCTGAAAGGCAATAATACTGTGTTCGTATACCATTGAAAAACTTATTAATATTATTATTTGTTACATAAATATTCATGGAGAGTAAAGAGTTACTAAAGGAATTACTATTATCACGATCCATCCTTTTGGTTTTTGAAAAACTTGACATTGCTACTTAGGTGTCACAAGAATCTAGTTCAAATATTTTGCCATTAACCCTTACAACGCTGAATTTTAAAATGGACTTTTCCAAAATTCAAACAGGTCAAGCTTATGGTGAATATTCAGGGATTTTTTCTAAAGAAAAGTGTAGCATGACAAACAGTGCAGACCCTGGTGAGATGGCTCCTCTAAGAACCCTCTCACCAGGGTCTACACTGTTGTCAAGGGACATCTAGTAAGAGTTAAACAGATAGTAAATCACCATTTAATATTAAACCAAACTGCTTTCAAAATGTTAGTCTTTCTGTTGGCAACACACATGACTGTATGACAAGGAACTTTAGTGGCATAATTAATTAAAAAAAAAAGGAAGTTCGTTTATTGACCCATGGGTGCCCAGTGTCTGTTAAAAAGGATATGCTAACAATGAAAACCCAGATCAGAAGGTTCCTGAAGCACCCCTGTGATCCAAGTCAGCACCGTTTGCTGAACTAGTTGATATAGATGACTTATACCAGTAAATAGTCTGTATACTGTGCCCTCCCAACATGAAATATGGACCAGTTCCAAACTAATATCTGGACCGCGGTTTCCTTAAATAGTTTGAGAATAATGGGTTAAAATGAAAAACAGACATCACATTGTCAATATTTATATAAAAAAGAAATAGGTCGAAAGTGTTACATTACTGAAGTAGGTTTTGAATAGCCGGCATTTTGGAAAGATGAAACTGGGCTTAAGTGTCATTGAACGCAAAAACGCACGAGAAGCTTTTGAGACTGTCTTTACAACTCACTTTAACGCTTTCGCTGCCAAACACTGTCGTCTGCTAACTTTGTCGTCTGCTACAAATTTTCATTCTTTTGATTTTCTTCATTTTTGTTTCAAAACCATAGTAACAGTAACAAACAGTTTGGATCCTGATGAGACGCCGAGTTACTCGGCGTCTCATCTGGATCCAAACTGTTTGCATAGGTAATCACAGATCCGGCATTGGCAGCGAAAGGGTTAACAACACACATCGACTTTGTTTGAAACGTTGTTTTCGTAACGGATTAGTACTCATTATAGACTGCAGAATCGATATCATAGTAAAATGATACAAAAATACCCGTGTATGGATTGTTTGCGTATGCACAGAAAGGGCATCCTCGTCTCTTGTAATAATTGTAAAAAATGCGCTTCACTATTGATTCCTTTGAAGTGTTCTATCCAAACAGAATTGTAAAGATTCAAAGTATTAAAAAGACCAGATCTAAATGCAATCTTCAGCAAACTTCAAAAGCAATGGGTTACTTGATTAGCAATGACGTCATGCTCACGTTTTAACCCATACCAGATAAAACAAAGGTAAAGAATGTTCTCCCATGATGCATTTGTACAAAATGGCAGTCAAAAATTTAATATAGGAGTGGGATATAATATAACAGAACTTGTTGTAAATGACTCTTAAGAAGAGGTCTAAAGCTGGATTTAATACATGTGGTAGCTTAATGCAGGACAAAAGTGATACAGAAAGCTCCTATAGGAGCTGTTTGTATCACTTTTGTCCTGCATTAAGCCACCGTCTACTTTTTAAGTCTCCTATGTTCAATAAAAATTAATGGTCGCTTAAGACAGATTCTACTGTATAATGAATGATCATTGCAAACAATTTGGGTCCAAACTAGATTTCACTCGTCAGAATCAAACCATGTTGATACGTCCATCATGTTCAGTTTCACTTTCAATTGAAGAAACGTTCAGTAGATCCTGTTTAAAGCAACCACTTATTTAACAGACATTGATGCCTTAAACAGCAGGTGGTTGATTAATGCAGGATGAAAGTAATGCAGATTTTTGGAAGGGGCTTGCTGCATTTTTTCGTTCTGCATTAAGCTACCACGCGAATTTATCACACATCATTGTGCCGTTTAGTGGTCGCTTTAGTTTGTTTACTGTACATAAGCGTCTGCTGAGCAAATTATTTTTACAGAATGTTTCACCTACTACATTTTCAAAATTCAAGCTATATTCAATTTGTCTACCAAAATGCAATCAGGGTGTCAAACAGTTTGGATACTGATTAGACGCCGAGTTACTCGGCGTCTCATCTGGATCCAAACTGTTTGCATAGGTATTCACTCATCCGCCAATAGCAGGCTAAAGGTTAAAGCAATTGGTTGATGAATGCAGTGTACCAGTAGTGCAAAGAGTTCCTGCATAACCTTCTGTAAGACCCATAGTTGTCTTATATTGTTGGTTGAATTGAAAGAGGTTTTGTACTATATTCAGTAATGATTACAATTTTCACAGACGATAAATAGAATTAAAACTCCGTTTTTCTACATTTAACCTCATTTTGCCATACTGCTAGTGTCTTGTTATTCCCTTAGTGCAGTAAAATATTGAGGTTTGTCTTTGGTTAGACGAAAATGATAGAAACTGAATTTCTTTAGGCTTTAACGGAAATTAACTTCGCCAACTGGTACTGTCCGTTTGTAACAAGTTCTTGCATTGGTTTAGATCAGTTGCCCTTCAAGTGTTTGCCAAAGCTTACAATAATTTAGCTCATTTAGCTCTCCAGTTATTCTTGACCCTATACTTCATAAATACGCTCTTTTCTACGCATTTGCAAACAGAACAGACCCAGATCAGACAGTTCCTATAGGAGCCGTTAGGTCAAGGTCTGCTCTGTTTGCTAATGGAATAATATAGATGTCATTCTACAGTACCTTTGTAAAAGTTTCATGTGTTAATAGTACTCCTTATAAAAAAAATAATCTTATTAATATTCAGGATGTCATCATTTTTATATGAATATTCATGGAGAAAATGGTTAATTAGAATACTCCCAATGGTTCAGTTCACTAAGCCATCCGAAAAGTCTTTAAATTTTGCATACAATGGTTTACTTTGTGTTATCCTCCAGACGTATTTAAGCGAATGATTACCATGGTTCCATGCAATCTGCCTTTCTAACGGGGTTTTACAGAGTCTTACAATGAATTAGCTCATTAAAGCCTTCTAACCGGTTCCACGATGTCTTACACCGGTTTAGTTCACTTTGGCGTTCAAACAGTGTTGTACGAAGTCCAAAATGGTTTATTTCACTTTTGTTCTTCCAACAATCCTTAGACGAATGCTTCGTACTATTAAGTTCACTTTGTTCTTCCAGTAGTCCATAGAAAAAAATCACATGGCTATAATTCATTTAGTTCTTCCAGCGGACTTTAAAGGAAGACTTACAATGATTTAGTTCATCCCATTCTTCCAATTAGTATAAGCTTACAATAGTTTAGCGTACACTGTTCTCCCTGCGGATTTGAGACTAAGACTGACAATGAGTCAAATGACCTTGCACTTCAAAGGGCTTCAAACAAAGACTTACAATGGTTTAGTCCAAATTAGTACAATTTATCCTTCCAGTAATCCATACAATGTTTCGGCATACTTTATCCTCCAAACAGAGGAAGGCTTTTAATGTATTTTATTCTTCTTGTAGTCTGTAGACGGCTATGTGCAATGACCTTGCAATTGGTATTCCAATGGTTTAGTTCAATGTGTCTTTCTAACCGTCTTAAGACGAATGGCCATAACCTTTAGCTCATTTAGACTTTAACAAAGGCTGGCAATGAACTAGCTCACGTTGCTCTTCCAATAGCCTTAAGTCGAAGGCTCACTTTACCCTTCCACTAGTCGTTTACTAAGGTTTAAAATAGTTTATCTCGCTTTGCTTTTCCCACAGCCCCCAGACAAAACGTGCTTGTCTTTATTCCATTTTGTTCTTCCAGCAGTCTGTAGAGACGTCTTGCAACGCTTTAGTACGCTTTGTCTCTTCAACAGTATTTTACGAAGTAGTGCACTGTTTATGTCCGATCAGTTCTTGAATCATTATTTTATGAACGCTTACAATGGTTTTGTTAATTGTATCCTTTATTCAGTCTTAAGACTACGGTTTACAATGTGTATGTCCACTTACAGAGGTAGTTTTGTGAAGGTATATGTCCACATACAGAAGTCTTTTTATGAAGGCTTACAACAATGATTCAAAATAGAAAGAAAGTCAGACAGAAACGGCGTACGAAAGTCTGCAGCAACAACAGAAGCACACATGATATCGCCACCCACCCCGACCTAAAGGTGACCTTCATAGAACTGTGTTCACTTTGCTCTTTAAGCAGCCTTGTCACGAGTGCCTACAGTGATTTAGTTAATCGGTGTCACATCAGGATCCAAGCTGTTTGACATTTGGTAAATACATGCAGTTTCCTAAAAGAGTACTGTAAACAGATCAGAGTTTTATCAAACTTTATTTTCATCACGAGAATGCTTAAAGAGGTTTAGTTCATTTTTCCTTCCAGTAGTCTATGAATGAAAGCGTGTAATGGTTTGGGTCACTTTGCAGTTCCATCATTATATAGATGCAGGCGTGTAGTGCTGTAGTTCACATTGCCTTTGCAGCAGACTATATGGATGAAAGTAATGCTATACTTCACTGTGCCCTTCTAGTGGTCTATAGGTTGAGATTGTACTGGTTTAGATCACTCTGTTCATTTTAGCAGTCTACAGATGGAGTTTGTACCGGTTTAGATCACTTTGTTTTCCTTCTAGCGGTCTATAAATTGATCCTGTACTGGTTTAGATCACTCTGTCCTTTCAGCTGTCAATAGATGGATCTTGTACTGGTTTAGATCACCTTCCAGTAGTCTATAGATGCAGCTTTATACCACTTTGTTCTTCCAGCAGTATATGGGTGGATCTTGTACTGGTTTAGACCGCTTTGTTCTTCCAGTAGTCTATAGATGGAGCTTGTACTGGTTTAGATCACCTTCCAGTAGTCTATAGATGGAGCTTGTACTGGTTTAGATCGTTTTGTCCTTCCAGAAGTATATCGATGGAGCTTGTACTGGTTTAGATCACCTTCCAGTAGTCTATAGATGGAGCTTGTACTGGTTTAGATCACTTTGTCCTTCCAGTATTATATGGATCGAGGAATTTAATTATTTAGATCATATTACGCTTCAAACGCTGTATGAATACAAAATTTTAACATATTACTTCGCTTTGTCCTTCCAGCAGTATATGGATGGTGGATTGTAATGGTTTTGTTCACTTTATATTACCCTTCCAACGGTATATGGATAGAGGCTTTTAATGATTTAGATCGTTTAACCCTTCCAACGGTAAATGGATAGAGGCTTTTAATGATTTAGATCGTTTAACCCTTCAAACAGTGTATTGATAGAGGATTTTAACCCTTTCGCTGCCAAACTTTGTCGTCTGCTAACTTTGTCGTCTGCCACAAATTTTCATTTTTTTTATTTTCTTAATATTTATTTCAAAAACATAGTAACAGTTACTCGGCGTCTCATCTGGATCCAAACTGTTTTCATAGGTAATCACAGATCCGGCATTGGCAGCGAAAGGGTTAATATTTTACTTCGCTTTGTCCTTCAAACAGTTGATGGATGGATGATTGTAATGGTTTGGTTCACTTTACCCTTCCAACGGATTCTAATATATTTTACTTCGCTTTGTTCACGGTATCATCTCAGTAGCCTTAAAACGAAGGTTTCACTTTTCCCTTTGTAATGGTTTAGTTCATTTAGCTTTCTGTCAGTCTTTGGATGGAGGCTTAAGATAGTTTACAGTAGAACCTGTCTTAAGCGCTCATCAGAAAGAGGTCTAGATAAGGCAGGTGATAGCTTAATGTAGGTCAAATGTAATGTAATGCATGCAGCTCCTATATGTATTACTTTTGTCCTGCATAAAACAATCACACGTGTTTATTAGGCTTATCGTTTAGTTCACTTTGCCCCTCTAGTAGTCTATATATAAAGGCGTGTAATTGTTTAGTTCACTTTGTCCCTCTAGCAGTCTATATATAAAGGCGTGTAATGGCTTAGTTCACTTTGTCCCTCTAGCAGTCTATATATAAAGGTATGTAATGGTTTAGTTCACTTTGCTCCTGCAGTAGTCTATATATAAAGACGTGTAATGGTTTAGTACACTTTGCCCCTCTATCAGTCTATATATAAAGGCGTGTAATGGTTTAGTTCACTTTGCCCCTCCAGCAGTCTATGTGTAAAGGTTCGTAATGGCTTAGTTCACTTTGCCCCTCTAGCAGTCTATATGTGAAATGGTTTAGTTCACTTTGCCCCTGCAGTACTCTATATATAAAGGCTCGTAATGGTTTAGTTCACTTTGCCCCTCCAGCAGTCTATATATAAAGGCGTGTAATGGTTTAGTTCACTTTGCCCCTCCAGCAGTCTATATATAAAGGCGTGTAATTGTTTAGTTCACTTTGCCCCTCCAGCAGCCTATATATAAAAGCGCGCAATCGTTTAGTTCACTTTGCCCCTCCAGCAGTCTATATAAAAAGGCGTGTAATGGTTTAGTTCACGTTGCCCTCTAGCAGTCTATATATGAAGGTGTGTAATTGTTTAGTTCCATTTGTCCCTCTACCAGTCAATATATGAAGGCGTGCTGATTCTGTCATAGCGTTCAGGGCAGCACTTGCTACTTTGCCTCACATCCCTTAGACAGAACAGATGTTTTTATCTTTTAACCTTTACTAGCACTCTTTTCTTCACCATACACATAGTCTACACATAGTCTGCTATATTACGGCTAGAGTAGGTCTATTTGCTTTTAAATTAAATATTCATCATTGTCATGTTCTCCTGGGTGGATTAAGTAGCCTGGGAGACATGGCAATCTATCTCTTTTTTTAACCCCCACGCATGACCATAATCGTTCAGTTATTGACGGATAGCCATTATTGAAGAAGAAGAAGAAGAGGTTTAGTTCATTTTGCCTTTCCGGCTTTCATTTACGAAGACTTATCATGGTTTTGTTCACCTTGATATTCCACCAGTCTTAATATGTTAGTTTGCCCTTCTAACAGTCTATGTGTGATGGAAGCTTGTTTTGCTCATTTCTGGTTTTTTCCTGTATGACGTGGGCCTGCAATGACTGATTTCAATTATGTTTCCACTGTCTTTTGATCAGGGCCATCAACTGTTACCAGTAGAGGTGTTTCATTGTTGCAATGAAATGTCTATATATATGTATGGGACATTCCAGAACAATATGGGTATGTAACGTGTGAAATATGTCTGGTTTTAACATTAACACTCAGTAATTGGTGGTAGTATTTTTTTCTTTTTAACTTTCACTCATATTGCCTTCATATTTTAAAACAGAACTACAACCAAAGTGACCAAACAAGATAGTACATCTAGATCCAAAATAATGATGACGGTTGTCTCGAAGAGTGCTGCATGTTTTGCCTAGAGTTTGGCAGCTTCACTATTTCGCTGCCAAATTGTCGTCTGCTAATTCTGTCATCTGCTACCATATTCATTTTTTAATGTTCTTCATTTTTTGTTTCAAAAATACAACCACAGTAACAAACAGTTACTCGGCGTCTCATATGAATCCACACTGTTTGCATAGGTAATCCAAGATGCGACATTGGTAGCGAAAGAAGTAAGTATAGCAAGTGTTATTAACATATAAAACATACTTGCCATAAATAGTTCCTTCAATATCACGAAGCCAAATATTCCCAAAGTACGGTATGTCTTTGTGCATCCCTTGTTGTCTTTTGATAGGCATGTACATTTGCTGTTCTATTTTGTCATCTTCCTAATCGGGTGACTGTATGTTTTGAATGTAGTGTTTCCTGCATACATACAAATTTATATTTTACATGAATATCCATAGACTAAAGAGTAACCTTTTACTCTATAGATACGCCTTTCTACGCCTTTACAAACAGTAGACCCAGATCAGACAGCTCCTATAGCAACCATTTAATCAAGGTCTGCTCTGTTTGCTGATGAAATGATATAGATGTGATTCTACTGTTTCTGCCATGTCCATTTGCTATTATAACAATTAATCTAATTAATATCCATTATGTCATTATTTCTTATATGAATATTCATGGAGTATTTGGTTAACTTATTCCAGCATATTGACCCCTTTGGATGCTTCAGTATAAGTCACTTTGTGAATCATTGTGATAAATTGAGCATTTGCTCCTATAGGAGCAAATGCTCTATTTATCACAATGGTTTCAAAACTACACAATTCTGAAAATTCCTTTTCTCTAGTAAATGCTCCTTTTTAGCTCACCTGGTACAAAGTGCCAAGGTGTGCTTTTGGGATGATCCTGTGTCCGGCGCCGTGCGTATGTCGGCGTCGTTCGCCTTTCTACGCCTTTGTAGTTGTTGTAGTCGGTATTCAATTTCTCTACAAAAAGGGAGAATGTCAATCGATTGTTCTTCATGAGAGATATTCGGCGTCGCATTTTGATTCAAACCATTTCCAAAAGAAAAGAAATTCCTTATACCTCTATTCTCGAACTGTCTGGTTTGCAAACAGCTTGGATCCAGATGAGGCCCCGGGTAAATCGGCGTCTCATGAGGATCGCAGCTGTTTGACACTTGGTCAATGGTTTACAAGTGGTTTTAACCCTTTCGCTGCCAATGCCGGATCTGTGATTACCTATGCAAACAGTTTGGATCCAGATGAGACGCCGAGTAACTCGGCGTCTCATCAGGATCCAAACTGTTTGTTACTGTTACTATGTTTTTGAAACAAAAATGAAGAAAATCGAAAGAATGAAAAATTGTAGCAGACGACAAAGTTAGCAGACGACAGAATTTGGCAGCGAAAGGGTTAATGACTCGGAAATCATTAATAAAGTTGTTTATATGAAGTAAATGTTAAAGTCTCTGAAATTGTTTTCCTGTCTAAAACTAAGAAATAATCTATGTACATGTAGTTTTAAACATGGATAATTACATAAATAGCTTTGGCAATAGATGAATGAATGTTTTGGTACTACACGATTGCAAAGAATTGTTAACCCTTTCTCTGTTCAGCGTTTATTCAAAATTGCAAAACCTACTGAATATTCATGGACAAAATAGTTATAATGAAATGTGGAAGGTGGAACATTGTAGCCATTTTCGAAAGTAAACAAACAGAGCTATCAAATTTCATTAGCAAACAGAGCATACCCTGATCATACGGCTCCAATAGGAACCGTATGATCTGGGTCTACTCGTTTTTCAAATGCGTGTACAGGTGTTTATATGAAGGAAAGGGTTAAATGCATGCACTAGAGTATAACCCTGTTTGTGCTAGCTTAATGTTCGACTGCAAACAATAACATCTGCTGTTACAAGTGACTGGTATGTCAGAAATCCTGATGAGACATCGAGTTACTTACTCAGTGTTTCATCTAGGTCCAAACTGATTGATCGGTAATCACATATTCGCTCGTTGTATCTTAGCTCTGTGAACAGCTTTTCGACGACTTATGTTGTGAAAAAGTTATACTTTACCCTAGAACACAGTATATCTATGAGACCTACAGATAAAATACTAAATAATAAAATCGTTAATTCTCCACGAAACCCTATACTGTGACTACTTTTTAGAACCGTCTATTCGAGACGATTCTAAAGGGTGGTCACAGTATAGAAGTTGGTGGAGAAACAAAGGAGCTGTACTTGAACATGTTTAAATTTACGCATCTTATCTTGACATGACTTTTGTGCCTATCCTGGTTTAGTTTTTGTATTCGACAATGCCAAACTACATACATTAGCTATTACACATTTTGGTTGCGTTTTTGTAGGTTCTATCTAACCTATTAATGTTAATTGCGAATCCAACAGGTACACACAAACTCGGTCTGAATAATAATCATATCCAGGCAGCATCTCTTTAGTATTCAAATTGTTAATCTATGTTGATCTGTTTAACTGGAATACATCTAGTTTTTTTCTTGAATTAATTCAGACGGTATCTCTTGCCGTCGGATTTCCCCCAGCGTACTGAAGCTTTACAGCCCAATTCCAATGCTTGCTAAAGATAGGGGTAGACTATGAGATAAATCACACATACTTCCCCCAATTCATTGCCAATAAAAGTCACCAAGACGTGTGAATGACTCCTGCTATATGACGGCTTTATTTTCAAGTCTGGTAAAAGTTTGCCTTCCTGGTGCACAAGGAAGCCACCAAAGAAAGGCTTTATGGCATGCTGTAGATTCTTTTCAAGGCGACCAGTACGTGAATGATTATAGTGTTCTTAAAACATTCCCTCTTCAAAATTCATGTTAGAAATAACGACATCATGTATAATAATTATATCAATTTTTATAATGGTATATCATAAACACGGAACACTTTGTCTTTACAAAAGCTGTAGAATCAGATCTATATCAAACCATGTGCAAACAGGACAAACCCTGGTCAAACGCCACTTACATGAACCGCCTGATCTGGATCTGCCCTGTGTGCAAAGGAGTGAAAAAGGGTTTATATGAAGGAAAGGATTCCAAAGTAGGTACTTGCTGTAAGCAATGTTTATAATGACATCTTGAATATTTATTAGCTTATTTTTTTATGATGACATATGTACACAGGATATCTTGGCTTAGACAAAAACAGTAGAATCAGATCTATATTATACCATAAGCGAACAATGCAGACCCTGATCAGACGGCTTCTTTAGGAGCCGTCTGATCTGGGTCTGCTCTGTTTGCAAATGCATGAAAAGGCGTTTATATAAGGGAAATGGTTAACTTTTATACATAGTTACACTTTTTACAAACTCGCATACTCGTGGCGTATGGTAAGAATGGGGTTTATCATTTTGATGCATGACATATGTCTACTGACAGTAACAATCAATGTAGACCCAGATCAGAGGGGTCCTATAGGAGCTATCTGAACAGGGTCGCCACTGATTCTTATCTAACATACTCTAGGGTATCTAATCCCTTCAAACTGAAATATCTCTATCGTTAAAGAGTGGGCGACTATTTACACTTAGATTTTAGTATCTTTCCAAATAGCTTGGAACCAGACGAGCGGTTTAGGAGTCGCTTTGTTTCACACTCTGATTGCATTTATATAGAGCAATTAAATATGACATAATTTATATAGAGCAATTAAATATGACTTAATTGTGTCATGACGCCATATTCCTTTTACTGTTTGATATGACATTGACTTGAATCTAACCAATCCGTCTCAGAGTCCAGATTGAGGAATATTGTTTCCAAGCTTAGATCAAACCGTTTTTAGAATATCACTGAGTCTCTTGTCATAGAAGGTGCATATTAAAACCACTAACTGCAATTCAAATTTTAACTCGACATGAATTAAATGGACAAAATTTCTTAAAACCTAAACCTCCCAGTGCGATTTCACGGCAGTCTAGGTTTTCTGTCTCTCCACCTGTTAATTCCCAAAACGGGTTTTGGAATTGCGTGCACATTGGAAGCAGTTTCACTGATAAATCTGTACAACGCTGAACATGTCTAAAGGTACCGCTTGCTACTAATACTCATAGAAGGGTGTTTACACACATGTCTTCTCGAGGACGTTATCATGGACATATGTTCAACTATAAGGATCGCAATTGGATGGTGGGCGATTCTTTGTCTGATCATGATCACAGATGTTTGATTAGTAAATTAAAAGTTGTGCATAACACATTAAAGCAATAATTGTGAGATTTGAAACATAATTCTTTGGTGTTTACCTTTGAGAATGATATTGTCAGCTTTGTGCGTTCATTTGCAAACAGTTTATATCAAACCAGTATCCATAGTATGCTCTATAAGGTATAGAATAATGAAATAGCTTGTGTCAGCAAAATACAGTAAAACATGCCTTAACCCATTCCCTCATATTGACGACTTTTGAAGACTCTGTAAAAGTCACTTTGTGAAACCATTGTGATAAATAGAACATTAAAAAAAGTTGCTCCTATAGGAGCAAATGCTCTATTTATCACAATGGTTTCAAACTACAAAATTCTAAAATTTTCCTTTTCTCTAGTTAATTCTCCTTTTCGGTAGATTTATTCAAAGAGGTTGTATCTAAAAAATAACCTATGGGATAATGGGTTAAGCGGCCATTTATTTAATGAACATATGAGTATTAAAAAGCAGGCGGTCTTCTAATGCAGTGGAAAAGTAGGAGCATTCTGTATTACTTTTGACCAGCATTAAGCTACCACCTGTCTTACAGACCCATGATTAGGCCTCTTTTTGATGGCCGCTTAATACAGGTTATACTGTACACGGACACTTTCAGTAGACGACACTTTTGTCAACGTGGCAAGACTTTAGCTAGAGTCTGTAAAAACGAGTATTTATAGTTAGAATGAATGTCTTTGTGGTAAATTACAAAACATGCAATCAACAGGAACGTGCTTATTACGAAAGCAGTTCATAGGCAAAACAGTGATCAGCTACATCAACCCAAAGGTGCCCGACGCATGCTTGGACTCACCCATGGACCCCCCCACACACCCCCCCCCCCCCAAAAAAAAAAAAATGTGATCGAAGTATGTTCAACTAGCCTTAAACTATCTATTTGAACCTTAAACCACTCCGAAAAACAAGAAAAACACGACGCGGAAAAAATTTCCTATCGGGTCTATATATGTATTGAAAGGTATCTAACTACGACAGATCAGCGGCGGAAAATACAACAGTCATGTTTTTCAAAATCTTACAGCAAAGCCAATTCAACACCGATTTCAATCATTTTGGTCTTGATCCGTTCCAAATTCCATATGCTAAGCGGCACAGTTAGTGTTTTCCTTAAATATTGCCCCGTCTTGTCGCTGCAAGACCGCGAATTTAAAAATACGCTAGAGCGAAACGATGTGACTCCCGTCAGGATGCATAGAAGTATATAGCGGGATCTGTATTCGTTAAAACTTTTCAGCAAAAACGCGAATTATGGTGAAACACATTCGAAAAACATTCAACCTACCGCAGTTTAAACGGTGCTGGCTATTTGTAGTCTGCTATGAGACGTCAGTTTTCTTTCTCCTAC
The DNA here is from genome assembly GCA_963576725.1 of Azorinus chamasolen. Lineage (NCBI taxonomy): Eukaryota > Metazoa > Mollusca > Bivalvia > Cardiida > Solecurtidae > Azorinus > Azorinus chamasolen. Next base: position 35,137,585 of record OY755246.1, on the reverse strand, counting down.
TTTCGTTTTGAACGGAGGTGGCCAAATCGCTGTGGCCCGGAAGTAGTAGTCAATTTGCATATCGAATAGTTTATGAGCCGGGTCACAGCAAAATGGTCGCATCCGTTCAAAAGGAAAGTTGGGGAAACAAAACTGGCGCCTCGTAGCAGACTGGAAATAGTAAGCACCGTTTTAATTGCGGCGAGTTTAATGTTTTTAGATAGTGTTTCACCATAATTCGCGTTTTTTGTTGAAAAGATTAACGAATACAGACCCCCCTATATACGTCTATGCATCCTGGCGGGAGTCACATCGTTTCGCTCTAGCGTTTTTTCAAATTCGCGGTCTTGCAGCGACAATACGGAGCAATCTTTAAGGAAAGCACTAATTGTGCCGCTTAGCATATGGAATTTGGAACGGATCAAGACCAAAATTATTGAAATCGGTGTTGAATTGGCTTTGCTGTAAGACTTTGAAAAACATGACTGTTGTATTTTCCGCCGTTGATCTGTCGTAGTTAGATACCTTTCAATACATATATAGACCCGATAGGAAAAAAATTTCCGGGTCGTGTTTCTTGTTTTTCGGAGTGGTTTAAGGTTCTAATAGATAGTTTTACGCTAGTTGAACATACTTCGATCACTTTTTATTATTATTATTTTTTTTTTTTTTATTTTTTTGGGGGGGGGGGGGGGGGGGGGGGGTTCCATGAGTGAGTCCAAGCATGCGTCGGGCACCTTTGCATCAACCTTGTTAGCCATTATTCAACGAATGTAAGACATACATAGCGACATTATGAATACTACATAGATTTAACCCTTTCGCCGCCAAATTATGTCGTCTGCTAACTTTGTCGTCTGCTACAAATAATCATTTTTTTTATTTTCTACAATTTTGTTTCAAAAACATAGTAACAGTAACAAACAGTTTGGATCCTGATGAGACGCCGAGTTACTCGGCGTCTCATCTGGATCCAAACTGTTTGCATACGTAATCACAGATCCGGCATTGGCAGCGAAAGGGTTAATGACGTCATGTGAACATTGGGATGTCTGGTGATGGCAGAAACTGTAGAACCAGATTCCTATTTTTTATAAGCAAACAGAGAAGACCCTGATCAGACGGTTTTTACAGTATCTACTTTGAGTGCAATTATGTCAAAAGGCGTCTTTATGGAGTAAGTTGTCTGTTTATCTTAATGTTCAAAATACAAAATGTATTGAACCTTTCCTACAAAAATCTTCATGAGACGCCGACGTTCCCAGGATCTTACTTGGATTCAAACTACATGTAAAGTTCGATGTCTCGAACTCGATAACTCGAATTTCGGGATACCTCGAACTAAAAGTTCGGTCCTTAAAATACATCATTGCTATAAAATGCATCACTACGCATATCTAGAAACACATGTGACAGCTAATTGCAGGTCTAAAGTAATGCTTTCAGTATTACATCAGACCTGCATTATGATGTGAAATAGAGAAATTGTCCAGATAAGAAATCGGATAACTCGAACTTCTGATTTCTCGAACTAATTTGTATACATGTAGTCCCATGCAGTTGAACTGTAGGCTATTTCCAAAGCTCACAGAACCTTACAAGATAATCCTTATACCGCTATTCGATACTTGACTGACATTTGCAAACAGTTTGGATCTAGATCAGACGTCAGGTAATTCGGCATCTCATCATGATCCATTCTGTTTGACACCCACTCAATAGTTTCTCAAAAGCTTTAACGACTCGGAATTGGTAAACATTGTACCAGATATTCTAATTGAATATTGCTAGTGTACTGTTATATAGTTTTGTGTGTACCAGATATTCTAATTGAATATTGCTAGTGTACTGTTATATAGTTTTGAAGTTTTCATTCAGTTGCTGGATTTCATGTGCCACATTTTATAACTTCTACTGAGGGTGAATTTGAGTGTAGAGGTAAAATGATCTGTTACCATAATGATCTACACTAGAACCTGTCTTAAGCGACCATCAAAAACAGGTCTAATTATGGGTCTGTAAACCAGGTGGTAGCTTAATGCAGATCAAAATTAATTACTATAGGAGCTTTCTGCATTACTTTTGCCCTGTATTAATCAACCACCCACTTTTCAAGATGTTCAATAAAAGACTGGCCGTTCATGACTGGTTCTTTGTATATTCACATCTAGCCTTTCACTCCATGAACGTTCTTGAGGGAATCATGTATGTATGAATATTAATTAGCCTAATATTGATAAGTGTTAGTATATCAACAATAAATACTTTGACTCTGATAAAAATATAGAAGTAGATCTATATTCTTCTATAAGCAGACAGAGCAGACGATGATCAGGACGGCCCCTACCATCCATCCATCCATCCATACATACATACATCCATTCATCCTTCCAGCCATCTTTCACATGTACAGTAAAACCCCTGTAAACTGGAATTCTAGTAGACAATAATTTAGATACTTTTTTGCAGGTGACTGCTTTTAAAATGCAGGGTGAAAGTCAATTAGAAAGCTTCGGGAGTAGCTTTCTGCATTTCTTTCACCCTGCATTAAGCTGCCTTCTGTCTCCAAGACCGATATTTATACTAAATTTAAGTCCGGTTTAGTGTGTGTGTGTGTGTGTGTGTGTGTGTGTGTGTGTGTGTGTGTGTGTGTGTGTGTGTGTGTGTGTGTGTGTGTGTGTGTGTGTGTGTGTGTGGTGGGGGGGGGGGGTTCTATCACATATCTATCAATTTATTAGTGCAATGCAGTCAAATTCAAAGTTTTTCGAGGTACCTTTAATAAATATGCTTTAACTATATTTTTAACTATCATACAAGTCTGGGGAACAAAAACTGTGTTTGCTGCTGACTGATAAGAATTTGGCAGTAGCCAGTGTCACTTTATTATGAGCTAGATTTCTAATTTTATCGCACGAAAAGGTTACAAATTAAACCTGAACATACACTCGGTTCACAAGGTCTACATAACTTTATAAAGAACACACATGAATAGGTTAAGCCTTACTCCATTTTTATGCCGTTTAATTCTTGCCAACGGAGTAGACCAAGACCTTGTGGCTCCTATAGGAACCGTGTCTGACCAGGGTCTACTCTGTTTGCTTATGGGATTATACAAATCTGATTCTACAGTTTTGGCCATGGCAAAACACCCCCGTCTTCCTATGTCCTTACATCAATTCAAACCAATTAAAATTCATGATGTCATAATTTATAAATATTCATGAGGTAAATGGTTGAGCTGAAGGGTAGTTTTTCATTACATTTTAACCCTGTCATGGCAGAAACTATAGAGAATCGGGCCGATATAATTCCCCAAAACAAACTGAGCGGGCTATTCCGTTTGCAAATGCAGTAAAAGGCGTTAATATGAAGTAAAGGGTTAACAGATCAATCAATGGAGCAACAGAATTAGGCTCAGTTCGTTCTCTGTCAATGCTGCATCTCTGATTACCTTTGCAGATGGTTTTGATCCAGATGAGACGCCGAGTAATTGGGCGTCTCTATGCCGTCTCATCAGTATCAACACTGTTGGAGTTATGATAATACTTTTAAACAAAACAAGAAGAAAAATGAAAAATTAAAAACAAAATAGCGGACGACAAAATGTGGCAGCGAAAGAGTTAAAGAAACCAATTAAACATTGAACTAATTAGGCAACGTCGTTTGAAATCAGCTTAATGCGTAAAAATACGCCCGTTTAATGACCTTTTGCATTATCGATGTTACGTCATCAGATTTTAGTAGACCGTGTGCGAAGACGTAAAACCGTTGATTTTGTTTTTGATGGTTTTGGTGTGTTTCATTCAAAACAACAACAACAACAACAACAAAAACAAAACAGTTGGAATCCAGATTAAAACTCAGTGCTTCGTCAGTAATTCAACTGTTTGACACTATAGTCGTGCTTTTGAAAAGATCTGAAGAAATTCTTACTTTAATCATTGAAGTACAATAAAACCCCTCTAATGCGACCACTTAATGAACAAACATGGCTGTCTTCATAAGCAGGTGGTTGCTTAATGCAGGACGAAAGTTATGCAGAAAGCTCATATATATAGAAGCTTTCTGCATAAAGTTCGTCCTGCATTAAGCAACCACCTGCCTTTGCCACAGTGAATTATGCCCCTTTGTTGGTGGTCGCATTAGAGGGGGTTTACTGTACAGTATAACCCCGATAGTTTGAACATTAAAACCCCGATATTTCGAACACTTAAACCCGGATAGTTCAAGCACTAAAATCCCGATATTTCGAACAATAAACAAGTTTCATTATGGTTTTTAAGACAGGTGGCAGCTTAATGCAGAGTGAAAGTCATGCAGAAAGCTCCTCTATATCTTTTTGTATTACTTACACCCTGCATTAAGCAGCCACCTGCCTAAAAGGCATCAATTCTTCATTACAAAATTTTCGAAGTATCGAGTTTTTACTTCATACAAAAATTTCCATCAACATTCAACTAATTAATTACGAAGTTTAAACACTTCGACGACTTAGCGTAAATCTAATGTAGCTACAAATCTAAGGGCCGTAATAACGATGACTTTTACAAACAGTTTGGATCCAGATGAACGACGAATAACTCCGCGCCTCATCAGGATCCAAACTGTTTGACATTCTGATCGTGAGTTTGGGAAATATGGATGACAACTTTGTTTTCAGAAGTAAAGAAGATGGCAATTTTGAATGCTTGTAAATATTACAGAACGTAGTTACAACAGGGTTCGGCTAAGTTCTCGACCTATTCTTGTTTAACCCTTTACTTCATAAATACCCCTTTCTACGCTTGTGCAAACAGAGTAGATCCAGATCATGGTTTACTCTATTTGCCTATGATATAATAAAGATATGAAGCCAAAGGTTTCTGTGCTCATGGTTTAGTATAAGAATTAATCTAAATAATAGTCATGGTGTCATTATTTCTTACATGAATATTCATGGAGTAAATGGGTAATTAGTCTTCGGGGAAAAGTTAGGCAGTTAACGCAGTAATGTTGATACTTGTTTGGTACTGGTCCCTTTTTATAGTGACAGTTCCAGAAAGAATCAATTTGAGGTCTTGAACCATCATATGTGCTTCATCAGGAATGTCAACAGATCTGTTATTACCACCGATGAGTTTTCCCCTATCCTCCATCATCCAGGCAACATGTTTCATGCCACAATTAGGTCGGTGATCGGAATTGTGTTCCCAAACACCACGGTTATAGATTGACTCCTAATAATGATGATTAAATTTGACAGTCAACTTCAGGGTTCAGCTGGTATTGTAGGCGGGCAAGTGTTGTGGCACAGAACATTTACTTGAGAGTACGTTATAATTAACACATTATTATGACCTGTTTTATTTTTAGCCGTCCTGGTTTCAAAGAAACCAGTGCACGCGGTAGACGTATTCTTACTGCTCTTGTGACATTGACGGCGTGCAAAGCGCAAACCTTGTCCATAACTTAACAATACACTCCGTGAATATGGATGTAAAAATGACATCATCAATAGTAATTAGATAATTTGCATACTAGCGTGTGAACTAGCACAACAGAGTTTCCCCATTGCAGAGAAAAGTCAACATATCTATATATCATTCGATGAGCAAACAGAGCAGACCCTGATCTAGCGGTTTCTACAGGTGCCTTCTGATTTGGGTCTACTTTGTTTGCAAATGCGTTAAAAGGTGTATGTATGGGGCAAAGGGTTAAACATGTTTTAGGCTCACATTAGAGTCTCTCTAATTCGACTACTCAAAGAAGTCTCATTCTGGCTTTTTAAAATATGTGACAGCTTAATTCAGAATAAGCGTTATTCAGAAGGAGCTTTCTGCATTACTTTGCCCTACATTAAGCAATCACCTGCATTTAACCATTTCCTGCTTATATGCACGCGTTTGCAAACAGGATAGACCCAGGTCAGATGGATCCTGTAGAAGTCAGCTGATCAGGGCCGGTTCTGTTTGCTTATGTAGTATCCACACCAGTAAATATTTCCATGTTCCATTTTATTGTTTCTTTCCAGGAATATGCATGAGGTGAAGAAAGTTTGAATAATTATTAAAGAGGGAAAGAGTTAAAGACGCCTATGTTAATAAATAATGTGATCACTTTAGCCAGACCCTACTGAATTGCACACTTGAATCTTATGGAACAGCGTCTTTGTCCGTAACATAAACATGTTTAGTCTTATCTACACATATTTACACACTTGAGGTTTGTGTAACTTAGGACAACATCACTTAAACATGTTTAGTCATATATGTACATATCTAGAAACTAGAGATTTATGGAGGCGCATATTTGACCATAACTCCAACATGTTTAGTCTTATCTACACATATTTGCACACTTGAGTCTTACTGAACCACGTCTTAGGCCATAACTTAAACATGGTTTAGACTCATGTATACATGTTTATAGGATTGAGTCTTATGGGACAGCATCTTTGGAAATAGCATAAGTAAGACTCATTAACACATATTTACACGGTTGATTATGGAACTGTATATTGTTTTAGACTCATTTACACATATTTACACAATTGGATATTTTAGAATTGCACCATTGGCAATTATTTTAACCCTTCGCTTGCTATTAACGTCAATATACCTACCTGTAAATAGTGAAGACCCAGATGAGACAGCTCCTGCAGGAGCTGTCTCATCAGGGTATGCACTATTTAAAAGTTGATTGTGCAACCAGTGCACTCCACAGCAGTGATTGCACAGCGAAATACTTGTACACAGTGAAGATATATGTAATTATACAACAGGGCATGGGTAAAGAAGGAGAAATGTATTTTAAAATACAGCAAGGGTTTATATGTTTTAGACTCATGTACTGATATTTATGCAACTGCTTCCTTGTCCATAACTTTTTAAACATGGTTTGAACTCATTTACACATATGTACACGCCTGAGTTCTATACAACTGCCTCCTTGTCCATAACTTTTAAACATGGTTTATGCTCCTTTACTCGTATTTACACGATTGAATCTTATGAAACTGCGTCTTTTGCAATAACTGAAATATGTTATTAGACTCGTTTATGCGCTAGAGACGTATGTAATCGCACCTTTGGTCGTAACTTAAGCATGTTTTAGACTTAATTACACATGTTTGCACGGTTGCTTTTTAAGAAATTGTATCTTCGGCAATAACTTACACATCTTTCAATAAAGTACTTTCTAACAGCAATAATTGTTGAACAGAGTAAGAACTGGGCTACATTTACAGGCTGAAAACTATGGTCAAGTAAAACGACCTACAGCAGCAACTTTTATATTCAGCCTTGTTAGAAAACATAAACATGTATACAAGATATATTATAAAAGTAAGACCATTTCAGTGGAATATTTAACAACAACTTACACGAACATCTTACTTTGATGTCCTAGTTGCCATTCTCTTTTTTATCTAATGGTTTATGGAGAATGCTTACTTCGCTATTAGTTTCCATACAATATAAAACAGATGGCAAATATAATATATGTACAATATCAAACATAAAAATAAATGCCCTATAGTAGAACCTGTCTTAACCCATTCCCTCCTATTGACGTCTTTTGGCGCCTCTGGGAAAGCCACTATCTGAAACCATTGTGATAAAAACAGAGCATTTGCTCCTATTTATTACGACGATTTCAACAACACAATTCTAAAATTCTCCTTTTCTCTAGTAAATGCTCCTTTTAGGTAGATTTAATCAAAGAGATGGGATCTATAAGAGGTAATGGGTTACCCGGAATCTTAAACCCTTCGCTTGCTATTCGCGTCAATATACCTGCGGGAGCTGTCTCATCAGGGTCTGCACTATTTACAAGTTGATTGTGCAACCATTGTACTCCACAGCAGTGATTGCACAGCGAAATACGTGTACACAGTGAAGATATATGTAGTTATACAACAGGGCATGGGTAAAGAAGGAGAAATGTATTTTAAAATTCAGCAAGAGAAGGGATTAAAACTAATAATAATAATCTTTATTTCCTCCATTACAGGAGAGCCAAGATAACATACATGAACATATAGACGATACATTTACGAAACATTATGTACACAGTGGGACAATACATTTGTAAACGGTCAAGACAATACAGTAGCGACAAACAAATATAACAAATGTAAATCATCACGAAAAAATAGAAGAGATAAAGCATAATTATCATAACATAATGAAGAAAAGCGATTGTCATCTATATATAATGTATGAAATGAGATGCAATCGCACGCTCATACATACCATACAGACTAATCCCTAAGAGTACAGACTCAGCCATGACAAAACGTGACCCGTTTGGAGTACGCCTATTGAACATCTCTAACGAAACGAAACATAGAGACATATTAAAGCGTGTGAACGGTTGCTTACTGCATGACAAAGTAATGCAGAAAGCTCCTATGGGAGCTTTCTACATTACTTTTGACCTGCATTATTTAAGCTACCATGTCTTATAGACCTATAATTATTGATTACCCCTCTTTTTGATGGTCGCGTAAGACAGTTTTGACTATTGTTTTCTAGATAGATGTGCATCGATGAACAGTGCCCCCCCCCCCCCCCCCAAACTCCCAGAGATAATACATACAGGCAGAAGTTTGAGCGATAAAGTATTGATATACTAAAACGGTCAATCACTTTAACTGATCTAGCATAAGTTCACACGCAATTTCTCCGATTGGAGACACATTCTGAAAATGGATACATTTTCATCATTTGTCTAAACCGTTTGCTTCGGGAATATTCATGTACGAAATAATGATTTATGAATATTAATAAACAGAACTTTTATAATGACATTATTGGGAGATTCGAGGTCAACCAAGTGCCAAGCAAAGATGTCAAACTGTATCTCATGGGTGAAGGCCATATATTTACCAATACTTAGTGAATTATGCAATTGCTTCACACCCATCCGACACTTTACACAGCATTTGATCCACCGAACTAACAACAACATTGTATTTCAATTTACATACAAATATTTATTCAACTGGTGTATACAATAAAGTTCACAAAGAAACAAATCTGACCCTATTTACATGGTTTGGCTATTATGGGGCATGGTTCCCGCTTCCATCTGTTAACCCAATTGGTTAACAGGACACCGGACAAATCGTCGTAAAGGGCGACCTTTGACAGCAATCCTTAAAAGCCACAAAAGGCTTCAATCAAATATGCCACAAAAGGCTTCAATCAAATATGCCACAAAAGGCTATAATCAAATATGCCACAAAAGGCTTCAATCAAATATGCCACAAAAGGCTTCAATCAAATTCAATCAAATATGCCACAAAAGGCTTCAATATGCCACAAAAGGCTTCAATCAAATATGCCACAAAAGGCTTTGAATTAGTCAAATTTCAAAATTGTCTTCTGCCCAAAGGCAGTCCAAGTAAATAACTGCAAACGGATATTTCGCCACCTCCAACTGGTTGATCCTGGGAATTCAGTAATCGAGCCATCTTCAATGACGAAACACCCATATTAAATACCTATTAACTGCAAACGGATATTTCGCCACCTCCAACTGGCTGATCCTGGGAATTCAGTAATCGAGCCATCTTCAATGACGAAACACCCATATTAAATACCTATTAACTGCAAACGGATATTTCGCCACCTCCAACTGGCTGATCCTGGGAATCAGTAATCGAGCCATCTTCAAAATATTGCAATTACGCCTGACAAATCGATTTATGTTTGTGCTTCGCTGTCTGCCAGTCAAACCTTTGACGAAAGATCCCTTATAAACTCCCAAATGTTCCATAAAACTAGGTTCTGCTGAGGGAACCATGCCGGAGAATCCAGGAGTGTCCCATGCTATCACACAACCTCTGGAAATGCCCTTACAGATGAGACTGAAAAGAAAAGCAAAACAGCAGCACACAGCAATAATTCAACACAAAACTAAATGAAATATGAATATAGACATATATATATATATATATATATTATATACCTATAGATACTGACACTAAAGGAACCGAGCACTTGATTAGAGAACAAGTTGGGTACTTGATAAGTCATCAATCAAAGCAAACTTGAAAAGTCATTTATCAATGCAAACTGGAACATTCATATTCATGAAGAAAATGCAAGTATGTGATCAATATGCACAATCGTTCAGTGTCAGTATAGCAACTAAACAAAGAAATTGGTAAACAAATGACTGCATGATATGTAACAAGTTTTTCTTCCTAATGGGTGTTGGCGGGTGGGTTTAAAAACAAAGGATTACCACTAAATTTCGAGAACAAATTTACTTCCGACCCCACTGCTGATCTTGTATGGCGAAAGGAAGTGGCATGTGCAGAGACTAAATAATTTACCCACAAGACGCCGAAAACGGAACCGCAAATATCCGAACTCCAATAACAGCTGGTTATCCATATTGATAACCGCAATTATGCACAACGAATATTTTTGACATTACCTATACTGTCGGATCTACATAATTCCACGAGCAAACAGAGTAGACCCTAATCAGACAGTTCCTATAGGAATCGTTAGAACTGGGTTTACTGTTTATAAAGGTCTCTGAGCGATGAAATGTGATAGAGGCCGCAGCGGCATATAACTACAGTAAAACTTCGATTATCCGAACACTAAAATACGTATTATTATCGATCTTTGAGACAGGTGGCAGCTTAATGCATGGTGAAAGTCATGCAGAAAGCTCTGTATGACTTTCACCATGCATTAAGCAGCCACCTGCCTAAAAGGGTCTAAATTCTTCTATACCGAAAATTCGAATAATCGAGGTTTTACTGTGTATTTACTTTTGGAGAGAATGTCTTTGTCACCAGATACTAGTTCAAGGATGTCCCAAATATATTGTTATAGTAACAAACATTCAATGTCACTCAGATTCCCGTCTATCGTGTTTAAGCTATGATGTTTGTATTGTAGTTGGTTGGCAATGTAAGAGAGATAACTCATTCTTTGATTTACAAAATAGTCTTACCTCTCTTGAAAGTAGTATGGGTAAACTGGCTGTAAGTGTCTGTCAACCATTAGATCTAACCATTCTTCCGCTATCCACGACTTGACTCGCAATTTCAAACTGAGTAACTCATCAAGATCCAAGCAGTCTGACATCAAGTCAATAGTAGCCCAAAAGCTAATCGAATCAGACGTCTCAAAAATTTGAGCAGGGTTGGTGTTAAGTTGAGAGAAGAGTAATAATGACTTCAATTCACGGTATGTGCACATTTTTCTTCCTCTTCTTTGAGTTTACAGCACTCTCACAACATTATGAATTATGTGCTGGCGCCAACTAATTTGTTTGTTGTTGTTTTATAAAATATTGTACATACAATCCTATGTCTGGATGCTAAATAAAGTTTTGTTCCATATCTGCATTTGAATACTTAAAATGCGACCATAGCATGGTTACATGGCCTGCACTACGTTCCTATAGCTACCGTGCTTTTCATGTGCGAACAGAAGATTAAACAATGACCAAATGCAGATTTCCGAAAACCTGACCAGTTTATATGCTACATGCCGTGCTCATAAGGTAGAAACGTTGTAGGCACGATATATATAGAAGACGCGTAGTAAGAAACCGGCGAGTGTGGTGACAGCGTTACGGGATCGCCGTTGCCAAGCCCATAGTATCTCAATAGAAAGGTCATAAGCCCGAGAGGTCGTGCCATGAGAAAAAGGTATGATCGCACAAGTCGCGGTACGAGTACGGCTTTTGTCAAGTTTGTAGCTTTGGGACTTTCTCTTGCATTGTGTTCACGTTTGCTGACGACTTGGTATATTTTCTTGTCGGGTACGGTCGTGGATGATCGCCGTCCAGGTTGGCTATCAGAATCAGATATGTGTTAAGTCATAAATAACAGAGCAGACCTTGATCAGATGACTCCTACAGGGGCCAGCTAATTCGGATTACACGTTGTGGAAAAGGGTTAAGGACTTCAAAGTCGAAATATAAGAATAGTAACCCTTTACATAATAAATATGCCTCTCTACACATTTGAAAACAGAGTAGACCCTGATCAGATAGCTGCTCAGGGTCTGCTCTGTTTCCTTATGAAATAATATAGATCTGATTTTACACCTTCTGCCTTGGTTAAATATTCCTGTGTTCACATATTATTATAAGAATACAGCTAATTAATATTCATTGTGGCATTACTTCTTACATGAATATTCATGAAGACAAGGCTGAATAACCAGTATACTAGTTGTTACAACAGAAGTGTTATAAATAAAAACAAACATAACTGTAGAATGTATAATATATTTGATAATCTATATATAAAATCAACAGGAATCTGTACATAACAATGTTTACGTGTTTGGCTGTGACAAATGGTATCATCTTTAACCACGAAATACTGGAGACCTGTCTTAAGCGGCCATCAAAAAGGGTTCTAATTATGGGTCTGTACAGTAGGTGGTAACTTAATGCAGGTCAAAAGTAACGCAGAAAGCTCCTATAGGAGCTTTTTGCATTACTTTTGCCCTGCATTAAGCAACCACCTGCTTTTTAACCCTTTCCCTGTTCTATGTTTATTCCAAATTTCAATACCTAATGAACATGCATGGCAAAAATAGTTAAAACAAAATATGGAAGGTGAAACATTGTAGCTATTTTAGAAAGTAAAGAAGCATATCTTTCAAATTCCATAAGCAAACAGAGCAGACCCTGATTAGAGTCCTATAGGAGCCGTCTGATCTGAGTCTACTCTGTTTGCAACCGCGTGAAAATGTGTTTATACGAGGTAAAGGGTTAAGACTCGTATGTTCAATATCTGAACTGATCACTTAAGACATGTTCTACTGTACTGGGGCTTTACAATAAACACAACCACCAATTAGTCTCAACTCTCAACCCTTTCAAATGGACTTTTAACAAAATTCAAACATCATGAATATTCGGGAATATTTTTAAGAAAAGTGTAATATGACAAACAGTGCAGACCCTGATGAGAGGGCTCTTCTAGGAGTCCTCTCATCTGGGTCTACACTGTTTGCAAAGGACTTTGGTGACTGGTTTCCCGTACTCAACAAGTTAACATACTGAGGATAAATTTATGATAATTTTGTACACAGTTAGGATGTGGGTAAGACACTGATAAACTAACTAAGGATTTCATCAGGATCCAAACTGTTGAACACTCTGCATGTCTGTAGAGTAACTGAATAGAGCATGTAGTTGTGCAGGGTCTGCTCAATAAGATAGAGATTAGGTATATCACAGAATAGTTAACAAACAAATATCACAGAAATATTGAAAATAATAACATAGTTTTTCACTAAGAAAAAGTCATACAGAACTGATAGAGTCTTTTGCTGCCACATATTGTCATTTGCTTAAATTTTCTTTTTGATTTGTCTTCCTTATTAATTAAAAATTTCATATAATCACAGTATCAAACAGACTGGATCCTGATGAGATGCCAAGTTTCTCTGCATCTTATCTGGATCAAAACCCTTTGCATAGGCAATCACAAACAGGGTCCATGCTTATAAAACGTTTAGTTGAGTCTGAGTTCGTTCTCAAATTTTTGATTGGTCAGATTTGAGCCAAAGGCTCAAATCTGACCAATCAAAAGCTTGAGAACGAAACTCAGACTCAACTAAAAGCTTTATAAGCATGGACCCTGGCCACTGGCAGGAAAAGATTTTTATATAAGAGCAGACTCATGAAAAGCAAAAAGCCTGGTCACTGAGAACAGTGCAGATCAAGATCATATCATGTATTTTACCTATCATACACATAAATGACAAATACAACGACTCTGAACAGTGACTTACAGGAGGGAAGACATTAATCAGCTACTGCACTTCCAATGTGAGTTGATATTGATCTGTAATGCATGTCATGTTGAGGAGCTTTTTTTACATAACCCTTTATTTCTTAAATATTCATAGATATGCTTTTTAACAGTAACTCCTTATCAAACAGAGAAGACCATGATCAGAGAGTTCCTGCTAAAGCTATCTGATCACAGTCTACTCCCTTCGATTAGATTCAAAGCTGTTTGCTATAATATATTTCTGAAGAATAAAATTCACAGAAGAATAATTGCTAAATCGTTGAGTACAACCAAATTGTTTACCTTGTAGTCAAGACTTTTCTACTGTACAAACCATGTGTAGTTTAACCCTTTCTGTGCTAGAAATGAGTCACCAATGTTCTTTGCAAACGGTGTAGACCCAGTGTAGGTCTGCACTGTTTGACAATTTACACTTTTCTTTTAAAAATATCCCTGAATATTCCTGCTTAACTTGACCTTTTTTGAATTTAGATATTTCAGCATTGAAAGGTTTAAATATAAACAAAAGGGCCATGATGGCCGATATCACTCACCAGACAATCAACGGTGAAGATTTTCAAAGTTTTCACTATATGTTTCTATAGACAAGAGTGTTTGGAGGAACACATGTGTCACCTGCTCGCAGCTGACAATAAAACTGTTAATGGAGTGCAAAAATCAGAACAAAGGGGAATAACTCAAAAAGTATTGAATGAAGAGTGATGAAGCTTAGTTACATCAATGGTCCTCAATGAGAGGAAGACACATGTGAAATTTGAAAGCTCTATAATGATTAGTTTAGAAATGACAGCCAAAAAAAGAAAGTGTGACGGACAGACAGACAACAGAAAGTGATCCCTAAGTGACACACTGCCTCTCGGCAGGTGACACAAAAACTGGCCACCTCTGGAGCAGGGCCAATTTTGACCCCTGGGGCATAATTTATATAACATTTGTAGAGGACCTGAACATGATGTTATGTACCAAATATGAAAGCTGAGAGCCTTCTAGATTCAGAGAAGATTTTCAAATGTTTCTATTGAAAGCTGGCCATCCCTGGGGCGGGGCCAATTTTGACCCCAGGGGCAAAGTTTATATAACTTTTGTAGAGGACCTAAACATGATGGTATGTGCCAAATATAACAGCTTAGAACCTTCCAGTTTCAGAGGAGAAGAGAACCCTGTAGATTCAGAGGAGAAGATTTTTAAGGGTTCAAACTGTTGACGACTGACGACGCACGATGCACGTACATCAGGCCATCACAAAAGCTTACCATGAGCACTTTGTGCTTTGGTGAGCTAAAAAATACAATGCTTCAGTGCTGTACAGGAAAGCTAAGTAAAATACCCAAAAACTCTCTGCTACCAATTAGAATCACCTCACAGAGGCAGCAAGGGTTTGGCTGAGAAATAAGAGATTTGGATACATCAGTATGCTCTTATCTACATCCCTAATGCATTAGCACATTATCTCCTAGTTATCTACATCCCTAATGCATTACCACATTATCTCCTAGTGACACATTTTTGCGCATCTATAGAAGTCACTTTATGAAACCATTGTGATAAATAGAGCATTTGCTCCTATAGGAGCAAATGCTCTATTTATCACAATGGTTTCAAACTACAAAATTCTTATTTTTTCCTTTCCTCCTAATGCTCCTTTTCGGTAGATACATTCAAAGATGTTGGATCTAAAAATAGCCTAGGAGAGAATGCATTCATGTCACATTACCATTTACTTCAGTGGAACATTTACAGTAAACCTGACATAAAAACTAGAACTATCACTAAAGGTGATGAATACCTCCACTAGCACATTTGACACAGAGATGAGGTTATAGAAATAAAGCTCCCGACCACTAAATTACGAAAAGGGAGATCATTCATTCATGCACGAAGCGACAAATCAAAACATTTATCACAGATGCAGAACTTCAGATGGTGTTCAATAATACTGCAAAATTTAAAAAAAGTTTTGTTGAGGTATGACAGAGATTTATTAAAACTAAGCACATTTTGACAAAAATAACAAAAGGCAATAACTCCAAAAATACTGAAGACAGAGTTATGGACCTTGTGCACTGCACTTGTGGTCAATCTGTATATGAAGTTTGAAGTCAATAGCCTTTATGTAAATGGTTCTCATTAAAATTGAATTGGGGTTTAGGGTTGAGAATTATGAAAATGTCCTACCCAGTTTGTCTAAATACTCCTTTTATCTACAGCTCTGTGAAATATCTCTATAACCAAAAATAAAAGTAACAAATTGTTTCAACCGTTTACACCATGCACATTTATAAACTAATTCGTGACTTCATGAAAATTCATTATTGATTTTTCATAATTGCCAATGAACAAGGAAATTGTTTTGCGTTTTCTGAAACAGGAATCGGATCTAAATAATTCCGTTTCAAAAAAACATAGCATAACCTAACCAGAGGGTTATCTGACCTGGATTTATTTGTTTGTAAAAAGATGTGAAAAGGCATTTATATGTGAAAAGGTGTATATATTGGAGTAAAGGGTTCACCTTTTCCTCCATAAATATGCCTTTCTACGCCTCTGTAAAAGTCACTTTTTGAAAAGGAGCAAATGCTCTATTTATCACAATGGTTTCATAACTACAAAATTCTAAAATTTTCCTTTCTTCTAGTTAATGCTCCTTTTCAGTAGATTTATTCAGTGGTTGGATCTAAAAACAGCCTATGAGGGAATGGGTTAAACAGTCATCATTTGTATCATTGTTGAAAAGGCATTTCTATGAGGTACAGGATTATACAGTAACAGCAGAGACAAAGAGATTATGACTAGAACATGAACAAATATGTATCTTAGTAGTTAGTATATGTATATGAAATAACCATTGGCATAAAGCTACGTAAGAAATAACCGCTAATAGTGCTTGCAAGCATTACTGAACCTGAGAAATTAAGGTCTTTACAGCCTCATCAAGTAGCTTTCAAAATGAAAGTCAACAACCAAGTAAGTAAATAAATAACAACCAGACACATCACTTGAAACAGGACACAGGACATTCTGTCATTGCATACAGCGAAGATAAAGACCAGTCTCTGAATCAGAGTAACTATCTTAACCCATTCCCTCATATAGACGCCTTTTGATGCCTCTGTAAAAGTCAATTTTTGAAACCATTATGATAAATAGAGCATTTGCTCCTATGGAACTCTATTTATCACCATTATTTCAAAAGTACACAATTCTAATATAAAATTTTCTTTTTCTCTAGTAAATGCTCCTTTTTGGTAGATTTATTCAAAGAGGTTGGACCTAAAAACAGCCTATGAGGCAATGGGTTAACCTACTTGTTCAGACCGAGTAACTATTTAACCTATTTGTTCAGACAGACAAAGTTAGGCAAACTACAGTATTTAAATAAGTACATCAGGGTTTACACAGTTTATCACTTATCATTCAACTGTTAACCCATTCCCTCATATAGACACCTTTTCATGAATCTGCAAACAGAGTAGATCCAGATCAGATGTCTCCTAAAGGAGCCATATGATCAGGGTCTGCTCTGTTTGCTTCTGACATGATATAGATCTGATTCTATAATTTTTGTCAAAGCAAAAGATTCCCTTGGCAAGTTTACATTATAAATATTCAGCAAATATTCATAATGTCAGTATTCATGACATGAATATTAATGAGGGAAAGGGTTCATATGCTTACCCTGATTTAGATTACATAACTCCAGTGCAGAAACTACTTGTATCAACACTGCTAATGTTTAAGCGCTATTTTCAAAGACATTACCCTACTATAGTATGCAACTAACAATTCAGTTCATATCATGAGTGCACATAAACTTGATCTTGTAAAATGCAAATCATTTAACCCTTTACTCCAAAGATACACCTTTTAGCACCTTTGCAAACAGAGCAGACCAAGATCAGATGACTTCTGTTGGAGCAGACTGATATGGGTTTCCTATCTTTGTTTATGGAATTATATAATCAGGGTCCATGCTTATAAAACTTTTACTTGAGTCTGAGTTCGTTCTCAAGTTTTTGATTGGTCAAAAGAACTCAAATCTGACCAATCAAAAGCTTGAGAACGAACTCAGACTCAACTAAAAAGCTTTATAAGCATGGACCCCGATTCTACAGTTTCACAAGGGCCAAAACTTTTCTTGTTTATATGCCATTATTATTAAGCTAATTATTACTTATACATACAATGTACATTATTTTCAAACATAAATATTCATGGAGAAAAGGATTAAATATTCTATCACAGATGTTCAAGTTATTATACAAATGAAGCAAGAAACATGTAACAATTAGAATTGTGGGTATAGGACATGGATGCCCCCATTTCTGTATGACTATGTAGCTATGGTAGGGCCTACGGCAAGGGCTATAAGTACAGTGTTGTTAACCTTAACTGTAAATATTCTTTATGTGCATCTTCATACTCCATAAGAATGCTTTTTAACACCTTTGCAAACAGAGTAGAACCAAATCAGACAGCCTTGTAGGAGCTGTCCGATCAGGGTCTGCTCAGTTTGCTGAAAGTATGTTATAGATATGATTCTACAGTTTATGCCAAGGCCAAACATTCCTGTGTCCATGTACTAATATAAGTTGATAACAGATAATCTGATCAATATTTATGATGTCATTATTTCTTGCATGAATATTCATGGAGTAAAGGGTTAATAAACATTGCTGACGTGGCATAAATTTAACCCTGTCCTTGATAGAGGAGCCTTTTCATGCCTTTGCAAACACAGTAGACCCAGAATAGACTGCTTCAGAAGGAGCCGTCTTACCAGGGTCTGCTGTTTGCTTATGAAATATATAGATCTGATTCTACAGTTTTTGCAATGGCCAAAACTTTCTGCGTTTATATGCCATTAATAGTAATTATAAAGCTTGAACTAATCTGCATTCAACGATGTCATTATTTCTTCCATAATTATTCATCAGGGTTTAATTAGATCAATAAAATTATGTATTACTTTCTTTGTTTATAAAAAAAGACTCAAGAATGAATTCAACACAATCGTGTTTGCAATTTCTAAGATATGGGCATGATAATACTTTGTGTGTAAGCATTAGCCTGCATACAACAAGATAGAGGTGCTGATAACATCTTTTGAAGAACGGCCCCTTTATTTCTCCGTATGTTGTAACCACTCTTTACTCATTCCCTCATATTGACACCTTTAGACATTTCTGTAACAGTTACTTTTTGAAGCCATTGTTATAAATAGAGTACTTGCTCTATAGGAGCAAATGCTGTATTTATCACAATGATTTCAAAACTGCTCAATTCTAAAAGTTTCCTTTTTTGTAGTAAATCCTCCTTTTCTGTAGATTAATTCAAAGAGGCTGGATCTAAAAATAGCCTATGAGGGAATAGGTTAAGAATCATCTCAATGACACCGTTCTAATGAGTAGTCACAGCACATGGTTTGGTGGAGAAATGGTAATTTTAGTATTTGAATAGGCTAGGTGATAAAATAGCCTGTGTGGGAAAGGGTTAAACTGTCAACTGATTTGGATGCACATGGTCGTATGCAATATAAACCTTTACCATGGGGAAGGCCAATTGGTGTCAGACTGTCTTTGCTACCAGTATAGGTTCAGAGGGGACAGTGAGTCAGCGGTCGAGATAAGGTGCGAAAATTTAAACATTTTCAACAATAGCCCCTTTATTTCTCCAACAAACCCCATACTTTGACTATTATTTAGAATCTTCTCGAAAAGACGCTTCTCAAGAGTGGTCACAGTATAGGGTTTGGTGGAGAAATGCAGATTTTAGTATTTGGGTATGCACCTTTATCTGGAGCGCTGGAGAGTAACCTGACATCTCACATCAGGACCCAACAGTTGGACACACTGATTATGCTTTTGAAAAGAAATGCAAGGACTCAAATGTTCTAGGAGCTTTCTGCATGACTTTCACCCTGCATTAAGCAGCCATCTGTCTAAAAGTATCTAAATTCTTAACTAGAATTCCGGTTTTGAGGGGTTTTACTGTACTGAAAAATATGACATTTTTCAGGTTTGTTCAGCAGACTAAAGGATATCTAACACAGACATATTTATCATCTAGAATCTGATTCCTCTGAACTGGAATCTGGTTGTGCCACCATACCATGCACCCTTGCATCGTACTTGTTTGCATGTTGAATCTTATGTCGGTAACTTATTTTTGGAAGCTCTGCCGATCCTGAACGAATTTCTTGCGTAAATTCTATAGAGCTGTTTAGAGTCCGAACATTTGTACGACTGAATGGTCCTATACCTTTGACTGGAGCCTTTTGTCTGTATGCATAACCATATGGTCTGGCATTAAGTTTACTAAGCTCAGTCACTTGTGTATTGTTTTTCCCTGTTGGAGGTTTGTCTTGGATTGTCTTACGACGGATTTTCCCCCCTGTATGACCTACAACTCGTCTCTGTGACTGAATATTTGCAAACTTTGCAAATGATTTTGCTGTTCTGTTAGAAAGACGTTTTCCATTTCTTTCTTTTGAGTTAGAAACCATAGAATTCGGACCACTTTTCACTGGTGTTTCTGCTTCAATCTTTTTATCATTTTCTGATACATTTGAGTCTACACTTGCGGTCTTGCCTATATAATGTGGTTTCTCACTATCTTGGTCTATATTTTTATCACATGTTACCTGTGAGGTAGCTACATTATTGTAACTGTCATCCAGGGGTTTGGCAGTGTCCTTTGATTTGTCTGCTGTAATGGTGTCACTTACATCTTCAATAAAGTAACCAGTGACTACAGAATGCTCTCTTCTTAGGTCTGTCAAAGGGGATTCTCTTGTTAGTCCTGGTTCAACTTTAACTGGGGTTACTTCTTTCTTAGTACTATTTGCAGCTTCAATCAACACTTCTTTCTTAATAGTATTTGCAGCTTCAATCAACACTTCTTTCTTAATACTATTTGCCCCTTCAATTAACACGTCTTTCTTAATACTATTTGCCCCTTCAATCAACACTTCTTTCTTAATACTATTTGCCCCTTTAATCAACACTTCTTTCTTAATACTATTTGCCCCTTCAATCAAGACTGTGTCAGCAAGCTTCCCATTGTCCCTGGCAAGGTTATCTCCCTTTGCTATATCATTTTTTAGAGCATATGTTTTATATGTTTCATCTTTTCTTCTCTCTATCAACTCAGTTTCAGATGTTCTTTTCTTAGGTGAATTCTCTTTTACAGGTTTTTCTTTTGTTTGTTTATCCAAATGGCTGTTTTTATTGTTTTTAAGAAATCCCCTTACAGGTTTTTGCATTTCTTGAAGAACATTTGTCTCTTTTGGTATAACATTTGGGCTTGGACTAAGTCCATATTTTCTAAGCACCCTGTTTTTCTCATACTGTGATACATTCTTATTTGCAATACTATCTCCTTGTCCACCATTCTGCTGTTTACGGTCTAACCTCCTTTTTGCAACACTATCATTCAACCCACTTTCTGATTTCACACTTCTTCCTGTTAAATTACCATTGAGAGTTCGAGTACCTTTTTGATTGGTTTCTGTGTGAATTTTTCTAGTATTTGTGTCTCCAAGTTTAGCACTTGAAGTCCTAAATCCATTCCTAAGTCCAGGATTAGTACCATTTGTTAATGAACTGTTACCAGACTTTCCCCTAGTGAATCCCTTGAACCTCCTGATTCTACTGACCTCCTCCTCTGAAGAGTCGGATGAAGTATCACTGTCAGACTCTGTGCTCTCCTCTGATGAAGAGTCATCATTGTAATTAACCATAGCTCTGCGTTGATAAGCCAAAGTACTGTAATTTCTGTTCTGACTTGGGTTCTTTGAGGTGGGAGGTGGATTGTTTAGCTGAAGAAAAAAGGAAAAGAAATACATAGATATATACATGTAATATATATTGCATTCAACTTTTGAACAAGGTGAGTTTAAATTTCTTCTCATCAACTGTTTATAAATAGACGCCTGCAAGAGCAAATTCATAGAATTTATATCCCCTGCCAAAGGTATTACCTAGTAAAATGGCAAACAATTTTATTTTATTTTAATTTTTTTTGGGGGTGGGGGGTTGGGGTGGGGGTGGGGGTTTGTTAGATAATCAATTTAACCCTTCGCTTGCTGAATTTTAAAATACATTTCGCCTTCTTTACCCATGCCCTGTTGTATAATTACACACATCTTCACTGTGTACAAGTATATCTGTGCAATCACTGCTGTGCAGTGCACTGGTTGCACAATCAACTTGTAAATAGTGCAGACCCTGATGAGACAGCTCCTGCAGGAGCTGTCTCATCTGGGTCTTCACTATTTACAGTTATGTATATTGACGTGAATAGCAAGCGAAGGGTTAAAACATGAGTGCAACTTTATGAATATAGGACCAAAGTACTGCTTTCTATGGCAATCTTTAATAATAGTGTACATGTTTTGATACTGAATAAGCCACAGCAAGAGGAAATGTGCCTTATTGTATTACAAAAAGTATAGACCTAGACTGGCTGCTGCATCTCGGCTATAGCATCTGATCCAGTCTACTACTTTTTGCATTAGCTGTAGTTTGTATATATACTATACAGTTTATTCTGATATAGTGAATCATTACATATCAGACTAGGTGTTGCATAGGTGACGTGGTTGCAGATCTGTTTCTGAACTCTTTAAATCATAAGGCCTATTTTATCTTAACACTACTTGAATATGAAAGCTGTATAAAGCATAATTCAAGTACTTAATACAAAACAGTATTGAACAGTATCCGTCTCTTTTCAACAGGGGATAAGGGCAATAAATATATGATTTTTGTGTATCAAAGGGGAATAACTCCTAAAAGTCGCACCCCATCTGAAAATGTAATACATGGGAACAATGCCATGGCAATAACAAATATTCATGTTGAGTTTCATTGAATTCTGTCAATCCATTTCAGAGATAAAGCATTGGACAGAAAAAATATATGATTTTTGAGAATCAAAGGGCAATAACTTCTAAATGTTACAAGTGACCTGGAAAAGTAATACATGGGAACGTTGCCCCAGTGATAACAAATATTCAAATCAAGTTTTATTGAGTTCGGTCAATCTGTAACAAAGATATGGCATCGGGGAAAAAAATATGTCATTTTTGCGCATATAGGGCAATAACTCCTAAATGCTGCAAGCGATCAGGAAAAGTAATACATTGTAATAATGCCCCCGTTATAACAAATATTCATGTTGAGTTTCATTGAATTCTATTAATCTTTTACAGAGATATGGCATCAGATGGGGAAAAAAGTCATTTTAGCGTATAAAAAGGCAATAACTCCTAAATGCCACAAGCAATCTGGAAATGTAATACATGGGAACGATGCCCCAGTGATAACAAATATTCATGTCTAGTTTCATTGAATTCTGTCAATCCGTTACAGAGATATGGCACCGGACGGATAAAAATATGTCATTTTTGCGTATAAAATGGTATAAACTCCTAAATGCCGCAAGCGATCTGGAAAAGTAATATATGGGAACGGTGCCCCAGTGATTACATATCTTCATGTCAAGTTACATTGTATTCTGTCAATCCGTTACAAAGATATGGCATCGGACGGACTGAAGGAGGGACGGACGGACAGACGGAAGGACAAACCTAAAACAATATCCCTCTGCCTTTGGCAGGGGAAAAAAAGTACCAGTTTATACCGTTTCAGATATATGACCGATACTTTAACAAAAATTACTGTGTAAATTCTCAAGTTATTTTGGCTTAAAATGCTTCAAAATGACATTTAATATGCTTAAAAATGACACAGACATGCAATATAATACATAAGCGACACCACTTTTGAATTAAAAACGATTCTTAAAATAGACTCCCAGTTGACTCTGACAAAATTATATGGATTTCATTAAGAAATCTTGTTGGTATCGATATCAATAAAATATTGTATCGTTTCAAAAGTATCGTTATGGTATCATACCATTTCATTCTTAACGGTATCCAACCCTAGTGTAGACTCAACATACAATATGCCATTTGAGACATGCTGTCATTAGGGTTTAAATCTTTTGCAAAATTGAAAATTGACAGAAAAGTATTGAACCAGTCTAACCATATTGTAACAGCATCTTATCAGAGGCTCCTTTGTTTGTATGTTTCGTATAATAAAATGCTGATGTGTGTAAAACAATGTAGACCCTATATTTCATGACAGCGAATCTGGGTCAACAATTTTGGCAAAACCAAAAACCTTTCCTTTTAACATAACATATTTAGATCTATGCTTGACTTGGTTAACCCTTTCCCATATGAACATTTATGCATGAATAGATCACATCATGAATACAAATTAACCCTTTCCCTTAAATAAATGTGTTTTCACGCATTTGCAAACAGAGGAGACCCAGATCAGATGGCTCCTAGAGGAGCCGTCTGATCAGGGTCCTCTGTTTGCTAATAGAAATTGATACAATTGTTTCTTCACTTTCTAAAATGGCTAAAATGTTCCACCTTCCATACTTCATTATATCTATTTTGTCCATGAATATTGAGTAGGTATTGAAATTTGTAATAAACACAGAACAGGGATAGAGTTAACTTAGTTTTCATGAGGTCATTTTTGCCTTACACAAAAACTGTAGGATTTTACTATATAATCTTAAAAACAGACAGACAAGACTCAGATCAGAAGGCACCTGTAGGAGCTGTCTGAACTGGGTCTTGTCTGTTTGCAAATGTCTGGAAAGGTGTACTTTATGAAGAAAAGGGTTAACCTTCCAGACTAATCTTACGAAAATCAGCAAATTTTAGAGAGCCATGTTGGTTCTGTATTGCTCATCTGGATAATAGGCCAAAACTCATGTGACCTACGTCATGATTAATTCTTTCCCTTTTCATGTGTTGGTAAATAGATTAAAACCAAATCAGATGGCTCCTATAGGGTTAAAACCATTTATGAAACTAAATGGACACATGACTCTGGCAGAAACAGAAACGGACAGCATTCTATATACAAACAAACATTCACACAAAGTTTCATTTAAATCTGACCAATTGTTATGTTGATATGGCTCAAGACAGATGGATGGACAGAATGATGCCTATATAATAATTTGCATCATTCAATGGTACGTCTACTGTGTTTAACCCTTTCCTTGTTCTATGTTTATTTCAAATTTCAATACCTACTGAATATTTATGGACAACAGAGTTATAATGAAATATGGAAGGTGAACAAGAGGGCCATGATGGCCCCGATATCGCTCACCAGACAATCAGAGGAGAAGATTTACAAAGTTTTCACTATGTTTCTATAGAAATCTTGCCACCCCTGGGGCAGGGCTTCATTTGAACCCAGGGGCATAATTCATATATGTTTTGTAGAGGACTTTAAGATGATGCTATGTGCCAAATATGAAAGCGGAGAAACGTCCAGTTTCAGAAGAAGATTACTATTTAGGTTTCACAATATGTTTCTATATAAAACTAGAGGGCCACTGACAGTGTTAATTTTTCAGCAGACATTTCTGTTATAACCCTATCAGTGCTAAGCATGACTTGACTGAAATTAGCACAGTTTGGATTCTGATCTGATACATATGTAACTTCATAATTATGTGGTTTGTACAAGAGGGTTAATTGAAAGATTGGTGTATTAAAAACAGTGTGAACAAACAGACAATAATTCTGAAGCAGACATCAACTAGAGTATAGAACAGGTGAACTTCAGCTTGACCTCTCCAGTACACTAGCTGGCTAGCTAACCTTTATACTGTAGAAGTCTATTTTAAAGTATAACCCACAGGGCAGGGCCAATTTTAACCTCAGAACTATGATATTAACAAAATTCATAAAGGTATAGTAAGTAAATCTATACACCAAATATCTAAGCTCTGGGACATGCAGTTTTTGGCATGAAGATTTTTAAAGTTTTCCCTATGCCTAACTAATGAACCAAGCACTCTGTAACAGAAAACTGGAACAACAGTCTGCTTAAAAAAAACTAGCCACCCCTGGGGCGGGGGCCAATTTTGACCCCAGGGGCATAATTTATATAACTTTTGTAGAGGACCTGAATATGATGCTATATGCCAAAACTGAAAGCTGACAACCCTGTAGATTCAGTGGAGAAGATTTTTAAAGGTTCAAATTGTTGACGACGACGACGAACGACGCACGCCGAATGCCGACAGACATCAGGCGATCACAATAGCTCACCTTGAGCACTTTGTGCTCTAGTGAGCTAAAAATTGTAGCCATTTTAGAAAATAAAGAAAGATTAAGAAACATTCAAACGGATCAAATTCCAATAGCAAACAGAGCAGACGCTGATCAGACAGCTCCTGTAGGAGCCATCTGATCTGGGTCTACTCTGTTTGCAAACGCGTGAAAACTCGTTTGTATGAGGGAAAGGGTTAAATCTTTCTCTGTAAGAAATAATGACATCATGAATATTTATTAGCCAAGTTTTTTTATCATGGATTATGAACACAGAGTACTTTGGATCAGGCAGAAACTTTATAATCAGATCTACCTTATACCATAAGCAAAACGAGCAGACCCTGATCAGACGAAAATATTCAACAGTTAAGCTGGATTGTATATGGAAATGAAATAAAGGGAACTTAATCAGATGCCAACACTATTCCCATAGTGATGACAACCAAATTCACATAGTAAACATGTAAGTTTTAAATATCATCATAGAGTCACAAACATATTTATAATCATTACAGAAAATTTGGCCTTGCTCCTGACAAATAACTGTGTGACGTTTGATGGCTTTGCCCTTTAGAGATTAGAGTTTCAGCCAAATATGAAAGTATTTGCTCAATAATGAAAATAACTTCTACATCAAAGCTAAAACAATACACCACTTCATTTCTCCAGACTAGATGGGCTGAAAAAATACTAGCCGATCCTGATACACTACATGTAAAAAAGAAAATCCACAGCCAACAAAACTGAGGTCAAACTCATCCAAATTCAAAAAATTGAAACTTTACCAATGCTCACATAAGGTGGGTACTAACTAGTGTGACAGAAACAAAAGCTGTCACCTGAGACCATGCTTATAAAACTTTTAGTTGAGTCTGAGTTCGTTCTCAAGGTTTTGATTGGTCAGATACGAGCCTGACCAATCAAAAGCTTGAGAACTCAAATCTGACCAATCAAAAGCTTGAGCACTCAAATCTGACCAATCAAAAGACCCTGAAGTGATTAACCCTGATCATGCTGACGCAAACTGACTCGCATTTACAAACAGCTTGGATCCAAATGAGATCATCAGATACCAAGTAGCTCTGCATCTCAATAAGATCTAAGCTGTTTGACAATCAGTGAACAGTTTCTCAAACACTTGGGCCAATCAGAAACAAGTAAAAAATGCAATAGATCAGTTTGGGCAGGCATAATTTTTTCAGCATGATAAGGCTCAACCCTTTCCTTTATATAAACGTCTTTTCATGTATTTTCAAAAACAGAAGACCCAGATCAGATGGCTTCTGTAGGAGCCATCTGATTAGGGTCTACTCTGTTTGCTAATGGAATTTGATAGATCTACATGTATTTCTTTATTTTCTGAAATGGCTTCACTGTTTCACGTTCCATATTTCATCATAACTGTTTTGTCTATGAATATTCAGTATGTAATGAAATTTGGAATAAATATAGAACAGGAAAAGGGTTAATACCCATACCTAAACACTGTGACACTGTCATAAGATAAGCATGACTCCTATGTACACCCCATTTTTCACTGGAAGTAATGCTAACATCCATATGGCCCTCATGGCTTGATTTACAGTATAACCATTCTAATGAAATCAACAAACAGAGTAGGTAAACATCTGGACATTTACCCTTTACTCCATGAATATTTACGTAAAAATTAATGACATCATGAATATTAATTAGATTAAATGTTATAATTGTAAATGGACACAAAAACTTTTGGCCATGGCAGAAAATGTAGGACCATATCTACATGTATACTATATCATAAGCAAACAAGAGCCGTTTGATCTGGGTCTACTCTGTTCCAAAGGCGTAGAAAGGCATAGTTTTGAAGAACAGGGTAAAGACAGGTGGTAGCTTTATACACGATGAAAATTATGCAGTACTTTCTTCCTATATTAAGCAAACACCTGATCCTAATGATGCCTCTATAATCTATTTATTCATTAAGCGGCTGCTTTAGAGGTTCTACTGAATTTCAAGCATACATAAAAACATCATTAATACCAACTACAAACCCTTGAAGGTCAAGTAAACAGGCAGGACACTTTTTCGTAAATATTTGACAAATGGGTACCTTGTACGACGTAGTTTCGAAAACACAAAAAAATACAGTCATATCGCACATAGCAGCTGTCATATATCACCGATAAGTAAGCACTGGCTGATTTGGGTCTTTCGCTTATCTCCCTTGTGATGACGTCACTTGTGACATTCGTTATAAATGTCGAACTAGATATCGTATAGAAAAGAATCGCACGTCATGTACTTCTGCTTCGTTTTGAGTGCTAAAATGGTAATTTGTGCTGCCTATGGGTGTATCCCTGCCTATGGGTGTAGCTCCTAATCCGACAGAGGCTAAATAGGATTATTTAAATTACCAAAAGACGAGAAGTTCAAGAAAATGTGATGTGATTTACATTTTGTCTCAATGGCTGTTTTCCGTGAAATTTATACTAGAGATGCAGCGGATGACTTGGGTCTACAATTATAAAAAATGTGCTACATTCTGTTATAAATGTGACTTAGGTCTGGCACTGTAGGTTAATGGGCTTTTTCTTCGTGGAAAATTATTCTATACAAACGTTTTGTTAACAGCGTAAACCCAAATCACGCAGGAACTGTCTGATCAGGATATGCTCTGATTGCTTAGTCCGAAGACTTATTTCTTTAGATTCGATCAGGGTTGTCTAGCGTATCTGTAATACCTGTAATGAATATTCATGAGGTCATGAAATCTTTAATAAATATTCTTAAGAGAAAAAATGATTAATAAACATGATTTAGCACTTTTTGGCAGCAGACACCTAATTTGCTTTAAAATCAATTTCCCAATCCTTCTATTCTTATGTAAACGGCTTCACGCGCGTTTGCAAATAGAGTAGATCCAGATCGGACAGTTCCTGTAAGAGCTGTCTAATCAGGTTCTGCTCTGTTTGCTTATGAAATTTTGTTGATCTAATCCTAATTGATCTGTCAGAGATAATGATCTATTTGAAAAGCTAGCATTGTGAAAAAAAGCCTTTAGATCTTCTTCATGAATATTCGTGTAAGAAATAATGATTTCATGGAGAGTTGATGATATATGAGCACATGCTATGGCAGTAATTGTACAACCAGACCTACCGGTATATTATTTCATAAGCAAATCGACAAGAACCTGATCAGAAGCTGTCTGATCTGGATCTACTCTGTTTGTAAATTTATACAAACCTGTTTCAATACGTTTGATCTGGGTTTACTATGTTTGCATTGGCATAAACAGGCACGTGGAATGAAGGGATTATATTCGTGAAGTGATTTACTCACACATATTTTTTCATCAGGGAAATAGTTTATCATAAATATGATCCTTTTGCAATTTTGGAACATGGACAATTTTGACCATAAATCCATAGCAAAAAAGTCATTCTGGATTACTGTAATTTACGGAATTGTTCATTGGATGCGTTTTATAGTTTTACTGATTATTACCTACATTATGCCCAAAACTAACTTTGACCCAATGATTGATTCTTTTGATAGGTTACCACAGCTACATAAAGGAATGCAACAATACGTAATATACAGGATGCGAGTTTTATGGCCTTGCAATGGGTCCAGTCATTTAAACATAATTCACAAGCTTTAGAAATATGAATATATTAATAAAAAAAAATTAGTCATTCTTCAAGACTGACAACCATTTAATATTATCAAGATCCACCTTTTTCTCAGTTTCCCAACATCCCAACAAAATACATATTTTGGTATTTCAACCTTTACTCGATTTTCTGAAAGTAATGCATCATTTTGGTATTGCAAATATTAAAGTAAAATAAATAAATAAATAATTTTCTATTTTTCTGTATTTTGGTGGAATTTCTTTTTTTCTAAAGTACGTACATTTATACATTGTACTATGTCACTTAACGAGAACGTCCCATTTCATCTGAACCCACTTTGCCTAAATATGAAATTCATCTAAAGTTGTCTGGTTCTGTCTAAAAGTTGTTTGGACCCAACTCATGGGCGGGACCCAAATGGTCCCTCTGATCTGAATCTACACTATTTGCTAATGGTCTTGGTCCTAACCTCATCCTCTTTTTAAATTATTGTTTATGAATAATGTAAATTCACTGACATGTAAAGTAAGTTTTAACCATTCGCTTGCTATTCACGTCAATATACCTAACTGTAAATAGTGAAAACCTGCAGGAGCTGTCTCATCAGGGTCTGCACTATTTACAAGTTGATTTACAGCAGTGATTGCACAGTGAAATACGTGTACACAGTGAAGCTATATATGTAATTATACAACAGGGCATGGGTAAAAAGCAAGAGAAGGGTTAAGATTAACAAAATTTAAAAATATGTGTTTAATATTAAGTATCATTGTATTTCACACCTAAAATAAACATCACACCCCATAAATAGTTTCCCCTTCTCGATAAAGTGTCACTTTCTATGGCTTATCCATGGACGTAATGTCTGGAAAAGTGTGAAAATAATTTGTGTATTTATACAAACTTAGGAGTCGGATTTGATCTAATTTTGTAAGCAAACAGAACAGACCCTAATTAGACGGTTCCTGTAGGCTCTGATCTGGATCTACTTTGTTTGCAGAGGCGTTAATTTAAAGGAAAAGGTTTAAGTTTCTGTGTACATTCCTCCCTCTCAATGGGATCCCTGACTGGCGAGCATCACAAGTGACGTCACGCAAGGGAGATAATCATGTATCGATTTTCAAAATGCACGGTTCGCGGTACAATAAATACTCGATTTAAATCAAAACTAGATAAAAACGGTAAGAATTTTCTAAAGCTTGGCGTTTAACTAACTGTATACTATCAGAATTTGACGAAAACCCAATCTGTTTACTTGACCTTTAATGTGGGTCAACAAAGTAGACAAGTAATTTTCTAGAAATTCGGATTGCCTTTTCTAACAGTAAAAATCGCTACAGTGCAACCTCTCAAACACAATCATCAAACAGAGAAATAAATTTGGGTTACTAAGGCAGATCGTAGCTTAATACAGGATGAGAGTTATGCATTATTTCGTCCTGCATTAAGCAACCACTGAGTTTTAGAAATTCTGATTGTCTTTCCTTAAAATAGAAGAAAATTGACATAAAGAAACCTCTCTACAAATCACTCAAAGAAATCATTCAGGTTCTAACTTACTGCAGGACAAAAGGGGTCACTTAACCCTTTACCTCATTAATATTCAGTTATACAATAATTACATAATGAATATTAATTAGATAATTTTTCATAATGACATGTAACCTGTGGAAACTATGGCCATGACAGAAACTGTAGAATCATATCAGTATTATTCCAGAAACAAATAGAGCAAACCCTAATCAGACAGCTCCAACAGGGGCCTTCTCATCTGGGTCTACAGTAAAACCCCTCTAAACTGAAATTCTAGTACAGAAGAATTTGAATACCTTTAGGCAGGTGGCTGCTTAATGCAGGGTGAAAGTCATGCAGAAAGTTCCAAGAGGAGCTTTCTGCATGACTTTCACCCTGCATTAAGCTGCCACCTGTCTCAAAGACCGATATTTATGCTAAATTTAGTGTCCGGTTTAGAGGGGTTTCACTATACTCTCTTTGCAAAGCATTATATCTATTGAGTAAAGGGTTATGAGAATTTCTATTGTATAGCTTGACTTTAAAATCAATGCAGATGACAACTGTATAATCAGGTGACAATTTTGTAAGAATTTCAGAAGTGAACTTGACACCTGTTTCAGACTCTAAAAGCTCATGCAAATTCATGATACCTAAGAAGTGATTCATCAAATTTTGAAAAGAAACGGATTCAAGCATTAACCGTTTACTATATAGATAATCATACACGTTTTGAAGGCTTTTGTATTTCTAAAAATATCTAATGTCTATCTTTGTGTGCTAGAAGCCAATTTGTGATAACCTAGGCTATGCAAACATTGGAGCTAGATAAAATGCTGAGTAATTAAGCATCTTATCTGGATCCAAACTGTATGACACTCTCAAAAAAAGCAACATTTTAACCATTTACTCTATGAATATTCATGTAAGAAATAATTACTACGAATATTAATTAGCTGAATCATGATGATGAACAAAGAAATATTTACCATGGCAGAAATGGATCTAGGTTACTTCATAAGCAAAAAGAACAAACCCTGATCAGATGGCTCCTATAGTAGCCATCAGATCTGGGTCTTCTTTGTTTGCTTAAGGTGCTGAAAGGAGTAAAGAGTTAAGAAATTTGTGGACTATAATTACTGAATGTACAAAGAGTTGAGCTACAAACTGCAGGTCAAAGAAGTGCATGGGATCTATGGGATGTACGGCATGCTTCTAAGCTCTAGCTCTAGATGTTACCCGTTACCCACCTTGGGATCAAAAGATACCTTCTTCTTCATGTTTGTCTTCCATTTTTCCTGACATTTCAGTATACATTGATTACATACAAACCACCTAAATTCAAAATACTATTTTCAAATCTGGACAATGTATGACAGACTGGATAGAATTTTCCTTATATTTATTGTATCAACCATTTGAATACAGGAAATATGTGTACTGGCACTTGCAAACAGTGTAGACTAAGATGAGAGGGATACTCAGGGTCTACACTGTTTGCCATTTAAAATCCTCTAGTAGATTTAAATCTTTCACACTGAATGAATACTACTGTTAAAGAATAATTGGTCATTCTACTTTGGATATTCAACATTTAAGGGATTTAGGAAATGTCCCTGCGCATGCACAAGTTTTTTTCCCCTATTTTTATATGAGGAGAGTTTAAAATTTGTTTTATTGACAGCAAATTTATCAGATAATACACATAGTTTTTCTATGCATTGAAGTTATGTAAATATATTGCAATTACGAACCCTTTTCACATAATTTTTCATCTGCATGCATGCTTGTTGAAACCCTTCAATACACCAAGCAGACATAAACTAGAATACAGTAGAACATGTC
This sequence comes from Azorinus chamasolen, assembly GCA_963576725.1. NCBI lineage: Eukaryota > Metazoa > Mollusca > Bivalvia > Cardiida > Solecurtidae > Azorinus > Azorinus chamasolen. The sequence goes on along the minus strand of OY755246.1, from coordinate 35,104,683 downwards.
TGAAGCAGCCCCATTCATTTATTGAACATAGCTTAGTGCAGGTCAAAAGTAATGCAGAAAGCTCCTATAGGTGTTGATCTGTATTAATCTACCTTCTGCCTTACAGAACCATGATTGGACCTCTTTTTGGTGTTCACTTCAGACAGGTTCTACTGTAATCAATGAAGGTGATCAATAATCAGAGTATGTGGTATTTTAAATTATCAAGGGGCCATAGCTTTGTAATGGAAGCATGTTTGAAATGTGTATCTATTAATAATAAAGCTCCCCATAAAGTTTCATTAAAATCTTGAACCCCCCCCCCCCACCTCCACCCCCAAAGGGCATGACCAAAACTCAAAATACCTATACATATGCAAATTACAAACTGTTGCGAAGGGTTTAATTTCTTCTGACAGAAGATCACTAGGTGTTGTATATTGAAATGTTTCCAAGCATATACTTATTCTTTTCCATCACTGCTCATACTTTCCTTTCAGTTCTTTTAAAGGAATTGATAATGTAAAACAACTCTTAAAGGAGCTTTCTGCATTACTTTCATTCTGCATTTAGCAATTTACTCAATAAGTGGTCCAATTACAGAGAGCAAACGGTTTACAACATATTACAGTGGAACCTATCTAAGTGGCCACTCATTTATTGAACATAGGAGTCTTAAAAAGCAGTTGGTTGCTTAATGTAGGGCATAAGTTATGCAGAAATTTCTTATATTCTAACAGACCCATAATTAGACCTCTTTTAAAATATTTGATGGTCACTTAAGACAGATAATACTGTAAACAACTTACGATTTTAAATTCTCCTTCCTCCTTTGTAATGAGGTTAACCATGTCTTCCTTCCAACCGATCATTGTTGAGAACTTCACCATGTTGTCAACCAGGTCACCTGTAACAAAACATGTACATGTGCAAATGGCCATCAGATCATCTGCAACAAAACATGTACACATGCAAATGACCATCAGATCACCTGTAACAAAACATGTACACATGCAAATGGCCATCAGATCACCTGTAACAAAACATGTACACATGCAAATGGCCACCAGATCACCTGTAACAAAACATGTACACATGCAAATGGCCACCAGATCACCTGTAACAAAACATGTACACATGCAAATGGCCATGGTAAAAAAAAATGACATCTTAAAAATAATACCATTAACCCATTCCCTCATATTGACGACACTGTAAAGGTCCAATTGTGAAACCATTAAGATAAATAGAGCATTTGCTCCTATAGGAGCAAATGCTCTATTTATCACAATGGTTTCAAACTAAAAAATTCTAAAATTCCTTTTCTTTAGTAATGCTCCTTTTCGGTAGATTTATTCAAAGAGGTTGTATCTAAAAATAGCCTATGAGGTAATGGGTTAACAGAGGTAATTTTCTACCTTAACCCTTTACCCTATAAATATTCATGTAAGAAATAATGATATCATGAATATTAATTAAATTCATTTCTATAATGGGCTATGAACATATGAAGTTTTGGCCATGGCAGAAACTGTAGAGTCACCTCTATATTATTTCAGATGCAAACAGAGCAGACTCTGATCAGACAGCATGTAGATGAGTCATCTGATCTGGGTCTACTGTGTTTGCAAATGTTTAGAAAAGGAATACTAAAGGGTTAAGCTGTAGTCATCTTTACCATCCTGCTCTTATTACCTCTTCTGTATCTAAATTCTATTAAACCTTTACTTCATGAATATTAATGTCAGAAATAACTAGAACTATCACTAAAGGTGATGAATACCCCCCGCGTGGCAGCCTTGATTGCAAATCCATGTTTGTGACACCAACTACCCATGTAACAGGACCAAATGACAAAAATACTCAAAGTTCAAGTGGAGATAATTCTGTAATGCCTACCACTAAACAAAGGAAAATTGTGTCTTGCACATGTTCTATCCGTGGTTAATATGTATGGCAAGTATCAATTCAATAATTTTCAAATTGAAGGAAGAGTTTGTGACACCAACTCCCAATGTTTCACACCAAAATGACAAAAAATATTCAAAGTTCAGGTGTAGATAATTCTGAAATGGCCAGCGGTAAACACATGAAAATTGCATCTTGCACATCTACTATTCGTGGATATTATGTATACTATATATAAATTCAATAACTTTAAAACGTGAAAATTGCATCTTGCACATCTACCATTCATGGTTATTCTGTATACCAAATATAAACTGAATAACTTTCAGATTGAAGGAGGAGTTTGCGATACAAAGTCCCCGTGTTTCATGCAAAATTGACAAAAAAACTCAAAGTTCAGGGGGAGATAATTCTACAATGGCCAGCACAAAGCACCATTATCACAATGGTTTCAATACTGCACATTTCTGACATTTCCTTTTCTCTAGTAAATGTTCTTATCGGTAGATTTATTCAAAGAGATTGGGTCTAAAATAGCCTATGAGGGAATGGGTTAAGGAATAATATAGATGTGAGTCTACAGGTTCTACCATAGCCGACATTTTGTGTGTTCATTTACCATTATAAACATTAATCCAATTAATATCCAAGATATCATTATTTTATACATCAATATTAACCCATTCCCTCATATTGACGCCTTTTGACACCTCTGTAAAAGTCACTTTATGAAACCATTGTGATAAATAGAGCATTTGCTCCTATAAGAGCCAATGCTCTATTTATCACAATGGTTTCAAACTACTAACTTTTAAAATTTTCCTTTTCTCTAATTAATGCTCCTTTTCAGTAGATTTATTCAAAGAGGTAGGATCTAAAAATAGCCTATGAGGGAAAGGGTTAATAGAGTAAATGGTTAATCAAGGGACTTTTCTGCATCTAAATAATAAAAGACAATCTGAAATTGATCAAGCTACCTGAGATTTATTTACTTGTGTGGACTAATGGTTAATTCAGCTTGGATCCAGGTGAGATGCCAAGTAACTTGGGGTCTCATCAGTATGCAAGCTGTTCAACACCTGGACACAGAGGTCCAGATAACATGCATAAATAATTTCAATAAATTCTATTTCAAGAATAGTTCCTTTATTTCTTCACCAAACCCTGTCCTGCGACAACTGTTTAGAATCGTCTGAAAGAGACGATTCTAAAGAGCATTCACAGTATAAAGTTGGGAGGAGAAATGGCAAGTTTAGTATTTGGGGATGCACCTTTATATCTGTAGGGGTCAATATTTTCTCAAAAGTTAAAAATTGCACCAGATCAAAATTTAAGCAGACATTTTTATTTTGCTTGGGTAAAGGCTTAAACCCCAACATTATTCTAGTTATTGTGATGATAGTTTGAAGCAAATACCAGTGGCAACTACATCTTGTGTTCTTCTGTTGTACTTGAATGGTCCCACTGCTTCTCTATTGACCAGCACTCTGGGCACAGTCCAGCGAACAGTGTCAATTATACCTGCAAATGGTTGCACCTGCAAGCACATAAAAGCCATTGCTGCATACTGTTTCAGTGACAGAGATAAAAATAAGAATAATTTTGAAGAGATACAAAGTAAAAAGAGTTACTGTGCATCACATGATGACCCTTATTAGAGATATTTGTATAAACCATACAGTTTTAATCCTACAAAGTGATTCCTGAGCTCAAAAACTGTTGTTTGTCTCTTTCAGTTATCCTGTTTTTGAGCATTATGTAACCAAAAGACAGTACTACATGTCATCATGATTATAATTTCCGAACAAGAATAGTGTAAACACGCATTTGTTGCTAGCTGTAATTAATAATCATGAAGTCCTTACTTCTGACATTTTTTTCCGAAGCCGTCTGATCTGTGCTACTGTTTGCAAAGGTGTAAAAAGGCTTATATATTTAATAAAAATACAGGGTTAAAGTATTTCAATTTTCATGACTCATTATGCTCCATACCTCTAGTGAAGTTCCCATCACCAGCACCATGTCTGTCTGAAGCATATCTTTCATGTAGCTATAGAACTTGCGAGGTAGATCTTCCCCAAAGAACACAATATCTGGCTTAACAATACCCTGCATAGCAGAGAAATAAGATGCATGAATGTACATGTATTTTAGGTAGAGAAATAAAATGCATGAATCGCTCTATGGTAGATAAATAAGATTCATGCATCTACAGTAAAACCTGACCTAACGGTCACCTTAAATGAACGGTCACCTCGTCTAAACGGTCAGTTTGAAATCCTCCCGACGAAAATCAGTCTATAATGCACCTGTTTTAGACGGTCACCTTCCTTCCGCGGCCAGTGGCCACCATATTTCACCCCAAACCCTATATTTCGACCCCATTAGACGGCCAGCAGACAGCCTGGCGGCCAGTTTGAAATGTGTGAAAACCCAATACACAGCCAATTGACATATGTCAAAATGGAGATTACGCATCGCAACTTTCCGACATTACGGAAATCGCCGATCGAAATATCGTGACCGCTTCGGAAACTTCCGTTGTGTCGGGAAAGTGCATAGATTGGCCGCTTCGGTGTTTTTCGTTATGTCGGAAGTGAACGAAAAAACCAAGCGTTGACCTTGGCCTTAGGGCAAGATCATAATCAATGGCCTGATAATCCTTTCAACTCCTTTACCTGATATAAATATGCAAATATGGGGGTGTTGAGAAGTTTGTCTGAACGTTACCGAATCAAAAGAGATAACATCAAAACAAAATATTCACACCTTTTCCAAACGTAAGTTCCTCACGTTAGAGAATCGAGTGAAGTGTAGACAAGTACGTTTGTATTTCCGGATGTGTCGAATGATTCTGCCTGATGTTTATTTTTTGTTTTGTGCATGCAATTTACAGTACATGTTGTATTTTACCTGTATTTACAAGGATAAAATACATAATCTTTTGAAAAGGCATTAAAGTACATGTAGATATATTTTGCGTTTGTCTGACCAAACAGACCACCCCTCGATTAAGTGGTCACCTCGCTTAAGCGGTCAATTTGGCCGCTTCCCTTGACTGGCCGCTTAACACAGGTTTTACTGTAAAGTCAAAAATTAGATAACTTGACTGTAAGGTAAAAAGTACTATACAACATAAATATGTGATGATAAATTGAAACATTTTTATAGAAGAACTATTTAAGAGGTCAATTTATTGAATAAACATAGGAAAAAAGCAGGTTTTAACTCTGACAATGTCCATCTGCCTTAAGAACAAAGAACTTGACTTCTTTTGTATGGTCATTTGGAGAGGTTTTATTGTATTTTTCCAGGAATTCCAAGGGGAAACCCAATAAAATTTCTTTGAATCTGAATGACAACAGTGCAGATTCTGAGGAGCCTTCTCACATAAGTCTACACTCTGCAAATGTTTGGTTTGTTTTTTATCGGGTTTTACGCCTTTTAACAGTTTTTCAGTCATATCACAACGTCCATATAATTACAGGTGGAGGAAGACCCAAGAGGTTCTTCTGTGCAAGAAACAAATTGCATTGTTTAGTGCACAGAAGAACATCCAGGCAGAACCACCAACCTATAGCAAGCCAGCACTGCTTGCAAATGTAAGTTCAATATAACTTCAATGTGACAATCCTCTAGCAGCTATGGCTAAAAGGTAAACTTATCAAGAGGTCAACTCAAACCCAGTACATTTAAAGCCATGTATATGAGAGTGTTGGGAGTCAAACAACTAAATACAACACAAATAGACAACCAAAATGCAAAAGAAGCATCAAATATCAACACCGTACAATGTTCAAAGACACCGGTTTTGTTTCTTGTTGTCGTAGCAAAGTGTGAAACTCATTCTTTCAGCATAAACAATCGTAATTAAACACTTTTTATATGCCGGGTTCATAGAGTTTCTTGACATTGTTTAGAAACAAAATGATTTAAGGATGTTTTCAACTTACAAACACTACACTGCCGATGCAGACACACAAAGTACATGTACAAAATATGAATCTAAGCACTGGCATTATTCTGACCCAAATCATTTGTCCCTTTACTCCATAAATACAGATTTCTATTCCTTCACAAACAGAATAGAAACATAGCTGTGTGTCTTCACCTAATTATGATAATATGTTTAATTTAAAAACATCATTATCCTTGCCAACAAATTAAAGATGTCAGAGGCTCTTGGTTACACCTTTACTTGTGTAAGGTGTGAAACATGCATATTCCAACCTGAACCAGTAGTGAACATGTGAAAACACCGACAGGCTGTTTCCTGTGTATACAGGCAATTGGCAAATCGACTCAAGTAATACCACCGGACTGCAAAAAATGTTTTACAAATTGAAACTTTAAAATTGTGTCTGTACGACACAGCGATGTCCCGGTGGTGGTGCTTGCCTAGCTGCACGTAAAATTCCTTTGTCATTTGACCTTGACCTTTTGGGCAGCATGGGCTGGGTGCGCAATGAAAGTATGGATGGTGTTTAATGTGTATATGCAATTCCATGCCAATAGTTATAGTGGTTAGTGAGATATAAGAGAATGAAAAGCATGACACATGGACAGACAGACAGACGAATGGACAGGTGCAAAACATAATGCCCCCTGACTATAGTCAATGGGGGCATAAAAATTGACTAGTAAAAGATCAACACATTTCATATAGAACATGTAAGGAAAAGATTTCGGAACTTGGAAAGAAGATCACCACATTGAAAAAGTCAAAACGTCGAAGGTCGACATATAGAAGTTAACAGTACTGTACTTGTTTCCCGTATTCAAAGGATTAAATATTTCTTATGAATAACAAACTTACCACACATCCCCTTGTTGGGCACCTTGGCAACTTGTCAGCAAAGATCTTCTCCTGAAAAATGTAGTACATACACAAGAAGTTGTATTTGTCTGATAGTGTACACATGACTCCTCTGATCAGAGTTTCTACTGTTTGCTTCACAAATTATTTTTGAAAGGTCACATTGGCACATTCTTATAGGAACAACTCAAACAAAAGCACTGCATGCGGGTGCCAACGCTCGCCCTTCTTACAGGAACAACTCAAACAACAGCACTGCATGCGGGTGCCCACGCTCACCCTTCTAGACATTTAAAATTTTATTTGCTAATATAATTTTGTAATAAAGCCTTACAGAGTGATGGCCCTTGGTCAGATTGTGTGTAAAGTTTCATAAGATTATCTTGAACAGTTTTAAAACAATAGGACACATTAAAAGTTTTTGTTAAAGTTCAAAGTTCAAAGATCAAGAGTCAGAAATAATGGAAAGGCCTTGCCAAACGGGATTCACATATGAAATATGAGCCTGCTGATTACAGTTTTAAAATGACAGATATCTTTTAAATTTTTATTTCCTAAGTCGATAAAGGGGCATGATTTTGAATAAAAACCTTACAGAGTTATGGCCCTATCTCCGACTGTAGCCCTTGCGATGGTGAAAAAGTGTATGAAGTTTCATAAGATTTACATGAATAGTAAAGAGGTTATAGCATGTTAGAGCTCCTGATATGGGTCTGCGGTATTGGTCTATCATGATGTAAGTAAAAGTCATGAATTTATGTAAAAATACTCATGAGGGAAAGGGTTCACCGTAAAACACAATCACCTACAACTGCAAAAGGCTAGCTCATGTTAACTGACATATACATATGCACACAGTATGACAGAATTTCTTCCTTGTACTTACCTTAATTTCTGAGCCGGTGAGCTTCTGTCGACAAGTTGTACATGTGGCTGTAGCAAATGTGCCATGTGCCTCAACAAGCTTTTCTGCTGGAATGCCTGCCACTGTATAAAAATGGAAATGAACTCTTTCAACACTTAATTTAAGAATGGAATAGCCCATTAGTGTTTAACTAAGTCTATAGAATCCAATAAGTATGAAACACTTAAACTAGCTGGAGAATTTTGAATGACAAACAGTGCCGACCTTGATCAGAGGGTTCTTCTAGGAGTACTCTGATCTGGGTCTACACTATTTGCAAATGACATGTGTGTCCCGCATTTAAAGGGTTAACACTTTGCATGCTAAGTAATTGTTTTCTAAAATTTGTCATCCACTGTAATTCTCAAAATTTATTTTCCAGTCATTTCTCTTAAGAATACCACAAAGTTTGAACAGGTAATCATAAATTCACCACTATAATGAAAAGACATAACATGGGTGTAACTAGAAATGTGACACCAAATTGCCAGGTTAACCCTTTCCCTCATATATACTACTCATATCTACTGTGTTTGCTTATGAAATCATAAAAGATCTGACTCTACAGTTTCTAACCAATACCTAACATTCCTGTGTACATATAGCATTATAAAAAATTCACCAAATAAATATTCATGGTGTCATTATTTCTTACATAAATATTCAACAGGGATAGGGTTAAAGCTGAACAATGATCATTTAGAATATAACCATTTCTGTTGTTACGAAAACAAGGCATCTGACTCATCAAGATCTACAGTATTTCCAATTTATTTTGAAGTTATCTAAATAATGCCAAATTAACTTTATTTCATTTGACCCTCTCTTTCATTTTAACGCATATACATGCTGTTGCAACATAGTAAACTAAGATCACATGGCTCTTGTAGGAGCCATCTGATCAGGATCTGCTCTGTTTGCTCATAAATTTATAATAGACTTGACTCTACAGTTTATACCAATACAATAAGAATTTGTGTAAATATAAATAATTATGCCATTACATGTATGAAAATTCAGCTAATAAATACTCATGGTGTCATTATTTCTATCATGAATATTCAAGGCAGAGAGAGTTAACAAACACAAACAACACCTTGGGACTTAGACATGACAAATGATCATTTGTAACGAACGTTACGAAAATTTATGCAAATTTATTTCGAAGTCACACTAAGTTTGCATGAGCATGCACATATGCTTCCATGCATCCACCCACCCTAGCAAATCACACCCATCCATATTACTATATTAGGTTACAATATGCCATTAAAACCCACTTTCCAAAGTTTTCCAAATTACTTAATGAAATGCATTGATCTTTTCATTTCACTTAACCCTTTCCTTCATGTAAACATCTTGCCATGCATTTGTAAACAGAGTAGACCAAGATCAGATGGCTGAAATAGGAGCCGTCTGATCAGAGTCTGCTGTGTTTGCTTTTGACATGATATAGATCTGATCCTACAGTTTTTGTCAAAGAAAACAACTCCCTTGAAAAGTTTACATTATAAACATTCAGTTAATACATATTCATGATGTCATTATTTCTTACATGAATCTTGAACTGGGAAAGGGTTAATTAGGAATCTACTTACAGCAGACTGTCATAATGAAATCAAAATGCAATTGTGCATAAACATATTATCTCTCATAAATGCCCCTGGAGTGGGCCTGGACATAATTTTTTTAAATGAAGCTACTTGACACAGGTGGTTGCTTAATGCAGAATGAAAGCTTATGGGATCTTTCTACATTACTTTCAGTTTACATTAAGCTACACCCCCCCGGCAAAGTAACGGGACATTTATAACAGTAATAATATGTAGTAAATCACAATTCACTTACATCTTTCCAGTCCATCAATGTTCTGTGTGTACATGCGTAACAGTTGCCCTTTGTCATGAAGCAGTCTGGCAAAGTAGTGAATGTAGTTTGGACGGTACTTTCCCGATGGGTACAGCTCCTTTGCCAGTGTGAAGAAGGGACGTGGATTAACATGAAAGTAGTCGATGTCAAAGATGGCTTCCGGGTATGGGATCTGGTATTGCTGCAGATTGTCATAGAGGCCTGTGCCAGGAGATCTGGAGAGAACAAACAGAGCTGTAGACAAAGTTGGTATTAGCTCTCTCTCTGTTAAATATTCATGTAAGAAATCATGTGGTACTGATAGAAACTGTACAGTCACACCTACCGTAACTGGAGAGAACAAACAGAGCTGTAGATAAAGTGGGTATTAGCTCTCTCCCTGTTAAATATTCATGTAAGAAATTATATGGTACTGGTAGAAACTGTACAGTCACACCTACTAAACCAGGAGCAGACCCAGATCAGACGGCTCCTGCAGGAGCTGTCTGATCTGTGTCTACTCTGTTTGCAAAGTTGTAAAAAAGTGTTTGTATGAGGGAAAGGATTGAGGAAAAAAGTAACAAACTGAGGTAAAATACTAAAATATTTTCTGGATATCACTACTTAACTCTACCTTGCAGACATTCATGAGAATTGTTTCTCCAAGGCAGTTCTAATGAGTAGAACACATGTTTGAGAAATAAGGCATTTAGTACTCCTCCCGTCTACAGCTTTGAACAAACTTTCAAGTTTCATATACAGCTCAGGTGAAAGATAATTGAGTTTCTAAGACATTCGGCAATCTGAGATGAAGAATAGGAGTATCATATCCTGAATGTATTGGTTGCATGTTTGAGATGACAAGATTTCACTTATGAAGGCTAACAATGAATGATTGACAATAACTTCCATATGACTGGATGTATATATATATATGGACTGTCATCTAAAATACATCATTATACAATCATGTAGGATCTTTAGAACCCCATCAAACTTCACATTCTTATTAAACCCATTACTCCATGAAGATTCTTGAAAAGAAAAATGGTATCATGAATAATAATTCATGATTTATTACTCCATAAGCAAACAGGGCAGACTTGGATCAGATGACACTTTCATGGTCTACTCTTTTTGCAAAAGCGTTAAAGGCATACCTATTGAGCAAAGGATTAACCTTTCCTTCATATAAACACATTTTCATGCATTTGCAAACAGAGTAGACCCAGATCAGATGGCTCCTATAGGAGCCGTCTGATCAGTGTCTGTTCTGTTTCCCATCTAAAATTGCTCATCTTCCATTATAACTACTTTGGCAATGAATATTCAGTAGGTATTAAATTTTGGAATAAACATAGAACAGGGAAAGGGTTAAAAGCTATTACATAAGTCACTAAGTTGTCTCAATGTCTACTTCCGAATATTTAAGAGAAGAGCATAAAACTATGCAATGATTCAATTTGAGCATACAAACAGCCTGACACTAACATAAATGAGGAGAAATATTTTTTAGAGCTGAAGCAAACAGCAGTTTGTTCAGCTAAGGTTACTATACAGTGTACGTCACATAAACCTTTCCCTGTTCTATGTTTATTCCAAAATCCAATACCTATTGAAAACTTATTGACAAAATAGACCTGTATAATGAAATATGGAACATTGTAACCATTTTAGAAAGTAAAGAAACAGATCTATCAAATTCCTTTAGCAAACAGCTGACCCTGATCAGACGGCTCCTGTAGGAGATGTCTGATCTGGATCTACTCTGTTTACAAATGTGTTTATATAAATGAAAGGGTTAAAGCTGTTTCAAGTCACAGCAGGCAGAAAAACACCTGTGTTCACAAGCCATTCTAACAATTCAACCAATAAATATTATGGTGCTATTATTCCTTGCATGAATGGGGTGAGGAAAAGGGTTACCAATAAAAACTTGTTCACAAACATGTCAAAAGTTTGCCTGTTTATAACTTAAACCTTTCCCATATGAATACTTAGGTAACAATGTATCACTTCACAAATACAAATGTATTCATTACCTGATTTCTTTTAATGGCACATTAAAAAGGGACGTTTTGACCATATAAGGAACTGTAAAATGAATTATATAGTATTTCATAAATACACAGCCCATACCTAGATCAGAAAGTTCCTGTAGGAGCTGTCTGATCTGGGTCTACTCTGTTTGCAAATGTCTGTATCAGGGAAAGGGTAGGATCTGTCTGATCTGGGTCTACTCTGTTTGCAAATGTCTGTATCAGGGAAAGGGTAGGAGCTGTCTGATCTGGGTCTACTCTGTTTGCAAATGTCTGTATCAGGGGAAGGGTAGGAGCTGTCTGATCTGGGTCTACTCTGTTTGCAAATGTCTGTATCAGGGAAAGGGTAGGAGCTGTCTGATCTGGGTCTACTCTGTTTGCAAATGTCTGTATCAGGGAAAGGGTAGGAGCTGTCTGATCTGGGTCTACTCTGTTTGCAAATGTCTGTATCAGGGAAAGGGTAGGAGCTGTCTGATCTGGGTCTACTCTGTTTGCAAATGTCTGTATCAGGGAAAGGGTAGGAGCTGTCTGATCTGGGTCTACTCTGTTTGCAAATGTCTCTATCAGGGAAAGGGGTAAGTAACTTTCATCTGAAAATTGTCAACTACGCGATTTCTAAAATTGAATTCCCCTATTTCTTTTTCAAACCATGATAATTTATGGCAAAATAGTTATATCATGATGAGTTCCTTGGCTGGATCCAAACTGTATCTGGATCTAAATTATTTGCAAAGTGTTAACCCTTGCCTTCATATAAACAACTTTTCATGTATTTGCAAACAGAGTAGACACAGATCAGATGGCTCCTGTAGTAGCCACCTGATCAGGGTCTGCTCTATGTGCTAATGGAATTTGATAGATCTGTTTCTTTACTTTCTAAATGGCTGCAATGTTCCACCTTCTGAATTTCATTATAACTTTTTTATCCATGAACATTCAGTAGGTGTTGAAATTTGGAATAAACATAGAACAAGGAAAGGGTTAATTGATTTCAAGTCATTTGTTGTTGATCACAAGATTTTGATCCCAGTGTACCTGTCCTGTTTAGAAATATTAATTCAATATTGCAAAGAGTTCTTCTATAAACTCTATTTGATACTATTTCTACACAGACCTTTTCAAATAAATCTAATCAACTTAATCTTTCAAGAGAAAATGTGTAAATAACGGTTTAAACCCAAGACATCTACATTCATGAAGTCTTTGTAAAGCTAGTGGTGAATATGTGATTATCTAGACAATCACATTGGATTGCATTGACATGGTAATTAATTAACCCATTCCCTCATATTGATGCCTTTGTAAAAGTCACTTTTTGAAACCATTGTGATATATAGAGCATTTGCTCCATAGGAGCAAATGCTCTATTTATCACAATGGTTTCGAAACTACACAATTTTAGATTTTCCTTTTTTCTAGTAAATGCTCCTTTTCAGTAGATTTTTTCTAAGAGGTTGTGTCTAAAAATAGCCTATGAGGGAATGGGTTAACTCAGGCTCATCCACATCTAATCTTTAGGACACTGGCTGTATTTTTCAATGGAAATGGTGGAAAATGTATCATACAGAATTGGAGCAGATGACATTCTTTTGCAGATGATAATCACCTAGTACCGGTAAATGCAACAAACCAGGTAGTTGCTAAATGGTTGGATCCAGATCAGACCAACAAATAAATCTGCTCAGGATAAAATGTTTGACACTCATTAAAGATTTTATAAATTGCATTTTAAAAATGAAGCAGATGATAGCAAACTAAGACAGCACATATATCAACATGATAGAGTTTATTACTGAATGGGGTCGCTTTATGAAGAGTTTTTGTTAAATCATTCACTCCATGAATATTAAGTAGATTAAATTTTATAATGACATGTAGACACAGGAAATATTGGCCATGACATCTACATGTATATCATTTTACAACTTAAGCAAGCAGCGAAGACCTTGATAAGACAGTTCCTACAGGAGCCGTCTGATCTGGGTCTACTAACTCTGTCTGTCATATCTATAGAGTAAAGTGCTCAATAAAAAACATCGGCTCAAACCCTGATCTAGAGCAATTTTTATTGTTTGTGTTAATTCAAACTCACCTGCCCTAATTCTAAAAGTATTCTCAATTCAACCTCCACCCCCATATCTTTTCAAAACAGTTTCTGAGTGTCAGTCAGGATCTGACAAGATTCTAAGGTACTCAACACCCCATCTGAATCCAAACTGTTGGCAAAGGTCATCACAAGTTTGTGTATCTATGTAAAGGGTTAACGGCCCTAGGTTGATACAGACAATAACTTTAGTGCTGAACTATATGCAAACAACATAAAATTCAGTCTTCTTCATATTTAAATCATTTACAACAACAGAGAGATTTTCACAATGTTTAACAGTAAAGTCCATTCAGTGTGAAAGGATACATGGTAATGTACAAGAGGATCCTGACCGACAAACAGTGCAAACCTTGCTTCTCCAAGACCCCTCTGATTTGATTCTGAACTGTTTGCAAATGCCAGTACACTAATTTCCCTCATTCAAAGGGTTAATAATAACTCTTAACCCTTTACTCCATAAACATGCCTTTCTACGCCTTTACAAACAGAGTAGACCCAGATCAGACGGCTCCTATAGGAGCCATCTGATCAGGGTCTGCTCTGTTTGCTTATGATATAATATAGATATGATTCTACAGTTTCTGCCATAGCTAAAACTTCCTGTGTCCGTGTGCTATTATAAGAAATTAATCTAATTAATATTTCTTACATGAATATTCATGGAGGAAAGGGTTAAGAAAGAATTTCTTCTATTATTTTCATGAATATGATCACTGTTTAAAATAGTTTGAATCATGATGCATGCTTCTCTATGTCTCATCTGGATATAAACTCTTTGTAAACATTATCCCTTTACTCCATGAATATTCATGTAAGAAATAATGTTATTAATTAGATTGTTTTTTATAATGGCACATGAAAAAAATAATAACTGACCATGACAGAAACTGTAGATTCAAAATTATATTGTTTATAAGCAAACATAGCAGACACTGATACTACAGGGGCTTTCTGATCTAGGTCTACTCTGTATGCACAGGCGCTGAAAGGCAAGTTTATGGGGTCATGGGTTATGAAAGCTATGCCTACAGCAAGATACAGGTAGATCTATTGTTTGTCAAATCAAGTCCAATCAACAAAGTATTTAACAGTTATTTTGAAGATCTTATCCGTTTGGTCTCAAATTGTATACCACAGTGACTAACAAGAGCTAGATCAGATAACTTTAACACTTTAAATGCTGGAAATGAGTGTTCTGACATTTCCAAATAGATTATAGCATAGACCCATTTCAGAGGACTCTCTGATCATGATCTGCACTCTTTTTCATTAAAAATCCTCTTGTAAAATTATACCCTTTCATACTAAATGAACTCTTATCGTTAAAACTATGATGGACTATTTAACTTTGGAAGATCACCAACAAAAGGACTGATTATCAAATAATTCACATACATAACCCAAAAGCTATATATATTTACCATTTAACCTGCAGCAGTATACTGGGAATTTGTGATTATCTTTGCAAACAGTCTGGATGAGACGCCAAGGAACTGTTTGACACTTTGATATTGTTTTTTAACCCTTTAATATACATGCTTTTTCAGGCATCTGCAAACCGAGTAGACCTAGATCGGATGGTTCCTACAGGAGCTGTCTGATCAAGGTCTTTTCTCTGTTTGTTGTTTGTACAGGTGTGAAATGAAGTAGGTTAAAATAAAAGAAAATGTGTTCATGGGACACGGATGCCCCCGCACGACATACCTGAAAAGGGGAGACACAGTATAACTTACTACGATTATGCATCAGACCAAATATCAAATCATTCCAGCATACACAAGCCAAGAATTCTTTGACGAAAATTTTACAGGACGGATGTAAATACTGACGTACATACATGTAAACCTTAATGCCGCGTCACCTAAAGGCAGGGGCATAAAACATTGTAGCTGTTGCAAGTCGGACGATACATGATGGAGAGACCCAGTACAGTCCCAACAGCTCACCTTGAGACTTTGTGCTAGGTGAGCTAAAAATGCATTTTTTGACTAGTAAGATGAGAATGGTTTTTATTTCATAACAAAGGTAATTCGTTACACTGAGGTGATATACTGTATTATCTCAAATAAGCTCCCCTGAGGGCATAAATCTTTTGAAAAGCAGCTTCTTGCATTTTGTACACAGGTGAGAATGAACACAATGTACAAAACTCATAGGGAAGCTTTCGGCATTGCTTTCAGTCTGTATATTAATCTACCACCTGTATTTAAAAAACAAGAGGGCCAGAATGGCCCTGAAGCGCTCACCAGACAATCAGAGTAGAAGATTTTCAAAGTTTTCAATATATGTTTCTATAGAAAGCTATCCAGTCCTGGGGCGGGCCAATTTTGACCCCAGGGGCATAATTTAGAAAACTTTTGTAGAGGACCTGAACATGACGCTATGAGCCAAATATGAAAGCGAAGAACCTTCAAGTTTCAGGAGAAGATTTTCAAAGTTTTCTCTATGTTTCTATTGAAAACTACCCACCCCTGGGGTAGGGCCAATTTTGACCCCAGGTTCATAATTTATAAAAAAAAAACTTGTAGAGGACCTGAACATGATGCTATGCACCAAATATGAAAGCTGAGAACCTTCCAGTTTCAGAAAAGAAGACTTTAGATTTCACTATTTGTTTCTATTAAAAACTGCCCACACCTGGGGACAGGGCCAATTTTGACCCCAGGGCCATAATTTATATAAATTTTGTAGAGGACCTGAACATGATGCTCTGTGCCAGCTGTGAGCCTTCCAGTTTCAGAGGAGAAGATTTTCAAACAAGAGGGCCAGAATGGCCCTGACATCGCTCACCAGACAATAAGAGGAGAAGATTTTCAAAGTTTTCACTATATGTTTCTATTGAAAACTTAACACCCCAGGGGCGGTGCCAATTTTGACCCCAGGGACACAATTTATATAACTTTTGTAGAGGACCTGAACATGATGCTAAAAGAATGTAGTGAAAGAATGGATAGAGCATTAGACCACTGGAACTTGTATTCTTTGGATGCTAGAGGCGGATTCTCCCACCATTAATGACCTATGCAAACAGTTTGGATCCAGATCAGGCCCCACATAGTTTGTAAATGAGACTGAACTTCTGTGTGTAGTGGGATTCTCCCGCCACTAATGACCTATGCAAACAGTTTGGATCCAGATCAGGGCCAACATAATGTGGTGCCTGATCTGATATCCAAACTGATTGTCAATGAGACTGAACTTCTGAAAAACTTAGAAAGAAAGTGTGTAGTGGGATTCTCCCACCACTAATGACCTATGCAAACAGTTTGGATCCAGATCAGGGCCAACATAATGTGGTGCCTGATCTGATATCCGAACTGTTTGTCAATGAGACTGAACTTTTGAAAAACTCAGAAAGAAAGTGTGTAGTTAGGATAACTTGTGAATATGCTGCAGACAACAATTTAGCAGATGACAAAATTACCCAGCATGCAAAGAGTTAAGCTGAAATTCACAACAGATATGCTCTATATTGATAGCTGGTAGCTTAATGCAGGGCATAGGTATGAAAAAAAGCTTTAAGAGTATTCTGCATTTTGAGAATTATCCACAGTTTTCTCAATCTTAAATGAGTGTGTGTTATTTGTCTAAACACAATTTCTACTCTACCGATCAGGCTAAGGGTGATTATATAAGAAATCCAACTGACTGGTCTCAGCTAAGAGTGATATTAAGGAGAAACCTTTAGAATGTAATTTCTGGTGTAAAGAAGTATATACACACAGGGCAGGGCCAATTTTAACCCCAGAACTATGATACTTATAAAACTCATAAAGTTATGCTAAGTAAATCTATACACCAAATATCTAAGCTCTGGGACATGTAGTTTCTGACAAGAATATTTTTAAAGTTTTTCCTATGCATAACTGGTGATCCCATAGGCTGTTTACGCAGTCAGCTATTAAAAACTGGAAATCCCTGGGGTGGGACCAATTTTGACCCTAGGGGCATAATTTATATAACTTTTGTAGAAGTCCTGAAGTTGAAGCTATGTGCCAAATATGAAAGCTGAGGACCTTCTAGTTTTAGAGGAGATGATGTTCAAAGTTTTCACTATATGTTTCTATTGAAAACTGAAAACCCCTGGGGCAGGGCCAATTTTGACCCCAGGGGTATAATTTATATAACTTTTGTAGAGGACCTACATATGATGCTATGTGCCAAAGATGAAAGCTGAGACCCCTGTAGATTCAGAGGAGAAGAACTTTAAAGGTTCAAATTGTTGACGACGAACGACGCACGACGCACGCCGACGGACATCAGGCGATCACAAAAGCTCACCCTGAGCACTTTGTGCTCTGGTGAGCTAAAAATTCACTATTTGTTTCTATTCAAAACTTCCCGCCCCTGGGGCGGGGCCAATTTTAACCTCAGGGCCATAATTTATACAGCTTTTGTAGAGGACCTGAACATGATGCTATGCGCCAAATATGAAAGCTGAGAACCTTCCAGTTTCAGAGAAGAAGATTTTCAAAGTTTTCACTATTTGTTTCTATTGAAAACTGCCCACCCCTGGGGCGGGGCCAATTTTGACCCCAGGGGCATAATTTATAAAACTTTTGTAGAGGACCTGAACATGATGCTCTGTGCCAAATATGAAAGCTGTGAGCCTTCCAGTTTCAGAGGAGAAGATTTTCAAAGATTTCACTATTTGTTTCTATTGAAAACTGCCCACCCCTGGGGCGGGGCCAATTTAAATCTCAGGGCTATAATTTATATAAGTTTTGAAGAGGACCTGAACATGAAGCTATATGCCAAATATGAAAGCTGAGAACCTTCCAGTTTCAGAGGAGAAGATTTTCAAAGTTTTCACAATTTGTTTCTATTGAAAACTGCCCACCCCTGGGGCGGGGCCAATTTTGACCCCAGGGCCATTATTTATATAACTTTTGTAGAGGACCTGAACATGATGCTCTGTGCCAAATATGAAAGCTGAGAGCCTTCCAGTTTCAGAGGAGAAGATTTTCAAAGTTTCACTATATATTTCTATTGAAAACTGCCCACCCCTGGGGCGGGGCCAATTTTCACCCCAGGGCCATAATTTATACAAATTTTGTAGAGGACCTGAACATAATGCTCTGTGCCAAATATGAAAGCTGAGAGTCTTCCAGTTTCAGAGAAAAAGATTTTCAAAGATTTCACTATTGGTTTCTATTGAAAACTGCCCATCCCTGGGGCAGGGCCAATTTTGACCCCAGGGCCATAATTTATACAAATTTTGTAGAGGACCTGAACATAATGCTCTGTGCCAAATATGAAAGCTGAGAGCCTTCCAGTTTCAGAGGAGAAGATTTTCAAAGATTTCACTATTTGTTTCTACTGAAAACTGCCCATCCCTAGGGCGGGGCCAATTTTGACCCCAGGGGCATAATGTATATAACTTTTGTAGAGGACCTAAGGATGATGCTATGTGCCGAAGATGAAAGCTGAGAACCCTGTAGATTCAGAGGAGAAGATTTTTAAAGGTTCAAATTGTTGACGACGAACGACGCACGCCGACAGACATCAGGCGATCACAAAAGCTCACCTTGAGCATTTTGTGCTCTGGTGAGCTAAAAAACCCATACACTTCTTTAAATCATGGTTATTATATAAAGTTTAAGCTTTTTTAATTCCTCATTAGTCCCCCCCCCCCGCCCCAGAAGTAAGGGGACATTTATTAGAGTGGGGGTGTTTATTATGAAGAATACAGTAAGTGAAGATGAATATATACATGGTCTCACTAACAGTATCAATACTAAATAGATCATGAACAACAGATAATGGCAATGTGAACATACGACAAAACATTTCTGTGAAACTACCAAGATATATAAATGTGGTATAGCTCGAACAATTTGACCTGGACCCTCACCTTTATGCAGAATACATAATGAGAGAGATGACACTGTATAAATAAAACTCCGCCAGTAAATCGTGAAGTCTATTCTCGCTGAAATAAACCTGTACATATGTAAACCATACAATCACGAGTGTGTCCATGCATAGTTGCTTACCGGGACAGGTGCCGAGGATAAGCCCGTGCAATGTTACGAATTTTTATTTATGCAAATAAGGTAGGTCAGGGTCCAGGTCAAATTGTTCGAGCTATAACACTTTTCAAGCTTATCTAGGTTTTATCTACATGAAGATTATGCCTCTTCCACAGAGGGTCTTTGTTTGCTGGGGTTGGGAAAAGTATTTGTAACATGAGGAACAGTGTAGACCGTGTTTAGTGACTGAGATATAACTCAGTCCCTAATCTGGGTCTACATTATCACAATGTCGAAATATCTTTTCCTAGTGACACTAGCCATACATGTCTGTGTGTACACAAACAACAAAGAAACATATACTAATAACAATACCAATGATACTTGAATAGCTTAACATACGGGCCATTCCTCCCCGATCTGAAAACAGTGCACTTGTATTATATCTTGAATTTGTCAAAATAATTGCTTTAGCCAATAAACTATTTCTTTGGAAACAAAAAACCTTTTCTTTGGAAAGCACCCTTGTTAATTCTTGCATTTCATTCAGCACTTATATTCATGTAAAATGCTGAAAAGGGAGTTTAGATGTAATTTAACAAATTTTAACAGATTCCTCTTTACCGCCTGATTGTAAACCAAGTCACAAAACTCATCTTTTTATCTTCCAAAATAATATAGACAAACCTGTATTAGTGGTCACTTCTATTATGCTTTACCTGAATAATATTCATGTAAGAATAATGACTATCAATATAAATTAGCTTATTTTTATATTGGCATTATAAACCAGGAGAGATTTGATCACAGCAGAAACTGTAGAATCAAATCTCTATTATTTCATCCACAAACAGAGCAGACTCATATCAGACAATCCCTACAGGAGCCGTCTAATCCGTGTCTATTCTTCAAATGCTTTAAACATGTCTCTATCAGGCAAAGGGTTAATCAGTCAATTCCTATATATTCAAATGTATCAATCCTTTACTCCAGAAATAATGATATTATGAATAGTAATTGTTATAACAGCACATGGACAAAAGATTATTTGACCATAGCACAAACTGTAGAACCATATCTATATAATATTATATCATAAGCAAATAGAGCAGACCCTGATCAGACGGTTCCTACTGGAGCTGTCTGATCTGGTTCAACTTTTTTTTGCAAAGGCATACTTATGGAGTAACGGGTTAAGCGGTCACCTGTTTCCAAGTCACATTTTGAGTATCACTTACAGCTTAACCCTTTACCTCATAGAGACGCCTTCTGACCCAATTGAAGATTCAGTCTGCTCTGTTTACTTATGGAATAATATAGATCTGGTTCTACATTTCTGCCATAGCCGAAACATTTCTTGTACATATTTTAAAAATCCATCTAAATAATACTCATACATCATAATATCTTGCATGAACTTCCATGGTGTAAAGGGTTAAGACAGAACTGTTGTATTGAAATCTCTGAATTGGCCCAAAGAATGAAATCTACATCAGTTGATACTATAATTCATTTTCTGATTTAATCTGATTAATACAATAGTTCCTTTTTAAACAATCTGGTTAAATTACATAAACCCCTTTACTCCATGACTATAAGAAATAATGGCATCGTGAATATCAATTAGATTATTTTTTAAATTGTAACATGACCACCGGAAGTTTGGGCCATAACAGAAACTGTAGAACTATATCTATATTATTAAAACTTCGATTATCCGAACACTAAAATACGTATTATTATCGATCTTTAAGACAGGTGGCAGTTTAATGCATGGTGAAAGTCATGCAGAAAGCTCCTCTAGGAGCTTTCTGCATGACTTTCACCATGCATTAAGCAGCCACCTGCCTAAAAGGGTCTAAATTCTTCTATACCGAAAATTCGAATAATCGAGGTTTTACTGTATATTATTTCAGAAGCAAACAGAGCAGACTAATCAGAATGCTCCTATGAGTCATCTGATCTGGGTTTACTTTGTTTGCAAAAGCATTAAAATATGTATCCAAAGAGTAAAGAGTTTTGAAAACAAACTGGGAAAGGTTTGTTTCTCCATCTAGAAAGAAATATCATTAATCATCTACAATAATCATACAAATCTGTTAACCCTTTACTCCATAAATACGCCTTTCTACACCTTTGCAAACAGAGTAGACCCAGATCAGGCGGCTCCAACAAGAGCTGTCTCTCCAATAAGAGCTGTCTTATCAGGGTCTGCTCTGTTTGCTTATGATATGATATAATCTGCCATGACCAAAAATTCCTGTGTCAAAGTGCTATTATAACAAATTAATCTAATTAATATTCATGACATCATTATTTCTTACATGAATATTCATGGAGGAAAGGGTTAAGAAACAGGAAGTGTAACTCTTGGTCAAGAAGACTACTAGGAAATTAACTCTTTGTATGCTAAGTAATTCTGTAGTCTGCTCAATTGTCTGCTGCTCAATTGTCGTTTGCAACATTTTCAATATTAATTTTCTTTCTAATTGATTTGTTTCACAGACTTTGAGACTGAGTGACAAACTCTTTGGATCTTAGATCAGACCCCACAAAATAAGAGGCCTGATCTGGATCCAAACTGTTTGCATAAGTCATAGATGGCAGAAGAATCTGCCACTACTATGCAAATGCTCTATTTATCACAATGACTTTACAGCGGCATCAAAAAGCATCAATATGTGGGAAGGGTTAAGCAAACATAGCAAACTCTGATCAGACAGTTCCTACCGGAGCTGTTTGATCTGGGTCTACTCTATTTGCAAAGGTGCCAAAAGGTATCTCTATAAAGAAAAATGTTCAGAAATATCTACTTAACTCTTTGCACGCTAAGTAATTTTTCGTCTGCAACAATTGTTGTCTGCTTCAATTCTAAAAATAAATTTTCTCTCATTTCTTTGCAAAAATATGGTCAAAGTGACAAACAGTTTGGATCCTGATGAGACGCCGCATCATGCGGCGTCTCATCTGGATCCAAACTGTTTTCATAGGTAATCATGGTTTCACCGCTAGCATGCAAAGAGTTAAGAGAGTGACTCGGACTCCTGTGTTTATTAGTAAGTAGTCACTTAAAACGGGTTTTATTGTTATAATGTATACATGTACATACCTGAAGTCTGGAATACCACTTGGCGTGCTTATTCCTGCACCCGCAACCAAGACAACGTTTTTCACATTCTCATTCTGTAAAAGGCTGGCAGCATCGGCAAGAGTCCTCACTTTGGTGTTATCACTTCTACTTGAAGCTCGTCTATATCAAAGAAATTAAAACTGTCAGAGTTATGCGTACCTTTGAAGTGAAACTTTGTCCCTAAACCTGACATGATGATTTTATATTTACAAATCCCGTCAATGTTACAGTACATATTGGACATTAGGAATTATGCTCAACTTGAAAAATATATGGGCATGAATGCTCTATTTATCATGACTTTTACAGAGGCGTCAAAAGGTATTAACCCTTTCCTTCATATAAACGCCTTTTCACGCATTTGCCAACAGAATAGACCCAGATCAGATGGCTCCTGTAGGAGTCGCATGATCATCGTCTGCTCTGTTTGCTTAAGAAATTATTATAGATCTAACTCTACAGTTTCTACCAGTACCAAAACAATCCTGTGTACATATGGCATTGAAAAATTCAGCTCTTAATTTTCATGATGTCATTATTTCTAACAAGAATACTGAACAGGGAAAGGATTAACTCATTTCCTCCTACGTTATTTTTAGACCCAACCTCTTTGCATAAATCTACCGAAAAGGAATAGTAACTACAGAAGGGGAGAATTGTAGAGTTGTGTATTTTGAAACCATTGTGATAAATCAGAGCATTAGCTCCAGTGGAGCAAATGCTCTCTTTATCACAATGGTTTAACAAGAGTGTTCGGAGGAACACATTAGTCACCTGCTCCCAACTGACACAAAAACTGTTAATATGCTCAATGGTCCTCAATGAGAGAAAGACACATGTGAAATTTGAAAGCTCTATAATGATTAGTTTAGAAATGACAGCCAAAAACAGACAGACAGAAAGATGACGGAAAAGTGATCCCTAAGTGACACACTGCCTCTCGTCAGGTGACACAAAAATGATACTTTTACACAGGCGCCAAAATGCGTCACTAGGAGGGAATGTGTTAATATGAGAGAATCAGTAAACGACAACACATACAAACTCTTTCATACCTCGTGGAACCTTTATCATCAGTGATACTAAGGTTGCCCACACCCGATGTTAACGCTGATTCTGACTGTGTTTTGTACACAGGACTACTGTTCAGGTGTAATCCTCGCACTGGCGTTCCTTTAGGTTTGTTCCGAAAGCTGGACCCAGCAGAGGGGACTCTTTCCAGAACTCCAGATGCCCCTACAAAATGTAAACCATTACATGCATATATTGGTACACCTTTCAATGTCTTAGACAACTAGGTGTACCCTTGGGGGTTGTGATCTTTGTTATGACAGTAAGAAACAAATGCTTTTAACCCTTTCATCACTGAATTTTCAGAGTGAATAGTTCATCATTGTTTATTGGTAGAGTTCATACAGTATGAAAGGATAAAATTTGCAAGAGCACTTCGAGGGCTTGGTGCAAAACTATTGAAACTCCTTCACTTTGTGAAGGAGTTACAATAGTTTTACACCAAGCCCTCGACTTGGAATGACAAACAGTGCAGACCCTGATCAGATGGATCCTCTAGGAGCTCCTCTAGGAGCCCTCTGATCTGTGTCTACACTGTTTACTCGATTCTCGCAATCAAAGGTTTAACAATCAAGTTCATATGCTTTTATTCATAAAAATCTTTTTGTTGAGACTGAGTCTCAGCTAAAAATGCCACCAACCTCATAGATTTCTATATAGTATATACATGTATATAGATTTAAAAGGCTCTTACTTTAAACTTTTACTACAAGATAATTCATGTTAGAAATAATGACAATATGAATATTAATTAGCTGATTTTTTTTTTAAAATCATAATGAACTAATTAATTGTTAATTGTTTACCATAGCAGAAACTGAAGATTCAGATCTATATTCTGAGTCTACTTTGTTTGCAAAGATGTATATATACATGTCAGAAACGGTCAGAAGTTTTCCATTGAAATTTTGTGCAAATGTTTGGTATCATAACAGAACATGGACCTGCAAGAATCACTCACATTGACCTTGGAACACCAGAATAATGGCCCTTTGTTTGCCAAAAATGTAGCATTGTTGCATGTCTGGAGTCATTTCTCAGAAATTATTTAGAGTTTTTCTAAAACTTTGTGTAAATGTAAGTAGAATAAGGACATGCGGTTCTGCATGCATCATTCATACCATCATCATTCAACAACAGAGTTATGGCCCTTTTTGCGAAAAAATGTAACATTTTTGTCTGTCCAGAGCCATTTCTCCAAAACTGTTAGGAACTTTTCTATGAAACTTTGTGAAAATGTTAAGTAGCATGAGGACATCTGGCTCTGCAAGTATCATTCATACAGACTCTCCTGCACCACAGTTATGTCCCTTTGTTTGCCAAAAATATTACCTTTTAAAGTTTTTGTCCGTCTGGAGCCATTTCTCAGAAACTGTTTGGAATTTTTTTTGTGTGTTTTTTTTTGTTTGCCAAAAATGAAACATTTTTGTCTG
The DNA here is from genome assembly GCA_963576725.1 of Azorinus chamasolen. Lineage (NCBI taxonomy): Eukaryota > Metazoa > Mollusca > Bivalvia > Cardiida > Solecurtidae > Azorinus > Azorinus chamasolen. The sequence goes on along the minus strand of OY755246.1, from coordinate 35,079,476 downwards.
TCCAGAGCTGTATTTTCAGAATGTATGTGGAGTTATACTATGAAACTTTGTGTAATTGTTAAGTACCATGACGAAATGCCGCCCTGTCAGCATCATTTATATTGAGATTTATAAGGTCCTTTGTTTGCCAAAATCTCAACCTTTTTGTCTGTCAGAGTCAATACCCAGAAACGGTTTGGAGTTTTTCTTTGAAACCATGAGTAAATGTTTAGAACTATAAGGAAATGCCACCCTGCAAGACTTAGTGTCACTCATAATATATTTGGAATACCAGAGTTATGGTCCTTTGTGAAATACTTAACCTTTTTGTCCATGTAAGTCATAACTCAGAAACGGTTTGGACTTTCTCAATAAAACTTTGTGAAAATGTTTAGTACCATAAAGAAATGCGACCCTGCAAGTATCACAAAACATTTACCTTGGAACACCAGATTTATGACTCTTTGTTTGTGAAAAACTTAACCTTTTTGTCCCTTTGATTAAATACTGAGGCCAGCACTTGTCTGGCGGGGGTTATCAGTTCAGATAATTTGCTTGTTTCCCTTTCTTTGATACTGCGCTCCTTGCTCAAGTTTGGCCATTTCTCAGCGGCACTAAATATATATTTAGACATATTATACTCTATGGCAGTATACAGAAACAAGTAAGATTGGAGTGTGAAAAGTGTGGTAAAATATTCCCAAGAGAATGGCATCTAAAGCATCACCAGGAAACGGTCCCACAATAGTACATATGTAAGGAGTGTGGTAAAAGTCAATTTACAATTACATGGCAATTAGATATTTTTAGAATACATGTATCAAGTGGATTCAAGCCCAACAACATGGCAACTATATGGACATCTTGATCTACAAAATTCTAGCAGAAATGTCAGACCCCGTCCCAGAGGGTCTATAGAGGGTACATATCGACTTGAACACTCAGGTCTCTTCCATAGTGAGGCTCTCACTAGACAAACCATGGGATGAAGTCGTGAACCATGCCAAACCTGTGATGGCACTGTCGCAGTCTTTTCATCACAAATGGTAGAAACAGAAGACCTGATCAATATTGGTGCCATTGAGACTATAATGGCATGTATGCCAGCATCAGCCACATAGCCCTAATTAGATGCCCACATGATGAGAGGACAGCACATCTCCTTACAGAGTGTGAGTTCTTCCTGAAAATCAAGTCGGAGCAAATGGAGGGCAATTTGGGTCATCAAGTACAAATCTTACTCAGTCCATACTGAAGGGAAGAAGGGGCAGAGCATCGTATTATACCAGAATGCCAACCAAGTCATCACAATTTCTTATATTCTCTATTCACTAAGAGACCCATACCCACCAATATAGCTCCAATGCAGAATGGCAACCTCAACTGTGTCATGCAGAGCATCGGTTCATTGCGATGGTGCACTGAAAGGCCAGAAAAGAGCCAGAAAATACAGGAGTGGAAGGAGATAGTCCATGAAACTGGGGTCAAGGTTAAGGAAGACAGGGACGTGGAAAAGATTCTCAAAAGGGCAATCATCCTGAGGGACATAGCAGCTGAAGCTGGCACACTTCATCAGGGAGAAGTTCAGTGGGATTCAGAGAGAAGTTTGGTCCTGACTTTGTATTTCCTATAATTATGATCTATATATTTAAACTTCTCCCTCAGCTCTAAAACAGGAAAAGACAGCAGGGTTAGCAAGATTATTTCTCCAAATCTGCTCTCTAGCTTGAGTCCTGGGTGATATTACCACAGTGGCAAATACTAATTTCATGGCAAATATCTCTATGGCAAGATGCACCTCATCTGCCACAATGACCATGCCTGGTTCAAAGACATACTTCCCACAGTCCAGAGAGGTCCACTGTTATGAAGGGTGACAGATCTGAGGCACAAAAAGAGATACATATAAGCCTGCAGCTGTTTGGCCCCTTGGATTTGTTCTGAAGACAGAGCTCGTCATATGATAACCAGTTTCTTTTCCAAAAACAAATAAACCTACAGGATAGCTGAGGGCATTTAGAAATTCTGGCAGGCAATGAGACCCTGGCCAACATCTGAGGATACTGGCTACAGGGATCTGGAAATATGCTAAAATGAGCAATCAGCCTACATGGGCTAGAGAAAGTGAGGATATCTACCACAGCAGCAAATATTGATTTCTTCGTGCCCAATGAACTCCAGTAGGTAGAGATCATTTGCAACAATAGTCATGCCTGGTCCAAAGACCTGCTCTTCCTACATCTATAGTCCAGAAAGGGCTAGAGAGAGGCAACATTTGGCAGACAAGCAATGAGAGATGAGCCTCTTTGTCAGAATTGTCTAGCTGTTTGGCCCCTTGGGGTAGCTGTTTACAGACAGCTCTCCATTCACCAAGACAACAAGTCCATAGGAGAGCTGACGCCAAATTACAAATTCCAACAAACCTGTGCAAAACAAAGTAATGTGACCAACAAAACATTTAAACTGAGCCATGCTGAGATCATTGTTGCCAAGCAAAACTACTAAAGCTGACTTCAGACAAATTACTCATTGACATCCAGAAGGCCTGTGTCAAAACACAGCCATAGCAACCTCTTGAACTTGATGGTGTATGACACGGTCAGCATATTCTACATGAAGAAGTGTGACTCTGCAAGCTTTATGTGGATAAGTGAGGCCAAGCCATATTTCATTTGGTGTGGTACTGTGGTCACCCAACCTACTATATGACCAGGATCAGCATCAATAGTCCCCTTCCTAAAGACACACCGTAGGCATTGAGTCCAAAGAATTCCAAAAATGAAAGTTTACACCACAATCCAAACCTATAATCATTCCATGGTTTGACAGACATTTCTCAAGGTAGGGGTGGACCCCAATGCCCATGTTCTCACATCTCTACTTGACAAAGGCCTCCTGGGAAGCTTCAAAGTGTGCAAGAACATCAACTCTTTTGAGAAACAAAATGAGGCCAAGAAAACTCAAATGTACAAACTACTTAAAGGCATTGCAAAGCTCCTTCATAAGTGACCCCTCCTGATAAAGTGTCCATCAGTGCTGATTATTCAATTTTATTGATTCCCTGGATTGCTCCTGCTGAGTCCATTCAGGGTACATAGCCATAAGAGATAAAGTTATGCAATTACACCTTGATCCTCTGAGATAGTAGCCCACCTTATCAGTTTGTGTATTAAATGCCAGTGTTAGCAACCAAAATACACAGCATGGGGTTAAGGGATCAACATTCCTTTCGAAATGCCATTAACTACATTATGTAACCTTTTCCTTAATATAAATACATTTTTTTCATGCGTGGGTCTACATGGTCTAAACGGTAAAAAGAATGATTGGGTCGATTTAGTGTTACATTATATACAAGGGGTCTAACTACCCACTCGCAAATTTCACGACCAATTCGAAATAACGCCCGGTTTTGGACAGCAAAGATGGAATAACCACTAATATTTGGTATGAACGTGAAGCTGGGACATTGTACTTTTCAAATAATATAACTTTTGATACATTCCGACTAAGCCGTAGCCACTGCCGATGTGAAATTCCTACAAAATTCGCTGATTTTGCTTACTCGAACGAGATCTCGCAACAACGGTTTGCCGCTTGGACCCCCTGTAAAACGGCCATAATCGCGATGCCTCGAGACAAAACATTGTGCAATCAATAAATATGACAAAAAGCTATCGTTTACCTCTCAAGCTCTCTGCAGGCACTGATGCAGATCCGAAATGCAGGCAAAATTTCGTGCAATTACCAGATTTAAATCTCTGTCAGGCTACTACGAGTCACATGACCCGCTTCTTTACAATAACAACATCCGCGTATCTGTTTCTTGTTTGCACTATAAGCTTTAGCGAGAACGCAGGGCACCATCCCTCGGTCAACAGGTGCCTTTTGACTGGCTAAGTAGAAACTAGGTCAAGTTGTTGCGAGATCTCGTCCGACTAAGAAAAATCAGCGTATTGTGTAGGAATTTCACGTCGGCACTGGCTACGGCTTAGTCAGACTGTATCAAAAGTTATATTATTTGAAAAGTACAAGGTCCCAGCTTCACATTCGTACCAAACATTAGTGGTTATTTTACCTTGGTAGTCCAAAATCAGGCGTTATTTAGAATCGGTCGTGAAATTTGCCAGTGGGTAGTTAGACTATAACACTAAATCGACCCAATCATTTTTTTTACCGTTTAGACCATGTAGACCCACGAAATGGCCCCCTGTGGTAGACCCTATAGGAGCTGTCTGTTCAGGATCTGTGTTATTTGCTTTTGACAAGTTATAGATCAGATTCTACATGATGTCATTATTTCCAAAATCTCTCTACATCTACATCTAAACAATACTGACCACCTTCAGCAAGTTGAAGATTATGTCAGAGATCTGTGTGAGTGTTGTGGGAATATTGTAAATGAATAGGGAAAGAGTCAACATTATACATAGTTAAGGTTTCAGCACTCTGGCTCTCTCGATATGGGTTATCAAATAAAAGTGGAACCTCGTCATCCGAATACAGATTCTATCCGAAATCTATACATCACATATGTCAACCATGAACACTCGAAAGCACATACCGATACGTAATGTTAAATATCTCTTACCTTTTTTAATTGCAGCCATAATTGTTGTAAATCGCATTATATGTATGACGTACCCTTCAGTAAGGGTACGTCAAGAGTTTTTATCTTTCTTTTGCTCTAAATCCATAAAGTGTTATTAAATTTAGTTGTCAAAATAGATATCGGACGCCATTAGAAACAAATTCGGATAGCATCGAGTGTTTCCCTTCATGCAAGCTAACTCGGCCCCGGACCAATTTTCGATTAGACAATCGGTATCGGGTCGGTTTGGACTCAAGTCGTTTCGGCCTTCGTCGTTTCAGCCCCGAATCATTCAGCCAGACTACTTGTGAACTTCATTAAAAAATAATCACAAAAATTGCAAGTTTTTTTTTCATTTTGTAGATCTATGAGATTTGCATGAAATAATGTTAACAGTGAAAAAAACCCTTGTTATTTATTGATTACAGTTTATGTACGGTGACTGAAACTACAAGGGCCGAAACTACCAAGATCGAAACCTTTAAGACCCGAAACAACCGAGGATCGACAATGCATTCGGACCATTGCTACAACTTTAGGCACTCTAGTCAAGATAAGATAAGACAAGATTAGGTAATCTCTAGGTAATCTCTATTTAAAATAGATACACTAGCTTTGAAGCAGTTGTCAATCCACGAACGAACACACAATTGTCGAAATAGAAAAAAATGTAAAATGAAATGGAGTGTCTGGGTGCCGGACGTTTCGGTAAATGACCAGTTCGGTAAATTGATTTTATATAGTGAATGGTCCGGACGTTTCGGTAAAAAAGATAAATTATAGTAATTAAAGGATTAAGTAGATTTATATCCCAGTAACAATGAAACTGTTCGACGATGTTTGTGCCACGTTTGCAGCTGTGTTTTAGTTGTATAATGTATGGATCCTGATCTAACAATGAATATGATGGACATGCGAGGGTTGTTGAAAATAACTGGAGTTTTTAAATATAGTAATATATTGGTAAAATAATTGATAACGAAAAGTGTACTGGATATATATTTAATATTCACCATAAAATATGTACATAGTTACGCAATACGATAATAATTATATACACTATTTCAATAATACCTATAAATGACTCCAAACTGTTTGCAAAAAAACTATTGCCCAATGAGTCAAATCAACTATTATATACATTTGTATTCGTTTTGTGTGTGAAAGACTGAATTTTGATCAGTCATCGCTTTACGGATCCAAACTGTTAGCAAATATATAATGCAGTGAAAGGATTAAACCAATTGATGATCTGGGTCTACACTGTTTTACCAGACAGAGAAGGAGTCGTTGTTATACCCTTTTTGTGTGTTAAAAACTTTGGATTCTGATCAGTCGTCTAGTTACGCGGTGTCAGGATTCAAACTTTTTGACAATGAAGTAGTGCTTATCTTATTAAAGTGTTGGGTGTAGCGAGGTTGTTAATTAGTTAATTAATTAATTGATTACAGGCGACGGCACAATTAATGGCAAACAATAATTAAAGACGTGCCGCATTTACAGACCACGCTTCGGGGTCTGAAATATTTTTTTTTATATAAATATGCGTGACAGGATAACATGATCCAGTCCTTTTTTTAATAATTCTAATATAAAGCAAAACTGGTATTAATCCTAAAGGTGAAATGATTGATATTAATAATCGTAATATTAATAATTATAAGAATAATGATATAATCATAAATATTGTAATAAACTTATTTATATATTTGAGGAACACACAATTTTAAACTCGCTTAAATTAAAGTAGATTCTAATTTTTCAACTCAAATAGGGGTGTTCGTGTTTTTATTACATCGCTGTCTACATGGTATACGTAGATCCTGATCAGAGGACTAATTTTAATTTTGGGTTGCAAATACATTCAAATGGCACTCAATTTTCACTTTTTTCTTCTTCTTTTTTTTCGATTTCCCACTTTCATAACGATTATTCCGATTTGGCATAGAAATTTACCCTTTCTATAATTACATCGTATAGTTTGGACCCAACCCATTTATAATGATAAAAGTGACTACAGATCAAACGCTATCCGCCAGCAAAAGGTGTGATATACCAGTATACAAACCTTTAATTACTATAATTTACCTTTTTACCGAAACGTCCGGAACATTCACTATATAAAATCAATTTACCGAACTGGTCATTTACCGAAACGTCCGTAAATCGAGTGTCTAATGCCACGGTGTTATCAGTCTAATCAGCATCTGCTCTGTTTGCTTACTTTAATAGATATGATTCTACGGTTTCTGTAATTTAAGCCAAAATTCATCTGTTTATGTAGTATTATACCAGTTAGTCTAATTAGTATGCACGATGTCAATACATTATGATTATTTTTACATTCATGGAGTAAATTAAGGGTTAAGGAAATGTAAAGTCATGACCCAGCTAGGCCCCTTGTTCTAATTTTAAACTTTTTTGTGCTCTGGGTAGATTTAATTGTCATCTGCTGGTATTGTCTTCTGCTTTAATTCTAAAAATATACTTTTGATTCCTTTAATAAAAAACAGTGTCAGTGTTAGACAGTTTGGATTAAGAGATCGAGTTTCTCGGCATCTCATTTGGAGCCAGATTGTTTTGCAATTGTTTGCAATTGCTGACAGTTAACCTTTAGTTTTCTGTAAATAATTAACTGTTTCCTTCATATAAACGCCTTTCCACACATTTGTACAGAGTAGGCCCAGATCAGACAGCTCCTATATTGAAGCCATCTGATCAGGGTCTGCTCAGTTTGCTTTTGGTATGATATTGATCTGATTCTACAGCTTTTGTCAAAGCAAACAATTTCCTTGAAAAGTTTACATTTATATAAATGTTAAGCTAATAATTATTCATGATGTCATTAATATTTCTTACATGAATATTGAACAGGGAAAGGGTTAATAATATCTACAGTTCATTGAAATTTTTTTAAGGAACTATTGAATATCAAACAGCCTGTATCTTAACCAGACATTGATTCAGTCTGGATTTAAACTACTTGCAAATGCAAATTAGATTGCATTTTACCCATTCCCTCATGCTCTATTATACATGCCTTTAACCCTTTACTTTATAAATACACCCTTGCAAACAGTAGACCCAGATCAGACGGTTCCTGTAGGAGTTTGTCTGATTAGGTTCTGCTCTGTTTGCTTATGATTATAATATAGATCAATCTGTTTTTATAGTTTCTGTCATGGCCAAAAATTCCTGCTACTATAGCTATTAATCCAATTAATATTCATGATGTTATTATTTCTTACATGGATATTCATGTAGTAAATTCAGTCCTTGATTACTGTATGAATATTCATGAACTGAATTCTTTTAACAAGGACCCTTTTGATGTGACAGAAACCAGAATCAGATCTATATTATTCCAAAAACAAACAGAATTGAGCCTTATCCTCTAGGAGCTGTCTTATGTCATAATGTGGGTCTACTTTTCAAAAGGTGCCAAAAGTTGTCTATAAAGTATATGAGAGAAAGGGTTAACCCTTTCCCAGTTCTGTGTTTATTTCAAATTTCAATACCTAGAATGAATAAACATGGACAAAATAGTTATAATGAAATATGGAAGGTGGAAAATTGTAGTCTTTTTAGAAAGGATAGAAACATCTTTCAAATTCCATTGGCAAACACAGCAGACCCTGATCAGATGGCTCCTGTACTCTATTTGCAAATGCGTGAAAATGTGTATATATGAAGGAAAGGGTTAAACTAACACTAATGTGATGTGAAAAAAAGTACAAAATAATGAACAAAAATAATGTCTTCTTTCAGATTGTAGACTGTAGAAGGAGAAAGAATGGAACTTATAACATATGAGGACGTTGTTTATGCTAAAGTTGACAATCTAGACCCAGCATCATTGTTGAAATATGCAAAGGAGTTTGAATACAGACCGGATGATATAATAATGTGCACATATGCGAAATGTGGCACCCACTGGCTTCGAAATATGATATGCAAGCTGAAATCCATCGATTATTTCAATCCGTCACTGGACACCGCCTTAGAATTCGGTCCACCAGAAGCGTTAGAAAGTCTAGACTCTCCCAGAGTCATTTCCACCCACCTGAAGCCCAGTCGTTTACCTACTGAACATATCCAGAAGAAAGGAAAAATTGTTTTGATGTTGCGAAATCCGAAAGATGTTTTTGTTTCGTGGTATTATCATATTAAAAATGCTGTGCTCTTGAATGGCAAACAGACCTGGGACGAACACTTCCAGTCGCAGATGGATGGCTTGGTTCTTACAGGGTCATACTTTGATTATGTTCAGCAATGGGAAGAGTTCCTAAAAGAGAATTCTGACCTGCCAGTTGAAATTTTCTATTTTGAAGACTTCAAGGCTGACCTCAACGGCAACTTAGCCAGACTAAGTAAATTCCTTGGTTTCAACAGAGACCAAGAGTACCTGGACAAGGTTAAGGAAGCAACCACATTGTCGGCCCAAAGAGAGCAAGCCGCACCAGAGAAGAAGGAGGTACATCCCTTAGTTAAGGACAAGAATGGTGAGACGGTTATCTACCGGAAAGGCGAGGTCGGCGACTGGAAGAACTACTTTACAGTGGCACAGAGTGAACTAGTTGATAAAGTAATGGAGCAAAGGCTCAAACATGGGATTATAAAAATCAAATATCAAATCTGAATACAAAATACGACATTTTTATATTACATAATCAGAGCTATAGATAAAGGTGCATACTCAAATACTAAAGGCAAAGAGGGAGTTCACTATTTTAATGGACGCTACTAATACCAGTGTAATGAATTTTTTATAACGGTATAATTTTGGTATTAAATAGCAGAAACTGTAGGATAATTGATATATTATTCCGTAAACAAACAGCAGACCTTGATCAGACAGTTTCTTCAGGAGTTGTCTGATCTGGGTCTACTCTATTTATAAAGGTATCAAAAGGCGTGTCTATGTAGGAAAGTGTTAACATTGTATGTACTCTTTAATAGTTACATGTATCTACCTCTGCCAATGGCACTAGATTGAAAAAGACTATATAGCTATTTTAAAACAGTAATGCATAGGTGTTATAAAGACTATAGTCTTTTTTGATCTAGTGCCAGTGACCTCAGTTTGGCATTATTTACACCGAGATTTCATAGAATTCTAATAATTTTTTAATAAATTTTGAATAATTTATCAATTCTTCATTGTTATATGAACCCAACATGTTCAGCATTGAAAGAATAAGGATTTTTTTATGTTTTGAACCCTTTCTCTCATATATATATAAATCTGTTTTTTTCATGCCTTTGTATACAGAATAGACCCAGATCAGACGGCTCCTGCAGGTAATTAATATCCAACAAGTCCGGAATTTTTGTATAAATATTCATGAGAGAAAGCATTCAATTTATCAGTTTCACCAGCGTCACCAACAACCTTAGTTTGGTCTGTATCGTACTTGCAAGGTATGTTTCAATACTGGATTCCTGTGGCCTTGACCTTTGAATATATGCCATTTTAACCCTTTCCCTGTTCTATGTTTATTCCAAATTTCAATACCTACTGTTTATTCATTGACAAAACAATTATAATGAAATATGTGAGGTGGAACATTGTAGCCATTTTCGAAAGTAAAGAATCATAACTATCAAATTCTATTAGCAAAAAGAGTAGAGCCTGATCTGGGTCCATGCTTATAAAACTTTTCTCAAGCTTTTGATTGGTTAGATTTGAGTTCTCAAGCTTTTGATTGGTCAGATTTGAGCCTTTGGCTCAAATCTGACCAATCAAAAACTTGAGAACGAACTCAGACTCAACTAAACATTTTATAAGCATGGACCCAGACTGCTCCTACTCTGTTTGCAAATACATGAAAAAGGGTTTATACAAAACAAAGGGTTAACCCTGTTCTATATTTAGTCCTAATTTCAATACCTACCTAATATTCATGGACAAAGTAGTTATAACGAAATATGGAAGGTGGAACATTGTAGCCATTTAAGAATCTAAACAAACAAATTCCATTAGCAAACAGAGCAGACCATCAGACGGCTCATATAGGCTTATTTGAGAGAAAGGGTTAAAACAAATAGGGTACAACTTCCAATTATGAGAAACAAGCTTGTAAAGTTAAATGATATTACCGGTATACATGTGCTATGTTTTTTATGTATCATGTTCAGTGTTATTCAAAAGAACTGCCTCCTGTCTTTTGACATATATGACCCTCCTGTGGAATTTGTCTTTTGACATATGATCTAATAAATCAATAGGGTGAAACATCTGGGGAACAAGATTTAATGAATTTGTGTTTCTAGAGTTGTTGGTTTGTTCCGTGTGATGTTCATAGGGCTTTTGGGATCACCCTGTATCTGTCTTCCATCATCAACAACTTCTTTAAACAATCTTTTCCCAACCTGCTAGATGAAATTTGACCAAACTTAACAGGTCCGCTTTCAAATTTGTATAACTGGTCTCAATCTATTGATCGGCCGAGTGGCTCAGTGGTAGAACGTCCGCCAGAGGTACGGAAGGTCGTGGGTTCGATCCCCGACTGCGACAGACCAAAAGTCATTAAAAATTACAACTTGTCTCAAGCAGGTACCATCTACACGTAACTGAAATACTGTTGGTCATGCGTAAAACCCAACTCACTCACTCGATCTGTTGTACAAGTCGGTAACAGAAACTAAAATTTTAACTGACACTTTCTTTAAAAACATCCTAGATCAATGCATGCCACTTGTCTAAATTCACAGGAATGGCCCTCAAGAGGTCCTCTTTCAGAGCTATCCATTTACTCCATGAATATTCATGTAAGAAATAACTACGGTAGAACTATCACTAAAGGTGATTAATAACACCGACTAGCACATTTGACACAGCGATGGGGTTATAGAAATAAATCTAATGTTGACCTAATATGAGAATTTTCATTTGTTAAATTATGCAAAGGGAGATAATTCACTCATGCACGAAGTGACAAATCAAAACCTTTATCACAGGGGCACAACATCAAATGGTGTTCAACAATACTACATAATTTGAAAAAGTTCTGATGAGGTTTGACAGGGAAAAGCTCTAGACAAAATTTCATTTATTAAAATCAAGAAAAGGGAGATAATTCATGAAAAAAGAATCAAATCAGAATTGCAATTGGAAGTGCACAATTTCAGATGGCTTAAACAATACTACATAATTTAATTTAAAAAAATCTGTTGCGGCATAGCAGAATAAAGCTGTGGACAATATTTCATTTGTTAAAATTGCAAAGAGGAAGATAACGCAAGAAGGAAGTGACGAATCAAAACTGTAACCACAGGTGCACAAATTCAGATGGTGTTCAAAAACACTGTAAAATTTAAAGATGTTCTGTTGAGGCAGAGTAAAGCTGAGGACTAAATTTGACTAAATTTCATGTATTAAAATTACGAAAAGGGAGATAATTCAATAACAAAAAAGACAAATCAAAACTGCACTCACAGGTGCACAACTTCAGATGGTGATTAACAATACTGCATTATTGAAAAATGTTTAGTTGAAGGATGGCAGAGTAAAGCTCCGGACAAAATTCTGTCAATTAAAATTATGAAAAGGGAGATAATTCAATAACAAAATGACAAATCAAAACTGCAATCACAGATGCACTACTTCAGATGGTGATTAACAATACTGAAGGATGGCATAGTAAAGCTCAGGACAATTTCCGCCTAAAGACGGACAGACAGAGTGATTCCAGTATACCCCCACCATACTTCGTTGTGGGGGTATAATGACCTTATGAATATTAATTATTATATTATTATTATAGCATGTGGACACAGGAAGTTTTGGCCATGGCAAACACTGTAGAGTTATATCATAAGCAAACAGAGCAGACCTCGATCAGATGACTCGCTACAGGAGCTGTATGATTTGGGTCTACTCTGTTTGTATAAGCATAAAAAGGCGTATTTATGGAGTAAAGGGTTATATAAATGGCTCCAGTCGGCTGCATAAATAGGTCACAAGAGCTAAAAGTAGATGAATGTGAATATGTAGTTTTGAAACCATTGTGATAAATAGAGCATTTGATCCTGTGGAGTAAATGCCCTACCATATTTATAACAATGGTTTCAAAAAGTGACTTTTCAGAGGGCCAAAATGCGTCAATATGAGGGAATGAGTTAAAACAGATGACAATGTGGGAAGATAAAAATAATCTTGGTGTTAAAAGAGTATAGTATTTGATACTGGAACAGAACACTGCAGTAAATATGAACCAGGTTAATCAAACAGGCAGTAATAAAGCAACATGCAACAAGTACTTCATTATAGGATTGTTTTATTTGCAGGTCAAAATTAACATTGCACAATACATTTGAAAGACTGTATTTAGTGGTAGAAATCTGCAGGCACAGTGTATATCACAGAAAACTTGACAGAAAAATTCTTTCTGCACATAGTGCATTTTAGTTAGCTTAAAGTCTCTACTAGCTAGTGTGCATATGGTATAAACAGACAACTCAAAAATTCTTTCCAATCAATCTGCATAACATCTAACTTGAAGTCTACTAGCATGACAGACAGCTCAAACATTAATGTTAGATCAGTGTTCACCGACAGCTAAACTTCTCTGACAACACTGTTGGTCAGCTCAAAATCTCTGCCACCAGTTAATGTCGCAGTCTGCTCAGGGTCTCTGCCACCAGTGTATGTCACAGTCAGCTCAGGGTCTCTGCCACCAGTGTATGTCGCAGTCAGCTCAGAGTCTCTGCCACCAATGTATGTCACAGTCAGGCTGAGTCAGCTCAGGGTCTCTGCCACCAGTGTATGTCACAGTCAGCTCAGGGTCTCTGCCACCAGTGTATGTCGCAGTCAGCTCAGAGTCTCTGCCACCAGTGTATGTCGCAGTCAGCCCAGGGTCTCTGCCACCAGTGTATGTCACATTCAGCTCAATGTCTCTGCCACCAGTGTATGTCACAGTCAGCTCAGTATCTCTGCCATCAGTGTACATCACAGTCAGATCAACATCTCCACTAGCATTACAGACAGCTTACAATCTCACCTATAAAAGAAAAGAATGATACCTCTTATCAACTTACCATGACTTAGATTGTCAATAATTGGAAGAATAGACAAATTTCAGATTCATAAGTTGAAAAGAATGTTCTATAATCTGGACAAATCTGTTAGCAACTGTCATCTCGAATTTGCCATATCAATATTTGACCAAGTAGATACTAACAGTCTTCTGTCAGAGACAAACATTAAAAGATGTATTTCAAATACTAATATCATTTTCCCCCTAAACGCTATGTTGTGAAACGCTTTAGAATCATCTCAATGGGTTTGGTTGTCAAAGGAACTATTCTTGAAAGAAAGCTAAATTAACCCGATCCCGTATAGACTACTCAGACTCAGTCTACTAAAAAGGAGCATTCACTAGAAAAAAAGGAATTTTTAGAATAATATAGTTTTGAAACCAATGTGATAAATAGAGAATTTGCTCCTATGGAGCAAATGCTCTATTTATCACATTGGTTTCAAAATATGGCTTTTACAGAGGAGTCAAAAGGCGTTGGTAGGAGGGAATGTGTTAACACATCCTGTCTATGTTCCTGGTCTGTAGTTCAACAGCATATGCAAGCTAGGTTTATGGGCCTATGTGCCATTGGTAGCCTTCTGATAGTGAACAAATATCCATCAAAATATCATTTCGAGGCAGAAAACATAATTCTATGAAACATGTACAATCACAGCTATAAAGAAGTAGCGATGCCATTCTCAGGCAGATTGTTGACCTGCTTCTGAAACCTCCTCTTCTCCGTACTGCATCGTACGACTAATGACTTAATCGAAGGTAAGAAAGTAATCCTCAATATTTTAAAAATATTAGAGTGATAGGTACTCTGACATCAAATTTACATTTCACTCAATTAAAAAAAATCATATCTTATCTGTTCCACTGAGACTGTATGAGAAGCTTGAAGCGACTGGTAAAAGTTTTGTCCATCAACCTTTTCAGAACTATGGAACAATTTACAACAACACTTTTCCCAAATGAAATAAGACTTTCAAGCATGCGTTTTCAACTTAACAAGAGCTGTGTGCGGTGCTAAAGCTTGTTTGGTTTGGTGCTTGTCTTATGTAGAGGCCTTCTCCTCAAAGAGATCTACTAACCTATGAAGTTTCATGCTGATACCTCTTATACTTTTTGAGTAATCAGCTACATTAAAGTTTTTGCACGCAGCCGTCGATGACACCAACGCCTACGACATGGCCAATGATAACACCTACGACCCAGATCACAATAGCTCGACATTTCTTCGAAACAGATGAGCTAAAAATTGTGCATTAACAATTTAAAACATACCTGTCAAATTTTTCATGTGTTCATATGTACATACTGAAACCCTATAATTTATAATAAAACATATTCTTTGAATTTTAACAAATGCTTCATGAGATGATTTTAATTTTAATTTTATTATGCTTCTATATAACTGTGGCCAAATTTTTTCGTTTGCTACAATTTAATTTCGTATTTTTTTATGTAGGTTTCAAAGACTAGTTACAGTAACAAAACAGTTTGGATCCTAATGAGACGCCATGTTGGTCAGTGTCTCATCTTGATTGAAACTTCATAGATGTGACATAGGCAGTGAAAGAGATCAAGTAAAAACTTACTCTCTGTACCAATACTCCACAGGTGGCTGATTCTCTTGTTCTGAATATGAAGATTTTGAAGAACACTCTCATCTAAAAATAATCAAAAGTAATATCAAAGACAGACAAAGGCTTTGTGTAACTGACGCTAATGCTTAACCTGATGAAAACTAATGCAGGACTTCATCAATTATGAATAGTAATTCTTGTTTGTGAAACCTAATGCCCACCACAGGCACTTCTACCTATAATTCTGACCTCTACCCTTGAAGTTTGACCTTTTCTTGGACAAGACATCACTCATACATTGTATCTCCATGAGATAAGAATTCATGCCAACAATGGAGTCTCTATCTAAGTATTTCAAAAGTAACACCACCGTTCCTTCAAATAAAAACTTTTTCATGTGTTTGCAAACAGCGATCCTCAAATCAGACGACTCTGCTTGCTTATGACATGCTATAGATCTGATTCTACAGTGTTTGTGATGGCTTAAACTTATGTTGAAAGTTCTACATTATAAAACTTCAGCTAGTAGATATTCATGATGTCATTATTTCTTACATCAATATTGAACAAGGAAAGGCTTAAAGTTTCAAACAAACCAACAAATAGACAGACCAAAATAAAAAAAAAGTTTTACTGCCATAGCAAACAGACGAGAATCAGATCATACATATAAGCAAACAGAGCAGACCCTGATCAGACAGCATCTACAGTTATTTTCATCCAAGAAACCTAATAACAACATCAAAACAGTTCGGATTCTGATGAGACACCGAGGTACTTAACCCTTTCCTCCATAAATACATGTACTCCTTTCTACGCCTCTGTAAAAGTCTCTTTATGAAACCATTGTGATAAATAGAACATTTGCTCCTATAGGAGCAAATGGTCTATTTATCACAATGGTTTCAAACTACAAAATTCTAAATTTTCCTTTTCTCTAGTTAATGCTCCTTTTTGGTAGATTTATTCAAAGTGGTTGGATCTAAAAATAGCCTATGGAGGTAATGGGTTAAAGTGTTATCTGGATCCAAAACTGTCTGCTTAGGTAATCACAGATTAATCACTGGTAGTGAAAGGGTTAAGCCAGTAATATAAATAGGTTTATGTTCTGTAACAATATCATAGTCATCTACTATTGCTAGGTAAGTCTGGCTGGTTCTCACCCTTACACCATAAATACACACTTTGCATTCAGAGTAGACCTAGAGCAAACAACTCCTGTAAGAGCTGTCTGATCTGTGTCTGTTTTGTATGCTGAATATGAAATTATACAGATCTGAGCCTAATATGAAATTATACAGATCTGAGCCTAATTATACAGATCTGAGCCTAATATGAAATTATACAGATCTGAGCCTAATTATACAGATCTGAGCCTAATATGAAATTATACAGATCTGAGCCTACTATTTCTGTCATAATATAAAAAACGCCTTTCTTCTTAGAGCCATTTATTATGAAAAGTCAGGTAACCAATATCCATGATGTCATTATTCCTTACATGAATATTCGTGGAGTAAATGATTAAAAGGGATACTGTAAAAGTAATATTCATCTTTTGTGTAGAAAATTTTATATCTTTGTTTTCATGACAAGTATTAGCTGCATGTACAGAGTAGCCAAAGAGTATCACATACTTGCTTTAAATATGGAAAGAATGTGAAAATTGTGGAATGAGAAAGATACTTGACAACAAACTTGTCATTTTGTTATTCAGTCTGAGACAATGCCCCCAGGTTATAAAACTTCCAAATTTGAGTCAGAGTTCAATCTCAAGTATCAAAACTCTGACCAATCAAATGCTTGAGAATAAACTCGGACTCAAGCAAAGAGTTTAATAACCTCAGGGTCTGCTTCTACCGCTTGAGCACATTTCTGAGAGAAGCCAGCTGAAAACTTGTACATGTACATACCTTGTGTATTAAGGTAATGTCGTATCACTGATGCTATGGTTTCCATGGGAATACACATGTTAACATGTGGAAAACACGCTCCTGATACTGTGTCCCTGAAATACAGTTTAATAGTTATATTTAATATTTAAAATGATAATGGCAAATTTATGACAACAAGCAAATTCGCTGAATTGATATCCCCCACCAAACAAGTGCTGACCTAAGTATTTAACTGAGTTCTTGCCCAAAGGGACAAAAAGGTTTTTTGCAAACAAATTGCCATAACTCAGGTATTCCATTGTAAATGCAAGTGATACTTGCAAGGCTGCATCAGGGCTGCATTTCCTCAAAGTTTCATATTATAATTCAGATAGTTTCTGAGATATGGATATGGACAGACAAAATGTTACATTTTTCACAAACAAAGGCCCATAACTCTAGTGTTCCATAGTCAATATAAATAATGCAAAGCCACATGTACATATGCTTCTAAACATTTTCACAAAGTTTCATAGAAAAATTTCAATCAGTTTCTGAGAAATGGCTCTGGACAGACAAACTAGTTACATTTTTCGCAAAGGGCCATTATTCTGGTGATCCTGGGTCAATATGAATGCTACTTGCAGAGCCACATGCCCTTATGCTACCAAACATTTACACAAAGTTTCATAGCAAAACTCTATAAAAATTCTGAGAAATTACTCCGGATATGCAAAAATATTACATTTTTTGGCAAACAACGGGCCATAACTCTGTTGTTCCAAGATCAATGTGAGCTATACATGTACATGCAGGCCAACATTCTGTTAAGGTATTAAACATTTACACCAAGTTTCAATGACAAACTCCAAACAATTATTTTTTAATATTCCCCATGCAAAAAGTATACCCTGATACAATAGACCCTGATACAATAGCTCCGGTTTGCATTTATCAAGTACAGGGTTATAAATTTGTGTACCGGTGTCTTATTCCATATTAAAGCAAACAGAGCAGATCCTGATCAGGCTCCTACTGGAGCTGTCTGATCTGGATTTACTGTGTTTGAAAAGGTGTTTCTATCAGATATAGGGTTCAGTACAGTAGAACTTGTCTTAAGCGGCCTTTCATTTATTGAACACAGGAGTCTTAGAAAGCAGGTGGTTGCTTAATGCAGGGCAAAAGTAATGTAGAAAGCACCTATAGGAACTTTCTGCATTACTCTTGACCTGCATTAAGCTACCACTGGCTTTACAGGCTCTTAATTAGACCCATTTTAATGGCCCCTTAAGATAGTATCTACTGTATGTATTTACTTTGAGTTGCACACGACAATGCCTGCAAGCTGTCCATGCATGTTGAATACCCCTCCTCCACTGACTCCTGCATGCACGGCACAGGTTGTCTGAAAACATAAAGCATATGCTCTCAGTAAAATATACATGTACTAAACTTTATCAATCAGAGCTACATATAACGATGCATACCCAAAATACATGTACTAAAATCGTCATTTCTCTACCAAACCCTATACTGTGACCACTTTTTAGATTGCCTTGAAGAGACATGTCTAAAGAAGCTTTTGTTGAAAATGTATCTTATCTGGAGCTCTGTCAATGATATATTTTCTTTCCATGCCACTTTGCCCAATATTGATGTCTATTTTGCCCGATATTGAAGTACATGTATATTTTTCTAATGTTTAACCCATTCCCTCATAGGCTGATTATAGTCCCAACCTCTTTGAATAAATCTACTGAAAGGGAACATTTTCTAGAAAAAAGGGAAATTTTAAAATTGTGTAGTTTCCACAAGCAAACAGAGCAGATCCGGGTCAGACAGCTCTTACAGGAGCCATCTAATCTGAGTCTATTCTGTTTGCAAAGGTGTCAAAAATCACATCTAGTAAGTAATGGTTTAGCCCTTCTCTTGATATGAATAAAACTTTATCAGTTTTTTTTTAAACAATCCAGTAGGCTTAACCCTTTACTCCATAGCACATTTACTTCCCTTTGTAAACAGAGTAGACCTAAATCATATGCCTCATGTAGGAGCTGTCAAACCAGGGCCTGCTCTATTTGCTTATAGAATTATATTTATCTGAATCTATGCACATGCCATACCTCATTGAAAAAGGTGCATTTACAGTAAAATCGTGATTATTAGAACACTAAACTTCGTATTATTATCGATCTTTAAGACAGATGGCAGCTTAATGCATGGTGAAAGTCATGCAGAAAGCTCCTCTAGAGTTGACTATCAAGTAAAGAGTTCACTCTTTCCCTGTTCTATGTTTATTCAAAATTTCAATATCTACTGCATATTCATGGACAAAATAGTTAAAATGAAATTTGGAAGGTGGTACATTGTAGCCATTTTCGAAAGAAACATATCTTTCGAATTCCATTAGCAAACAGAGCAGACCCTGATCAGATGGCTCCTATAGGAGCCATCTGATCTGGGTCTACTCTGTTTGCAAATGTATGAAAACACGTTATATGAAGGAAAGGGTTAAAAAGTAAAGTGTCTTACCTGAATCATGACTGGAACATTGTTGAATTTGACAATCTTCGACACTGTGCCCCTGGTGACTGTTGGAGCAAGATTATGCTGGCTACCAAATATGGCATGGCCAACCACGTACACAACTTCACCTGAAAGGATTATATCATCCTTAACCTCAGCCAAGTCATGCAACTTTATCTTTCCATACAAAATGTCTTCTTATGCAAATCAAAGCAAATTTTCTTCCACTTATTTCCAACTATATTATGAGGGTGAAACAGTGTGGAACATAATGAGGCGTCAAGTTACCGTAAGTCTCATCTGAATTCAAATTGTTTGCAGGAGTCACAACAAATTAGTTCACAGCTAGATGAAATACAGTAAAAACCCTCTAAACAGGATATTCAGCTTTAAATAGTATAAATATTGGTCTTGGAGACAGGTGGTTGCTTAATGAAGGGTGAAAGTCATGCAGAAAGTTCCTACAAGAGCTTTCTGCATGACTTTCACCCTGCATTAAGCAGCCACCTGCCTCCAACTCTGGTTTAGAAGGGTTTTACTGTACAGAGGATATTTTTGTCTGTGATTTCTGAGCATAATACAAGCTGTATTCTCTCTGTGTGTATAAAATTGCAATAATGAGCTACACATTTACTGGTCTTAACCCTTTCCCTGTTGAATATGCATGCAGGAAATGATGTCATCATAACGGCATATGTACATAGGAGGTTTTGGTATCAGTAAAAATTGTAGAGTCAGATCTGTTATAATTTCATAAGCAAACAGAGCAGACCCTGATTAAACCACTCCTACAGGAGCTGTCTGATCTGGGTCTACTCTGTTTGTAAAGGTGTGAAAAAGCCATTGTATGAGGGAAAGGGTTAACAATTAGTCAGTTACATTTTGAAGGGAAAGTTTTCTGTGCCTTATTCTGATTGTTTTTAGTGGGAACATTACATGTTTTACACTCTTGTATAAATCTTGTATAAATCTAACAAAATCCCAAGCTTGGTGGCTGGTTAACCCTTTTCTATTTAAAACGAAATTTACTGACATGGCAAATATAGAATCAGATCTGTAATATACAAGTAAACAGAGCAGACAGCTCCTATAGAATCTAGCCTAGTAGGCCAACCCAGTTTGCAAAGGCACGGAAAGGCCACATTATCAAGTAAAGCATTATGTTTAATGTCATAAGCTATGGATTAAACCAGGGAGGTACCTAAAATATTAAGACTTACCAAACTGTAAAAACTGAGGACAACCTTTTTAAAAGAATATATGCAGGAATTATCTGATCTTAATATGCATTTCTCCTTTCTGTTATACAACGATGCTTTGTAGGGGAATAGATAAGACATGTAAATTAAAACATTTTTAAGAATACTTCCTTCATTTCACCATCAAACCCCATGCTATGAGGTGATTCTAAAGAGTGGTCACAACATAGGGTTTAGTGGAGAAATGACGATTTCAGTATTTGAATACGCATCTTTATCTATAGCTCTGATTTAGACTAAATTGTATCTGGGAATAAAATAAATACAAAATTATTGTTAACAAAGGTATTGTGTGAGTGGCATAAGGACAAAGAAACTCCATAAAACTGATGTCCACATGCCAAAACACCTCAAGATCTGACCTTGTTTGTTGTCATACATTACTAACCTACGCTAATACAGTAATACACTGTCATATAGTTCACAGATTCTTGTAAAGGTGAACTACTTCACAATATGGCTGATAATCTTAACAGGAGTTTTCTCAGAATTTCAAAATATGTATTGTTTACATTTGGATTCTGATTTATTCTAGGACACGTGCAATCTTATGCCAATCAGATGTTAATTATATTCATCCGGTTTAGACAAAATCCAGTTTTGGGATTTTATGCAAACATGTTATTGTTTTACTGCCACAGGCATATAACAGCTGCATGAGTATTAACAAAAACTTGAGATGATTGTCCTATGATGCCTCATGTTCTTGGTAGTAGCGATAAACTCTCACTTGTCAGAGACAAGATAGTGTGTAGACTTGTGCAATTGTACCTTCTTGAACTTTGCAGAATCCAATTTGTTCTGAGAACTGCTTTGTGTCCATAACTCTGAGACATTTGATGACTGCCAGATCAAAGTGGGACTGCTGCGGAGTTCTGTAGATCACCTGGCAAGGCCTTTTGGCACCACTAGTGTGATGTGAGACAGTCACTTTAATTGCAAAAGTAGACTTCAAATTATATACTTTATACATAAAACATCTTTGAAAAGTAGCTTGAAGAAACATTTGAAAAAGAATCTTTGGAATATACTGTACAATAAAACTTGTCTTATATAGCCATCAAAAAGCTGGTGGTAGCTAATTTATTCTGGTAGCTAAGGCAGATGGTAGCTTAATGCAGGTCAAAAGAAATGCTGAAAGCTCCTACAGAAGCTGTCTGATGTGGATCTACACCTGTTACAAAGGTGTCTACATCAAGTAAAGGGTTGATTAGTTCAAAATGCAGTAAAAAAATCAATACTACAATCACTCAAATATGTACCATTATTGATCTTTAACACAGGTGGCAGCTTAATGCTGGGTGAAAGTCATGCAGAAAGCTCCTCTAGGAGCTTTCTGCATGGCTTTCACCCTGCATTAAACAGGCACCTGCTTACAAAGACATAAATTCTTCATTACTAAAATTTCATAGTTTTTAGTTTTTACGGTATATGGCTAAATATATTTTACCTGTCCGTGCGTCCATTCCAATTAGAACATGAGAACATGTCAGGTAGATACTCTTGACTGGGTCAACACACACTGCTGAGCCCCAGTTGTGACCCACATGAACATAGGCGACCAACTGACCGAGACGCTCAGCAAAAGTGGAACCTACAACACATTGCCATGGAAACAATCTGGTTAAAAGTGGAACCTACAACATATTGCCATGGAAACATCTTGTTACCCCTTTACTCCATGAATATCTATGTAAGAAACAATGACAGCATAAATATTAATAAGCTGATTTTATATGAACACAGTTAATATTGGTCATGGCAGAAACTGTAGAATCCCATAAGCTAATAGAGCAGACCCTGATCAGACAGTTACAACAGGGGCCGTCTAATCTGGGTCTACTCTGATTGCAAAGGCGTGGAAAGGTGTATTTATGGAGTAAAGGGTTACAATACCAGACAATGTTTTGAGCTTTACAATACAGTACACAAATAGCAGCAGCTGTGTCATTTACCAGTCTATATTGCTTTACAATAAAAACAACTTGCTATCATTTGGCCATTCTATTGACTATTTACTCTATCCCTTTCATTCATATAAACATGTTTTCAAGCATTTGCAAACAGAGAAGACCCAGATCAGACAGCTCTTACAGGAGCCATCTGATTAGGGTCTGCTCTGTTTGCTAATGGAATTTGAAAGATCCTTTAATTTACTTTCTAAAATGGCTACAATCGTCCACCTTCCATTTTTCATTACAATTATTTTGTCCACAAATATTCGGTAGATATTGAAATTTGGAACAAACATAGAACAGGGAAAGGGCTATATGCCTATATCCATGGTAGACTCCAACCATAATGAACATTGATTAACTACTCCTTTTATATTGTTATATAAAACAAATGAATACAAAACCATGCCAAATACTATAGAATCGGTCTAAGATATTATGTAAGCAAACTGAGCAGACCCTGTGGGGTAAAGGCATAAAGAATGTTTCTCTCAATCATTAATGCCATTTCAAAAATTAAACAATTTTAAGAGTGTGTTTGTGAAACACTTATGCCCCGACCTTTGACCCTGAAGGATGACCTTGACATTTGACCCATGGACCAGGGAGTTAAACGCGATACAATGTCTTTGTGTGGTGAACATTTGTGCAAGGTTATTTTGAAATCGATTCACAGATAAAAAAAGTTACAGAAGGGACACGAAATTTGGGATGGACGGACGGACAATGCGATTACTATATGCCCGCCGTTGGGGGGTATAAAAACAAATTCTGTTTGCAGTGTCAGGTACATTTAGGACACTTGAGTGATACCTGAAGCAGGAGTTGCATATACAGCTGAACTTCGATATTTCTAATCTGGACAACTTATCGAGTTCACAGCTTAATGCAGGTCTAAAGTAATGCTGAAAGCTCCTCTAGCAGCTTTCAGCATTACTTTAGATCTGCATTAAGTGGTCACATGTGTTTCTAGATATCCATAGTGATATATTATAAAGCAATTCTGCTTTGGAAGTACCGAAGTTTGAGTTATCCAAGTTCGAGTTACCGAAGTTCAACTGTACATCAACCCATCAAAGAAATAAATGCAAAATATAATGGTATAAACTAGAGCTTGTTTTTAAGAAAAACATATGTCTCCCATCTGCCACTGTCTCAAAAAATGATTCGATGCATTTTTATGAAGTTTGTTGGAGACTGGATGAGGACTTTTTTATTTAGAGAGCAGACAAAGCTAAAAAAGCTCAGTTTTCAACAATTCAAGAGCGGTAACTCTGAAGTACCTGTTCCAAAATTGCTAGTTATTGAACTTGGCTTAGATATTATAACCATAAACATTTTCATAAGGTTTGGTGATGATTAGACTATGACTTAGAGAGTGGACAAGGCTAAAAAGGCCAATTTCCTGAAACAATCTTGCTTGAACATGGCCTAGATATTATAGCTATAAACATTTTTAAAATGTTTGGTAAAGATTGGATGAGAACTTTTAAAATTAGAGAGCGGACAATATTTTGTGACAGACAGACAGACAGACAGACGGACGGACGGACGGACGGACGGACGGACGGACGGACGGACGGACGGACGGACGGACGGACGGACGGACATGGGTAGTTGTGTGATTTTTTCCTTTGATCTTTTCTTGTGGGACTAGTCCCACAAGAAAAACTATTTTTGGCTCTAACTTTGGAAAAGAATGATCTGGAAGCTAACCCTAACCCTAACCCTATGTCCCACAACTGGCCAGGTTAATGTCACAAGAAATGGCCAGGTTAATGTCACAAGAGATGGCCAGGTTAATGATTTTACTTGTGTGACTAGTTAGAAAAAGTCACACAACTACCCATTGGTGAGTGCGGACGGACGGACGGACGGACGGACGGACGGACGGACGGACATACTAACAAATGGGTAGTTGTGTGACTTTTTCCTTTGATCTTTTCTTGTGTGACTAGTCCCACAAGTAAAACTATTTTTGGCTCTAACTTTGGAATAGAATGATCTGGAAGCTAACCCTTACCCTAACCCTATGTCCCACAACTGGCCAGGTTAATGTCACAAGAAATGGCCAGGTTAATGTCACAAGAGATGGCCAGGTTAATGATTTTACTTGTGCGACTAGTTAGAAAAAGTCACACAACTACCCTTTGGTGAGTGCGGACGGACGGACGGACGGACGGACGGACGGACGGACGGACGGACGGACGGACGGACGGACGGACGGACGGACGGACGGACGGACGGACGGACAGACAGACAGACAGACAGACAGACAGACAGACAGACAGACAGACAGACAGACAGACAGACAGACAGACAGACAGACAGACAGACAGAAAGGAGTAAATCAATATGTCTCCCACACCACTAGTGACTACGTGATGGGAGACATAATTAACTTGTTAACCACCAAAGTCGAAAGTGACTTGCAGGGCTTCCTGTATCTGGGCAAATCTGTGATTACCTTAATTTGCAAACAGTTTGGATCAAAGCTGTCTTACTGTACTTATGAGGAAGAAATCTGCTGAATTATCACCACTGGAACACAGATATATATTGGTATACCACTGATATTACAAACACCTGTTTTATGGTTCAACAAGATTTTCCAATTTATACTCTACGACCTATAATGATCAGGTTAATGTAACAAGAACAGTCAGTTTAATGTCACAAGAACAGTGACTATCAGTTTAATGTAATAAGAACAGTCAGTTTAATGTCACAAAACATCACAAAAAAACAGCCAAGTTATCCCTTTACTCCATAAGCATGCCTTTCTATGCCTTTGCAAACAGGGTAGACCCGGATCAGACGGCACCTATAGGAGCCATCTGATCAGGGTCTGCTCTGTTTGCTTGTATACAGTGATATAATATAGATATGATTTTACAGTTTCTGTCATGGTAAACAGTTTCAGTATCCATGTGCTATTATAGCAATGAATCAAATTAATATTCATGAGGTAATTATTTTCTACATAAATATTAATGGAGTGAAGGGTTAATGCCACCAAATGTAAGAGCTAAAAAAGACATTTTAGACGGTGAACCAATAGCTATTGTTCAGTTTAGCCATTACCATATATGCCCGTGTAGCTTGGAAAGTTCATCGACTGGTCATCGTCCAGTGCTATGTGTCCTTGCAGACTGCCCATCAGTTCTGATATTGCACATGCCAAAGATAGCCCCACCCACTCATTGTTCTTCCAGCAGAGAGAGGCAATCATCATGCCTGTAAGCTGCCTATAAAACAAAGTAAGCTTCATTCAACCACTCTACTGCTATCCAATTAGTGTAAGCTTCATTCAACCACTCTACTGCTATCCAATTAATCATTTCCTGTTGAATATTCACATAAGAAATAATAACATCATGGATATTTATTACGGTAGCTGAATTTTCATATAATAATAGCAAATATACACAGGGTGTTCTGGAATTGGTTAAATTGTGGTTTAATTCCAGAGTGTATGTCATGGTCAAAATTCCCGTGTTTATATGATCTAATTCCACAGGTTCTAATGTTTCTGTCAAAGTAAAATATTCCTGCATTCAGGTTCCATCATAAAAATGTTGCTAATTAATAGTTATTATGTCATACATGTATTTCAAACATGAATATAGGTAAAGGGTTAAAGTTATTTTACTAGAACAATACTGATGTGAGTCAATTATCGACTCCTTAAATAGTCATATTTGGGGCTTATTGCCTAGTCATTGAAATTCAAGCCTCATGGATTTCTCTACAAAAATAAAATCAAAGTAACAAACCGTTTAGATCCACATGAGACATCGAATGACTGGGCACCTAGACATCGAATGACTGGGCACCTAGACATCGAATGACTGGGCACCTAGACATCGAATGACTGGGCACCTAGACATCGAATGACTGGGCACCTAGACATTCAATGACTGGACACCTAGACATCCAATGACTGGGCACCTAGACATCCAATGACTGGGCACCTAGATATTCAATGACTGGGCACCTAGACCGAATGACTGGGCACCTAGACATCCAATGACTGGGCACCTAGACATCCAATGACTGGGCACCTAGACATCCAATGACTGGGCACCTAGACATCCAATGACTGGGCACCTAGACATCCAATGACTGGGCACCTAGACATCCAATGACTGGGCACCTAAACATCCAATGACTGGGCACCTAGACATCCAATGACTGGGCACCTAGACATCCAATGACTGGGCACTCTAGTTATCCAATGACTGGGCACCTAGACATCCAATGACTGGGCACCTAGACATCCAATGACTGGGCACCTAGACATCCAATGACTGGGCACCAAGACATCCAATGACTGGGCACCTAGACATCCAATGACTGGGCACCTAGACATCCAATGACTGGGCACCTCGTCTTGATAATGCCATCATTGATGTGCCTGTAACGTTCAAAACATTCCAAAGATTTTTTTAAAGCTAAAAACATCAGTTACATTTTACCTTTGACCATTTCCACAGTAGAACAATGCCCCGCCTTCACTTCCTGGGACACATCTAGCATCTGTCATAATCAATACGCCCCTCGGACCTGCAAGATTGCTGATAATGCCTCGACTTCGAGAATTAAGGAACACTTCAGGACTCAGTCCTCCAAAAGGAGTAGCACAAATCTCTACTGGGTTGCCTTGTCTATTATACCGTGCATTCCGTATTGGTAATAGTTGGCCTCCAGAGTGGAAGTCTTTTAACACAAATAACACAAAGCATGGTAAAAGCAGAAGTTTTACCTCTTCATCATCTAATTTCTTTTGATTAGAGTTAATTTCTGTTCTTTCTGAAGCATCGTTTACTGTGTCATCAGAAAATTGCCAGTTATCACTAGGTAGAGTACTCTCAATAGTGTGTCTCAAGTTTCGACATTCAAAAATCATCTTCATATTTGCCCTATACTTTGAAAATGCCTGGACATTATGGCTGTCACTGCTCATCAAGCCTGGTTGTATGTGACTCTCAATACCAGTTTCTTGTTTGCTTTCCTTTAATACATTTTCTGAACTTGTATTGGGTAGGATGATTTCAATTTCTGCTTTTTTATTGAAAATTGGTCCCCTAACAGCACCCGTAGTTTTTAATGTTGCCAGCTTTCCCCGACTTAACTCTGATGACAGAAGATATAGCATGGAAGCATGTGCTATAACATAACCATGTTTTGAATCAATTAAAATAGAGCTTGAAGATCCGTTGAGTTTCTCTCCAGAATTACTGGTGACACTGACAGCTACAGTACCAATGCTGTCATATGGACTAGGTGTGCACTTCATGATTGTAACCTTGTGTTGTTATGCCAACTGCACTGTAACCTTTTGTTGGTATGCCAACTGCACTGTAACCTCTTGTTGTTAAGCCAACTGCACTGTAACCTCGATCTTGTCGATAAGACAACTGCACTGTAACCTCTTGTTGTTATCCCAACTACACTGTAATCTCTTGTTGTTATGCCAACTACACTGTAATCTCTTGTTGTTATGCCAAATGTCTTGTAACCTCTTGTTGTAACCTCTTTGGTATGCCAATTACATAATAAACTTGATCACATTTATTCCTGAAAAAAAAAAGTATCAAAGAAATGATTTACTTTCAACCCTTACTCTATACATCAGGGCTCAAGCTGGAGCTTTCCATTAGGGAGAGGTTTAGTGATATTGAGGGAGAAGTTTAAGAGTGAGTGAGTTGGGTTTTAGGTCCGACCAACAGTATTTCAGTTATTTGCAGACGGCACCCACATGAGACAAGTTATAGTGTTGCCTCACTGGAATACCCCTGCCGCAGGTACATGGCACGGGGACCCCACCCAGTCACATTATCCTGACACCGGGCCGACCAGTCCTAGAACTACACCTTTAATGTCGAGCGTAGACATGGGAGCTACTAGTACCAACTTTTAACGACTTTTGGTCTGTTGCGGCCGGGGATCGAACCCACGACCTTCCGTACCGCAGGCGGACGCTCTACCACTGAGCCACGCGGCCGGTCCGAGAAGTTTGGTCCTGATTTTGTATCTCCTTATATGTTCTATATAATAAAAACTTCTCCCTCAGTTCAAAACAGGGAAATGTCAGCAGGGTGTGGGAGACTTTTTCTCCCAAATCGCCCGCTTGCTTGAGCCCTGTACATGTGTCATGGGGTGTAGTTTATCTCGAGATTCCTAGTCAAGCACTCTACCCCATCACCATACAAGAGTACCGCATACGGTACATAATACGCCCACTTGCAAACTTTCTCTGATTCAACATGCCTTATAAGTGTTGACATTTTCTAATCTGTGCTTCAGATCTTGATTTCCATATTAAGGTGATACTATTTTTTAAAAAAATGAAGTGAATATCTTATTAAATAAAAAAGTTACAGCTAATCCTCATTTTTGCAGATTTTTGTAAAGTGCAACGGCCATAACTCTGTAAAGACAAACTGAATGAACCTCAAAATAAACTCAGCTTCAAATTTTGTTGCTTAAAACACTTGTGTTACGTTTCATTTATATCATTTTAATAGTTTTCTCAGAAAACAACAGACAAACTAAAAGTTGACCGACAAACAAAGCAACGAACACACAAAGTTCAAGGACCATAACTTTAGAATAAAATGACATATCAAACCCCCCGCAATATATGTGAAAATTCACATTAAGGTTTAACCATATAAAAAAATTGAAGTAAATATCATTTCAAATGAAAAAGTTACGGCCATCCTCATATTTGCATAGATTTGCATTATTTTTTTAAGTGCAAGGGCCATAACTCCGAAACGAAAAATCAAATAAACCTCAAAATCAACTCAGCATCAGATCTTGATGCATTAAACATTTGTGTGAAGTTTCATTAATATCTCTCAAATAGTTTTCCCAGAAAACAGCGGACAAACTATTTGCATGTATTTGCATTATTTTTTAAGGACAAGGGCCATAACTCTGAAATGAAAAATCAAATGATCCTCAGAATCATTTCAGTTTCAGATCTTGATGCATTAAACATTTGTGTGAAGTTTCATTAATATCTCTCAAATAGTTTTCCCAGAAAACAGCGGACAAACTATTTGCATGTATTTGCATTATTTTTTAAGGACAAGGGCCATAACTCTGAAAATAAAAATCAAATGATCCTCAGAATCAATTCAGTTTCAGATCTTGATGCATTAAACATTTGTGTGAAGTTTCATTAATATCTCTCAAATAGTTTTCTCAGAAAACGGCAGACAAACTATTTGCATTATTTTTTAAATACAATGGCCATAATACAACTCCGAAACTACAAATCAAATGAACCTTAGAATTGACTCAGCTTCAGATCTTGATGCATTAAACATTTGTGTGAAGTTTCATTAATATCTCTCAAATAGTTTTTCCAGAAAACAGCGGACAAGCTATTTGCATTTATTTTTTAAGGACAAGGGCCATAACTCTGAAATGAAAAATCAAATGAACCTCAGAATCGACTCAGCTTCAGATCTCGATGCATTAAACATTTGTGTGAAGTTTCATTAATATCTCTCAAATAGTTTTCCCAGAAAACAGCGGACAAACTATTTGCATGTATTTGCATTATTTCTTAAGTAAAAGGGCCATAACTCCGAAACGACAAATCAAATAAACCTCAGAATCGACTCAGCTTCAGATCTTGATGCATTAAACATTTGTGTGAAGTTTCATTAATATCTCTCAAATAGTTTTCCCAGAAAACAGCGGAAAAACTATTTGCATATTTTTTAGGACAAGGGCCATAACTCTGAAATGAAATCAGCTTCAGATCTTGATGCATTAAACATTTGTGTGAAGTTTCATTAATATCTGTCAAATAGTTTTCCCAGAAAACAGCGGACAAACAAAATGTTGACGGACGAACGAAAGAACGAACGTACGAACGAACGGACGGATGGACAGGGCCACGACAATATACGACCACCTTTATTAGGTGGGCGTATAAAAAGCTGGCTTGCACAGCAAGGCCATACAAGTGTTGATAAACTACACCCTGTGACACATGTACAAACACTTTTTTACACCTTTGCAAACAGAGTAGACCCAGATCAGACAGCTCCAGCAGGAGCCATCTGATCTTATTCTACAGATTCATTCCAGCAAAAAATTCCTACACTTGATCATAAGCAATTTTAACAAGAGCACCACAAGCGGGTGCAAACCCTCATCTGTCGGCATTGTCAAGATGAACATGCATACCAAAAGTGAAGGTTGTAAATGAAAAATTGAAGAAGTTATGGTCAATGTTAAGATTTCGGACGACAACAACGACGACAACGATGACACGGACGCCGGTGTTACGACAATAGCTCGTGATTTCTTCGAAACGGACGAGCTAAAAATGAATATTTATGATGTCATTATATCTTACAAGTCATTGAATATTGATAGAGTAAATGACTGACACATGATGTCTATTGTCTGTACTTTTATACAAAACATACCATTTTTCTTAGAAAGTTATACATTGTATACCTGAGTATCAAGTCCTTTGAAGAAAAAACTTGAACAAATGACAAAATATCTGATAGTCATTTCTAAGTAAGAACAAAGTATAGGGTAACTATATAAGTCATCGTACAGATAAAATACATTCTTTTCACGACACTGTAAGTTAATAAAAGACTTTTTACTCCATGAATATTGATAAAAGAAATAATGGCATCATAAATACTAACTAGCTGAATTTTTATAATGACATGAACACAGGAATTTTTGGCCATGGCAGAATCAGTTTTATATCATTTCATAAACAACAGAGCAAACCGGGCCTGCTCAGACAGCTTCAGTTGAAACCGTCTGAACTGGGTCTACTCTGTTTGCGAAGGCATCTTTCACAGGAAAAGGGTTAAAAAGTCCATGATGGGCTTATGTCACTAATTATTTATCTGTATGTGAAATGTGCTTTTGTCCTAAGCTTGGCCAAATTATCATTTGCTTGATTATATATCCTTCAATTACCAAACACACATTGTGACAAATATTTCTATCAGAATTTTGTCCTTTATGCTTTTGAGTTTGTATGACAAGATGTGAAAATAAGGGATATAAATTATAATGCATGCACTCTCCAACAGATCTAGCTTTCAAATTCCACTAGCAAACATAGCAGATCCTGATCAGATGGTTCCTATAGATCAGGAGCTGTCTAATCTGGTCAACTCTATTTGCAAATGCGTGAAAAACTGAAAATGCATTCATGTGAAGGAAAGGGTAAAGACTGGGAGGTCTTGGACAGTTTTACAGAATATTAAAAACAAGAGCTGTCACAGTCACGTGACAAATGCCCCCCCCCCCCCCTCAAATTGTACCCTGTGACCTTGACCTTTGACCCATGGACCAGAGAGTTGACAAATCGTCTTTGTGTGGTGAACATTTGTGCCAGGTTACTCTGAAATCCATTCACAGATAAACAAGTAATTGTACCCTGTGCCCTTGACCTTTGACATATGGACCAGGGAGCTAAACGCGACACATCGTCTTTGTCTGGTGAACATCTGTGCCAAGTTATATTGAAATCCATTGATAGATAAAGAAGTTACAGACCGGAAAGGAAATTTGTGACAAAGAAATTGTACCCTGTGATCTTGACCTTTGACCCATGGACCAGGGAGTTGAAAGCGACACATCATCTTTGTCTGGTGAACATTTGTGCCAAATCATATTGAAATCCATTGATATATAAAGAAGTTACAGACCGGACACGAAATTTGTGACAAAGTAATTGTACCCTGTGACCTTGACCTTTGACCTAGGAGTTGAAAGCAAAACATCGTATTTGTGTGGTGAACATTTGTGCCAAGTTATATTGAAATCCATTGATAGATAAAGAAGTTACAGGCCGGACACGAAATTTGTTACAATTAAAGTACATTTGTACGTAATTGTACCCTGTGACCTTGACACGAAATTTGTTATAAAGTTATTTTACTCTGTGACCTTGACCTTTGACTCATGGACCTGGGTGTTGAACGCGACACATCGTCTTTGTGTGGTGAACATTTGTGCAGGTTATTTTGAAATCCATTGATAAAGAAGTTATAGAAGGGACACGAATTTGGGACGGACGGATGGAAGGACAGACGGACGGACAATGCAATTACTATATGCCCACCTTTGGGGGCATAAAAAATTGTTGTGCTATGTATACATAAAAGGTCTGAAAAGGTTAAAATTAGTAAAATGATATGGAGACTGTTAAAAGATGCTTGAAGAGAGGCTGTCAGTGGAATTTTGCAGATTAAACTAGCCTTAAATTGATGTTATAATTTACATGTAATGCATGTCATATTCCAGAGTCTGATCGTGCACAGGAAAAAGGAGTTCATGTGATATTGAGTATTTGAAAATTGTATAACATTATTAAAAGTTCTGGTGCATATCTGTGATACTGGCGATCCACTACTATCAAATTATTTGAGATTTTGTAAAATTTAATGAGTGATGAATAGATTATTCTTGTTCTTTTACGTTGCGACGTGGGATGTAATTTGGTACCAGAATGCCGGGTTTGGAAATGTCCACACAAGACGATGACTTACTTTTAAAATTTAATTATAGTTCCTCCAACAATTATATTCGTTAACAAAATCAAACAGAGTAGCAGATCAAAAGTTTATCAGTTCACACAGTGTCTATTATTTAAGCTTATAAAGTCACACAGTAGCAGACACACAGTTTGCTAAAATTACTTCAAAAATACTTCTTGCTTCTAGTTTCCTAATTTCCTTTTTCTTTTGACTTACTCTTGCCTTGCTTTTATAGCATTAGGCTTAAGAATTGACAGGTGCTCAAGTAACATAGCTTTATGTCAAGCTACAAAAGGTGTTAAAATATATAATTGAAGACAATCAAAATATCAAGGTAATACATGATTTTAAGACACAGAGCAACCTATTTCAACTGAGTTAAATTAGCTTTCTGAAAGCCATGCAAAAATGAGTAAATCAGATCAGAGATTCAGACAGCTCCTTAGCCATCTGATCAGGGTCTGCTCCGTTTGCTAATGGAACAAATCATAAGCAAAAAGATCAGTCCTTGATCAGACAGCTCCTGTTGGATCTGGGTCTACTCTGTTTGCAATGATGTGAAAAAGCATTTGTATATGAAGGAATGTGTTCATTGTTTATTCCAGCTTTTAATACCTACTGAATATTCATGGACAAAATGGTTATAATGAAATATGGATGGTGAAACATTGTAGCCATTTTAATTAGAGTGTAATGAAACAGATCTATTAAATTCCATTAGCAAACAGAGCAGACCCTGATCAGATGGCTAAGGAGCTGTCTGAATCTCTGATCTGGGTCTACTAGCTCTCTTTGCTAATGCGTGAAAATGCGTTTATATATATGAAGGAAATGTATAGGAGTACTCATGCATGCACTCTCCAACCCCTTACTCCATGAATAGGCCTTAATTTCTACGACTTTGTAAAGGGAACAGACCCATATATCAGACCTGGGTCTACTCTGATGATCTACCGTTTCTGCAATGGCAAACTCTTTGGTGCTCTAGTCTCATTAATGACCCGTAAGACAGCATGCTAATTTTGTGACAGGTGCCGTCTGCCGGGATATCGTTAAAACCGAAAGTAGCTCGATATCACCATTTAGAGTACACAGATGTGAACTATTTGGTGCTCATGCATTAGCCATTATAAAATTAATCTTATTAATATTCATGATGTCATTATTTCTAACATGAATATTCATGGAATAAAGGGTTAAGCCCTTCTGCCAAGGATGCCATATTGTATTGCAGTATTCTACTGTATGGGTTCTTGCATTGCCCCATGTGATATGTATTGTTGTTTTGCTATTGTCATTGAATACATTTTTTAGATGTACTAGTTTGATTGATGGCTTTTCTATAATTATCTTTTTTGTTTTGTTTTCAAGTAAAATTTGCACTAATATATTGATTACCCACAAGATACTAAGCATTTAGGGTGGATTAAATTTGAAAGTGTTTTTTTTCTTTTCTTTTTATATCACATTTTTCAGTATTAAATTCCATTGACCATATTTCTAGATCATGTTCCAGATCATTTTGGAGGCTGAGGAAGTCAGATTGAGAGTTTATGGTTAGATGTTTATTCTGCAAAGAGCCTGTCCTTTCTTTTAACAGAGTTGGGTAGATCATTTATGTAAAGACTGTAATACGCTGACAAACTATCTAAACTTGGGTCCGAAATGACAAAAGTCCGGATCGCCTGGGTCCGGATATTGTTTTGATTGCAACAGGTTATTAACGTTGAATGTGAAATCAAGACATTTATCCGAACCAGATCTTCCGTGTTTATTTATCACTCTGGAATTAATTTTTGTACTGTTTACAGATCTGGGAGTACGTCATTGCTTACTCTCTATGAAAATGCCGATGCAAATTTGTGTCCTCCTTTTCATCTAACACGCCACTCCCCCTTGTGTAATGTGTATATGTATGCAAATTAGACACGGGGTCAATGCCGTACAAAGTTAAAAATAGACACAATTAATTTGCATTTTACCTACCTCCAATGTCACTCCCCGCGTGACGTCATAAATGTAGTTCGCACAAATTTTCTCAATTTTTTGTATACTTACACCGTGCGAATAGATACAAGAGTCCCAAATATGAAATGATTTGGGTTAAATAAAATGTCCATCAAAGAATGATATGCAACAGAGAGCAAAATAACGTAAAAACAGAGTTATTGTATGTAAATTTTTCTATGACGTCATTCAGACAAAGGTCAACTTACTCCGTGATATTCCATATGTAAACCCCACACAATGTTGGCACATTACATGACGGTGAGTGTTTTCGGAATATTATTTCGCTGATAAAATTTGCAGGGACTAGCTGGGGTCTAGACGTTGTGAGCTCTACAAACGCGTATATTAATGATTCTAATGCTTCAACATTAACCAGGATATTCCAAATTTCGCTGACACCATTTTGATCGCCAGAACGAGTTCTTTAAACTGCGCTATTGCAAGAAAATGGCCGCATACGCAATAAATTGATAGAACTGCAAGAAAATTGCAGAAAATTCCCGGGATTTGGAATAAAGTACAAAATTAGCTCACACAAAGACCTGACCCTAGCTTTTCACAGCAGATGAATGAATATGAACTTAGTAAATGAATGTCAGATGTGTTAGTATTTTTGTTTACGCTTCTGTAATAGGATATCAAAAGCCCCATTGTCTGAGTAAAACTGTCTCGCAATCTAGTTAGTCGCTTGAAATCACGCCATGCTACTGTGTAATGTTTTGCGTGTTGATATTGACCTTGATACAATCTACGAGTTCAAATAAACATAAGCATCTTAGCAGTACTACACCCAACCCATAGTGTTGCTTGATTTTTTATATTATTTTAAAGTATGATGGAATATTTTTAAAAGACCATTTGTTACCAGGTCTACTTAAAATTGGTATTCCTTTAAATACTGTACCTAGTGTAGATGAAGTGATATTTTCAGTATACTGTATTTTTGCTGACTTGTACAAGGAAATGAACCAAAATACACATGTAGCAACTAGCTCACAAAGTGCATACACTGATATATGTAATAATGAACTGGTTTTAAACTAGTATCACAGGGGGTACCACCAGTGCTTTTCCAGGTTTAGGGGAAGGATGTCGGGCCCCATGGAGGGGGAATCCCATAGCATTGAAAATTGGGGGAAATTGTTATTTCAAAGCTTTACAATAATCCATGATCTTGACACTATAACCATTTACACATTGAGTTGAAATTTACTCATATTGCAAACTGTTGAATCAGAAATCCAGCAGGAACTGTCTCATTAGGGTCTGCACTGTTTGTTATAGAAATATGTTTGACTTAGATATATACCTTTTTCAAGAGGGAAATGGGGCCTAAACATAGCCCCAAATTGGTTGTTAAAAAAATAGCTGGCCACTGAAACGGATCTACATATTATATAGACAATAAATTCCAAGAGGGGAACCAATTAAATTAATGTTCCAGATTTTGTACATGAATTGAGAAAACTCCCAGATTTACTAATTAACCTAGCAAAGGGTTGCACTTCTTTTTTTTCTTTTTCTTTTTTTTTTTAATGTAGTATGAATATTGCACTGTAGTATGAATATTGCACTGCAAAAAACGTGGAATAAGAAGTACATTTCATACCTGTTGCATGTTCAAGGGATGGTTTAATGTTTATAGTATAGTACACACAAAAAATGCTATATTTTACTGTAATTTCTATAATTTATCAATGAATTACCATCATTGATTTTGCAAACTTAAGGAATAGCTTCAAAATCATAAGCCCGATCCCTTCATAGTTCTTCACACAAATATGACATTCTCCAGCTTTAGACTATGCACCCTATACAGCTAGTATATACATGTGCCCTTTTACTTTTCATTTTACCTTTGTCATTAATTCTGTTTTTTAGCTAGTCTGTTAACTCATTCCCTGATACAAATGCCTTTTTATGCCTTTGCAAACAGAGTAGACCCAGAATGAGATATGACCGCTCATGTAGGAGATATCTGATATGGGTCTGCTTGGCAGTCGTTGCTCATTGTATAATATAGATCTGATTATACAATATACAGTTTCTACCTGTCCCAAAATGTCATGCAGTGTTCATACTTATGCCATTATAAAAAATAACCTAATTACCATTCATGATGTCAGTATTTCTTGCATTGATATTCAACAGGGCAAGGGTTAACCCATGAATATATAAGAAATGTCATCATGAGGATTAATTACCGGTAGATTAATTTTTAAAATGGCATTTTAACACAGGAAATATTTACCATTTCCTATGTAGATTCTGTTGAATCAGATCTATATATTGTTCCTGAATCCATTTATAAGCAAACATAAGGCTGCTCATAGAAGAGGTGTCTGATCTGTATGTACTGTGTTTGCAGAAACATATTTTTGGAGCAAAGGATTAACACTTTCCTTCATACAAATAGTGAAATGTTTTTCACACCTTTGCAAACAGAATAGACCCAGATCAGGTGGTTCATGTTAATGATGTAAGGAGACATCTGATCAGGGTCTCCTTTGAAGTGTTATACTTATGAAATGATATCTGACTGCAGTTTCTAGCAATACCAAAAAATTATGTTCATATACCATTAATAAAAAAAAATTAGGCTATAAATAAAATTTTCATGATGTATTTTTGCTTACTGTACTGTGTAGTTACATGAATACGCAACTGGGAAATGGTAATCTAAGAAAAAAGGTGATCTATGGTCATACTGACTTGGTGTTGTCGCACATAAATTTGCACAGCTTCAGCTTCAGTATATTTCTATCAAACACATACAATTGTTTTTAAGGGACCCTGGGTCATCTCTGTTTGCAAAGGCATAAAAAGGTGTATGGTATTTAACTATTTATGGAGTAAAGGGTTAACTTTTTGGTGGGTGTTCATAGTCTTGTAACTTCACCCGTGGGCAAATGTCCCTTGGGCTCACCCTAGGCACAACACTGTATGTGTGTGTGTGTGTGTGTGTGTAGAGGGGGGGGGGGTAAATTTTACCTTTGTCTTTCGTTCTGATCTGGGTCATCTCCGTTTGCAAAGGCATAAAAAGGTGTACGGTTATTTAACTATTTATGGAGTAAAGGGTTAACTTTTTGGTGTGTGTTGTTCATAAATAAAAAAGTATTACTTAACCTTTGCGATTTATGTAAGAAATAATGACATCATGAATGTTAAGCTGAGTTTAAAATGGCACTTGTACCCAGCTTTTGTGTTGGTAGAAACTAGCCAGATCTAGTATAATTTCATGAGCAAACACAGTAGACCCAGTCTGGTAGGAAATAATGACATCATGGATATTAATTAGATTAAATTTCATAGTGGTACATGGACTCAGGAATTTTTGGCTATGTCAGAAACTGTAGAATCATATCTAATAGACTATAGTATATCACAAGCAAACAGAGCAGACCCTGGTCAGACCGCTCATATAGGAGCTGTTTGATCTGGGTCTACTCTGTTTGCCAACACATAGGAAGGTATATTTATGCAGTAAAGGATAAATTGTTACTTGCTCATAACCAATTCCCCCATAGACTACTTTTAAACCCAGCCTGTTTGAAAAAATCGACAGAATAGGAGCATTATTTGACTAGAGGAAAGGGAAAGTTTTAGACATGTTTAGTTTTGAAAACCATTATGATATATAGAGCATTCTCTGGAGCAAGTCACGATGGGTTAAAAAAGTGACTTTTAAAAATGACTTGAAGGTAATATGAGTGAATATATTGATTAAAGCAGAAAAAGACAGTTTACCGGTAACTGATAGTTTCTTCTAAAAATGTCAGAAAATCAACTTGCCTCTACAAAAAGTTTCTCGCGATGGAAGTTGAATTTTATAGCACATGACATGCTGGTTTTATATTTTTATGCCCCAGGCCAAACCTTTCACTGTTAAAGAATTCATGAATGTAAAAAATATCAATATCATGAATATTTATTAGCTGAATTTTTATAACGTATGAACACACTGCAGTTTTGTGCAAGCAGAAACTGTCGAATCAGATCAAGCAAAGAGAGCCGACTCTGATCTGACGGTTCAGAAGTCATCTGATCTGGATCTACTGTTTGCAAATGCATTAAAAGGTGTTTTATATGAAGGAAAGGGTTAAAAAATATGATGTCATTTCTTTCATGATTATTCAATAGTGAAAGGGTTATTTCTTTCTTTCTTTTAACCCTTTCCCTGTTCTATGTTTATTTCATATTTCAATACCTACTGAATATTCATGGCTAAAATTCTTATAATGAAGTATGGAAGGTGGAACATTGTAGCCATTTTAGGAAGTGAAGAAACATATTTTTTCAAATTTCATTAACAAACAGAGCAGACCCTGATCAGACGGCTCCTCTAGGAGCCGTCTGATCTGGGTCTTCTCTGTTTGCAAATGCGTGAAAGCACGTTTATATGAGGGACAGGGTTAAACACCTATTCAAGCCTTTAAAAGCTGAGAAGACCCATATCAGACAGCTTCTGCAGGAGCCGTATGATCAGGGTCTACTCTGTTTTCATTTAGAATTATATAGATCTGTAATCCTACAATGTTTGTCTCAGCCTGTACTTCACTTCTAATGTTTACCATGTAAAAAATAACCTCATATTTTCCCCACATATAAATGCTTTTGCATGCATTTGCAAACAGAAGACCCAGATCAGACAGCTCCTATTGGAGCCATCTGATCAGTGTATGCTCTGTTTGCTAAATGAAACTATAATAGGCAATAGGCCTGACTCTACAGTTTCTGAAAAATAAAATTCTATACATATATCGTATGCCGTTATAAAAATTCTTACATGAATATTGAACAGGGAAAATGTTATAGAATATTTATGAAGCGATCAGTTGTTTGGGCACCCTGGATTTTGCTTTATTTCCATATAATATTATGGCAGTGTAGTAAAACTTTCAAATGTCTTCTCAAAAACTTCTTGTAGGAATTCAAAATACATGTATTTTCATTTAACAAAAATTATGGTTTCCATGGCAAGGCTAGTTTTCCATGTGAAAAAAAAGTGAACAAAAATCTTGATTCTATAGTATCAAAATTTTCCTTCCTGATCGATGGGTCCATTAGTCAAATATAACCAGAAATAATGTGGACTGAAAATACATATATGGAAATAAGGATACATGAAATCAGGTCAAGGTCACTATTTCGAAAACTTTGCCGTTTTTAACAAACTTTAAAATTGCTATAACTTCTGACAAATGCTAGGCAATTCATTGTTGATATACAGATGGCCTTGATTAAGGCCTTTCAGTTGATATAAGGATCTTTGAAATTAGGTCAAGGTCACTATTTTGACAAGTTGACCATCATTTTTCTTAACTTCTGAACCACATAATATGCTAGACAATTCATATATGGTATGTATATATATATATATGGAGATAGCTTTGGTGAAGGCCTTTCAGTTGATACAAGGATACATGAAATTGGGTCATGGTCAAGGACACTATTTTGAAAACTTAGAAGTTAGAAAAATTACTCCAGAGGACACATTTTTAGTCCAATCTTCATTGGTCAGAATGATTGTCTTGATAAAATCAATATTCTAAATCTTTGAAAATCTTGTTCTCTAGAACCACTGCTCATGATCCACTATCAACAATATTCCCTTAGGTCAATATTGGCCCCATCCTGAGGGACTACTCAACTATAATCTTAAATCTATGGTAATCAGGTGAGCGATTAAGGACTATCTTGGCCCTCTTTTTACTAACACTTCTCCCAGAAGGTGACACATGTGTTCCTCTGAACACTCTTGTTTGATATAAATTCAAAATAATGATTGAACATACATGTAACAAATACCAAGTTTTATGATGTTATAAAACTCATACTCGTTTTTTGTGGGGACTT
Organism: Azorinus chamasolen; assembly: GCA_963576725.1. Classification (NCBI taxonomy): domain Eukaryota; kingdom Metazoa; phylum Mollusca; class Bivalvia; order Cardiida; family Solecurtidae; genus Azorinus; species Azorinus chamasolen. The sequence continues at coordinate 35,038,273 of OY755246.1, read as the reverse complement.
TCACTTTGAATTTTTATTCCAGCAAATTCATGCAGTAGATAAGTAGATGTCATAAGAAGACAGTGAAACATCTATAAAACCTTGTACAAGTGCTTGAAAACACCAAAACTGTGATCACAGACTGAAAGAAATTGGTGAAATGATGTTTGAAGGTTCTCATGAAGTCAAACAACGCGGCAGCGCAGCAGACGTGTAACCAATGTCATGGATAATGGAGATGGCTTCTTAGATAATATAGAGTAAGCAGAGCTAACTTTACTAGTATTACTGCTTGTTAATTACTGCTTGTTAAATCTTGAACCCTTTCCTTTACATATTAAGTACTTTTTCATGCGTTTGCAAAGAGTGTAGACTCAGATCAGACAGCTCTTTTTGGGGCTGTCTGATCAGAGTCTGCTCTGTTTGCTTATGAGATTATAATAGATCTGATTAGTTTCTACCAATACTGAAAAATCCTGTGTACATATGCCATTATGATTATAAAGATTCAGCTAATAAATATTCATGATGTCATTATTTCTTAATGAATGGGAAAGGACTAATATGCAAATTCCTTAAAAATGATTCGTGCTTGAAACATTCAGTTCTGTAAACATACCCAGAATGTGGAAATCTGGATCCTGATGGAATGCCAAATTGTTGGGGTCAATTGACTAATTATATCATTTAACCGTATACTTGAAAATCTCATTGCCTTTAGTTGACACCTGCCTTAGAGACCCATAATTAGACCTTTTTGATGGTCCCTTTAGACATGTTTTTGATGGCCGCTATAGACAGGTCCTACTGTATCTGTTCTCTGTGCAGTTTATATCATATATAATTTCAGATGTAGTAGAGGACGTGAATATTTGTGTTTATTTGTTAACGTTTTCATTTGTTCAATACTTGTTAACGTTTTCATTTGTTCGATACATGTAGTTGTAGCATTCAATGCCATGTAATGATGATTGGACTGTTTTATCAACATGAGATTGGTCTTCTCGAATCGAAACTATTTACGCTCTTATTCTGCATTTGAATAGAAGTTGAACACAGATGAAGATGTCAATTTAGCAAACAAAACTTATATTGATAGAAATGAATGTTGAATTGTGACATTGACTTTGTGTTTTGTATTCCAGTGACACTGCTGATTTGTTTGGAGGTCAGAATGATGCAACTGGGGTAAGCTTTGTGATTTACATTACCTTAGAACCTGCACGAAGTTTTGTTTTCTTCAATTCTTGTGAATTGTATTCTTTTCTTTATGCTAATATGAGGCAGATGAATGTCGACATTAAACAGTTTCAGTACTTCAGGACAATAATAATTATTTCGAGGTGTGGAAACATTGAAAGCAGTGTCATCTTATTTGGGACTGAATGCAGAGGCCTAGACAAGAGGCCTTGACAAGATGTGTCAATTAACCCTAAATACTTCATGAATATTTGTAGTAATTCGGTGGTGGAATGTTTATATTTATAAGAAATAATGGCCTTATGAATATCAGTATTTGAATATTAATAATAGCATATGAAGATAGTTTTCGCCTTGACAGAAACTGGAATCAAGATTTATATTATGTCATAAGCAAGCAGAGCAGACCCTAAAGGATCTTATCTGGGTCTTGTGTGTTTTCAAAGGCATTAAATAGGGGTATTATTATGAAGTAAAGATTGTACAGTTTCTACCGATACCAAAACATCCTGTGTACATTTGCCATTGTGAAAGGTCAGCTAATAAATATTTATGATGTCATTATTTCTTACATGAATATGTATATGCAACAGGGAGAGGAGCACACACAAAGTCGCTGCATTGGAGATATGTACTACAGGTCTTCGGTGATTGCAAAACCCTGGAGATACATTGATTAATGAACTTGGTCTGATGTGTGTGTGTGCATGTGTTGATGTTCATATGAATACTCTTTGAAAAGGAGATTGGCATTTTAACCTTTTACACCATGCATATTCATATAAGACATGATGACATCATAAATACAAAGTTTAATTAATTTTAGATTTAATTTTTATGATGGCGCATGGACACAGGAATGTTTGGCCTTTGTAAAAACCTTAGAATCATACCTATATTATATTGATAAGCAAACAGAGCAAAACACAGCTCCTATAGGAGCCATCTGATCTGGGTTTACTGTGCAAGGGTGTAGAAATGTGTATTTATCAGAGCAACAGATAACGGTGCATACTTAAATACTAACATCAGCATTTCTCAACCAAATCCTGTGTTGTGACCACGCTTTAGAATTGTCTCGAAGAGACGATTTAATTCTAAATAGCTGTCACAACATAGGAATTGGTGGAGAAATAAAGAAGTTATACTAGAAATGTCTGATGGAGTAAAGGTTAACCCTTACTGTGCGGTACACGAGTCGCTACGGTCGTGTGCAAACTGTGCCCTAGAGGAGCCCTCTCATCAGGGTCTACACTGTTTGTCATGTTACACTATTTTTATAGAAATATCCCTAAATATTCACCATAAGATTAACCTGTTTGAGTTTTGGAATAGTCCATTTGAAAATTCAGCGTTGTAAGGGTTAAACTTAGGTAGTGCATAGCTGTGCTTCAATGTTTCAGATGTTTGACTGGGATGAAATTCTTGGAGATAATGAGACAGATACGCCTGGCAGTATGGCTTCCAAGTCGGGTAACTTAGAAACCAATGTTCACTCGAATCTACTCCTAACCTCTCAAAATTATGCTGTCACTTCCTCCATTCCTGCACCGAATATCTCCATAGCTGCATCACATTTTCCACAGACCTTGTCATCTAGCACGCCGGACCTGGGTAAAGCTGTGATGTCTCCTACAGTGGTGGGACAATCTGTTGTCAATCCTGTGCCAAACCTTGCTAGTCAAACTGGGTAAATGATACACATGACCCCTCTGTGTGTGACTCGTTTTTCTTTAACCCTTTACTACATGAATATTCATGTAAGAAATAATGACATCATGAATATTGATCAGATTATTTTTTTCATAAATCAGGATATGAATACAGAAAAGTTTGGTTGAGACATACTGTAGAATCATATCGATATTATACCATAAGCAACTAGAGCAGACCCTGATCAGATGGCTTCTACTGGAGCCATCTGATCTGGGTCTACTCTGTTTGCAAATATGTGAAAAGGTGTTTATTTGAAGGAAAGGGTTAAAGGCTCAATGCTGTAGGTATGGGATGTACTGATCAATCCCAATCTTTTATTTTTCAGCCAAGCCATAATGTTGGTACTCATTAGTATAGCCACTGAGAGGCAGTCCCAATGACTTCCAACAACTGGGTTAGGGAGAAATCCATGAAATACAGAGAAATAGATAAAAAAAAAATGTAAACTTAAACTTTCTTAGGAACAGATTATTTCTCCACCACACTCCATGTGACCACTCTTAAGAATTGTCTGTTCGAGACAATTCTAAAAAGTGGTCACAACATATGGTTTGGTGGAAAAATGATGATTTTAGTATTTGAATACACACCATTATATAGAGCACTGAAAATAGGTTCTCAAGATTTCCTAACATTCCTCCCATCTACAGCTTTGAAGAACTCCCCGTGGGTGCAGCTTTAGCCTTTACTTTATAATTACATGTACACCTTTGAAAGCCTTTTGAAAACAGAGTAAACCCAGATAAGACAACTCCATGTGATCAGGGTCTGCTCTGTTTGCTTGTGGAATAATACAGATCTGATTCTGGTTTCTGCCATGACAAAACCTTTCTGTGTTCATATGCTATTATAAAAATGAGTATTCATGTATTTCATGAATTTCAAGTTACTGTGTACAAATGCCGGAAGCTTTGATTGGCCATTTTCCTTTTTACTTAATATGCAAGTCATTTACCGGTAGTTCTGTGAATTTAGCTGTTAGTTACCATTAATGCTGTTATTATGCCCCTGCAATGTGGTGGCGTACAGTGTTGCTCTTGTTCGTAAGTCCATCTCTACGTACATACATTTGCACATTGAGAAGAATTTGTCTGGGCTCTTTCTTGGAAAATATTTGTCCAATCCACACCAAACTTTACACACGTGTTTATGGCCATTATATCTTGATTAAGTTTGATAGCCATGTAAATTTCTTCAGTCATTTAGGAGTTGAGGCCTTTATTCTTTATTTTAAAAAATTACTTTAAAAGTATCTTGTCCGGACTCTTTCTTGGAAAGTATATATCCAATCCACCAAACTTTACACATGTTTATGGTCATTATATCTTGGTCAGGTTCAATAGCCATGTAAATCACTTCAGGTCGTTGCATACTTTACATACATGTTCATGAGCAAATATTAATTTTATGATGATTATGGCCCTTACTTTCTGTGACAAAAATCTGAAGTGGGGGTACAGTGTCCTATGGACACATTTCTAGTTTTAATTATCCTTCATGCTAGTGACAGAATAAAAATACTATTTGAAAGAGTAGAATGATGATTTATTTTAATAAGCTTGATTCCTTCACCAAACCCTATGTTATGGCCACTAAAAATGACTACATACATGTATAGGATTTGGTAGAGAAATGTTAAGATTTTAGTATTTTAATCAGCATGTTTGGCTCTGTGGTTGATGCCTTACTCTTCTATGCTGTCTTCATCCTTTGCATGGCATTGACTATCAAATGAATATTCCAATACTATCTTTAGCATGAACTGTTACTCGCCAATGTATTGGTATTTTTTATTCAGGTTGAATTGTAGTTTTGAACTGTATGAATTAGGCCTATATTATTTTGTTTAAGTATTGAGGAGAACTTTATTTTGTGTCACAGCTGTATATATCAAGATCAAATTGAACATAACCAACACTGTTTTATGATTTTAATGAAAATATGCATTTATTGTAGAGATTGTCACTCTAACCCATTCCCTCATATTGACACTTTTTGACAGTTCTGTAAAAGTCACTTTTTGAAACCTTTGTGATAAATAGAGCCTTTGCTCCATAGGAGCAAATGCTCTATTTATCACAATGGTTTCAAAACTATTCAATTCAAAACACTTTCCTTTCTGCTAGTAAATCTTTTAAGTAGATTTATTTAAAGAGGTTGGGCCACAGAAACTAAAAATTTATTTTAAGAAATAAGTCTTGTAAAAGAGATCTAAAACGTTGATTCAATAGTCTGTCACATTAGGTAGAGGTAAGGTATCTTATCATCCTTAAGAGAATGCCAAACTACTTGTCACAAAGAAAATCTCCCATCGCCAATAGTAACTATTCGGTTTTCCTTTTGGCAAGGTATATAATTTTTTCTTAAATTTGTTTGTTCTTCATCTAAGATGGAAATATGTCAGCCAGTCCCTGAAAAAGTCTTGGCTGCTTGAGTGAAAACGTTTTGCCATATTTTTACCTGTAACTTCATGCAAGACTCCACCTATTAGTAATATTAGTTAATTCTTGTATTAACCCTTTCCCTGTAGCATATTGGATTGGCGAAAATTGTCTATTTTAGCCTTGTCTGCTCTCCAAGTCAACCAGTTTTAAACCGATCCTCACCAAACTTCATGAAATTGTATGTGGACGTATTGTCTCGACCATGTCCGATAACCATTCAAATGGCCCCAGACTCATTACAACTATGGTCCTCGAATTAGCCAAAATTGCATATTTTGCCATATTCCACTCTCCGTCAACCAGTTTTAAACTGATCGTCACCAAACTTCACGAAATTGTGTGTGGCTATAACATCCATGACAAGTTGGATAACCAGCCAAATGGTCCCAGATGGGCATATTTTTGTGACTGTTTGGCACTTGTGTTCAAAGGTGTAAATAAGGCCAGTCTATGCGAAAGTTGTTTTGATTCCACAGGACAGGAGGTCCAGTGAAAAGTATAACTTTAAAGGACCGGGCAGAAATTCACAGGACCTACAAAAACAAAAGTGTAAAAATTGTGCTGTTTCTAATACATTAAAAGTTATTTAATATACCCATATTCTTTAATTATAAGTAACAAATATAGTCATTATACAAGTTGAGTCATCATTTTCCAAATTGCTGTTTAAGTTTGGAAAGAATACAGGTAAATTTTCACAAATAGTGTGAACTGAGCAAAAATTCACCAGTCACAAGGACCGGTGGCCGTGCTTTAACAATTTTTACCAGACCGGACGAAATTTTACCAGATTTGTCAGAGGTCCTGTGAACTTTTCGCATAGACTGTAAGGCTAGATTATCTTGTATAGGGTAAATTAATAATTGGACCATTGTTCTCTTTACACAATATTACTCGTGACAGATTGTTTCAGGTATGGGATACATGGGCCATCATGATTTTTTAAGCTCATCTGTTTCGAAGAAAATTCGAGCTATTGTGATCACTGGGTTGTTGTCGGCCGAGGCGGCGTGCAAAAACTTTAATGTAGCTCGTTACTCGAAAGGTATAAGAGGTATCAACATGAAACTTCATAGGTCAGTAGTCTAGATCTCATTGAGGGGAATGCCCCTACATAAGAACTATAACTCTTGATTTCAAAATTTGGAGTTATGGCCCTTTATTATCGTTTTAATTTTTTTTTTAATTTAGCTGGACAAATACCAAATCAGACGAGCATTGGCGCCACATGCGGCTCTTATGTTTTGTTTAGAGACACCTATATTTCTCTTAAAGATGGCTTTACAGGGATTCTACTGTAATGCAACAATTGTTTTGATTGTATTATATTTCAGTCTGACAAACCAGATTCTCCAACAAGGCAATCAACAGTTTATTTTGAAGACTGCCAGCGGTGGGCAGATCCAGCTTAGCTCTCAGGCACAGCTTCAGCAACTGTTGCAACAACAACAACAGAGCATAACAGCCAACTCAACCCCCCACTTCCAACAAGTAATTCACAGTGCCAGTCCTGTACCGTCTTCATCACCAATGCATAATAGATCGATTACCCCCAACTCGGGCGGACTTGCCGTTCCATTTGTCACACATTCCTCAGGAAATATCGCACAACTGAAAAGCACTAGCCCTGCACCCAATGTAAACATTGTTCACTTACCGTCCAGCATATCTCAGCCACAGCAGCAGCAACAACAGTCGATTCAACAACCGCAGGTGCAGCTAGCTCCAGGAACATTTTTATTACAGGGTCAGCCAACAGTGATTGGAAATCCTCAGCAAGGAGCAGTTGTCAATGCTCAGAATACAGTGATCCAGAATCCCAACGTGGTCAATGTGAATGTTGCAGCACAGCACGTGCTGTGTAATAACCCAACCCAGCAGGTGCAACAGAGAAACAACTTTGGTTTAGCCAACATACAGACTGCAACACAGAACCCCTTCAACATACAAGGTGAGTATCATTGTAAACTGGTATGCATTTAAGTGACACTGAATGAGTATTTTTGCTACCAAACTTAACCACTACCTCCATGAATATTCATGTAAGAAATAATGACATCCTGAATTTTATATATTTACTGGAAATATTTGGCCATGGCAGATAGTGTAGAATCAGATCTGTATAAATCTATTAACAAAAAAGCAGACCCTGATCAGACAGCTCGTACAAGGGGCTTCTGATTTGGATCTACTCTATTTGCATTTGCATTTAGGCATTAAAAGGCATATCTATTGAGTAAAGGTTTAACACTTTCCCTCATATAAATGCCTTTTCATGCATTTGCAAACAGAGTAAACCCAGATCAGACAACTCCTCCAATAAGAGCCTTCTGATTAGGGTCTGCTCTGTTTGCTTTTGACATGATATAGATCTTATCTAAAATTTTGTCAAAGCAATAATTTTCTTTCAAAAGTTCACATTATAAAAATTCAGCTAATTAATACATGTATTCACATTGTCATTATTTCTTACATGAATACTGAACTGTGACAGGGTAATAGCACATGTTTATAGTCTAAATGTTATTCTGTGACCGAAGAGGTATAACTTGTTATATTTATTGCTTTGTTTTATTGCTTGTCTTTTTATACCCCCCTTTTGAAAAAATGGGGGTATATTGCTTTGCACATGTCGGTCGGTCGGTCGGTCGGTCTGTCGGTCGGTCGGTCGGTCGGTAGATCGATGGTTTCCGAATGATAACTAATAAACGACTTGGCCTAGAATCTTCAAACTTGCTGTGGTGGTTGGTCATGACAAGTAGATGACCCCTATTGTTTTTGAGGTCACTAGGTCAAAGGTCAAGGTCACCATGACCTTAAATTGTGAAATAGTTTCCGATCAATAACTGCTCAAGGGTTTGGCTTGGGATCTTCAATCTTGCTGTGGTGGTTGGTCATGACCACTAGATGACCCCTATTGATTTTGAGGTCACTAGGTCAAAGGTCAAGGTCACCATGACCTTAAATGGTTAAATGGTTTCCGATCAATAACTGCTCAAGGATTTAGCTTAGAATCTTCAAACTTGCTGTGGTAGTTGGTCATGACCACTGGATGACCCCTATTGATTTTGAGGTCACTAGGTCAAAGGTCAAGGTCACCATGACCTTAACTGGTAAAATGGTTTCTGATCAATAACTGCTCAAGGGTTTGGCTTAGGACCTTCAAATTTGCTTAGGTGGTTGGTCATGACAACTAGATGAGTCCTAGTGTTTTTTAGGTCACTAGGTCAAAGGTCAAGGTCACCGTGACCTAAAAGGGTGAAATGGTTTGCGATCAATAACTGCTCAAGGGTTTGGCTTAGAATCTTCAATATTGCTGCGGTAGTTGGTCATGACAACTGGATGACCCCTATTGTATTTGAGGTCACTAGGTCAAAGGTCAAGGTCACCATGACCTTAACTTGTAAAACGGTTTCTGATCAATAACTGCTCAAGGGTTTGGCTTAGGATCCTCAAATTTGCTGTGGTAGTTGGTCATGACCACTGGATGACCCCTATTGATTTTGAGGTCACTAGGTCAAAGGTCAAGGTCACCATGACCTTAACTGGTAAAATGGTTTCTGATCAATAACTGCTCAAGGGTTTGACTTAGGACCTTCAAATTTGCTTAGGTGGTTGGTCATGACAACTGGATGACCCCTATTGTTTTTTTAGGTCACTAGGTCAAAGGTCAATGTCACCATGACCTTAACTGGTGAATTGGTTTGCGATCAATAACTGCTCAAGGGTTTGGCTTAGGATCTTAAAACTTGCTGTGGTGGTTGGTCATGACCAGTAGGCAACCCCTATCATTTTTTAGGTCACTAGGTCAAAGGTCAAGGTCACCATGACCTTAACTGGTGAAATGTTTTGCGATCAATAACTGCTCAAGGGTTTGGCTTAGAATCTTCAAACTTGCTGTGGTGGTTGGTCATGACAACTAGATGACCCTTATTGATTTTGAGGTCACTAGATCAAAGGTCAAGGTCATCATGACCTTAACTGATGAAATGGTTTCCAATTAATAACTGCTCAGTGGTTTGGGTCGGGATCTTCAAACTTGCTGTGGTAGTTGGTCGTGACCACTAGATGACCCCTATAGTTGTTGAGGTCACTAGGTCAAAGGTCAAGGTCACCATGACCTTAATATGTGAAATGTTTTCAGATCAATAAATGATCAGTGGTTTGGCTTAGGATCTTCTAAGTTGCTGTGGTGATTAGTCATGACCGCTAGATGACCTCTATAGTTGAGGTCTTTAGATCAAAGGTCAGGAGGTCTGGGGGGTATACATGTTTTACAAACATCTCTTGTTAATCTTTAATAAGTTGATTTTCAAGAGAGCTACATTTTAGTTGACTATTTTTCGTGGTTAGGTACTCTGATACAGACGGCCGAGGGCAAGAGCATCCTGATCCCGAGCCAGCAATTGGCGCAGCCTATTAACATCCAGCAGCTGTCCGTGGCAACACCTGTGGCCCAGACCCAAGTTCAGCAGCCAACCACTGCCACAAACATGATACAGTTGGCCCAACCACAGTCTAATGTTACTGTTGACAACAGATCTAGTCAAGGTGAAGACCTCTTTTAATCAGAGCTTCAGATTAGGGAGTACAGTAAACCCTCTTAAAGGTGTCTAATTCCCAGGTCATCGGAGAGGTGGTAGCTTCTTCTTCCTACTAATGGCCAACATCAACTATTTAAATGTTTTGCAATTTGTCGAATGCGATAATAAAATTTTGACAGTTACAGTAATTATAGATAAAAACTGATTAAAACTATGTACATTGGTTTGCATCTACATCATGGTAGCTACACCAGCCTTGAAAGCGGCCAGTGATTCTGATTGTGCTATGTCTAGAGGTAGCTAACTTTCAGCATTGTTACTTTCATTCCATATTGAACACAAACCTGCTGTTACAGACCGCCATGTTTACTCATGATCACTTCACTCCATCAATATGTCTTTTAACCCTTTCCTCCATAAATACGCCTTTCTACGCCTCTATAAAAGTCACTTCTTGAAACCATTGTGATAAATAGAGCATTTGCTCCATAGGAGCAAATACTCTATTTATCACAATGGTTTCAAAACTAAACAATTCCAACATTTTCCTTTTCTCTAGTAAATACTCCTTTTCAGTAGATTTATTCAAAGAGGTTGGGTCTAAAAATAGCCTATGGGGGAAAGGGTTTATGCCTTTGTAAACATAGTAGACTCAGATCAGACAGCTCTTGTATTATTGAGTAAAGTGTTAAAGGCTAAGGTCACATGAGCTGTACTAATCATAATATATACACACTAACATTCTAGCTATCCAATAAATAATCTAAAGCTTAAAAGACTTTTTTTTACCACTATCCATGCTGAAATGAACATTATTCAATTGATTTCAGGACTTCAGCAAATTGTACTGAACAGCCAAGGGCAACAGATTCTGCTACAGAGAGCTTCTGTTGCCAACAGTCAGCCCCAGAATATTATACTGAGAGCAGGGAACCAGTCTGGCATCGTACAACTTCAGCCGAGGACCGGCCAGCCAGCTCAGCTTCAGAATGCCCAGCAAACTCTGCAGGTGAACGTCTGCAAATATGTCGGGTTTTCTTCTCAAAATGCAAAGTGTCAAACAAGTTAAACAATAAGAGATAACATGCAGAGTTAACCCTTGAAAATTCATGTTAAAAGTAATTAAATTAAATTCATCATCCAGCATTTGATTGTGCATGCCTCGGATTAATCCTCAGATAAGTGGTGGGCTTGGCTGTTCAGTCAGGAGTGAAGTCTACCTCTTCAAGCTTGACTATCAGGAGGGCTAAATGAGACCGTCCCAAGAGGCTGTTTCATTTAAATAGGTCTTCCGAGGATAAATTAAGCTTGCCCGGAGTCCTCTGTGTTGGGACATTTTTTTGTCTGACTTGAATGATCCAACCATTAATCAGATGAATTTTTATGCTCCCACAAAGTGGTGGCATATAGGGTTACCCATGTCTGTACGTACATATGCACATCTAGAAGAATTTGTTCGGGCTCTTTCTTGGAAAGTATTTGCCCAATCCATACCAAACTTTACACACATGTTTGTGGCCATTATATCTTGGTCAAGAACAATAGCCATAAAAATTGCTTCAATTGTTTAGGAGTTTCGGCCCTTTATTTGCAAAAATGACTTTAAAAATATCTTGTCCAAACTCTTTCTTGGAAAGTATTTGTCCAATCATCACCAAACTTTACACACGTTTGTGGCCATTATATCTTGGTCAAGGTTGATAGCCATGTAAATTGCTTCAGTCGTTGCATACTTTACATACACGTGCATCTTGAATGATGATTATGACCCTTACTTTCTGTGACAAAAAAGTGGGGGCATCCGTGTCCTGTGGACACATTTCTAGTTACAATAGCATATAACACAGGCATTTTTGGCCAGAACAGAAACTGTAGAATCAGATCTATATTTTTCATCAAACAAAACACAGCAGACCCCAATCAGATGTTTCTTCAGGAGGCAAAAGACATTTCTATCAAGTACAGGTATAAATTGGGAGAAATTAAAGAAAATGCTTACGCTAAACTTGTAACAAAGTCACAAGTTATCCCTTTCCCTGTTCTATATTTATTCCAAATTGTGATACCTTCTGAATATTCATTGGTCAAAATCGTAACGAACTATGAAAGGTAGAACATTGTAACCATTTTAGAACTAAAGGAACAGATCCATCATTCCATTAGCAAACAGAGCAGACCCTGATCAGACAGCTCCTACAGTCGCCTTCTGATCTGGGTCTTCTCTGTTTGCAAATGCGTGAAAATTCATTTTTATGAAGGAAAGGGTTATTTAATTTTGTTCGTAGTATTTGATGATTTACTTGTTTGTTGCAGGCTTTAGCCAGCAGTGGAGGTCAACAAGTGAAGATAATCAATCAGTCTGGAGTCAACCAGCCTAGTGTTCCCATGATAAACATTGGTGGACAGAATCTAACACTCCAGCAACTGTCCAGCCAGCTGGGGAACATGCAAGCTGTTCAGTTACTTCAGCAGCAACAGCAGCAACAACAGAGTACTGGCGTGCAGCAACAAGTTCCACTACAGCAAACTCAAATTTCAGCCGGTCAGAACCAGCTCATCAAATCCAGTTCAGTCACTTTCCAACAACAAGGCCAGGCCCTGGGTCAATCTAACAAACAACAAATTGGACAGACCAACTCAAGTAATCCGGTTTTAATGAGACAAACAACGTCTGCTCCACCCACCCAGGTAAAACTAGGACATGATCAGAGTGTTGACAATCAGACACAGCTTATTCTACAACAGATCAAAAACAGTATGAAGAAGTCTCAATCAGAAAGTGTAAGCTCTGTAGTGCCTTCATATTCAAGCTCTAGTCCTGCCCCAAATATAAATATTATGAATGTGAAACAGGAGAATTTGAAGACAAACTTTGCTAACTGTTCAGTTACATCTTCAAGCATTCCACAGTTTTCTCAGACCAGTGCTAAAGTAAAGTCTGAGCCAAACTTAATTGAAACATTAATAAAACAGGAACAGGATCAAATCCGTGACAATAGCTGTTCATTTGGCAGTATGCCTGTGTCTTCCAAGTCTAGTGTGACATTTCAAGGTTTACTGACCAACACTGGTCAGACAACAGGAGTGACCACAACAGTATCACAAGCGACAACTTCTATGTCTATGTTTGTTGTGTCAAATAGCGGGCAGAATACAGTAGGTGGAAATGTACTGACTTCATCAAGTGCCATTTGTACAGAGAGTATTGCCAGCAGTCAGCAGAATTTCCTGCAAGGACAGTCCCATGGCTCAAATGTTCTCAACAATGTAAATAACATATCATCATCAGTGTCTTTGTCATCATCATCACCATCATCATTGTCATCATCATCACAGCAGCCGATGAACAAATCTGGAGGGGGAGCAACTCTGCAAACAATACACCTACCACCCAATCTTCAACAGCAGTTACAACGGGTGCAACAGGAAATAAAAAAGGTTCAAACAGCAACCAATATGCCCACACCCCAAAAACAGCAGAAACTACAGCAGTTACAGATTTTCCAGCGACGGATCTTACTGAAGGGCCGTGTCTTAGCCACAACTAAAGCAGAGCCTCATCAGATTCAGCAAGGTATAGCAGCCTTAGCACAGATAAGGAAGCCTCTTGACAGTTCCACAGGAGTGACTTCATCAGACTCCCAACAAAACATTGCCAGTGCTCAAATGAACACAAACTCTAGTCAAATATCTTTAGACAACAACAGTCAGATCGGTGGCAATTTACCAGCCCATCTAATGCAAGGTCAAAGCGGAGTTCAGGGTCAGTTGACAGGTCAAGGTCAGTCTAGTTGGCAAGGCCAGATTCAATCCACTGCTAATATTCAGCAGGTTCATCCAGATAGCACAAGCAGCTTGGGGCAGATAAAAGGTAAGCTACAACTTCACTGTCACCTTTGAATGATAAAATGTCGTGCATACATGTACCTGTGTCTTTCCACACATGTGCAATTTACTGGCAACAAGGAAAATATGAAATTTCACAAAGATAAACTCATGGTAATGCATCAACACAGAATTGGTTCACTTATCATGCAATTTGAGCAGTGCTATCTGAATGTGTCCAGCGTATCAGCTCATGAGAATCTATATGTGTTGCAATGTCCCACTTATATTTACTATATCACTGAACAAAAAATATTACATCACATGCATCAGTCAATTAGTGTTTGGTTAATGGGATTATATGACCACTAGGGACCAATGAATTTGGCCTGGAGCCAGCGCAGTGGTTGATGTATGTCATTTGACCCATTCCCCCAACCTCTATGAGCATTTACTAACAAAATAGTAAATTTTAGAATTGTGAAGTTTTGAAATCATTATGATAAATAGAGCATTTATTCCTATGGAGCAAATGCTCTGTTTAAATCACAATGGTTTCAAAAAGTGACTTACAGAGGTGTTAAAAGGCGTTGATATGGAGGAATGGATTAAACACCTCTAGAATGTTATAAATGGATTCCTTATTTTGATTTGTCTAACTCTAGACAGTGTTTTCCAATGTTGTTGAGTTTTCAGATTTATAGGCATAACAGTCCTCCTGCTAAAGTGTCTATTGTTTTGGAGAGGCTGTTTTTAGCTCACCTCGAAAGGGGAGCATTTGAATGGCGGTGTGTCGCTTGTCCATGGTGCTGCGCCAACATCGCTTGTCCATCAAGCTGCACCAACATGTTTTTATACAATATCTTAACTGCTGAATAGAATTTGACCAAACCCAAACTGAATAGGAATGTTGTTAATTGATCCTCTTTCAAATAATTATTTAACTGATTCCAGTCAGTTGCATAAGTAAGTTACAGGAGCTAAAAATAGATATTAACGACAAATTACTTTAAATGACATCTCCTAAATGGGATTAGACGTCATAAATGATCCATAAGTGGTCCTCAAATGGTTTAAATCTGCAACAAAATTACCTACATGAATATTCATTTAACTGGTATATTTGCTGAACTATGCAAGGTGTGATTCTAATTTACACATCTTATCTGGGCTTCGGCAGTTGTAATTAACACTTTACTCCATGAATAATCTTGTCAGAAATCATGAATATTAATTGCTGATTTTTTAAAAACTGGCATCATAAACAAGGGGAAATTTAACACGTCAGAAACTACTTAAATAGACCTACATTCTTTCATAAGCAAACAGATCAGACATGTAAGAGTCGTCTGATCTGGGTTTTCCCTGTATGCACTTATGTATCAAAATGTCTTAATCTTTTTCTAGTTGAACCACATTTTCTAATGACAAATTTGGATCCGAATGTGTTTATTTCTTTCAGAGCTAAACTGCTTCCTGTTTGTACTTAGACTGGTCTCAGTACTACTTTTATGTAGAGTTCTGGTATAGGAGTTAGGTCTGGTCAGGAATGAGATATTAGGGCCATACCAGGTATACAGGCAGCTTCATTGATCTGGAGACCCTTTTGAGGTCATTGTTAAGGCTTCCTTACAGAATTAGATGCTAACTGATAGATTTTAAAAGATATAATTTTGAGATTATTGTTGAAATATGAGCAGCTGAGCTAACATAGTAGTTTGTAGTGTATTGAAATGAAATGAAAGTCTGGTATGTTTGAAAGAGAATATGAACTATTACAGGTGTAGCAGCTTCTGCACAGAAACCTTCCAGCCAGACACTTTCCAATCTTCTAGTTTCCTCAAATTCCCAACCATCTTCAATCAGTCATAATCCTCAAGTCATGTCCAGTCTCCACCCCACCCAATCTGGCATGCTATCCAGTAACCAACAAGGCCAACAACAGGTGATGCAGACACCAATGTCCAGCCCACAGCTGAGCCAGACTACGCCTACCAGTGATGCCCCACCTCAGGTGGCAGTACCCACTCAAATAAAGGTAGGCATCTGTATTTGTTAGGTCTATATTGCTATGTCCATACGTGGATGAGCCATAACTCTAAGACTTTTACTTTTTCACAAAATGATGCTTCTTTATGTACCCAATCAAACGGATGAGCATTGGAACCAGCTTGCAGTGTTCTTGTAACAATGAAGTATGTCTTCCAAAACTTATTATACATGTTAATAATATTGCAAATTTCGGCTTTCTGCATGTTTACATATAAAATCACACAATAAAAAAATGAAATAAGATGCGATGGAGACTTAGTTCAGTCAGAAATGTTTTGTTTGATCAGGTTCTTCACTATTTTGTGTTCCATTTCAGCAGCAGATACATTGCATATAGCCCATAAATACCCTTCTCATTCATGATGTTAATCAGATACAATCTCTTGAATTTAGTTATTAGCTATATTATATATTTCACCAGATTGCCAACAAAGTGCTGACCCTGAGCCTTACCCAAGCCCAGAAGGAGAAAGTGCAATCTTACCTAGACAGAATGACCCCTGAACAACAACAGCAGTATCTCCAAACACAACAAGGCGTGCTTCAGCGAATTCAACGCCAGCAGCAAATGCAAGCCCAAATCAGGGCCCAAGTTGAGGCCCAGAAAAAGCAGGCAGCTGCTGGGGACAGCAGCCCTACTATACCGGTCCCAACAACGGCTCTCCCAACTCAATTATCACCACAAAAGGTAAAAGGCATTGCATCATGCTTTTTAGCTCACCTGAGCCAAAGGCTCAAGGTGAGCTATTGTGACCGCCCGTCGTCCGTCTGTCCGTCTGTCCGCACTCACGAAAGGGTAGTTGTGTGACTTTTTCTAACTAGTCCCACAAGTAAAATCATTAACCTGGCCATCTCTTGTGACATTAACCTGGCCATTTCTTGTGACATTAACCTGGCCAGTTGTGGGACATAGGGTTAGGGTAAGGGTTAGCTTCCAGATCATTCTTTTCCAAAGTTAGAGCCAAAAATAGTTTTTCTTGTGGGACTAGTCACACAAGAAAAGATCAAAGGAAAAAGTCACACAACTACCCATCCGTTAGTCTGTCCGTCTGTCCGTCCGTCTGTCCGTTCACTTTTATTTCAAATGACTTCTTCTCCTAAACCACTGGGAGGATTTCAACCAAATTTCACAGAAATGTACCTTAGGGTGTCCTCTATCAGTTTTGTTAAAATCATGACCCCCGGGCAAAAAATGGCCCCGCCCCACTACTTTTACAGGTTTTTTTTTTAAATCTTTAAAAATCTTCTTCTCTGAAACCACAATTTCTAGAGCTTTGATATTTGGTATATAGCATCATCTAATGGTCCTTTACCAAGTTTGTTAAAATGATGACCCCCGGGCCAAAAATGGCCCTGCCCTTGGGCTTGTAGTTTTTACATAGACTTATATAGGGAAACCTTTAAAAATCTTTTTGTCTGAAACCACATAATCTAGAGCTGAGATATTTGGTATGAAGCATCACCTAATATACCACTATCAGGTGTGTTCAAATAATGACCCCTGGGCCAAAAATGGTCTCACCCTGGGGTTTTATGCTACTTAACATCTGAATCTGTAACACTTAAAAGGTAATTTCCTCACAGTTATTTCCCTTGTCCCATCAGCATAGCCATAAGGGACAAAGGGAGATAACTGCATTGGAGTTCTAGTGTCATTCTATTTATATCTATTTATGATAAAATGTTGAAGGTGAATCAGTGTAGCTGTTTTAGAAGGCATAGAAACTGATCTGTCAAATTCCATTAGCAAATAGCAGACACTGATCCTACAGGAGCCACCTTATCTGGGTCTACTCTGTTTGCAGATGCATGAAAACAAGTTTATATGAGGGAAATTAAGGGTTAAATGAACAACTCCAGATCCTTCAGTTCAAAGGTTACAGCACTGGGCAGTAAAATCTCTCCAGGTCAATGCATGACTCTTAACTCTTTGCATGCTAGTGGTGAAACTGTGATTACCTATGCAAACAGTTTGGATCCAGATGAGAGGCCGCATACTGCAGCGTCTCATCAGGATCCAAACTGTTTGTCATCTTAACCATATTTTTGCAATAAAAAGAAAGTAAGTTTAATTTAAGAATTGAAGCAGATGACAATAACTTTTTGTTGCAGACGAAACATTAAAGGCATTTTGACCCATTAACCCCAGTGTGTAGTGTTAGTGATAGCTAGATGTTACATGGTGTCTTCCAATGTCTCTCAAATTAGATGTGAGAGATATTGGAAAGTAACAATTCAGCCAATCAAGGAAAATGATCACCATCTAGACTTTTGATCTGGGTCCAAACCCAACTGATGTAAGTCATGGTAATGTTTAAGAAAACTGAAAACATGATTATGCAATGGCCCAACTGATATAAGTCATGGTAATTCTTAAGAAAACATGATAATGCATTTGCCCCCCTAACAATGATAGGTGTTAAAATTACTACTGCTGCCCAAAAAAGCATCTTAAATATAACATTTTTATATAAAATTTGATGACAACACATTAAAAAGTCCTAAAATGTCTGAATTTTGTATGATATTAATGAAATAACTGAGTAAATATAACTTAAATTATAACAGTAGACGTAACTCTTCTCAATTTCAATTGTTAAAAATACTAATGACCCATTTAATTGAATTATCATGAGATATTCACACCTAGATCTAGAATTATTTCTAAACACCTATTAACCCTTAACCTATTTGCTTTGACAAAAATTGATCTGGGACTACTCTTGTTTGCTAATGCTTAAAAAAGTGTTATTGCCATAAATAGAAGTTTTAGCTTTGAAAAAAACTGTAAAATCAAATCTATATCTTGTCAAATGTAAACAGAGCAGACCCTGATCAGACAGCTTCTATAGCAGCCTTCTGATCTAGTCTACTTTTATTTTTAATGTGTAAAACACATTATTTCTCTGAAGAGAAGTTTTTGCTTTGACAAAAACTGTAGAATCCGATCTATATTGTGTCAAAAGAAACAGAGAAGACCCAGATCAGACAGCTTCCGTAGGAGTCGTCTGATCTGAGTCTACTCTGTTTGCTAATGCACGAAAACAGCTTTATATGAGGGAAAGGGTTAAACGATTTTTAAAGATATTCTTATTGGTCATTTCACACAAAAACTGGCATTATGTACTGCCTAGCACTTTATTTGCCTACATACCTGGGTCAAGGTATAATTGCATTAATTGCATAGCTTTATTGAAGTCATTTGAATTTCTCAAAGACCAGTTTTAGGCATTTTGAGCTAAGGCAAAAATGGCACAAGTTGTAAACAGTTTAGATCTTGGTCAACCAGTCACTTGGTATTAGTTCTGAATCCAGTTCAAGTTTATTCAGCAGTGAAAGGGTGAAAGCAGTGCACTAAGCTTATTTCATCTGCTAGATTGTTTTCCACTGAAAAATTAACATGTCAATATACATGTATTACTGTAACTCAGGTGAGCGATATAGGGCCAATGGCCCTCTTGTCTAAGTATTTGTCATTGCTTCTAGGATATTCTGATTGCAGAAGAATTGTGGTTGTTCATTAGAGCTTGGAGGTAGTATCGGTGTATCAGTATATTGCGATACTCACGTGGGACAATATGATATCAATATTTTTTTCAAAAACCGATATTTCTTGTGTTATATATCATGTAGTGTATCCTGATGTATTTCTATGCAGCAGATTTTAAATAAATAAGTTCTAATCCCCTACAAACCAAGTGATAATAATACAGTAAGTTGCTTAAAGCAGGAACAAAGAAATACAGTCAGCTCCTTTCATTCTTCTCAATTCTGAAAGCAAACACCTGACTTTAATACCACATAGTTATGGTCACATTTAAGTTAATGAAAACACAGTAGTAACCAACCCTTTATTGCATTATTAAGATATTGCATTCTTAACCAGCAATAGCATACAGATAATCCCATTAAAAATATTGTGATATATATCGCATATGGCACTGAATATCACGATACATCACACTACATTTTGCAGGGGCGATACCCAGCTCTATTGTTTATACTTTAAACTTTCACCTCATAGATACCTCTTTTGATGCCTTTGCAGAGTAGACCGAGATCAGATGGCTCCTTTAACCCATTCCCTGTTCTATGTTTATTTCAAATTTCAATTACCTACTGAATATTCATGGACAAAATAGTTATAATAATATGGAAGGCAGAACATTATAGCCGTTTTAGAAAGTAAAGAAACAGATCTATCAAATTCCATTAGCAAACAGAGTAGACCCTGATCAGACGGCTCCTCTAGGAGCCGTCTGATCTGGGTCTTCTCTGTTTGCAAATGCGTGAAAACACGTTTATATGAGGGAAAGGGTTAAGAGATGTCAGATCTGTTTGCTTATGAAATAATGTAGATCTGATTCAGTTAGTGCCTTTGGTAAAAAATTCCTGTGTTCAAATGCCATTATATAATTACTGCTATAAATTAATACTTGTGATGTTATTATTTCTTACATGAATATTCATCAGGTAAAGTGCCAAACTCTCTCAAAAATACCGCTTGAAAGTAGAGGTGTCATTGATAGAAATTTCTGTATTGATAAATCAGTGGAAAAATATCAACGATATTTATTGATATATCGATTTCTGTACACAAACATGATTTATGCTCTGTAGTTACATCCATCTGAGTTTAAAAAGTCAAAAGCAGTTATACTTTAAAATCAGTCATTCATAAGATAAGTCAAACATTTCATGGGTAACGTTTTGGAAATGTCTAGACAGTGTTGCTGAATTAGGCCTGACCTAAAATGGTGGAAATGAAAATATGCATTGAAATCCTTCAGAAGTATTTCACTGCAAGTATTTAAGAAGTTACCAACCTATAAGAATATGAATATATTGCCTGTGGAAAAGTGTTTATTTGTATCGATATTTTGAAACCAGTATCGATATAGGATCGACTGACGTGTATCGATGATATATCGATATCGTTTCTATCAATGACACCTCCACTTGAAAGTTGTCCAATTGTTTATCCTAGTGGCTGATGGTAACTGAATGCAGGACAGTGTTGCAGACAGACCTTATGATATTACTTTGAGCAGAATAATTTGTTGTGTTGAAAAAGTTCTACTGCACAAGTACATAGATATAGTGGTTAGAAGTCTCTTCAATTAACACCTTACTTTATATGTACTCATTTTAGGCCTATGCAAACAGAATAGTTCTGATCATTATCTGTTCTCTTTGTTTAATATATATAGAATAATACAGAACTAATTCCAGTTTTTGTCAGGAACAAAAATGCCCCGTGTTCATGTACCATATAGTATAAAAATTCAGTTAATTAATATTTAAAAAAGACAGTAGTTCATGTCAGAAGTAAAGGTTTAAATTAGCAAAATCAACTTAGGTTGTGACCTGTTTCTTCTCAGATGTTGAGCAGTGATCTGTCCAATGGCCAGGTTAAGCCGGAAGTGAAGGTCATTCCAGTACCTAGCAGACTAAGTGGGTCTGCTGATGGCAATGCAGGACGGGGAATCAAAAGAAGTTTCTTAGACATTCCGAAAGGCACACTGTAAGTAAATTGAACTCTCTATCATGGGCAATTTGTGTAGATCCAGTTTAGCTGTTTTATTGTGGCAAGATGTTTGGTAGGATGGCATTGTTTGTCACTTATTAGAAATTGCCAGTTTAAGATTTATGCTCAGTATAGCTGCAGCAAATACAAACCCAAATGAGATGCAACTTTCTTGTAAAAGAGCTGCCAGAAATAACTGGCTTTTGGGTGGTAGGCTATTTAAAATACTGCGATTAAAAAAAGGTTTGCTGAAACTGGTCCAATGGCTAAAACTTCCTGACAATGATTTTATTGATATGCACATCAATAGTGTCATTGAATATGAACACTACAGAACTGAAGACACAAGGAGCATTTAGGATTCTAGGGTAAACAGTTTTGTCGAACTTGCTTCAGGTTAGCTTGACTAAGTCACCACAATGGCCATTGTGTGTATGTCCACGTATGTGATTTTGTAAATCTCCCTTTGATTGAGTCGTAACTCTATTTGGATGTACAAATTTCAGCAATTAAGTACATACTTACTTATGAAAAGATGGTGTGTGTCATGCAACAATAGTTTCATCCCCATTTGAATTGTTTCTCTTATGCTTTTTCTGTTTCCAATATGAATGTTTCAGTGCTAGGACTCAGAATGCTGCCTGCAGGCACCTAGTATTTCTCAACCAAACCTACCTTGCTGATATTTTCGGAATCGCTTCTGCAAAGGGATTTTATTGAGTACCATCAAGATAAGGTTGATCTGAGAAATTACAGATAATATGGTCTTACCTGTATCTCCCCAATTAAGCAACATCACTGATGCGAATTCCAAAGAAATTCTTTTGATTTTTTCCCCAGTTATATTAAAGCCTTTTTATCAATTTTTGCTTCTTGTCCAGTATTAACCAGCAGATTCGGCAGGACCAGAATCATGCACTGAACCCAGATGTTAAGCGACCATTCCGATCGAGAAGTGATGCCTGTAGACGTCTTCTGCGTTACCATGTCTTCCAAAAGTACGGTCCAACTACAGACGAGTGTGAAAAGTTTGATGAGCATACGGAGCAAATGGCCAAGGAACTGTTGAGGAAGAAAGACTGGATGTTCGAGAAGTTTCGTCTGCTGCTATTACAAGAGTCATTGGTAGGCAGACCACTAAGACTGGTGTTCAAATATAGCTCCCCTTACCGGACAGAAATTTCTTTTCACACCTTTTCAAAGAGAGTAGACCCAGATATAATATATCAGGGTCTGCTCTGTTTGCTTATGTAATAGCATAGATATAATTCAACTGTTTCTGCCAAGGCCAAATTCTCCTGTTTCTGTTTACTATTGTGTGAGAAGGCATTTTTAGAAGGAAAGATTGAAAGCACTTGTTTGTATATCAAATAATCTGTATCAAAGAGAGAATTGTTTTATCCTATCAGGAAGTTGAACTGAATTTTATTAATATGAATTTCTTCACCATTTGTGTTACATTTCATTTAGTAGTATATGCTTAATTTATGTAAAAATTTGCCATTACTATTACTTGGTAAATCATTATTTAAATTACTCAGTTTCCTGTATACCGTTTGGTTTTTATGGTCTTTTTTAGAGGGTGGAGCCATCCTCAGAGTTGGTCATGTTGCAGAGAATGCAGAACCAGGAGCTGAGAAAGCTGATTGAGGAGGAAAAGCACCTGGTACAGACTGACCCAGGTACTAGACTTGAAAACTACTTTTATCTGGAATAGCCGACACATTTCAATACAGATTTAGCAGAGAGTTTGTGATGATCACCTGTGAAGCATTTCAAAGTTTTAGAAGCATAGTAAAGGCTTTCAGGGTTTGCTGTTTCTGTCAAGTAAAATATACAATACTAGTCTTGCTGATGTTCAAGGACAATATGCCAGATAGAATCTGCTCATTTTGAAATGGCCAGGTTGGGAAGACAAATTTGTTGAGTTCTTTTTCTTGTTTTGATAACCATTGAATAGTACAGGTTGGTCTAAAATAATATTTAACTTGCTGCATAGCATTATTTCATAAGCAGAAATTTACAGTCTACTGTCTACATCAAGCATGGGTTGTTTTTATACCCCCATGATCTTGATTGCGAGCATATTGTTTTGGGCTTGTCTGTTTGAAACTTTCACCGTGGGCATAACTTTTGAACTTTTACTGGTAGAAATTTCATACTTGACATGTACACTAATATGGAGTTGCAATTTTTGAGTTGTCGGGTCAAAGTCATACTTAAAGGTCAAAAGATAAAACTGGCTTTTTTGTGGCCAGTATTTTGTAGGGGCTTCACAAATACATGTTGTTTCTCAATTTGTGTTCATTAAAACTTTCCAACTGCCAAATAGCTTAGAACCTAGTGTGACTCTTAGTAACTCGGTGTCTGATCTGGATACAAACTGAAGACCTTTTGCAAACAGTGTAGACCCAGATCAAAGGGCTCCTGAGGGAGCCCTTTAACCCTTAATGTGCGAGAGCTGAATATATATTAATAAAGGCCTTTTGCAAAGTGTAGACCCAGATCAGGGTCTGCACTATTTGTCATAAAAATCATTTTCGTAGTGAAAGTTTGATTCAACTTTTTGTTAAATTAATATTCAGAAAGGGAGGAGCGGGTTTTATTTTTTCAGCAGATTAAGAGTGAAAGGACTGTCACTCTTCATCTGATCAGGGTCTGCTCTTTTTGCTTATGAAATTGTGTAGATCTGATTCTACAGTTTCTACTATGGCCAGAATTTCCAGTATTCAGTTATTAATAATTAATATGCCTGTCATTATTTCATGCATTAAAGAGTTAATAGTTTGGTACAAATAAAAAATGTCGGTGTTTTACAAATGTCTCGTGTTCTGTTTACAGAATTGTTTGTGCCCATGCCATTGAGTGTCTTGAAACCAGGCAGCTCAGCAAGTGATCAAAGTTCTGACAGCTCTGCCTCGGTTAAACAAGAGCAAGATATAGAGGAAATGTCTGTGGCTGTAAAAGTGGAAGTGAAAGAGGAAGAAGTGACTGTAAAAACAGAATACACTGAAAAGTATGAAAGAATGGAGGAAGAAAGTTTTGGGGTTAAACAGGAGAGAGAATTTGACGAGAAATGCGAGCGTGTGAAAAAGTTAGTGATTCGATCAGATGGACAGAATTATAGTAGCTCGTTCAAGCGGAGAAGCGTAGACAGTCTGCGCTCCAGTATGGATAGTAGGTTGGACCTGAATATGTGCCAGGGGGATTTACAGGATACAGTGAATGAAGAGACTATAGATACAGTGACTAGTGCTGATAGTGACGATACCAATGAGTATACAAACGACAGTTATGGAATGATTAATGATGAGGCAGAGCAAGCAGCTCTGTCTATATCAGAGGAGTCACATGATTCTCAAACTGACGATGAGGAGGATATATCCAACCAAATGAGAGTACAGAGCTCTAAAGTTTCTGATGAGAGTGTGCATTATTCCAGAACCCAGAGACAGATATCTAGGGACTCTGATAGCAGGAATTATGAATTAACGGGTGACTCAATGTACTTTGGAACAGAGGAGTCCAACGACATGATGCCGTCTTCAGTTGAGAAGCTACACCAGTTTTCCAGTATGACAGAGGTTTCTGCCGGAGATTCTCACACTGCCTACCTACCAAGTCATTCACCAGTGTCTAATGATAGCAATGATGTTATCAGTGCAAACATGCAGAAAGGTGGAGGAAGTGCTGACTACTTAGATAAGTTTAGCATGTACCAGCCAATTACAGAAAATCTCTCAGACAGTGAAGAAAACTCCTATTTCCCTACAGACAGCATGACAGCTCTTACTGGTGGACAAGGCGGTGACGTTGAAGTGGGTAAGAGCTTGTGGGAAACAGCCTCTAGTGCCCAGGTTGTGGATGATAACTCAGATCAGGAATCGGATCAAGAAGTAAAAGCCCAAATGGAAAGTGCAATAAATTCAATTCTTAGTCTCAGTCAAGATGTTACGGTAGACCCCCGGGACACTGGATACAGTTTCAGCCAATCAAATCAGTTCTATGGGAACAATAGTCAGCCAGAATCTTCGTACAGTAATTCCAGTGCTTTGCCTTTGCTCAGTGAGAAAGGTGTGCAGCAGGGCTGTGACAGCCCGTTAGTCAACGATGACTTAGACACTGCTGTTAACAGTATTCTTATGTAGAAATCCATATCATTTCACATGTCAATTGTTGATCACGTTTTACTTTACATTTCATTCCACTACTCAGAGCAATAGATAAAGGTGCATAGATTCAAATACTAAAATTGTCATTTCTCCTCCAAGCCCTATGTTATGACCACTCTTTAGAATTGTCTCGAAGAGACAGTTTTAAAGAGTGGTTACATCGTAGCGTTTAGTGCAGAAAAAAAAAAGAACAATTCTTGAAATATGATCAAGAGCTATAACTTTCAGTTGCACGCACACAAAGAAAATTTGAAATCTTTCGCCCATATGCTGTAGACTTTTTCAGCAGACTGATTAACACCGCTAGTTTGGGTGAGCCATGTTAACAAGTTGTATGCCTCTTGTGCAACAGATTGTGGCAGCCTCTGTCTCAGTTCAGTGTGGGATTGGGGGCCCTGATAGATTATACCTCTCTGAAGTGTCTCTCGAACCATGATGGTTCCTGGTCAAGCATTCTCATTGTGTCCATGTTAACAGAATGACAACATTACGTGGTTGGCTTTCAAATTTTCTTTGTGAGTGTAATTGAAAGGTTTAGCACATGATCATGTGATCCAACCAAACATGAATTTCCATGAGAATATTGTTGAAAACATTTAAATGTATGCCTCTTATCTGGTCCTCTGCTACTTCTGAAGTCTTTGCTTATATCTGATTATACTAGAAGTGCTGATGCTTATATCTCCTACTTCATGTAGCGTATCTTCCTCTCCGTCCATGTTTTAGGGTGTGTTTATTTTCTTTAATTTTGCATTAATTAGCCATTTGTTTTGATGACTAGATGGCAGAAAGTGTTAACTTGTCTGCCCTGTGTCAGTTCATACAAAAAATAGTGTCTTACCTCTCAGAAGTATAAAATTCCAAACTCTCTAAACAGGGGTGTGATTACTGAAACTATTGAGGGGAGGAAAATGTCCTACCCCCCCTTACATGATATTCCAAAACCATCAGATCTGAGCTGATCTCACTGAATGTGACAACATAATTTGGATCTCAAACTCCAAGGGAGGAAATCCTCTGAAAGGAGGAAAAATAACACCCCTGTCTAAAGAGACCACTCGATAGAAGTCTAGTCAATCTTTGAGGCAGGTGGTTACTTCACCCCTTTACTAAAGTGAATATTCCTTAAATGAATAATTTATAAAGAATACAGCTGAATTAGATGGATATTTGTAATGGGATTATCCGAAAAAATTGCAAACAGAGCAGACCTCTATCAGACAGTAGCTGCAGTAGCTGTCTAATTTGGGTCTACTCTGCAAAGGGATATGTGTTGAGTATAGAAGTGCAAAGCTGTCCACATTTTAAGCATGTATTTGCTGTTATGTTTATTGATTGATTGGTCAGAGATTCTAGTGTAATGATGAAGCAGGTGTAAAGTTTGATTTTGTTTTCAATTCTCTAATTTTGAAATGGGGAAGGAAGTGTACAGGACATCTTTGCATGGAGACATTCTGTTAACAGCATTACTTTATAAGTGGTTATGTTTGTGGCGTGGAAATATTTGTGCATTAAGCAATTTCATGACAATCGAGAAGAAAGGAGCCAGGGTAAATATACCCATACGCAAGAATTTACTGTAGCACCAGAGGTAGATGATTTAACTAAACTTACAAGGATCAATAAGCTTAAATTCTTTATTGTTAGAACCAAGTTTGCGATGCAAATTAGAACAAACAATATTGAACAAACACTGTGTAAATATATAAATTGCCAAATTTGTCAGACATCATCTAGGTGGTGTGAGACACCAGTATAGGTCCAATCAATATGGAAGGCTTAAATGTAGCTTCATCAAAATGTTAGGAATTTAAGTTTGAATTGAAACCAATTGTTGAGCCATTAATACATGTTACCCTCTAGCATAATAGTATAGGCAATTACAACCACTGCCAAATATCTTGTATCAAAATGAAACCTAGTACAATAGAAGTTTTTAAAAAGAATGGAAACTTAATTTGACTGCTGGTGTTTTTTTAGGGCAGTTTGCTTCGAGTTCTATTCTGGTTGTTTCATTGCTCTTATCTGTTTTGTAAGTTGTTTGTTTTGAACTTGGTATTAATAAATTACAATGACTATGGCCTCACATCTAGATAAGGTTATGAGTAAATGTGAGCTAGTCTTGATCAACACTTGTCTTTTCAATTGGTTAAGTTCAGTAAAAATTGTTTAGAGCAAACGTTAAAAAGAGGTCTCAATCTGGATCATGACTCATTAGCCCATTCCCACTTATTGACGCCTTTGTGAAAGTCACTTTTTGAAACCATTGTGATAAATATAGGAGTATTTGCTCCATAGAAGCAAATGCTATATATTTATCACTACACAATTCTATTTTCCTTTTTCTTAGTAAATTCTTCTTTTCAGTAGATTTTTCAAAGCGGTTGGGTCTAAAAATAGCTGATGAGGCAATGAGTTAAGTCAGGTGGTAGCTTAATACAGGTCAAAAGTAATACAGAGAGCTCTTATTGGAGCTTTCTGAATTAACGTTTGCACTGCATTAAACGGGGACCTACTTTTTAAGGTTTCTATGTTAGATAAATAAGAATTACTATGCTAGTAGTTTGGAAGTTCAGCTGTATTTTGGCGAGTTAGAAAAGTTACCTCACAAAATACAGCGTCGACGTGGAAAATATTATGCTAGTAGGAAGTGACTGTATTTCGTGACGTTGCATGATAAATGAATGGTTCTGCTGTATATTGTTAAAAATGAAATATACAGAATATAAATATCTATGCAAGATGTGTTAGATGTGAATTGGTTGATTTGTTACGGTATGTTAATTTGAACAGTATTGTTAACCCTTTACTTGATGAATATTAATGCATAAATCACTAATGGTTAACCCTTTTCCCTGTTCTATATTTATTCCAAATTTTAATACCTACTGAATGTCATGGACAAAATAGTTATAATGAAATATTGAAAGTGGAACATTGTAGCCATTTTAGAAACTAAAGAAACAGATCTATCAAATTCCATTAGCAAACAGAGCAGACCCAGATCAGCTGTCTGATCTGGGTATTCTCTGTTTACAAATGTGTGAAAAGGCGGTTATATGAAGGAAAGGGTTAATATTGTTTCTTTAATATATTTAAAATATAAAATGAGGAAATTTATTGTGACGGCAAACGGATCAGATCTTCGTAAAACCATGTTTTATGATTTTATTGGAAATATGCATTTATTGTAGGGACTATCACCTCGAGCAAATGGAGCAAACCTTGATGAGACGGCTCCTACAGTAGCTATCTGATCTTGGTCTACTCTGTTGCAAAGGTGTGAAAAGGCATGACTATGAGGAAAAGGGTTAGATGAACGAATTCTGATATGCAAATATATGTGAAATGATTTTTACAGAAGTGAGAAAAATAAATATTATGTCATGTAACAAGTACCCCAGGAGAGTGTTAATTGATTCCTCTGTTAAAAAATAGGTGTTTATTAACTGGAGCCTTCAGGTTTCTTCCAAATCTAGTTGCAAGTGAGGTTTAATCATGTGCTTTAAGATTTGTGAAAACCGGTCTGCTTGATGTCCAGTATTGCTCAAATAAGTCTTTTGAACATTACTCATTGGGACATGCAAACAAAACATTTGGCACTTAATTTATATATATAATTCATATATTAAATTTGATGATAGTTATTCAAATAAGTTAAGATATTAAAAATTGGATAAAGGTGAATATGAAATATTGAAAATGGCCATGGAATAATTCGGCTGAAATTGTTATTCATTATTTTTAGTATTTATCGTAATTTAAGCATGCCACAAGGGAAGATGTATGTGTGCTTTGCAAGCAGTGGAGACCAAGACCAACCACCAGAGATGTGGCTTCTGGTCATGATCTATACTGTTTGTCAATTTATTTATTCATGCTGCAGATAATGGAAAGTGTGAGACATTGTTGATGCTGATCAAATCACTTTTTTAGCATTAGCGGCTGGTCTTTTTCTGTAGTTATAGCTCTGAAGTAACTTTTATTACTGACTGGCCTCAAGTCAACTCCTGAACAGTATTGTGCAATAGTGCTTCCCAGAAACAAGTATCTTTTTTGTGAGGTGAATTTGAGTAAGAAGTGTGATTTTGTACTTTAATATGAACTTTTTGTATTAATGTTATATGAAAGACTTGCTCTAAATATATGTATGAAAGAACTGTCCATAATACCATTTGGAATAATGGTGATTTATGATGAGATGCATCAGGAGAATGAATCATGGTCCAAGGTTATAAAACCTTTTGCTCAAGTCTGAGATCATTCATAAGCATCTGATTGGTCGGATTCTGAGCAAGCTCTGAATCTGGCTAATCAGGTACTTGAGAATGATTTCGGACTCAAACTTATACAGGTTTTATAACCTTGGGCCATGGTCTTCACAAATGGTTTGTACCCTAGATAATCTGCTGCCAGCATTTCTGATCAGATCTTGCACTGTGCTATTCAGTAAGTTGTTCTAGACTTCTAACAGTGTAGACTTTGGTTAGACTACAGTTGTTTTTTTATGAAGAGCCTTCTTTATTGTGAGCTGACTCAGGTTTAACCCTTTCAAAACTGAATTTTCAGAGTGGAATAGTAAGTATGTCCGATTTTGATAGACAAGCAGTGCAGACCCAGATCAGAGGACTTCTTTATGAACTCTCTGATCTGGGAACTCTCTGATCTACACTGTTTGCAAATGACAGTGCATGTGTGTCAGCCATTCAAAGGGTTCATGAAATGTAATAGTTTAGCAGTGAATAGAAATATTCTCATAATGATATCCAGTGCTTCGTGTTTTGTTTTCTGTTAACCCTTTACACAGTGAATAGTTATGTAAGAAATAATGATGTTGTGAATATAAATTATTTTTTAATAGTATTCCATGAACGCAGGAATTCCTGGCTATGGCAGATACTGCTGAGTAGATCTATATAATTCTATAAGTCAACAGCAGACTTGGATCATCATCAGGAGCCATCGGATCTGGATCTGCTCTGTTTTCAAAGGCTTATCTATGGAGTAAAAGATTATGAAGTTTACTCTTTCTACAATTAGAATGAATTTTCAATAATCCTTTTCAAATAGTTTGAATCCAGGAGAGAAGCTTAATGTCACCTAATCTAGACTTGATCTTTGTGACACTCATACAGTTTTATATAATAAAAAGTTAAAAATATAAGTAGATTATTAAAATTGCTGTTTACATTTTCAAAAATAATAAAGATCTGATTCTACAGTTTCTGCCCTGATCAAAACTTACTGTTTTCATGTCATTATAAAATTTCAGATAAGTAGTATTCGTGATGTTTTTTTTCTTAATATTCATAAAACAAAGGATTAATATGAATTGAATCTACTTTTAAAACATATTCAATGATAATATTTCTATTAATCCTTTCTGAACGCCTTTGCAAATGGAGTAGACCCAGATCAGATGACTCCTGTAGAAGCCATCTGATCAGGGTCTTTTTGATTGCTTATGAAAAAGTATAGATCTGAAAAGTATCTGCAATTGCTAAAATTTTATGTGTACATATGCCATTATAAAAATGCATCAAATAGATATTCATGACATCATTATTTCTTACAAATATATTCAACAGGGAAAAGGTTAAAGATAAAAGAATATTAAATATATGTACACACCATGACATCTCAAACCTGTCTATGTAGAAAGCTTGGGACCATTTGAGTGTATGACTGAAATCATCAAGTTTTAACATAGGACAATCACAATTCCAGATGTAATTGTGATTACCGTATGTTAGAACATACAATAATTTCTCTTATACAAAGTTAGCATTTATTTGGGTACACTAGAATGTGTGATTTATTTTCACTATCCGAGTAGTAGCTCAGAAAATAAGGACTTACAATAAATTTGGCCGTACGGTATGATCTTTAGTAACACGGGCCCCTTGTGATTATTCTTCAAATAAAGATTTCAATAACCTTTCTATTTGATAAATAATTCTTTCAGCGGTTGTAGACAGATGGGTTGATAAGGCTTTGTTAGGATATACTGATATCAAACTGGATTTGTGTGTAGCTTAGGTAAGCAATGTACAGGTATTTAAAACTCTGATGGTCATGAAGAATGAAATCCGTATATTAATGTCCAATCCATTTTCAGATTTTCAATCATCATTTGAGTAATTCCATGCTAAAGGTTTACCCCAAGGTTATGAGTGCTTCTGTTAGATTTTTATGTCATCTTTTTTCAGCAGGGTGACATGATACTTGGGTATCACTTTTCTATTGTCGGTCTGTCACACTTTCCATTCAGCTGGTAACATGTGTTCCTTCAAACACTCTTGTTCTGGTCATTGTGTATAGTTAATTCTTTAACCCTTTCCCTTGTATGAACACATTTTCATGCATTTGCAAACAATAGACCCAGATCAGACGGCTCCTATAGGAGCTGTCTGATCAGGGTCTGCTCTGTTTGTTAATGGAATGTAATAGATCTGTTTCTTTCCTTTATAAAATGGCTACAAAGTTCCACCTTCCATTCTATTTTGTTCATGAATATTCAATAGATATTGAAATTTGGAATACACATAGAGCAGGGTAAGGGTTAACTCTTTGAATGCTGAATTTTCAAGATAGACTAGAATGGCCCATTATTGTTAAAATACAAGTCCGATCAGTATTAACCCATTCCCTCATAGGCTATTTTTAGATCCAACCTCTTTGAATAAATCTACCAAAAAGGAGCATTAACTAGAGAAAAGGAAATGTTTTAGAATTTTTGTAGTTTGAAACCATTAGCATTTGCTCCTATAGGAGCACATGCTCTATTTTTTCACACTGGTTTCAAAAAGTGACGTTTACAGAGGGGTAGTAAGGCATATTTATGTGAATTTATTTGTGAAATGAATTTGAATGACACACTGGAGATCCTGAACAGAGAGCTCCTGTAGGAGTCTTCTGATTAGGGTCTTCAGTTTCTGCAAAGACAATACACTTATTCCCACATTCAATGGGGATCCATTTGTTGTTGGGATTTATCTGTATAGGTTGAGGGAAGAGTTCCAATTTGAAATGTGAGAGTTTAAAGGCAGGATATGATATGTAGGAGAGACTTGCATAATACATACCAAATACTTTCAGTGCCATGAGTGTCTTTAGTCATACAGTATTTACAAACAGAATCAAAGGTCAGTTAGCGTTTTTGAATGTGCCAAATGAATGAATGAATGACAGCTGTTTTAACCCTTTCCCATATATGGACGACTTTTGGTACCTTTGCAAACAGAGTAGACCCAGATCAGAGGGCTCCTATAGGAGCTGTCTTATAGGAGTCTGCTCTGTTGTATAGATCTGATTCTATAGTTTCTACTGAAGCCAAAAAACATCTTGTATTCATATACCATTACGAAAATTCAGCTAAATATACAGTAAACCCCTCTAATGTGACCACTTAATGAACAAACATGGCTGTCTTCATAAGCAGGATGCTTAATGCAGGATGACAGTTATGCAGAAAGCTCCCATAGCAGCTTTCTGCATAACTTTTGTCCTGCATTAAGCTACTACCTGCCTTTGCCATTGTGAGTTATGCCCCTTTTTGGTGGTCGCATTAGAGGGGTTTTACTGCATTTATGATGTCTTTTTGTGTCACCTGCCGAGAGACAGTGTGTCACTTAGGGATCACTTTTCCGTCGTCTGTCTGTCTGTCTGTCCATCACACTTTCTTTTTTTGGCTGTTATTTCTAAACTAATCATTATAGAGCTTTCAAATTTCACACATGGAACAAGCATGATGAGAGGAAGTGTCTTGCACAAGGGCCACAACTCCAGCATCAATATTTTTTGAGTTATTCCCCTTTTTCATATTAAAAATAAGTTTTTGTGTCAGCTGCGAGCAGGTGACACACGTGTTCCTCCAAACACTCGTGTTTTTTCTTTCACGAATGTTCATTAGGGATAGAGGTAAAATAATTATGCAAACAAGGTTTGTACAGCAGATGAATGAAATCCGTATTCATTAATAGGTGACAAGCAATTCCTTTAATCATTTCAAACAGTTTGCAACATGATGAGAAGCTGAGTAATTAGGGTTTGGAATAGCTTCTCATATTGGATACTCTGGTTTTATTTTTGCTAAGATGAAGAAAAATAGGTTCGAAATTTGAAGCAGATAATTATGTTTCATAGTACAAGGTGGTAAGTTACATTGCACAGTTAATATTTATCTAATATTATAATGTCTAAAGAATATACATTTGTACATTTACATTGATGCGATTTGACTAGCTCATATTATTACACATTTGAAATTGAATGACTGTTGTGATGGTAAAATTGGCTGTGAGGTTTATGCAAAGGTGCAGAACCATATCAAGGTATTGAAAATGTGTCCAATCAGGGTCGGTTTCAAAATGGACAGAATTAATAGTATTGATTTTGATTAGATGTTGCCTTTGGATGCAGCAGTTTATCTCTTTACTCCGTGAGTAAATATATCAGAAATAATGCCATCATAATTATTGATAAGATAAGTTTTTATACTGGCACTTGAACATGGTATATTTTGGCCATGGCAGAAACTGTAGAATCATATAATATTTCACAAGCACACAGCAGACCCTGATCAGAAGACTCCAGCAAAGTCGTATTTATAGAGTAAAGGGTTATCCAAATCTACACAGTTTGTGGAATTGTGTGTGCCCATGATTCCTCGACTTCTACCAGATATTTATTTCTGTTTTAAAATTTTACATAGTACATGAATATTTATAATGGTATATGAACATAGAATGTTTTGGCTATGTCAGAAACTAGAATCGAGTCGATGTTATTCCATAGATAAACAGCAGAACCTGATCAGACAGCTCCTGCAAGAGCAGTCTGATCTGGGTCTACTCTGTTTGCAATGACGTCTCTATCTGGTAAAGTGTTAACCCGACCCTTGCCTGAATATATAGATTGATTGTGTTTAATAAAACGACTTCTCGGTGAGGAAATCATGCATTATAAAACCGATCATTTCAGTAACAAAACACATAGCCTCAGTTGCTTTTAAAATTCTGTCGGCAATTGTTTCAGGATTGTGAAATCTGCCCATTACAAATTGTGCCACGAGAATCAGGTGAATTTGTTTAAATAATAGCGCATCATGACACTTTCTAGTCACTTGCATATATACATGTACACCATTGAGTTTAGTGTGGGCATTTTTATGCTGCAAACATTGGTTAACCCTTTACTCCATGAAGGTTCATGTAAGAAAGAATTACATCAAGAATATTTATTTAGTTGAAGTTCAACAATTATCAAATTAATCCGAGATTTTTTTATAATGGCAGAAACTGTGGAATTGGATATGTATTGTTTCATAAGAAAACATAGGAGACCTTGATCAGACAGCTCCTTCACGGACTGTCTGGTCTGAGTCTACTTTATTGGCAACAGTGTATATAAAAAGGAGTGAAGGATTAACCCTTTACTCCATAAATACATCTTTCTACACCTTCAGAAACAGAGTTGATCCATATTGGACAACTCCTGTAGGAGCTGTCTGATGAAGGGTCTGCTCTGTTTGTTCATGATATAATATTATAGATTGTGCTGTTACAATAATTAATCTGATCAATATTCATGATGTCATTATTTCTGTCGTGAATATTCATGGAGTAAAGAGTTAACAGATACACAAGTTGTTAGTCTGCTCTTCATCATTGTACATAGTACGTGTAATGTGTTACGAGAGGTTTGTAATTGCATGGACTTTTTTCTATATATATTTTTGGTAATTTTTTGTACATGAATTTGCATGATGTGATGAAACATTTGAATGCCATATTTCTTGAAGATGACCAATCTGATCTGTTTTAGGATCAAATTAAAAATGAACTGTCAACAGAAATATGTTTGTTTTTATAACCCCCCCCCACACACACACACACACACACACACACACACACAAACACACACACACACACACACACACACTCCATCATGCGTCGTCAGTTATCAACAATTTGAACCTTTAAAAATCATCTCTGAATCTACAGGGTTCTCAGCTTTCATCTTTGGCACTTAGCATCATCTGTGGGTCCTCTACAAAAGTTATATAAATTATGTTCCTGAGGTTAAAATTGGCCCCGCCCCTGGAGTGCATTTTTAGCTCACCAGAGCACAAAGTGCTCAGGGTGAGCTTTTGTGATCGTCTGATGTCCGGCGTCAACAATTTGAACCTTTAAAAATCTCCTCTGAATCTACAGGGTTCTCAGCCTTCATCTTTGGCACATAGCATCATCTTTAGGTCCTCTACAAAAGTTATATAATTTATGTCCCTTGGGTCAAAATTGGCCCCGCCCCAGGGGTACATTGTTTTCTATAGGAACATATAGCGAAAACTTCTCCTGTGAAACTGGAAGGTTCTCGGCTTTCATATTTGGCACGTATAGCATCATGTTCAGGTACTCTAAAAAAGTTATATAAATTATGCCCCTGGGGTCAAAATTGGCCCGCCCCAGGGGTGGCCAGTTTTCAATAGAAACATACAGTAAAAACTTTGAAAATCTTCTCCTTTGAAACTAGAAGGTTCTCAGCTTACATATTTTGCACATAGCATCATGTTCAGGTCCTCTACAATAGTTATATAAATTTTGCCCCTGGGGTCAAAATTAGCCCGCCCCAGGGGTGCCTTGTTTCCTATAGAAGCATATAGTAAAACTTTGAAAATCTTTTCCTTTGAATCTACAGGGTTCTCAGCTTTCATATTTGGCACATAGCATCATGTTCAGTTCCTCTACAAAAGTTATATAAATTTGGGTCAAAATTGGCCCCGCCCCAGGGGTAGCCAGTTTCAATAGAAACATATAGTGCAAACTTTGAAAATCTTCTCCTCTGAAACTGGAAGGTTCTCAGCTTTCATATTTGGCACATAGCATCATGTTCAGGTCCTCAACAAAAGTTATATAAATTTGGGTCAAAATTGGCCCGCCCCAGGGGTAGCCAGTTTCAATAGAAACATATAGTGCAAAATTTGAAAATCTTCTCCTCTGAAACTGGAAGGTTCTCAGCTTTCATATTTGGCACATAGCATCATGTTCAGGTCCTCAACAAAAGTTATATAAATTGGGGTCAAAATTGGCCCGCCCCAGGGGTAGCCAGTTTCAATAGAAACATATAGTGCAAAATTTGAAAATCTTCTCCTCTGAAACTGGAAGGTTCTCGGCTTTCATATTTTGCACAGAGCATCATGTTCAGGTCCTCTACAAAAGTTATATAAATTATGCCCATGGGGTTAAAATTGGCCCCACCCCAGGGGTAGCCATTTTTCAATAGAAACTGAAAACTTTGAAATTTTCTCCTCTGAAACTGGAAGGTTCTCAGCTTTCATATTTGGAACATAGCATTATGTTCAGGTCCTCTACAAAAGTTATATAAATTATGCCCCTGGGGTCAAAATTGGCCCCGCCCTAGGGGTAGCCAGTTTTCAACAGAAACATTTAGTGAAAACTTTGAAAATCTTCTCCTCTGAATCTACAGGGTTCTCAGCTTTCATATTTGGAACATAGCATCATGTTCAGGTCCTCTACAAAAGTTATATAAATTATGCCTCTGGGGTCAAAATTGGCCCCGCCCCAGTGGTAGCCAGTTTTCAATAGAAACATATAGTGAAAATCTTCTCCTCTGAAACTGGAAGTTTCTTAGCTTTCATAATTTGCACATAGCATCATGTTCAGGTCCTCTACAAAAAAGTTTTATAAATAGTGCCCATTGAGTCAAATTTTGCCCTGCCCTGCCCCAGGGGTAGCCATTTTTCAATAGAAACATATAGTGAAAACTTTGAAAATCTTCTCCTCTGATTGTCTGATGAGCGCTTCAGGGCCATTCTGGCCTTCTCGCCTGGTGTCTGTCGTCGTCAGTCGTCAACAATTTGAACCTTTAAAAATCATCTCTGATGAATCTACAGGGTTCTCAGCTTTCATCTTTGGCACATAGCATCACCTGTAGGTCCTCCACAAAAGTTATATAAAGTATGCCCCTGGGGTCAAAATTGGCCCTTTTTTAATAGAAACATATAGTGAAAACTTTGAAAATCTTCTATAAAACTGGAAGGTTCTCAGCTTTCATATTTGGCGCATAGCATCATGTTCAGGTCCTCTACAAAAGTTGTATTAATTATGATCGGCCTCCTGGGGTTAATATTGGCCCCGCCCCAGGGATGGCCATTTTCAATAGAAACATATAGTGAAAACTTTGAAAATCTTCTCCTCTGAATCTGGATGGTTCTCAGCTTTCATATTTGGCACATGACATCATGTTCAGGTCCTGAACAAAAGTTATGTAAATTATACCCTTGGGGTCAAAATTAGCCCCGCCCCAGGGGTGGCAAGATTTCAATAAGTCAAATAGTAGAAAAACCATATGAACACTAGAGGTCACATTTGTAGCCATTATCTTCATGAAACTTCATCAGAATGATTGTTTTGATAAAATCTCGGACAACTTGAAAATGGGTCACGTGTGGTCAAACACTAGGTCATTAGGTCAAACAGTAGACAAACATGGTGAACACTAGTGGTCACATTTTCGTCCAATCTTTGTGAAACTTGACGATTGTCTGCAATTTTCTCTTTTTGCATTTCTCCTGTTGCTTTTGAAGGATCAGCCATTTTCAGAATATATATACAATGTACTTCACAACAGCAGGTGTTAAGTGCTTGTGTGACGGCCGTAAAAAGTCGCCCCGTACTTCATTCTCAGTGTTGTTATATTTTCTGGTCCTTCGGGATCATTAGATTTGATGTTATTAGTTTTGAAAAGTGGGTACTGCTTATGCCTGTGCTAGGGGCGTGAGTAGTGTTTCACTTTTAATTACTACTCATGAACAGACTCAATAAAACCGAGTCTGCAATTTTCTCTATTTGCATTTCTACTTTTGCTTTTGAAGGATAATCCGTTTTCAGAATGTATGTACTTCACAACAGCAGGTGTTAAGTGCTTGTGTGACGGCCGTAAAAAGTCGCCCCATACTTCATTCTCAATGTTGTTATAGTTTCTGGTCCTTCGGGATCATTAGTTTTGATGTTATTAGTTTTGAAAATTGAATACTGCTTAAGCTGGTGCTAGGGGGCGTGGGTAGTGTTGCACTTTTAATTATTACTCATGAACAGACTCAATAAAACTGAGTCTGCAATTTTCTCTTTTTGCATATCTACTTTTGCTTTTGAAGGATCAACCATTTTCAGAATATATTGATAAAATCTGGGACGAGTTTGAAAGTGGATCATGTGGGTCAACAATTAGGTCTCCATGTCATTTATTAGAAAAATATTGTTTGCACTCAAGTGGCCACATTTTAAGCCCAATATTCCCCATATTTTCTCAAAATGTTTGTCTTGGTGATATTAAGGTAGAGTTTGATCATGGGTGGGGTAAAAAAGTTGGTCACTAGATCAAATCTTAGAAAATTACTCTAAAGGTCACATTTTAAGCCCAATCTTCATTGGTCAAAATGATTGTGTTGATAAAATCAATATTCTAAATCTTTGAAAATCTTGTTTTCCAGAACGATCCACTATCAACATTGTTAGGATATTATCCCTAAGTAGGTCAATATTGGCCCCATCCTGGGGTAACCCAGCTATACTTTTAAATCTATGGTAATCAGGTGAGCGATTAAGGGCCATCTTGACCCTCTTGTATCTCGCACAGAGCATTATGTTCTGGTCATCTACAAAAGTTATATAAATTATGCCCCTGTGTCAAAATTGGCTCCGCCCCAGGGATAGCCAGTTTTCAATAGAAACAGTGAAAACTTTGAAAATATTCTTTTAAACTGGAAGGATATCTGCTTTCATATTTGGTACATAGCATCATGTTCAGGTCCTCTACAAAAGTTATACAAATTATGTCCCTGGGGTCAAAATTGCCCCCGCCCCTGGGGCGGCCAGTTTTCAATAGAAACAGTGAGAATTTTGAAATTATTCTCCTCTGAATCCAAGTTTCTCAGTTTTCATCTTTGGCACGTAGCATCATCTGTAGGCCCTCTACAAAAGTGATATAAATTATTCCCTTGGGGTCAAAATTGGCCCTGTCCCAGGGGTGGTCAGTTTTCAATAGAAACAGTGAAAACTGAAAACCTCCTGAAACTGGAAGGTTCTCAGCTTTCATATTTGGCACATAGTATCATGTTCAGGTCCTCTAAAAAGATTATCTAAAGTATGTCCCTGGGGTCAAAATTGACCCCCAGGGGTAGCCAGTTTTCAATAGAAGCATATAGTGAAAACTTTGAAAATCTTTTCCTCTGAATCTACCGAGGTTCTCAGCTTTCATCTTTGGCACATAACATCATCTGTAGGTGCTCTACAAAAGTGATATAAATTATGCCCCTGGGGTCAAAATTGACCCTGTCCCAGGGGTGGCCAGTTTTCAGTAGAAACATATAGTGAAAACTTTGAAAATCTTCTACTCTGAAACTGGAAGGTTCTCAGCTTTCATATTACCCCCCCCCCCCCCCCCCCCCACCACACACACACACACCACCACCATCACTAAATTTTCCATGAAAAAATTCAAAGTCCCTTAACTATACAGAAAATCATCAAACAGGAACAGGAAAAAAATACTCCTAGACATGGTGCTGATCAATCCAATGAAGTTTCATGAAAATGCGACCAAAGGATTTAGAGGAACTGGGTGGACAAAATTTTCAATGTAAAAATTTCAAAGCCCCATAACTCTGCAGAAAATCATCAAATTGGAACAGGAATAAGATATGCACAACTAGGCATAGTGCTGATTAATCCTATGTAGTTTGATGAAAATCTGATCAAATATTTTTTGAGAAACTGCAGAGACAAAATTTTCCATGTATAAATTCAAAGTCCAATAACTCTGCAGAAAATCATTGAACCTGAACAGGAATAAAATATGCACATCTAGGCATGGTGCTGATCAATCCTGTGAAGTTTCATGAAAATCTGATCATAAGTTTTGGGGAAACAATGTGGACAAAATTTTCCATGTAAAAATTTCGAAGTCCCATAACTCTGCAGAAAATCATTGAACCTGAACAGGAATAAGGTATGCACAACTAGGCATGGCATAGTGCTGATCAATCCTATGACGTTTCATGAACATCTGATCAAAGGTTTTGGAGAAACTGTGCGGACAAAAATTTACATGTAAAACAATTCAAAGTCCCATAACTCTGCAGAAGATCATTGAACTGGAACAGGAATAAGATATCTTTATCTAGACATGGTGCTGATCAATCCTATGAAGTTTCATGAAAATCTGATCATTGTTTCATGAGTGAATATTCATGGAGTAAAAGCATGACTTAGTAAATGATCTGTGTATCCATACCAATGGTGGTTACAATGAACATATCACAAAGTAAACTACACTTTAAAATCTTTATTTGTCAGCAATATCTCTAATGGATAATTACATAAGTAGTACAACAAGAGGATAATGATGACCCTTGGTCCATAGATACACCTATGCAAACGGTGTATATCCAGTTCAGACAGCTCTTGTAGGAACCGTCTGATAAGAGTTACTCGGATAACTTATGGAATCTACCATTTCTACAAAGGCCAAAAATTCATGTGTTAAAAATAATAGTAAAAATATAGTAAGCTGATTAAGTCTTTACTCCATAGATACACATGTACGCCTTTCTACGCCTTTGCAAACAGAGAAGACCCAGATATAGGAGCCGTCTGATCAGGGTCTGCTCTGTTTGCTTATTATATAATATAGATATGATTCTAGTTTCTGCTTCTGACAGCAAACATTTCATGTGTTAACCCTTCGCTTGCTGAATTTTTAAAATACATTTCTCCTTCTTTACCCATGCCCTGTTGTATAATTACATATATCTTCACTGTGTACAAGTATTTCTCTCTGCAATCACTGCTGTGGAGTGCACTGGTTGCACAATCAATTTGTAAATAGTGCAGACCCTGATGAGACAGCTCCTGCAGGAGCTGTCTCATCTGGGTTTTCACTATTTACAGGTAGGTATATTGACGTGAACAGCAAGCGAAGGGTTAATATGCCATTTTAAAAAATAATCTAAATAATATTCATGACGTCATCAATTCTTATACGAATATTCATGGAGGAAAAGGCTAATATTCATACATACATGTATATTTTTACATGAACATTTATGGAGTCAGGCTTAAATCACTCACCTAGGTCTTCTAGAAGACCGCAGACTGGGAAATACTGAGAACAAAATACTTTTTAACAATTCAAACTACAGCCTTACAGGGAAAACTATGCCATGCCTGGGGGCAAAAAATTTCGCTTCAAATTCAAAACGTTTTAGAGATGATAAACAGTAAAATATTTCTTGACAGTAATTTAGTCATTGGATCAGCAGTTTCTGAGGAGATTTTGAAAGTGTCTGTATTGCTGTTTACATATACATGTATATGGAAAACTAGCCTTGCAACTGAGATCATTTTTTCCTAAGGAATTTGGAAATTGATCATTTTTCCTCAGAAATTTGGAAATTGATTGAACAAGAAACACTTCTCAAAAATCTAATTAGAAGTCATGCAGTATTAAATGAGCTATATATGGAAAACTTGCCTCTGACCATATATTTTACTGTCTTAAACTAAACGAATTTAGTAGATGGTTAATCAAGGTAGCTGTTCAACCCTGTATGCCATGAATATTCATGAAACATAATGATATCATGAATATTAATTAGATTGATTATAATAAATAGCACATGGACACATGAATTTTTGGCAATGGCAGAAACTGTAGAGTCACATCTCTATTACAGTGCTCCCTCTCTACAACGACACCCTTTGGGATACGAATATTGTATGTGTTGTTCAGAGGGAGTTGTTATAGGGAGGGAAATTCAAACATAATTAGCTTGTGTGCAGATCCCCAGATAAGGTGTATTTCGAGAACTAAAACCGTTATGCCTCCATCAAATCCTATGTTGTGACCACTCTTTAGAATCGTCACAGAGTGACGATTCTAAAGAGTGGTCACAACATAGGGTTTGGTGGAGGCATAAAGAAAATACGATGGAAAAAGTTGTTTCTGGAGCCTTGTTGTTTCGGAAACAGTGACATGCATTGTTGTAAGGAGGGTTGTTATTGAGAGGGCCGTTGTAGGGAGGGAGCACTGTATATCATAATAAACAGGAGCCGTCTGATCTGGGTCTCCTTTGTTTTCAAAGGTGCAGAAGGGCATATTTATGGAGTAAGGTTAAAGTAATTGTTGACAATGAACACAGTACTACCGCAACAGCACATCCTGAGCTAACAAAAAACTAGAACTATCACTAAAGGTGACGAATACCCCCGCATGGCAGCTTGGATTGCAAAGCCAAGTTTGTGACACATACTACCCATAAAACAGGACCAAAACACAAAAATAACAAGTTCAAGGGGAGATAATTCGGTAATGCCTGCAACTGAACATATGAAAATTGCATATATACTATTTGTGGTTATTATGTATGGCAAGAATCAATTCAATAACTTTCAAATTTAAGGAGGAGTTAGCGACACAAACTCCCCAAATTACATACCAAAATGATCAAAGTTCAAAGGGAGATAACTCTGCAATGCCCAGTGCTAAACAAATGAAAATTGCATCTTGCACATCTACTATTTCTGGTTATTATGTATACTACATAATTTATTCACTGAATAACTTAAAAACTGAAGGAGTCCACAACACCAACAACTTATTTTTTATGCAAAAAATACAAAAAAACACTCAAGGGGGATAATTCTGCAATGCGCAGCTCTAAACACATGAAAATTGTGTCTTGCACATCTACTATTCATGGTACTTATGTATATCAAATATAAACTGAATATCTTTCAAACTGAAGGAGGAGTTCGTGACACCAACTTGCCATGTGTCATGCAAAAATGACAAAAATACAAGTTCAAGAGGAGATAATTCTGCAAATGCCCTGTGCTAAACATATAAAAAATTACGTCTTGCACATCTACCTTTCAGGGTTATAATATATACCAGATATAAATTCAATAACTTTAAAATTGAAGGAGGAGTTTGCGACACCAACTGCCAATGATTTATGCAAAAATGACAAAAAAACTCAAAATTCAAGGGGAGATAATTCTGCAGTGTCCAGCAC
Organism: Azorinus chamasolen; assembly: GCA_963576725.1. NCBI lineage: Eukaryota > Metazoa > Mollusca > Bivalvia > Cardiida > Solecurtidae > Azorinus > Azorinus chamasolen. The sequence goes on along the minus strand of OY755246.1, from coordinate 34,994,717 downwards.
TAAACACATGAAAATTAAGTGTTGCACATTTTTTTAACCATTCATGGTTTTTATGTATACCACTTATACACTGAATAACTTTCAAACTGAAGGAGGAGTTTGTGACACCAACTCCACATGTTTCATGCCAAATTGACAGAAAATAAGTTGTAAGTTCAAGGGGAGATCATTCTGCAATGCCTAACAGTAAACACATGAAAATTGCGTCTTGCAAATCTACCATTCGTGGTTATTATGTATATCAAATATAAATTCAATAACTTTAAAACTGAATGAGGAGTTTGCAACACCAACTACCAATGTTCAAATGCGGATGGACTGACCGCAAGACCGACCGCCAACCAACCGACTGCCGGAGAGGCTGATCAGTATACCCACTCAAACAAGTTTGCAGGGGTATAACAAAATCTTGCTGCCTTGATCAATAAACAAGTAAGCATGCAGGCATGATGAAGACAAGTAATTGTTCACCTACTATTAAATACATGTACAACTAGAACTATCACTAAAGGTGATGAATACCCCCACACGGCAGCCTTGATTGCAAATCCAAGTTTTGAACATGTAACAGGACCAAATAACAAAAATACCCAAAGTTCAAATAGAGAAAATTCTGTAATTTATGCCAAGTATCAAGTGAATCAGGTTGAAATTGAAGGAGGAATTCAAAGTACAAGATTTTGCCTGCCAATTTCAAGGCCAAAGGTCAAGGTCAAGGTCACAGAGACCTGAAATTTGTGTCTTGCACATCTACTACTCCTGAGTAACATTTATGCCAAGTATCAAGTAAATCAGGTTGATGAAAGTGAAGGAGGAGTTCGCCGTACAAGATTTTGCCTGCCAATTTTAAGACCAATTTTAAGGCCAAAGGTCAAGGTCACAGAGATTTGAAATTTGTGTCTTGCACATCTACTACTCCTGAGTAACATTTATGCCAAGTATCAAGTGAATCAGGTTGAAAGTGAAGGAGGAGTTCAAAGTACAAGATTTTGCCTGCCAATTTTAAGACCAACTTCAAGGCCAACAGTCAAGGTCAAGGTCACAGAGACCTGAAATTTGTGTCTTGCACATATACTACTCCTGAGTAACATTTATGCCAAGTATCAAGTGAATCAGGTTGAAATTGAAGGAGGAGTTCAAAGTATAAGATTTTGCCTGCCAATATCATGACCAATTTCAAGGCCAAAGGTCAAGGTCAAGGTCACAGAGACCTGAAATTTGTGTCTTGCACATCTACTACTCCTGAGTAACATTTATGCCAAGTATCAAATGAATCAGGTTGAAAGTGAAGAAGGAGTTCGCCGTACAAGATTTTGCTTGCCAATTTTAAGACCAATTTCAAGGCCAAAGGTCAAGGTCACAGAGATTTTAAATTTGTGTCTTGCACATCTACTACTCCTGAGTAACATTTATGCCAAGTATCAAGTGAATCAGGTTGAAATTGAAGGAGGAGTTCAAAGTACAAGATTTTGCCTGCCAATTTTAGACCAATTTCAAGACCAAAGGTCAAGGTCAAGGTCACAGAGACCTGAAATTTGTGTCTTGCACATCTACTACTCCTGAGTAACATTTATGCCAAGTATCAAGTGAATCAGGTTGAATGTGAAGGAGGAGTTCAAAGTACAAGCTTTTGCCTGCCAATTTCAAGACCAATTTCAAGGCCAAAGGTCAAGGTCAAGGTCACAGAGACCTGAATTTTTTGTCTTGCACATCTACTACTCCTGAGTAACATTTATGCCAAGTATCAAGTGAATCAGGTTGAAAGTGAAGGAGGAGTTCAAAGTACAAGATTTTGCCTGCCAATTTCAAGGCCAAAGGTCAAGGTCAAGGTCACAGAGACCTGAAATTTGTGTCTTACACATCTACTACTCCTGAGTAACATTTATGCCAAGTATCAAGTGAATCAGGTTGAATGTGAAGGAGGAGTTCAAAGTACAAGCTTTTGCCTGCCAATTTCAAGACCAATTTCAAGGCCAAAGGTCAAGGTCACAGAGACCTGAAATTTGTGTCTTGCACATCTACTACTCCTGAGTAACATTTATGCCAAGTATCAAGTGAATCAGGTTGAATGTGAAGGAGGAGTTCAAAGTACAAGCTTTTGCCTGCCAATTTCAAGACCAATTTCAAGGCCAAAGGTCAAGGTCAATGTCACAGAGACCTGAAATTTGTGTCTTGCACATATACTACTCCTGATTAACAATTATGCCAAGTGTCAAGTGAATCGGGTTGAAACTGAAGGAGGAGTTCGCCGTACAAGATTTTGCAGACAGACCGACCGCCCGCCCGCCCGACCGACAGGCTGATTCCAGTATACCCCCCTCAAACTCTGTTTGTGGGGGTATAATGATGTCTGGATTTCTCCAATCAAAAATAAAATTTGCTGTGCCCAAAAGTCCAGATCTAGACACAGAAGTACAAATGTACATGTAAATAATTTATCAATCTGGATCAAATCTGTTTGCATACTGTTTTATCTCTAATAAATGCTCCAACAGGTGTTACATTTGAAAAAAAGAGCTTCTTGCATTTTGTACACAGGTGGTAGCTTAATGCAGAATGAAAACAATGCAGGAAGCTCCTAGAGGAACTTTCTGCTTTACTTTCAGTTTGCATAAAGCTACCACCTGTATTTCGAATAACCCATACACTTGTTTATGTTTATATAACCCTTTTCCTGTTCTATGTTTATTCCAAATTTCAATACCTGAATATTCATGGATAAATTAGTTATAATGAAATACGAAAGGTGCAACATTTCAGCCATTTAAGAAAGTAAAGAAACAGATCATCATCTATCAAATTCCATTAGCAAACAGAGCAGACCCAGATCAGACAACTCCTATAGGAGCTGTCTAATCCGGGTCTACTCTGTTTGTAATTGTGTGAAAACACAATTGTATGAAGGAAAGGGCTAATGGTTAGTATACAGGGATTTAGCTGTTTTATTGATCATTAGTTTCCCCCAAGATGTATGGCAGACCTTTTTAGGGAGAATATAGTATATCTGGTATTAAATGCAATCAGGGTTAATCAGTTATACTACAATATACATTGTGTTCCCATTTATACAATTCATATTATAGGTTTTATCATGAAATGTGCATTGATAAATGTTATTGATAAAATTGTCAGCAGTTGAAAGTACATGAATATTCAAGCAAACACAAAAGAGTTAGGAAAAACACATGTGTCACATGCCAATAGAAGTGTGACGAAAAATTCGTGACAGACAGATGGACAGACTGTAGAGAAGTCATCCATAAGTGTCACCCTGCTAAAACAGACGACAAGTCATAAAGCAGACGACACGTGTTCCACAATCTGTATACATACAGTAGGACCTATCTTAACCCATTCCCTGTTCAATATTCATATATAAGAAATAATGACATCAAAAATATTCATTAGCTGATTTTTTATATATTTTGCATGACTAAACAAACTGTAGAATAAGATTTATATCATGCCATCAGAACATACCTTGATCAGATGGCTCCTACAGCAGTTGTCTTATCTGGGTCTACTCTGTTTGCATAGGAATGAAAAAGCATTCATGTATGGGAAAAAGTTAACCCATTACTAAATGAACACTCATTTAAGATTTTTTTTAGAAATACTGACTGAATGAATATAAACTAGAAATGTGTCCATAGGACACTGATGCCGCAACTTAAGATTTCTTTGTCACAGAAAGTAAGGGCCATAATCATGTATGCAACGACTGAAGCAATTTATATGGCTATCAAACTTCATCAAGATATAATGACCACAAACATGTGTAAAGTTTGGTGTGGAATGGAAAAATACTTTCCAAGAAAGAGCCTGGACAAATTCTTCTAGATTTTTGGGGGCATAATTAGCTGAATTGTTTTTGACATATGAACATTGGATGTTTTGAAAAGGCAAGAAACTGCAGAATCAGATCTGCATTGTTCAATAAACAAACAGAACAGACCCTGATCAGAAAGTTCAGGGTCTACTCTGTCTACTCTGTTTGCAGATGTGTGGAAACATGTTCATATGAAGGAAAGGGTTAACCTTGACCTTTCAACCTTTTGACTTCTTTATGCATGCCTGATATCTGATCAATTGGGTGAACATTTATGCCAAGATTGTTTCAATCTCTGTGCAGTACAAAGATACAAGCTTCGACAATTTCCTAATCCTTATAAAATTCAGAAATAGATTTCTAAAATTACATTAAAATAACAGTGTATGTCACTCATTGTATACATTGGCAAGGCCTGCAAATGGGACAAAGTCACAAAATTATCACCAGATGCATTTATTTCCCTATTAAAAATAATCTTGTCATGTTATGCTTGTTAGAATTGAAATCATCGTTGTTCAAGCGTTGTTTATGAACTGATAAACCATGGTTTGGATTTCTGAGGAGCAGTCATTTAACAATGAAGGCTGAAGAATATTAATCAAAAATTGTCCTAACATGAACTCAAATGAAAGATGTGTCCATGTTTATTTCACACCATACAACCAGATACCTTGAATGCATTTTTTCAGTTTATTAACACAAATGCAGTTCAAAACATTTGAAGACATTGTTGCAAAAGAAACATTGAACCCTGACATCTTATTCACTAATAAGAAACTGTTATATTTGTGAAGAGAATGATTTTCGTACATTAATTTTCGTAATTATTGATAAATAATAGCGTTTGTCTGCAATCACCAATTAGCTTACCTGAATGCAGTTTCTGATTTTAGAATGCTAACCAGCAGAACTGCAATCAACGTATCGGGTTATCGGGTGTGTATTTCTCCTTCATACTCTTAAAAGTTTATCTAGTAATATCTTTAACCCTTATCATTTTAAGCACAATCTAACATTTGTGCAGAGCTTGGATCCAGATGAGATGTAACAAGTTTGCAGCAAATTAAGAGTTTGAGCAAAAATAAATTTACAGTATGACAAGGGTTAAAACATCATTACCAATTAAAATATCAAATAATGTACCGTAAAAGTATCTACTTTACTACATAAAGCCTCGCTAACACAACCGCCACTCAAAACAGTGTAATTCTAGACTGTTAAAACAGGTGGTAGTTTAACCCATTACCTCATAGGCTATTTTTAGACTCAACCTCTTTGAATAAATCTACCAAAAAGGAGCATTAACTAGAGAAAAGGAAAATGTTATAAACTTGTAGTTTTAAACCATTGTGATAAATAGGGCATTTGCTCCTATAGGAGCAAATGCTCTATTTATCACAATGGTTTCACAAAGTGACTTTTAAAGAGCCGTCAAAAGTGGTCAGTATGAGGGAATGGAAATTTCTGTATCACTCTTGCCCTGCATTATGCTACACCTGCGTTAACAGTCTCATTGTGATTGTTTTAGCGAGACTCTATTGTATAACTATCTATTGATGTCTGAAAAATTTCCATTTATATTTGATACCATTCCAACTGTAGGTGACTGTGTCCCTGACTGTAACAAATCTATGGGATCATTGACATTAAGAGAATCCTGATTAAAACTGTTCTGACTGGTTGATAAAGTTTCAGAGCCGGGATACAGAAGCGGCTCTTCTTTGTTCTGGTTCCCATAGCTACCAATTTTAAATCTGCAACACAGTACATCCACTATGAATCCCACACCATTATGCAAAATACCTGAAAAGAAAAAGGCACACAGATTATCATAGTAAGTGACATATAATCCTGTTAGTTTCAGATCATTAGCTGTATAATTGTATTTTTGCTAGATGCTTCAACATAGCACAGTTCTTAACCCTTCTCTAGATAAATTCTGAAAGAAGGAGATCTTTCGAAAGTAAAAGCAGCAATGCAAAAAGAGAAAATCGCAGACTCGGTTTTATTCAGTCTGCTCATGAGCAGTTATCAAAAGGGCAACACTACTCACGCCCCCTAGACTTGAATGGCATTTGCAAACTTTTTAGATCTAGATGAGATGCCAAATAATTAAGGGACTCATCAAGTTCTAAGCTGTTTGCAACCCAGTCAAAAGTCTCCCAAAAGCTTGAGCGAAACTGAAGAAAGTAAAAATTGCAAATAGGATTTATACAGCACAGATAAGCCTTTTATTGCCTCTGCAAACACAATAGACCAAGATCAGGCAGCTCCTGCAGGAGCCGTCTGATTAGGGTCTGCTCTGTTTGTTCAAGGAATTATATATTTATAATTCTGCAGTTTCTGCCATGACCAAATATTTCTGTGTTATATGCCATTATAAAAATCAATTTTCATTATTCTTTGCATGAATACTCGTAGAGTAAAGATTTAAATAAATCATGGCATGCAAAATACAAAAGTTACACTTTGAACAAACATTCACACAATGCCCGTATACACATACAGTAAAACCGCTCTAAATCATAATTTTAGTAAAGAAGAATTAAGATATTTTTATGCAGGTGGCTGTGTAATGCAGGATGAAAGTCATTCAGAAAGCTACTTTGGGAGCTCTCTGCATGACTTTCAACCTGTATTCAGCTGCCACCTGTCTTACAGTACAGCATTGATATTGACTTGAACTTCTGGTTTAGAGGGATTTTACTGTATGCACAAACATAACTTAAATTATAAAATTGTAAGAAGTTAACTTTGCATTAGATTGAAACCCAGTCAATGGTGAATGACTTTTCCATTTCATTCTAAAGCATTGCCAATACCGGTAACTAAACTGCTGCATGGGATGGAATAACTTAGCATCTTCAGAAAAGAAGATTACAAGGATATGGGAGAACCCATGTTAGGTTTCTTTTATTAAGTGCCAAAAAAGATGCTACTGACGGAATCAAAAAGATAGATAACCACTAAATGAGGAATCATAGTGTTAAGTAATACTGTAATCTAGCTGACTACATGTTCATGTGAATTAGAACTGTTCCCTCCAACACGACACTACATGGTGATACAGTGCTCCCTCCCTACAACGGCCCTCTCAATAACGATTCCCTCCTTACAACAACGCATGTCACTGTTTCCGAAACAACACGGCTCCAGAAACAACCTTTTTCCATCGTATTTTCTTTATGCCTCCATCAAACCCTATGTTGTGATCACTCTTTAGAATCGTCACTTTGTGACGATTCTAAAGAGTGGTCACAACATAGGGTTTGATTGAGGCATGACGGTTTTAGTTCTCGAAATACACCTTATCTGGGGATCTGCAAACAAGCTAATTATGTTTGATTTTCCCTCCCTATAACAACTCCCTCTGAACAACACATACAATATTCGTATCCCAAAGGGTGTCGTTGTAGAGAGGGAGCACTGTATAAGAGTACAGCAACATTTAGCCCCAAGTACCAAAACACTGATATTTACCCATAAGATACAATAAGCTTCATACGAAACAAAATCCAGTAGCTCCTATACTATACAGGTAGTTCAGTCCTCTTACTCACCTGACACTCCTGTACTATACAGGTAGTTCAGTCCTCTTACTCACCTGACACTACAAATATTCCACCAATGATTCCACAGAGACGCACAAGAAACTGGCTGTATGGTCTGTGTTCCTCCATTATCTTAATCTTGAATGGGAAAACGTCGTACTTGACAAAAATACCAGACACACCATGGCTGCCTCCTGCATGGTTTATTGTACGATTCTGGAAGTAAGAGATCTATCAGTTGTAAAAGTTGACTACACTACAGTTATTACTGAAAAGTATCTGATGGTGAACAATATTATGACTGGATGAAAGCCTTATACATGTAATCCTAATTCTGCTATCCACATCCTTACTCACCTTTGCAAACAGCTTAGATCTAGATGAGACACAACTCGGCATCACATCAGGATCCAACCTGTTTGACACTTTGTCATTATTTTCTCAAAACCTCGACTGAATCGGCAGAATTCAAAATTGCATCTGGTCCAAATTTGAGCAGACATATTTTCACAGAAGAGTAAAGGTTAACATTCTGAATTATTACTAGTAAGTCATTTAATAATATCTCAAATTTAACCCTTTTAATACCTACTTAATATTCATGGACAAAACAGTTATAATGAAATATGGACGGTGGAACATTGCAGTCATTTTAGAAACTAAAGAAATAGATCTATCAAATTCTATTAGCAATCAGAGCAGACCCTGTTCAGATGGCTCCTCTAGGAGCCGTCTGATCTGGGTCTTCTGTGTTTGCAAATGCGTGAAAACACCATTATAAATGAGAGAAAGGGTTAAAGGTATTCCACTAATAATATTGATTAAAATTTCACATAAAATGTACCTCAGATACCACGGACTGGCAACCTTCTGCGTGTTTCTCTTAACCTTTTACTCTATTATTAAACTTTTAACACCTTTTAAAATACAGAAGACCCATATCAGACGATTTGTGTGGTAGCCGTCTGATCAGAGTCTGCTCTGTTTGCTTATGGCTTTGTACAGATATGATTCTACACTTTCTGCAATGGCCAAAATTTTCTGTGGCCATGTGCTGTTATAACAAAATAATTTAACCGATATCCATGATGTCATTATTTCTAACGAAAATATTCAAAGTGTAAAGGGTTGAAATAGGAAAAAAATCTTTCTTAACCGTTTCCTTGTTCTATGTTTATTTTAAATTTCAAAACAATCTTTCTTAACCCTTTCCTTGTTCTATGTTTATTTTAAATTTCAAAACAATATTTCTCGACTGTTTCCTTGTTCTACGTTTAATTTCAAATTTCAAAAAATCTTTCTTAACCCTTTCCTTGTTCTATGTTTATTTCAAATTTCAATATATCTATGAAAGGTTATTAAATATGTGTGTTATGAATTACAGGTTGATTATTACACTATAATAAAGCTATCACCATGCTTAACCCATTCCCTCATATTGACACCTTTTGATGCCTTTGCAAAAGTCACCTGTAGAAACTATTGTGATAAATAGAGCATTTGCACCTATAGGAGCAAATGCTTTATTTATCACAATTGTTTCAAACTACAAATTTCCCAAAGTTTCCTTTTCCCTAGTTAATGCTCCTTTTCCTTTATTCAAAGAGGTTTGGTCTAAAAATAACCTAGGAGGGAATGGGTTAATATATATTTACCCTTTCTGTCACAGAGTACTGGTATGTGTTGAGCTGATTTACGTAAGTCTTCACATCAGTTGGGACTATTTTCATAAAATACTGAAACAACTGATAGTCTGAAAAAAAAGGTTTGAAGAATTAAAAATCTGGTTGCCACTAGACACGACTGCATGCAAGCAATCATTTATTTATGTAAGCATTAACCCACTACCTAATAGGCTATTTTTAGACCAAACCTCTTTAAATTAATCTTCTGCAAAGGAGCATTTACTAGAGAAAAGGAAACTTTAGAATTGTGTAGTTCTGAAACCATTGTGATAAATAGAGCATTTGATCCATAGGAGCAAATGCTCTATTTATCACAATGGTTTCAAAAAGTGACTTTTACAGGAGATGTCAAAAGGCGTCAATATGAGGCAATGGGTTAAGCTTGACAGCAACTGTCATCACTATGTCAATTTATGTCTTTAAAAACATTTTAGATCCAGATAACATACTGAGTATCTCTTTCATCTCATAAGGCTTAAAGTATTTGACCATCTTTTTGTGTTTCCATACAGATCATATGGTGCTAAAAATACCTGTTAACCCTTCACTCAATTGGCCGTCAGTTGAAATATCAGTAATTTACACTGGTCATTAGTTAAGATATCAGTTATTTTCATTAGTCATTAGTTGAGATATCAGTAATTTACACTGGTCATTAGTTGAGATGTCACTTATTTACACAAGTCATCAGTTGAAGTATCAGTTATTTACATTAGTCATCAGTTGAGATAGTACTTAGTTGAAATATCAGTAATTTACACTGGCCATCAGTTGAGATAGTAATTCACATTGGTCATCATTTGAGATATAAGTAAATTACATTGGTTAACAATGGTGATACATTGTATTAGTATTTTACATTGGTCATCAGTTGTTATATCAGTTATGGTACATGTATCAGTATTTTACATTGGTCATCAGTTGAAGTATCAGTAATTTACATTTGTCATTAGTTGTTATATCAGTAATTTACACTGATTATCAGTTATGATACATGTACATGTATCAGTATTTTTACAAATGTCATCAGGTGTGATATAAGTATTTTACAATGGTCATCAGTTGTGATATAAGTATTTTACAATGGTCATTTGTTGAAATATCAGTATCTTAATTGGTCATTAGTTGATATATCAGTTGTTTTCATTGGACATCAGTTGAAATATTAGAGGGTTAATACACGTTTTTTCGGGCAATAACATCTGCAGTGTCCTGAGTGACTGTTGTTGGCCCGAGCCCGAAGGGCGAGGGCAACAACATTCCCAAGGGACACTGCAGATGTTATTGCCCGAAAACAAACGTGTATTAACGCTATTCTTGCATAAAACCATTTTCTGCTTTCCTGCATCAATTTATTTCTTTCAACTACAAGCAAAACTATACACTTCTTTGACACTTCCTTTCGTTCGATTTATGCAGTTTCCGGGCCACTCTTTTCTTTCTGATGGTACGATTGTATCAAATACCGTTTACACGGGATTTCATTCAATATGTCTATCACTAAAATCAGTTCATTGTCGGTGCCCCTGAAATACTCGCACTGTTCATCTAGCTTAGGCCAAAATGCTATAGCGTTGGCGTCCATTGTTTACATTAGGCCCTGAATATGTATAATTAAAACCGGTCAACAACAGCGCGTGAGCACGAGAATCGCCTTGTTAATACATGGTCTAGCGGGACTACAACGACACGTTTCGTGCAAGAATAGCCATTTACCTATGTGGCAATAACTTGATATTAGAGCTATTTTTTCCCATTTTTTTAAAAAAATATAAGCAAGCACATAGAAAGCTAAAACATTTGTTTGCTGAAAAAAACAAGTTAGAAAGGAAATCAATTATCAGTACACACAACAGCGCTCTTACCATATTTGTCAAAGTTAATGTATATATCTGTGAACAGTGTGATAGGACTAGCTCTAGACATGTTTGTCAAAGTTAATGTATATATCTGTGAACAGTGTGATAGGACTAGCTCTAGACATGTTTGAGAATTGAGATCTATTGCAGAGTTACAATAATGGATAGACAAACACAGGTAAAAATAATGCAGTCCCATTTTTGTTGATGTCCGAGGCATATTAGTGTGTACATGCCATGATTCTGTGGTTATAGAATTTCTCAAGCATCTGATTAGTCTGAATTTGAGAAAAACGGATGTCTCCCCTCTAATAAAAACAATATGTAAAGGGAAATCACTAAAAATGTTATGGACTTGATGATTGATACTTCCCCTCATTATGCGCTTTCCACACCACATTTTTCAAGAAGAAAATGATAACAGCTAATAACTCTAAAAATTTTGACACCAGAGTTATGGCCCTTGTGCACGACACTTACTTTCATCATGCTCTTTCCATAAATAAAATGTCATTCCAATAGCATCAGTCGAACAGGAGTTATTGATCGAACAAAAAATGTAACAAAGGGCAATAACTCCAAAAGTATTGAAGCCAGAGTTATGGCCCTTGTTCATGACACTTTCTCTCATCATGCTCTTTCCATGTATGAAGTTTCAATACAATGGCAAGAGCCATGTAGGAGTTATCATCCGGACAAGAAAGCGTTAAACAAATTTACAAGGGGCAATAACTCTCAATTTATTGAAGCCAGAGTTAAGGACCTTATGCATGACGCGTTCTCTTATCATGATCTTTTCATGTATGAAGTTTCACTCCAATGGCATGTGCCATATATGAGTTATCATCCTGACAAAAAATTGTGATTTATTTTACAAAGGGCAATAACTCCAATATTAGTGAAACAAGAGTTATGGACCTTAAGCATGACACTTTCTCTTATCGTGATCTTTCCATGTATGAAGTTTCAATCCAATGGCATGAGCCATATAGGAGTTATCGTCAGGACAAAAAATTGTGAAAAATTATTACAAGGGCAATAACTCCATTATTAGTGAAGCCAGAGTTATGGACCTTGTGTATGACACTTCCTCTTGTCATAATCGTTCCATATATGAAGTTTCAATCCAATGGCATGAGCCATATCGGAGTTATCGTCCGGACAAAAAATTGTGATTTTTTTTTACAAGGACAATAACTCCATTATTAGTGAAGCCAGAGTTATGGACCTTGTGTATGACACTTCCTCTCGTCATGATCTTTCCATATATGAAGTTTCAATCCAATGGCATGAGCCATACAGGAGTTATCGTCCGGACAAAAAAGTGTTGTTTTTTTTTACAAGGGGCAATAACTCCTATATTAGTGAAGCCAGAGTTATGGACCTTGTGCATGACACTTCCTCTCATTATGCTCTTTCCATATATGAAGTTTGAATCAACTGGCATCAGGCATATTGAAGTTATCGTCCGGACAAAAAGTGTGACGGACAGACGGACGGACGGACAGACAGACAGACAGACAACTCTCACAAAAACAATATGTCTCCCCCATATAAATATGGGGGGAGACATAAAAAGTCCTACCAATCAGATACTCGAAAATGAACTCAAAAGTTTTATAACCTGTGGCATAGGCAAATGAGCGGCATCCTGGAGAAATGCCATTTATCTAAACCTTTACCTGATATAGGCACATTCTTACGCCTCACAAACAAAGTAGATACAGATCACAAAGCCCCTGTTAAAGTCTTCTCATCAGGATCTGCTCTTATTGATTATGAAACAATGTACATCTTATTCTAAACTTTTCTGCCAAAGTAAAACTTTCCCTTCTTTATAATAAACATCATGTTAATATTTCTTAAATATGAATATTTATCAGGAAAAGGATTAACCCTTTATTCCATAAATACACCTTTCTATGCCTTTGCAAACAGAGTAGACCTAGATCAGACAGTTCCTATAGGAGCCGTCTGATCAGGGTCTACTCTGTTTGCTTATGATTTAATATACATGTGAATCTACAGTTTCTGCCATGACCAAAACTTTCTGTATCCATGTGCTATTATAACAATCTAATTAATCATATTCATGCTGTCATTATTTCTTACATAAATATTCATAGAGTCAAGGATTGAGACCAGATCAGTTGTCATTATCTTCTTAGTTTACATAAGTAGTTCACAAAACTGTAGAATCTGAAGAGTGAAAACTACACATTGTTTCAATGCAGAATTTGTTTCAATGCAGAATTTTTTATGACCATGTTACGACTCAAATGGTCAGTGTCAGGTCTTACTTTCTTTAGTCACTTTTTCTCCTCCATCCAAGGGGTTGACAATTCCTGCCGACATTTCCCCAAATGAAAAATGGTCAATTCGGTGTGTGAAGTTATAATCTAGAATAGCAAAAGAAACCATGACATTTTCTGAGTTGTAACAAAATTTATATCAATACAAATTTCACTGTCAATTCAAATCCCTTTTAACAGTTAACCTCATTGAGATGCCTTCTCACACCTTTGCAAACAGAGAAGACCCAAATCAGCTGGCTCCTGTAGTTTAGCTCTAGGCTGCTGTTTGCTTATCGCATTACATAAAATTTGATTACACTGCTTCAGCCAAGGTAAACACTATCCTTGTTCATGATGTCATTATAAAATTCTGCTTAACCCGTTCCTCCATAAATGCGCCTTTCTACGCCTCTGTAAAAGTCACTTTTTTTTTAAACCATTGTGATAAACAAGAGCATTTGCTCCAATGGAGAAAATGCTCTATTTATCACAATAGCTTCAAAGCTACACAATTCTACCATTTTTCTTTTCTCTAGTAAATGCTCCTTTTCGGTAGATTTATTCAAAGAGGTTGAGTCTAAAAATAGCCTATGATGTAATGGGTTATCAGTATTCATACATTATTTCTTACATAAATGTTTATAAAGGAAAGAGTTGAATCTGATCTGATCCAGACAAATAATCAACATTTTTTTTTCCTTATTCAAGATCGAAACAGTTGTAATTTCAGATTATTTATCAACATATCATAAGTACAAGAGCCAAAATTGACAGATTTTTTAAAGTAAAACAATTATGAAATTCACTGAACTATAGGCTTAGTTTTGTATATGGCTTATTAATGGCACCCATTTCATTTCTTCAATGTATGCAGCATAATTCTTATAAAATATCATAAATCTGATTCTACAGTTTCTTCCAGTCAAAACTTCCTTTGTTAATAATACATGTACTGTTAAAAAAGTATGCTAAATAATATTCATAGTCATTATTTCTTACATGAATATTCATCAGCTAAAGGGTTAACCCCATGTTCATGCCTTTGCCATACCCAGATCAAATGGATCCTGTAGGAGCCTTCCGATCCAGGTCGGCTTTGTTTGCATATTAAATTGTAATAGATGGCTCTAAAGTTTCTACAAATACCAAAATATCCTGTTTACATAAGCCATTATAAACATTCAGCTAATACATATTCATGATGTTGTTAGTTCTTACATGAATATTCAAAAGGTAAAGATAAAACACTACAAAGCATGCAGGTGCAAAAACTACATATCTAGCTGGTGCATGTTCAGATAAACCAGTTATTGTTACCGGTATATATGTTCAGGGGGGGGGGGGGTTTAAACAGAAGAATTAATCACAAAATACATAACCAAATGCAATAGTTCAATGATCATCACAGATAGAAAAGACACCTTCAGTGTTAGAAAACAAACTCCAGGCCCGAGGTTATAAAACGTTTTTGCTTGAGTCTCGAGATGATTCTCACGCATCTGATCAGATACCTGAGAATGATCTTAGACTCAAGACTTATTAACCCTGGACCCAGGACATTGACAGTGTTTTTTTATTGCAAAAGTCCATTGTCTCATAGTGTCTCAAATAACCAGGATTTGCATATGAAGCAAAAGGAGAAAAGCATGCAGGGTTCTGGATCATAGGGCATTAAAAAACTGTAAAAATATAGACTACACAAACAACAGAAGTTCTAATATTGGTCTTGCATCAAAATAAAAACTTTTTAGCATTTTTACACCATACACTTTGCAGCAACACCATACTGTGATTTATCATGAAACAAGTCTAGCTGCCATATGGCAAGTCTCTCTCAATAAGTAACCAAATATTAAGTTTTCATGTGTTATTGTTTTTTCTACAAACTTGGACCCCAATATCAACATCGAACTAAACTGATAAATAAACTAAATCCATAGCCCAGAGATTTTTAACCCTTTACTTGATAGAAAGGCCTTTTCATGCATTTGCAAAGAGAGTAGACTCAGATCAAACAGTTCCTGTTGAAGCCTTCTGATCAGAGTCTGCTCTGATTGCTTGAGGAATACAGTAACACTAACCCAGGCTACTACACTCTTCAAACAAACCATAACCCTGGCCCTAAGCTTTGTCAGTAACCCAGGCTCCTACACCCTTCAAACAAACCTTAACCCTAGCCCTAAGCTTTGTCAGTAACCCAGGCTACTACACCCTTCAAACAAACCTTAACCCTAGCCCTAAGCTTTGTCAGTAACCCAGGCTCCTACACCCTTCAAACAAACCTTAGCCCTAGCCCTAAGCTTTGTCAGTAACCCAGGCTCCTACACCCTTTAAACAAACCTTAGCTCTAACCCTAAGCGTTGTCGGTAACCAAGGCTCCTACACCCTTTAAACAAACCTTAGCTCTAACCCTAAGCGTTGTCGGTAACCAAGGCTCCTACACCCTTTAAACAAACCTTAGCTCTAACCCTAAGCTTTGTCGGTAACCAAGGCTCCTACACCCTTTAAACAAACCTTAGCTCTAACCCTAAGCTTTGTCAGTAACCATGGCTCCTACACCCTTTAAACAAACCTTAGCTCTAACCCTAAGCTTTGTCGGTAACCAAGGCTCCTACACCCTTTAAACAAACCTTAGCCCTAGCCCTAAGCTTTGTCGGTAACCAAGGCTCCTACACCCTTTAAACAAACCTTAGCTCTAACCCTAAGCTTTGTATGTAACCCAGGCTCCTACACGCTTTAACCCTTTCCCTCATATACATGTACATGTGTTTTCACACATTTGCAAACAGAGTAGACCCAGATCAGATGGCCATCTGATCAGGGTCTACTCTGTTTGCTGATGGAATTTGATATATCTGTTTCTTTACTCTCTAAAATGGCTACAATGTTCCACCTTCCATATTTCGTTATAACTATTTTGTCCAAGAATGTTCAGTAGGTATCAAATTTGTAATGAATATAGAACAGCGAAAGGGTTAAACAAACCTTAACCCTAGCCCTAAGCTTTGTCAGTAACCTGGGCTCCAAAACTTGGAGTATAAAATACACTGTCAGTAAATCTGTGCCAAAACACTAAATTGTGTCAGTAAATCAAGTTAGTAAACATGTGCCAAACCACTAAACTGTTTCAGTAAGTTCAGGTGGTAACCCTTAGCTTTGTCAGTAATTATGCTTCAAACCCAAAATCAGGGTTAAAAATCAGGGTTATGCCTCCAAAAGCAAGCATATGTACATCTAAATATGACATGCACAAGGTAAAAACACATACTGGGAAAAACATTTAACCTTTTCCCTGTTCTATGTTTAATCCAAATTTCAAAACCTACTGAATATTCATGGACAAAATAGTTATATTGAAATAAGGAAGGTGGAATAATGTAGCCATTTTAGAAATTAAAAAAACGGATGTATCAAATTCCCTTAGCAAACAGAGCAGACCCTGATCAGACAGCTCCTGTAGGAGCCGTCTGATCTGGGCCTACTCTGTTTGCAAATGTGTAAAAATGTGTTCATATGAAGGAAAGGGTTAAATTCTAAATCACAACCAAGTAACAAATGGGATTAGCATGGTTTTTATCTAGAAATTAACCCTTTTCCTTAATGTAAATGCCTTTTCAAATAGAGTACACCCAGATTAGATTGCTCCTGTAGGAGCCATCTTATCATGGTCTGCTCTGTTTGCTTATGGAATAATATAGATCTAATTCTACAGTTTCTGCCTGAGTCAAAATGTTCTGTGTTCAAGTTTTCAAATGCTATCATAAAAAAAACCCTAATTAACATGCATGATGTCAGGGTAAGATTAAACTTATAAAATAATTAATCTGCCTCTAAGAATGAGTTTCATTCCAATAGAATTGCACTTAATTTTGCTGTACAACAAAAATTTAACTCCTTAACAATTTAATGCCATCTGCTTTAAAGAGGAGGTCCCTACAATGATCGCATATTTTCAATAATATCATAAAACTTGGTATTTGTTATGCTCTATCATTATTATGAAGGTTCCAAATTTGAACTTATATCGAAAAATGCCCATGTGATACAAATAAACCGATTTCATCAACAACTGATAATTTTTGTTCTACAACACAATATTATCGGCCTTTTCCGTTAAATTCTTCCGCGTTTTGCCGATGATCACCCAATCCCTCCATTGTTTACGTAATAGCTTTCTCGGAAGTGGTCGGAGAATCGCGAATAGGGCGAACAGTTACGAAACTAAAACTCAACCCGAATAAAACTGAAACATCGGGGAGTAAAACCGGGATCGGCAATATCAAACACATGGATGTTTTGTCATTATAAACGGTAATTGGATGGGGCTTTTTGTGATATACTACTTTTCAGCATATTAAACAAATGAGTTTTGTATATTTTAAGTGTTTATAAAACGCGTCAAATGTAGGGACATCCCCTTTAAGTTTCAGAATGGACTTTTCCTCAATTTTCTCTCTAAAACACAAATGGTGTGTCAAACAGTTTGTATTCTGATGAGTTACAACTTTGTGATGTTAGACAGGGATAGCTGTACACGTTTTGAAACTTATACAAAATGTCAACATGTTTACTAAACAGAAACACCAATGATGGTGTCACCAAAGCTATATTAATAGTTTGAACAGCAGAGCTTAGTATATCCGATGTTTGCCTTTAAATGACACTTTCAATGACACTTATAAATACACTTGTCAGCAATTATGTATGTAGAGCCATATAAAAGATAAAAATGTACTAATGTTGAACTTACAATCTACACTCTTACCAAAGTTCTGAATATTTTAATCTTTAGAGAAGGAGCCTTTTAAGGAGGGGTAGCTTCTGAATTTTGAAAAAGTCAACTTACCCTCGGGCTCTACCATACCAGTTATATGTATGTGACCTTTTGGATGGGGATATGTTCTATAGAAAATAGACAGAGAGATAGAGAGAGATTGCAAGAGACTGGCTATACAACTACATTGTAGCTACTGGGAAGCATATGGACTCTGTAGTTCACACCAACATGCCCATGTGAGTCAAACTTTGTGGCTAGAACTGTATCCTTTCAAAGCTAAATTTTCTGGGTGGAAAGTTATCAGTAATTAACCCTTTCCTCCATAAATACGCATTTCTATGCCTCTGTAATAGTCACTTCTTGAAACCATTGTGATAAAGAGAGCATTTGCTCCTATAGGAGCAAATGCTCTATTTATCACAATGGTTTCAAAGAACAAAATTCTAAAATTTTCCTATTCTCTAGTTAATGCTCCTTTTTGGTAGATTTATTCAAAGAGGTTTGATCTAAAAAATAGGCTATGAAGGAATGGGTTAAATATAGAGTCCTCTCAGTATGAAAGGCTTAAACTTGCTAGAGGATTTGAATGATAAACAGTGCAGACCCTGATCAGAGGGCAGGGCAGCTCTAGGAGCCCTCTGGTCTGGGTCTACACTATTTACAAATAACAGTGCATGCATGTCCCCCACATTCAGAGGGTTAAACAGTCCGTGCAAAATATAAAATAGTTGCAGTGAAATTAATTGCTGATACACTTAACCCTTTACTCCATAATTTGCAAACAGAGCAGACCCAGATCAGATGGATTATTCCATAAGCAAACTGAACATGGGAGCTCCTATAGGAGCTGTCTCATCTTGGTCTACTCTGTTTGATCTACTTTATTGAGTAAAGGGTAACAAGGGAAAAACATGTGACTGTTTCAATTTTTTATGACATCCTATTTCACCATTTCTGGGTACAACAGGCCCTTGTTTTTTTGTAAATACTCAAAGGACATTTGTAACCATGACAACATGGCTACAGCAGTACCGCCACTTTTTGTTTTATTAGAAGTCGAGAATACACTGAAATAATTAAGCATTAACTATACATAGAAAGCAAACAAATGGCAACAGTCTGAATCTAGAAATCAGAACACAATTAAAAGGCAGGTTTAAAAAATACAAACATAAATACATGTAAACATATACATGTTTGGCAAAACTACAGGTAAAATTAGATCTTATGGCACACCTTTTGTTCTCGGTGTTTACAAACACTACAGGTAAATACACTGTATAACGCCCAGGTGGCCGCTATAATAGTTTGGTTCAAATCTGTTTTGCTTTTATTGTTTTATATTTGGAATGGGTAGTTTTGTTTTTTCATATGTTTTGATGGGCGTATACATTTATTATTATTTTTTATTTTTATTTTTCTCGAGACCACCGTTACAGGTATGTTTTGTTTACATTTAAAGTAGGTTATGTTGGTGTGCCATAAGATCTAATTTTACCTGTACCAGTCCTGTAAAATCAGACTTGTTGATTCAGAGCTATAGATAACGGTGCATAATCTAAACACTAAAATCATCATTTCTCCACCAAACCCATTGATGTGATTAGGATATTCATTACTGGTTTTCCTAAGTTTCTTATTGAGATCAGTTCATCTTATCTCCCCATAAAATTAACCACTTATCCTCATTAATACGCCTTTATACGTCTTTGCAAACAGAGCAGATCCAGATCAGACAACTCCTACAGGCATATGTAAGGAATAAAGGGTTAAAAGAAGCACTGACCACATGTCAACAGCTTTGATCCTGATCAGACAATAAGTTACATGGCATCTTATCTGGACCCCAAACTGATTTCAAATGTCTGTCAAGTCATGTTAAGTATTTTAACATTATTTTTTGTCAACAGTGAATGGATGGAGATTAGAAATCTCCCAAATTTTGAACAGTGTTTTACCAAGTCTGATTTCACAGTTCAGTAATGTCTGAATAAGAATACTATATATATACTAGCAAACCTGGCTTAAGCAACTATAAAAACCCCACTTCAATCTGGATTCTTAAGGCAGGTGGTAGCTCAATGCAGGCATAACAATATTGTAAGATCCAATAAGGAGCTTTCTGCATTATTTTTCCCGTACATTAAGCAACCACCTGCTCTTTAACCCATTACTCCATAAAAATTAAAACAAGAATTAGTGACTAATGGTCAATGGCAGAAACTGCAGAATGAGATCTATAATATTATTTCATAAGTAAACAAAGCAGATCCCTGATCAGACAGCTCCTATAACAGCCATCTGATCTAGTTCTACTCTGTTGGCAAAGGCTATTAAAGGTGTGTATCTGCAGAGTAAAGGGTTAAGATTCGTCAGTTTACTTAAACCAGGTTTATTCTGTTTATGTAGTGCAACCTCTGGAAAAACACACTATAATCACAGTGACTTTATTCTTTATTAATTTAATGTACACACATGTGCAGGATTGGCAAATTTGAGAAACTTTCCTAAAACACTATATTCTAAAGTCTTGCAAAGGGTGTTTCTCGCAGAGGTTTTACTGAGAGAGAGGCTTGTTAGATGCAGAGAGAAGATCCAACTATTTGTTATGTATCACTCTATATCTTCCCATAAACATCATTGTATATTTCCATTTATTTTTAATGTATCTTTTCCTCACTAGTCTTAGTCTCTTCAAACAGTTTTGGACTTTTAACGTTTAACCCTTACCCTGTTCTATGTTTATTTCAAATTTCAATACCTATTGAATATTCATGAATAAAGTAGTTATAATGAAATATGGAAGGTGGAACTTTTTAGCCATTTTAGAAAGTAAATAAAAAGATCTTTCAAATTCCATCAGCAAACAGAGCAGACCCTGATTAGACGGCTCCTCTAGGAGCCGTCTGATCTGGGTCTACTCTGTTTGCAAATGCATGAAAACACGTTTATATTAGGGGAAGGATTAAAAAGGAAATATTTGGGCTAAATTCAAAATAGCCAAAAAATAACCTTTACTCCATTAGATACGCCTGTCTACGCCCTGGCAAACAGAATAGACCCAGATCAGATGGCTCCTATAGGGGCTATCTGATCAGGATCTGCTCTATTTGGTTAGGAAATAATATAGATATAATTCTACCAATTCTGTCAAGATAAAAAATCCCGATGTTCATAATGCCATTATAAAAAATCATTTAATTAATATTCATGATGTCATTATTTCTTGCATAAATATTCATTGAGTCAAGGGTTAATAAACATGCACACTTTGTAGTTAGTTTGGACTACATGTACTTTTTTATTGACTTAGTGCAATATTCTTGCACATGCACAGCCAGATGCTTAATTTGATTCCCAAATATATATAAGTATTCTATCAAGTCAGTGGGCAGGCGTTTTGTATCCAACCTTCATGTTGTTTAGACTTCATGAACAAACATTCTGTAGCAACAGTTAAATCATATACTTCATGAAGAAGTAGATCAGATTCAATCTGTCTATCAACAACTCAAAATTTAATTTAATCAATAACAATTTCACACATTATTTAATCAAAGTAAAACACAAGAAAACGCAAGTACAATGTATAGGTGTGAACATCATGTTTTGTTTAAATAATATTCAAATACTCCTTTGACTTTATTTAAAGCATTGGATGCCCCCTTATGGCAATATTGGCTCTAAATCAAGCACATTTTAGGTGAAAACAGTTACATAGTTCCATAACTTTGGCAAAAACGTTCTCAACATAAAAGTTAACTTCTTTATAATCACCTTCACATGTTTATGTGTGAAAGTTTGAAGCAAATCCTTTGAGTGGTGTATATGGAGGTGGACACACAATTTTTTTCCCACTATATAACAAATTTACCAAGTCCTGTAACTCTGGTAAAAATGGTCACAGCAAATTTTCCTTTCTTTAAAGCCATCTTCACATCAAGGCTGTTCATCTGTAAAAGTTTGAAATAATTCCTCCCTGTGGGGTATGAGAAGTTGGGACACACAAGATTTTTACACTACGGTATATCTTACATAGTGAACAAAATAACTCTGGAAAAATGGTCAGAACAAATGTTCACTTCATTATGACCATCTTCTGTTCACATCAAGAATGTTCATCTGTGAAAGCTTTAAATAATTCCTCCTACTTTTGTATTTATAAGCAGTTGGGACACAAAAGATTGTTTTCACCATCTCTTATACAGTGCAGAAAATTTACATCCCATAACTATAGTAACGAGAGCTGTCACAGGGCAGCGCGCTCGACTATTCTCAGAATTGTCAGTGTAAAAATACTTGATAGTGGACTAAAATAGTTTCCAATGATACTAGAAGCAAGTAATCAAAGTCTCAGTAAAATATCTTTAATAGTATTCAGGATGTAGGATCTCTTTGAACTTTTTAATGAAAGAGAAAAACTTAAGCAAAAAAGGTCAATAATTTCGGTTAAAATGCTTGACAGAGTAATGTACTATTGCCTGCAGATGAAGCATGTGATGGTGAACAAGTGTTCCAAGTTTCAAAGCTTTATCTCAAAGGGTTATGTAAATCAGTGGACTTTACCAAAAACCTTAACCAAACTTTATAAGGTAAAAGGGCCATACTTCTGTCAAAATCCTTGACAGAGTAATGTACTCTTGCCTACATATGAAGCTGGTGGTGGTAAACAAGTAATCCAAATCTCAAAGCTTTATCTCAAAGGGTTATGTAAATAAGTGGACTTTAACAAAAAACCTTAACCAAAATTTTTAAGTTAAAAAGGGCTATAACTCTGTCAAAGTGCTTGACAGAGTTATATACTCTTGCCTAAAGATGAAGTTTGAGATGGTGAACAAGTGTTCCAAGTTTTAAAGCTTTAATTCAAAGCGTTATGTAAATAAGTGGACTTTAACAAAAACCTTAACCAAAAGTTCTAAGTTAAAAAGGGTCATAATTCTGTCAAAATGCTTGACAGAGTTATGTACTCTTGCCTACAGATGGAGATTGTGGTGGTGAACAAGTGTTCCAAGTTTCAAAAGCTTTCTTCCAAAGGTTAGAGGCAAAAAGTGGACTTTAACAAAAACCTTAACCAAAAATTCTAAGTTAAAAAGGGCCATAATTCTGTCAAAATGATTGACAGAGTTATGTACTCCTGTCTACAGATGAAGCTTGTGGTGGTGAACAAGTGTTCCAAGTTTGAAAGCTTTATTCCAAAGCGTAGAGGCAAAAAATGGACTTTAACAAAAACCTTAACCAAGGTGTGACACGGACGCGGACGACGGGGTGAGTAGGATAGCTCCACTATTCTTCGAATAGTCGAGCTAAAAATGGTCTGAGCGAAAATCCCATTCTTTACTTGCATCTTCAAATCAACATTTTTCATCTGTGAAAGTTTGAAGTAAATCCTCCCACTGGTGTATTAGAAGTTAAGACACACAATGGATAGACAGACAGACATAAGGACGGACAGACAAGAGCAAGGCTATATGCCTCCCTCGGGCCCAGTGAGTCAGAGTCCCTCGTGGGGGGCATAACAACAACAAAGTTAGTCAAAGTTGAGCAGAACATTGGTTAATACTAATTAATTTACACTTGAGTCTTACACTTCAAGGGGACCATCAGACCATCATGGGCATGCCCCTGGGACACTTGCTTAAATATCCTGCAACCAGAACAAATGGCCATGATTCTCTCACAAACACTAGTCTTAGGCTTAGTCTGGATGTACATTGAACATCGAAACCCTTTCTTTGTTAAATTGTCTGAGTGGGCTACTTTCACATGATGCTAGTCATTTATAAGTATACAACCAAGGAGTCCTCATGCTACTTCACAACTTGTAATCACATGCTTACAAAAACACCCACTTTGCTGAAAACAAAAATCCCACGATGCAAATTTTTGCAATGAACAATTCATTGAGAAAGTTGTGAAAACGAGTCAATGATAATGTCTTACTAAATGCTAGTTTGCTGTAATAAAGGTCCTTATGTACATATGGCAAATGGACAAAATTGAGGGGAAAGATCACAATTTGGACTCTAGTTTCTAATTTCTATCATCAGCCCTTCAGTATAGTGATTAGTAACATTTTTATCAATAATTCCATAGATATATCTTATAACTCTTTCCTTCATATAAATGCTTTTTCATGTATTTGCAAACAGAGTTTGCTAATGAAATTTGATAGATCTGTTTCTTTACTTTTTTAAAATGGCTATAATGTTCCACCTTCCATGTGTCATTTTAACTATTTTGTCCATGAATATTCAGTAGGTACTGAAATTTTGAATAAACATAGAACTGGGAAAGGGTTAAAGCCTTTCTAACAGTGCAGACCCAGATCAGATGACACCTGTAAGAGACATTTGACCAGGGGCTGTCTGCATAAGTTTCATCCTGTATTAAGCTACCACCTGGCTATGAGACCCAGAAATAGACCTCTTTTCAGTGGTCAAATTAATGTATATTCATATAACAATGTATGTTTTCATGAATTTAAAAGCAAGTCAAGTTTAATTTTAGCAGATGAAACAAGGAAATTTAGCCATAACAGACAGTTTAGAATCAGATCTACAACACTATCTAAGCAGAGCAGACCTTATAACCATGTTTGGTAACTGTATTCCATGACATGTTGAAGAAATGATCCAAGTTTAATGAGACTAGCTCTAAAGGCATCCGAAATACAACATCAACAAGTACCAGTATTTATGTAGAAAGTAGTTTTGGTCATGCATACAGTTCTGAGGCAGCTTGCATCTCAACCTCATTACAACAATAATGCAGGGTTGGAGTTCATGCATTAGTGATTCTGCAGTCCTGGCTTACCAGTATCTCCAAGAAAGGACTCCAAGTGGGCGTGGCCCAAACCAAACTGAAGTTGTGGGTAATACCTGGCATTGAATAGTATAAATTAAGAACCTCTGAATAATCACAGTGACTAAATGCCTTCATAAAGTCCAGTAGGAGCTAGAGGAAATCAGTGCAACTTAAACCCTGTTGATTTTAACTTAACCCTTTCCCTGTTTGAATATTCATGTAAGAAATATAATCATGTCATGCATATCTATTAGGTAATTTTTTTTAACGGCATATGTACACAGGAGTTTTTGGTATTGGTAGAAACTGCATAGTCAGATCTATTATAATTTCATATGCAAACAGAGCAGACCCTGATCAGATGGCTCTTATAGAAGTTTCTGCACATGAAAAAAAAGATGATGTGTTCATGTACCATTATAAAAAAAACTCAACAGTAAATTTCAACTAATAAAATATTCAAAATGTACATGAATATTGAATAGGTAAAGGTTTAACCCTTTACTCCATAATACGCCTTTCTACGCATTTGCAAACAGCCGTCTGATCAGGGTCTGCTCTGTGTGCTTTATAACATATAATATACAGTAAAATCTCGATTATTCGAATTTTCGTTATAAACGAATTTAGACCCTTTTAGGCAGGTGGCTGCTTAATGCATGATGAAAGTCATGCAGAAAGCTCCTAGAGGAGCTTTCTGCATGACTTTCACCATGCATTAAGCTGCCACCTGTCTTAAAGATCGATGATAATACGTATTTTAGTGTTCGGATAATCGAGGTTTTACTGTAGATATGATTCTTTAGTTTCTGCTATAGCCAAAAACTCCAGTGTACATGTGCAATTATAGCAAATTAATCTAATTAATATTCATTATGTCATTAACATATTTCTAACATGAATATTCCTGGAGGAAAGAGTTAACTGTATAGTCCATCCAGTTAAGTTTAATGGGTAAAAAGTGCTAAATTGTATTTTTAGAGGCAAACAGTTTCACAACCAAACAGTATGTTGTGACCACCTTGAACAGACCAGTCTAAAGAGTAGTCACAACATAAGGGTTTTGAGGAGCAATGATAATTAACCAATTACTTTTTGAATATTCATGTAAGAACTAAGAAGTAATGACACTATGAATATTTATTAGCTATTAATTCTTATAATGCAAATTTTCATGGGATTTTTTTTGTAGAAACCTATAGAATCAAATCTATAGCATGCCATAAGCAAACAGCAGACCCTGATCAAACGGCTCCTATAGGAGGTGTCTGATCTGAGTCTACTCTGTTTGCAAAGGCATAGAAATGCATATTTATGGAGTAAAAGGTAAATATTTGGCTCTGATTCTGCTCTGGATCACTGTTACAATGTTCTATTATCCTTATTCACACCAATATTTTCAAATATATAAACTGAATACATGAATGTCTCATTCAGCATCACAAACAGTGGCAATACTACAGGAACAGTTCTGTGAAGAAATTTGCATGAGTGTGTCTGCACACATTTCATTTGTGCTTCTGGGGTGGCTGTGTGTTTTTGTGTCACATCTGTCAGACTTTAATTTTCTAAAAAGCCTCTATTCTAGCACTAACTAGCCTTACTAGGTCTGTTGTATTCCAACATGACAACTGATCTGGGTTCATACTATATTCAGCAGTAACATACAACTGTTACAGGAGCTTTCTGCATTACTTTTGCCCAGCATTAAGCAACCAATTGCTTTTTAACATTCCTTTGTCCAATCAATATAAGGTTGCTTAACCCTTTCCCTCATATAAACGTGTTTTCACGCATTTGCAAACAGAGTAGACCCAGATCAGATGGCTCCTAAAGGAGCCGTCTGATCAGGGTCTGCTCTGTTTGCTAATAGAATTTGATAGATCTGTTTCTTTACTTTCCAAAATATCTACAATGTTCCACCTTCCATATTTCATCATAACTGTTTTGCATACTCTTCCAAGTCATGATCAAAGTCAACTTAGATCTATTTTTTATCATCATCATTTTAACATATTATACCAACTACACTATTGTAATATTTCAGTATAATTTGCTTCTATGTAACATTTAAATATTTATATAGAAATAATTACAATTTTTGATCGTACCATATTTTTAAATATGTCATGTTTATGTATTAATATTTTGTAAATTGTATGCAAATTGAGATGCTAAATAAATCTATCTATCTAATGAATATTCAGTAGGTATTGAAATTTGGCCTAAATTTTATACAGAACAGGGAAAGGGTTAAGAGAGGATCTACTGTGATTGTTATTTATGGAGACATTATTTCTCACATGAATATTCACGAGGTATAGGACTAACTGTAGTGTGCCCCATTTGTCAAACTCTGGAAATATACAGTGATGTTTATGTGCTTTATGTTAATCTGTAAATAAACACAACAAACTAAGAAAGAAAATGTGGGATTAACGTTTTTAGCAGTATAACAGATGGGTGGGGGTTTCTTACCCTTGGCGTTACTCATTATTGCAAGGTGGGCATGGCCTCGAGGAAAAAGGTTCACTGATCTGTAAACATTATAACATACAAACCCATACACAAATCACCCCTTTACCTGATAGATGCCTTCCCAAACAGAGTAGACCCAGATCAGATGGTTCCAATCAGACCAGGGTCTGTTTTGTTTGCTATGGAACTATACTGATCTCTTTCTACACTTTTTCCAATGGCAAAAAATGGCAAAAAAATGGCAAAAAAATGCTATGTTCATATGCCATTATAAAATTTCAAATAATCCAAATTCATGATGTCATTATTTGTCAGGTAAAGGTTATCAGATTTCCCCCATATAAATGCCTGTGCTCCGTAAATGCTTCTGACATAAAGCTACACTTTTTGTCAAAGCTAAAAATAAAATCCCATGAAACATTTACATTATAAAAACCGGGTTTGGTGCAAAAAGTAATGTTTAACTCTTTACTCCATAGATATGCCTTTAAACACCTCTGCTTACAGAGTACACCCAGATCAGATGATTCCTATAGGAACTGTCTGATTAGGGGCTGATCTGTTTGCTTATGGAACGTTCTACATCTGAATCTACAGTTTTGTCAGGTTATAAATTCCTTAATTTATAGATTACTATAAAAATTAATTGGATGGAGCTCTGCTCTAGTGGTAACATGCTTGGCTACCAATCCGGAGGTCCGGGGTTCAAATCCCGGTCCACTCGGAAAATTTCAGAGATGCTTTTCTGTGTTTCCCACCCACACAGAGTCTGAAAAAACTGTATGTGAAGCTTGAAGTGCCCGAAAGGTAGTCAATAGCCCACATTGACTTGTGACACGGCTTGTCACAGTAAGTCCGAAAGAGCTGGCCCGATTGGAAAAGAGTTGAGTAAGTGCGATGACTGATGAGTAGATTCCACCAGCATATGAAGATGCAGTCTATCCGAACATAAGTGCGAAAGAACTCGGGGAGGTCTGACTAGGAGGACAACTCGGAGAGAAAACCGTGGAGACGAAAATCACGAGTTACCATGTACGAGGAGGCAAGGAATGAATATGACGCACAGCGTTGAGTCAGTGGAGGTGATTGTGGGAGACGGGCAAAACTCAGGCATGAATACGCCGCAGAAAGGGAAAAAAAATAAATAAACAAAATTGATTGAATCGATAGTCATGATGTCATTATTTCTTATATGAATAACCATGGAGAAATTGTTTAATGTATAGGTCCTATCTACACCTCTGATTTCAGATAGCATTTTCCAATGAATCTTTTAGCCCTTTCCCTTATATATAAAATGCTTTTTCATGCATTTGCAAACAGAGCAAAGCCTGATTAGACCGCTCCTGTAGGAGCCATTTGATTAGGGTCTGCTCTGTTTGCTTATAAAATAGAGCTGTCTGATCAGTATCTGCTCTGCTGGCTTATGGAATTATTTTAATCCTTCGCTTGCTATTCGCGTCAATATACCTACTTGTAAATAGTGAAGACCCAGATGAGACAGCTCCTGCAGGAGCTATCTCATCAGGGTCTGCACTATTTACAAGTTGATTGTGCAACCAGTGCACTCCACAGTAATGATTGCACAGCGAAATACTTATACACAGTGAAGCTATATGTAATTATACAACAGGGCATGGATAAAGATGGAGAAATGTATTTTAAAATTCAGCAAGCAAAGGGTTAAAATCTGATTCTACAGCTTTATTAGGTTTTATTGTTCATATACCATTACATATATTAAGCTAATTAGCATTCATACATATTTCTTACACAAATATTCATGGAATGGAAGGTTAAAGCTTAACATATTCATAAATGAAACCTACATGTATATTTAAAACCTGAACATGATAGCAGAGGTCCAGATAAGATGCGCAAATTAACCCTTTCCCTCAAATAAACGTGTTTTCACGCATTTGCAAACAGAGTAGACCCAGATCAGACGGCTCCTAGAGGAGCCGTCTGATCAGGGTCTGCTGTTTGCTGAAAGAATTGGATAGATATGTTCCTTTACTTTCTAAAATGTCTACAATATTCCACCTTCCATACTTCTTTCTAACCATTTTGTTAATGAATATTCAGTAGGTATTGAAATTTGGCCTAAATAGAGAACAGGGAAAGGGTTAAAACATTTTCAAGAATAACTCCTCTATTTCTCCACCAAACCCTATGTTGTGACCACTCTTTAGAATCATCTATTCGAGACAATTCTAATGAGTGGTCATGACATAGGGTTTGGTGGAGAAATGACAATTTTAGTAGTTAAGTACAAACATTTATCTGATGCTATGTGATAGGCATGTGCATGATATTTAGGGTTGACAAGAAAACACCAGGGTACCATTAAGACAAATTTTTAGGCATTATGTTATTGTAATGGTAATACATACTTTCCAGCCGTGATATGGAAGTTGCCAGCCACTTTGTTAACTTCTAATGTACCATGTACACGACAGGCATCCGGGGTCCATGCGGGTTTGTCTTCCCTGTAAATGAAAGGAATAAGCTGTGTCAAAGGGAGGGCAATGTGACAGTGCAAGCAGTGTATACTCAGATCAGTCAGTGCAATGGAAATCTAGCAACTGAAGATGGAGTCCTGGATGAAGTCTTGTCTGAGTGCCCGGAAAAATGATGCTGTAAGTTAAAATTCTCCCGCAAAGATGCCTTTTAAACCTTTCAACTTTGTATATTCACATAAAAAACTAGAACTATCACTGAAGGTGATTAATACCCCCCACAAATGTGACTGTCACAAGTAAAAGCTTAACTGGGCATAACTCTGTAAGAAAATAGATAAACTGTAAAACTATTATTGGATGTGCATCTCCTCTTCATGATAAAGTATCATGTCAAGTTTCGTTGCTGAAAAACCTTGCGGAATAAAAGTAAACAGACAGACTAACACAAAACCTTTAAACAAAGGGGCATAACTTTGTAAGAAAATCAATCAGCTGGAAAACTATAATTGGATGTGCATGTCCTCCTTAAGATAAAGCATTATGTCAAGCTTCACTGTATTCCAGTCAGGCTTAGTAACCGGCCAGAAAAAAAGTCAACAAACTCTATGACAGACCAAAATTCAAAGGGGCAAAACTCTGCAAGAAAAAAACCTGTAAAACTATTATTGGGTGTGCATCTCCTCTTATGATATAAGTATCATGTCAAGTTTCGTACAATTCCAGTCTGCGGTTGTTGAGAAATCATGTGGAACAAAAGTCAACAGACAGACCAGCACAAAACTTTTAAACAAAGGGGCATAACTTTGTAAGGAAATCAATAAGGTGGAAAACTATAATTGCATGCACATGTCCACTTTATGATAAAGAATCCTGTAAAGTTTATTGGATTCCAGACAGTGATTACTGAGAAAGCGCATGCAATAAGTCAACAGATAGACCAACACAAAACTTTTAAACAAAAGGACATAACTTTGTAAGAAAATCAAGCAGCTGGAAAACTATAATTAGATGTGCATGTCCTCTTTATGACAAAGCATCATGTCGAGTTTCATTGGATTCCAGTCAGCAGTTGCTGAGAAACCACACAGATAAAAAGTCAACAGACTGACCGACAGACAAAGGGGCATAACTCTGTAAGAAAATAGATAAACAGTATAACTATTACTGGATGCGCATCTCCTCTTAATAATAAAGTATCATGTCAAATTTTGTATGATTCCAGTCAACATTCACTGAGAAACCGTGTGGAATAAAAGTCAACAGACTGCTCAACACAAAACTTTTAAACAACGGAGCATAACTTTGTAAGAAAATCAATCAGCTGGAAAACTGTAATTGCATGCACATGTCCTCTTTATGATAAAGCATCTTATTATACTGCAAAGTAAAATCCTCGATTTTGATTGGTCAATTAGCCATGTATAAAAGCCGTGTATCCCTCTAAATTCTGATGTATATACGGAGTCATGAGCAACAATGGAATTTCCCCTGTCGAGGGCCTCGCTTCATTGCTACAACAAACTAAAAATGGCCGACTAGCTTCACTTCGTCGATTCGATCCAAAGAAC
Source organism: Azorinus chamasolen (assembly GCA_963576725.1). Lineage (NCBI taxonomy): Eukaryota > Metazoa > Mollusca > Bivalvia > Cardiida > Solecurtidae > Azorinus > Azorinus chamasolen. Next base: position 34,963,407 of record OY755246.1, on the reverse strand, counting down.
CGTTCTCAAATGAAATAACAAGAGTTTGGGGCGGAATAAAGTTATCCATTGAGAAACATTTTTGTTATAGTTGTTGTATAACAATGTAAATGAACCCGAAACGTGACGAATGCCTTATTCTGCTCTGATGCTGCACATGTTGTCAAAGTGCTTGTGCACGTACCGATAAGCCCCCAAACCCCCGCTTTTACAAAAACATACCACACCCAATTCGACTCAGATTTTATTTATGCACATGCACAGTACACGTACCTGTTAATTGCAGTATAGCCGCTCCTTCCAACGCCCATTTGTTTGAATATTATAAAACCGTCATTTTGACGTCATCCAAATGACGTCGGATTTGCGCCAATTATGTTTAACCGTTCTCATGCTAAAAAATAGTGTCTGCTTAAGCGCTAAAAGTTTTACTAACGCCTGATTCTTTCAATCCTTTGAGAAAATAATGCTCTTGGAATATCCCTTTTTGTAATGTAATGAGCTGGTTATTATACAGATATTACAAGCCCTTACCTTACAGCATGAGGCCCCTGAGGGGAAGCAAAACGACGCCTACATTAACAACGCTAATTAACTGCTACAAATATTAAACTTTGCAGTATTAATAAAATCGTTATACAGATCATTGGCGGGATATCTGACTTTTTATTTCCTGCTGAGGAAAATACATGTAGCCCTCGCCTGACGGCTCGGGCAACATGAATTTCCTCAGCAGGAAACAAAAAGTCAGATACCCCGCCAATGATCTGTATAACTAATAATGTAAAGTTTCATTGGATTCCATCATTCCAGACTGTAGTTACTGAGAAACCGCATGGAAAAATGTCAACAGACCAACCGACAGACCGACAAGCTGACTCCTATATATCCCTAAACTTTGCTTGTGGGGGTATTATTATTACATCTTGAATATTCATTAACTGAAGACTTGTAAAGGCTCAAGTTATGGTATGGTAGTTGTAAGTTCAGATCTTTTATCATTTCAGCTATGCTTTGCAGCTGACACAAAATTAAACAGTTGTTGCAAGTTTCAATGTGATTGCTTAAATGGTTTGAGAAAATTATGCCTAAACACAAAACTTTACCAATTTCTAAGCTGAACAAGGGTGTGTTTGTGAAACACTTATGCCCGACCTTTGACCCTGAAGGATGACCTTGACCGTTGACCCATGGACCAGGGAATTGAATGTGACACATCGTCTTTGTATGGTGAACATTTGTGCCAGGTTATTTTGAAATCCATTCACAGATAAAAAAAATTATCGAAGGGACACAAAATTTGGGATGGACGGACGGACTGACAGACAATGCAATTACTATATACCCTAAACAAGATGTGTTTGTAAAATACTATGCCCCTGATATGACCTTTGACCTCAATGTATGACCTTGACCTTCATAAGTCACCCCGAAAAATGTTACACATGCATGCCAATTTTGAAGTATGTACATGCAATGGTGGCAAATATCGCCAACGTTAAAGTTGGTGACAAACAGACAAACCAAACAACCACCAACAGACAGAGCAAAAACAATATGCATCCCCGGTCAGAAAAGGAGGGGGGAAATGGGGGCGTAAAAAAAAGCATAATATACAGACGGATGACAGAGAAGTAATATGTAAGTGTTATACTGCTTGGGCTGTTGACGCAAATATTCTACCAGACATGGGTTTTAGTAGAATTTTTCAGCATGAATAGGGTTAATCCAAGTGTAACACAGATGTAACTCCACCCATATTATGACAAAAGACTATGTGTATATATCAGACAAGCTAAAACTTAACTCTTTACTCCACAGATACACCTTTTTACACCCTTACAAACCATGTACCAAACCTTTTCTTGTTCATTATTATTGTTATAATATAAATATTATAAATATTATTATATAAAGCTAATTAGGTTTTATAATAGATACATTATTTCTTACATAAATATTCATGGTGTAAAAAGTTAACCCGTTTTCTCATAGGCTTCTTTTAAACACAAATTCTTTAAATCAACCTCCTGGAAAGAAGCATTTACTAGAAAAAAGGAAACTTTTTAGAATTAAATACTTTTGAAACCACTTTGATAAATAGACCATTTCCTCCTTTGGAGTAAATGCTCTATTTATCACAATGGTTTCAAAAAGTGAATTTTACAGAGGCACCAAAAGGCATCAATATGAGGGAATGGTTAATAAACTTTTCCCTCATATAAATAAACACCTTTTCATGCAGTTGCAAACAGAGTAGACCCAGAACTAATTCTACAGTTTTTGTCAAAGCAAAAGTTGAACAATTTACCATATAAAAATCCAGTTAATAAATATTCATGATGTCATTATCTCATGAATATTGAACAGGGAAAGGGTTAAAACCTTGCATACACGACTGTTTCACAGAAGTCATGTTACCCTTACCTCTCTGGCATTCCTGCTTTCATGCCCGGATGTGTACCAGACAGCCACATTAGCTCTTGTATGGCGTGGTACTCTTCTCGCATGTATCTGTTAATGTGCTGAGTTATTTCCCTATAGTGCTTCTGCCGGGGCGAGAGTTCATAGTGTGTGTAGTCCATAGCTAGATTGCCATGGGACTGTGCATCCTGGCCTGTCTGGTCTAACACATCAGCTCCAATCACTACCACAAAACAAGAATTAGATCATAGATGTATGTAAAATATGTATGTCCCATTCCCTAATTTGCGCACAGCCTATAACTTTTACTTTTGACCTTGAAAAAAGACCTTGACAAACTGACCTATAATAAATTTGGGTCATCTAGTCATCATAACCAGCCTAACTACTAAACATGAAGTAAGAGGTAAAATGGTTGATGAGTTATTGATCAGAAACATTTGAAAACCAACAGACCCACTGACAGGTGCAAAGCACTAACATCCCCCCACCCGTCCCTGACCCCTTTCTTAACCCTTTCCTCCATGAATACATGTATATTCAAGTGAGAAATAATGATGTCATGAATATTACTTATATTCATTTGTTATATAACACATGGACACTGGAATTCTAGGCAAAGGCAAAAACTGTAGAATCATATTTATATTATGCCATTATAAGAAAACAGAGTAGACCCTGATCAGATGTCTGATCTGGGTCTACTGTTTGCAAAGGCGTAGAAAAGCGTATTTATGGAGGAAATAATCAAGATTTATGCTACTGACTTGTACATTTCTATACACAAAACAATCAAATCTGTTCTCTAATCTGTGCTCACATATTCGTCTGACAGCTGCTTTCATCAATGGAATATTCTCAATACAAGGTTTTATACATAACTCATGTCATTTATTACCTGAAGTACATTCTTACAGATAATAAATATCACAGAATCATCTGAATGCATTCAATTATTCATTAAGAATGTTCAGAGTTAAACGTTTTACTCAATAAATACGCAATTTCACACCTTTGCAAACAGACCAGACCCAGATCAGATTGGTCTGCTCTGTTTGCTTAAGACATAATATAGATCTAATTCTAAACTTTCTGTCTTGGTTAAATATTTGTGTATTCATGTTTTATTTTAACAATACAGCCACTTAATGAGCATACTGTCATTACTTTTTACATGAATATTCATGGAGTAAAGGGCTAAAATACTACTTGATAGTTTTGTTCCCAAATGAGGGCAGATTTTCACTATTAACTCTTTCCTTGTTCCATGTTAATTCCAAATTTCAATACCTACAGAATATTCACGGACAAAATAGTTATAATGAAATATGGAAGGTGGAACATTGTAGCCATTTTACAAAGTAAAGAAACAGATCTTTCAAATTCCACTAGCAAACAGAGCAGATCCTAATTAGACGGCTCCTCTAGGAGCCGTCTGATCTGGGTATACTCTGTTTGCAAATGTATGAAAACATGTTTATATATATATGAAGTAAAGGGTTAACCATTTTACTGTGAGAAACAAATGTATTGGTATTTGAAAAGTGTTCACCTAAATCTGATGCCCCCTAGAGGAGCCCTCTAATCAAGGTCTGGATTAGTTGTCATTCAAAACCCTCTTTAACCCTTTCCCTCATATAAACATGTTTTCACGCATTTGCAAACAGAGTAGACCCAGATCAGACGGCTCCTAGAGGAGCCATCTGATCAGGGTCTGCTCTGTTTGCTAATAGAATTTGATAGATCTGGTTCTTTGCTTTCTAAAATGTCTACAATGTTCCACATTCCATATTTCATTATAGCTATTTTTCCATGAATATTCAGTAGGTATTGAAATTGATAATAAATAAAGAACAGGGAAAGGGTTAAACATAACCTTTCATACTGAATGGAATCTGCTCTTGACCCTTTCCTCCATAAATACGCCTTTCTACGCCTCTAATAGTCACTTCTTGAAACCATAGCGATAAATAGGAGCAAATGCTCTATTTATCACAACGGTTTCTATACCACACAATTAAAACATTTTCCTTTTCTCTAGTAAATGCTCCTTTTCGGTAGATTCATTCAAAGAGGTTGGGTCTAAAAATAGCCTATGAAGGAAAGGGTTAAACAATGATGGACTACACCGTTCAAATGGTTAAATTTTCAAATATTTTACAGACACACAGACACACAGACACACAGACACAGACACAGACACACACACACACACACACCTGTGGAAAAGTCAGCAAATAGAAATATAGGTCCAGATAAGATGCGTAAATTTAAACATTTTCAACAATACATGTAGCTCCTTTATTTCTTCACCAAACCCTATACCGTGACCACTCTTTAAAATTATCTCTTCAAGACGATACTAAAGTGTGGTCACAGTATAGGATTTGGTAGAGAAATAACGATTCAAGTATTTGGGTACGCACCTATATGTATTTGGGTACGCACCTATATGTATTTGGGTACGCACCTATATGTATTTGGGTATGCACCTATATGTATTTGGGTACGCACCTATATGTAGCTCTGAGAATGACAAAAAAGTATCACTTACAGTCACATCTCATGGCCACTGTCATGTCAATGTTAATCTTGATCTTCCTGAAAGTTAAAGAAAGCAGTTTCTAATACATTTTTAAAAAAAAGAATGTTTGAGGAAACACATGTTTAATCTTCCGCAGTAAAAGCATGACGAAAAAAAAAGACTGAAAAAAACAGACACTCACAGTATGACAGATGGACAAACATGCTGGACAGACCACAGAGAATGATGCGTAAGTGTCACCCTGCTTACAGCAGGTGAAACAAAAAGACACTACATGTAAATACTTAACCCCTAAGGACCACAACTAGAATCACCATTAAACTGTACAAAAATTACAGTCCACTTAATACTGAAAGCCCTCCATTCAGAAAACTAAACAAAATTGGAAATATTTGTATCATATCAATTATAAATTAACAGGGCTGGAAAAATCCTAAAACTTTTACTCATCCTGCTTTTGTCTTATTTTACTTAAAATTCTTTATTAAAGTCTCTGAAATTCTACTCATCATGGCAAGCGGACAAGTGGAATTTTTCAGGCCTGATTAACCATGAGAATTGGATATGGACAAAATAGTTATAATGAAATATGGAAGGTGGTACATTGTAACCACTATAGAAGGTAAAGAAACATCTTTCAAATTCCATTAGCAAACAGAGCAGACCCTGGTCAGATGGTTTACCATGTTTGCAAATGCATGTAAAGGAGTTTATATCAGAGAAAGGGTTAACCCTTTCCCTAATATACACGTGTTTTCACGCATTTGCAAACAGAGTAGACCCAGATCAGACGGCTCCTAGAGGAGCCGTCTGATCAGGGTCTGCTCTGTTTGCTTATGGAATTTGATAAATCTGTTCTTTACTTTCTAAAATGGCTACAATATTCCATCTTCCATATTTCATTATAACTATTCTGTCCATGAATATTCAATAGGTACGGAAATTTGGAATAAACATAGAACAGGGAAAGGGTTCCAAGAGAAACTGCAGAGTGCAGAGTCAGATCTATTATTACTTCATCACCAAATACATGTACAGCAGACATGGATTTGATAGCTCCTACAAAGGTGAGTATATAAGGGAAACAGTTAAGCAAATAACTCCTTCAAGATTAAAAATAATGACACTTTTAATCATTTACTTGATAGATACACATTTTAATACCTTTGCAAACAGACAAGATACAGATCAGGCAGTCCTGTAGGAGCGGTCTGATCAGGGTCACCTCCTTTTACTTAAAAGATAAAGTAGATTCTAGAGTTTCTGCTATGGTTAAACAGTCCTGTATTCATATGACTTTAATTGTAAAAACTAATCAGTAATTTAACCCTTTCCTCCATAAATACGCCTTTCTACGCCTCTGTAATAGTCACTTCTTGAAACCATTGTGATAAATAGAGCATTTGCTCCTATAGGAGCAAATGCTCTATTTATCACAATGGTTTCAAACTACAAAATTCTAAAATTTTCCTTTTCTTCAGTTAATGCTCCTTTTCGGTAGATATATTCAAATAGGTTGGATCTAAAAATAGCCTATAAGGGAATGGGTTAAGTAATATTCATGATGTCATCATTAGTTACATGAAGATCGACGAAGTTTAATATTCCCTGTAACAATGGGGCTATGGCTCAGTAAAGAAAATAAAACCAATAAAATAAAATATGATGAATGGGTCAAGGTGGGCCAAGTGCACAGCTCTGTACAGACACTAACATTGAACTGTTTAACATTTATTCAAGATAATCTCATCTCATTACTATTCATGGACAGAATCAATACAAATCAACATGAAAAAGGGATTTTTGTCACCAAGGTGGACATTGTAAAAACAGATTTTTAAAGGTCCATAAATAAACAGAGCAGACCCAGATCAGACTCTTACAGGAGCCATTTGATCTGGGTCTTCTCTGTTTGCAAATGCGTGAAAAGGCGTTCTATGAAGAAAACGGTAAAATGCAATGGTAGAATTGAGTTCTGAAAAAAACCCCACAATTGGACAAGACAGCGGAAGGGCTAAAAACAATAGCAATACATCTGGGGACCATTTTATGAAAGGTTATGTAACCAGGTTCAGATAAGACACGTAAATTAAAACATTTTCAGGAATAACTTCTTTATTTCTCCACCAAACGCTATGTTGTGACCAATCTTTAGAATCGTCTCAAAGAGACAATTCTAAAGAATGGTGAAACATGGTTTGGTGGAGAAATGGCGATTTTAGAAATTGAGTACACACCTTTAACTGTTGCTCTGTGTGTAACCAAAGTAATCGTAAATCCCGCATTACAACAATTGCTCCTTTTAACATAGTCGAAATTATCCCACAACAATTTTAGTCGTATGATCTTCCATAAAATGGGCTCCAGTATATTTGTGTAGAAGGATAGAGATTGTAGTGAAACAGTTGATAGGCTTAGACTGTATGGCTTGGTAGCTCAGTCGGTAGAGTTTAGAATTGTAAAACTAGTACTTTTAGAGCTTAAATAATTACTTGATGAGCATGGCTCTTCATGTTGCATTCTGCCATATCTTGTGTTTGGAAAAATAACGAAGTTTGTATTGTACTGTTTAATGTCTTTAGCTTGTATTAATTATATGTATTTGTCTTTGTTTTAGGTTTAAAATAAATATTGAACCATAGACAGACCTGGGTCCATGCTTATAAAACTTTCAGTTGAGTCTGAGTTTGTTCTCAAATTTTTGATTGGTCAGATTGAGCCTAAAACGTTTGAGAACGAACTCAGACTCAACTAAAAAGCTTTATAAGCATGGGACTTGGTTTCTCTGTGGTCTACATTTGTTTTACTTACCCGTCTACCTCTGTGTCCACTGTATAGTCAAACTTCAGGTAAGTGTTGGTATAATAACGCACTTCAGAGACAACAAGGATCACAATGAGGACAAATGTTATAATTGATACTGAAAATAAACAAAATTGATTAGAGCAAGAATTACAATTAGGAATATTAAAATGTTGGTGCTAGAAAGCCTAGAATTTAAAAAGTAGCAGCCAAGTACAGTTCAGGGTTCAAACTTCAACTTTTTTTCAATGTTTCACCAGAGTCCAAATTTTCTACTGGCAAAATCAATTTATGACTGGGAATTTTATCTGATGTGAGAATACAGTAGACCCTCTCACTCTTTAACATGGAATATTGTTAAGGCAGGTGATTGCTTAATACAGGTTAAATGTAATGTAGAAAGCTCCCAAATGAATTTTCTGTATTGCTCTCAGCTTGGATTAAGCAACTACCTGCCCTTACAGCAATCCTCAATCTATTAAAGATTGTCTACTATTGACAGGTTTGACTGTACATGTATTTGAACCCTGCTATGAGATTTCCAACAAGCATGTCACAGTCAGTGTATGCCTTGTCAGCTGTATTACCGTATAACTTATTATTTTTGCGGGTGCAAATTTTTGCAGTTTGGGGTCTAAAATTGTATAATTTATTTTTGCGATTCTAATTTTTGCGGATTTATTGTCTCTGTCCCAACAAAAATCTTATATGTTCTATATTGTTCTACCATTTAGGACCCGAGAAGCTACTTATTTGCATTTCACACTCTAATTACTCGGACACAAAAGGATGGCAAACACAGCTGTACCCTTCCTGTTAGATTGTCGGTCTCCCGGTGCTGCGTGTTTTTCACACTCCGCAAGTGCACAACATTAAGAGGGTACATATCTATAGAATTAATTGTTTAATAAGATGCATATTATTAGTGAATTATTCTTTTTTAAAAAATATAATGAGCTAATAAAACAATAATGACTATTTCAAGAAGTGAGCGTTACGTGTAGTGACTTGGGGTTTTTTTAAAAAAAAAAAAGCGAACTTGTTTGGAAAACCAGATGTAGACATTGTGTTTTTATATTCACTAATTTTTGCACTAGATTTCACGACTTGTCACGTTTGTTTGTGATAATCTTTGATAATTGTGGATTTGAATAAAGAATATTACATATCTCTCGCGACGACAACGCCTCCAATAATGGTCCATTAGGATCTGGCAAACCCTTTCTAACAAGGTATTGTTTCAACACGGTACTATCCAACCAAAATCACGAACTTATAAACATATATGTCTGTTTGCCAATAATGTGTCCACTGGCTTTTGTGTACTTCTGTATGGGAATGAATATTTTGTGCATATATTATTTGCGGCTGGACAGCATCCGCAAAATTCCGCAAATAATACGTTGCCGCAGAATAAACCAGTTCTACTGTATTTGTACAAGTCACGTTTGATCATGGTCTACACTGACTATCAGAAATAATCATTACTAGTCGAGAATCAGATCTATTCATTATGATGATCTAATGTGGAGAGTTTGAAATTATAGATCTACTTTCATTTTCAATGTGGCAACTTTAATATTAAGTTTGAATAGAAAAAACAAGAAATATACAATACAGTCAAACCTGTCTTATGTGACCTTCAGTGGGAGAAAACCAAGAGAGTCACATAAGACAGGTAGTCACATAAGACAGTCATGCAGTTTTTTCTCCCAATTTTATAACTTCATTTCAGTTGTTCTATATTATAAAAGTGAACATAATTATGCATGTGTCTTTGGAATAAACTATACATAAATGGAATAGATGTTACTTGTTCTAAATAATAGTAATAACCTTGGACATTTAATATTTGATAATTTCATATACAGTGAAACCTGTGAAAACTGGACCCCTTCGGGACAGATCGATTGTCTGGTTTTCAGGTTTCCGGGTGTTTTTTTCAGATTTGAAACCAGCAAAAAGTGTGTGCACTGTTCAGTTTTAATTCACTCATCCTTATGAGTTTCCTAATGTGAAATTAGATGTAACAAATATTTGACTGATCTTAATTACGACAAAAGTAAGAGGAGACATTTTTTTACAAAAAAGAGAAAGAAACAAGATGTGTTTGTGAAACACTATGCCCCCTCGATATGATATTTGACCCTGAAGGATGACCTTGATCTTGACATGTCACCCCTCAAACTGTGCAGCTTCATGGGATAAACATGCATACCAAATATCAAGTCTGTATCTCTACTGGTTCAAAAGTTATGGCCAATGTTAAAATTGGTGACCTTTGACCATAAAGGATGACCTTGACCTTGACATGTCACCCCTCAAACTGTGCGGCTTCATGAGATACACATGCATACCAGTATCAAGGCTGTATATCTACTGGTTCAAACGGGTCACATAAGACAGGAAGTCGCTATTAAGGGACGGTCGCTGATACAGTTTTGACTGTATCTTTGAAAAAGGTTGTAGACACCTACTTTAAAACCACTTCTCCATCAGGGATGATATTTGGCACCTTTGCAGACAGAGCAGACCTATGCTCTGTTTGCAAATAAATATATGTGATATGAGTCATATGACATTTATTATATAACACATATATATGATTCTACAGTTTCTGTCATGATAAAAGTCCTTTGTTCAGTGGTCATTATAAAAATTCCATTAATTAATGAATATTTATGAAATTGTAAATTCATGTACAAATATTCCTGAGGGTTAGGGTTAACAAGAATATTAAATGGATTCCTTTTTATAAAGGCACATGAACACAGCAAAGTTTTTGCCTTTGCAGAAACTGTAGAATCAGATCCATATAATTTTATGACCAAACAGAGCAGACCCTGATCAGACGGCTCCTACAACTGATCTAGGTCTACTCTGTTGGCACAGGCGTAGAAAGGCATATTTATGGAGTAAAGGGTTAACTAAAATACTTCAATGAAAGTCTTGATAATTTAGTTAACATACTTCCCCCTCCAGAAGCTGTAGTCTCTTTAAAGTTATCTGGAACTTTTGGGAAAGCATCCAGCTCCTTCACAACTTTTAGCGCCTTAGACGGCTGACTCTTGCTGGCTACTGCAGTTCTTCTCATTGTTGTCTCTGAAAAATTTAAGATCCATACTACATTGTAGAACTAGAATAAATGCACAGCAAACTGCCTTGAAAGCAACCACTTTAAATGGCATTGATCTCTTCATATTTGTCGCAAAAGACTTTGTATCGAAATGTGTTCTAGTGTTTTTCAAATCAAAAACTTTGCTAGCTCTACATGCCATTGTTTACTACCTTATAGCCGTTTAGTACATGGAAAAATTATTTATATAGGGTAAACCCTTTCAAACTTATCTTTCCATTGCTTTTTGCTTGATTTAAGAGTATGTATGACAGAATGGTGATAGATAATATGATTGTGAACAATTAAGATGGCAATCCACAAATCTCAAAAGTGACTAGTAATCATACTCGATTTCTGTTAGGATCCGTGGATACCCAAGTGCTCTGATACTCACAGCAGTCCTAAGTCTATGCAGTATGGGTAGAAATGCATAAAGCCATTGGTAGTAAACGCTAATTGGTTTTTAATTTCAAGGCATGAAATCAAAGAAAACTCTTGGTTCGTTTTTTGAAATTGGAATTTTATTATGATAAGAAACAAATGAGAATACACACTTCTCCAGAAATAAATATACGGTACCAAACAAACATGAATGAGCAAACATATTTAATATCAATATTTGAGCTGTATATCTGATATTATATTTCAAAGAACTAACTGTGTGTCGCAGTGAATAGGGCTGCAACGATTCAGGTACTTCTGGATTCGGTTCGGTTTCGATTATAACCCTTTCTGTTTCGATTATTTGGTTCGGGTATAAGGTAAATAACTTGATTAAAAAACCTTAACAGAATTCTCATTTACTGGTAACATATCGATTTTACTCATGTATACATCCGTTAAAGTACTGCTAGATCCATAGGAGTGTGTTTTCTAGTCACCTTGTTTTGGCCCTCTTTATCGTCTTCAGCCGTTACATTTTCAATAAGAGAGTTAATTATTGACCTCACAATTGATTGCGGTCTCGCCTTTTCATCTCGTCTTTCGAAATAAATGAATAAATTTGTTTGTTTTTTTCAACACTGAATCTTTTCTTCTGTCGACCAACGCCAGACAACGCCATGATTTTTATGTCAATCAGACACTAGCAATGTGACTATTCTCGGACCTAACCCCTTCGCATCTGTTCCGCAAAAACGCGACTGGTTCCGGTACCCTACTACATTAATTTCTATGTAGATAACAGGGAATCGGCCGCGACTCACCGGAATGGTATGAGGGTGGGTGCGAAAAGCATATAATCGGAATTTCTCAGGTAAATACGCCAGTGCAAAGCGTCTGTTGACGAACTTCAGATTGGGCGGAGACACTATATTATGCGTATCAGTACGCACGATTTTAGTTTCAAATGCGTTTTTGTTTGAAAAATATGCGTAAATACACACGTATGCACCTTATCTGGAGCACTAAGTCCAATTCACCATACATCGACGCACCGAACCGAAATTTGCGGCGCCAAACAGAAAATCGAATCGAGACAAATGAACCGAAAATAAACTAAATTCGGTGAACCGTTGCAGTCCAAGCAGTGAAGTATTTGGGTTTTCAATTAACGATGCCTTCTGCAATTTAAGCTAGAAGTTCATTAAAATATTATTCATTAACACTAAATACTTCCATTTTTGTTTCTTATACAATTTGCATATAAATGCATTGTACCAACCCTAGTCAATTGCTGATTTATTCAACATATGCCTTACTGTAGTCGTTTCGGTCCCATTTGTGGCCGAAACGACCAAGGCCGAAACGGATTTGGTCCGAAACGACCCGGACCTCTAATGCTATATACTGTACCAGAGACATGTAGGCTTTATGTCTCTGTATAAAGGAAGCTTTGTCTCAAAAACGCCCCAAACTTTATTTGTTCGGCTCCAAATGTTACAAAACGTCAAATTCGGGACTTTTTGACCGGACGTCAGTGGCTATGCAGACATGGTGGTCCTGGACTTACCCTGTGTACTTCAAGGTCGTGTAGCCAAATGATGGAATTTAATCATTGAATAATGTCCAAAATGACACATAAGGTCTCCTTATTACAGTTTCTATTGGACAAATTAGAGTCAAGAACAAGCACTCTTTTATTTTTTCCTTCTGCAGCTAACCGGAAGTAAATAAATTGAAACGTTGGCGGTGATCGTAAGTTATACCACTCTATAAATATTGACACATGCTAGTCGAACAGTAGCAGTAGCAGCAGTAGTACTAGTAGTAACAATACTAGAATTAGTAATAGCAGTAGTAGTAGTAGTTTTTGTTGTGATAATAGTAGTAGCAGCAGCAGTGTGTAATAGTAGAGAGAGAGAGAGTTGTAACAGTAATAGCTGCAGCAACAGACGGCTGACGCAGTAATAGTAGTTATATAACGGTAAGGTATGGTAGGGGAGGTAGTAGTTGTAGAAGTAGTAGCAGCAGTACTTAGTAGTTGTAAGTAGTAGAAGTAGCAGTTATACTATTCATTTCCATTCTCTTGCCTCTTATCTCCAGCACGAAGAAAGTCTCCAGTAACTACCCGTCGCGTATTTAGTCAATAGTGACTGAGACGACGTAAACTGTGGGTGTAGATCTATGCAGCAGCAGCAGTAGTAGTAGTAGTAGTATAAGTAGTAGTAGTAGTACATGTATCACTAGTAGCAGCAGCAGTAGTAGTAGCAGAAGCAGCAGCAGCAGTACTGCACATCATGACCTGATTTATATTTGCGATCACAATATGAGAGGTCGGGGACTCAAGTCGTCTCATCAGGATTTAAATTGTTCCCCACTACGTGTCGTAACCCTTTCCTTGTTCTATATTTATTCTAATATATGTAACAATGGAAAAAGTACAAAGGGGAAAAGCAAGCAAACACCATCTAAATAAAACGTAATTAAGCAAAATAAAAGGCAATTATCCTTTTAAGGGGAGGTAAGCACGGTTAGCAAACTCATATAGTTGGACCACAGTCGTCTTCCTTCTCAAAGGGTAAACCCTCTATTTGGAATTATTACTTCGGCAGCTCAATTATCACAATGTTTTGTGTATCATACATGTAACCGGGTGTTCTTAAAAGAAACATACCCGCTCAGACCGGGAATCGAACCCGGGTCGCCAGGTTCGCAGTCATGCACTCTACCACGTCTCCATAAAAGCGCGCTTGTACAGCAAGGCCGTACAAGTGATGATAAACCTATACACTGTGACATACATGTTATCACAAATGTTGTAAATTATGTATCAGAACTAGTATATATCACAGATGGATTAGTCAACTTGACTAAAAGTTTATAATGTAATATTTATTTAATTAACCCGAATGAAACCCAGTCAACCTTTTCCTACGAACGAACTTAGGAACATGGGAGATAGGTAAACGAGTTATTATAACCCTGGCCGTTTTAACCTAACCCTAACCCTAACATGTCCATTGCCTGTGCATTAATTGACCAGGTTCCATGGAAAGCCAAAATAAGGAACATTGGTTAGCTTAACTTAAAGACTCCCAAGGTACCAGCGTTGTATAGGGATGCCCTGTTCGACAACGGTGATCCCTCCAGCATTGACAATTGACTGGACACACCCGAGGAATGCCATCTAGGAATGTCCCGTTTGACAATAGCACTCCGACAACTGGACAGGGGAACCCCGCTGACACAACACCCGCACGTATTCCATAAAAATCCAAAGTTAAATGTATCACAATTTTGCAAAACAAATATTATTGTAGCCGGGTAGAGATTGTGGTGAAATAAGTTGATAGGCTTTATTGTGTGGCTTGGTAGCTCAGTCGGCAGAGTGTTGGCATGGTAAGCCAGAGGCCCAGGGTTCGAGTCCCAGTCGAGTCCCAACTTTTTCACCGTATTACATTTGGCGCCCAACGTACATAACCCACAGGGTGATTTATATGAAGATAATTTGTAATAATAAGAAAATCGTGGAGTGTTCTTTGAGTAAAAGTACAAAAATGAGTCATGCAGGAAACACCACATACAGAACAAACAGTCGCCCGAACAGCAACACAAAGAAACAGCAAATGAACATAACTATAAAAACATTAAGAGACGCACAAAGACAAAACAAACATACAATAGGGGGAAGATGGAAGTACCGCCTTGGAACGGTCAGCGACAAAAGTCACTGGGGGTGGGGGGGGGGGGGCGTTAAACCGGTTTATGGGCGCCCAACCTCACACTTATTCCATCCCCACCCTAAAAGACAAACAGTGTAAATAAACGTATCCCCTCTCCGACTAAACTACAACAACCGCGATGGAAAATACAGTGGTAAAGTGCATGTATAACGAAAACATTTAAGTGAACAAACTGTATCCACCTATCGCTAGTGTACTCAATGATTGAGCTGCAAACAGAGTAACTGTAGAAAAGTAATAAAGGGTACGACAAAAACGAAACAGTGCAGATATCCGACGTTCTCCTTCCGTTTCTGGATTTAAGAGTTCGCCTTCATAGAGTACTAAACCTTTCTTGTCGGCGTACATGCAAAGAGGCCAGCGTGATTGCCAACTGTAAAAGGGTTGACAACCAAACATGCAGTATGTTGTAGTACTACAGGATCATATCCCTTTTTAATGAATTTTTTAACATATTTGATGAACAAAGTGAGAAAATGGGTATGTCCAATAATTTTACGAAGTTTGTAAATCACATCACCATAAACTTCAGGATGTGAAATACCGTGTCGCAGAAGCGCCTTGAGATTACATTGATATTTGCCAATAAGCGAGAGATTTCGATAGTAAAATTTAGAGAAAGTTTTTCTTAGTTTATGGTATCTATATCCTTGCTTAAGCAGTTTTTCAGTGAAAATGAGATTTCGACTGTTAAAATCGTCAATAGATGAACAAGCTCTCGCAAAACGAATAAGTTGAGATATATAAACCCCGAATTCTTGTGTAGAGGGTGTGTGTGTAGCCGGGTAGAGATTGTGGTGAAATAAGTTGACAGGCTTTACTGTGTGGCTTGGTAGCGCAGTCGGTAGAGTGTTGGCATGATAAGCCAGATGCCATGGGTTCGAGTCCCAGTCGAGTCCCAACTTTTTCACCATGTTACATTATTACAGTATATGTATCACAGTTCTGCAATACAAGCGTTATTAAGTACATTTTAAGACATGTGTAGAACTCATATCAGAGAAGGTATACAGTTAAACTTCGATATCTCGAACTCGGATAACTCGAACTTCGGGATAACTCGAACAAAAAGTTCAGTCCTTCCAAAACTTACAATACATAATTGCTCTAAAATGTATCGCTACAGATATCTGGAAACACATGTCACAGCTTTATACAGGTCTAAAGTAATACTGAAAGCTCCTACAGGAGCTTTTAGCAATACTTTAGACCTGTATTAAGCCGTGGCATTGAGAAATTGTTCAGATTAGAAATCGGATGACTCGAACTTGTGTTATCTCGAACTAATTTGTATGGTCCCTTGAAGTTCGAGTTATCGAAGTTCAACTGTATATTATAAATCACGAATCTATGATTACCTTTGCAAACAGCTTGGATCCAGATGAGAAACCGACTATCCGAGTAACTCTTCGCCTCACCAGGATCAGAACTGTTTGCAAACTGAATGAAGGTCCATTCTCAGACTTGAAACAGGCAACATTGTTTGCAGATAAAACTACTGTCCATTTCAATTTACTTTGTCACTGAATTTGAATCGATATTTTTTTTCATTTCTTACCGGATCGAGATCAAATTTAAACAACTTGTGTCATCGTTTTTCAGGAACTCTGTGTCCGAGTTTCCCTTGAATCCATCTTTAAATAAAGATTTCATGCATAAAAACAATGTTTTCCCATTGTAAATACGTTAATTTCAAATTGCAAATGGCGGACGATTGACGTCGAGTGGAACATTCGAATTTAACTAAGGGTAATTGTTGCTCTTAAAAGTTGACGTCATACACGAAATTACGTCATTTATTTCATATTAGTATGCAATTCACCCCTGTTGAAAAATGATACGCTCCACGATCCATACATACGACGGCCATTTGCAAAGAAACAGCTGATCGAATTAGCATGTAGAAAATGCATTTTCGGCCTTTTATTCCTTGTTACTGCATGATATTGAGGGATATTTAGCATGGGAGTTCCTGAAAAACGATGCGATCAAATGAAGTATATTTAAGGTCAGTCTGAAATGAAAAATATATCGACTAAAATTCAGTGACAAAGTAAATTGAAATGGACAGTAGTTGTCGCCCGAAGAGTTAAAAACATAATGAGCATAAGTGTGAACAACTATGCGATATACATGTAATCTTCCTCGTCATAATGCCAGTATCGACCAGGTTTGGTCCTTATACAAGAGATACAAGATACAAGAAGATTTATTTTACGTCGGATACCATATAACAATAAACATTAGCTGTAACAGCTATTTTCCGACAAACATAAGTATAATTTAAACAAGAATAAAACAGGCTGTAAAAAGAAGGGGTTGGCATATAAATAGTAGATTAAGATATGTGGGGAAAAGCCACAGCAAAATTACAACATAAAAAGCAAACAAGCACTTGACAGCGGCAAGAGCAGCATTCAACATACACAAGCAAAAAAAAAAAGAAAAGTAAACATATTGACATTCTTCTCAAAACCCACTGTGGCACCATGTTAATTACATCTTAAGACAGAGCAGGTAGATGCGAAAAACCTGTTAACCTTAGAGAGAGAATCATTTGTAGAGAGAGGTAAAGCAGACCTCAGAGAGACTGGGAAAAACACAGCACATTTACAGAAATAATAAAAGCATGCAAACACTTGGCAGTAGCAAATAAATAGAAACATTTATATAAGACAGACTAACCACGGCATATGGCACAACCACAGCTAGGTCCAGTCCAGGTGCGGATCAACCTCCTGAACTCTCTAAAGTCTAATGTTGTTCTGAGGTGATTCGGGAGGCTGTTCACACCCGTGCTGACTCGAAGCGGAAGGATCTCTGACCATAATATGTCGTGGTCTGAACTGTCGGTACCTGAATTGTATTTTCGTACCTGAAAGTATAAGAAGATTGTTTAAGTTTAAACTAAATCTCTGATATAGATAGGTGACATATCATTGATACATTTGAATGTTTCTGTAGCAATGGTACGAAGCCTCCCTTAATGCAGTGTTGGTAGATCCACTCTATTTAACAGGCCTGAGTATGGGCTAGTATAGTCATTAAAAACATTTTTTAGGCCCCTATGTTGGAGTTTTCCCAATTTTTCTGTACTGGATTTGCTACAGAAATGCCAGATGATTGGACAATAATTAAATTTTGAACTAATAAAAGATTTAAAAACCAGAAGTCTATTCTCAGTATTTAAAAACTTGCTGAGACGCTGAAGCACATTTAGCTGTCTTGCTACTATCTGGCAGGTTTTTGGTGATCAGTTCATTGAAATTTAGTAAAAAGTCAATATCTATGCCTAAAAGTTTAACTGTTTCTTCACACTGAATAGAACTGTTTGCTATATTGAAGCTTTTTAGTTTGCCGAAGGAGTTTTTGCCAACGGCTATGGTCTGAAATATATCTGGATTTGCTTGCATTTGGTTAAATTTGAACCAGTCTATCAGAGTGTGACAATCCAGCTCCACTGTTAACTTCAGTGCCTCCGCATTTTTACAACAGAAAGATAAGGTGTTGTCGTCAGCATAGTTATTAGATTCCAAATTACTCTTGGCGTCTCATCTGAATCAAACTAGCTTTCAAAGGTAATCACATATATGCCCATGCCAGCTACAGAACCCACCCTAATAGAGACACATGTTCGCGCAAAATAGACCCAGATGAGATTAATAGAATCAAGCATGGGTTTTGTTAAAGACGGGGGTTTCTATACCCGAGGTTGGTCTGTTCCAGTCGGAAACGAGCTTTAGCGAGTTTCCGATAGGAACAGACCAACCGAGGGCGTAGAACCCCCAGGCTTTAACAAAACCCATGCTTGATTATTTGTCTCGCTGAAATTCGCCCTAAAACCAAGTAAATTACGAATTTTGTGAAGTACTACTTTACATTGCGTAATACGACTTCCATATCTAATAGCAACAGACTGCAGCATAACTTTAGGCGTGACAAAATGACGTCATTTGTTATGACAACCACAAACGTTACGTTTTGGCGTAAAATATAAATGACTGAGTGACTACAAAACAACGTCTTCGGTTAATTAAATAGGCTTTTAAAGTGTTTATATGATAAATAGAATTTCATATTCGTGCTAACTACTTATATTAATTTCAATTCATAAGGTTGTTGCCAATAGCAATGTTGGTATAATTCTGTAAGAATTCCACCCCTTGTATTGATTTTACCCAATCGCACGTATGAATACACTAGTCACGGGGTGTTCCAGATAAGGATTTCTAGTACGGCTATTTTTAGTAACTCAGCTTATCCAACCTCCAACGCAGTAATCTCCCCTAATCGCTACGCTGAAGACCGTACGTAGTGACAAGGGAGATCACTGTGAGGAGTTTGCAGCTTATCTAGCACGGCTGAGAAGCGAGAAAGCTCGTGTAGGAGTCGTCTGGTCATGCTTATGGAATAATGCAGATCTGATATGAACCACTGAAGGTTTATTTATCGACGAATCGGTCGCACTTATACTATGGAACGTTGCTTACGTTAGGATTTAGATTTTAACCCATTACCTCATAGGCTATTTTTAGACACAACCTCTTTGAATAAATCTACCGAAAAGCAGCATTAACTAGAGAAAAGGACAATTTTAGAATTTTGTAGTTTGAAACCATTGTGATAAACAGAGCATTTGCTCCTATTGGAGCAAATGCTCTATTTATCACAATGGTTTCACAAAGTGAATTTTACAGAGTCGTCAAAAGTCTTCAATATGAGGGAATGGGACAAAAGTCTTCAATATGAGGGAATGGGTTAACGTACAATAACAACTCGATACTACGAACTTTTAGTAATGAGGACTGTATGTCGTTGTAGGCAGGCGCATGGCTGCTTAACCCTTTCCCTCATATAAACGTGTTTTCACGCATTTGCAAACAGAGTAGAGGAGCCGTCTGATCAGGGCCTGCTCTGTTTGCTAGTGGAATTTGAAAGATCTGTTTCTTTTCTTTCTAAAATGGCTACAATGTTCCACCTTCCATATTTCATTATAACTATTTTGTCCATGAATATTCAGCAGGTATTGAAATTTGTAATAAACATAGGACAGGGAAAGGGTTAATACAGGGTGAAAGTCGTGCATAAACCTGATAGAGGATATTTCTGCATGACTTTCACCCTGTATTAAGCTGCCATATCTGGTAAAGATCTGCCATATCTGGTAAAGATCAATAATGGTACGTATTAGAGTGTTTGTAGTATCGAGTTTTTACTGTATTTGCAAACAGAGAAGAAACCCAGATAAGACGGCTCCTGCACGAGCCATCTAATCAGGGTCTGTTCTGTTTGCTAATAGGTATAGATCCGATTGAGGATTCTGCAGTCTCTCAATTGACCAACATTTGCCATGTTCATATTCCATTATAAACCACTCATTAATAAATATTCATAATACTATTATTTCTTTATATCTGACACGGGTTGGATTATACACAATGTTTATTATACATAAATTTAGGCACATTACACTCACATATATAAAGTGTAGAATATTCCGAATAGACGACGATGTTTCAGTTACGTGTTTTCAAACATCGTTCCGTTTCGGTAGGTTGAATGTGTAGAGGTGGTATACAGGAAATCAATACAGAGTTAACTATCGTGTATAACAATGGCCTACGTTGTACACAGTATGCGATTTAGTCAATTGGGCAGGTGATCTTAATGATGTTAAGTGGCTGGGTTTATTTCAAGTTTTCGTACGAAGGACCTGGCCATGAACTGTGTACTTTGCTTATCAGTTTTTACAACTTTGCCAACTGTTCGGTGCTTTAGATGTAAATGGTAACTTCAGTATTGTTTATCTAGAGCCATATTAATTGGACTGTAACTGCTACAATTGTAATAACAAAGACACGTGCTCTGTGATTATTACATAGTAATCAAACATGTATAAATCACAACCAGGACATTTGACATTTTCCGAAAAGTTGTGTGTAATTTTAGACAAAATCGGTTTCACAGAAGAGTTTCGAAGATGGTGTTTAGAAGCTGTAGACACCCGGGAGATGCTTTGTACCGTCGAGACAGGATTTGGTACACCAAGCACCATAACAGTGCGACACGAAGCAGGAAGTAGCGTCGATGGTACTTTTAGATTTGATCTTAACTCTGACATTGACTGGCTTCTAGTAATCTCAAGCCATTCTGTCGGCGATGACTTGGATTCCAATGTCGACTATCTAATGGTGTCGGACTATAACACTCTACCGGGATATGTCAGACTCAAAGCTAACCAGCGTATTATCGGTGAACAAGAAAATGCATACTACGAATCATTTGTAGATGAAAGTGGTGATACATATTTGACCAATACACCCCAACACACTCATCTCTTTAATTTACAGCAGTATGTCAATGAAAAATCGGGACCAGCATTGACAACATCAAGTGATCTGTCCGGAATTGACAACGTGTATGGATTCCAGTCTAAAAAATGGCCGCACGTAGCTAAAGAATGGTTCAAAAGGCCCCGGCACCATAATTGGCCGTCTGAGGATACCAGAGAGGTATTAAGAAAATTTGGTTGTTTTGTAGTACCTACTGGTCATCCATCCAGTAAAGGTAAGGAAAGATACAAGTTTGAATGGCGGTTGTCATTCACACTCCAGGAGAGGCACTTAATGGTGAATCTCAATGAAGTCCAGTATAAATGCTACGTGCTACTCAAAATTATAAAAGAGGACATCGTTACCCCATTTGTTGGAAAATCTCTCTCTTCCTATCATTGTAAGACAAGTCTGTTCTACACCATGGAGGAGAATGACCAAGGCATCTGGAGACGAGATAATCTAACAGAATGCGTATGCAAATGCTTAGGGCAGCTCTTAGAGTGGTCAGAAAGAAGGCGTTGTCCGAATTACTTCTTACCACAATCCAATCTGTTTCTTGGAAAGATCGATAACGATCAGCTGCCAAAGCTTGTGGAGATATTGCGGAAAGTATTGTGTTGTTTCGACGAATATATTGAAAAAACAAAATGTGAGCGTTTGGGTGAATGGATCCAGTACTTCAACGAAGATAACTGCGATCTAAACAAAGAACAGAAATTATTGGAGAGTGCGAAAAAAGGCCTGGCGATGGCAGTATCTGCCCAGGTCAATTGTGTAGCATATTTGGTGATCCAGATTGTACGCGAATGCTTTCTGTTTAGTTTGGCAGGGGGCGTTATCGATGGACATTTTCACTCATTGCAGCTACTGCATTCACAATATCGCCAGATAAACTCCAGTCTCAGAGACAGTATGATTCCAGCAATAGCATACCTTCATTCGAGTCTTGCATCCCATTTGGCCTCACTGTCCCTACATGCCCCAAAGGATGAAAAGGATTGGTTTGCATGTGCATCAGTAATACATTTCATCCAGGCTATAGAGCTTGATCCTAATATCAGCAGGTTAAAATTAGCGAATGTTCTTCAAATGGCGGGATACAAACAGAGCGCAAAAGCAGTTCTTGAAGAAATGGGACAAACGATTAAAGTAGTTGAACTATTTGGAGGACTTGAACCACGTTGGCTCTTACGCGAACGGTTCAACCAGAACGTACTGCTGCATAGTGAGATAGACCGAGTAATTCGCATGCCAGTGAGCAAGGTTTTGAAACGCTTTACGTGTGCACCGATGATCTTTCTGCCAACAGAAATGGATATGACACCCCATGCTCTTCGCTTTGAGATGTTCCGTTCGATAGCAACTCCTTATTGGGACAACCAGGTGGCGTCACTCTTATACCGCTTCTATTACGATTGGGCAGTAGTAGAGGCTGAGATTTTTTATCATTTTTTGTGTTACCAAACCGGTTTGTACTGTAACAACGCTGAATTTCTTCAAAATGGCTATGACATGAGATTGCATAATCACCATGAAACATGGTGGAATATTGTTGGATGGGTTTCCAAGGACTCCAAATGCTTTCTCAGTGCTGCAACAGCCTTCTTGCAATCTTGGTTAGTGTACACCTGGCAGAAAGAGCGATCAGGTCGGCTTCACGTGGTTGACAACAATCAGTCTCTTCACAATGCATCCAAGTTGCATATGCTACTTTTAATTTATGACATATGGAAGAACGACTATAGTCTTGAAAATGCTGCAAGAGCTTGGTCGTTCATGAGTACGGCATCAACGAATCCTGAATTGTTGGAATTCCTCAACCGGTTATACATTCCAGATTTGTATGAACGATGAAACGACATGATACTTGTGATGGGGTGTTATAGTGCTCTATAGATAAATTAATGGAAGGCACGAAAGAAAGATTCGGATTCTTCAGGAGGATTTAAGCTTCTACTCCACTGTAAAAAAAATAATATTGACTTTTATTTGGATCTGGTAGAATTTTGATTACATGTATTTCCATTTCGATCAAGCTTTTGAAAAACTATTAACAGAGTACCGAACAGCTTGGATCCTGATGAGACGCCGAGTTAAGTACTCGATCTGGATCCAAGCTGGGTAAGGATTATAGCTCTCAGATACCGTCACTTACCGTGATCTTTAAAGATATCCAGAGAAAAACACTGGCACTTTGTCACTTTCTGTCACATCCAGTCCAAACCCTATCCCCATATGCTCAGCGCTAAGCGAAGAATCATAAGACTGATCATGGATCCAGTAAAGTCTGTACGACAACTTGAAAGAAGTATAATTCTGGATTTGCATTATAAGTGGAACCTTAATACAGTAAAATCCCGCGAATGCGATCAATTAAAAGAGGTATAATTCTGGATGCTAGATGCAGGTGGTAGGTTAATGCTGGACAAAGGTAATGCAGAAAGCTCCTCTACTGCATTACTTTTGTCCTGCATTAAGCAACCACCTGCTTATAAAGAAACCATGGTTATTCATTAAGTGGTCGCATTAGAGGGGTTCTACTGTAGTTAAAGCAGGGTAAAAGTTATGCAGAAAGCTCTGAAAGGAGCACCAAAAGAAGTATAATTCTGGTAGTTTAAGGTGGAAGCTTAATGCAGGACAGTGTTATGCAGAAAGCTCTCATAGAAACTTTCTGCATTACTTTTGTCCTGTGTTAAGCAACCCCCTGCTTGTAAAGACTCCTGTGTTGAGAAATGATGCGGTATATTTAGAGTAGTTATACTGTAGTTTAACCCTTAACTCCATGAATACGCCTTTCTATGCCTTTGCAAACAGAATAGACCCAGATCAGACGGCTCCTATAGGAGCCGCCAGATCAGGATCTGCTTTGTTTGCTTAAGGAATAATACAGATCTGATTCTACAGTTTCTGCCATGGCCAAACTATTTTGCGTTCATTAGCCATTATTGAAATGTATCTAATTAATATTCGTGATGTCATCATTTCTTCCATAAATATTAATGGAGTTGAGGGTTAATTTAAAGTGTTTTTACAGATACATGTACACTGACAATCCCTGCCAGCACTAGACAGCTTTTGTCTGCTTAGATAATTGTCTGCTTCCTGTGTTTAAGGTGTTGATTTCTGCAATTCCAGCGTGCCAAACATTTTGAATCGATCTGTTAAAACTGTTGTAAAAGGTCTTCACAGGGTCACACATGGTGGCGAACGTCATATTCAGTTCATTGTCAATAAAAACAACTTAACCAAAGTCAGTTTATTTATTGTAGATTGTTGGTTTTATTGCCGTTTAGTACGTGTTAAAATTTATACCATAGGTATGTGGTCCTTGTGAAAGAGCGATATGTGCTTCATGTCTGATCAGATAGAGTTCAGTAGTTAACCGCGATATTAAAGTGTCACTTTATGAGTAGCTAGCATTGGTATCTTTAACCCATTCCCAATCCCTTCGAATAAATCTGCTGAAAGGAGCATCTACTAGAAAAAAACTATATTTTTTTTTTAGATTTGTGTAGTTTTGAAACATTTCTGATAAACAGAGCATTTAAAATTTCTTCTATGGAGCGAATGCTCCCTTTATCACAATGCTTTCAAAATGACTTTTAAAGATGCGTCAAAAGGCGTCAATATTCATGAGATAATGTGTTAAAAGCAGCTGATTGCTTAATGCAGGATAAAATACTGCAGAGAAATCATGTAGGGGCTTTCAGCATAAAATTTCAACTTCGCCCTGCATTATACTACCATCTGACTTTAAAAAGACCAAGAAATCGGCCTCTTTTGGGTGATCGATTTAAAGGGGTTTCACTGTATGTTCAAATGCCACATATCTCATTGTAACATATTAGTTAATGCATGGGAGTTTGCACGCACAATCGGCCTTTGGGGGTTTCCTCCATCTGTAATAAGATGACGTCGCGAAATGACGTAAACCCCGATTCAAACAAACAAATTGACGGACGGGTGGACAGACAGGTAGACAGACAAATAAACAAGAAAAGACAATGAAACTAACGAAAGACATTTGCAACTGGAATCAAAATCTACGTATCAATTACAGCTATTTAAACTCGAGAATACTCATACATGTATACTGCCATATTCATTATGTCAGTAGTAAATTTTAGTGAAAGATCCACCTGAAACAAAATACTATAGCCTTTATATTGATTAATAAGAATGTACATGATATTTGCTAGCAATACTGCAATCCATATTAGGCCTAAAGCTGTTGGCATGAAACTTCTATTTTTAGCAACACTGATATTTGACATTGACCAGGTCTACCTGAAACACAATCCCAAAGAGTGTCTTGATGTACATTATCTATACATGGAGTTTACTTGTAATACTACATTTGTAACTAATCTACCGAGTGTAAACGATTTTTCTTTTTTCATAATAGCTAATGATATTGAACAGGTTATCACAGACCAGAAGAACAAATTCCCTGATATGTCCCTGACATAATTTCGAATTTTCCTGAAACATTACATTGCGATATTTGGTCTTTCTTTAAATTCATAATTTATATATTTTGGAGGAAGTTTTAAAATATATGGCATTGAATCTAGTTTTTGTTTCAAAATTCCTTACATTTGCCTACATTTAATGTCCCTGACAGTTCTCAAATTTCTCTTACTATTCCCTGAACTTGAAATACCGGTATCGGTTTCCCTGAATTTTCCCTGACGCGTGACAACCCTGTTGAACTTAATCACAATGGCCTCAAATGCAACCCCAAATGTCTCCATGCCACGTAAATACATACTAAGTTTCATCGGAATATATCATTCCTTACTAAAACATTGTTTTCTAGTTTTAGCAGAGACATATATACATACATATGTACATGTATATGTCTCTGGTTTTAGCAACAGCTACTTGACATTGACTTGACCAGATTAACCAATATGCAATCCGAATCGTTATCTCCATGCGAGCTATCTATACACTAAGTTTTATTAAGTGGTATACCCCCTTTCTATAGTTAAATAATTGTCCGAAAACCTTTTTTATTTTTAATAACAGTGATCTTGAAATTTACCAGATTAGCCCCAACTGCTTTCTGATATAGGCAATGAATATAGGTCTACTAACGACACCATTTGTATGCCCACATCAGAGGCATACATATGTATGTATATGTCTCTGGCCCACATATATTGACATATTCTACAGTTTGCTTTGAAACATATTGTGATCCCTACTGGCTGTTGTCCGAATTTGACACGCACAGTACTTAGGCCTACTTTACCCGTGTCCGCATACTCGTATGTGACATTGATAAAATTTAATAAAAGAGGGAGATAGACAATAACAGTGAATATAAACTATGGCAACCATGCATTATCAGGAGGTCGCTGTAATTTCAATACAAATACAATACAATACAAACTTTATATAAAGTCGGTGCATATATAACAATGTAACATTAGCTATGTATAGCTATTTACTGACATTAGATCACAGTAAAGGCTCATGACGTACACACAAACATAAGAACAATACAGACACATATACAATCAATTAAAATGACAGATCATACAAGATTCAGAATTACAATTACAAAACACGCAACTGATTCCAATCTTTAGGAAACAGGTAGATGTACTGCCTATGGTCTTGACTTTGGGTACGTTTTGACTATAACTCTGGTTAAACGAGAATATAGAGTTAAACATTATGTTTAGGGTGCATCAATTACACACAGGGCCTTAAAATTATATGTTACATAAATGCGTACAGGTCGGGTTTCAGACCAGATGTCGAGAGACTTGACATCCGATCAGGATCCAGCCTGGAGGCTGTAAATCAATTCACTTCAAATAAAACTTTATTTAAAGTCCGTGCATTTTACAACATAATATTAAGTATAATCTCCGACGTACAAGCAAACTTAAAACAATACATCAGAAGGATACCAATGCAGGGACACATACATACCATATGTATACATGTACATATGTCTGCTATATAATTGTCAAAACTTATAGATATACACAAAGGCGTTCGGCTCATGAAATATGTCTAAAATAATTTAAAATGTCTCTAAAATGACGTTTTGTAACATTTGGAGCCGAAAAATAAAGTTTGGGGCGTTTGAGACAAAGCTGAAATTTCGTATACAGTTTGGGGCGTTTTGAGACAAATCGTATACGAAATTTCAGCTTTATTTTTTCGGCTCCAAATGTTACAAAACGTCATTTTAGAGACATTTTAACCCTTCGCTTGTTATTCACGTCAATATACCTACCTGTAAATAGTGAAGACCCAGATGAGACAGCTCCTGCACAAATCGCTGCAGCAAATACAGAGCTGTAACAAAGATGTCATTCTGGCAGGAGATTTTAACTGCCCGGACATAAACTGGAACACCGGGTCCTGACAGAGGCATACAACAAGGCCTAATCGACATCATTGCTTCAACTCGCTAACGCAAATCCACGAATTGCCTACTAGAGAGGGCAACCTTTTAGATCTGGTGTTTGTCACGAACCCGACACTCGTTAAGTCCTCGACAAATGTTCCAGGCATATCAGACCATGACATCGTTGTAACAGATATAGAGACAAAAGTCCAACACCAAAAGTCAGCACCAAGAAAATGCTACATCTACAGCAAAGCCGACTGGGACTCTGTAAAAGAAGACCAAGTGAATACTAAAACTGCTATTGAAAACCAACTTAGAAATGGCGAAAATGTCCAAAATCTCTGGGAAACTTTTAAGAAACACCTATTTGGATCAATGAACGAAAACATACCTAGTAAAGAAATAAGAGCTAGGAATAATGTACCTTGGATAAGAAGAAGGGAACAAAGGATGATTAAAAAGAAGCAGAGACTTTATAACCAAGCCCGCAAAACAAAGAAATGGTCGAACTACAGAGCATTCCAGAAGGAGTGCAAAAAGCACATGCGCAGGGCAGAGCAGAACTACATCAACTCGAACATCATGGAAGGTTTAGAAAATAATAACACTAAACCATTCTGGAAATACGTAAAATCGAAACGGCAAGATGCAGGAGGCATTGCTCCACTAAAAGAAGGGGCATCAGGGGAAGGCAGACATCCTATTAAGACAATTTAAGTCAGTGTTTACGAAATCTTCAAACCGAGACCTCCCTTACATGGACATGAAAACAGAAGATACCGTCAAACCGATAAAAATAGATCAAAATGGCTTGCAGAAATTATTGGAAAAGGTCAACCCATCTAAAGCATCAGGCCCTGACAACATACCAAACCGCATTCTTAAAGAATGCGCAGTACACCTAGCTCCGATCCTGAAAATCATAATGCAGGCCTCGATAGACACTGGTGAACTCCCAAATGATTGGAGAGCAGCAAATGTCTCCAGTATTTTCAAAAAAGGAGATAAGCATCTTGCCGAAAACTATACAGACCGGTTTCTTTAACATCTGTTGTATGCAAAATCTTGGAACACATAATATGTAGACACCCCATGACACACTTGGAAAGCAACGGAATCCTCACAAGTCTAAACCATGGATTCCGAACAGGCTACTCCTGTGAGACACAGCTCTTGACAACACTGAACGACCTCCTCCAAGAACATGACAGGGGGCACCAAACAGATGTCGCTATTCTAGATTTTTCCAAAGCCTTCGACACTGTACCACACGACAAATTCTTGCACAAATTACACCACTATGGAATCCAAGGGAGTATCCATACCTGGCTGGCAAACTTCCTAACAACCCGCACAATGCGAACCATAGTAGAAGGTCGACAGTCAGACGAAACATCGGTGGACTCCGGAGTGCCCCAAGGAACTGTTCTTGGTCCGATCCTGTTTCTCTGCCACATAAATGACCTTCCAGACTGTGTAGGATCATCGGTACGACTATTTGCAGACGACTGCCTACTTTACCGAACCATCAGGAGTAGTAAAGATCAAGAGAAACTTCAGTCAGATTTAGCAAACCTGGAAACATGGGCAATTAAATGGGGTATGCGATTCAACGCCAAAAAATGTTACATCCTCTCCATAAACCAGAAGATATCCAAAATCTACCAACTAAACAGCCATATCCTACAAGAGGTACAAGATAATCCGTATCTAGGCATACAGATATCCAAAGACCTCAAGTGGAGTGTGCACATAAACAATTTATGTAGAAAAGCCAATGCCACACTTGGATTCTTAAGACGGAACCTGAGAAACGTTCCTGAAAAATGCAGGAAAACGGCATACATTTCAGTAGTAAGATCTATCATGGAGTATGGCGCAACCATCTGGATCCTTACCTCAAAGGGGACATAGACAAACTGGAAAGAATTCAGAACCGTGCAGTCAGATTCATAAAAAAGAACTATAGAGACAGAGAAACAGGAGCAGTCACAAGAATGAGAGAACAACTGGGGTTAGAGACCCTTGAAGACAGGAGACTTAGCCTTCGTCTAATACTTATGTATAAGGTAGTTGAGGGCTTGGTACCTGCTCTACCGACATCCACATTCACAAAGCCGACAAAACCGAGAAGAAACATCAAAGCTACCAAGTTTAAAGACTGCGATACAAGAAACATAATAGAAAACCAAGTATGCAATAACTCAAGAGGGTTGGCAGTCCCAAATGGCAAGACCCCTCAATACAGAAATTCATTTTGTGTAGACACTACGGTGCAATGGAACAAACTGCCTGACAGCATAGTGCATGCTGATTCCGTAGAGGCTTTCAAGACAGCCCTACGAGATCATCGCCAATTATAGTGGCGTCTCTTCTCACCCGTCGTGTAAAAGCCTTAATATAGGATTCTACGACGTATATATAGATACAGATACAGATATATTTACAAGTTGATTGTGCAACCAGTGCACTCCACAGCAGTGATTGCACAGTGAAATATGTGTACACAGTGAAGATATATGTAATTATACAACAGAGCATGGGTAAAGAAGGAGAAATGTGTTTTAAAATTCAGCAAGCGAAGGGTTAACTTATTTTAGAATATTTCATGAGCCGAACGCCTATGGATCTACATATACATTTTATCAACGCCACGTGCAGTTTAATTACATCGATTAGGAAAAAACATAAATTTATATTTATATGTTCGTTGAGCTCTATAATAGCAACGGGCCAAAACATGATCATTTGATTTAAGGTACATATACAGGAACATTTATGAATTAATACAGCTTATCCTGCGTCGACGTAACTTACATACCCATTCACCCACCCACCCAATCAACATGATTATTCATAACCCCGCCTCTAGCTGTACTGGTTATCGTGGATCGTAAGCACATAATAATCACATTTTCGTGAAAATTGACCCTACCCGCTGGGGACCCAGTACCGGTGGTTTGTTTACATTTTCATGCATGGACTTGCTGTAGTCTCATCAATTACTGAGCCAAGATAAACCATTCAAAATACTCATACGTAGACTAGTGCTTCACTGTATCTTTCACAGCTGTTTAATCTCAGATTTGAAAGGATGCCAGATGTTAAGGATGAAGTAAAGTCTCAAAACAGCGATGTCCCAGCGTATGTCACTTTCCAGAACAAGTCGTCCCGAACCGTGCGTCTTCTTTGGATAAATACACAAGGAAATCATGTTTCATATGGAACTATTGCACCAAATAAGGATCATGGTATGGACACCTACGTGACCCATCCGTGGAGTGTACAAGATGAAGAAACAAAGACCCCCTTTTATCTGAACGGGGAGACGGTTTTCTTTCCAAAGTCGCACAGAAATGGTGTAAACTTCACTACCCAAAATCGCGATAAAGTCATTATTACTGCAGCACCCGATGGAGGGGATTGGTTTAAAGTTTAAACACAGAAATCGGCTGTTTCCAACTTATATTAGCATCTGGTAAGTTGTTTTTTTCTTTTGGTTACTAGCTAGTCCCCCCCCCCCCCCCCCCCCCCCCTGGACGTTTCGCACCTATCTATCTATCTTCCATTAATGTCAAACCCCTATTGGGGACGTAGACATGTTATACGCGTCTAACGACAGAATGTTAATATAAAAGGAAAGTAAAAAGAATGAAGAAGGATAAAAGTATAAGGCATGTTACAAGGTTTAAAATCGCTAAAAACAGTGGGTGATCTGGATTAAGGTGAAACATGATCAATACGACAAACCGCCGCATTGAACTGTTCCACACCTGTCAGAGTAGGGACATCAGGAGGCAGACCGTTCCAGTGATAGATGGTTCTGGGGAAAAAAGAGAACTTATAATAGTCTGTAGTTGCTGTTATTAATCTGAATGAAAGTAGGTGGTTTTGTCGTGACCTGCGTGTTAATGGGATGAGAAGGTTTTCTATGGGAATTTCAACAAGGTTGTTCACAATTTTATAAAATAAGGAGAGTCTGCTGTCAATACGTCACCAGGTCGTTTCGCTCCCTATCTATCTCTGTGTACTGCCAACCCCTCTCTCGAGTGTTATAGGCAGGAAAAAGTGCACGTCGGAACTGTTAGTAGCAAAAGGTGATAGGGATAAGAACCTGGTAATGAGTATTTTCAGGTCAGTGAGAGACATGAACAAGGTTCAAGTCATAGATAAAATATTAGCATATTAGTGAGATGTGAAAAAGATTAAAAGTAAAAACACTAGTATGTAACTAATACTGCATCCTCACCACTGCCTGCCTGAATTGGTCAAGGTCTGGCAGGGTTGCGATGTTACAGGGAAGCTGGTTCCAAAGGGTAATACAATGGGGAAAGAATGAGAATTTGCGGTAGTCTGATGTAACCTGTATTTGTCTAAGTGAGAGAGGGTGCATATGTCTAGTTGATCTAAGTGGTTTTACAATGTAAGGTGGAAGACTGGTGGATACTAAGTTATGGTAAATCTTAAAGAACATAATAAGGCGGAAGTCAAGTCTACGGTGTTCGAGAGATCGCCAGCCAAGATCTTTCTGCATGGCAGTTACTGATGATAATGGAGAATAATCACGTTTTACCCACCGATCTCCCAATAGGGATCCTGGTCGTTTTGCCTCGTACCCTGGTCGTCCCCACACACCAGTGACCCCATACAAGAATGATATTTATGAAATCAAATTTCCGAAACTTTTAATCTCAGAAAAGTCCCATTTTGTATAGTTTCAGCATTTAGAATCATACTAATAATATGCAACTCTTTTTTTTCTGTCTGCTGCGTATATATTCATGCCTGAGTTTCGCCCGTCGCCCACAATCACCTCCACTGGCTCACCGCTATGCGTCATATCCGTTCCTTGCCTCCTCATACATGGTTACTCGTGATTTTCATCTCCACAGTTTGCTCTCTGAGTAGTCCCTCCTGGTCATGCCTCCCCAAGTGCTTTCAAACTCATGTTCAGATAGACTGCCTCTTCATATGCTGATGGAATCTACTCATCACTTATCGCACATACACAGATTTTTTCCAATCGGGCTATACTCTTTCGGACTCACAGTGACAAGCCTTGTCACAAGTCAATGTGGGCTATTGACTTCTTTTCGGGCACTTCAAGCTTACAGACAGTTTTATTCAGGCTTCATGTGGGTGGGAGACACAGAAAAGCATCCCTGAAATTTTCCAAGCGGACCGGGATTTGAACCCCGGACCTCCGGATTGATATAGTCAAGCGCATTACCATTAGACCACCCCTCCACCCTATAGGAGCCGTCTGATCTGGGTCTACTCTGTTTGCGAATGCGTGAAAACATGTTTATATGAATGCATGAAAACATGTTTATATGAATTAGGAAAAGGTTAATAAACCCTTTCGTGACTTATTTAAATACTTTTTCATGCCTTTGCAAACAGAGTAGACTGAGATCAGCTGGCTCCTGTTTGATCCATCTGATCAGGGTCCGCTCTGTTTGCTTATAATGAAATAATATGAGATACTTTTCTAACTACTGGAATAATGTCCCCGATTCTACAAGTTCTACCAATACCTAACTATTCTGTGTTCCTGTATCATTATAAAACATTAGCTAATAAGTATTCCTAAATCATTACTTAATTCTTACATGGATATTCATTATTCAACAGGTAAAGGGTTAATATGAAAAAACCTTCTTTCTTTTTCTTTATCAGTGATGTTTTTTTCTGTCAACTCTGTAACCGTTGTGGTGTTGTTGTTTTTTCAGTCTATTCTACGCAACCCTTGGTGTTTGAGGATGTCTTGATGTGCTGTACATTACAACAAGATGACAAAGAAAGAAGACAAGAATAAATTCAAATGAAAATAATGTCTGTATAGAATGAATTCAGCTTTAACTCTTTCCCTGTTCAATATTTATGTTTGATAATTATTATTGGCTGCATTTTTATAATACTATATAGCATACCATATGTGCACAGGATGTTTTGTTATTGATAGAAACTGTAGAGTCAGATCTAGCTATTTAATTCCATAAGCAAACAGAACTGACCCTAATCAGACGGCTCCTATAGGAGCTGTCTGTTCTGTGTCTACTCGTTTTGCAAATGCATGAAAAAGTGTTTATATGAGGAAATGGGCTAATTTTTTATATGAGGAAATGGGCTAATTCTTGATACATGATGTATATGACATTGGATCACTTAACCTTTTACCTTATAGAGATATCTTTTAAAACCTTGTCAAAAAGAGTAGACCCTGATCAGATGTTTCCTGCAGCATCCGTCTGATCACTCTGCTCTGATTGCTTGTGGAATACTATAGATCTGATTACACAGTTTCTGCCATGGCGTAAGCTTGCTGTGTTTATATGCTATTATGAGAATTGATAACACAATTTTGCACCATTTAACCCATTCCCTCATATTGATGCCTCTGTAAAATCAATGTTTGAAACCATTGTGATAAATAGACTTTTTTTGAGCATTTTGCTCCATGGTTTCAAAACTACACAATTCTAAAAAAAATCCTTTCTCTAATAAATGCTCCTTTTCGGTAAATTTATACAAAGAGGTTGGATCTAAAAATAGCTTAAATTATGAGGTAATGGGTTAAACAACTTTGCAAACGGACTACACCCAGATCAGATGGCTCCTGTAGGAGGCATCTGATCTGGATCTGCAGTGTTTGCTTATGAAATGATATAGATCTTTCATACTACAGTGTCTGCCTAGGTAAAACATTCCTGTAATCATATATGTCATTATATATATATCAGTTCAGCTAATTTCTATTCATTATGTCAATACAGTAAAACCCCGCTAATGCGACCACCAAAAACGGGCATAATTCTGGGTGGCAGAGGCAGGTGGTAGCTTAATGCACGATGAAAGTTATGCAGAAAGCTCCTATAGGAGCTTTCTGCATAACTTTCATCCTGCATTAAGCAACCACCTGCTTTAGACGACATCAGTGGCTGTTTATTAAGTGGTCGTATTAGCGGGGTTTCACTGTATTTCTTGCATAAAGCCTAAATATTTGACTGCTAGACATGCTTAACCCTTTTAAAGGATTAAGCATGTCTAGCAGTCCAATATTTTTGAAGCTACAAGTTTTTAGCATGCAAAGAGTAAAAAAGGCTTTTGTTGACTACTTCAGTAAAGTGTGCTGACCATGCAACTTCTGATGTAGATCTACACTGTTCACTTTGTCAAAATACTCTTTTCTTGTAATGTATCCCTAGATACGAATTTATAAGGATAATACTCAGTGTCAGTATACATGTACCGCTGGCCTTCAGTCATCGATAACCATTTACATGTACCTGTTCAATATTCATGTGAGAAATAATGACATCATGACAATTAAGTAGCGGAATTTAATTTAATATTTTCAAGCGAATTACATATATTTGCATTGACAGAAAAACTGTGGTATCAGATCTATAATATCATGTAGTAAGCAAACAGGGGAGACCCTGATCAGACGGCTCATATAGGCATGAAAAAGCATTTATAATGGATTTATTAACCCTTTCCTCCACAAATACGCCTTTCTATGCCACTGTAAAAATCAACTGTTGAAACCATTGTGATAAAAAGAGCATTTGCTCCTATAGGAGCATATGCTCTATTTATCACAATGGTTTCATAAAGTGACTTTTACACAGGTGTAGGTAGGCGCATTTATGGAGGAAAGGGTCAACAACCTTGGTTAACAAATGAGTCCACTCAGTATGTGAGGGTTTAACCCTTTCCTTCATATAAACACCTTTTCACACATCTGCAAAGTAGACCCAGATTGGATGACTCCTATTGGAGCCATCGGATCAGGGTCTGGTTTGTTTGCTTATGGAACTTGATAAATCTGTTTCTTTAGTTTCTGAAATGGCTACAGTGTCCCACCTTCCATATTTAATTATAACTATTTTGTCCATGCATGTTCAGGAGGTATTGAACTTTGGTATACATATAGAACAGGGAAATGGTTAATTTGCTAGAGGATTTTGAATGACAAGAGTGCAGATCCTACAGGAATCATCTGATCTGGGTCTACTCTGTATGCAAATGCTTTATTAGGTGTATGAGGTAAATGGTTCACCTTTAACCTATTCTGAGCATTCTCTCATATTGACGCCTTTTGACACCTATGTAAAAGTCCCATGTTGAAACCATTGTGATAAATAGAGCATTTGCTCCTATAGGAGCAAATGCTCTATTTATCACAATTGTTTCAAACTACAAAATTCTTAAAATTTTCCTTTTCTCTAATTAATGCTCCTTTTCTGTCGATTTACTCAAAGACATTGGATCTAAAAATAGCCTTTGAGGGAATGGGTTAAATGGGGGATAATGAGTGTACTTTCACCTGTAAACAGTGCAGACCCAGAACAGAGGCTTTCTCGAGGAGCCCCCTGATGAATGTTTGTCATTCAAATTCTCTGGAAAAACTTACCCTTTCATACTGTATTGACTGTACTAATAAACAATGTTGGACAATTCCACTCTGAAAATTCAGCGTCTAAGGGGTTAACCCTTTCCTCCATAAATACACCTTTCTACGCTTCTTTAAAAATCACCTATTGAAATCATTGTGTTAAATAGAGCATTTGCTCACAAATTTTCTTGACCATAATACCATTAATACATTATATATACATATATATACATTCAGCAAATATATTATTTTTACATGAATATGATTAATATACAACAAATATTTGATATATTATTATGTCTCCCCCCATATTTATATGGGGGAGACATATTGTTTTCGTGAGAGTTGTCTGTCTGTCCGTCTGTCTGTCTGTCCGTCTGTCTGTCACACTTTTTGTCCGGACGATAACTTCAATATGCCTGATGCCAGTTGATTGA
Organism: Azorinus chamasolen; assembly: GCA_963576725.1. Taxonomy (NCBI): domain Eukaryota; kingdom Metazoa; phylum Mollusca; class Bivalvia; order Cardiida; family Solecurtidae; genus Azorinus; species Azorinus chamasolen. The sequence goes on along the minus strand of OY755246.1, from coordinate 34,926,869 downwards.
AACTTCATATATGGAAAGAGCATAATGAGAGGAAGTGTCATGCACAAGGTCCATAACTCTGGCTTCACTAATATTGGAGTTATTGCCCTTTGTAAAAAAAATCACACTTTTTTGTCCGGACGATAACTCCTATATGGCTCATGCCATTGGATTGAAACTTCATATATGGAAAGATCATGACGATAGGAAGTGTCATGCACAAGGTCCATAACTCTGGCTTCACTAATATTGGAGTTATTGCCCTTTGTAAAAAATATCATAATTTTTTTGTCCGGACAATAACTTCAATATGCCTGATGCCAGTTGATTGAAACTTCATATATGGAAAGAGCATAATAAGAGGAAGTGTCATGCAGAAGGTACATAACTCTGGCTTCACTAATATAGGAGTTATTGCCCTTTGTAAAAAAAATACTACTTTTTTGTCCGGACGATAACTTCTATATGGCTCATGCCATTGGATTGAAACTTCATAAATGGAAAGATCATAACGAGAGGAAGTGTCATGCACAAGGTCCATAACCCTGGCTTCACTAATATTGGAGTTATTGCCCTTTGTAAAAAAAATCACAATTTTTTGTCCGGATGATTACTCCTATGTGACACATGCCATTGGAGTGAAACTTCATACATGGAACGATCATGATAAGAGAAAGTGTCATGCATAAGATCCTTAACTCGAGCTTCAATAAATTTAAGAGTTATTGCCCCTTGTACATTTGTTTAATTCTTTCTTGTTCGGACGATAACTCCTACATGGCTCTTGCCATCGTATTGAAACTTCATACATGGAAAGAGCATGATGAGAGAAAGTGTCATGAACAAGGGTCATAATTCTGGCTTCAATACTTTTGGAGTTATTGCCCTTTGTTACATTTTTTGGCCGATCAATAACTCCTGTTCGACTGATGCTATTGGAATGACATTTTATTTCTGGAAAGAGCATGATGAAATTAAGTGTCATGCACAAGGGCCATAAATCTGGTATCAGTATTTTTGGAGTTATTAGCTGTTATCATTTTCTTCTTGAAAAATGCAGTGTGAAAAACGCAAAATGAGGGGAAGTATCATTCATCAAGACCAAAACATTTTTAGTGATTTCCCTTTACATATTGTTTTTATTAGAGGGGAGACATCCGTTTTTTTGACAAAAACCTCTAGTTTGTACATGAATAGGATTGATATACAGAGTTTTAAGTTTCCACACCTAATCAATGCTCAGAATGGAGTACTCCTATTGGTACTCAATACACTTAAATCTGACATTCAATCTAGTATAAATATCAGTCTTGAAGACTAGTGGCAGTTTAATGCAGGGTGAAAGTCATGCAGAAAGCTCCTCTACAAGCTTTCTGCATGACTTTCAACCTGCATTAAGCAGCCACCTGTCTAAAAGTATCTAAATTCTTCTCTTCTAGCATTCCGGTTTAGAGAGGTTTTAAGTTTCTATACCTATCGATACTCAGAAATGAAGTACTCCTATTGATACTCAATGTTGATACATGTTACACATGTATGTGTAGTTATGTTTGATACCAGTAAACCCCTCTAAAGCCACCACCAAAGAGAGGTCTAATTTTGGGATTTAAATGCAGGTGATCCCTTAAAGCAGGACAAATGTTATACAGAAAGCTCCTGCAGGAGCTTTCTGCATTATGTTTGCCCTGCAACCACCTGCTTTTAAAGACACATATGCTTATTAATAATATGGTCGCTTTAGAGGGGTCTACAATATAAATAAATATAAATAAAGAGATATATGATACTTTCTCTCTTGTTGTTTCATACATGTATAAGGACATATGATACTTTCTCTCTTGTTATTACATATATGTATAAGGACATATGATACTTTCTCTCTTGTTATTACATACATGTATAAGGACATATGATACTTTCTCACTTGTTATTACATACCGGTACATGTATAAGGACATATGATACTTTCTCTCTGGTTATTACATACATGTATAAGGACATACGATACTTTCTCACTTGTTATTACATACATGTATGAGGATATATGATATGTTCTCTCTTGTTGTTACATACATGTATAAGGACATATGATACTTTCTCTCTTGTTATTACATACATGTATAAGGATATATGATACTTTCTCTCTTATTATTACATACATGTATGAGGATATATACATATGAGGTACGACCGTACAGTGACACTTGTCAACCAGTATAAAGAACTCTTAACCCTTTACTCCATAAATACACCTTTCTATGCCTTTGCAAACAGAACAGACCACGTCAGATGGCTCCTATAGGAACCATCTGATCAGGGTCTGCTTCTCTGTTTGCTTACAAACTAATATAGATATGATTCTGCATTTTCTGACATACCCAGAAATCCCATGGGCCATGTGCCATTATAAAGAATTACCTTATTAACATTTATGGTATCTTTAATAGATACCTTTGGTGTAAAGGGTTAATCTAGATCTATAAAGGATAAAAAGGCTTTTGCTGGGCTTTGCACTCAGAGTAGATCCATATTATATGAAGGAAAGGGTTAATTACCCAGCCTGACAAATAGTATAGATCCTTATTAGTGTTCATGTCTCATCTTAATACCCAATGTTTATTTTCCCAGAGATGCATTGTCTTATGGTTTACCTCTAATATATATTTTTTATTCTGTATATGTGTTATGATTTTTTGTTTATTTTATGATAAAGACTTTATGTGACATTTTATTTAATATTGTTAACTCTGCATTTCTAACCAAGGTAAATATTAATTTCTGTTCCTGTTTATAAGCTTTTTGCAGTACTTTTGTCCTGCATTAAGCAGCCACCTGCAATTAAAGACGCACTTGTTTTAAGCAACCAATATAAAGAAATCTTATTTTAGGTCTACGCATTTACAAGATGGAGACACCTTACAAATATTATATGAAGGAAAGGGTTAATTAATATATTTACATGAATGTATACATGTATACAATAATAATTACCCAACCTGAAAGTTGGTGTTAATCTTAATCCCTAATGTTTACTTTCCAAAAGATGCATTTTCCTTTTATGCCCCCCCCCCCCCCCCCCCCCCCCCCCACACACACACACACTATTTAAGGGAGATATTGTTTTTGCCCTGTCTGTCTGTCTGTCTGTTGGTTTGTCCCCAACTTTAATGTTGGCAATAATTTTGTAGCCATTGCACATAAATACTTCAAACTTGCCATGCATGTGCAAATTATGGGGTGAGTTATTAGAGTCAAGGTTGTATATAAAGGTCAAAGGTCAAAATACGGGTCATATTTATAATGGCGATAATCAGGGGGCATAGTGTTTCACAAACACATCTTGTTATTCTTTTTATACCCCTACAGACATAGTTTGTGGTGATATACTGAGCCACCCTGTCGGTTGGTTGGTCGGGCAGTCATTTCATCCACATTGGAAAATGGGTAGTTGGTGTCACAAGCCCCTCCTTCAATTTAAAAGTTATTTGGCACATATAATAATCACGAAAGGAAGATGTGCAAGACACAATTTTCATGTGTTTATCACCAGGCCTTGCAGAGTCGTCTTCCATTGAATGTGGAGTATTTTTGTCATTTTGGCTGGCACGAAGCATGGGTAGTTGGTGTCGTGAACACCTTCCCTGAACATTATTGCATTGGTACTTGCCATGCATGATTTCTTGGAATAGTAGATGTGCAAGACATATTTTTAGCTTTTCTGGGTTTTTTTTTAAAGAAAAAATATGAGCTATTGTTGTACCTTTTAAAACTTTCATTTTTGCTATTTTTTAAAACAATTATTCAAGCACATCTTATGAAGCTTCACACACTTGTTCATCATCACAAGGGCTACAATCTGACCAAGGGACATAACTCTGTAAGGCTTATTTACAAAACGGTGCTCCTTTATGGACTTAGCACCAGGGTTCTCAAGCTTTTTTTCAGATTTGAGTTCCCAAGCTTTTGATTGGTCTGATTTGAGCAAAAGGCTCAAATCTAACCAGTTAAAATCAAAAAGTTTTATAAGCATGGACCCATTCATTGCTGAATTATCTTCACTTAAACTTGAGTATTTATTGTCATTAGGGCAGTTGGTGTCACAAACTCCTCCTTCAATTTGAAAGTTATTAGATTTATATTTTGCATGCATAATAACCATGGATAGTAGATGTGCATGATGCATTTTTCATTTCTTAGCACCAAGAATTATTTGAAGCTCCTTTGAAAATCGAGTTTTTTTTTGTAATTTGGACTTGTAATATGAGTAGTTGGTGTCACAAACTCGTCGTTCAATTTGAATGGTATTGAATATATATTTGGAATGCATAATAACCATGAATACCAGATGTGTGATATTCAATCTTCATGTGTTTATTTCCAGGTGTTGCAGAATCATCTCCCTTGAATTTTGTTTGTTTTGTCTTTCGGGCTACAATGGTAGCTGGTGTCACAACTCCTCGTTCATTTTTTTGTCAACAGATTTCAATGAAAGCTTATATACATGGCCATTTAAAGGTGTATTTGTGCATGAAATAATTTTTGCTTGCCTGTCTCCAAGTTATATGGAGTAACCTGCCCTTGATTTTTGATGTAATTATTTACTTATTTTCTGACAATTCATACAGGAGTTATCACTGCTCCTGGGCTTGTACCATATGTGTTGCTGGCCAATAAAGTTTGTTAAGTGAACTTCTACAGTTTTCAATGAAAGTTGATACACATAATCTCTGTGAAGTGTAGATGTGCATCACATATTTTTTAAGTATTAATATCACTCACTCACTCACTATCCAGTTTATTTGTCGATCAGGCCATCAATTAATCCTCTGCTGAGGGTGGGGCCTGACTGTCCAGTCTCGATCTAAGTCTTCCTCTCCATTCTCGTCTCTGATAAATATACAGACATTATCAGCCCTTGGATTTGCAATCAAGGCTGTCATGTGGGGGTATTCATCACTTTTAGTGACACTTCTAATGAATTCTGTATACATGTATATGTGTTTGTGTCTTTTTGTTTATTTTATAAAAAAGACTGTCTGTGACATTTATATTGTGAATTCATTTTAAATATTTAAACCTTTACCTCATATAAACACAGAGTAGACATAGACCAAGATCAGACAGTTCTGGTAGGAAACATCTGATCAGGGCCTGCTCTGTATGCTTTACACAATATATTATATAGATATTATCCTACACTGACAGAGTATGCCTGAATCTCCAATGCTTACTTTCCAAGAGATGTATTTTCTTATGGTTTAAGTCAATTTGTTTTCTTTTAAGTCTCAATATTTTCAATGACTTTTTGTTTATTTTATGAAATTATTTTTCTGTGATATCCATTATTGCAAACACATTTTACATATTAAAGTAAATTTTGCATTTCAAACCAAGGTGTCACTTTATTGCAAATCAAAATAAAGATTTACAAAAATGTTAATAATGCGTTTGTTAAGTTTTTAATTCATTGCTCATGTTTTATAAAATGTCATATGTGCTTGTCAGAGAATATATAATTTATTCCAGTTTAACCTTTTCCTCTATGATTATTCATGTAAGAATTGTTGACATCATGAATATTAATTGGATTAATTTGCTATAATAGCACATGGACACAGGGATATTTGGCTTCGGCACAAACTTTAGTCATATCAATATTATATTGTAAGCAAACAGAGCACATCCTTATCAGATGGCTCCTATAGGAACCATCTGATCCGGGTCTACTCTGTTTGCAAAGGTATAGAAATGCATATTTATGGAGTAAAGGGTTAATAGATTCAGTACTAACTATTCGCACTGAATATGTGTCATTCCTAAATCAGAAATATGAACTGTTTGAGTAACATTCAATATAACCTTTGCACACAGAGCAGACCCTGATCAGATCGCTTCTATAGGAGCTGTCTGATCAGGATCCATCCTGTTTGCTTATGGTATAATATAGATACGATTATACAGTGCCATGTGCAAACTGCCTGTGTCCATGTGTCATAATAAATATTATATTAGTCTAATTAATATTCATGGTGTCATTATTTCGTACATCAATATTCATGGAGTAAAGGGTTAAGTAAATGGTTGTGGATCGATAGCTCATTAGAGGGTTAATACATGTTGTTTCGGGTAATAACTACTGCAGTGTCCCGAGGAACTGTTGTTGGCCCGAGCCCGAAGGGCGAGGGCAACAACTTTCCCGAGGGACACTGCAGGGGCGAGGGCAACAACTTTCCCGAGGGACACTGCAGATGTTATTGCCCGAAAACAAACGTGTATTAACGCTATTCTTGCATAAAAGTACAAAAATGAGTCATGCAGGAAACACCACATACAGAACAAACACTCGCCCGAACAGCAACACAAGGAAACAGAAAATGTACATAACTAGAAAAAACAACAAGAGACGCACAAATACAAAACAAACATACAATAGGAGGAAGATGGAAGTACCGCCTTGGAACGGTCACTGACAAAAGTCACTGGGGGGTTAAACCGGTTTATGGGCGCCCAACCTCACACTTATTCCATCCCCACCCTAAAAGACAAACAGTGTAAATAAACGTATCCCCTCTCCGACTAATCTACAACAACCGCGACGGCAAATTCAATGGTAAAGTGCATGTATAACGAAAAAAAACATTTAATTGAACATACTGTATCCACCTATCGCTAGTGTACTCAATGATTGAGCTGCAAACAGAGTAACTGTAGAAAAGTAATAAAGGGTACGACAAAAATGAAATAGTACAGATATCCGACGTTCTCCTTCCATTTCTGGATTTAAGAGGTCGCCTTCATAGAGTACTAAACCTTTCTTGTCGGCGTACATGCAAAGAGGCCAGCGTGATTGCCAACTGTAAAAGGGTTCACAAGCAAACATGCAGTATGTTGTAGTACTACAGGACCATATCCCTTTTTAATGAATTGTTTAACACATTTGATGAACAAAGTGAGAAAATGGGTATGTCCAATAATTTTACGAAGTTTGTAAATCACATCACCATAAAATTCAGGATGTGAAATACCGTGTCGCAGAAGCACCTTGAGATTACATTGGTACTTGCCAATAAGCGAGAGATTTCGATAGTAAAATTTAGAGAAAGTTTTTTAGCTCACCAGAGCACAAAGTGCTCAGGGTGAGCTTTTGTGATCACCTGATGTCCGTCGTGCGTCGTCCGTCGTTCGTCGTCCGTCGTCAACAATTTGAACCTTTAAAAATCTCCTCCTCTGAATCTATAGAGTGCTCAGCTTTCATCTTTGGCACATAGCTTCACCTATAGGTCCTTTACAAAAGTTATATAAATTATGTCCCTGGAGTCAAAATTGGCCCCACCCTGGGGGTGTCAAGTTTTCAATAGAAACATATAGTGAAACTTTGAAAATCTTCTTCTCTGAAACTGGAAGGTTCTCAGCTTTGATATTTGGCACATAGCATCACCTATAGGTCCTCTACAAAAGTTATATAAATCATGTCCCTGGGGTTAAAATTGGCCCCGCCCTAGGGGTGGCAAGTTTTCCATAGCTGACTGCTGTTTAAACACTAGTATCTTCTTGTCAAAAACTACATGTCCCAGAGCTTAGATATTTGGTGTATGGATTAACTTAGTTTACCTTTAAGAATTGTGTTAATATCATAGTTCTGAGGTTAAAATTGGTCCTACCCTTTGGGTTATACTTTAAAATAGGCTTTTTCACTTCAGAAACTGCGGCTAAATTTTCTCCTACAACCCAGTCCACTGAGACTGACCTAGTATAGCCAGTTCCAGTGGTTTTACCCTTAGTCTAATCAGTAGAGTAGAAATTGTGTTTAGCCAAATAGATAATAAACACTCATTTTAGATTGAGAAAACTAAGTGGATAATTCTCAAAATGCTCTTTGCATATCTATGTCCTGCATTAAGCTCTCAGATATCAATATAGAGTCTTATCAGTATATCTTTTGTGAAGTTTAGCTGGATACAAGTCAAGTGTTCTATGCTGTAGCATTCTTTATCAGTATCAGTATTATCTGCTTCAGAATTGTTGTCTGCTTGTCTAAGATTGTTCACATTGTTTTTTAATACATGTCAATCTTACAATTAACTCTCTTGTACAAAACAATTATGAAGTACAATATTGGATTCTGATCTGACACATATGTAATTTGAAGTTACACATGCGTCAGATCAGAATCCAAACTGTGCTAGGTCTCCCTTTGCACTTTTGATAACAACTGGGTTGCCTCCCTTCTGGGTAGACAACTGATATTTTCAGATCTGGCCTATTGCACAGACAATTAACCCTTTGCTCCATAATTATGCATTTCTGCACCATTGCAAACAGAGTAGACCCAGATTAGATGGCTCATTTAATAGCCATATGATCAATCTGCTCTGTTTACTTACGATATTATATAGTGCAAATTGCATTAAATTATTTCCATTTTTGTGTACAATATACAATGTACTTATAATATGTTTACTTAACCCTTTCCCTCATATAAATGCCTTTTCATGCATTTGCAAACAGCAGACCCAGATCAGGTGGCTCCTTTAGCAGCTGTCTAATTAGGGTCTACTCTGTTTGTAAATGGAATTTGAAAGATGTTTTTCATGACTTTCTAAAATGGCTACACTTTCTATTTTTCATTATAACTATTTTGTCCATGAATATTCAGTAGGTATTGAAATTTTGAATAAACATAGAACAGGGGAAGGGTTAAAAATAAGTTAAGATATGAATAATAATATGAACTCATGTATCATCATCTTCAGGTCCTTTACAAAAGTAATATTAATTATGGTCCAGGGGTCAAAATTGGCCCCGCCCCAGGGGTGGGTAGTTTTCAGTAGAAACATATAGAGCAAACTTTGAAAATCTTATGAAACTGAAAGGTTCTCAGCTTTCATATTTGGCTCATAGCATCATGTCTAAGTCCTCTACAAAAGTTATATAAATTATGCCCCTGGGGTCAAAATTGGCCCGCCCCAGGGCCGGCTAGTTTTCTATAGAAACATATAGTGAAAACTTTGAAAATATTCTCCTCTGATTGTCTGGTGAGCGCTTCAGGGCCATTCTGGCCCTCTTGTCTTAGAAACCCATTTTATGATTTCATGCATCAATTTAATTCTTCCAAATGCAAGCAAAACTATACACTTCTTAGACACTTCGTTCGATTTATGCTGTTTCCGGGTCACTGTGTTTTTTTCTGACGTCATTTCATGATTGTATCAAATACCGTTTACACGGAATTTCATTCAATATGTCTATCACTAAAACAGTTCATTGTCAGTGCCCCTTAAATTCTAGCTCTGGCCAAAACGCTATTTAGCATCCACGTCCATTGTTTACCTTAGGCCCCGAATAGGTATTATTAAAACCGGTCAACAATTCAGCGCGTGACCACGAGAATCGCCTTGTTAATACATGGTCTAGTGGGACACAACAGCACGTTTTGTGCAAGAATACATGTTCGTCTATCAGGGTTCATGCTTATAAAACTTTTAGTTGAGTCTGAGTTCGTTCTCAAGTTTTTGATTGGTCAGATTTGAGCCTTTGGAACCTGAGAACTCAAATCTGACCAATCAAAAGCTTGAGAACTACAATCTGACCAATCAAAAGCTTGAGAACTACAATCTGACCAATCAAAAGCCGGGACTGTAGATAGGATGCATACTGATCTATCACAAGCTCTCATTCATCAACCAGACACTATCTCTTGCAGTCACTTATTAGACTCACATCTAAGAGACGATTATAATGAGTAGCAACAAAATAGGGTTAGACATGGAGACATTCCCTACTATTGACGCCTTTTGAAGCCTCTGTAAAGTTCACATTTTGAAAACAATTGTGACCTACTGAATATTCATGGACAAAATAGTTATAATGAAATATGGAAGGTGGAATGAAATATGGAAGGTGGAACATTGTAGCTGTTTTAGAAAGTAAAGAAGCATATCTTTCAAATTCCATTAGCAAACAAAGTAGACCCTGTTCAGACGGCTCCTAAAGGAGTCATCTGATCTGGGTCTACTCCGTTTGCAAATGCGCGAAAACATGTTATATGAAGGAAAGGGTTAAGTTGACATTAAAACTATGCCATCGGTTATCCAGTACGTGTATAAACAACTCAGTTTTCTAAATGGTAAAACATTCTTGTGACAAAATGTTATATCAACTAACAGAAGTTCTATACAATAACCAACATAATTATAGTCTTCTTATTGGTCCTAAAGGCATGCCACGGCTTATTGCTGGACAAACCTTATGCAGAAAACTCTCGTATTGAGCTTACTGTATAATTTTTATCCTGTACTAAGAAATCACTTGTTCATAAAGAGAACCATGTTAACCATCTAGTGGTCGTTATATAGAGCATCTGCAGGTAGTACAACCTGACTTCAGTAGAACCTGTGTATTTGTTGAATATAGGAGTCTTAAAAAGCAGGTGGTTGCTTAATGCAGGGAAAAAGTAATGTAGAAAGGTCCTGTTGGAGTTGTCTGCATTACTTATGACCTGCAATAAGCGACCACCTGTCTTACAGGCCCACAATTAAACATTTTTGATGGCCTCTTAGTCCGGGTTCTACTGTATGTCATCGACGCGCTCATGCCAGTCCCTATAGAGGAGCTTCCTGCATTACTTGTACCCAGCATTAAACGACCACCTGTTTAACTCATTCCCGCATATAGACGCCTTGTGACGCCTCTGTAAAAGTCACTTTGTGAAACCATTGTGATAAACAGAGCATTTGCTCCTATGGAGCAAATGCTCTATTTATCACAATGGTTTCAACACTTCACAATTCTAAACTTTTCCTTTTTAGTATTAAATGCTCCTTTTCGGTAGATTTGTTCAAAGAGGTTTGATCTAAAAATAGCCTATGAGGGAATGGGTTAAGACTCCTACGTTCAGTAAACAACTGGCTGCTTAAGACGGGGTTTACTGTGCAGACATTGAGACGTATACTACACGGTTTACTCGTGCTGTCTACCGGGAGCATGCACAAGAGCTGGGTGACGTCGTGCCAAAAATGCAAAAACCCCCAGATAGGAACAGTTGCTGTTTTTTTTTTGTCTGATTGAGTCCCAAGAACATTTTTAGCTCGTCTGTTTCGAAGAAATCACGAGCTATTGTCATAACTCCGGCGTCCGCGTCGTCGTTGTCGTCATCCGAAATCTTAACATTGACCATAACTCGAAAAGTATAAGAGGTATCAACATGAAACTTCATAGGTTAGTAGATCTCATCGAGGGGAATGCCCCTACATAAGAACCATAACTCTTGATTTCAAATTTTTAGAGTTATGGCCCTTTATATTTTTGACAACGACGACAGACGAGCTTGCGGTGCTCTTGTTATAAGACCGTTTCCATTGGGCTACAGTCCCACTAGCGCGTGCGATCGTTAAAGACCACTGGCGATTGTCGGCGACTTAATTAAAACGCTTCGCAGTCACATTGGAGATGCTTCTGCGACCATCGGACGACAGGTTGCTGACGATCATGCACCAAGTCACTTGTATTCGTACGATGGTTCCACAATCACTTTAGACCTGTTGTGTGGTCACGTGGTCTATACCTAGCCGCGGGTAATCTCTAGGCAGTCGCTGGTGATCGCACGACAGTCGTAGGTAATTGTAGAAAGGCCGCTGACAGTCGTACGATTGTAGGGAAGATCACCAACGACCAGTTAGATTGTTGGAGACCTTCGTATTCGTACGACGATCGCACGATTACCTAAAACATCTAAAGGTTACCTCTTGAAGACCACCGTTGACCAATTCGATCGTAAGGAAGTTGTTGTGCATGATTAACCTCTCTACCTCTCTACGACTGTAATTGGTCGTACGGATATCGGCAACCAGAGGTCGCTAGCAATCGTAAACAGGTCTTAAGGGGTCGTAAGGCTACTAGTGGGAATTGGTCCTAAAGTGGTTGTTTTGCATGAGCAACCTCTCTACGACTGAAATTAGTTGCATGACTAGAAACGATTACTGAAGACCACCAGCGCTTATCAGTGCATTGTCGTGCGACCTTCGTACGCATATCGGCGACCAGAGGTCGCTAGCAATCGTAAACGGGCCCTAATTGGTCGCGAAGCCTAGTCCATGGAACTGGGTCCTTACATGATTTTTTCACGATCGCTTCGGTTATAATTATGTCATTTAACTATTTCGCTGTCATATAATGTCGTCTGCAACATTTGTTGCCAGCTACGGGTTTTCTATATTTAATCTGAACCCATTTTCTCGCAAACTTTGTTACCACAGTATCAAACAGTTTGGATCCTGATCAGATGCAGCGTTATTTGGCGTCTCCTCTATCTAGATCCAAAATGTTTGCACAGGTAATGATTCCCAACTGCGACATTTGTAGAGAAAGATTTAACCCTTCTCTTGCTGAATTTTAAAATACATTTCTCCTTCTTTACCCTTGCCCTGTTGTATAATTACATATATCTCACTGTGTACACGTATTTCTCTGTGCAATCACTGCTGTGGAGTGCACTGGTTGCACAATCAACTTGTAAATAGTGCAGAGCCTGATGAAACAGCTCCTGCAGGAGCTGTCTCATCTAGGTCTTCACTATTTACAGATAGATATATTGACGTGAATAGCAAGCGAAGGGTTAATTACCAATGCCATTTCACCTTCTATAAATCACTTAAGCCTCTCATTATATGCATTGTATTACATGTATATAATTCACGTTCTTTAAATAGTTTTAAAAATCGTTCCTGTCTCACTATATATTCTGTATACGCCTTATTAATAGATTTAATTGAACCTAGTGTCCCTCAAACAAACCCTTTCCCATATTTAAACGCCTTTTCATGCATTTGCAGAGTTGACCCAGATAAGACGGCTCCTAGATATATGTTATGTATACATAGCGTCTCATCGGGATCTAAACTGTTTGGCAATGGGCCAACAGTTTGTCAAACAGATTTGTTTAACCCTTTCCCTCATATTGACGACTTTTGACGACTCTGTAAAAGTCACTTTGTGAAACCATTGTGATAAATAGAGCATTTGCTCCTATAGGAGCAAATGCTCTATTTATCACAATGGTTTCAAACTACAAAATTCTAAAATTTTCCTTTTCTCTAATTATTGCTCCTTTTCGGTAGATTAATTCAAAGAGGTTGTATCTAAAAATAGCCAATGAGGTAATGGGTTAAATCAGATGTAGTCAAAATTGCACAGGTTCAATGTTTTGCAGGCTGTGTTTTACAGCATAATAGGTTTATTAGGAAATTGTTTGTGAAGGAATTTGTTTGACCTAGAAAATCTATAATGACTGGCCTAATATAGTTCCTGAACATAGTCATACAGTGTAGACTATGACCAGTGGCTCCACCCACCCACAGCTCAATGCCTAGATCTACATGAATAGATGAATAGCTTCATAGATTATTTTCCGACGGTCACGTCGCAAATAAGTATTGCAGAAATAATAAGGGACACAATTTTCTTTCAAAAGATATATTAAGACGAGTTTGCTAAGGAATTAATCCTTTACTCCATGCATATTAATGTTAGAAATGATGGCATCATAAATAATAATTAGGTTATTTTTTTTTAAATGTCATACTGGCACATGAATTTTTTACTGAAGCAGAAACTGTGGAATCAGATCTATATTGTCCCATAAGCAAACAGTGCAGACCCTGAACATATGGTTTCTATAGGAGCCGTCTGACCTGGGTCTTGTAGCCTACTCTGTTTGCAAAGCCGTAGAAAGATGTAGGCCTACACATGGAGTAAAGGGTTAAACTTTATTATTATCCCACGTGGTGTGACATGTACATATCATTCGCAAACAGCTTGGATCCAGATAAGGAAATACAAACAGTGTTCTATTTTGACTATGTATATTAGTCTTCCGAATAGTAGTACATTGTATTTACAATAATGTGACTGTTGCAAAAACACATGACGTGAACCTCCATCGGGAGAGGATATGAAAGCAAATTTTGCTTACGATCCAATCCGATTTCCTTAAAATGATTATGTTCAATATTATGTAGTTGTATGTAATATGTATACGTGTATTTTGGAAATTAAATATGTTTAAACTAACTAAACAGGTCAAAATGCACTTTGAACAGTTAGAGATAAAGAGGCGTGATCGATCCCATGCTGACACCTGTCAAACTAAACCACGCCTATTGCTTGACTGGCCATACCCTTTCAAACGTGTACCGTTTGTTTGTTTACAAAGTTTGTTTAGAGATTTGCTAATGTGTCGGAATTCCCATTCCTAAAACGGTAGAATGGCAGATGCATCCGAGGGGCCAGTGAGGTCTATAAACAATGATGTTGCTACATATGTCACTTTCATTAATCGATCAACTCGTACCGTGCATCTGTTTTGGATAGATTACAGCGGAAAGCTTGTTCGCTATGGTAAAATGCCCCCGCAGAAAGGGATGCGAATGAACACATACGTAACACATCCGTGGATTGCAAACGATGCAGACACCACGTACCCGCTTCTGCTTAATGGAGACAGAATATTCTTCCCAACAGCAGAGAGGGATGGAGAAGTTTTCCACAGTATGAAACCAGACATTGTAAACATTAAAATACCAGGTAATTAGTTGACTAGTCCAGAGACATACATTTAAATACATACATAGGTCACATGTCAAAATGGTGACATCGAGGTACTTTCGGTTTGGATAATACATTAATTATATTACTTGGTCTATATAATAGCACATGAACACAGGGATTTTTTACCGTGGCAGAGACTGTAGACTCATATATATAGCATGAGCAAACAGAAGAGACCCTGATCAGATGGCTAAGTACTATAGGAGCCGTTAGGCGACAGAAGAGACCCTGATCAGATTGCTACTGTAACGTGCAAACCGAGAGACGCAGCAACAACAAACCCTGTCGATGCAAAGCTTAATCTCTGCACCGACAGGGTTTGTTGTTGCTGGGTCTCTCGATGTTCACGGGGCAGCGGTGGGATAAAGACAACTGCCAGACCGGAGTTGCCTTACCCACGGGTCTCCCAGGGTCTGTCCCGAGATTTTTCGGAGGGGAGAGTAATGTAACGTTCGTAGAACGTTGGTAATTATGCAAATGAAGCTGACCAGATCTTTGCATCTTGGGAAGTAGAGGTATATATATAGCGCAACAAAGATCTCTTGATGTGAGGTTTTGTTGTTGCTGGGTCTCTCGGTTTGCACATTACAAATGGTGGCAGCGGTGGAATTGAATTTGCCGGACTGGAATTGCCTTACCCACGTTTATTTCCCAGACCAAATCTCGGGTCGAGATTTCTCTGAGGGGAAAGTAATGTAACAGCAATGATGTTAGGTATATAAGCAGTATAAACTCTCCTTGCCGGGGAGCTAGCTCTTTGGCGACGTGCTTTATGTGCTTGGAAAGGTTGCGAAGTTAAGCAACAGTCTGTGCGGCTCCTGGCTGGATGGGTGACCGCCAGGGATTGCCGATGGTGCACGTTACACTACTATAGGGGCCGTCAGGTTGGACCGGGTCTTCTCTGTTTGCAAAGGCGAGGTTCAGGCGTATGTATAATTTATTGAGTAAAGGGACAAACCTACTCCGCAAAAATGTTAAACCCTTTTGTAACAGGACTGGTGAAAAACATGCAGCCAGACCGGGGATCGAACCCGGGACCCCTCACTTACAAGGCGAGTGCTCTAACCACTGAGCTATCCGAACCGCTTACTGTCTTTCACCCAGTACCTGTACCCGGCCTGTCACACTACTCCCCCTTTTTCCCTGAGATTCTCGCCGAATCTGCAGCAGAAATCATGGGCGTGCACAGGGTCCGGTTTTCAAGTTGGGCGCCAACTGTAACAGGACTGGTGAAAAACATGCAGCCAGACCGGAGATCGAATACGGGACCCATCACTTACAAGGCGAGTGCTCTAACCACTGAGCTATCCGAACCGCTTACTGTCTTTCACCCAGTACCTGTAACCCGACCTGTCACACTTTGAATGCGGGAAACGAATGTACTGGTAAACAGTTTAGACTAGTTCAGACGGTCCTAGAACAGTACGGTCCTAGAGCAGTACGGTCCTAGAGCAGTCTTCTTATCAAGGTCTGTTCCGTTTGTCATTCAAAATCTCAAGCAAAGCTCATCCTTTCATACTCAATGGACTCTACAGTAATGTTTTTGAAAGAAAAGGGGGAGAAAACAAATGAAACTTGAAGCAGACGATAAATGTTGTAGACGACAATATTTGGCATCGAAAGAGTTAAAAAGAAACATTGATATGCTGCAAAATCACCAAACATCGCTACCAACTTTGATTAAACTCAGTAACCTTTATAAAATTGATCAGAGTAAAACTTACTGGATCGGTTAGGACCAGCTTTATTCCTACAAAATTCTGAAGTATATAGAGGAACTTACATGGATGTTCGTTACACATTATTTTTATGACACGAGTTCACTGTTATAATATGACACGAACTTTAGCGAGTGTAATATATTCATTGTAGTAAACGAGTTTCATGAACACAATGTAATGAAAACGAATATAAGATTCTTTTTATCACATAACACTTAAAAAAGCGCCATGTGTAACGAAAAGCTACCGAGGGTGATACTTTAGGCCGCCAACCAACAACAAACATGAAGTAAATTTAACAAATAAATCTATTTACAAAGAATTACATAAATATTCATAAAATAATCTAGAAAAAACTATTCCCTTAATTGTTCGTGGCCACTAGTTATTCGCTGTATATCACTGTCTCTTGCTGTCTTGAAAACACAATTTTACGCACACATGCGAATGCAGTTATTCAATACTATATCGTACACTCACCTTCTATCGAACCTCACCTGTTTATCGAACCTTTCATTTTTTTGTGTTTTTACGCATGTACAAGTGCATACTACATCATAAAATCATGAGTACCGTTGCTTTGTCTGTAAACAACGCCTCGTAGCTTTAAAAACGAAATATACATCATAAACAGGTCAATACAGTTTATTTTCCGTTCAGACTATGCTAAACATGAGAAAACTCTTACTACGTTATAGAATATCAACATGAATTGAAAAGTGTATCACATTAAAAATGTTTGACAGCTCTGACCCCTTCAGCTTATGCAAAAGTCGCGTGTCCATGATGAAATCACTTTACTATGAGTATTAGCCTATGTTACAGTAAACAGTTTCTAAAATAAAGGTTCGATAAGCAGGTGATGTTTTTCTGGCAGCCATTTTTGTTTTTGTTATGCGGGTGGTGGGGAACACTGGATTGTTTGGGGATTAAAAGATAAGGATAAAATATTTAATTGTTTCAAGGTATGTATAAAAGATTATTTTGAACTGCCGATTTATTTTTTTCTTCAATATTCAAAGTAAACGTTTTCTGTTCCTGGTCAGAAGGTTAAGAGGTTCGATAGACGGTGAGACCATGCTACTAAAATGCACTACCCACATTCTATTATACTGCTTCTCTCATAGGGGGCCATTTCGTGGGTCTACATGGTCTAAAAGGTAAAACAAAATTGATTGGGTCGATTTAGTGTTATACTATATAGATTCTACGTATATAATATAACACTAAATCGACCCAATCATATTTTCTTTACCTTTTAGACCATGTTGACCCACGAAAAGGCCCCATGTGGCTTCTCTATATAGAAGTACAAACATGTCGACTCTTAGCTTACGACTCTCTACGTCTTCCCAATAACAACACTCACAGATCCCGGGTGGTTACCAACTTATATGGCGAAAACCTTTACTAAAATTGTTGAAATTAAGCCCCTTGGGTCAAAATTGGCTCTGCCCCGGGGGTCACAAATTTTACTGAAAACTTATTGTCAAATCCCGTAAGGCCTAGAACTACCAAATTTGGTATGTGGCATCGTTTGATGGACCTCTACTAAGAGTGTTCTTTAGCCCCTGTAGTCAACCTGGCTGCGCCTCGGGGATCACAAGTTTTACATAGGATTATATAGTAAAAACTTAAAAAGCCCATTGTGTGAAACCCAAAGTCTCAGATCTGTGATATTTGTTTTGTAGTATTATCTAGCAGACCTCCTCAAAATAATTCAAATTTTGCGCCAGGGTAAAAGTGACCCTGTCCTTTTAGTTGTCAGTTTAAATAGAAGTTATATAGTGAAATCTTCAAACATCTCTGAAAATAATATGGTCGTAGGTTTCTCTGAAATTAATATGGTCAGAGCTTTGATATAGAAAACATAGCAAACCAGGTGAGCGATACAGGGTCATCATGACTCTCTTGTTATTTATAGAACTGAATGGATTATGCCAGTAACTGTGTTTGTTTTCAGTCTACCCCCTAGTGCGGCGATGTCTCGAGGTGGTGTATAAAACTAACCAAAGAGAGTTGATCAGAGAGATGAACATTCCTAAGGAGCTCCAAGACGCTCTCATCAGAATGGTACCCAGAACGGACTACAAAGATTACGAAGGGTTTGGTACAGTCTGGTATCATGATTGCGGAGAACTAGACCAAGAATGACCTCACAGTGACATGTTTACTAAGTAATTATCGTCTACAATTTGTCGCCTGTCACAATTCTGAAAATACAGTCACGGTGTCAAAGAGTTTGGATCCTGATTATCTCATTTGGTATCCAAGCTGTTGGCATTGGTAATCACATATACGCCGCTGGCATGCAGAGTTAAGTCTACTACTTTCAGTCTAAAAATAGTATGACTTTGTTTAACCCTGTATTTCATGAACAATCATGTCAGAAACAATGACATCACGGACTTTACCGGAATTTTTCAAATGACACCAGAACACCATGTTTGGCCATGATAGACTCGGTAGAATCAGATCTACATACATATATTATTTCATAAAACAAAATTTAATATAGTTGACCCCGAGTCGACGTCTCCAACAGGAACAGTCTGATCTGGGTCTACTCTGTTTGCAAAGGTTTACAAAGCGTATTTATGTAGTAAAGGGTTAAATATTATCACTCCTTACCACTGCACCATTGTCATAGTATCAAATTTACGTTTGGACTCTTGATCCATATTGTTGGCAGTTAGCACTAGGCTTCATGGAGTCATAGCTTTGGTATTTTGTCGCTCTCAATGCCATGCAACTGTATCTAGCACTTGTGCAATATATAACTAACATTCCATAATGGCAGAAACTGTAGAATCATATCTATATTGTCTGTTTTGTTTGCAAATGCTTAAAAAGACGTATTTTGAAGGAGCAATCTAATCAGGGCCTGCTCTATTTGCTTATGAAATGGTATACAAATGTAGATACGTTATGATTCTACAGTTTCTGCCATGACCATAAATTATTTTGTCCATGTGCCAATATAGAAATTAATCTAATTAGTAATTAGTATTCAACTATTGATTGTGTCATTACTTCGTCATGAATATTCATGGAGTAAAGGGTTACAACCCCAGAATTCTACTTCCTGTCAGTGGCGCTGGAGAGGTTCTGCTGTGCATTTACCTGTTTTATGTTTATATCAGGTTTATCAATATCACCGCTGTTTATATCAGGTTTATCAATATCACCGCTGTTTATATCAGGTTTATCAATATCACCGCTGTTTATATCAGGTTTATCTACAGTAAAACCTCTCTATAACGGCCACTAAAATGTGTTAATTAGTTAGTACTTAGGGTAGGTGGTTGCTTTAAGCAAGGTGAATGTAAAGCTGTTTTACTTTCACCTTGCTTTAAGCAGCCACCTGCCTTTAACACAAAATACTTGGTGTAATTTAGTGGCCGTTATAGAAAGATTTTATTTTCAGATGGACTATTACAAAATTCAAACAGGTCAAACTTACTGTGAATATTCAGGAATTTTAAGGAAAGTTTAATGTGATGTGATAAACAGTGCAGACCCTGATGAGAGGGCACCTCGCTGAGCCTTCTCATCATGGTCTACATTGTTTGCTAGCGACATTAGTGATTCGTTTGATGCACTGAAATAGTTAATGTTTATATCATGGGTTTAAACTGTATAAAATTAACATGTGTAAATACTAGATATTGACAAAATGTAAATGTCGACTTAATAGCTCTTAGAAATGTTATATTAATTTTAAAATTGATTTTATGTACAGTTTGGGTACAGCTTTATCAGGGTTAGCTGTGGGATGGGGTGGTGGGGAGGGGCTAAATATTGAAATGGTTTAACCCCTAATGTGCGGGGCCGAGTTTATAAGACCTTTGCAAACAGTGTAGATCCAGAGCTACAGATAAAGGTGCATACCCCACCTATATAGAGAGACAATTCTAAAGAGTGGTCACAGTATAGGGGTTGATGGAAAAATAAAAGAACATTATTCTTGAAAATGTTCTAATTTACGCATCTTATCTGGACCACAGCAGATCAAAGACTTGCTGAGGGAGCCAGCTGACTTGCGTCTGCACTGTTTACCATACAAATCATTTTCATGTGATAAACTTTTCATATAAAATTGGTTGGATTAATTAACCCTTTCCCTCATATAAACATGTTTTCACGCATCTGCAAACAGAGTAGACCCAGATCAAACGGCCCCTAGAGGAGCCGTCTGATCAGGATCTACTCTATTTGACAGTCAGCTCTCAAAATACACAGTATGGGGTTAATGGGTCAACATTCCTTTCGAAATGCCTTTAAGCATGGTGTCTTGTAACTATAAATAACATGGGTTTGTGTATGTGTTATACTGAAAATATAAAATAGCTTTTTAAACTGATACCTGTAGTAGAACCAGTTTTGACTCATAGGCTATTTTTAGATACAACCTGTTTGATAGATCAGATAAATCTACCGAAAAGGGGCATTAACTAGAGAAAAGAAAAACATAGAATTTTGTAGCTCTGAAACCATCGTGATAAGTAGAGCATTTGCTCCTTAGGAGCAAATGCTTTATTTATCACAATGGTTTCACAAAGTGACTTTTACAGAGTCGTCAATATGAGGGAATGGGTTAAGCGACTACATGTATTTATTGCTTGAATACAGAAATCTAAAACAAAGCATGCGGTTGCTTAATGCAGGGAAAAATAATACAGAAAGCTCCTATAGGAGCTTTCTGCTATCTGCCATTCCATGTGACCTGTATTGAATTACTATGTACTTCAAAAATCTAGAATTAGACATTTTTGATGCTCGCCTAGGACAGGTCTTACTGTACACGACCTTATATGGAAAATCTTTAGTTTTCATTCTAATAGTATTGTGATATTCTGTGATCATCGTTTACTGTTTACATTTTAAATAAATATGTTTTGAACTAAATGTTTAGTGTTTTCAATTTAAATAACACTTTAAAATACCACTGCTTTTTACCAATGGCAACTCTCTCTGGACAAACATGGCCTTAGGTTTGTGAGAACCAATATACATGTAGTTGGTATTTGTTAGGTAGAAAAAGGGACACTTCAACCATTATTCTATTGAAAAAAGTTACGTGCTCAGCTTAGTCTCAAGTATTTTTAGCTCGCCAGTTTTTCGAAAACAACTAACACCCAACCCCGTGCTATTGTACATCAGACATCCGCCTTGCCGTTGTCATCGTTGTCGTCATAAACGTGAACGTTGACTCTAACCCTTCGCTTGCTATTCACGTCAATATACCTACCTGTAAATAGTGAAGACCCAGATGAGACAGCTCCTGCAGGAGCTGTCTCATCAGGGTCTGCACTATTGACAAGTTGATTGTGCAACCAGTGCACTCCACAGCAGTGATTGCACAGCGAAATACTTGCGCACAGTGAAGATATATGTAGTTATACATCAGGACATGGGTAAAGAAGGAGAAATGTATTTTAAAATTCAGCAAGAGAAGGGTTAACGCCGGTGGCTACAATCGAACAGAAGAGCGTTGACACCCGTACTCGCTGCACCCGTACTCGCTGCTCTTGTGTTACTAGAACATGTACATACTTTCGATTCCTTAAAGACGTTTGAGAAACCATTGGCCAAGTGTCAAGCAGCTTGGATCAGGATCCACGCCGAGTTACCCGGCCTCTCATCTGGATCCAAGCTGTTTGCAAATGTCAGTCAAGTCAGATCTCGTTTAGCACTGTTCGCAGGGTAAAACAACAAGGTAAACTCGACCGTTATTCAATTGTAGAATCGCCGTATGCTCATACTGGAGTTCTGTAATATGTCCTCTGTTTATATTCTAAAATTGATTTCAGATACATATCTTGTAAATAGACAAATCCTTACACAGTAAACCCTCTCTGATCCGAACACTCAAACAAGTATCAATATTAGTCTGGAAAATACGTGGCGACAGCTTAATGTAGAGAGAGAGAGAGAGAGAGAGAGAGAGAGAGAGAACCATGCAGAAGCTGCTTTTCGAGTTTTCTGCATTTCTTTCACCCAGCCTTAAGCGGTCACCAGCCAAAATGAGCCCAGTTCCTGTATACTGAAAGAGAGTTTACTGTACCTATGGTTGGATCCTGGTGAGACAACGGTGTACATTATATCGTCTCATTCTGGTCCTGATCGTTTGCCAAGGTTATCTGAATTCGCCTGTAACATGCTAAAGCTTAACCCTTACAACGCTGAATTTTCAAATAGACTATTCCAAAAATCAAACGGGTCAAGCCTATAGTGAATATTTAGGGATTTTTCTAAAGAAAAGTGTAACACGACAAACAGTGCAGTCTCTGATGAGAGGGCTCCTTGCTTGACATCGGCACTTGGGGATTGTAGCAAGTCACGTTTAACCCATTCCCACTTGGGCTATTTTTAGACCTAACCTCTTTGATTAAATCTACCAAAAAGGAGCATTAACTAGAGAAAAGGACATTTTCAGAATTGTGTAGTTTTGAAACCATTGTGATAAATGGAGCATTTGCTCCTATGGAGCAAATGCTCTATTTATCACAATGGTTTCACAAAGTAACTTTTACAGAAGCGTCAAAAGGCGTCAATATGCGGGAATGGGTTAACCCATTTAATAATCACTGGGGGGAAACGTATCCCGGATATTGCTACTAAATGAGCTTTATTTTGACACAACGGAGAGAACAGGATGGCAACGAGGGTAAGTAAATGCGTATTTTCTCTTAATTAGTTCTTTTTCGGCAATTGATAGGTGGTGCTTTAGATTCACCATACTCATATTATACACGCTATATACATGATTTGAAATCAAACAATGCAAACGATGGGGAAAATCACAAAATGAACGCCGTGCTCGCGAAAGAATGCATAACCCTCTCCCAGATTTTTTTATGTTACTGAAAGATGGAATCAAAATATAAAATTCTGAATTGAGCGATCGCTTTGAATATCATTCAACTATGTATACTGAAAATTTCAGTCATATTGGTTCAAGTTTGCCCAAAATATGGCCACAAACGAATAGTCGGTTAGTCACTGTTAGGGTACTGGGGATTGCTAGCTCAAAGATTTTAGTGTACTGGGTATTGCATGATAGTGTACTGGGTATTGTATTTCATTTGTTCTCTTTTTTCCGTTTTATTGAACGTTGTTAGTTATTGGGAGATTTGAGGACCCCAGCTGCCCGACAAGGGGCCACGAGTGAATGCTATTCCAAATATGTGATGCTCCTCAGACTTTGTACTAACATATTCTTAAAGGCAGTCTGCCATGCCTGCCTGATATGACAATAACTCTGCATTCACCCATGCTACCTTGCCGCATAACATCCAGCGACCTAACAACAACTGACAACAATCTTCTATCATAACATTGGTTTATTTACGCATTATGTACAACTAAGGTTCAGGTTTGGCTCTGTTGGGCATGGTTCCCGATCCCACCGTGCTTGCCCAATTGGCTAGCAGGTACACCGGACAAGTTGTCGTGTAAGGGCGACCTTTGACAGCCATCCGAAGTGGTATCCCAAATTTATAATTATTAGGCCCAATAGCCACAAAATATGCCCCAATAGGCTTCAACATATGCCCCAATAGGCTTCAAAGTATGCCCCAATAGGCTACAAAATATGCCCCAAAAGGCTTCAAAGTATGCCGCAATAGGCTACAAAATATGCCCCAATAGGCTTCAAAGTATGCCCCAATAGGCTACAAAATATGCCCCAATAGGCTTCAAAGTATGCCCCAATAGGCTACAAAATATGCCCCAAAAGGCTCCAGACTGAATAAATCACATGCAAATTTGACATAAGCTTGTTATATAGAGCTGCAACCCCGAGAACGGATGTATCGCCAATTCAACTACGGCAGATCCTGGGAGATCAGTAATCCAGCCATCATCTACAATGGCGACACCCCGGGCCTCTACCAGAATTGCAGTCCTTTTAAAATTATAGTTTTATATAAATATTATTAAATATGTACTTAAATTGTACACATAAATGTTTTGTTCGGATTTCGCTGTCGGCCAATCACCCTTTCAACTTTAAGCAAGCCATAGCCCAATGGCAGTAATTACAATAGACTTCCAGGAACCGCGCCGTTACTGTAATAGATGTAGATTGTCCCCTATGGTAGTAGCAACACTGTATGCCAAAGTGACTGAAACAAAATAAGAACAAACAGCAGACGACTGTATCTTACAGAATAGGACATACAATGAGACAATAGGGAACATACAACAGTAAAATGAATTAACATACATGTATAATGATATTACATAATAAGCTTCATAAGAAGGTGACGGGCATGCTGCCGGTCACGCATATGCCAATCTGAAAATTACAAGGCATTTCACCGCATAAAACAATAAATAAAAGGGGCATGTGGTGGGTGGGATTTAAGTCGTCTACAGTGTGAATTTATGACACCATCATCCCACTCACCATGATTAGTTGCAAATCAGAAGACAAAGGAACAAAGGAACTTGGGCGGTCTTTGACTATGTCGCTTCTATCAATGACAAATCGGTGTACAGTATGCCGCTTCTATCACATACAAAATACAAAAATATGAAGAGCTCAAACTCCAATAACAAACGATTATTGTTGAGCAATAATCGCATTTATTGGGAGATTTGAGGACCCCAGCTGCCCGGCAAGGTGCCACGAGTGAATGCTATTCCAAATATGTGATGCTCTTCAGACTTTGTACTAACATATTCTTAAAGGCAGTCTGCCATGCCTGCCTGATATGACAATAACTCTGCATTCACCCATGCTACCTTGCCGCATAACATCCAGCGACCTAACAACAACTGACAACAATCTTCTATCATAACATTGGTTTATTTACACATTATGTACAACTAAGGTTCAGGTTTGGCTCTGTTGGGCATGGTTCCCGATCCCACCGTGCTTGCCCAATTGGCTAGCAGGTACACCGGACAAGTTGTCGTGTAAGGGCGACCTTTGACAGCCATCCGAAGTGGTATCCCAAATTTATAATTATTAGGCCCAATAGTCACAAAATATGCCCCAATAGGCTTCAACATATGCCCCAATAGGCTTCAAAGTATGCCCCAATAGGCTACAAAATATGCCCCAAAAGGCTTCAAAGTATACCCCAATAGGCTACAAAATATGCCCCAATAGGCTTCAAAGTATGCCCCAATAGGCTACAAAATATGCCCCAATAGGCTTCAAAGTATGCCCCAATAGGCTACAAAATATGCCCCAAAAGGCTTGAATTGAAAATATGCCCCAGAAGGCTCCAGACTGAATAAATCACATGCAAATTTGACATAAGCTTGTTATATAGAGCTGCAACCCCGAGAACGGATGTATCGCCAATTCAACTACGGCAGATCCTGGGATGTCAGTAATCCAGCCATCATCTACAATGGCGACACCCCGGGCCTCTATCAGAATTGCAGTTCTTTTAAAATTATAGTTTGATATAAATATTATTAAATATGTACTTAAATTGTACACATAAATGTTTTGTTCGGATTTCGCTGTCGGCCAATTGGCGCCAACCTGATCCCAAGTGTTGGGAATCAGGGGGGCGCCACCGCCAAAAGAACAAGAGCAACCAGCTTTTGTATACTGAAAGAGAGTTTACTGTACCTATGGTTGGATCCTGGTGAGACAACGGTGTACATTATATCGTCTCATTCTGGTCCTGATCGTTTGCCAAGGTTATCTGAATTCGCCTGTAACATGCTAAAGCTTAACCCTTACAACGCTGAATTTTCAAATAGACTATTCCAAAAATCAAACGGGTCAAGCCTATAGTGAATATTTAGGGATTTTTCTAAAGAAAAGTGTAACACGACAAACAGTGCAGTCTCTGATGAGAGGGCTCCTTGCTTGACATCGGCATTTGGGGATTGTAGCAAGTCACGTTTAACCCATTCCCACTTGGGCTATTTTTAGACATAACCTCTTTGATTAGATCTACCAAAAAGGAGCATTAACTAGAGAAAAGGAAATTTTCAGAATTGTGTAGTTTTGAAACCATTGTGATAAATGGATCATTTGCTCCCATGGAGCAAATGCTCTATTTATCACAATGGTTTCACAAAGTAACTTTTACAGAAGCGTCAAAAGGCGTCAATATGCGGGAATGGGTTAACCCATTTAATAATCACTGGGGGGAGACGTATCCCGGATATTGCTACTAAATGAGCTTTATTTTGACACAACGGAGAGAACAGGATGGCAACGAGGGTAAGTAAATGCGTATTTTCTCTTAATTAGTTCTTTTTCGGCAATTGATAGGTGGTGCTTTAGATTCACCATACTCATATTATACACGCTATATACATGATTTGAAATCAAACAATGCAAACGATGGGGAAAATCACAAAATGAACGCCGTGCTCGCGAAAGAATGCACAACCCTCTCCCAGATTTTTTTATGTTACTGAAAGATGGAATCAAAATATAAAATTCTGAATTGAGCGATCGCTTTGAATATCATTCAACTATGTATACTGAAAATATACGAATAGTCGGTTAGTCACTGTTAGGGTACTGGGGATTGCTAGCTCAAAGATTTTAGTGTACTGGGTATTGCATGATAGTGTACTGGGTATTGCATTTCATTTGTTCTCTTTTTTCCGTTTTATTGAACGTTGTTAGATATTTCAGATATATTTATGCCGTGATAAATGCTGTTTCTAGTCAATCGCACATTCTACATAGATCTATATGCATCTGTTTTGAAATACTCAATGATTACTGACTTATTAAAAGCCATTATCAATAAGTACCTGTTAATAATAATTTTTTGTGTAGCAGTGCCGTAAAATCCAACTCATCCATCCATCAATCATAATAGTTTTTTTTACTTATTTCTTAATAGATCTGTTGTTTACTCTTCAGTTAATTGATATGACATTACATGTAGATCTATGTGTAGCTCTAGTTAACATGCTCAGTACCATATTGAGTACAGTAAAATTGAAATAGTAGTGCATAGTTAGCTCTCCTGTTGAAATTGTCGCCATTTACAGTGACAAAGAAGAAACTCATTGATAACGATCACGGCATCGTCTAGTTAGTCTTATACAAATATGTAGATCTATGCAGGATAAACAAATTGTACAAATAATAATAATAGGCCTACATACATATACAAATATCCAGATGATTTAATCATCACTAATTTGTTGTCTTCTAGAATCTAGATCTACCGGATCTTGACAGATGCAAAACATACTGTAAGCAAAGTTCGAGTCTATATGTAAATATTATAGTACTGTATAAACATATACATGTAATAGGCTTTTATTAATAGCATAAAAATTCTGAAATATTAGATCTATATCACTCAGCTTTTCCAAAAATGCTAATGAACGCTGTTATACATAACAGCGGCTTTAGCCCAGTGGTCAAAATAGTACTGTGATATAAGAAGTGATATAGCTAGGGGCACGTGTTTTTAGTGACCCATTCTCAAATAAATTGGACAATTTACCGAATGAAAACGTGAAATTTCAACTACGTCGTATGTCTGAAAAGTTGTGAATATTGAAATGTTTAATGTATCTTTGACCTAATTCCGAAATTGTTCTAATATTAATTAACAATTAATTATGTAAAATGAGTGGATAATGTATAAGCTATAGAAATTTATTCCTTGTGTTCACAGTACCCATAACCTGATTTTTAACAGTTATGTATGGAGCTCGGACAGTTATATAATTCAAAGAATCGGGTTATGTGTATGAACTGAGATTATATAGCATGCATTTATCCATTTCTGATGAAACATTTTGATATTAAGTATGAAAATTAAGAGTTGAACACCACACTCAACTTCATTAAAATATAGTTTCATGAATGTTTTATTTGAACTTTTACACAGTTAAAATAAGTTCAAAAAAAAATTAAAAAAATTGAGGGTCAGGAAACGTGCCCGATGTATTATAAACTCATATACATAAGTACACAAAATCGTTAAGACGATTTGTAAGAAAATTTCTCTTTCGAAAGTCACAGTCCCGTAAATTATAGGAATCTGTCCTGTAAATTAGACTGACAAATAATATGATATACATTGCTTTATAAACAGCAGCATTCATCAAAACGAGATTTAGGAGTATACAAGTAGACCGAAAATTTCAAATTCAACTCTGTATGTTGTGTTCAACTCTGTAATTTTACTGTCTGAGTTAAAACACCCCCTTTGACTGAACTATGCACTGACCGCTGACAAATGTATGTAATGAAAATAGTTTGATTCAGTCGAAAAATCAGTTGTTAACTGTTTGCAAGAGTTAGTAATACAATTAACAAAACTGATTACTACTTGCGTTCACATAACCCAGAACCAACCATTTGCTGGGGATTAGTGTGTCGCGTAAATCATAAAATTATGTATAAGGACTATTGGTAAAGGACGTGAAGTTGAAAACTTTTTCAGGGACAGTGAACATTCTTCTCCCTTTTCCTGTATATACCAGGACGCCTGTCTTGCGCATTACATTTTCTTTTTCGATCAATTTCATCTGCTTTTGATGGCCTTAAGATTGTTATATTTTATAGTACAGTAAAACATTGATAAGTCTATTAACACGATTTCCTACATACTCGTAATTCAAAGTTTCCAACTAAAACTACACTTAATTGTTCACCTCTTTATTGGCAAGTCTATATTATCTTTTTTCAAACAGCTCAAAGTGCGAATAAATTCTCATTTTGAGTCATTTGAAACAGATATATGTTCCTCCCAGCTGTCATTGAATCTATATCTTAAGATGCACATGCTCAAATAATGCACGTTCAACAGTCAACTTCAATTAGTGTTTGAGTAATGAGTCACACAACACCTCGAGACGGATAAACACTATCACAACATATGAATTGACAGACATACAGACAGACAGACGAAAGTAGGGATGGACGAACAAAACAATTCAGCTATTTAATGGGATTCAAACCTGTTGATGTGAATAAAACTATTACTATAATTTACGGGACAAAGGAGATTATATTTTACGGGACACTTTGGTGACTGTATGTGTAGCTTTGTAAATGCCTATTTGAAAGGAGACACACTTGACTATATTTGTATGTAGATCGGGCAATAGGAATAAATGCAATGAAGTGAATGTTTGCTCTTTTCGTGTTCGTGTTTTAACAAAAATAACAGTAAATATAGTAGTGAAAACAATTCTGAAAAAATCTACAAAAAATTGCCATTAATATATTGCCAATCTTGTTTTTATTAAACCATTTATTATTTCTAAATAGATTTGTATTATACTGGCATAATCTAAACTTACTTTACGTTTGAAAACTTGTGTAGAAATACTTTGATATTGGCATCCTCATCTACGGGACAATTTAATCTAAGCTACGAGTCCGAACTTTCATGTGGAATATTTAAACAATGCGAAAAGTTGTGTTATTCAAACGTCAATAATTCGGTATTCAAATCATAATTATGAAATAATATGTATACAAATTCAAGGAGGCAATCCTGTAAGCTATTTCTGCAAAATGTCAAATAACTCACCGCTTTCTTAGGGAATTGTGTAGACGAATTATGTAGCAAAATGACATCCTCCATGAATTATTTACATGTGACTGTGGTTTAAGTATTGAATTAGACGTAATTGAGTGGCATGACACTCGGGAATGATGGAAGGGACAACTGCAGAAATATATTGACTGAAAAATTGTTAAAGAGACGTAATATCTGAAACAAATAAACAAACAATTTTTAATGCATTTTTTCATATAAAATAGTTTGAACATCATTTTCTGTCTCAATATGACACTGTACATAAAGAATGTGTATTGCTAGAATATTACAACTAACGTTTTCAGGTTATCCGATCCCTGCTAAATTACATCGATGGATAGGGCATATTTTAACAACGCTTAAAGACCTTTTATAGGGGTTTATAACTGCCCCTTTACCGGAAGCCAGTTAGCACAGTAGGGTTCTAATTGATAGATGCTAAACCCATATCATGCAGCAATATATGTACATATTTTAATTCAAGGTCTCAGATACAAACGTATTTCAAATCTAACAGCCTGGATCTAGATCAGACGCGGCATTATGCAGCATTTGATTTGGATCCAAAACTGTTTGCAAATAACAGGACACGACCAGTAGGATAAGGGTTAGTTGCAATTTATCCTTATTCTGCTGGTGGTCACTTGACTGTTATTTGCAAACAGTTTGGATCCAGATCAGAGGTAGCATAGCATACAGCATCTGATGTATGTACAAATCGTGTTTAGATCTAAATATTGTTTTGCAGACGGCAATTTCAAAGCAGACGAAAGTACTGGAGGATATGGGTTAATATGATGTAATAACTATCAAGCATGTTGGGACCCAACCACAATAAACCATCTAATTAACACCCCATCAAGTCAAAACTAGACCTTTAAACACTACTTTATGATGAAAAAAATAAGAATATTGCCTGAATAAACTTTTCAGAGGTCTTTTCAAATTATTATGCTGGTGAATAAGCAAAAAAGACAACTAAAGTGTAATGTACAATCCCCAGTACACCAAATTTAGACAATATGCAATACCCAGTACACCGTTTATCAATCCCCAGTACACCTAATAGTGACTAACCGACTATTCGTTTGTGGCCATATTTTGGGCAAACTTGAAGCAATATGACTGAAATCTTCAGTATACATAGTTGAATGATATTCAAAGCGATCGCTCAATTCAGAATTATATATTTTGATTCCATCTTTCAGTAACATAAAAAATCTGGGAGAGGGTTATGCATTCTTTCGCGAGCACGGCGTTCATTTTGTGATTTTCCCCAACGTTTGCATTGTTTGATCCAAATCATGTATATAGCGTGTATAATATGAGTATGGTGAATCTAAAGCACCACCTATAAATTGCCGAAAAAGAACTAATTAAGAGAAAATACGCATTTACTTACCCTCGTTGCCCTCCTGTTCTCTCCGTTGCGTCAAAATACAGCTCATTTAGTAGCAATATCCGGGATACGTCTCCCCCCAGTGATAATTTCCCTGTTGAATATTGATGTAAGAAATAATTACATCAGTGATGTTAAAAAGATAAATTCTTAAAATGACATGAATACATGACGTTTTGGCAGAAAGTGTGGAATCAGACCTATTTTATACAATAAGCAAACAGAGAAGACCCTGATCAGACGAATCTACAGGAGCCGTCTGACCTGGATGTACTCTGTTTGCAAATGCGTGAAAAATATTTATATGAGGGGAAGAGTTAAGGACGTAGCACATAGTGTAGACCACACTCACAGGAACTCTGTTGAACTCATCTGTTCATCGTCTGTTTTATTTGCTATACCAATTAATTCTGACGTATATCTCTTAAATGAATAATGAATATGCACCAAAGGCTGGACTACCTAAAATGAATGACGTATAAAAATGCAATGACGAATGACAGGTAGTTTTTTTTTGCAATTATTGGTCCCTTATCATTTAATTTGTTGTAAGGTGAAATGACACTGAGTATAGATGACATACTGTTGGGACATTGTAGCCCCTATATGACCTTTTTGAAATGGAATGAAACTGTTGTAAGGTGGAATGACCGTTATTATAGGTGGACTGACATACATTTGATACACTGTAGGCTCTATATGACCTTTTTGAAATGGAATTAAACTGTTGTAAGGTGGAATGACCGTTATTATAGGTGGACTGACATACATTTTGATACATTGTAGCACCTATATGACCTTTTGGAAATGGAATGACACTACTGTAGACAGTGATTACAGGAAGAATGACATAGCTTTGAGACCGTGTAGCTCCTATATGCCTTTTTAGGAAATGGAATGACGCTGTTGTTAGGTGGAATGACAGTGATTGTAGATGGAATGACATACTTTTAAGACAGTGTAGCCCCTATACGACTATTTGGAAATGAAATGACACTAATGTAAGGTGGAATGACAGTGATTACAGGTGGAATGACATACTTTTGAGACCGTGTAGCCCGTATATGACTTTTCGGAAATGGAATGACACTATTGTTAGGTAGAATGGCACTAATTAGAGGTGGAATACCATCGTTCTGAGACATTGTAGTCCCCGTATGACCTTTTCGAAATGGAATGACACTGTTGTGAGGTGGAATGAGACTGATTAGAGGAGGAATAACATATATTTGAGACTTAATGAACCCTATCTGATACTTTGAAAATGGAATGACACTGTTGTGAGGTGGACTGGTAGTGATTATAGGTGAAATGACATATTTTTGAGACATTGTAAAACGTATATGCCTTTACGAAAATGGAATGACACTACTATAAGGATGAATTACAGTGAATTTATGTGGAATGGCATACGTTTGAGACATTGTAGCCCCACATGCCCTTTTACAAATATAATGGCATTGTTGTAAAGGTGGAATGACACGGTTTAGGTGGAATGGCATACTTTTGAGACATTATAACCCCTATTTTACCTTTTGGGAAATGGAATGACACTATTGTAAGTTGGAATAACAGTGATTGTAGATGGAATGATATACTTTTGAGACATTGTAGCCTGTATATGCCCTTTATCAAATGAAATGACACTATTATAAGGTGGATTGACATTTATTATAGGTGGAATGAAACCCTTTTTAGATATTATAGCCCGCGTATGAGTTTTGGAAAATGGAATGAAATTGTTGTAAGGAGGAATGACATTGATTATAGGTGGAATCTAATACTTTTGAGACATTGTAGCCCCTATATGACCTTTTTGAAATGGTATGGCATTGTTGTATGGTGAAATGACAGCAATTATAGGTGGAATGGCATACTTGTGAGACAGTGTAGCCCCCATATGACCTTTGGAAAATGGAATAACACAGTTGTAGGGTAGATTGACTGTGATTATTGGTGAAATGACATACTTTTGAGAAATGTAAGACATTGTAGCACGCATATGCCTTTTCGGTACCAAAATGTTCAGAAAAGTCTCCTGAATCAGAATCGCGAATGTACTCATGTTTAAATTATTTTAGACTATGTGTATTTTAACAGTTTCCATGACAACCCCCAGTTTTTGTAATGATGACCCATACCTGATGATGGCCAATATCAAAGCCAGTTTTTGTCCTAAACCTATAAAACTAGTACCAAATAGAAGATATGACATTGTTGTAAGGTGGAATGACAGTTATTATAGGTGGAATGACACGCTTTTGAGACATTGTATCCTCTATATGACATTTTGGAAATGTTTGAAAGGTGATACTTGCAAAAGTTTTGCAGTTTAGGCTCTCACAAAATTGATGGCAGGAATTAACAAAGTTATCTAGGTAGTGTTTGGTAAGTGTTGGGTACCTGGGTAGAAAAGTTATCAACCTTCTTTTTAAATTACAAATTAATCCACTACATACGATGAGATTCGTTCCTCTAATTAGCCCCATTCGCATTCATATCAGCATCATTATTTCACATTATTCGAGACTATTTAGCAAATACAATCCAAACTGTTAATTCGTTTCATGTTGTCTTCAATTATTTTGAGTGAAGCCATTTACAAGCAATTTCTTTTAATGAGGTTATCCGGAGTTATATTGGTGAAACAATACCAACAAAGTATTATTACCACCTCAAACTACTGTCATTTCTTTTTCCAAATATAGGACATAAAAGATATCGTGACTCAAACGTCTACCTTACAATAGTGTCATTCCATTTCCCAATGATCATATGGGGGTACAATGTCTTAAAGGTATGTCATTCCATCTACAATCAATGTCATTCCACCATACAACTGTTATTTCATTTCCCAACGGTCATATTACGGCTATAATGTCTCAATAGCATGTCATTCCAGCTATAGCCACTACCATTCCACCTTACAACAGTGTCATTCAATTTCCCAAAGGCAAATAGGGACTACAATGTCTCAAAATTATGTCATTCCAACTAAAACCACAGCAATTTCTACTTACAAAAGTGTCATTACATTTCCCAAAAGGCATATAGGGACTACACTATCTCAAAAGTAATTCCATCAATAATCACTGTAATTCAACCATACAACAGTGTCATTCTGTTTCAAAAAGGAAATATAGGGACTACTCTGTCTCAAAAGCCTGTCATTCCACCATACAACATTGTCATCCCTTTTGCTAAAGGGCACAAAGGGGCTAGAACGTCTCAAAACATACATGTAAACTAACTGTCATTCTACCTTACAACTGTTTCATTTCGTTTCATAAAGGTCAAATAGGGACTAGTGTCTCAAAAGTATGTCATTCCACCTATAATCAGTCATTCTACAGTAAAACAGTGCCATTCTATTTCCAAAAGGTCATATTGGGGATATGTATCAAATGTATGTCGATCCACCTATAATCACTGTCATTCAACCTTACAATAGTATACGTGCCACAATATCTCAAACGTATGTCATTGGTATCTGAACAGTACCGCTTGGCATGTAATATGAATAGCAGTGTTGACCAAGACCGGCAACCGGGTCTCCTTCCATACTGGTTGGCATTTACCCCCACCCCCCAAAAAACAAACAAAAAAACAACAACCAAACAAACAAAAACCTTGATCAGATACCTCATCATAGGTGTGATGTCTGATCTGGGTCTACATTGTTTTCTGAGATCGGCAAAATTTCGTTTAGAGTGAGAATAAAAATAGTTAGTATCAGTGTAGACACAGAATGTGAAACTGTCGTGGAACACCGTAAAACCAGGGTCTGAGTCGGAGATCATTCTCAAGTGTCTGATCGGTCAGAATCAGATGTTTGAGAATGATCTCAGACTCAAGCAAAACGTTTTATAACATCGGCCCTGAATATTTACTCTCTGCAGTACCAACCTTGTTTTGCTGTGACCTTAATACAATCTATCTCCAGGGTCCATCCAATATAAGTTTAATTCTGGGGTTTAAAGACAGGTATTAGCATAATTTGTGACAAACGATGTGCAGAAAGCTCCTCTGAGAGCTTTCAACATGTCTTTCGTCCTGCATTAAGCAACCACCTGCTCTTATTGTCCCCATGTTTATATGTCTTCGATATACACATGTTTTACTCTGTATAAAACTAATATCACCCGGGTACGATCTGGTATTTTAGCAAGGGGCCTGCCGCCCCTTGATATTGTTAGGCCAACTTGGAAAATCGCAATGCGTTGATGGGAAAACCGATTAACATCGACGAAATAGTTCGTCGGTGTTCGCACAGAATATTAATTCTATTGACCTTGTTCACAGTGGATGTTTCTTCGAAAGTATAGTGTAGGACAGTAAATGATTATTTTAATAAAACTTTTTTATGTTAAATTATATTATGTGTATGACAGCTGTGCAGTCTAAGTCGTTTTTAGTTATACAGATCTATTAATAATTTTAAACATTTATTCATCTTGAAATAATAATTTTTCAGAAACAAATCATCAAAAGTGGTTATCGACCCTTTTACAGTCGGTAGATACGCTTCCCTCTTTGCTTGCGCGATGACAGGCCGAGGGTAGTACTCTATGATGGTATGCTCTTAAATTCAGATACGGGATGAGCTTACCAGACTCATATATTACTTTTTCCCTGTCGTGCCCTTAACGGCTTACCTGCAGGTGCTCTGACTTCAACAAAGTCATTGCGTACATATTTGACGGATTGTCACAGTTATTATGCTATGTTTTACATGTTGTCCTGTGTTCACCGTCGTCTATGTTGTGGGTTAGTCCGGCGGGGATACCTTTATTTACAATATTTGTAAAGCTAGGGTGACTTTGAGAGAAGTGTGAGGTTAGGACGTCCGTAAACCGGTTTAAACCCCCAGTGGTGTTTTTGCTGCTGACCGTGCTAAGGCGGTACTCTCTTTGTCACCCTTCCTTTTGTTTGCCTTGCGTCTTTGTGCTTGTGATATTTTTCATGTGTAGAGTGTTTGTCTCTGGCTCTTGTGTGTCTGTTGGTGTTTTCTGTGTTCATCTCGTGTGTGAGTGTGCGTTTGGGTGTGTGGTTGTGTGTGTGTATGTGTGTCATGCTGTTTATCGGTGTTTTGGTGGTGGTTGCGTCTTGTATGTGACTTTGCCTGCTAGACTTTACTACTTTTCCAATTTAATGTTTTAACGCGTTCTATAAACAAATCATGAAAATGGATATGACCCCGAATTTTCCTATGTTTGTAGATAACATCCACATAAAAGTCTGGTTGAGAAATGCCTTGTTGCAGTAACGTCCGTAGATTGCAATTATATTTATTATTATTATTATTATTATTATTATTATACCACATTTATATAGCGCTCTTTTCACACTGGATATGTGAGTTTAAAAGCGCTTCACATGGACGAAATCACTAGCCGGTGTAACGAAGTAAAGTGACCCCCATAGAATACTGACCCCCGGTCACTATTCTTCAGAAAAAAGCGACCCCCTTTCTGAAAAATATCGACTCCCCTCTGAAAAATAGAGATCCCCTCCGTGATATATCTATAAAATATTGACCCCGCCCCAATTATTACTAACAAATTAGTAACCATTGCAAATACTTTAATACCTAATATTGTTGCGGCTGCAGTTTTGTTTTTTTGTTGCTGCAGCATCGGGTGGGTGGGTATGTGTGGGTGTGGTAGCGTGTGTGTGTGGGTGGGGGGGGGGGGGGTAAACGAAATTTAACGGAAACACTTTATTATTTAGAAACTGTCAATATTTTGAAAAATGTTGACACTAGCAGATGAGTGACAGTGGGTGTGAAGTAGTAGTTGTATTAGTAGAAGTAGTGGTAATATAACTTATTTTAAGGGGACATTTACAATGCATTTTGAGTATAACAACCTTTTCTGTGCGATCTAATAAATGGTTCTATACTTCTAACAGCGACCGACCTTACTTGTCAAATCATGTTTTTAAATCTTTACAGTAAGTAAACTGTTCTTTTTATAAGGGCAAATACTACTACTTGTGTATTTTATTTTGTACCCTTGAATAATTGAATAATAATTCCCAATATAAACGAACACAAACGCAAATTAAGTTCAATTGAGGATAAAAGTTGACGATTAATCTCAGTCTGATTGGCAAACTCTTTTGAAACTCAACAGGTGCTGATATTTTCGATGTCATACATTTGACTTACTAGGCAGCCACAAATAGGTGACGAACACACAAGGGAAACTATCTTCTCTAGGTTATGTTATGAATAGAATATAAGATTCGTGTTCGTGATTTAATGGATCTATTAAACTCGTCCTTTTAGACAAAAATAAACACGCGACAAAGCCTTGCTGTTGTGGTTTTCTACAAAGCTCGTTTAAAATAAAAGTAAAAACATTATGAACAACTAATCTAATGTTTATTATCTGCAAAGGAAAATGGCATGTTGCAAATGTACACACTATATTGCTATGGTATATGTCACACGTGCTTAACCTTTTATATAAGAAAATCAACAGCATCTCTTCGACAATAATTGACACAATTCTCTATCGATGCGTATTCCGATGTTGTGTAGGGGTGTGTGAATGCGTGAGGAATGGTGTTTATTTATAAGCGATTGTGTACGTGCATGTGCGTGTATGTGCATGCGTGCGCGTGTGCGTGCCTGCTTGCGTGCGTGTGTGTGCTATTCTGTACGAACAATGATTACAAGTCGTATTACTTGGTGTCCATTGCGCGCATTGGTCGTGATATATTGAACAGGGCTCAAAACGATATTACTAGGGGTCACAATATCTGTAACAATTATGACCAAGGTTAAATATCTTTTCGAAATACAAGAAACCCTTTTTTAAAAGTATACTTGAGGCAAATTAAAGTTGCTGGTGTTGTTCAAAATATCACGAAGGTGGGCCAAAGCATTATGATCGAGGATCACTATTGTTTAAAAAATACTGACCGGGGTTTGATAATCTTCAGAAAAATATGACACCCATCCTTTCTACAACATACTTGAGTTCAATTAGCATTGGGCAGCATTAGTCATTATACTTATTACGGGGCTAAAATAATCTATGAAAGGGGGTCGCTACATATGTAAGAATTATAACCAAGGTTAAATATTTTTCGAGTAAAGTTAAACCCTTTCCTTAAATTATACTGGAGATAGATTTGAGTTTCAAGGAGTTGTTCAACATATCATGAATGTGTGTCAATACACTATGACCGGGTCGCTTTTTTTTTTTAAAAAATACTGACCGGGGGTCAATGTTCTTCAGAAAATGTGACCCCCTATGTACACAATATTTGGGTTCAATTAACATTGTGCGTATTAGTCTAATATAATAAACACGGTCAAAATGCAATGACCGGGGTTACTACATCTACAAGAATTATGACAAAGGAAAGGGCAATTTTCGATTAACGTGAACCACCTTTTTTTAGGAAAAATACATACTGGAGGTAGATTAAGTTTACGAGAGTTGTTTAACATATCATGAACGTGAATCATAGAGTTATGACCGGATTCGCTATTTTTAACAACATACTGGCCGGGGTCGATATTCTTCAGAAAATGTGACCCACTATGTATAAAATACTTATGGGCCACTACATCTGTAAGAATTATGACCACGGTTAAATAAAAATCGAGTAAAGTTAAACCCTTTCTTTAAATTATACAGGAGGTATATTAAAGTCGCGAGAACTATTAAACATATCATGAACGTGTGTCAAAGCACTATGACCGGGGTCGCTATTTTTTTTTAAAAAAAAATACCGACCGGGGGTTGATATTCTTCAGAAAAGATGACACATATGTACAAAATACTTGTGTTCAATCAGTATTGTGCACTTTAGTCATGATAGGATAAACACGGCTGAAATTGCTATGACCGGGTGTCACTTCATCTGTAAGAATTATGACACAGGTTAAATAAAATCGAGTAAAGTTAAACTCTATCTTAAATTATACCAGAGGTAGATTAAGTTGGCAGGAATTGGTCAACATATAATGAACGTGTGTCAAAGTACTATGACCGGGGTCGCTATTTTCTTTTAAAAGAATACTCACCGGGGGTCGATATTCTTCAGAAAATGTGACCCCCTGTGTACAAAATACTTGGGTTCAATTAGCAAGGCGCGCATTAGCCATGCTATGATAAACAGGGCTGAAATTGAAACTCCTCCGGGGATCATGACATCTGTAATAATTATGACCGAAAGTTAAATAGTTTACAAGTAAAGTTAAACCCTTTCTTTAAATTATACAGGAGGTAAATAAAAGTCGCGGGAACTGTTCAACATATCATGAACGTGTGTCAAAGTACTATGACCGGGGTCGCTATTTTTCAAAAAACAATATACCGACCGGGGGTTGATATTCTTCAGAAAAGATGACACATATGTACAAAATACTTCGGTTCAATCAGTATTGCGCACTTTAGTCATGATAGGATAAACACGGCTGAAATTGCTATGACCGGGGATCACTACATCTGTAAGAATTATGACACAGGTTAAATAAAATCGAGTAAAGTTAAATTCTGTCTTAAATTATACCAGAGGTAGATTAAGTTGGCAGGAGTTGGTCAACATATCATGAACGTGTGTCAAAGTACTATGACCGGGGTCGCTATCTTTTAAAAAATACTGACCGGGGTCGATATTCTTCAGAAAATGTGACCCCCTGTGTACAAAATACTTGGGTTCAGTTAGCAAGGCGCGCATTAGACATGATATGATGAACAGGGCAGAAATTGCTCTGACCGGGGATCATGGCATCTGTAATTATGACCAAAGTTAAATAGTTTACGAGTAAAGTTAAACCCTTTCTTTAAATTATACAGGAGGTAGATTAAAGTCGCGGGAACTGTTCAACATATCATAAACGTGTGTCAAAGTACTATGACCGGGGGTCGCTATTTTTTAAAAACTACTGACCGGGGGTCGATATTCTTCAGAAAATGTGACCCCCTATGCACAAAATACTTGGGTTCAATCAGTATTGCGCGCTTTAGTCATTACAGGATAAACACGGCTGAAATTGCTATGACCGGGGGTCACTTCATCTGTAAGAATTATGACACAGGTTAAATAAAATCGAGTAAAGTTAAATTCTGTCTTAAATTATACCAGATATAGATTAAGTTGGCAGGAGTTGGTCAACACATCATGAACGTGTGTCAAAGTACTATGACCGGGGTCGCTATTTTTAAAAAAAAAAACTGACCGGGGGGTCGATATTCTTCAGAAAATGTGACCCTCTGTGTACAAAATACTTGGGTTCAGTTAGCAAGGCGCGCATTAGCAATGATATGACAAACAGGGCTGAAATTGCTCCGACCGGGGATCATGACATCTGTAATTATGACCAAAGTTAAATAGTTTACGAGTAAAGTTAAATCCTTTCTTTAAATTATA
Organism: Azorinus chamasolen; assembly: GCA_963576725.1. NCBI lineage: Eukaryota > Metazoa > Mollusca > Bivalvia > Cardiida > Solecurtidae > Azorinus > Azorinus chamasolen. Next base: position 34,886,274 of record OY755246.1, on the reverse strand, counting down.
CAGGAGGTAGATTAAAGTCGTGGGAACTGTTCAACATATCATGAACGTGTGTCAAAGTACTATGACCGGGTCGCTATTTTTTAAAAAATACTGACCGGGGGTCGATATTCTTCAGAAAATGTGACCCCCTGTGTACAAAATACTTGGGTTCAGTTAGCAAGGCGCGCATTAGCAATGATATGACAAACAGGGCTGAAATTGCTCTGACCGGGGATCATGACATCTGTAATTATGACCAAAGTTAAATAGTTTACGAGTAAAGTTAAATCCTTTCTTTGAATTATACAGGAGGTAGATTAAAGTCGCGGGAACTGTTCAACATATCATGAACGTGTGTCAAAGTACTATGACCGGGGTCGCTATTTTTTTAAAAAAAATACTGACCGGGGGTTGATATTCTTCAGAAAATGTGACCCCTATGTACAAAATACTTGGGTTCAATTAGGATTGCGCTTTAGTCATTACAGTATAAACACGGCTAAAATTGCTATGACCTGAGGTCACTACATCTGTAAGAATTATGGCCAACGTTAAATAAAATCGAGTGAAGTTAAACTCTTTCCTAAATTATATTGGCGGTAGATTAAGTTCGCGGGAGTTGTTTAACATATCATGAACGTGAATCATAGAGTTATGACCGGATTCGCTATTTTTAACAACATACTGGCCGGGGTCGATATTCTTCAGAAAATGTGACCCACTATGTATAAAATACTTATGGGCCACTACATCTGTAAGAATTATGACCAAGGTTAAATAAAAATCGAGTAAAGTTAAACCCTTTCTTTAAATTATACAGGAGGTATATTAAAGTCGCGAGAACTATTAAACATATCATGAACGTGTGTCAAAGCACTATGACCGGGGTCGCTATCTTTTTAAAAAACAAAAACCGGCCGGGGGTTGATATTCTTCAGAAAAGATGACACATATGTACAAAATACTTGTGTTCAATCAGTATTGTGCACTTTAGTCATGATAGGATAAACACGGCTGAAATTGCTATGACCGGGTGTCACTTCATCTGTAAGAATTATAACACAGGTTAAATAAAATCGAGTAAAGTTAAACTCTATCTTAAATTATACCAGAGGTGGATTAAGTTGGCAGGAATTGGTCAACATATCATGAACGTGTGTCAAAGTACTATGACCGGGGTCGCTATTTTTGTTTTTTTTAAAAATACTCACCGGGGGTCGATATTCTTCAGAAAATGTGACCCCCTGTGTACAAAATACTTGGGTTCAATTAGCAAGGCGCGCATTAGCCATGCTATGATAAACAGGGCTGAAATTGAAACTCCTCCGGGGATCATGACATCTGTAATAATTATGACCGAAAGTTAAATAGTTTACAAGTAAAGTTAAACCCTTTCTTTAAATTATACAGGAGGTAAATAAAAGTCGCGGGAACTGTTCAACATATCATGAACGTGTGTCAAAGTACTATGACCGGGGTCGCTATTTTTCAAAAAACAATATACCGACCGGGGGTTGATATTCTTCAGAAAAGATGACACATATGTACAAAATACTTCGGTTCAATCAGTATTGCGCACTTTAGTCATGATAGGATAAACATGGCTGAAATTGCTATGACCGGGGATCACTACATCTGTAAGAATTATGACACAGGTTAAATAAAATCGAGTAAAGTTAAATTCTGTCTTAAATTATACCAGAGGTAGATTAAGTTGGCAGGAGTTGGTCAACATATGAACGTGTGTCAAAGTACTATGACCGGGGTCGCTATTTTTTAAAAAATACTGACCGGGGTCAATATTCTTCAGAAAATGTGACCCCCTGTGTACAAAATACTTGGGTTCAGTTAGCAAGGCGCGCATTAGCCATGCTATGATGAACAGGGCAGAAATTGCTCTGACCGGGGATCATGACATCTGTAATTATGACCAAAGTTAAATAGTTTACGAGTAAAGTTAAACCCTTTCTTTAAATTATACAGGAGGTAGATTAAAGTCGCGGGAACTGTTCAACATATCATAAACGTGTGTCAAAGTACTATGACCGGGGGTCGCTATTTTTTAAAAAATACTGACCGGGGGTCGATATTCTTCAGAAAATGTGACCCCCTGTGTACAAAATACTTGGGTTCAATTAGCAAGGCGCGCATTAGCCATGCTATGATAAACAGGGCTGAAATTGAAACTCCTCCGGGGATCATGACATCTGTAATAATTATGACCAAAAGTTAAATAGTTTACAAGTAAAGTTAAACCCTTTCTTTAAATTATACAGGAGGTAAATAAAAGTCGCGGGAACTGTTCAACATATCATGAACGTGTGTCAAAGTACTATGACCGGGGTCGCTATTTTTTTAAAAAAAATATACCGACCGGGGGTTGATATTCTTCAGAAAAGATGACACATATGTACAAAATACTTCGGTTCAATCAGTTTTGCGCACTTTAGTCATGATAGGATAAACACGGCTGAAATTGCTATGACCGGGGATCACTACATCTGTAAGAATTATGACACAGGTTAAATAAAATCGAGTAAAGTTAAATTCTGTCTTAAATTATACCAGAGGTAGATTAAGTTGGCAGGAGTTGTTCAACATATGAACGTGTGTCAAAGTACTATGACCGGGGTCGCTATTTTTTAAAAAATACTGACTGGGGTCAATATTCTTCAGAAAATGTGACCCCCTGTGTACAAAATACTTGGGTTCAGTTAGCAAGGCGCGCATTAGCCATGATATGATGAACAGGGCAGAAATTGCTCTGACCGGGGATCATGACATCTGTAATTATGACCAAAGTTAAATAGTTTACGAGTAAAGTTAAACCCTTTCTTTAAATTATACAGGAGGTAGATTAAAGTCGCGGGAACTGTTCAACATATCATAAACGTGTGTCAAAGTACTATGACCGGGGGTCGCTATTTTTTTTAAAAAATACTGACCGGGGGTCGATATTCTTCAGAAAATGTGACCCCTTATGCACAAAATACTTGGGTTCAATCAGTATTGCGCGCTTTAGTCATTACAGGATAAACACGGCTGAAATTGCTATGACCGGGGGTCACTTCATCTGTAAGAATTATGACACAGGTTAAATAAAATCGAGTAAAGTTAAATTCTGTCTTAAATTATACCAGAGATAGATTAAGTTGGAAGGAGTTGGTCAACATATCATGAACGTGTATCAAAGTACTATGACCGGGGTCGCTATTTTTTAAAAACTACTGACCGGGGGTCGATTTTCTTCAGAAAATGTGACCCTCTGTGTACAAAATACTTGGGTTCAGTTAGCAAGGCGCGTATTAGCAATGATATGACAAACAGGGCTGAAATTGCTCCGACCGGGGATCATGACATCTGTAATTATGACCAAAGTTAAATAGTTTACGAGTAAAGTTAAACCCTTTCTTTAAATTATACAGGAGGTAGATTAAAGTCGTGGGAACTGTTCAACATATCATGCACGTGTGTCAAAGTACTATGACCGGGGGTCGCTATTTTTTAAAAAAATACTGACCGGGGGTCGATATTCTTCAGAAAATGTGACCCCCTATACACAAAATACTTGGGTTCAATCAGTATTGCGCGCTTTAGTCATTACAGGATAAACACGGCTGAAATTGCTATGACCGGGGGTCATTACATCTGTAAGAATTATGACACAGGTTAAATAAAATCGAGTAAAGTTAAATTCTGTCTTAAATTATACCAGAGGTAGATTAAGTTGGAAGGAGTTGGTCAACATATCATGAACGTGTGTCAAAGTACTATGACCGGGGTCGCTATTTTTTAAAAAATACTGACCGGGGGTCGATATTCTTCAGAAAATGTGACCCCCTGTGTACAAAATACTTGGGTTCAGTTAGCAAGGCGCGCATTAGCAATGATATGACAAACAGGGATGAAATTGCTCTGACCGGGGATCATGACATCTGTAATTATGACCAAAGTTAAATAGTTTACGAGTAAAGTTAAATCCTTTCTTTGAATTATACAGGAGGTAGTTTAAAGTCGCGGGAACTGTTCAACATATCATGAACGTGTGTCAAAGTACTATGACCGGGGTCGCTATTTTTTTAAAAAAACTGACCGGGGGTCGATATTCTTCAGAAAATGTGACCCCGATGCACAAAATACTTGGGTTCAATTAGGATTGCGCTTTAGTCATTACAGTATAAACACGGCTAAAATTGCTATGACCTGAGGTCACTACATCTGTAAGAATTATGGCCAACGTTAAATAAAATCGAGTGAAGTTAAACTCTTTCCTAAATTATACTGGCGGTAGATTAAGTTCGCGGGAGTTGTTCAACATATCACGAACGTGTGCCAAAGCACTATGACCGGGGTAAATATTTTTTATAAGATACTGACCGGGGGTCGATTTTCTTTCAGAAAATGTGACCCCTATGAACAAAATACTTGGGTTCAATTAGCAGTGCGCGCTTTAGTCATGATATAATAAACGCTGCTCATATTGCTATGACCGGGGGTAACTTCATTTATAATAATAATGACCAAGTTTAATTTTTTTCGAGTAAAGTTTAACTTTCTTTAATTATACTGGAGATAGATTAAAAAGTACTATGACCGGGGGTTGCCCTTTTTAAGAATATTGACCAGGGTCGATATTCTTCAGTAAAAGTGCCCCCTTTCTAAATAATACATTTGTTCTAATGAACGTTGTGCACATTGGTCAGTGATAAAAAACGGCTCAAAATGCTATGACCGTGCGGTCACTAGGTAGGTAGGTAGGGTAGGGTAGGGTAGGTAGGTAGGTAGGTAGGTAGGTAGGTAGATAGTAGTATTTAAAGTAGTAGTAGTATAGGTAGTAGTAGCAGTAGTATAGGTAGTGGAAGTAGTATAGGTGGAATGTAGTAGGCAATAGCAGAAGTAGTACTAGGAAGTAGGAATAGTAGTAGTAGCAGTACTATGACCGGGGTCGCTATTTTTTTAAAAAAAATACTGACCGGGGGTTGATATTCTTCAGAAAATGTGACTCCTATGTACAAAATACTTGGGTTCAATTAGGATTGCGCTTTAGTCATTACAGTATAAACACGGCTAAAATTGCTATGACCTGAGGTCACTACATCTGTAAGAATTATGGCCAACATTAAATAAAATCGAGTGAAGTTAAACTCTTTCCTAAATTATATTGGCGGTAGAAGTAGTACTAGGAAGTAGGAATAGTAGTAGTAGCAGTTGTAGCAGCAGCAGCGGCAGTAGTAGGTGGATGGGTTTGTGGGTGGTTGGGTTTGTGCTTGAGTGGGTGGCTGGGTTTTGGGTGGGTGGTTTTTTTATTGGGTATGTGTGAAGGTAGGTAGGTAATAGGAGGAGGTATAGGAGTAGTATGTGTAGTTGTGGGATTAATAGTAGTAGTAGTAGTAGTTGTAGTAGTGGTAGTAGTAAGTAGTATAGGGGCCTCTTTGCTTGTAAACAAAGATGACGTAATCTTGCATAATCGCGGCCATTTTGTTTCTATATATAGTAACACGAGAGGAGCTCATTTGCATATAAGGAGATTGTAGTTTGTCACGGGTATTCGCGGATAACAGTCGGTTATGTATGACGTCACATTTAAATTGTGAAAGATCTGGAGCTACACGGTATACAGAGCTGACGTGTATACCTCGATCTGGTAAGTACTCACGGGCATTGAGGGTCAGGCCCTTTCCTTATCAGACCATGTATTAGAGACACACGAGTCTAATAAATAAATAAATAAATAAATATATAAATAAATAAATAAATTAATAAATAAGGTACCTCTTTCTACCATGTATATTCTTCGACGTCCTCAGATCAAATGACTGAAATGACCAAAGTTGTTTTCCTTCAAGCGCATGCGTGGGTAGAGGGCGATGTATGTGTATCTATTTTTAGAATGATATCATAGTTATTTTTAGCTACAGTATTTCACCATCATTGCATCAGCCAAGCCTAACAATGGTCTTTTCAAACCTCAGAGTTAATCCCCTTAAAGCCTCCATACAGTCTGGGGATCTATTGATAGAGGACCGGATGTCTAACAATGGTCTTTTCAAACCTCAGAGTTAATCCCTTTAAAGCCTCCATACAGTCTGGGGATCCATTGATATAGGACCGGAAAGTCTAACAATGGTCTTTTCAAACCTCATAGTTAATCCCCTTAAAGCCTCCATACAGTCTGGGGATCTATTGATAGAGGACCGGAAGGTCTAACAATGGTCTTTTCAAACCTCGGGGGCTAATCCCCTGAAAGTCTCCATACAGTCTGGGGATCTATTGATATTGGACCGGAAGATCTAACAATGGTCTATTTAAACATCTGATAGATCCAGCTTGAGACCCTAAAACGGATTGAAATTCAACCAATCAGAATGCCCTATTTTGACTAATCAGAGACTATTCTTCAACCAATCAGAAACCAATAATTTTGACCAATCAGATCACTGAAAGATGACGTGATGTCTAAATATATGCACCATGACTGCCCGGCAGGTATATAAGAAGACGCACAGCCACTCTTCTTCATTCTGACTTCAGATTTTGAAAAAAACAACATCATGGAACACACACTCGAGATGATGGTAGAAGCTTTTACAGAGCCCCAGGCTTTGATGGAGTTTGCTGTTACGTGGGACATTCAAGATTCTCCTATTGTACGGTTTAGACTTTTTCAATTGAGGAACTCAGAGTATGACATCGACTTTGTAAACGAGCAGATGGATATTTTATTAGAAAACCTGGGAGGAACAGTAGAGACTGAGCAGTACGAAGACAGTATGGAGTTGGCCCTGAACTATGTCAGGCAACAAGAATATATTGAAGGGGCTGTTAAAGCTCTTTTGTTTGATGAGGAAATGGATGCCCTGACACTGGCGTGTGAAGAAGATGGTGAATGGTATCCTCAGGTACAACAAATAGGTGGTTGGGATGAGTCTCAGCCGGACACCTCCAGCCAAACTCAACCAGGCAGGTCCAGAGAACCCCAACCTGGACGCTCACATCCACTAACTTATACAATGAGAAAAAAGTCGGAGAGGACCTATGCGAAAAATGCGGCCCTGGACCGGACTTATCAAGTGAAAGTGGACGAAGGATACCACGGTCAGCAACTTAGAGATGTAAGGGAAGGTCTCCACGATATGTTTCAGGATGTGATGAACCAGGCCCGGGGCGATTTAGAAGGAAACGATTTGGGCCGTGTCGTGATTCATCACGAAGGATTACATGACCCAATTGTTGTTCCTCTACAGGCCTGGGACACATTGAATGCAAATAAAGTCATGGAAACCCTTGAGAAGGTGCTTAATAGTGTAACGGGCTCGGGTCTGGACTTCTCGGTGTAGAGGACCGGCTCGTACCTATGAACATGCGGAACGCCGAGCACCTGTGGTAGCGTAGCGCCGGTTCTGCATGTACGTTCGGTAGGCCTATTCGTATGGAAATAACAACCCGACGTCAGTCACCTTTAACGATTTAATATGTCTGTAGTCACAGACAGTTTAATATATAACCAAACAGTTAGTTATCAACAGATCTAATTATACATGTATAGAAACATAGGTGTCACTGCAGACGTATGCCTAATGGTAATGCTGTGTAACTAGGGCTGTACTCTATAGTCAAGGGAGGCTACTCGTGAAAGATGCTGAGTCACCCTGGAAATGGCGTGTCACAAAATAGTACAAGTTAAAAGTTCTGCCTAAAAGTGAGACGAGCGTAATTAAACTGGATATCAGGAATGGATATTTCGTGTAGAGGTACTGTTGTATTCTATAATGTGGTGACTACCTTGGTGACTTTGGAATTCTAATGGGACTTTGCGTAGATTCGTGCCTAAAGAATTCTGAATGTGTGCTCGCTCCCGAATGAAGGGAACGCAGGGTTTATATACCCAGTGTGGGTAGGATCACCACTGATGGTGTCATGATCACTAAAGAATGAGCATGATCACCACAAATGGATCACCATCACCCCAAATATGGATCACTGGCGATCCTCAAAACGTTCGAATTGAGTGATCACCATCGATCAAGAATTGGGTTGCCACAATACGTCATCAATAACTGTGCTCTTACGTTCGAATGAGTCATGGCGAAGTAGTAACTTATGAGCGCCATTGAATTCAAATGGACTTAGTTACACTACTAAATATAAAAGGACTATTACAATTATGAGGCGGGTGAGCGGCTATTCAAATACAGGAGATATGGATCAGGAGGTGAACAGTGTGTACTGGATCCTGGCAACGGTAAACTACCCAGAATTCAATACTCAAAATGGCCACTGTAAACACGGAAGCTAGAATTGAATGTAAACAATTGGTCATTTTACATAGAATTACACATGTCTGCAGTGATCCTATAACACGACAATTGCATAAAACGCAATGTAGATAATCAAATAGATACAGATCTATTTGTAAATAATTAAAACACTGGGGTGTTACACTACCCCCCACTTAGGAAGGCATAGCTCCTGCTGCCTTTACATTTCTTGACACCAGTGACCGACTGACAAAGTCTGTGAATAACCACAGGACAAATGGTTCCAAGGTTACTTCCAATTTGGCGGTTCCTGTGGGAACCACTCCTTGGTAGTAAACTTGTACCCAAGAATATCATCAGTTAAATTTTAGAAGAAGAACAAAGAATCTGCTTACTGAAATTATGCATAAAAGGACATGATGGGGATACAATCAGTCACTCGTGTCTTAACCTAAAGTGAAACATTCAACAAGTGTATTTATATAATTTAAAGTAAACCTTCATCACTGCAATTTCTAACTCACAAAATATAACGGCATAATGTGGCTTAGAGATGGCAAGCGGTTCAAAGAGACACAATTTGCTAATAATCACGTGGTTGAATGTTTGTCAACTATTTTAGTTAAACAAAGTATGATTTAAGTTAACTTTAAAGTTGTATAGTTCATGGTCAATGCAAGGTAACCTAAATTTAACAGTTATTTAACAATAAAATCTTAACACTTTTAACCAAATACTCGCGAAAAGTCAATGTCACTTTGCACAGTAAGTTAGTTCAACTCAGTAAATATAGGAGTTCACTTCCTCTTAACTACAGCACTCTTAACTTTCGGGCTGCATCTTTTTCCCTGAGAGTCCGAGTGGCAGTAGTCCTCTAGGACTCTGAGAATGGCGGTGGTCCGCCTCTCAAGTCGTGCAGATTCATCCCATTGCCTCTGCAAGGCTTGCTGAATGGCCTTTAATGTCTTGCCCTGTTCCTCTATGGCCTTGCAGACTTTGGCTGTCCCCTTTGTGATTGCTTCTGCGATTATGTCAGAGGCATCCGGGCATGACTTCTTGCTGGTAGAGTCATCCTCTCTCAGGTGTTTCCTCTTCCTCTGAGTTACACCCTCCTCCTCTACCAGCAAGGGATCGGTTTGGTCAGCGGCAGTTGGCATTATCTCCGCATAAGCTACCTCGTCTTGTAGTGGTGTTGAAACAGAAGGTGTGGCCTCTCTGGTGTGAGGCAAGGGTGTGTTCCTCTGAACTGTGGCCGACTTGGGTTTTGGAGTGGTCCTTTTGGGTGTGGCAGGTAACGGTGATAAAGAAACCGGTGTCACCATCCTCTGCAGGTCAATAGACTGAGTAGGCAGTTTTGGGGTTGAAAGTAGGGCCCTAGACTGAAAGTAAGGGGATGGAGGAGAACTGTCCACAATGAAAGGGGAGTCCTCCAGCAGGGCATCAAAGGTAAGTATTGGCATAGAAAGCTGCGCATTGATAGGGGTGGGCACATATTCTGGCACCACAGGCGGTGTAACTTGTCTTACGACCTGGGGTGGCTCCTTTACGTCACGGTCCCTTATCCACCTGGGGAGAATACGCCCAGACTTGTTGATCATGTCAACTGGATTTGCTGGAGCCTTCTCTGTTTCTGCCACACCGCTGTCGCTGCCAAGCACGTAAAAATAGTCGTCAACCCTGGCCGGGTTGCCACTATACATAAGGATCCTACTATAATCTGGCAGGCCTGTCCTCTCCTCTTCCTTGCGGTGAGGGGCATAGCTGGTGAGATGTTCCTCCAGGGTCTTGGCCTCCTGACACCTGAAGTTACACAGGGTGCAGGAGTATGGGACCTGATCCACCGGGACATGCTCTTTTAGTACATGGGCCACCATTCTATATCTTCGGCCTTGCTTGGTACAACTGCGACACTGGTAAGTGAGGAAGCGGGCAGGCATCTGGAAAACACAACCATTACGGGAGATGTAATTTCTATATCACTATGCAAAACTAACGCCATCTCCAGGTGATTGATGCCATTAATAGGACTTTGCAAAAGTAAGCGTAGACTCAGATTTCATCGGACTATGCTAAAGAAGACATCTGCTCTGGATCACGGGACATTGGAATTACTAACAGGGGGCAAATGACAGTCGGATGATTATTAGTCTGCAGTGACACGTTACTACCATCTATAGAAATATACGTCATTCTATTTCTATCTAATGTTACACAATTATACATGATGGCTCACTGCCATAATAATTCATATGTCTTATACTATACAATTGTTACTTCAATTCATCACTATTTATACCAAGTGGTTGATCCACAAAATTGTACAAGACGTGGCATGTTAAAGTTGTCACCTAATTTTAAATCTATAAATTAGGTAATATTAATTTTCTAAGTACAAATGCATTAACACAACAGTAATCTGTCAACTATCTTAAACATCGCAGTTTATGACAATCATCAGTTTTAATTGCCTTAATTAGATTTTCAGAATTTTCGCGCGTTTCCGAATAATCCAGCGAGGCAACTCTACACAGCGATACACCTTCAACTTGTTGTGGTGAACTAACCGCTCTTGACCATCTGGGTTAAGCTGAATTTTGAAGTTGACCGGAGACTGTTTTTCAACTATCAGGAATGGACCTTGGAAAGCCCTCTCAAGTTTCGGGTTCACCCCTACTCTTCGAGTCTCATGCAGACACCAGACAACATCTCCAACCTTGTATTCCTGAAAGGACAACTTGGAATCATACAGCTCTTTATTCCGCAATGCCTGCCTACCAAGATGCTTTCTAGCCACTTCATGAGCCCTCGTTATCCTGGATCGGAGATTCAGAGCATAATCTGCGGAGTTTCCCGTTTTCTCAACAACCCCTTGGCCAAACATAACATCACTTGGCATACGAATTTCCCGTCCAAGCATCATCATGTTGGGCGTCAAGCTCGTTGATTCATGCGGAGTTGCTCTGTATGCCCCTGCTAAGCAACCTAGGTGGAGATCCCAATCAGCTTGTTCGTCTGCGATGTAGGCACGTATCATCTTCAGCAAAGAACGGCTGAATCTCTCCACTTGGCCGTTTCCCCTCGGATTCCGGGCACTTGTTCTAGTCTTCCTGATCTCAAGGATACGACATAACTCTTGAAACAGTTGTCCCTGGAAGCTTGTTCCTTGGTCAGTGTGGATTGACAAAGGTGTTCCCCACCTGGAAATAATCTCATTGACTAAGCGTGTCGCGCATTCCTCGGCTGACTGGTTTGGAACTGCCATTACTTCAACGTACTTCGTGAAGTGGTCGGTCATAACCAAAATGTACCGATTGCCCCTATCCGTAATCGGGAATGGTCCAACGAAGTCAATGGCGAGTACGTCCCAGGGTGCACCAGCAGCAATGTGGCCCATTGGAGCTCTAGGCTTTTTAGGAGGCCTTTTGTCTGCTTCACACACTAGGCAGCTCTGAACATACAGCCGTATGTCCATCTTCATGTTATACCAGTAATAAGCCCTGGACAATGCTGCTTTGGTTCTTTTGACTCCGAGGTGTCCGGCTGTTACTGGGTTATGATTTTGGAATATGACATCCTTTCTGAGGTTGACGGGCACTAACAGCTGCATGTATTGCCCTGTGCCATCTGCCTTACTGAAGTGGCGATACAGGATCTGGTCGACTATTTGCAACTGTTCCCATATAACCCAGTAGTGCCGAGACTCGGCACTGCAAGACTGCATGGTTTCGGTGGCAGGTCTGATCCCATTGGCTTTGGCCTCATATACAACGCCAATGTTTGGGTCTTTCAGTTGAAGCTTATGCATCTGTTCTGCGGTGAACTGGCTTAGCCAAGGTCGTCTTCTAGTCGCCTTAACACAGGGACCGTCTGTAGAAGTTCCAGGAAGTTCATTATCTGTTACGGCCTGCAATGCCACCGTGCCCTGGACTGTTTTCTGGCTCTCCTGATCAGGAGTTGACTGTATGGCAGACCTATGGCTTACCAGCTGCTTCAAACCATATTTGGTCTCGACCTCTGCTGTGTCGGCTTCATCCCTAGGTGTTTGAAGGTTGTTCCACTCTCGACCACTCTCGTCCACCTTATCAGGATTGACAGGTTGCCATTTCCATCGCAGGGCCATGATCTCTGCTCTGCGTCTACACTTGTTGCATGGTCCACATTTCAGAGGTTCACTGGTATCGACGTCAGCACAAGAGCACTCGCGTGGATTTTCACACCGTGAAAGACCATCACAGTGGGGCTGTTTAGGCCCACTTCTGTACTCAATGGTGAAGTGGTAGGATGCCAAGATTTCCAACCACCTGGCTATCTTACCATTGGGTTCCTTCAAACTGAAGAGCCATATCAGTGCTTGATGGTCAGTGCGAACAATAAATTTTCTGCCAAGCAGGTACTGTCTAAAATACTGCATAAAGTAGACAACTGCCAAGAGCTCTAACTCCGTTATGCAGTAGTTTTTCTCGGCTTTACTTAGCGCTCTACTGGCATAGGAAATTACGCGCTCCCTTTCACCTTGTAACTGGGCCAAAACGCCTCCAATGCCAGTACCCGACGCATCAACATCAAGGTAGAAGGTTCCACCCTCATTGAGAGGGTAGCCCATGACCTCAGGACTGACAAGTGCTGCTTTCAAGAGTTCAAATGCTGTGTCACATTTATCAGACCAGATAAACTCCTTTCCCTTTTTGGTCAGCTCCACCAACGGCCTAGCTACTTTGGCAAAATTCTTGACAAAGCGACGATAGTATGAAGCTGTCGCCACAAATTGTTTGACCTGCTTCGGACTTTCTGGCCTTGGCCATCCGAGAATTTTCGACACATTAGTTGGGTCTGGACCCACGCTGTCCTTGGATACTACGTGACCAAGAAAGGTAACCTCGGGCTGAAGGAGATGGCATTTATCCGGTCTAAGCTTAAGACCAGCTTGCTTAATTCTGCCTAGGACTTCGTCAACTCTCGCCATATGTTCTTCAAAAGTGGCTGCATAAACGATGATGTCGTCGATGTACACCAAGCAGATTTCCCATTGAAGACCTTGCAATGCCAGTTCCATCGTTCTCTGAAAGGTGCTGCTTGCATTATTTAGTCCAAACGGCATCCGGGTCATCTCAAAATGGCCAAATTTGCAACAAAATGCACTCTTAGGAATGTCTTCCCTTTTCAGAGGGATCTGAAAGTATCCAGAAGTCAGATCAAGACTACTGAAAAATGCAGATCCTGAGACTGCATCCAGACAGTCTTGGACCCTGGGTAGAGGGAAGCCATCTTGTTTGACAAGGGCATTAACTCTTCTGTAGTCTATGCACGGTCTAATGGCGCCCGACTTCTTCTTCACAAGGACAATTGGGCTTGACCAGGGCGAGGTACTTTTCTGTATTACTCCTTTCTTAAGCAAGTCTTCTATCGCCTTCTTTTCTTCATCGGCATACGCCAATGGCACCCTACGTGGCCTTTGTCTGACAGGGGCTGCTTCACCAGTGTTGATAGGGTGTTCGGCTAGATTAGTCAAGCCTAGGTCCCATTCGTCCTTGGAAAAAGAGTCCTTATACTTCATCAGCAGACCTGCAACAACTCTCTTCTGGTAATCTGGCTTACCAGCCGTAGAGTTTGCGTGCAGCTCTCGTAAATGCTCCGGAAGTTGGTTCCTACCATTTTCCTCAAGCTCTTCAATGCCTTTAGGAACTGCTTTTGACGACTTTACATTCAAGCGCCTTACTGCTTGCATGTTGCTCATGTCGCCCTCATCTTCGACCTCCGTAACCACTGTCACTACCTTGTAAGCTCTCTCTGCCACTGCTATTTCTGCAGACTGTCGCAAGTTTACAGCTTCTTGGAAGGGGTTCATGATACGAATCTTGCATGTGGGTTCCTTATTAATGTCTACCAATGTCGATGCCATCATCAACTTGTACCTCATGCAAAAGTCGTCTCTCGGTTCGACTACATAGCTGGATGCAGGATCTTCATCGTCATCAACATCCCTTTCTATGTATACCCCTACGACTGCTTCCGAAAGACCAGGTACAACAGTATCGTCAGCTACCACCACCTTTCTGGCTCTTTGGCTACGTCGCCTCCTGATACACGGTATCTCATGACCTCCCAACACTATCACATTCTTACTCAGAAGAATATCTGCTGGCCCGATATCATTTTTCCCTAAAATATCGTAGCCCAACAAAACCTCGTCTTCTATCTCGGCGACTATGGCCTCTTCTTCTAACGCTAAGGGACCCAGCACAAATCTAAAGGATGCCTTCCCCAATTCCCGGATTGGAGAACCTCCTGCACCTTTCAGGTTTGCCGTTCCTCTAAGAATTGGCCTCTCACCTTTCATCTTGTGATACACCCGTGTTGAAATTATGGTCTTAGATGCACCTGTATCAGCCGTGAAGTGAACTGGTATGCTCCCTACCAAACCTTCAATATATAAACCATCACCAGAATCTTGTGTGGACTTCTCAGCTGATGCTGCTACCCGTTCTTTCTCGATATGGTTACTCTTTTGGCCGTCTTCACTTTTCTTGTTTAATGGGACCTCCCTTTGGCCGCAAGGGCTGGTCCGTTGATGTTTAAAGGCTGAGTAATTTCCTCTGTGTTGCCATCGAACCTTCTCTTCTTAATGCGGTTTTGGCCTCTTTCTGGGCATTCTCGCGCATAATGGCCCTTTTTCTGGCACTGGTAACACACAACTTCTTTCTTATCTTGGCTCTTTCTGGGGAACTTGTTTTTCTGGTTCTCCAATTCCTCGATTCTTCGTCTAAGCTCTTCGATGACCTTTCCGTCGTCGTTCTTGGCTTTCTCTCTAGGCTCAGAGCGACCTCTACTCCACCCACTTTTATTTGGCTTAGCCTCCTCGACTTTGTATGTCCACTCTTGTATGTCTTGCGAGCTTTCCTCCTCTTGAGCTTGGCGAACATGGTACCGCCCTCTCTTCTCATTCCTGCTAACGTTTCTTATCTGAATCAGATTCACGACGTGAAACACTGCCTCGTCGATGTTATGAGGCTCTTTGTTGAACTCAACGTCGAGTCGCACATCCTCGTCATGTAAGCCATCTAAAAATCGCCTGACCAGATCCTCGTCCCTGGTTCTTCTATCCCGATAACCATGTGCTTTGTCGTACAGACGTTTTAGGTTGGCGGCATACTCTTCTGCTGTCTCGCCTGGCTTCTGGTTTCGTCTGCTAAACTTTGCCGCAAAGGATCTGGCAGTTTCTACAACTCTAAATCTGCTGTTCATCTCAGCTAAGAGGTCTCTGTAATTGCCTAGGGTGAAGGGGGATAACTGTGCAAATACAAAGTCTGCCGCTGTACTTTCTAACCTTGGGAGGAGCTGGTCTATTCTGTCCTCTTCTGACCAGTTGTAGCGAGCAGCTATTGCCTCAAATCTAGCAATCCAGGTTACCCAGTCCTCTTTTCCAGTGAATGAGGGGATCTTGACACTGCATCCACGTGTTTCACGTGCGACATGCAATGAGCGGTTCTGATTGGGTCTAACTACATGGTTGTTGCCATGGGAACCAGGACCACTCTGTCTTCTATGGGGTTGGCATTGTAGATCGTCCACATTCTCTGTTCGATAATGTGCCTCAGATTGGACGCTTGGTCTACATTGGCTGTAACTCTGGTCACCCTGGCCATTGTTAAAGTGGCCATATCTCTGTGGCTGGTTTTCACTGTTAGGCATACATGAAATACCTCTATGTTCAGCATTGTTTGTAAGATTTGGTGGACTCTGACCTTGATGGTAGTTTCTGGTTTCATTACTATTATACTGTAGATCATCTCCGTACCTATTATAACGGGACTGCATCTCGTTCTCATCGAAATTTGATGTACTCTGACCTAAAATGCGGGATCTGCGCATGCCATCTGTGCATGAACGAGCCTCCGCGGATCCCACGTCGTTTGGCGAAAATTGATCAAGATCAGTAGATCGTTCGTTAAATTGGACTCTCATACGTGGATCTAAAGAGTGGTGGTCTCTGTTTGAATTTGGCATCTGGTTTTGGGTGAAATTATCACTCATTTCGTGATGGGGGTATCTGGGTCTAAACCGTTGCGCACTGGTGTTATACCCATACGTCGTAGTTTGTCTGTCAGCTGGACCAAATTGGAAAGTTTCTTGAGAATTGCCGATAGCAGGGTTCTGGGGCCTATCATTTCTTGTTTCGCGAATTTCTTTGACTACGGTTTCTAAGACGCCGGTCATATTTGACAAAATTTCTTTCATAGATCCCTGAAAACTCATAACTCCCGCATCGGCGATGCTGTGTTGACTATGCTCTGGATCAGCGCGGCTGACCTGTAACTCTGGGTCTGCATTGGTGGCACTCTCAGTATGTCTTGGGTGAAAGCTTATTTCAGCATCTATCTGCAATGGGTCACTCATTTTCCCGTTAATAAACCCTTTTAAATGGACACCGCACGGCTTTCTAGACAATCAAAACGTAGAATAGGGACTACGTAAAACTTTACGGCGACTTCACAATTGGGTTGGATCTAGATATATCGGATATATTATCTAACTGTTGGCTAATGGATTCGGATCACTGGACTTGCTTTATTAAAGCAAATCCCACCGCTTGGCACCAAAGAATGTAACGGGCTCGGGTCTGGACTTCTCGGTGTAGAGGACCGGCTCGTACCTATGAACATGCGGAACGCCGAGCACCTGTGGTAGCGTAGCGCCGGTTCTGCATGTACGTTCGGTAGGCCTATTCGTATGGAAATAACAACCCGACGTCAGTCACCTTTAACGATTTAATATGTCTGTAGTCACAGACAGTTTAATATATAACCAAACAGTTAGTTATCAACAGATCTAATTATACATGTATAGAAACATAGGTGTCACTGCAGACGTATGCCTAATGGTAATGCTGTGTAACTAGGGCTGTACTCTATAGTCAAGGGAGGCTACTCGTGAAAGATGCTGAGTCACCCTGGAAATGGCGTGTCACAAAATAGTACAAGTTAAAAGTTCTGCCTAAAAGTGAGACGAGCGTAATTAAACTGGATATCAGGAATGGATATTTCGTGTAGAGGTACTGTTGTATTCTATAATGTGGTGACTACCTTGGTGACTTTGGAATTCTAATGGGACTTTGCGTAGATTCGTGCCTAAAGAATTCTGAATGTGTGCTCGCTCCCGAATGAAGGGAACGCAGGGTTTATATACCCAGTGTGGGTAGGATCACCACTGATGGTGTCATGATCACTAAAGAATGAGCATGATCACCACAAATGGATCACCATCACCCCAAATATGGATCACTGGCGATCCTCAAAACGTTCGAATTGAGTGATCACCATCGATCAAGAATTGGGTTGCCACAATACGTCATCAATAACTGTGCTCTTACGTTCGAATGAGTCATGGCGAAGTAGTAACTTATGAGCGCCATTGAATTCAAATGGACTTAGTTACACTACTAAATATAAAAGGACTATTACAATTATGAGGCGGGTGAGCGGCTATTCAAATACAGGAGATATGGATCAGGAGGTGAACAGTGTGTACTGGATCCTGGCAACGGTAAACTACCCAGAATTCAATACTCAAAATGGCCACTGTAAACACGGAAGCTAGAATTGAATGTAAACAATTGATCATTTTACATAGAATTACACATGTCTGCAGTGATCCTATAACACGACAATTGCATAAAACGCAATGTAGATAATCAAATAGATACAGATCTATTTGTAAATAATTAAAACACTGGGGTGTTACAATAGTAACCAAGAGCTTCCTATTAACGAGAGTTTCAGTATTACTATTGGCACCATCGACCTACCTAAAGGGGGTAGTCGACGACGCATTACACGGTTTAGTGGACCTAAGAATTCATTAGACTTGAAAAAATCCATAGTCACCATACACAATGACGACAACCTATGTATGGCTAGAGCTATTGGCGTGAGTTGGGCAAAGTTACATAGATGTACACAGGAAGAGTGGAAAGAAGTAACTAAAAACAGACAAGGGAAAAGTAATCTTCAGCTTGTCCTGGAACACCGAAAAGTACCTTTGACCTACTATAATGACATAGTCAACAAAAGTCTTAAACAACAGGGACAGTTGGCAGCGACCCTATGTCAAAAGGCAGGTATACCTATGGACCGAGCTGCGAGTCTCAGCGGTGTAGAAGCATTTGAAGTACTGTTAGGGGTGAAGGTGATGGTGGTCAGTGCACGACTGGGTAACAAGTTTATCACTAGTCCAAGTTCAGACCAGCGTCCATGCATTTACTTGTACTTGGTGGACGATAACCACTTTCACGCGATCACTAGCATTACGGGCTTCTTCAGCGCCATGTACTTTTGTGAGACTTGCCTGAAACACTACAACAACAAGGAGAGGCACCAGTGCGAAGAGAAATGTATCGTGTGCAAGAGCGATCATTGCCCCCAGACAGACAAAATAATCAAGTGCAATGACTGTAACATGACCTGTAGATCCCAGGATTGTTTCGACTCCCATAAAAAGACACCCCTACACAAGAAAGGAAAGAATAAGGGTCAACCTAGCGGACCCTCACAGTGCCAAAAGTGGTGGAAGTGTCCCACGTATTATGCAGTCGTAAGGACGGACAGACGGAAGAAAGAGGAACACCAGTGCGGAGAATATTTTTGTAAAACCTGCGTAAAATATGTCATGGATGATCACTTGTGTTATTTGAGGGCGAAAGAATGTAAGGAGAATTATATACCCGCATTTATTTTTTTCGATTTTGAATGCAGTCATGATGAGAAAGCGGTGTGTGAGGAAGGATATAAACCCAAACTGAATTGTAAAGAGTGTCAAAAATCACAGGTATGTACATCTTGTTCAAAATGTCAAAATTGTAACACTTCGTGGTGCGGAAAAGCGACACATCGTCCAAACTATGTGGTAGCTCAGACCGTTTGCCCGAAGTGCATTAATAAGGCATATACACCAGACTCAATATGTAAAGGGTGTGGGACTCGGTGTGAAGAATGTGACAACACTCTGATACCCGCAGACCAAGATGAAGGGCCTTGTCCCGGAAAATGCGGGTTAAGAGAGGTCATATTTCAAGGGCAGAAGACTGCGGAACAGTTTGGCCAATGGCTCTTTTCAGAACAGCACACTCACTTTAAGGTGGTGGCGCATAATATGAAAGGGTACGATGGCTACTTTTTATTAGAATACTTAATTGATCAGTCTTTACGCCCCGACAAAATTCTTTACAACGGGTCTAAAATTATGTACATGGCAGTAGAACGAGATTTGCACATCAAGGTGATTGACAGTCTAAACTTTTTACCTATGAAATTGTCACAATTATCCAAGGCTTTCGGATTAGAAGAGTTGAAGAAGGGCTGGTTCCCACATTATTTTAATATCAAAGAGCATCAAAATTATGTTGAACCCTACCCTGACCCTCATTTTTACGGACATGATTTTATGAGTGAGAAAGAGAGGAATGAGTTGTTAGCCTGGTTGAGTGAGAGAAAGAATGAAGTGTTTGATTTTAGAAAGGAAATGGAAGAGTATTGTAGAATCGATGTAGATATCTTGAGACAGGCGTGTATGAAGTTTAGAGAGTTGCTGATGAGTGCGACGGGAGAAGAGAGGAAGGTGGTGAATAAGCACGGGAAGATAGAAAAGAAGTGGGTGGGGGCCGTGGATCCATTTGACTCTGTCACCATTGCCTCTGTATGCATGAATGTATTTAGGACCAAGTTTATGGAAGAAGAATGGAAAGTGAAATTAAATGACAGAGACCAATGGATCCCGGCTAGAATGAGAGATGGTACTTTGTATGTGTGTGTGAAAGATGAATGGGTGAATGAAGATCGGTTAGCAGAAGCAGTGACGACACGGGAATTTGTAAAAACACTTATTGCAAAACTTCCTCCTAGTGGGTACACAGATCAATATAGTAAAGTGTCAATTCAGTGGTTAGAGTGGAGAGCACGTCTCGATCAGGTACACATTCAACACGCCCTGAATGAGGGAGAGAAAACGATCCCAGGTACACGATACAAATTAGATGGTTACTGTGCAGAAACGCACACGGCATACGAGTATCACGGTTGCGTGTTTCACGGATGCCCTGTGTGTTTCTCAGACAATCGGGAAGAGACGTGTCATCCCCTCACTAATCAATCTTTAGACGAATTGTATGCTTTAACATTGAAGAAGAAGGCACATTTGGAAAGTTTAGGCATGACATACGTGTGTATTTGGGACCACGACTTCAAAAAAGCAATCATTGACAATTCAGATCTCAAAACCTTCATACAAACTTTAGACATAGCGGATAGATTGAACCCTAGAGAGAGTTTTTTCGGCGGTCGTACCAATGCAAGTCAGCCCTATTACAAAACTGAAGAACAAGAACAGATCAAGTACGTGGATTTCACGAGCTTGTATCCTTGGGTAAACAAGTATTGTCTGTACCCCGTAGGTCATCCCACTATCTTCACGAAAGATTTTGGAGACATAAAGGATTATTTTGGTATTGCCAAAGTCAAAATTTTACCCCCACGCGGGCTCTATCATCCTGTTCTCCCCTATAGGTCCAATGGCAAACTAAAATTTCCTCTATGTCGCACCTGCGCGGATACCGAGAATACAGAAATTTGTTCTTGTTCGGAAGGGAGAGTATTGACGGGTACGTGGTGCACCCCAGAGATACACAAAGCTCTCAGACTAGGGTATCAAATCAAACACATATACGAAGTATACCACTGGGAGGAAACCACACAATATGACACAAACACACGCGAAGGGGGGTTGTTCGCCCAATATATCAACACCTTTTTGAAATTTAAACAAGAGGCGAGCGGTCCCCCAGACTGGATCAAAACTAAACATGACATGGCTCAGTATATACAAGAATACGCAAAGAAAGAGGGAGTTTCACTGGATCGAGAGAACATTGTGAAGAACCCAGGTTTGAGATCTTTGGCGAAATTATGCCTCAATAGTTTTTGGGGTAAATTTGGTCAGAGACTCAACCTGAAACAGACTGACATATTTCATGAGAGTCAGGTCAACCTATTCTTTCAATTGTTCTCTGACCCAGTCAAACAACCTCTCAATTTTCACATTTTGAACAATAACATGATACAGATTGAATGGATATACAAACAAGACTGTCAACCCGAAGACAACAAAACAAACATTTACTTGGCGACCTTTACCACATGTTGGGCCAGACTCAAATTGTACAGTGTGCTCGAGCAATTAGACAGAAGAGTGTTGTATTATGACACAGACAGCGTCATTTACGTGAGTAGACCCGGAGAGGTGGATCCACCTTTAGGGGATTACTTGGGTGAATTGACTGACGAATTGGGGAATGGAGAGCACATAATAGAGTTTGTGTCTGGGGGTCCCAAGAATTACGCGTATAAGTCCAACAAGAACAAAGAAACATGTAAAGTTCGGGGATTCACTCTGAACTACAAAAATAGTCAACTCATTAATTTTGACAGCGTCAAACAAATCGTGACAGACCCCAAGAGTAGACCCAACATTACAATTACCAACCCAAGTAAAATATGTAGAGACAAAAGGAAAAGAACTTTGTATAACAGGGAAGAGCAGAAATCATACCAAATGGTGTATACTAAACGTCGACGGGTTGACAGTTATGATACAGAACCTTATGGTTACTAATACATGTATGTACATACTGGTGATGCTTGCAATATAAATGTAAATAAAAATAGATGGATATATTACTGTGTATTGATGCAATATGTGTTACTGGTCGAAAAACTCAACCTTACTGGATGAAAAACTCGTTGTTACTGGATGAAAAACTCGTCATTACTGGATCAGTTTTTGTACATTTACATTGATTTTGTATAGGGTTATGACTCAATTTTTCGTTGTTACTGGTCATAAAACTAGACCTTACTGGTCGAAAAACTAGACCTTACTGGATGAAAAACTCGTCGTTACTGGATGAAAAACTCGTCCTTACTGGATCAGTTTTTGTACATTTACATTGAGTTTGTATAGGGTTATGACTCAATTTTTCGTTGTTACTGGTCAAAAAACTAGACCTTACTGGTCGAAAAACTCGACCTTACTGGTCGAAAAACTCGTCGTTACTGGATGAAAAACTCGTCCTTACTGGATCAGTTTTTGTACATTTACATTGATTTTGTATAGGGTTATGACTCAATTTTTCGTTGTTACTGGTCGAAAAACTAGACCTTACTGGTCGAAAAACTAGACCTTACTGGATGCAAAACTCGTTGTTACTGGATGAAAAACTCGTCCTTACTGGATCAGTTTTTGTACATTTACATTGAGTTTGTATAGGGTTATGACTCAATTTTTCGTTGTTACTGGTCTAAAAACTCGACCTTACTGGTCGAAAAACTCGACCTTACTGGATGAAAAACTTGTTGTTACTGGATGGAAAACTCGTTGTTACTGAATGAAAAACTAGTCCTGAAAGAATAAAAAAAATATGTCCTTATTGTATAACGTGCCATGTTTGCAATTATTAAAAGTTGCTGTTATCTATGTACAAGTTGATTATGTAAAAGTTGTTGCTGTATGTAAAGTTTATGAATGTCAAACTTACTATGATAACAAATGACGTATGAAATATACCATGAGGCTAAAATGTAAATAAAAAGAACGTAAGAAGAAAATTTCTCTTGTAGTTTGTCCCAGTGCCCTAAACATCGTAAGAATATGATGGATATAGAGAACAATACGCCTGAAAGGGAAACCTTTTTAAAGAAGCAAGACGACGATAATCATTCAGACAAATGGCATTTACTAGGAACACACGTTCCTAAAACAGAAATTGTCTATTTTTGTCAAATGATTATTGTCTATATCATTATTATCACTTCAGTCATCAACTTGTCTATACAGAACGGGTCCTCCGAACTGTGGATCAGTTTACTTAATAGTTGCATAGGATACGCTTTACCTAGTCCTAAACTTGAAAAGTAATGACATCACTTCCTTTTGAGCCATGTTCGAGTATATGTATCAGTGGTCAAACAGGTAGCGGCAAAACCATGTGGCTGTATCGTTTTTTGAAATATGTTAAACATATGTATAGTCGAGATCCCCCAATACATACCATGTATTGCTACGGGATAGATCAGCCCTTGATCAAACAGATGGAGCGAGAGCTTTCCAATTTCACAGCTAAACAGGGTCTCCCTACAACAGAAGAGTTGGACCAGTACACCAAAGATCGACGTCATAAACTAATCATCATCGATGACCTAATCCACGAGGTGATTCATAACAAAGAGATGGAATTGTTATTTACTCAAGGCACACACCATCGTTGTGTCAGTGTGATTTTAATTACTCAAATCTATTTCCACAAGACAAACATGCTCGAACAATCGCCCTCAATACATGGTACATGGTACTGATGAAAAATGTAAGAGATGTATCACAGGTTGGCATATTAGGGCGACAGCTCTTTCCTGGTAAAGTCAAAGGCTTCCTTAAAGCGTACCAAGACGGTTTAACACAGGGGTATTTTATCGTAGATATGAGCCCTCATGCGGAAGATCAGTATCGTCTAAGAACAAGAGTCTTTCCTGGAGAAGATCCTATTGTTTACCGACTCACGTAAGAAGACAAATGAGCGTAAGAAGAACTGTCAACATGGCTGACTTGATGAGACAACAGCGTCATTTTCTTCAATTGTTTGTACAGACCAACCCTACTCAGAGGAAAGCGTTGTTAGATACGGTGACCCAGCCTCAGTTGAGAGCCTTGAGTGAAATTGCGCATAATATCATCCGAGGTAAAGTGACATTGTCACCTCTGGAACAAACGCAACTAAAAAGGAGCAGACGCCTCATCCATCTCTTAGGTGATAAAAAATTAGGATATAAACACAAGCAGATATTGGTTCGGAATAAACAAAGAACATTACATGTGTTTGTCATGGTTGCTGTGAAGTATTTAGAGTCCATCTTACAGTAACATGGAAAAGTTTGTATTGGTGCTTTATGACAAATACCAAAGACTGACAGAACAGTCCAAGGCATCCTCTGTGAAAAAGGCAAATCATGAGGGTTCTATGACATTACAACCGCCCCCTGGTAAGCGACTGTTAGATGAAGACAAACCTACACTAAAGAAAAAGAAATTACAGGCACCAAAGCACAAGGAAACGAAAATGACCTTTGATTGGATTTCATTTTAGTGACGTAAGAATCATAAACACTGCAACACAATAAGTACAATGACAGACTGGAAGCAGTATCTAGCCTCCATTTATTTCGATACTAAGCACCCGGCCAGTTATGCAGGACCGGACAAACTGTATAAGATAGTAGTGAAAGAAGGAAAATTCAAGATTGGAAGGCACAAAATCAAACAATGGCTTCAAGATCAGGAGGCCTATTCTCTGACAAGGAAGACCAGAAGAAAGTTTCCTAGATCAAGAGTGATTGTAGAGGGATTAGACAGTATGTGGGACATGGATTTAATGGATATGGTAAACCTAAGCAAACACAATGACAGTTATAAATATGTATTAGTAGCCATAGACGTTTTTTCAAGATATGTATGGTGTGAACCTGTTCCAAGTAAACGAGGAAGAGATGTGTTGGTGGCCTTACAACGCATCTTGACAGGGCAAAGAAAGCCCAAGACAATGAGAACAGACAGAGGTATGGAGTTTCGCTCCAAAGAGGTAAATAAGTATCTCCAAGAACAACACATTCACCATCTGTATGCCCTAAATACAGAAACCAAAGCCAATTATTGTGAAAGGGTAATTTCCACCTTGAAACATAAGCTATTTCGATACTTGTTGAAACACAATACCAAACGTTATATAGACATCCTGCAGGAAACAGTCCATAGCTACAACCAAACCCCTCATCGAAGCTTGGGCAGAACTCCAGTTTCCATTACCAAAGATCAAGAAGGAGAAAGTCGGTTACAACAGTACTTGATTAGAACCAAATCCACTAAATCTCAAATAACACGATCCTACAAATTTAAAGAAGGACAATCGGTGCGACTCTCTCATATTAGAACCGTGTTTGATAGGGAATATTCGCAGAAATGGACGGGTGAATTGTTTAAGATTCACAAGAGATTTAAAAGAGAAGGGATGCCCGTGTACAAACTCAAAGATTGGTCTGGCGAAAACATTGAAGGAAGCTTTTATGAGGCAGAACTTCAGGCTGTGAATGTAGATGACAGCTCAGAGTATCGAGTGGAAACAGTATTGAAAAGGCGCACACTGAACAAACAAAAGGAGGTACTGGTCCGCTGGTTGCATTTGCCCTCAAAATATGACTCCTGGATCTCAGAAAAGGATCTCAAACATTACTCATGAGTCACATGCCTCTAACTATACAAAAGACACATCATTACTCCGTCTATAATCATTCGAACATTAGACATCATAGGGTTCACATCATGTACTTAACCAATGTGGTGTGTAGCGCTAATTTAAGATGTCTCATAAATTTAAGAGATATTTGTTATCAACTGTCAAATGTTAGATATGACCCTGCACGGTTTCCTAGTCTCATATGGCAACATAGGAGAATTGGTGGTAACTGTTTAGTCTTTTCCAATGGTAAAATCCATTGTAACGGAAAGGCGAAAAGTCTACCTGGAGGTCTAAAGCGTTTAAGACAAACAATGGGTATACCCGTGATATTAACAGAGGTCAAGGTGATGACGGTATCCGCATTTCACACCCTGAATGCTCCATTGGACTTGAAAAGTCTGATTCAAGAAAAACAACTTGTTTATGAATCTGAACTGTTTCCTACAGTAACTTTTAAACAAGAAGGCATAACATTCAGTTGTTTTTGGAATGGTAAAGTCATCATCATGGGCATCAAGAAGGTATCTGAAATAGATCATATTGTAAACCCAACTTTGATCGAGATGGAGCTTTACACCAGAAATACGTAAGAATGGAAGTGTATGTATGTATGAGGGGTACATGACAACATGGAACATTCAAAAGTTTATCTCCGTATTCACTTTTTATTGCACCTGAAAGAGGCGTCTATCACAGACCGTAAAACGACGCTTATGAATATCACCCCTGGACAGCTAGAGACTCTGAGTGAGATTGCTGTCAGAGTGTTGAATGGTGTGGTCTCTCCTTTGAGAAGAGACGCTCAACTATTTGAACGAAAGAGAACACTCTTAAGAACATTAGCTTCTCACAATGTGTCATTTACAAGAAAGAAGACTTTACTTAGACGTCAACACACGGTAATCCCCGTACTTGTGAGAGTCCCATATCTCATTCAAGTTATATTAGATGAGATGAGGACAACGCCTGATGAGTAAAGACAAACCGTGATAGAGAAGTTCCTATAGTTTATATGTGACTGTTCATCGAGTATCCGAAAAGACTGTGTTTTCACCTGGAAGGGTTGGGGCCATGGCCGACACGACATGAGTAGTGAGATGAACCGACGTAAGAACTCAGCAGACATAAGAAGACGTAAGAATGAAGGACATATACTTGTTTCTTAGTAGTCGAGATTCTCTCGCACTTTATCAAAACAACTCACCTTCTGAATTTTGGATCCAAATCCCTAAACCCTACACTTTAGAAGGTCATTGGTCTTGCGCCTTAATCGATGTGAGTCTTGATTGTGATTTCACCCCTAGAAGAACCCGACTCTACTTGTGTTGTGATTTCGTGGAAGAGTCGTATGTGAATGAAACATTACTTCCGGTCTTGAAAAATATAGAAGTGAACACTAGATACAAGAAGTTAAAGACTGAGCTCTTTTCTCAACCCTTGTATATACCGGTGAAAGCGACTCAGTTACATACAGTGAGACTCTATATATTAGACGAACAGTTGAAGCCTGTGGTATTTAAAGAAAACCAATTACATTGCGTGCTCCATCTTAAGCAAACATGGGTTCCATAGAAGTCTACGATTACAAACAAATGAAATGGGTCCCTTATATACCTGACCCTAACAAAGCTGAACAATTATATCAGGAATACAAGGCGAGACTAGAACAAAAGACAGAGACGGGTTATTATAGCATGGCTAACCAACTGAGTGAAACGCAAGAGAAATTGAAAGAAGCAGAGGATAAACTTAGACAAATGGAAAAGCGAACCCCTGAAGTAAAACAGGTAACTCCTGTGGCCCAGGCTATAGAAATAGCGGAAGACGAAGTGAAAAGACAACGTAAGAAGGAGAGAGACCAACAACGTAAGAAGAGGGATAGGAGTTTACCCAAGCGCGTGAGAAAGTTGAACTATCGATAAACCATGGAATCAAGTTTAAACTTGTTTGAATCCTTAAAGGAAAATACTTCTTTACACTCGAGAGAGTGGATAGAATACAGACCAGTCAGTCAGATTACAGACTCTGCAGCATTGGAATTTAACATACCAGGTCAATCGTCCGCCTATATAGACTTAAGACGAAGCGTCCTGAATATTAAACTGAGACTAGCGAATGCAGACAACACACCCATAGAAGATACTCTGGTAGTAGGGCTGGTCAATGTACCGTTACATGCTCTCTTTAGTCAAATTGATGTGTCCTTTCAACACACTCCCCTGAATCATTGGGGGATTAACTACCCTTACAAAGCATACATTGATACAATCCTCAAGACCAACACAGAACTCCAAGACCATATACTGACTAGTCAACTCTTCTATAAAGATGTAGGTGATATTGATTCATCGGATGCTAAAACTGGAAGTAACAATGGACTGTTTTCACGGTATTCACGCACACAAGGCGGTAAAAATATAGATTTGGAAGGACCTATACTCTTGGACGTGTTTCAGCAACCCAAACTCTTGATCAACGGCGTGCACATTGGCATTAAATTCTACCAAAGTCAAAACGCATTTCGACTCATGTCAGATTCTCTTGTTCCTACAGCAAAAGTACAGATCATGGATGCAGTTTTTAAATTATGCGTTCAACGTGTAGAGAATAACGTACTCTTTATGCATCAGAAAATGATTAGAGACAGTCCTGCGACTTACCCCTACCTCCGTACTGACATTAAAACTGTTGCATTGGCTTCCGGGCAGTACAGTTATAGCGTAGACGATTTGTTTCAAGGCTCAGTGCCCAGTAAACTCATCGTTGGATTGATATCTAGCGAAGCTTTTAGTGGTAGTTACAAGAAGAACCCTTTCAATTTTCAGCATTATAATTGCAGCTCAGTAGGTTTTTACGTCGATGGTCAGTCATATCCCTCACACCCTCAAACTTTGAGGCGGATCAATATACTGATTGTTACAGAACATTGACCCATTTTAGAGAAGATGTCAACATTACCCATGATGACTATATGAGGGGATATTGTTTGTATGTATTGGACATTGACCCCTATTATTCGTTCAACACGAAACGGCGAGGACACTGTCGTTTAGAACTTAAATTTGGGAAAGCTTTACCAGAGAGTGTAACTTTGATGGTTTATGCAACCTTCCCGGAAGTGCTCAGTATCAACCAATCAAGAACCGTGTTTATACGTTAAACGTACAGACAACTGTAAATTTGAATAGATGATACCGAGTTTCAAAACTGAGCTGTGATTGGTTTAGAGCTGAGGAGAAACGCCCCTTTGTTTATGAGTAAGAAGGACCAATATACATCGCGTCATTATGTTGGGAATAGTCTTGACGTGTATTGCTCTTACTGACGATTTATTGTGGAAGTGGAAATTGTATCGCCTAAGGTGTGAAGTGAGAGAAGCAGTGGATAGATTAGCTCAATATTTTGAATCACTAGAAAATCTAAAGGGAGGATGAACACAATAGAGTTATACCAAACCTTGAACAATGACCCTACAACTGGACAGTATATAGGAGGCGTATGTGCCTTGGACGAACTACCTAAAGTCATCATGCAAAGACCTAAATTTTACATCGTCAACAGTCAACCAAGAAACAAAACCGGGAAGCACTGGCTGACCTTGTACTTTCCTAAAGTGGGACCGGTTGAATTCTTTGATTCGTTAGGGCATGAACCTGGATACTACAGTTGGCGTTTAGAAAGATATTTGAAGACAGGGGGAGGTCATTATATAAGCAATAGAAAACGTTATCAACAAGCGGGGACTAAGACATGTGGGCAGTTTTGCTACTATTATCTTCAACAACGATGTAGTGGAAGGTCTATGTATGATATTTTGACTGATTTTGATGACGTAAACCTGAACTATAATGAAGCTGTTGTGGCTAGGATAATAGATGATGATGACCTGTTGGATTTAACGGAGAACTAAATCAGTGTACATAGCTGTAAATAGTGTACATAAAAAAAGGGTGTGTGGGGGTGGTGCTCCAAGTATGACACAACCTTCTCGTGGTTTGGGGCGTAAGTAGCTTGTCTTTTAATTTCTGTAACGAAAGTTAAAGGTCAAAGCGAAACTAAGCGTGTCATAAACTGTGTCTCAGGCAATAGGACAAATCACAAATCAAATATAAGTTTCATGTTTATTTACAGTAAAACATCATCATCATAATTTACAGTTTACATAGATTCATACTTATATAGATACATATTTATATAGATACATAGTTATATTCAGTTAAAATAAATTTGACTGTCTACTAGATCCGCAGGGTTTGGGTATTGGTTAATTATTGATAGTAACAGTCTCCTATTGGTTGATTAGTTGTTTACCAGTTCATGTAATCATTGGGATTACATTCTAAACACTTCAACATTCCAACCTGATTCATATGGTCACTTTGCATGTAACAGGGTACCACTTGGTCTAAATACCCTATCTGTCCGATCACCGGTATGTACTCTTTCAGTTTGATGTATTCTGAGGTTCTTAAACACAGCCCCTTTTTGGTGGGTACCAATTTGTCTTCAGGTTTCCAATATTGTCTGATGTCAACACATCCACTGTCTTCGGTAATTGTACAATATACGTTTCCTCCCAAGTGACTGCTGTACGCTTCCCTGTCGTTTAATGCCTGATCGACCTGCTCTATGTAGTTTACCCAATTCTTCCAGCGCATCAGACTTAAGCTGATACCCTTTTTTGAGGGTTTGTTTTCGTTCCATTCTCGCAGATCGATTCTCTGCTCTCCTTGCCACTCTGTCACTTCTACGTATCTGTTGTTTCCCAGGTTACCTCTGAAAGTACACATATTGCCTGTGTGAATTCTGAAGTCAGAATAACGAAGGGTGTTTTTGGACATCTTCTTATATCTTTACCTAGAACCTCGTTCTGAGATATGTTACTATTTTTAGACAGCACGTCACCGTTCTGTTTTTTGATTGGTCGATATTTTTAGAAGTATGAAGTCATATCTATGTTTAGACATTTACGTAATGCCTGTAATTCATGTTTGAACAGGCGTTCAAGTTAGATGTTTTGATTATGTATGTGTGACTTTTTCAATGCTGCCAAGATATCCAAATTGTACTTAGACTAATGGAGATACAAACCTTTAAAAGTTCAATACTACTTTTCTTTACAGTGTGTTAAACAGGTAGATCTGGTAAAATTCTTTCCAACGATACCAAACATGACATTATTCGGTCAATACATAAAGGAGATATGGCTTTTTAAATTTTCCTAAATTTTTAAATTTCAGTTTGTTTGTTTAAGTTTTGAATTGATTTAAAACGTTTGTATGTCGGAGACTAATAGAGATAAGCACATCAACCTATATATGTTATGGGTTCAGTATCAAACATTCTTTCTGGTGATATACAGATGATATGTCCATGTGCAACGCTTTTCATTAAAATAAAATAACAAAATAATAATAATACATAATAAAATGTATGTGAAAAATTAAACTTTGTTCATGTTATAAGACAGCCTTAAATTGACTTTACCAATGAATTTTTGAGACAATTTTAGGCTGAATTGACACCAACATCATTAAAATCGGTCGAAAACTAAAGGTGTTATGGCGGTTTTAAAATTTAGAGTTGAATCGTGCATATTCATGAGCTAAATGACGTAATAGAATTATTTTGAAAAGGCTATAACTCGGTAACGGTAAGAGATAGGACCTTATATGTATACATTTTCTTGATCTGCGCGACGAGATCTTTACAATGGTGTATAGTTTTATATAGTTTGAGGAGATTAAAATTTAAAGTTTAAAAACCAATAAATGATAATAACTATCGAATCATAAACATTTATTTTGAGAACCCTATACTTAATTGAAAGGTTTTGATGAGTTTTAGGCAAATATGATCTTGAAAGAAATTTAGCGAAAACTATTGATGTAAAATGGGTGTGAAATGGATTCCATGGTGTACATTTACTTGTACATATTTGTGTTTTTAAAGTAATAAATATTAAGTTTTCAAACTCTTTTTTCTATTATACACATATCTATCGTTTTACCATATTTGTAGCGAAACATATTACAGTCATGTATTTCACCTCTCTATAAACTCTGTATAAATTTCGTAAATTTGAGTCCAGTTTAATCCGTTACCATGGCTATTAAAGTAGTTAGGTAAACATTGACCGGTGCCTCTATAGAATCAACGTTAAGCCTAATCCAAGTCACCCAATATTGACATATAAACCGCAGTGATCCCTAAAATGGATCTTTTATATGAATGTGATTTTAACTTACTACCCATACCTAAATTATCTCACAGTATCTGATCTAGATCTAAACTGTTTCCGCTTAAGATGAGTGTAAACATGTCTATATTGATCTAGTTAGTAGCGTTATGATAAGTATCTTGATTTGTTGATAAAATGTTAACCCTACTGTAACGAGGCAAAACACAGTCTTATTTATTTTTGAGAAAGCAATGACAGCAGACGGCAATTTACTGTGTATGTAAAGGTTTATAAATATGTACCTTCAAGTCCAGAGTGAATAGCGTGTCTATATTGACATTTTTATCACGTTTCAATAGGGTAGAAGCTGATCCAAGTTGCAATATAGTTTGGAACAAGTGCAATTTGTATTAAGTTCTGTTATTACTTAACACGCAACTGTATTCCTTATATGTATATGTTCAGTACTGCCTGTATGGTTAATATCAAACTTGAGGTATGTAGTTTTACATTTTGTTTGAATTTTAGGGTATCAAACTTGAACATGTCTATATAGATCTAATTAGTAGCGTTATGATTAGTGTCTTGATTTGTTGATAAAATGTTAACCCTACTGTAACGAGGCCAAGCACAAATTCTAATTTATTTTTGAGAAAGCAATGACAGCAGACGGCAATTTACTGTGCATGTAAAGGTTTATAAATATGTACCTTCAAGTCAAGAGTGAATAGCGTGTCTATATTGACATTTTTATTAGGTTTCAATTTGGTAGAAGCTGATCCAAGGTGCAATATATTTCAGAACAAGTGCAATTTGTAATAATTTCTGTTATTACTTAACACGCAACTGTATTCCTTATATGTATATCTTCAGTACTGCCCGTATGGTTAATACCAAACTTGAGGTATGTAGTTTTACATTTTGTTTGAGTTTTAGGGTATCAAACTTGATGTACCTGATGTTTGAATAAACGTGATGTTTAAATAAAAAACCATTGTTAGATCTTCCGGTGCAATATCAATAGAACGCCAGACTGTATGGGGACTTTAAAGGGATTAGCCCTGAGGTTTGAAAAGACCATTGTTAGACTTTCCGGTCCTATATCAATAGATCCCCAGACTGTATGGAGACTTTAAGGGGATTAGCCCCGAGGTTTGTAAAGACCATTGTTAGACCTTCCGGTCCTCTATCAATAGATCCCCAGACTGTATGGAGGCTTTAAGGGGATTAACTATGAGGTTTGAAAAGACCATTGTTAGACTTTCCGGTCCTATATCAATGGATCCCCAGACTGTATGGAGGCTTTAAGGGGATTAACTATGAGGTTTGAAAAGACCATTGTTAGACTTTCCGGTCCTCTATCAATAGATCCCCAGACTGTATGGAGGCTTTCAGGGGATTAACTCTGAGGTTTGAAAAGACCATTGTTAGGCTTGGCTGGTGCAATGATGGTGAAATACTGTAGCTAAAAACAACTATGATATCATTCTAAAAATAGATACACATACAGCGCCCTCTACCTACGCATGAGCTTGAAGGAAAACAACATTGATCATTTCAGTCATTTGATCTGAGGACGTCGAAGAGTATACATGGTAGAAAGAGGTACCTTATTTATTTATTTATTTATTTATATATTTATTTATTTTTTTATTTATATATTTATTTATTTATTTATTTATTAGACTTGTGTGTCTCTAATACATGGTCTGATAAGGAAAGGGCCTGACCCTCAATGCCCGTGAGTACTTACCAGATCGAGGTATACACGTCAGCTCTGTATACCGTGTAGCTCCAGATCTTTCACAATTTAAATGTGACGTCAT
The DNA here is from genome assembly GCA_963576725.1 of Azorinus chamasolen. Classification (NCBI taxonomy): domain Eukaryota; kingdom Metazoa; phylum Mollusca; class Bivalvia; order Cardiida; family Solecurtidae; genus Azorinus; species Azorinus chamasolen. Next base: position 34,852,701 of record OY755246.1, on the reverse strand, counting down.
ACATGACCGACTGTTATCCGCGAATACCCGTGGCAAACTATAATCTCCTTATATGCAAATGAGCTCCTCTCGTGTTACTATATATAGAAACAAAATGGCCGCGATTATGCAAGATTACGTCATCTTTGTTTACAAGCAAAGAGGCCCCTATACTACTGTAGTAGTAGTAGTAGTAGCGGTAATTATAGTGGTAGTAGTAGTAGTAGTGACGGTGGTGGTGGTGGTAGACGTAGCAAACACAACAACAACAACAACAACAAATATTATTTCCCACTCTGCTAAAATAATTCAAAAGGCATGATGTCGAACACTTATGTTGCCTCACTTCGATGAGACTTATTTCAATTAATTTCAATATGTGATAAATTACAAATGTATTCAAAATATGGATATGATATATGGCATTGCACACAGCATTGGCCATACAAAAATGCACTGCCAAATGAAGTTTTGTTTAGTTTTACAGTGACTGACAATGTTCCATCCATAAAATTTTAAGTTAGAACTTAGATTATTGAAATTTTAACAGCTATTTACGTTTTGTAAAGTGTCAGATAGAAGTCAATACAACATTTTACAATCCATTAAGTGATCTCTTCATATATACATGTGTTCCTACGTGCGTGTGAGTGTGTGCGTGAGTGTTTGTGTGCTTGCATGTATGAGAGTGTTTCGAAGTGTATGTGTAAGTATCGGTATATGTGCGTGCGTGCGTTCATATGTGTACCGGTATGTGTGCGTACATGCGTTCGTGTGTGTAATTGTGGATGTACATGCGTGTTGTGTGTGTGCGTGCGTGCGTGCGGGCGTATGTTTTGTTGAAACAAAGACAGGGAGTCACTATTCTATGGGGGTCGCAATTCTTCGTAAGGGGTCAGTTTTCTTCGTGTGCAGGGGTCGTAATATTATGACCGGGGGTCAAAATACTATGACCGGGGGGTCACTATTTTTTAAAAAATACTGACCGGGGGTCAGTATTCTATGGGGGTCACTTTACTTCGTCGGAACGATCCGCATGATTATCTATCCAGTCAATGAAAGATGTACAATATATATGAAATCGCTAGCCGGAAGGAACTACATGATTTTCCATCCGGTCAGTGAAAGATATGCAAAAGATATACAATAGGTATGAAATCACTATCCGCAAGGAATAGCATAAACTGTATTAACAAACTTCATACAGACAAGTTGACTGAAAGCCATGCTCATCAATATCACAAATTAGAATACTCTGTATTAATAAAACTTGATACAGACACGTTGACTGAAAGCCATGCTCATCAATATCATAAATTAGAATAAATGGGCTGACTGAAAAATCATTCCGTTTATATGAATATTGGGTCAGCTGTTAGCTTGATAGGTTGGCTGAAAGCCATTCCTATCCAGAACTCAGTTGCCACTGTACGTCAACTGTTAGCTTAATAGGTTGACTGAAAGCCATTCATATCCTTAGCTTAGTTGCCACTGTACATGACTATTGGGTAACCTGTTAGCTTAATAGGTTGGCTGAAAGCCATTACTATTCTAAACAAAACTGTCCTAGTAACAAATGTTGACAAAATGCGTTTTCTGACACCTTTTGAAACAAGCCAGTGGCCTTGCGTCTCTAATGCCTGAAGGTAGAGCATTCCAAAGTTTCGGAGCTGCATGCATGAAACTTGTCTCACCGTATTTTACCTTACGACTTTTTGGCACAACCAACGACAATGATCTACTTGCTGACCTTAACTCTCTGCGCGACCTGTAAACGTCAAGCATGTCGACAATGTAATTGGGAGATTCATTGTGCATGGCTTTATACGTAAGAGTCAGAATTTTGAATTCAATCCGATGTTGAACCGGAAGCCAGTGAAGTTGCTTCAGAACCGGCGTGATATGATTATATCGAGGAGTTCTGGTTATGATCCGGGCTGCTGTGTTTTGCACTCTTTGAAATTTCCGCAGTGAGTTGTTCGAAATTCCATGCAACAGTGCATTGAATTGCAGTACATGTAGTCTATTTTCGATGTAACAAGAGAGTTTACCAAAGTCTTGGTAGCATCAGGTGAGAGGTACTTTCTGATATGGCCTATTTGTCGGAGCTGTGCATAACTAGACCTACACACGGAATTGACATGTGATGTCATATCCATTTGTGAATCGAGCCATGCACTGAGATTCTTTATACACAAAGATGGCCTGATTTTAGAGGGTCCTACTTGCACACTAACCTCTGCAGGTACTTTCGTGTTTTTTGTATGAAACAGAATGACCTCAGTCTTGTCTGTATTGAGCTTCAGCATGTTCTGATGCATCCAAGAGACTACTTCTTTGAGACAGTCCTCAACTCGCGATAAAGCCTCTAGTTGAAGGAAATGCCATTGGGCTTAAAGGACAGGTATAACTGTGAGGTATAACTGTGAGTCATTGGCATAGAAATGGGGATTAAGCCCATGGTTTCTGCAGATTGAGCCGACAGGTTTCGTGTATATTATGTAGTGTTTCGGTCCTAGGACGGAACCCTATATTCCATTTTAACTGGGGTGGACAGTTCTCCATCTACTGAGACTATTTGATAGCGGTCATTCAGGTAGGAGGTTATCCACTCAAGAGGTTTTCCAATAATTCTGAAGTCTTTTTCCAGGCGTTTTAGCAGATATTTACTTATGAGAGATACATTTCGATAATAAAATTTAGAAAACGTTTTCCGAAGTTTGTGATATCTGTAACCCTGCTTAAGAAGTTTATCAGTTATAACTAAATTACGACTGTCAAAATTTACAAGCAAAGAACAGGCTCGGGCAAACCGAATAAGTTAAGAAATATAAACCCCATAAGATGTAGAACGGGGCACATCTCCATCTAGAAAATATAATTAACAATTCTAAAATTAAAATCTTCTCTTTTATCGTATATTTTGGACGAAACTTTATCATTTGTAATTGAAAGATTCAAATATAAAACTGAAGCTATAATGTCAGATTGATTCGGTTTGTTTAAAGACAGTTCTTTTGGGTAAATTGAATAACTCATAGTTTCAAAATAAGGATTATTTAAATTCAAAATATCGTTTAAATACCTTGAAGTTTTATTGAAAGCATTAACAATATCGGTCTATGTTTTAAGCTAAGCATAAAATCCCTCTCATAGCAATACAAAAACAAATCTGCAACAAGAGGGGCACAATTTGTACCAATGGGTATACCAACAACAAGATATATGGTACGCCCATAACGCACAAATATATAATCTAAAAGAAAGGTAAGAGATCTACACACATCAAGGCAAGTCCACATTGTGTAATATTCAACTTCTGAATTCGAAAAGAATGAACGTTGAACATTACAAGCAATGAACATTTTGTTTTCTCTGGCAAAGGTTTTTTTTCTATTAATATAAATTTAATCAGTTTATCCCTTATAAGATGGTGAGGTAGAGTAGTATAGAGTGTAGAGAAATCATAAGAGCTCAGTGAGGAAATGTTATACTGTTAATTTTCAAGTTTCGTTTAAACATCATTTGAATTTTTTATGGACCAAAAAACATTAATACCAGAATTTTCATTTATCCAGTCACCAGGCTCTCTAGTGACATAATAAAGGGGGTGCAAATAAACTTAGATTTATTAGGTTACTTCCGGTAGTAGAAGGTTTATTAGGTTAGTAGATAGGCGTAATGATTCTATAACCATGGAACTATTTTGATTTTCTGTAAATATGCATAAATATCATGTTGACGAAATAGATCTAACAGAAAAATCACCAAAAGAATTATTAAAATGAGAAAAAATAAAAATAATTGGCTATAGCTGGATTCGAACCCGCGCCTGATCCTACAAAACAATTCTAATCACTCTAGATACGTCTTCCTTACCGATTACGCTCCTGAGGTCACATACAAAGTGACGTTGATTTATCAGTTTTATTAATTAAATCCACTGCTGGCAAAACGCGTTTTTGACAAATTCAAGCCTGGAAGCAAAGATTGACAGATAAATAGTAAATGTTTTCTTTCACTCTCATGATAAGTTGATTGATAAACTCTTACAGGGGCGGTGATAGTCATAGACCTAAATATAGCCTGTTCAGTTGCATCGATTTATGAGTGACGTTAGGTCTATCTAAAAATAGAAACCGAGACTACGTAACTCGAATTTAACCAGAGAATATAATCATGTCTGAAATAAATTATCGACTCTCGATTCAAATCATATTATTTTTCAAATTCAACCGCGTTTTCCCTTCTTGTAATGCAAGTATCGAAACTATTTTCCTCTGCGGTAGCTCATTAGATCTATTTACGTCTAAATGGAAATGAAAAGGGAGGGATCCGTTGATCGAAAAACTGCATTTTCAATGTAAATTATTTCAAGAGTGTTATGTTTTATGAGTCTATAAAAAAGATATTTAACTAAATTGACTGGATAAATCGAATAATAGGTTAGTGCCATAGATGGGACGCCTTTATCCGACGAGGGAGAAAACATTGAGGTGAGGCTTCTCTTTATATTTTATCACAGTCACGTTTTATATGTTCTTTGATCGTAGTAAGACAGGACGTCAAAAGCTTAGATATTTTAGTAGTGGTACAACAGCTAGAGTTGGCATAAAAACGCGCCTTATAAGGGTTTTTATGTAGTTTCGGAATCCAGTTTATGTTGTTTTATATTAGGACCAGACTTAAAATTATTGCACATTTTTACATGCCGAGACTATATCTTTTTCAGGTGTTTCAACTGTTATATAAATATTCTGAAATATAAGTTTGTGAATCAGTTAGCTCCTTCTTTAAAACATCAACATAATACAATCTTCGAGTAATGATTACATTATTTGATGCCTTGTCAGGAGGAACAAGAACATAATTTGAATGAAAATTAAAAATATTTTTCTTCAAATAGTGAAATGTAACTCTAGGTCGAGGTGGTAAAAGATGGTAATTTGATTTGTAAAAAGTAATACACGTATCAATAATATCAAAAATACATTTCTTCCAATCCGAAATGTTATCGTCGACACCATTTGATGAAGAATACAAATATTCTGAAAATGGGTGATCCCTCGGAAGCAAAACAAGAAATGTAAATAGAGAAAATTGCAGACTCTGTTTTATTGAGTCTGTTCATGAGTAGTAATTAAAAGTGCAACACTACTCACGCCCCCTAGCACCGGCTTAAGCAGTATTCAATTTTCAAAACTAATAACATTAAAAACTTATGATCTCGAAGGACCAGAAAATATAACATGCACAATGAATCCCCCAATTGCATTGTCGATATGATTGACGTGTACAGGCCTCGCAGAGAGTTACGGTCAGCAAATAGTTCAGTGTCGTTGGTTGTACAAAGAAGTCGCGTGGTAAAATACGGGGATAGGAGTTCCATGCATGCAGCTCCAAAACTTTGGAATGCTCTACCGTCAGGCATCATAGACGCCAGCTCACTTGCATCCTTTAAAATGTCTGAAAATGTATTTCTTCAACTTACTTTACTAGGACATTGCAAGGCCAGAAAAATATAGATAACTATTAATCATGATGACTGCTGCCTTAGCCACGGAGTGTCGATCCTGCCATTCTCTTATGACTGTCGAGACATTTTCAAATCCCTCTCCTTTCGGACATTTCCAGTTTGCAAAATATTGGTTGAGGAGTGTCATGTCAGTTGTTTTGATTGCGCAGTTTGTGGGCGCTTGATGTGTGGCTCGTGTTGTGCGGGTGGGGGATTTTGACGGTAGGGATAGTCCCTGATCTCTTTGAAACCGCCGGGTTTGCCGCTCGGGCGGCATTGTGTGCCTCATTTTAGAGTCGGTTGGACTGATTTAATGATACTCCTTCGCCAGTTTTGCATGCTTGGTGTATAATTATATTGGTGGGGATACCTTTATTTACAATGTTTGTTTAGCTAGGGTGACTTTGAGATAAGTGTGAGGTTAGGACGTCCGTAAACCGGTAAACCCCCAGTGGTGATTTTGCTACTGACCGTGCCAATGCGATTCTCTCTTTGTCACCCTTACTTTTGTTTGTCTTGTGTCTTTGTGCTTGTGTTTTGTTCATGTTTGTCTCTGGTGCTCGTGTATTTGTTGGTGTTTTATGTGTTCTTCTCGTGTGTTTGCGTGTGTTTGGTTGTGTGTGTGTGGCATGCTGTCTATTGATGTGTTGGTGGTGATTGCGTCTTGTATGTGACTTTCTACTGTATGTGTGTGTATGAGTATAAATTGCTATGCTTTCTGTAGGTGTTTTGGTGATGGTGGCATTTTGTGAGTGGCTTTTCCTGCTTGACTTTACTACTTTTTCATTTGTTTGTAATGTTTGTATTGCATTGTTTGGTTTATATGCATTAGCTACAAAATTTCCTATTCTGTTAACCCATTGTCCTACATAAGTAAGATAACACCTTATGTATAGTGTTGTATGCCAATGCAGGGGGTTCTGGCGTACTGACACTGACCATATATATGATGTTTCATTACAGTGTCATTGATATGAGTGGACTGACACAATATAGTCACAGCATGCGTCTATTTCCTATGATTTACGGACATAAAACGTACAGAAAATTATGATTTTTATTTTATTTTTGTTCTATGATTCTTAAATTAATTCCATTTTTAATATTTTTAATCGATATCGCTTTCTTAAATCTCATTTGTTTTAAATATTCTGTAAGCATTATATATACTCAGTTTTGTACATGCAAATTATTTATGTGAAGCGCTTTTGAACGCACATATCCTGTGTGAAAAGAGTGCTACATAAATGTGGTATAATAATAATAATAAAAAATTAATAATAATAATAATGTAGGGGGGTCAGCAGATCCAGAGAAAATCAAAGCTATTGTTGGTCGATCACTTCCCCAGAACCCCGCCGAGATAAGATCATTTCTCGGTATGACCCAATACGTTTCTCGATACATACCCCACTATGCAACCCTGACGGAGTCACTCAGACGTCTTACGAGACGAGATGTTCCTTGGTCCTGGTCTCAAGATGAGCAAAACTCCTTTGACAGTCTCAAATCTGATGTATCCACTACTCATGTAATGGTGTATTTTGACCAAAAGAAGTCAACAGAGGTACTAGTTCGTGCGTCTCCTGTTGGCGTAGCAGCAATGCTTACACAGGATGGTAAGGTTGTCAGCTATGCGAACCGTGCTCTTACTGATGTAGAGCAACGCTATTCGCAGACTGACCGTGAAATGTTAGCTGTGGTATACGGCGTTGAGCATTTCCATCTTTACCTCTTTGCTTCTGAGTTTAAGGTGATCACAGACCACAAACCTCTTTTGGGTATCATTCATAGTCAGAAACCTGCCTCTGCCCGCATGGAGAGATGGCGTTTACGCCTCGTGCCTTATCAGTTTACTCTGGAGTACCGTCCGGGTAAAACTGACCTGAACGCTGCTGATTACATGAGCAGGCACCCATATGAGCAACCTAAACGCGGCAGTGCTGCTGAGGTATATGTTGGCTATGTAAGTCAGCATGCTGTACCAAAAGCCATGTCCCTTGATGAGGTACGCAATTTCACACGAGAGAGTGCAACTCTACAGAAAGTGATGCTAGCCATTCAGAGGAATGATCCTGATCTTGTACCTTTTCATCGGTTCAGAGATGAGTTCTCTATCTATGATGGTGTAATTCTTAGGGACCATCGCCTGGTCATTCCCTCTCCTTTACAGGAACGAGTGGTTGAAATAGCACATCATACACACAAAGGAATAGTAAAGACCAAACAGCTTGTCAGGGAAAAGGTGTGGTTTCCAGGTATTGACAAGATGGTCGAAGAAACTGTTGAAACATGCATTCCATGTCAGGCATCATATCCTGGACCAAACAAGCGTGAACCAGTTCGTCCAACCCCACTTCCTTCTGGGCCTTGGTCAGAAATCGCAATCGATTTTGCCGGTCCATTCCCTTCTGGTCAGTATCTGCTTGTTGCTGTGGATGAATATAGTCGGTTTCCAGAGGTCGAAATTGTACACTCCACATCTGCAAAAGTCGTTATTCCACGATTGAATGCAATATTTGCACGCCAAGGTTGTTGTGAAGTCAGACAATGGTCCGCCTTTCCAAGGACATGAGTTTGCTGAGTTTGCTTCCACATGTGGTTTAAAACATAGAAGAATTACTCCGTTATGGCCTGAAGCCAATGGTACTGTCGAAAGGTTCGTGGCTTCAATAAGTTTGTTCGTGCTTCTGTCTCGGACAATTGTGATTGGAAAGCTCACCTTCATGACTTTCTTATGCACTATAGAGCCACCCCTCATTGTGCAACTCAAATTTCTCCATTCGAGGCACTAACTGGCAGGAAAATGAACGAACATAGGTCTACCAGATTTTCCAAAATCTGAGCCTATTCCAGTCTCTGCTCGCATATCTCAAAATGATGCAGCTAGCAAGTCCAAAATGAAGGATTGTGCAGATTAGAGACGACATACTGTTCCGTCCTCTCTCACTCCAGGTGACCATGTGTTAGTTAAACAACGTAAGTTGGATAAACTAACTCCCCGTACAACCCAGACCCATACACTGTTGTAGAGAAGCGTGGAAGTATGGTGATTGCAGATCGAAATGGCCATACCATCACTCGCAACTCTTCACAGTTTAGGCCGGTCAATATAAACATGCATACAGAGGAAGAAGAAGAACCATCGCTGAAGCACACTTCTGAGTTGTCTTTCCAACAAGTCCCTCCTGTTCAAACTCAACATGTCCCAGAGTCTATCCCTTCTCCTCTGCCTCTGAGAAGAAATCCGCCTCGGTCAGCTGGAATGCCTCAGAGATACTCTGATTTTGTTTCTTAGAGCAAACAATATTCTTTGAGTAAAATTGGTCAAGCTTACTGCAGAACAAATAGTGGTCTCTAGTTAGTGCAAATGTCCATTCAAATTTTATGATACCTCTTCATTACATTTGAGTGGTACAGTATTTAGTTTGTTGTCTTTAGTACTGTAGATTTACATTTAAACCTGTTAAATGTTCTAATCTAGTCATCATTATGACTCCCCCATTTATGGGGAGATATATTGTTTTTGCCAGAGTTGTCTGTCTGTCCGTCCGTCCGTCTGTCCGTCACAAACTTGTGTCGCGCGTATCTCTGAAACCAGTAGGGCTAGAGTCTCCAAACTTCACAGGAATTTTCACCAGCATGAGTTGTTGTGCACCTAGGGTTTTTGAACTGTCTCCCTTTGATAACTTTAGAGTTAATGCCCCTGATGACTTGAAATTAGAAAAACTTTGTGTCGCGCGTATCTCTGAAACCGCTAGTACTAGAATCACCAAAATTCACAGGAATGTTGACCAGCATGAGTTGTTGTGCACCTAGGGTTTTTGAGCTCTGCCTGTGATTTATGGTGGTTTCAGAAAACTACCTGTTCGTCGAAGTGGATGTGATCAAATGTGGTATTAAATTGATCGCAAAATGATAATAAATGTTTAAAAGTTTAATAGTGGTTTTGGCAAACTGGCAATAATGCTCAGCAGTCATTACCATGAGGTGATAAGTACGATAATGGGTTAGGAACTGATATAAAGTTTGACACACCAAAAATTGAATAGTCAAAATTGATCCACACCTTTTGAGGATAATAGATCTATATAGTTTTATTCAATAATATTGTTTATGTATTATATACTCTAGTTTTGATAATGACCAAAGTAATAAATAATTCATATTGTTTTACCGGTCATGGTAATAAACAATTATGTGACTACAGTATTGTACATGTATTTGAATCCACCAAAAGTTGAACTAAACAACATTTTGACTGAAAACAAAAAGCATAAAGTGAGTGGCAAACAGTTTGGACCAAGACTAAAATCAAAACTGAATGGGATAGTAAATCATTAGTAATGTGTTATGTGGTCTGGGGCTGTTTTATTGACTAAACAATGTGACTATAGTATTTGAAAGCACCCCTTTATCACTCATTGTACCCAAGGTTGAGTAAGTGTGAATATGTCACCTGCTTAGCTAATATCCTGATCTGTATAAACCAAAACAATGGACCACATATCAATATTTAACATATAGATACGAGGGGTGTTCCATAAATAATGTCATCTGTGCTTTATTTCGCGGAAATCGTGCAATTCATGCACAAAACCACCTCGTGTCGATTGAGTGATCACTGGCTCGTGACACAGGTAAATATCTCGTCCACACGTTCACTTGCCTCGGTACAGTGTACATCGTTTCATAGCCTATTCGTTAGACTATACACAAAATGACAGGAAAACGAGCTGAAAATGTTCTTGAAATTAGGGCCTATATAAAAGGTAGGTCATTACTCGGCATAAAGGCTGTATATATTCACCGCGAGGTGTGTGACATTTATGGGGAGGGCCAAATGTCCCACAGGACTGTTTGTAGGTGGTAGCTAAATTTAGTGCTGGGCAGCAGCAACTGAAAGATGCTGCTCGCCCAGGTCGTCCTGCAACAACTACGACCAAAGGTAACATTTCACCGATTCACCGTAAGACAATTGGCTCGAATGAAAAACTTGACGTTAGCAAGAGTTCATGCAATTTTGAAGAAACACCTAAAAGTTAGAAAGATAAATGCAAGATGGGTACCCTATTTGTTAACGGATGAGCAAAAGAAGACGCGTGTAACAATGGCAAAAAAACTTCTCAAAATGTACCCAAAATATAGTAAAAAGGCTTTTGATAATATAGTCACTGGTGATGAGGAAGGTTTCCAACCGAATATGGGCCACTAAAAATGCCAGACGCCCAAGTATTGCCAAACGAATACGAACGGTAAAGAAGGTTTTGTATGCTATTTTTTTTCACTAATAAGGGTCCAGCTTTTCAAATCCCGGTGCCAAAAGGCAGAACGGTCACAGGCAAGTTCTATAAAAACGTTGTTCTGAGAAAATTGAAGAACTACTACAAAAGTAGCCGCCCCAAAACAGGACTTAAGTATGTCCGACTTTTGCATGATAATGCACCCGCTCACAAGGCACGTATTGTGACTGACGTTTTGGAGTCAGAGAAGGTTACCGTCCTTCCGCACCCTCCGTATTCGCCAGACTTGGCCCCCTGCGACTATTTTCTCTTTCCAAAACTTAAATATCATTTATCCGGAAGGAGATACAATTCGAGAAATGCCCTTGGATCTGCTGTTTATCAGTGTCTGATGGGTGTCCCCATTGAAGAGTATGAAAAATGCTTCCAAAAATGGATTGACCGGCTAAATAGGTGTATTCTGGCTGGCGGAGAGTATTTTGAAGGGCAGAGCAAATTAAATTGAACAAAAGCACTTCCGCTATATGAGCACCGATGCAAGTGACATTATTTTTGGAACACCCCTCGTAGTTATTTAATGATTTTGATTATTCAATTTTTGCTTTTTAATACATATTTTCAATTTTTGCCGAAACGTCCTAGGCCGAATAAATAGATGGCCAAAACGTCCTGGGTCGAAACATCCGGGGCGAAACTTTCTATGCCGAAACGTCCTACATTCAGTTTGGTCATGTGTAGAGACATTATAAAAAGGCTGTATGCCAGTCAAGGGAATAACTAATGAAAATACGGTTTACTAGAAAATACTAGTAGGTCATATGCAAATTACAATGTAACATAGTTTCTGATTGGTGGAAAACTAGAACAAAAGTGAAAATAGACAGCTAACCGCTGAAAAACAGCTTACAAAAAAGGCGGAATATTCATGCAGTGCCAGGTCAAACCTAATCGACAATACAGATAGACCTTATTTTGGAACAAAACATGATCTACTCTAATGTAAACAAAATGAAGCGACTATGGCGTTTCCTAATTATGTCTCCCCCCATTTATGGGGAGATATATTGTTTTCGCAAGAGTTGTGTGTCTGTCCGTCCGCCTGTCCGTCCGTCCGTCCGTCTGTCTGTCTGTCCGTCACAAACTTGTGTCGCGCGTATCTCTGAAACCAGTTGGGCTAGGGTCACCAAACTTCACAGAATGTTGACCAGCATGAGTTGTTGTGCACCTATATTTTTTTAATTGTCTTTCCCTGATAATTTTTGAGTGTTTGCCCCTGATGCCTTAAAATTAGAAAAACTTTGTGTCGCCGTATCTCTGAAACCGCTAGTACTAGCGTCACCAAACTTTACAGGAATGTTGACCAGCATGAGTTGTTGTGCACCTATATATTTCTAATTGTCTCCCCCTGATAATTCTTGAGTTATTGCCCCTGATATGAACACTTAAATTTATACAATCCTTGTGTCGCGCATATCTCTGAAACCAGTAGGGCTAGAGTCATCAAACTTCACAGGATTGTTCACTAGCCCGAGTTGTTTTTCTCTTAGGTTTTTTGAATTGTCTCCCCTGTTAACCTTGGAGTTACTGCCCCTGATGACTTAAAATTAGACAAACTTTACTTAGTGTCGTGTATATCTCTGAAACCACTAGGGCTAGAGTCACCAAACTTCACAGGAATGTTAACCAGCATGAGTTGTTGTGCACCTGGGAATTTTGAATTGTCTCCCCTTGATAACTTTGGAGTTATTTCCCCTGATATGATTACTTAAAAGTAGAGAAACCTTGTGCCATGCATATCTTTAAAACCACTAGGGCTAGAGTCACCAAACTTCACAGGAATGTTGACCAGCATGAACTGTTCGTGGTTTTTTTTGAATTGTCTCCCCTGAGAATTCTTGAGTTATTGCCCCTGCTATGATAACTTAAAATTAGAGAAACTTTGTGCTGCACGTATCTCTGAAAGCAGTAGGCTAGAGTCACCAATCTTCACAGGAATGTTCACCAGCATGAGTTGTTGTGCATCTGGGATTTTAAATTGTCTACCCCTGATAACTTTAGAGTTACTGTCCCTGATGACTTAAAATAAGAGAAAATTTACTTTGTGTCGTGTGTATCTCTGAAACCACTGGTACTAGAGTGACCAAACTTCACAGGAATGTTGACCAGCATGTGTTGTTGTGTATCCTGTGTTTTTGAATTGTCTCCCCCTGATAATGTTGGATTTATTTCCCCGATGACTAAAAATTAGACCCTGATAAGTTTGGAGTTACAGACATTACACTTGTGAATTGGAAAGAGGATGGGAGGGGGAGACATCTGTTTTTGTGACAAAAACAAACCTCTAGTTTTTAAAGGACTTTGCAAGCCACAACCCTTCAAAATAATTGTCGTGGTGCAATGGATATGTATCTGGGCTTGCATGCTGCGGGTCTTGAGTTCGATTCTGACCAGTGGCCAATATTTTTTATCAATTAATTGTCCATACAAAACAATAAATATAACATATAATAATTAATAATAAAATATTAACATATAATTGAAAACGACTAAAATTAATAAGATGGCTACAAATAGCAGATCATTTTTTAAAAAAAAAGAAAAAGTAAACTGCATAGCGTGGGATTCGAACTCACAACCCCTTGTTTGCAAGACCAGATACATATCCATTAGACCATAGCCCAGTACATTATTTGTGGCAACTTACTACATTATATTGTCTGGTCCTATATTTGTGTTCTGTTATGTAAACAACAAAATAACAACAAGTCTCAATACAGGTAAAATTAGATCTTATGGCACACCAACATAACCTACTTAAAATGTAAACAAAACATACCTGTAACGGTGGTCTCGAGAAAAATAAAAATAAAAAATAATGAAAAATGTATACGCCCATCAAAACATATGAAAAAACAAAACTACCCATTCCAAATATAAAACAATAGAAGCAAAACAGATTTGAACCAAACTATTATAGCGGCCACCTGGGCATTATACAGTGTATTTACCTGTAGTGTTTGTAAACACTAAGAACAAAAGGTGTGCCATAAGATCTAATTTTACCTGTATATTCTATACAAAAAAACAAGCTTGGTTTATTAAAAACAAATACCTGTAATCCATATATATACAATAGACGTCTCGCCCACTAACTAGTTCGTGCCCTGGACGTTTCGTCCCCAGGAAGTTTTGTACCTGGTCGTTTTGCTCACCTGGTCGTTTCGCCCACCATATATAATATGTTAGCAACCTGACTTCTTAGAATAACCCTTTCCCTGTTGTATATTTTGTCAAAAATTCAACCATTAGAAACTAGAGAATCAAATCAACAAAATTCATACAGTGCAGACCCAGATCAAAGAAGATCCTACCAGCTGTCTGGTCTGGGTCTATGCTGTTTGCTAAACATCCGAATAATACATACAAAATAACCAGCCAACAAATGGTATTTGATTAGGATCCAAAGTATTTTCTAAACTTATGAAACCTGTTTAAGAGTTTTCCAAGCCCAAATTTCAAACTGTTGAATTGTTGCATTTTGACTTGGGCATAAACTGTCATTATCTCAGGGTGCTTGTAATTATCTCAGGATGTTAACAAACTATGTGACACATGTAACTCTTAATAAATGTAAAGAACATATGTTGACAGCTTGTAATTATCTCAGGTTATTAACAAACCATGTCACACGTGTAACTCTTAATTAATGTAAAGAGTATATATACTGGAGTTACACCTATATTGATACAAGTGTTTGTAACCCTTTCCCTGTTCTTAACCCTTTCCCTCATATGAACTTGTTTTCACGCATTTGCAAACAGAGTAGACCCAGATCAGACAATTCTGAAACTCTTAAAAATGGGACTTTTCTGGGATTTAAATTATTGGAAAATTGCATTTCGTAAGTATTATTTTTTAGGGGGCGAAACGACCAGGGTATGGGGGCGAAACGACCAGGATCCCTATTGGGAGCGAAACGACCAGGGTATGGGGGTGAAACGACCAGTATCCCTAATGGGAGCGAAACGACCAGGTGGGAAACGTCCAGGGGGCGAAACAACTGGTAACCGACCCAAATCGGCCATCTCCTAGAAGCCGTCTGATCAGGATCTGCTTCGTTTGCTTATGGTGTAATATAGATCTGATTCTATGTACAGCTTCTGCATGAGCTTAAATTCCATGTGTTCATATGCCATTACAGTGCTCCCTCTCTACAACGACACCATTCGGGATACGAAGATTGTATGTGTTGTTCAGAGGGAGTTGTTATAGGAAGGGAAAATCAAACAAAATTAGCTTGTTTGCAAATCCCCAGATAAGGTGTATTCCGAGAACTAAAACCGTTATGCCTCAATTAAACCCTATGTTGTGACCACTCTTTAGAAACGTCACAAAGTGACGATTCTAAAGAGTGGTTCCAACATAGAAGAAAAAAATACAGATAAAGAAAATACGATGGAAAATGGTTGTTTCTGGAGCGTTTCGGAAACAGTGACATGCGTTGTTGTAAGGAGGGAATCGTTATTGAGAGGGACGTTGTATGGAGGGAGCACTGTATAAAGAATTAATATTCATGATATTTATTACTTGAGTATATACAACAGGGAAAGGATTAAAACTGGGTCTACATCAGACTGTACAAGAGCTTCATCAGAACTTATAATAACTACACTATTTTCTTTGTGTGTGTGTGTGCAAAATATGCGATAGTGTTGTGTCTCTATCCAATAATATAAAATTGCAGATGTTTGTAAAATATATTGTAGTTGTCCATGTTATATACATGTAATTGCAGTAATGCATCAACAAACCTAAACTATGTAATTTGGTGACAAAACAATGCAGACAATGTGCATTCAGAGGGTTGGTACTGTAGACATAGTGTGCAGTCAGCAGATAATAACTTCCTTTTTATCAAGATTTCTTCATGCAATGTGTACTGGTATTTGAAAAGGCAACTGAGAAGAATGTTCAAAGAATGATAAAAATCATTTAATGCAGTTACTTTTCAATCAACCATGTTTGATCAATTAACAGTTTTGATCCAAATATGTTGTTTAGTTACTTTATTCTGTATCTGTATCCAAACTGTCCTGTATCTGTATCCAAATTGTCCTGAAAAGTTTACCAATAGTGTTAATCATGTCCTTCCTATAAGTGTTTTTTCCACACATTTGCCAACAGAGTAGACCAGTCAGATATGGCTCCTATAGGAGTCATCTGGTCATGGTCTGCCGTTTGCATATGAAATTATAATAGGTTTGACTATAGTTTCTACCAATACCCGAAAAATTATGTGCATATGCCATTATAAAAAAAATCAGCTAATAACTATTCATGATATCAGTAGTTTTACATGGATATTGAACAGAGGAAGGGTTAAATAGTCAGTAGCTGATTTTAGGGACACAATCACTGCATGTCCTTTTTTGTTTTAGCAAATGTATAGACTTTGCCGTGACCCAGAACTTTCGGCATTGGTCCAGGCATATCACAGACATGCATGGGGGCAGAATACTATAACAGAGCCATGAGGCATTCCGGCTATGCACTGTGGGAGCAGACAACAGGGCATAATTTCAAGCTACTGTGTTTAGAGGATAAGGGACACCTTCCTGGACACCATTGACCAGTATACAGGATTTGTCCCCAACAGATACATTTATCATTCTTTTGCTAATTGACTCAACGTAAATATGTAACATCATGGATTCCGAATTAAGACACTGAATATCCCAGACTCTCGCCCCAATCAAAGATGTGTGTCACTTATAATATTATGGAAAAGAAACTACAATATACATCATGGATAGTGTTTACTTTAGCCATTTACTAGATATACATTTGTATATGCCTTTTAACCCTTTTTACAGTATTCATATAAAAATAATGACATCATGAATAGTTTTAATCATGTAATTAGATCTATATCATGTCAATAGCAAACAGAACAGATCATGATCAATCAGACGTTTTCTATAGGAGCCATCTGATCTCGGTCAACTCCATTTGCATAATGTGTGAACATGCATTGATATGAGGGAAAGGGTTAAACAGAGTAGACCCAGATCAGAAGTTCCTGTAGAAGATTTTTTGTTCAGGGTCTTTTTAAACACATTTTCACTCACTTATAGAGTAGACCTAGATCAGATGGTCCCTTAAGGAGCCATCAGATCTGAGTCTGCTCTGTTTGCTAATGGAGTTTAATAGATCTGTTTCTTTAGTTTCTATGCTAAAATGACAACATGAATATTTATTAGCACAATTTTGATCATGTAAACCTTTCAAGGGAATTGTTTGCTTTGGCAACAACTGTAGAATCAGATGTATATCATGTCAAAAGCAAACAGAGCAGACCCTGATCAGACATCTCCTATTGGAATTGTCTGATCTGGGTCTATTCTGCGTAATTAATATAGTAGACCCAGATAATGCAGTTCCTGTAGAAACTTTTTGGTCAGGACCTATATTATTTGCTTATTATTATAAGGACCTATATTATTTGCTTATGGAATAAGCTTTTAATTCAGTCTGTAGTATCTGCCAAAAATGTTCCTGTGCTCACAGACCATTATAAAAATAAATCCTTTACTCTATAAACAAACCTTTCTACGCCTTTGCAGACAAGAGTAGACTGCTTATCAAGATCAGATGGCTCCTGTAGCAGCCATTTGATCAGGGTCTGCTCTGATTGCATATTAAATAACAATAGTTTAAATCTACTGTTTCTATCAAGGCCAACAATTCATAATGTACATATGCCAATGTAAAAATCAGTTATTCATGGTTATTCATGGTCACAGGGGTCTGGACTTCTTCATGGGGGCCTATATGTACCGTATAATAACAAGGGTTTGAACTAGCAGAACGAACATTGATGTACCACAAGTACAAATATGAATGTAACTCTTGCAATTTCAATGATAATTTTGTAATTCTTTCGACTATTGAAAGCCAATATATTTTACTATCAAATAAATATAATCTTCTGACGGTAACTTATGCACAATTATCAATCCAACAACGATTTACTCAAAATTTCACGTGTTCACCAAACTCCATTTGTTTTGTCCTCTTAATAAGTACGTAACTAGCAACAGTGGCATTTCTGTCTGTCGTTATGTTTCTGTTTGGGATGGTGCCATTTTGCAACAAATTTGAATGGAGCCATTTCATTGGATGAGCGAAGGAAAAGTTGGGAAATCCATGACGTCACGTACAATGGCTTCTTCCTCGACAATTTGAAGCAAACTGACAATTATTTTGATGCTGGGGACTAAAACATTGGAGGTGGGTAATAAAATTGATTCATTTATTGAACCACGCCATTTTTAAATGCACATTGCCAGGTTATTGCTGTGATATAGTGATACCGGGGTGAACGAACGTTTGCCAATTCCCCCCCCCCCAAAAAAAAAAAAAGTAAAAAAAAAAAAAAGTAAAACTTTCAGAAAATCATTGTTGGATTGATACTTGTTAAGAAGTTACCGTTATTAGATTATATTTATTTGATAGTAAAATATATTGGCTTTCAATAGCCGAAAGAATTACGAAATTATCATTTAAACTGTAAGAGTATCAGTCACAATTGTACTCGTGGTTCACGGATATCCGTTCTCCTAGATGGAACCCTTGTTATTATATAGTACATATAGACTCCCATGAAGCGGTCCAGACCCCTGTGTTCATGGTGTCGTTACCTTTTACATGATTGTTCATGCAGTGAAAGTTTTATCAAATTGTTATTCATAATGTCATATAATATCTTAAAATAATATTCATGAATCAACACATTTTCTCATAGGGACAACTTTTGACACATTTGCAACTAAGTAGAAGCCGTCTGCTCAGGGTTTGCTGTTACTGTTCCATGTTAACCAATTCCCTCATAGGCTATTTTTGAACTCAATCTGTTGAATACCATACATCTACTGACAAGGAGCAAGGAACATTTTAGAACTGTGTAGTTTTGAAACCAATGTGATAAATAGAGCAAATGATCTTTTTATCACATTGGTTTCAAAACGTGACATTTATAGATGCATTAAGAGGTGTCAATATGAGGGAATGAGTTACATGTACAGATATTGTTAAAGACATTTAGTTCAAATTTTATCGTTTTGATCTGATGTTTCAATCCTTAATGGGCATACTATTTTTGTTTTGCTTTTTTTGCTACAGACAGTAACAGCTGCATTCTAGTAGCTGCAATTGGTTTGTTAAAACCTGTTTGACATTTCAGGCATATACTGAATAACACACGAGTCAACAGGAACTTTGCCTTTCTGAATGTGTCTGCCATGTACACTTTCAGCACTATGGATCTGTTTTTATGTACTCATTACATTTTCAAACAGTGTAAACCAAGATCAGAAGACTCCTACAGTAACTCTCTAATCAGAGTCTGCACTGTTTGCTAATTTAAAACAGTATCTGTAAAATACCCCAAATTCCATGTACAGTTGTACACTGGTTCGTGTTTTGGTGACAAAAAGATCTACAAGACAACATAAAACCCCACAAGAGCTACTTAGTGTTGAAAGGGTTAAAACGCAAACAGTACTGGTCACTACATACACATTCAAATGCTGCTAAGGGCTTTATGCATGAAGACTTTTATCATGGTGTTTTCCCTGAACTTTTCCGATAAATGTTTTACACAAAATGCAACTGTCTTGTATTTATTTTATTCCTCTACTCAGAGTTCAGGATAAGCATGCCTTACCAAGTTATTCTTCAAATTCTTCAAATAACTCAATAACTTATTCAACAATCTCTATGGTGTAATCAAATGAACAAACCTTTATAATTTTATATACGCATTATCACATCATAGCGGATTTGGTGCAAAACCATTGTAACACCTTCACTTTAGTGGTGAAGTTATAGCACTTTTACACGAAACCTTCAACAGAAATACTTGGAAAGAAAACAGCACTTTGTACAGTGGTAAATACGCTATTCCTACCCATTTACGCGTTTTCTACTCGTAAGAAACGAGTAGTGAACGGTTAACGAACGGTTAGGCGATAAACCGTTTACACGCGTTAAGCGCGTAAAGAAACAATTATACCAGAGAAGTTGCGGTTGGTGCGTCAGTTTTCCGTTTCATATGGAGATTTCGGATTTTATCGATGATAGCCGTTTTCAAAAATGTCCGAATGAAACGGGTTAACCAAAAATAAGAATCGATTCGTCACTGAACGAATGTTTAGCGGTTCAATCCCGGCTAGTGTCGACGATTTGCTCTTTATGGGAACGACGTGTTCTTAAATACTGAACCAAAAAAGAAACCTGACGCTACATAACTTTAATTAACTTTTTTATTAAAACACTATATGCATTTATTTGGTTACCAGTTTATCGGGTTATCATCATACAACACGTGTGTACAATTTGTACTGTGTGCTATCTTTTAAACTCGGTCAAAACCACATTATCTTGTTTCGCACGTGAACCTTGTGCAGCACGAATCTGATCAGATAGCAGGCCGACAAATGTCTCACAAGTTAGCTAAGCTACCACAACAAAAAATCAAGTCCGAAATAATGCCTAGGCTTTCAGAAGCAGAGAGAAATAGAGCAATTGGGATGCTGCGGGGTGGAGTATCTCCGATCAACGTCAGCCGGACATTAAATTGCAGTAGAAATACAATTTTTGAACTGGCAAGACGTTTCCGGCAGACTGGTACTGTGCATGATCGTCCTAGGTCAGGTAGATCAAGAGCAAAGTTTTAGCCAACGGGACGATCATGCTATTGTATTACGTCACTTACGTAACAGGTTTACACCCACAATTCAGACAGCACGTCACTTTAACGTCCACCCGCAGACTGTCCGCAACAGATTACGTGAACAGAATCGCCCTATCGCAGCCCGACGTCCATATACTGGAAGTGTAATGACGTTACGCCACCGCCGTGAACGGATGCAATGGGCGCGTATACACCGTTACTGGCGTCACCGGGACTGGAACTCTGTCCTTTTTTCGGACGAGTCGAGGTTCAATCTGAGTTTTGCCGACGGTCGGCAACGCGTTTACCGTCGTCGATGTGAAAAATTCGCCTAACGTTGTGTCAGGGAGCATGATACGTTTGGCGGTGGAGGCGTGATGGTATGGGGCGGTATTATGGACTTGTTGTCATTCATGGAAACATGAATGTCCAACGGTACATCAATGCAGTTTTAGTTCCGGAAGCCATTCCATTCCTTCAACGACATGCTCCTGCTACACTGCAACAGGACAACGCCCGTCCACGTGTAGCGAGGGCCACAAGGGATCGGTTGGCCGCTGCTAACGTTAACGTTATGCAGTGGCCAGCCATGAATCCCATCGAACATGTATGGGATGAGTTAGGGAGACGTTATCGCCGCAATTATAACATTAACAACATGGGCCAATTAGCGAACGCCCTCACAGCAGAATGGAACAACATGTATAATAATGCCTAATCATGCGATCCAGCGCTACGTCAACTCGATGAGGAGGCGTATATTGGCACTCATACGGGCAAGGGGTGGTCACAATCGATATTAACGGCAACATGGAAACGACAAACTGCACAGAAACCTGACTTACGGGGCATCCAGTGACCATGTTAAACACATACACATTTTAAAATTTTCGTTTTACACCCCTACCATATAAACTGTCGTCTAAATCATACGTTACGTATGCAAGAAAGCTAAAAATGCACATACATGCTCAAAACACATCCAATTTAAGTTTATTACTTCAAAATAAATAACACGCCCACCAATTTCCGCGAAAACAGGCCAACTATGCACAGTCAGGTTTCTTTTTTTGGCTCAGTATATTTTGTACAAAGCTTTATCAGATATCCACTGTATATCAAACAAATGGATTGAAGAGTTAGTTCTTTTTTTTTTAGGTATCTGCATTTCAGATAAAAAATTGTCACAAGGTAAACCACCAAATTTTGGATCTCGAATGAAGAAACTTACTAAAGAATTCAGATCTATTCTATTTCTTAACCCTTTCCCATTTGAATATTTCTGTCAGAAAAAAAATGACATCATGAATATTTATTAGATCTTTCTGATTGTTACCGATGGTATAAGTAGTATATTGAATTGGTAGAAACTAAAGTCAGGTCTATTAATTGATAATTTCATAAGTAGAGTGGGCCCTGATCCGACGGCTTCTACAAGAGCCTTCAGATCTAGGTTTACTCTGTTTGCAAAGGCGTTAAAGTATTATATCCATGTGTATGTAATGGGATAAGCAAACAGTGCAGACCCCAAAACGGCTTCCACGTGAGCAAGCTGATCTGTGTCTATTGTTTTCAAAGGTGTTTTCATCAAAATGAGGTAGATCTTAAGCGTTTTAATCAAATAAGCATATTGTATGCACACATAATTTATAACTATGAAAACTTTCTTATTATTTTGTTACTTTGTGACGATTAAACCTTTGTATACCGAAATTTAGAAGTGGAATGGCTCATTATTGTTTAACTGTATATTCAATTCAATATTATCAGGCTTAAATTTGCTAGATGATTTTTAATTAGGCCTATAAATTACGAGTGAATACCCTGATAAAAAGCCTGATTTTGGAGCTATATTGTCTGTGTTTACACTGCTTTTAAATGTCAGTAACTTTGTTTTGAATGAAAGAAAATAAATTGTCTTTTAGGAATACTTTATTATTTACCCAGCCTAAATATACGATCAAAGGTGCCAGATGGCCAGTAAATCCCCTAGCTATTTTCTCAGCAGGGGACAATGGTCTCCAGTGTTGACATCTTACACTATTACACACTTTCTTATCAACAAAGTTACGAATTATTACGTAACAAGTGTACTTCTAAATAATATGCCCAATTATCTAAAATTATGACTTGTTAGATACTCCAAAAATAAAAGAAAACTATGTTTTGACTACTTATAGATCTATGGCTCAGCACAAATTTAAATTCAAACGTTTTAGACCAATTTAAAATTTAGGTTATTATGAATTCTAGTTTTAAAGATAGTTTAGATTGATTATTAGTTATAGGGTTTGTTACTGACCCACTACGGAAATATAGGTAGTCTGTAGGATGAATAGGGGGAGAGGCGGTAGCCGAGTCCCCCTATTCATGCTACATACCCCCTATATTTCCGTTAGTGGGCCAGTGACAAACCCAATAACTGATTTATTTCTATTCATCGACCACGTACAATCATTGATTTTGACCCAGGTGATGACATTGTTATTGTTACGGAATGACGTTGCCGTTTAAGTGACGTCATTTTGTTATATTTTTAGTTTTTTACCGTTGCGCGTCACAATTCTGCAGGTCTAAATTTTAAGTAAACAAAAAAGAAAAAGCAAACAAAAGTGGTTCAAACTGCGAAAATCCGTTATATTTAGTGAATACTTGTTTAAATGAGTCATAGCATGGATCAGAATAATGATTAAAAAGACGAACTATTTTGAATGGCATTTATCTTTTTGTAGAGTGCCAATAGTGGGTCAGCTACTGACCCTCTATAGAAATATAGAGGGTCACCATGTGACTGCTCTTATCCAATGAAAAGGCCAGAAACTAGTGGGAGGTGAAATAAATAATACTGATCTATTCTAAAATACTTCTTCTATATCCGATACGGTACTGTACGTACAGCAGCAAAAATACATTTTACAGCACATAGATTAACGTCATGGGATTGTAGGTCTATATTTTATTATTGATCTAGATCTAGCTGGATATTATGGAAATGAAACGAGAATTGAAATTTTAAATATTGTTGATCTTATTTTTACATATCAGGCGTGCCCAACAGGTAAATGAGAATGTCGCCCATTTCAAAGAAAGGCCATATCAAGGATTACCCCCCTTTCGTCCATGATTACTCCCCTTTCATCCGGGCTCTTAAACGATCAGGAAACGCGTTAAGAAACGCGTAAATAAACGGCTAGAAACCTGTTTAACGAAATGGGTAAGAAACGGATAAGAAACGGGTAGGAATCGCGTAAGAAACGCGTTAAGTGGGTAGGAATAGCGTATTTACCACTGTAACACCAATACATAACCGTCTTAGCTAAAAGCCCCTTGCTAACAGCACTTTCAGTGCTTTGATTACTCTGCGGCTCGGTAGTATCAGCCACAAGTATTTCCAGTACTGTTTCACAATCGTTGGTGACGGATTGCTGATCAGACTGATAGCAATTAATGTCAAAACTAGTGTCACCCGGGAGGGAAATCTATTTATTACACTGCGGCTTGCTTGTACACGCCACAAGTATTTCCATACTGTTACACAATCATTAGCGACGGATTGATAACCAGGCAAAGAGAGCTACCGAGGAATCTGTAACCATGACAATAACTAGAGCTAATTTTAGGAGACGACTGGGTATGTTTATTTCTATATTTTATTATTTCTTATTTTTTAATATTCTTTGACAATTAATTTGAGTTTCAGTATGCTAAGGGTAAACGGTAAATATCTCTATTCTAGGCTTCAGTGCACTGTACACCTTTTTCTCACTCACATCTTGAAAAAAGAGTACTCGAACATGTTTGCTTTTCCACAAATGCCACCAGTCCGGTACAAAAACATGCATGTTTGTTTCACAGATACCATCGAGTACCACACAAACATGGTTGAGAATACTCTTCAGTCTCAGTCTTAAAATGGAGTTGTGAATTGAAGGTAATGATCATTTTGAGCTGTAATCTCGTAATAAAATGTTAATGTTACCAAGCATGCTACAGAGCATATTTGTGGATCCAGATCAGGCGTTGGATTGCATATTTAAACATAAGATGTTATCGTTTATAGTGTAACCGGGTGTTCTTTTAAAGAAACATACCGTCTCAGAACCGTGATCGAACCCGGGTCGCCAGGTTCGCACACAGGCGTTGGGCTCATGAAATATGTCTAAAATAAGTTAAAATGTCCCTAAATTGACGTTTTGTAACATTTGGGGCCGAAAAAATAAAGCCTTGGGCGTTTTGAGACAAAGCTAAAATTTCGTATATTCTATATAAGAGAAAGGCAAATAACTCTCGGGTCATCCGATCCACGGGTGCTCCGCTTCAACTGCAATTATTTTCGACCGAAGGGGATATTCCCACAAAACAAAGATTATGTAGAAAGACAAATGTTTTATCTACACGCTGGTACAAGATACCCCATACTTTGTCTCCGTTTTAGCGAGTACGAGGGGCAAATACCTTCAGAAAACCGTGTTTTTTATTTACTCGGAAACGATATATAGTTGGTGACAAAGTGCTCAATTTCACTAAAATCCTTATTCGGGAGCGAATCTGACGCTCTCTTTTGGTAGATCCTGATGAGAAATGATGAAACATGTTCAAAAAGAATCTCACTTACCGGTGACAATGCATTCTACTGCCACATATCCGATTATATCTTTCCCAACACTTCAACGCTAACAGACTCCACCATTTTGCCCAGCAAGCGTCTATTCGAATTGATTTAGTTAACCGACTTGTCAATTATGTAAAAATTCAAATTATGGAACCCCGCTTTCTTCGTGATCGTGCACGGCGAAGTGGGAACCAGTATGTATTCTTCTGAGCGCTTGACACGTTAAAAATGAAAGTAGCTGTTTCTGGTCCTCGGAATTGTCCGAAAAGATTTAATCGGATCTGTGGCAATAAAATGCGATGTCACCGGTATGTAAGATTCCCTTTGAAAATATTTCATCATTTCTCATTAGTATTTACCAGAAAGAAGCGTCAGCTTCGCTTCCGAATAAGGATTTAAGTGCAATCGAGCACTTGTTCGCGAACTATATCGTTTCCGAGTAAATAAAAAACACGATTTTCTGAAGGTATTTGCCCCTCGCACTCGCTAAAACGGAGACAAAGTATGGGGTATTTGGTACCAGCGTGTAGATAAAACATTTTTCTTTCTATATAATCTGTGTTCTGTGGGGAAATTCGCCTTCGGTCGAAAATAATTGCAGTTGAAGCGGAGCACCCGTGGATTGGATGGCCCGAGAGTTATTTGCCTTTCTCTTATATAGAATATACGAAATTTCAGCTTTGTCTCAAAACGCCCCAAGCTTTATGTTTTCGGCCCCAAATGTTACAAAACGTCAATTTAGGGACATTTTAACTTATTTTAGACATATTTCATGAGCCCAACGGCTGTGGATTTCGCAGTCATGCACTCTACCATGTCGCCATAAAAGCGCGTTTGTACAGCAAGGCCGTACATGTGATGATACACGTACACGCTGTGACATACTCCCCCAGCAAGTTGAAATTCGTCCCGAATTTCTATGTGTATGAGAACGACTGGGAATCGAACTCCGAGCACATATAGTCACAGCCCCACGTTTTAACCGGGTGTTCTTATAAAGAAACATACCCGCTCAGACCCGGGTCGCCAGGTTCACAGTCATGCACTCTACCACGTCGCCATAAAAGCGCGCTTGTACATAAAGGCCGTACAAGTGATGATAAACCTACACACTGTGACGATAGGATAGTTTGAAATATGAAAAAGTGAAGCTTTGAATGGGCGACATTTTAATTAGCTGTCTAAATACAAACCCCTACCCCATCTGTTCAACGCTGGATCTGATGCAAGTTTTACCAATTCCGATTGGATTAAGCTTTTGACAAATTATTAACAAAGCGGCAGGACAAAAGCATTTGAAAAACTGTTGTGAAAACAATTATGTATTAAGGTGTCACAGTATGTTAGAAATACAAAAAAAATCTTTATTTTTTATTTTTGCATTAATGAATAGGCACTAGTCTCGTGTATCAATAGCATTAACGAAATACCATAAAATATACCACAAAAGCCGTATAAACCCCTTTTACTTTATTACCATCGAGCTTTTCTCTGACTTAGCCAGTCAGCCATTTACGAGGAATGTTTATCAGGGGCACCTAGGGAGAACTGATAATTAGGGCACATACGTGATAAAGCAATAGGCGGCTATTTGTCCGTATTTCCCTCTCGGTAGCCTCAAACTATGTAGGTCACATGACTAGATAAGCTTTCTGATTGGTGATTTATGGGAAACCGGCAATTACATCAGCTTTTTTAATCTTTTTTAATTGATCGGATGGAAGAAAATAAATAATCAAATAAATTAATATAACTAACCAACTAGGCTCAGAAAAAGTGGCTCTATGTAGTTTTAAATATGATTTTCCGATATCTTGGGCTAAACTATCTCGCCACCTTAAAGCAGCGGGACTTGAGTTAAAGTAACTGGAAAAGAGTTGAAGCTGTTGACGCAACATGGGCCTTCGTGATAACATCGATTACCAGTTTCAAAAGCAAAAGCATGCACTGCAGCTGTGTTGAACGTTTAGCACGTAACTAGTTAATGTGTAAATAATTTTGAATACATGTATCATCTTGAACTTGGTATCTTAGAATGCTCAAACTGTTCGATATTTGAATTCGAAATATACTGGATTAAAACCGTTTCAAGAATAACTCCTTTATTTCTCCACCAAACCCTGTGGTATGACCACTCTATAAAATCGTTTCGAAGAGACGAATCTAAAGAGTGTTCACAATAAAAAGTTAGGGTTAGGGTTATGTGTGCGTGCGCGTGCGTGTGCGTGTGCGTACGGGCGGGTGTACGGGCGTGCGGGCGGGCGTGCGTGCGTGCGTGCGTGTTAAAAGTCTCTTGATAGCAAAACTTAATCACCTTTTTTTGGCTCTTCCAAACCCTTCTGAGCAACTTTTGAAAAAACTAAACAGTATACTGAACGATTTCATTTGGAATGGTAAAGACAAAATAAAAAGATCAGTTATTGTACAAGAATATGCTTATGGCGGGCTTCGACTGATAAATCTGAGTGCTTTTAAAAATGCTCTAAAAACTACATGGATGAAGCGTTTAATTTTGAAAACTGGAGGTTGGTCAGACATAATTACGGAAGCCCTGAGGTCTCATTTTAGCTTAATAATTATTTGTTGATAGTTTCTGTTTTTTTTTATTTCTTATTACTTATTTATTGTGACATTCATATTGAAAATAGCGGGGAACTGGCAGCATGGAAGGTTCTTGGGAAGATGATATGGTAAGTATTCTGTTATTTTATGAAATATCTATTACACATATCTAGATTAAAAGTATCATTATAGGACTATTACTTTTTGTGAAAAACTAAATATCAAAATATTTACATGACTAAGTGTAATAAGTGAGTTGAATATGCCTATGTGCTGCTATATATGTTATAAATCTTCTAATTTATTATATTGATGAGCATGGCTTTCAGTCAACTTGTCTGTATCAAATTTGTTAATACAGTTTATGCAGTTCCTTGCAGTTAGTGATTTCATATCTATTGTATATTTCTTGCATATCTTTCATGACCGGATAGACAATCATATTGTATCATATCTATTGTATATCCTTCATTGTCAGGATAGACAATTATGCGGTTCGTTCCGATAATAATAATAATAATAATAACAACAACAATAATAATAAATCTTCACAAGTAAATGTTAAATACCTTTTCAGCGTGTACACTATAAATAAGTGCACAAAAAGAACACCAATACTAAATCATGACACATGCGGTAACAATGTGTATTCTCAAGCTTTTCAAAGAATGTAGACCCAAATAAGTTACTAACATATTATTATTATTGTTTGCACATCATGCATGAAACAACATTATCAGTAAAACTAAAATTTAACAACCATTGTTCTGGCTGTATTTTGTCTTTATGAGCAGCTCGTATACTGCCTGTACTGTTCAAAGAGACACTGTCCTGTTGCATAACTTAAAATAGTATAAACATCTATTTGAGAGCTTTACATATAATTGGATAATCGTGTAAATGGACTATTTTTTTCTCTAGAGTAATCGACTGCGGGGTGGGGTTTGGGCAACTAGCGGGGCAGCCTGCTCTAGACCCAATGTTTGGGCGGGTATCTAGTCCCCATGCTGGATCAATGCATGCATTTGATGTGTTTCCTTTCAAGACAGAGCTGGATCCATGCATGCATTTGATGTGTTTCCTTTCAAGACAGAGACTATCTATAACGTTGAACCTAGTTAACTTACCTCGATTAAAAGACAACTGACCCAAATTCACAGATGGCAAGTTTTCAACTGCTGTTTTGATCAACATTGTGGTAACATTGAAAATTTACCCGTTATCACTAAATTTCGATGTTGGCAATATTTTTTAAAGATATGTGTAAGGGTCAGGTGCTTGAGTGGGGGTCTACCCTGTCTAGACCCAATGCTGGATCTGTGCACGCACTTGCTGAACACGAGCGATCTATGATGTGTAAGATAGTTTCACCTAAGTACGAAAACTTTAAATTGAATCCCAAATTGCATAATATAAGGAAAATATAGACATGGTGTCCAACAACTTGAATCTACATTGTATCTACAACAGATACCGAATAACTCGGCGTCTCCATTTGATCATAGGTGTTTGCATGTATGTTATTAACGTGTCACTTAATAGGCAAAGGGACAACTATTTTGCCTAGAACAAATGACATACATGTACTGCTAGGGTAATTTTTCAACTTTAAAAATTGGCCTGTCCATCATTGACTATATGTGGAGGTATGTGTTGTGACGTGGGGCCGGGGATGGGGATGTCTAGACCTCACGTAGCAATGGAACTACGCATACACTTGATGTGCTTTATTTCTAGACAAAGGCGATCAATGATGTTTAACATAGCTTTAGATAACCTTGAAAGTTTTTAATTGAATATTAAAACGCGTGATTTTTAAAGAAAATATAGACCAGGTGTCAAACAGCTTAGATCTGGATCATATGCCGACTTCTATGTAGGTTAGTATTGGGAAGATTAGCCGTAAATTGGTAAACATAGACAAGTTTTGCCTGGGACAAGTGACAGATTATTAGGGTCATTTTTCAAAGTTGAAAATTGGCCCCTCCGTCGTGGATTGTTTTGAGAGCTGTATGTTGCGATATGGTGTGTTCTAGACCCATTGTTTGACCTGGTTATGCACTGTCTGTGATTCATTTCTAAATACAGACGATCAATGACGTTTGACATAGATTTAAGTAACCTTGATCATTGTAAATTTAATCCCAAATCGTGACTTTGAAAGAAAATAATTGATCGGGCATCAAACAGCTTAGATTCAGATAAGATGCTGAGTTGCTCGGTGTCTGCAAGTATGATATTATCGTGGCGATTATCAGACAGTTGGTAAAGTTACAAATGTTTCACCTAGACCATTAAGTGACAATTTGTTAGAATTATTTCACAATGTTGAAATACGATCCAGCTATGCATAGTAAACTAAATTGTTAAAGAATGAAGCACGGATGTTCGGGGTGTTTACTAATATTTCAGCAATAACTAGCAACATTTAAGCAATAACTATTAACAATTAACTTTTAAGCAATAACTAATAACAATAAGGTTTTAAGCAGCAACTTATAACAATTAACTTTTAAGCAATAACTAATAACGATTAACTTTTAAGCAATAACTAATAACAATTAAGTTTTAAGCAATAACTAATAACGATTAACTTTTAAGCAATAACTAATAACGATTAACTTTTAAGCAATGTCTAATAATAATTAAGCTTTTAAGTAATAATAAATAACAATCAACGTTTAAGCAATAACTATTAACAATTAACTTTTGAGCAATAACTAATAACAATTAAATTTTAAAAGCAATCACTAATTTTACTTCTACATGTGTATAAGCAGGGGTTCATATTAAACGGTTTCCAGATATAAAGAGTTGACTGTATCTTATCAATTCATTTCCATGATTATTGAATGTCCTTTTTCTCGGTAAAATAAATTGAAGATATATTAATAACCCTTTTCCCACAGCCAAACGTTTAGCAGAGGCATCAAAAGATGCTTCTATTAGTTAAGCAAACAGAGAAAAGCCAGGATCTACTTTGTTTGCAAAAGTGTTGATGGGGCTTTTGTTGGGTAAAGGTTTTTATGCGTATTGATGATCACATTTTTACATTTTCCACTTTATTTACAAAGCATAGCTGTATTGGTAATTATATTCGAGTTGTTTGTAGTTGCTATCTTGTATCGTTAAACGTGCACATGTTCTTTACCCGGTATCTTCATTACAGCTCTTATCCGATAGTACACAACGTTTGACTTGTACAGTATGTAATATACTTATTATTAGACTTATTTATGCAAGTAAAATGGTACTCCACCCGCTTATGTGCTTTATCTTGACTTGAATCTAAATTAAGCCAGCCAGACTTAAAATGCTTTCAAGGTGAAGTCTTATAAGCACTAGTAGGCCTGTTTGTGATTTTAAACAGGTTCTGTGTATAAAACCCTGTATTAGACGATTAAATAGATCTGTTTGTTTTGTTAACCATGAATAAAAAATTAAATGTTTTATAGTTTGTGTTTGTTGTCCTATTGAATTGTAATCTACTCATTACATTGGGATATGATTGGGATATGACCAGTCCTGATTTTAATAAATCAAGACAGTAGAAAATAATTTAGTACTAGATCTAAATACAGTTGTATAAATCTCAGATTTTATTATCCTCTAATAAATCTAGATCTATATGTATGGTAAGAAATGCATGCCCTGCTCAGAGGGTTCACTCACAGCTACAGGGACCCACTGATCTAGGTCTGCACAGTAAAGTATGAGATTTTCATACTGTGTAAATTTAACCAATGACCTTCTTGCGTCTATATTATGTGACATCCCAAGAGAAATCTAAAATAAAAACTTCTTGCTTCAGTTTCTGTTTTGAATCTCAAACTCACTTTTCTAGTCTGAATCGCACAAAAATATACAACATGGATTCGCGGACATCGCTCTGCTGTCATAATTTTCCTTGATGTTTTAACCCTTCACCAGCTGTGAAAATTGTCTCTGTTGCTTCTAAAGTGATCTAAATTGCTCCGACTTACACAAAATGCGGTTCAGGTGACAAACAAATCTTTTTAAGAAGGAGTACAAGCTGAGTTGCTGGGCATCTCAAGTGGAACCATGCTAATTGGATATGATAGCATGTCATTAACAGTAGGCAAATAATAAATTCCTACAGGCTCGAAATTGTGCATAGTATAACCCCTCCAAAGCAACCACTAACACGAGGCAGCGGAAAAGTTAGACAGGGCAGCTTAATAAAGCAAGAAAATAATAAAGTTCATATAGACAATTTATGTCTGTATTTCTTTCTTTCTTAATTAAACTGATGTCTGTCTGAAATATTAGCTTATGTATCATTCTGTTGCAGTCGCTTAAGACAGGGTTTATTGTACATACTATAGATAAGATGTCAATATTTACTCGGAGCCGAAAGACAGTTACCACGTTTGTTTTACTTAACTTGAAGGTGCATCAATTGATGTATATACCATAGTATGTTGCGTCAACGTCTCTACTTGTTGTCATTTACACTTGCATTAGGAATTAATGAGGATCAGAATTATTTTCTTTTCAAGACGATCAAAGTTAGGGTTAAAATCATAACTTGGAGAATTGCTGAATCAGACATTACAAAAATGAATGCTTACAGTTTTACGTAAACGGCATATTATGTCGCTTTATTTTTTCTTATTTTTATTACTCTGACTACATCCATCATGGCTTCATGCAGCTAACATTAACTAGATGCTGTTGCATTGACCTAACGTAACGCTAAATGACGCCAACTTCTCTAAAGCTGATACCATTGTCTATGGGTTCAGACGCAGTGCAACAGCCTAAATAATTATTACGCTTGAATGACTTCCATTTGTTTGCAACGTCAACAGGTTTAGAGTAAAGCCTTAACAGTCTGTCTACACCAGCGACGTCACCGTAATTTTTTAGCACGGTAGATGCCCATTTTCCTCGTGCATTTCATGTACATTCCACAGTTATGCGTTGCATTGCGATTTATATTGCTAAAATCATAATCTTTTTCACCCCATCCAATTCTATATAAAGGTTTTAAACGAATTCAAGGTGCCCATTCCCTCATACTGATGCCTTTTGACACCTCTGTAAAAGTAACTTTTGAAACAGCTGGGATAAATAGAGCATTGCTCCTTTATCACAACGGTTAAAAATCTACAATTTTCTGATATATGCCTTTCTCTAATAGAATCTATTTTTCAGTAGTTTAATTGAAAAAGGTTGAGTCTAAAACAGCATATGAGGTAATGGGTTAAAGTGAGTTATTCAGAGAATAATGATTGCGTATTTCAAGAGTTTGCAGCAGCATGTCTGTGAATTAAATGTAGAAATGTAGTTTGTAAACGGCTGTTTAAGACAATACAAACGAAAACGGCAGTTTGAGACATACAAACCACTGATCTAATATTGAATTCTGAGAAAGTGAAATGCTCTGATCATGACACTGCTAAATCATACATGTCATAAACTGAATTTATTTATTAGTTATTCGTTATTACTTATGAATTTCTACTTATTACTTACAAGTTTATACTTATAAGTTAATTGTTATTAGCTAATTGTTACTTTTTGATTGTTATCACTTACTTGTTATTACTTACAATTTAATTGTTATCACTTATTAATATCCCCTTGTTATACTAAGTAGTTACCTCTTATTGGTTATTTGTTAGCACTTGTAATATTTTCTGAAAATGGGAGATCCTTCGAAAGCAAAAGTAGAAATGCAAAAAGATAAAATTGCACACTCGGTTTTATTGAGACTCGGTTTGGTTCAGGCCTTAAAGGAATATAGCATGCCAGATTTTTCTATGTAAAATGCTTTGTGGTATTTTTTCACCAGACTAGATAAATATACAGTTAAATCTTGCTTTTTGTAACGTGTGCAGAGTAGAGCCTGACGAGACAGCTCCAGCGTGAACTGACACTCCAGGGTCAGCCCCGTTTACTTGTATAATATTGTTGATCTGCCCTTACACTTCAGACATGGCAAAATCCAAATGTTTAACTTTTCCCATGCTGAATACATAGTACATGGTATTCAAATTTTACACCACCATCTATGATTAATAACAATCATGAACAACTGGCTTCAAATGGAAAATAATACAGACAGACAGATCCTATCTCATCTGGGTCTACACTTTTTACAAAGGAATGTACATCTACTTATAGCATGAGAAGAGCAAATATGTTCTATGCAAAATCGTGTTAAGTAGTATCCACGGAGGTCATAAGATAATTCGTGCATATTCAGGAGTAAATAGATAAATCAAGGCAAATGTCAGTATCTGCATCGTAATTTCAATGGTGAATGTCAATATATAAAGAATTCAGTTCTACAAACAAGTCCAGAGCAATAAGAGGGTCACTTGGTGTCCTTAGATCAGGCTTAAGAAGACGAACAATTTCTACATATTCATCCGAGTATTTTTGTTTTGGAAGGCTATACATATCAAGACACGCTGGCACATCTAGTATATCCACAGGCGTTGCATAGTTGCGTCCATTGAAAATCTCTCTGGTATGAAATACAATACATCTGGTTTCCCATGGGGAAGTTGTCATTAACGTTTCTGTGGTCTAATGATGGGAGTGTTCCAGTGATGTGCAATCCTATCAAACTCAGTTTGCAGATCACCCATGAAACAAAATTTCAGACATTATTGTTGAGCACGGTCCTCTGGGTCAAATTAAAAGACTTATCCACCAGTGTACCCCCATTTTGCCGTATAATACCCCACCATGCTTCAATGCGTTGGTTGGATGTACTCTTGCATACATGAGGCGTTTTAGCCCAGCCATAGAATCTCTACATGTATGCCTGAAGAATGACTAAAGATAACTTACAACAGAATTTACAGTCCCATAATCACTTCTAACTACTCGTGGCACACATTTCATCTGTTTAACATATTCAAGGTAATACCTGGCAATGACATATGGATTGTTGTTTAAAGGCGCAACTTCTAACCACATAAGGCGGCGACTGTAACCATCGATACAAGCATGAATACAAAACCAACATGATTTTAATTTGTCGTACCCATGTACATGCCAAATGCAATTCAATCCATTTTAGCAGTATATTTGTCGTTTGAGGCGATGGGCTTTCCGGTCCACGCATCCGCAGACATCATTTTGCCGTAGTAATTCCATCACGATATACATTTTTACCATCAATCCGTGGTCTTCGGTTAGCCTTCTCCACATCGTGCGGAACCCTGAACATTGGCCGCTGTCCACTAGCTCGTTGATCATTGTCACTTCTATGGCCTGTCTGGAACTATATGTCACCCCTGGCGTCTATGAATTTTGCTTTACATATAAGTTTCTTTCAGATGACTAAGACTCAAGGAAATGTTGTGTCTTGACAGGAGAATTTCACTGTGGGTGAATTCATTTTGAAAATATGTCCCGATTAAGTCGAATGGTGTACACTCATCATTGGAGGGAAGATATTTGGGTGTGACAGCGTCAACGGTGATTGCAAAAGTGTTAAGCAATAGCATGAAGGGCACGATGGCACTCATCTGAAAAGAAGCAATGACATCTTTCTCATGACCAGTGTATTTATCGAGGAGTTGGTGCAAAACTACTGTAACTACTTCACTTTAGAGTGTATATTATAACCATACAGATAACTTTATAAGTAAATATCACGGTCAATTATGGTTAAACCTGTTGTACATCTTATGCAGAAACGGTCACATGGCTTACTTTTGAAATTTAAATGCTAGAAAACTCGATTCAGTGGGCACCAACAACGTTTAAAATGGTGGTTTCTGAATTGTCTCTGGTGAAGAACAAGATCTGACGTTAAATGCCTTTTACCACGCTCTCCTATTTAAAACAAACTTCTGGTGGTAAAATCTCCTGTAAGCAAACAATGCAAATGAAGACCGAATACTGCAGTCTCAGTCAGTTTCACTGGAGCCTAGTTTGCATTCAGCTCAATAAATACATGTTCAACAATTTTGTAAGTCTTAGGATCATATTGACTCAGTAACACATGTGATTGCTTTTGATAGGATACGGTGCGGGATAGGCATGGGGTACTGCAATAATGTAATTGTAATGCATTTTATTTTCTGATGTAATGCAATATAATGGTATAACAATGTTTTTTGCCTTACATGTCATCCAATGTAATTAATTTAACATACCAAAATACATGTAAATATGAGCAGTACATTGCATTATTTTGCATCATGTTTGTACTTGGGAAATAAAACTTTAAAGCAAACCCAGAAACAAAGTCACAACTTACACAGGAATGGAGGAAGCTACCCTTTGAGAATATTGTGCTGCATTTCATATAATTTGTTCTTTTTACTGATTAGTAAATTCACTTTGATTAGATTAGTATACAAATTTATGCTTATACAAACATTTTATCAACTCATGTACTTTGACAAGCAACTTATCGATGTAATCCTGATAACCTTGCCAATTAATGGTACATTCTACCTACTTGAATAAATGTAGATGTGTGTTACAATAAATTGAATTGAATTTCAGAAAATGGTTTATTACTTAAACTAGTTTGGCTCTATCCAATAACTCTTTATACATGTAGTATAAACCTGATCAGACAGTTCCACATTCTACTGCTAAAAAAGAGCAAACCTGTTGTCCCCTACACAAAAGCAAAATACAAAATATGCGTGGTCCTTAATGTATTCACTGGTCTAGTTGGAGCTCACAGTTGAATGATTAATGTAATGCAGGTGGCGTGGTCTAGTGGTAACGCGCTTGACTATCAGTCCGGAGGTCCGGGGTTCAAATCCCGGTCCCACCCGGGAATTTCAGAGACGCTTTTCCGTGTCTCCCACCCTCACATCTTCTCCACCCAGGGGTTAAAATGGGTACCTGTGAGGGTCACTCGCCGGTACTGGCATGATTGCGCCATATGTTAGCAGTGCTCAATATTGTAGGCCAATGATTCAATGACCAGGGGAGTAAATGTACAGTCGACTGAGCGGTCATTCGGACTGAAAGTAGACTATAACTAGGTACGTTAATGCATAATTACGGAAGTCCTGAGGTCTCATTTTGACTTAATAATTATTTGTTAATAGTTAATTGTTATTTATTATTACTTATTTGTTAATAAAAGTCTTGAATAATGGAGGACGATTACCACGTGTAGGTAAAGATTGTTCCCAGCAGCAGAAAGGTCCATTAAAGGTAGGTGATTTTGGTTTTGGGCATATGTTTTAGGTCCACTATTCGAAGAATTATGCATTAAAGTACCTAGTTATAGTCTACTTTCAGTCCGAATGACCGCTCAGCCGACTGTACATTTATTCCCCTGGTCATTGAGTCATTGGCCTACAATATTGAGCACTGCTAACATATGGCGCAATCATGCAGCCGCAGTACCGGCGAGTGACCCTCACAGGTACCCATTTTAACCCCTGGGTGGAGAGGATGTGCGGGTGGGAGACACGGAAAGGCGTCTCTGAAATTCCCGGGTGGGACCGGAATTTGAACCCCGGACCTCCGGACTGATAGTCAAGCGCGTTACCACTAGACCACAGCCACCTGCATCACATTAATCATTAAACTGTGAGATCCAACTAGACTAGTGAATACATTAAGGACCACGCATATTTTGTATTTTGCTTTTGTGTAGGGGACAGCAGGTTTGCTTTTTTAGCAGTAGAATGTGGACCTGTCTGATCAGGTTTATACTACATGTATAAAGAGTTATTGAATAGAGCCAAACTAGTTTAAGTAATAAACAATTTTCTAATATTCAATTCAATTTATTGTAACACACATCTACATTTATTCAATTAGGTAGAATGTACCATGAATTGGCAAGGTTATCAGGATAGATAAGTTGCTTGTCGAAGTACATGAGTTGATGAAAAGTTTGTATAAGCATAAATTTGTATACTAATCTAATCAAAGTGAATTAACTAATCAGTAAAAAGAACAAATTATATGAAATGCAGCACAATATTCTCAGAGGGTAGCTTCCTCCATTCCTATGTAAGTTGTGACTTTGTTTCTGGGTTTGCTTTAAAGTTTTGTTTCCCAAGTACAAACATGATGCAAAATAATGCACTGTACTGCTCATATTTACATGTATTTTGGTATGTTAAATTAATTACATTGGATGACATGTCAGGCAAAAAATATTGTTAAACAATTATATTGAAGTACATCAGAAAATAAAATGCATTACAATTACATTATTGCAGTACCCCATGCCTATCCCGCACCGTATATTATCAAAGGCAATCACACGTGTTGCTGAGTCGATGTGATCCTAAGACTTACA
The DNA here is from genome assembly GCA_963576725.1 of Azorinus chamasolen. Classification (NCBI taxonomy): domain Eukaryota; kingdom Metazoa; phylum Mollusca; class Bivalvia; order Cardiida; family Solecurtidae; genus Azorinus; species Azorinus chamasolen. Next base: position 34,814,790 of record OY755246.1, on the reverse strand, counting down.
AAATTGTTGAACATGTATTTATTGAGCTGAATGCAAACTAGGCTCCAGTGAAACTGACTGAGACTGCAGTATTCGGTCTTCATTTGCATTGTTTGTTTACAGGAGATTTTACCACCAGAAGTTTGTTTTAAATAGGAGAGCGTGGCAAAAGGCATTTAACGTTAGATCTTGTTCTTCACCAGAGACAATTCAGAAACCACCATTTTAAACGTTGTTGGTGCCCACTGAATCGAGTTTTCCTAGCATTTAAATTTCAAAAGTAAGCCATGTGACCGTTTCTGCATAAGATGTACAACAGGTTTAACCATAATTGACCGTGATATTTAGTTATCTGTATGGTTATAATATACACTCTAAGGAAGGAGTTACAATAGTTTTGCACCAAATCCTCGATAAATACACTGGTCATGAGAAAGATGTCATCGCTTCATTTCAGATGAGTGCCATCGTGCCCTTCATGCTATTGCTTAGCACTTTTGCAATCACCGTTGACGCTGTCACACCCAAATATCTTCCCTCCAATGATGAGTGTACACCATTCGACTTAATCGGGACATATTTTCAAAATGAATTCACCCACAGTGAAATTCTCCTGTCAAGACACAACATTTCCTTGAGTCTTAGTCATCTGAAGAAACTTATATGTAAAGCAAAAATTCATAGACGCCAGGGGTAACATATAGTTCCAGACAGGCCATAGAAGTGACAATGATCAGCGAGCTAGTGGACAGCGGCCAATGTTTAGGATTCCGCACGATGTGGAGAAGGCTAACCGAAGACCACGGATTGATGGTAAAATCGTGATGGAATTACTACGGCAAAATGATGTCTACGGATGCATGGACCGGAAATCCCATCGCCTCAAACGACAAATATACTGCTAAAATGGACTGAATTACATTTGGCATGTACATGGGTACGACAAATTAAAACCATATTGGTTTTGTATTCATGCTTGTATCGATGGTTACAGTCGCCGCCTTATGTGGTTAGAAGTTGCGCCTTTAAACAACAATCCATATGTCATTGCCAGGTATTACCTTGAATATGTTAAACAGATGAAATGTGTGCCACGAGTAGTTAGAAGTGATTATGGGACTGTAAATTCTGTTGTAAGTTATCTTTAGTCATTCTTCAGGCATGCATGTAGATATTCTATGGCTGGACTAAAACGCATCATGTATGCAATAGTACACCTACCAACGCATTGAAGCATGGTGGGGTATTATACGGCAAAATGTGGCTACATTGGTGAATAAATCTTTTAATTTAACCCAGAGAACCTTGTTCAACAAGAATGTCTGAAATTTTGTTTCATGGATGATCTGCAAACTAAAAGTACAAAAATGAGTCATGCAGGAAATACCACATACAAAACAAACACTCGCCCGAACAGCAACACAAGGAAACAGCAAATATACATGGGTAGAAAAAACAACAAGAGACGCACAAAGACAAAACAAACATACAATAGGAGGAAGATGGAAGTACCGCCTTGGAACGGTCAGTGACAAAAGTCACCGGGGGTTTAAACCGGTTTATGGGCGCCCAACCTCACCCTTATTCCATCCCCATCCTAAAAGACAAACAGTGTAAATAAACGTATCCCCTCTCCGACTAATCTACAACAACCGCGACAGCAAATACAGTGGTAAAGTGCATGTATAACAAAAAAACATTTAATTGAACATACTGTATCCACCTATCGCTAGTGTACTCAATGATTGAGCTGCAAACAGAGTAACTGTAGAAAAGTAATAAAGGGTACGACAAAAATGAAATAGTACAGATATCCGACGTTCTCCTTCCATTTCTGGATTTAAGAGGTCGCCTTCATAGAGTACTAAACCTTTCTTGTCGGCGTACATGCAAAGAGGCCAGCGTGATTGCCAACTGTAAAAGGGTTCACAACCAAACATGCAGTATGTTGTAATAATACAGGATCATATCCCTTTTTAATGAATTGTTTTATATATTTGATGAACAAAGTGAGAAAATGGGTATGTCCAATAATTCTACGAAGTTTGTAAATCACATCACCATAAAATTCAGGATGTGAAATACCGTGTCGCAAAAGTACCTTGAGATTACATTTGTACTTGCCAATAAGCGAGAGATTTCGATAGTAAAATTTAGAGAAAGTTTTTCTTAGTTTATGGTATCTATATCCTTGTTTAAGCAGTTTTTCAGTTAAAATGAGATTTCGACTGTTAAAATCGTCAACAGATGAACAAGCTCTAGCAAAACGAATAAGTTGAGATATATAAACCCCGTAAGATGGAGCACGGGGAACATCCCCGTCAAGATGAGGAAAATTTACAATATTAAAATCAAAATCATCTCTTTTGTCATATATTTTAGAAGAAATCATTCCATTATTAATTTTAAGGTCTAGGTCAAGAAACGCTGCATAATTGTCGGACGGGTTAGCTTTATTCAATTTGAGTTCTTTAGGATAAATTGTAGGAATCAGAGCATTAAAGAAAGGGTTATCTAAGTTAAAAATATCATCCAAATATCGACAAGTATCATTGAAGGCTTTTATAACATCTTCTTGTGATTGAGGATTCAAACTCAACATGAAATCTCTCTCATAGCAGTACAAAAACAAATCTGCGACAAGTGGTGCACAATTCGTACCCATGGGAATACCAATTACCTGACGGTATATAGCATTCCCATAACGTACAAATATGTTATCCAAAAGAAAGGTTAGTGCTTCGCAAACTTCTGAGCAAGTCCAATTGGTGTAATATTTCATTTGCTCGTCAGTAAAGAAAGCTTTTTCAGAATTACATGCCAAGAACGATGTTTTTTCTCGGGCAAATACTTTCTGGATCAAGCTAGTAAGCTTATCCTTAATTAAAATATGAGGAAGAGTTGTGTACAGAGTAGAAAAATCGTACGTGCTTACAGTGGATGCAAGATACCTTTTGTTCTTAAGTTTGTTTAAGACTATACATATCATAATAACAATCATGAACAACTGGCTTCAAATGGAAAATAATACAGACAGACAGATCCTATCTCACCTGGAAACAAGTTTGACAGGATTGCACATCACTGGAACGCTCCCATCATTAGACCACAGAAACGTTTAAGACAACTTCCCCATGGGAAACCAGATGTATTGTATTTCATACCAGAGATTTTCAATGGACGCAACTATGCAACGCATGTGGATATACTAGATGTGCCAGCGTGTCTTGATATGTATAGCCTTCCAAAACAAAAATGCTCGGATGAATATGTAGAAATTGTTCGTCTTCTTAAGCCTGATCTAAGGACAACAAGTGACCCTCTTATTGCTCTGGACTTGTTTGTAGAGCTGAATTCTTTATATATTGACACTCACCATTGAAATTATGATGCAGACACTGACATTTGCCTTCATTTAACCATTTACTCCTGAATATGCACGAATTATCTTATGACCTCCGTGAATACTAATTAACACGATTTTGAATAGAACATATTTGCTCTTCTCATGCTATAAGTAGATGTACATTCCTTTGTAAAAAGGGTAGACCCAGGTGAGATAGGATCTGTCTGTCTGTATTATTTTCCATTTGAAGCCAGTTGTTCATGATTGTTATTAATCATAGATGGTGGTGTAAAATTTGAATACCATGTACTATGTATTCAGCATGGGAAAAGTTAAACATTTGGATTTTGCCATGTCTGAAGTGTAAGGGCAGATCAACAATATTATACAAGTAAACGGGGCTGACCCTGGAGTGTCAGTTCACGCTGGAGCTGTCTCGTCAGGGTCTGCCCTGCACACGTTACAAAAAGCAAGATTTAACTGTATATTTATCTAGGCTGGTGAAAAAATACCACAGAGCATTTTACATAGAAAAATCTGGCATGTTATATTTCTTTAAGGCCTGAACCAAACCGAGTCTCAATAAAACCGAGTGTGCAATTTTCTCTTTTTGCATTTCTACTTTTGCTTTCGAAGGATCTCCCATTTTCAGAAAATATTACAAGTGCTAACAAATACCCAATAAGAGGTAACTACTTAGTATAACAAGGAGATATTAATAAGTGATAACAATTAAATTGTAAGTAATAACAAGTAAGTAATAACAACCAACAAGTAACAATTAGCTAATAACAATTAATTTATAAGTATTAAATTGTAAGTAATAAGTAGAAATTAATAAGTAATAACGAATAACTAATAAATAAATTCAGTTTATGAATTGTATGATTTAGCAGTGGCATGATCAGAGCATTTCACTTTTTGAGAATTCAATATTAGATCAGTGGTTTGTATGTCTCAAACTGCCGTTTTGGTTTGTATGTCTTAAACAGCCGTTTACAAACTACATTTCTACATTTAATTCACAGACATGCTGCTGCAAAATCTTGAAATACGCAATCATTATTCTCTGAATAATTCACTTTAACCCATTACCTCATTTGCTGTTTTAGACTCTACCTTTTTCAATTTTCTACTGAAAAATAGATTTTATTAGAGAAAGGCATTTATCAAAAAATTGTAGGTTTTTAACCGTTGTGATAAAGGAGCAATGCTCTATTTATCCCAGCTGTTTCAAAAGTTACTTTTACAGAGGTGTCTAAAGGCATCAGTATGAGGGAATGGGCTCCTCGAATTCGTTTAAAACCTTTATATAGAATTGGATGGGGTGAAAAAGATTATGATTTTTAGCAATATAAATCGCAATGCAACGCATAACTGTGGAATGTACATGAAATGCACGAGGAAAATGTGCATCTACCATGCTAAAATTGACGGCGACGTCGCTGGTGTAGACAGACTGTTAAGGCTTTACTCTAAACCTGTTGACGTTGCAAACAAATGGAAGTAATTCAAGCGTAATAATTATTTAGGCAGCTGTACTGCGTCTGAACCCCTAAACAATGGTATCAGCGTTAGAGAAGTTGGCGTCATTTAGCGTTATGTTAGGTCAATGCAACATCATCTAGTTAATGTTAGCTGCATGAAGCCATGATGGATGTAGTCAGAGTAATAAAAATAAGAATAAAGCGACAAATTATGCCGTTTTCGTAAAACTGTAAGCATTCATTTTTGTAATGTCTGATTCAGCAATTCTGCAAGTTATGATTTTAACCCTAACCTTGATCGTCTGGAAAATAAAATAATTCTGATCCTCATTAATTCCTAATACAAATATAAATGACAATCTTCAACAAGTAGAGGCGTTGACGTAACATACTATGGTATATACATCAATTGATGCACCTTCAAGTTAGGTAAAACAAACGTGGTAACTGTCTTTCGGCACCGAGTAAATATTGACATCTTATCTCTAGTATGTACAATAAACCCTGTTGTAAGCCACTGCAACAGAATGATACATAAGCTAATATTTCAGACAGACATCAGTTTAATTAAGAAAGAAAGAAATACAGACATAAATTGTCTATATGAACTTTATTATTTTCTTGCTTTATTAAGCTGCCCCTGTCTAACTTTTCCGATGCCTCGTATTAGTGGTTCCTTTGGAGGGGTTATACTATGCACAATTTCGAGCCTGTAGGAATTTATCATTTGCCTACTGTTAATGACATGCTATCATATGCAATTAGCATGGTTCCACTTGAGATGCCCAGCAACTCAGCAGATTTGTTTGTCACCTGAACCGCATTTTGTGTAAGTCGGAGCAATTTAGATCACTTTAGAAGCAACAGAGACAATTTTCACAGCTGGTGAAGGGTTAAAACATCAAGGAAAATTATGACAGCAGAGTGATGTCCGTGAATCCATGTTGTATATTTTTGTGCGATGCATTCTAGAAAAGTGAGTTTGAGATTCAAAACAAAAACTGTGATGTCACATAATATAGATGCAAGAAGGCCATTGATTAAATTTACACAGTATAAAAATCTCATACTTTGCTGTGCAGACCTAGATCAGTGGGTCCCTGTAGCTGTGAGTGAACCCTCTGAGCAGGGCATGCATTTCTTACCATACATATAGATCTACATTGATTAGAGGATAATAAAATCTGATATTTATACAACTGTATTTAGATCTAGTACTAAATTATTTTCTATTGTCTTGAATTATTAAAATCAGGACTGGTCATATCCCAATCAAGATGTTATGAGTGGATTACAATTTAATAAGACAACAAACACAAACTATAAAACATTTAATTTTTTATTCATGGTTAACAAAACAAACAGTTCTATTTAATCGTCTAAAACAGGGTCTTATACACAGAACCTGTTTAAAATCACAAACAGACCTACTAGTGCTTATAAGACTTCAGCTTGAACGCATTTTAAGTCTGGCTGGCTTAATTTAGATTCAAGTCAAGATAAGGCACATAAGCGGATGGAGTACCATTTTACTTGCATAAATAAGTCTAAGATAATGTCACTCATTGTATCTTTAATAACGACAGTTCCATGCATTGCAGAGGTCTTCTTTGTCTTCAATTTGTTCACAAGAGATTGTATTCTTTTTCTTCTGTCCTGAAAAACATCAACACCAACACAAGTTTTAATGTTATTCTATGTAAGCTAAAGATGTTTTCAAAAATGGGAGCCGTTACAAATGGATACTGTATGATTCTCGTATATTAAGCATGGACTATTACATACTGTACAAGTCAAACGTTGTGTACTATCCGATAGGAGCTGTAATGAAGATACCGGATAAAGAACATGAGCACGTTTAACGATACAAGATAGCAACTACAAACAACTCGAATATAATTACCAATACATCTATGCTTTGTAAATAAAGTGGAAAATGTTAAAATGTGATCATCAATACGCATAAAACCGTTACCCAACAAAAGCCCCTACAACACTTTTGCAAACAAAGATCCTGGCTTTTCTCTGTTTGCTTAACTCTTCTCCTAATAGAAACATCTTTTGATGCCTCTGCTAAACGTTTGGCTGTGGGAAAAGGGTTGTTAATATATCTTCCATTTATTTTATCGAAAAAAGGACATTCAATAATCATGGAAATGAATTGATAAGATACAGTCAACTCTTTATATCTGGAAACCGTTTAATATGAACCCTGCTTATACACATGTAGAAGTAAAATTAGTGATTGCTTTTAAAATGTAATGGTTATTAGTTATTGCTAAAAAGTTGATTGTTATAAATTATTGCTTAAAGCTTAATTATTATTAGTTATTGCTTAAAAGTTAATCGTTATTAGTTATTGCTTAAAAGTTAATTGTTATTAGTTATTGCTTAAAACTTAATTGTTATTAGTTATTGCTTAAAAGTTAATCGTTATTAGTTATTGCTTAAAAGTTAATTGTTATAAGTTACTGCTTAATACCTTATTGTTATTAGTTATTGCTTAAAAGTTTATTGCTAATAGTTATTGCTTAAATGTTACTAGTTATTGCTGAAATATTATTAAACACCCCGAACATCCGTGCTTCATTCTTTAACAATTTAGTTTACTATGCATAGCTGGATCGTATTTCAACATTGTGAAATGATTATAACAATTTGTCACTTGATGGTCTCAGTGAAACATTTGTAACTTTACCAACTGTCTGATAATCGCCACGATAATATCATACTTGCAGACACCGAGCAACTCAACATCTTATCTGAATCTAAGCTGTTTGATGCCCGATCAATTATTTTCTTTCAAAGTCACGATTTGGGATTAAATTTACAATGATCAAGGTTACTTAAATCTATGTCAAACGTCATTGATCGTCTGTATTTAGAAATGCATCACAGACAGTGCATTCCCAGGTCAAACAATGGGTCTAGAACACACCATATCGCAACATACAGCTCTCAAAACAGTCCACGACGGAGGGGCCAATTTTCAACTTTGAAAAATGACCCTAATAATCTATCACTTGTCCTAGGCAAAACATGTTTTTGTCGTACCCTTTATTACTTTTCTACAGTTACTCTGTTTGCAGCTCAATCATTGAGTACAATAGCGATAGGTGGATACAGTATTTCAATAAAATGTTTTTTTGTTATACATGCACTTTACCACTGTATTTGCTGTCGCGGTTGTTGTAGATTAGTCGGAGAGGGGATACGTTTATTTACACTGTTTGTCTTTTAGGATGGGGATGGAATAAGGGTGAGGTTGGGCGCCCATAAACCGGTTTAAACCCCCGGTGACTTTTGTCACTGACCGTTCCAAGGCGGTACTTCCATCTTCCTCCTATTGTATGTTTGTTTTGTCTTTGTGCGTCTCTTGTTGTTTTTTCTACCTATGTACATTTGCTGTTTCCTTGTGTTGCTGTTCGGGCGAGTGTTTGTTCTGTATGTGGTGTTTCCTGCATGACTCATTTTTGTACTTTTACCAATTTACGGCTAATCGTCCCAATACTAACCTACATAGAAATCGGCATATGATCCAGATCTAAGCTGTATGACACCTGGTCTATATTTCTTTAAAAAATCACGCGTTTTAATATTTAATTTAAAACTTTCAAGGTTATCTAAAGCTATGTTAAACATCATTGATCGCCTTTGTTTAGAAATAAAGCACATCAAGTGTATGCGTAGTTCCATTGCTACGTGAGGTCTAGACATCCCCATCCCCCGGCCCCACTTCACAACACATACCTCCACATATAGTCAATGATGGACAGGCCAATTTTTAAAGTTGAAAAATTACCCTAACAGTATGTCATTTGTTCTAGGCAAAATAGTTGTCCCTATGCCTGTTAAGTGGATTCTAGGACATTTGCCCCCCCCCGGACACTTGCCCCCCGGACCTTTGCCCCCCTATTTGGGCATGGGCGGACATTTGCCCCCCCCCTGGTGTTTTAGCTTGGGCGGACATTTGCCCCCCTGATATATGCCCCCTGTTTGACTTGGGCGGACATTTGCCCCCCTAGTGGTTTGACTTGGGCGGACATTTGCCCCCCTGAGTCTTGCCACCACATGTATTGTGTTACTCGATCTCAGAAAACCCAGAGACTTCCATTCAGGTTCATTAGAAATTGCTCTAATACAGAAATGTAGCTATTTTAAATAATTGCTTAGATCTAAGTTAAGTAAATTACTTTTTTGTTGTTAAATCAGTAATTTTGTATTCAAATAACAAACAGATGTATACTTATCACCTCCAGATCCAGATCTTGTTTTATTTATTGTTAAAAATTGCGTCGTGTGAATCAAACAAATATTTATCATAAAAGCTAAGCCGACACTTGACAGTAAATGAATTGCGTAAGTGTAGAATTTTCCACTGCCTTTGGGCTAGTCAAACCCCTAATCCAATTAACACTTGTTGTGTTTTTAACACATAACAACATAATGACAATAAGTGAAAGGTCACGTTCTGCTGCATACACCTTTGTGTGTTAAAACAATAAATATGGCTGTCAGTGTTTTCAGAAAATGAAAGGTCACCGTTTTCAGAAAATGAAAGGTCACATTTGATGTCGCAGAATCATTTGATTTGGAACACACCCTTTTCTGCACTAATATAACCTCTGTGTTTACAATTTTTGCAAATGACTGCCGAATTAAATACTGAGGATATTTACACGCATCAAATCATTGCAAAAAAGGTAAATAGAGGCCTCAATTAAACTCGTTTGTAAAAGCTTGGGAAACCCCATGCATGATTAGTTGCTATTTGAAGGTAATTTTTATATATAAACACTTTGTTGTTTTAAATGCCCAACTTCCTGTAAAATGTTTTAGAGATGCTGATGATGCAAAAAATGACCAAAGGTCCGTCCTCGAGAAAATTAACAGGGGGGGGGCAAATGTCCGCCCAAGCTAAACCGTTAGGGGGGCAAATGTCCGCCCAAGTCAAACAGGGGGGAAGTGTCAGGGGGGCAAATGTCCGCCCAGGCTAAAACACCAGGGGGCAAATGTCCGCCCATGCCAAAATAGGGGGGCAAAGGTCCGGGGGACAAGTGTCCGGGGGGGGGGGGCAAATGTCCGTAAACCTGTTAAGTGACACGTTAATAACATACATGCAAACACCTATGATCAAATGGAGACGCCGGGTTATTCGGTATCTGTTGTAGATACAATGTAGATTCAAGTTGTTGGACACCATATCTATATTTTCCTTATATTATAGTGCAATTTGGGATTAAATTTAAAGTTTTCATACTTAGATCGCTCGTGTTCTTTTAAATGAAACACAGCAAGTGCGTGCACAGATCTAGCATTGGGTCTAGACAGGATAGACCCCCACTCTAGCACCTGGCCCTAACACATATCTGTAAAAAATATTGCCAACATCGAAATTTAGCGATAACGGATAAATTTTCAACGTTACCACAATGTTGATCAAAATAGCAGTTAAAAACTTGCCATCTGTGAATTTGGGTCAGTTGTCTTTTAATCGAGGTAAGTTAACTAGGTTCAACGTTATAGATAGTCTCTGTTTTGAAAGGAAACACATCAAATGCATGCACGGATCCAGCTCTGTCTTGAAAGGAAACACATCAAATGCATGTATTGATCCAGCATGGGGACTAGATACCCGCCCAAACATTGGGTCTAGAGCAGGTTGCCCCGCTAGAGCAGGTTGCCCAAACCCCACCCCGCAGTCGATTACTCTAGAGAAAAAAAATAGTCCATTTACACGATTATCCAATTATATGTAAAGCTCTCAAATAGATGTTGATACTATTTTAAGTTATGCAACAGGACAGTGTCTCTTTGAACAGTACAGGCAGTATACGAGCTGCTCATAAAGACAAAATACAGCCAGAGCAATGGTTGTTAAATTTTAGTTTTACTGATAATATTGTTTCATGCATGATATGCAAACAATAATAATAATATGTTAGTAACTTATTTGGGTCTACATTCTTTGAAAAGCTTGAGAATACACATTGTTACCGCATGTGCCATAATTTAGTATTGGTGTTCTTTTTGTGCACTTATTTATAGTGTACACGCTGAAAAGGTATCTAACATTTACTTGTGAAGATTTATTATTATCATTATTATTATTATCGGAACGAACCGCATAATTGTCTATCCTGACAATGAAGGATATACAATAGATATGATACAATATGATTGTCTATCCGGTCATGAAAGATATGCAAAAAATATACAATAGATATGAAATCACTAACTGCAAGGAACTTCATAAACTGTATTAACAAACTTGATACAGACAAGTTGACTGAAAGCCATGCTCATCAATATAATAAATTAGAAGATTTATAAAAACATATATAGCACATAGGCATATCCAATTCACTTATTACACTTAGTCATGTAAAATATTTTGATATTTAGTTTTTCACCCAAAGTAATAGTCCTATAATGATACTTTTAATCTAGATATGTGTAATGGATATTTCATAAAATAACAGAATACTTACCATATCATCTTCCCAACAACCCTCCATGCTGCCGGTTCCCCGCTATTTTCAATATGAATGTCACAATAAATAAGTAATAAGAAATAACAAAAAACCCAGAAACTATCAACAAATAATTATTAAGTCAAAATGAGACCTCAGGGCTTCCGTACATAATTCTTCGAATAGTGGAGCTAAAACATATGCCCCAAACCAAAATCACCTACCTTTAATGGACCTTTCTGCTGCTGGGAACAATCTTTACCTACACGTGGTAATCGTCCTCCATTATTCAAGATTTTTATTAACAAATAAGTAATAATAAATAACAATTAACTATTTACAAATAATTATTAAGTCAAAATAAGACCTCAGGGCTTCCGTACATAATAAAGTCAACTGTAGATATTAATAAACTTTTTCATTCTGGAGCACACTTTTTGAAGCTCTTTCTCGAAAATGCACAAATATGTTCTGGTCAGATACTTTCAAAGCATTTTATAACCTGATCAAGTGTCAGGAAATTGAAAAAACAGAATTAAACATTATCCTCTATTTTACAATGAACATATTGTAATTGCACAAAAGAGCGTATTTTCAAAAACATGGTACAATGCAGGAATAAATTGCATTGGAGATATTTTGAATGCTGGAAACTCTATAGTAAGCCTTGATGAACTGAACCAAACTTACGGTTTACAAAACAACCATTTAATATATCGTGGCATGAAATTAGCGATAGAAAAACTATTTAAATCAATTAATTTAAGTAGATCAGAATTAACTGATTTACAACGACCTTTTATTCCCCCTTACATCAACATTCTATTCAGAGAGGAAAAAGGTTCGAAACCAATGTATAACTGCCTAAATAAATCACCTGAGCAACCAGCATGTAAAACCGCATGATGTACCAAATTAGACTCGTGCAAAAACTTAACTATAACTGATTGGAGAAAGATTTTCAGTTTGCCTTTTTCAATTTCATATGATTCCTTCATGCAATGGTTTCAAGTGAGAATTCTACACCGCATCTTAGGAACGAACTATTTCCTGCATAAAATAAAGCTGTCGGAAAATATGCATTGCAATTTTTGTAAAACAGAACCAGAAACCATCGAACATCTATTTTGGCATTGCCCTATCAGTCAGTCCATCATAAGAGACTTTTTGACTTTTGAAGACAGTCCTTTTCTTCCGATAAATGCCAATGTTATAATTTTCGGTTATTTAGCCGATATGGACATAGCAAAAAATAACATTATTATTTTTATTAAAATGTACCTTTTTCAATGTAGTAGAAAAGACAACATGCCTACTTTACTCGGTCTAAAGAGGTATATCTCTTTTAAATACAATATCGCACATAACGTAGCTTTGGAAAAAAACACAGAAACAGAATTTAAAAATAGCTGGGATAAAGTAATACATCTTATAACTTAAGAAAATATACAGCTACCTGTAGCAGACAACAAAAAGATTTTCAACACAATAAGTTACTGGCCACAGAGTTTTTTTTGTTTATCTTTTTTCCTTTATTTGCAAAGCTCTTTTTTCAGTTTTTTCTTTCTTTTGTTTTAGTCTTTTTTTGTTGTTATTTATCCCCTTTGGTATTTAGGGTCCTGTAAATGTTTTAAATTCACTCTTTGAGCAAACATTTATAATATTTCAAATGTGTATATAATATAACATGTTATATGTGTTTGTGAGGTGTAGAGAGGGATGGTTCCTCGACCCTCATGCACCAATTACGGGGATAATAAACGATTTAAAAAAAATTTAAAAAAATTGAGAAGCTGTTGACCGAGGGTCAAACAGTTTGGATACTGGCGAGACGCCGAGCTGCCGAGCTACTCGGCGTCTCGTCTGGATTCAGGCTGGTAGTAAATGCAGTCAGGTCGCGCTTAGCATATGGTTAATCTCTGATCTGCCCCGATTTGCACTTTCTTACGATTTATTACAGCCTTTTAGAAGCTAGCTTTTGGCCAGTTACTCGGCATCTCATATAGATCCAAGTTATTTGTAAAAGTCAGTCAGGCATTGCTTAGTAGGCAGCGTGTTGAGTAAGTTATCGCCTTTACTCTTACCAAAATGCATATAGCGGGGAACATTGCACCTTAACCCTTTCCCTGTACTATAATATTTATTCCTAATTTCAATATCTATTGAATATTCATTGGTAAAATAGTTGAAAAGGAATATGTAAGGTAAAAACTGTAGCCATTTTAGAAACTAAAGACACAGATTTATCAAAATGCATTAGCAAACAGAGCAGACCCTGATCAGAGGGCTCCTATAGGAGCAATCTTATCTGGGTATTCTCTGTTTGCAAATACGTAAAAAGGTGTTTATATGAATTAACGGGTTAAACAATTCTTCATTCATGTATATAAGATAAAACAACCATGTATGTATACAATATAGTTTAATATCTATTTGTATTAAACACCTATCAATAATTCAATGAGATATCTCAGACATATTTCATATACGACGTCATCAATCATGATGATATCGCTTCCGTTGGCAATATTATTGTTATTCCCCACACAGTTGGGGCATATAGGGTTGCACTTGTTTTACCTTATTTTTTCCTTTTCACTAATAATTCGAAATTAGCGATAGAAAAACTATTTAAATCAATTAATTTAAGTAGATCAGAATTAACTGATTTACAACGACCTTTTATTCCCCCTTACATCAACATTCTATTCAGAGAGGAAAAAGGTTCGAAACCAATGTATAACTGCCTAAATAAATCACCTGAGCAACCAGCATGTAAAACCGCATGATGTACCAAATTAGACTCGTGCAAAAACTTAACTATAACTGATTGGAGAAAGATTTTCAGTTTGCCTTTTTCAATTTCATATGATTCCTTCATGCAATGGTTTCATGTGAGAATTCTACACCGCATCTTAGGAACGAACTATTTCCTGCATAAAATAAAGCTGTCGGAAAATATGCATCGCAATTTTTGTAAAACAGAACCAGAAACCATCGAACATCTATTTTGGCATTGCCCTATCAGTCAGTCCATCATAAGAGACTTTTTGACTTTTGAAGACAGTCCTTTTCTTCCGATAAATGCCAATGTTATAATTTTCGGTTATTTAGCCGATATGGACATAGCAAAAAATAACATTATTATTTTTATTAAAATGTACCTTTTTCAATGTAGTAGAGAAGACAACATGCCTACTTTACTCGGTCTAAAGAGGTATATCTCTTTTAAATACAATATCGCACATAACGTAGCTTTGGAAAAAAACAAAGAAACAGAATTTAAAAATAGCTGGGATAAAGTAATACATCTTATAACTTAAGAAAATATACAGCTACCTGTAGCAGACAACAAAAAGATTTTCAACACAATAAGTTACTGGCCACAGAGTTTTTTTGTTTATCTTTTTTCCTTTATTTGCAAAGCTCTTTTTTCAGTTTTTTCTTTCTTTTGTTTTAGTCTTTTTTTGTTGTTATTTATCCCCTTTGGTATTTAGGGTCCTGTAAATGTTTTAAATTCACTCTTTGAGCAAACATTTATAATATTTCAAATGTGTATATAATATAACATGTTATATGTGTTTGTGAGGTGTAGAGAGGGATGGTTCCTCGACCCTCATACACCAATTACGGGGATAATAAACGATTTAAAAAAAAAATAAAAAAAATGAGAAGCTGTTGACCGAGGGTCAAACAGTTTGGATACTGGCGAGACGCCGAGCTGCCGAGCTACTCGGCGTCTCGTCTGGATTCAGGCTGGTAGTAAATGCAGTCAGGTCGCGCTTAGCATATGGGTTAATCTCTGATCTGCCCCGATTTGCACTTTCTTACGATTTATTACAGCCTTTTAGAAGCTAGCTTTTGGCCAGTTACTCGGCATCTCATATAGATCCAAGCTATTTGTAAAAGTCAGTCAGGCATTGCATAGTAGGCAGCGTGTTGAGTAAGTTATCGCCTTTACTCTTACCAAAATGCATATAGCGGGGAACATTGCACCTTAACCCTTTCCCTGTACTATAATATTTATTCCTAATTTCAATATCTATTGAATATTCATTGGTAAAATAGTTGAAAAGGAATATGTAAGGTAAAACCTGTAGCCATTTTAGAAACTAAAGACACAGATTTATCAAAATGCATTAGCAAACAGAGCAGACCCTGATCAGAGGGCTCCTATAGGAGCAATCTTATCTGGGTATTCTCTGTTTGCAAATACGTAAAAAGGTGTTTATATGAATTAACGGGTTAAACAATTCTTCATTCATGTATATAAGATAAAACAACCATGTATGTATACAATATAGTTTAATATCTATTTGTATTAAACACCTATCAATAATTCAATGAGATATCTCAGACATATTTATATACGATATCATCAATCATGATGATATCGCTTCCGTTGGCAATATTATTGTTATTCCCCACACAGTTGGGGCATATAGGGTTGCACTTGTTTTACCTTATTTTTTCCTTTTCACTAATAATTCGAAACTATGTATATAATAAACAATATATTCAACTATTCCTTTTATTAATAAAGGTATTGATTTTATTGACCTCCAAAGTATTTTTAGAGACAAAAATGTAATTGACACTATTCCTAAATACTTTAAAAATACAGAACCACCTATCATCTGCTACAAATATAACAAACCCATCAGAAATACAAT
The DNA here is from genome assembly GCA_963576725.1 of Azorinus chamasolen. Lineage (NCBI taxonomy): Eukaryota > Metazoa > Mollusca > Bivalvia > Cardiida > Solecurtidae > Azorinus > Azorinus chamasolen. Next base: position 34,798,832 of record OY755246.1, on the reverse strand, counting down.
TTTCAACTATAATAAAATTGTGGCCGACCTTAATATTAATGATAATATTCCTGATAATTGAGATTGCGCCACCTCAAAATTTTGCTATTCTCCGGCTGGTCATGTGATTACTGGTAATTTTGAGATAATTAAAGATAAACGTCTACGATCTCTTTTGAATAAAGGTCCCAAATATAGAATACCATCCTTGATAGATTTTAACTCTTGTCGAGTTCAGATTGCGGAGGCTTTACAAAATTTTAGTATTAAATGGTGTCGAAGAGAACATGTTGAGTTTAATGCCCTTTATTGTTGGAAAAAACTAATTTTTGATATAATTGATAAAACGCATTTCCTTTTACAGCTCTAATAAACACCTTCTTCCACCTAAACCTAGAACTTCATTTAGACATCTTAAAAAGGGTTTACAGGATTTCCATTCAAAATACGTCTTCGTGCCCTTAACGGCTTACCTGCAGGTGCTCTGACTTCAGCAAAGCCATTGAGTACATATTTGACGGATTGTCACAGTTATTATGCTATGTTTTACATGTTGTCCTGTGTTCACCGTCGTCTATGTTGTGGGTAAGTCCAGCGGGGATACCTTTATTTACAATATTTGTAAAGCTAGGGTGACTTTGAGAGAAGTGTGAGGTTAGGACGTCCGTAAACCGGTTTAAACCCCCAGTGGTGTTTTTGCTGCTGACCGTGCCAAGGCGGTACTCTCTTTGTCACCCTTCCTTTTGTTTGCCTTGCGTCTTTGTGCTTGTGGTTTGTTCATGTTGTGGAACGTTTGTCCCTGTTTCTTGTGTGTCTTTTGGTGTTTTCTGTGTTCATTTCGTATGTGTGTGCGTGTGCGTTTGGTTGTGTGGTTGTGTGTGTGTGTGTGTCATGCTGTCTATCGGTGTTTTGGTGGTGGTTGCGTCTTGCATGTGGCTTTGCCTGCTTGACTTTACTACTTTTCCATTTGTTCCTGCTGATAAGGCATCAAATAATGTGATTATTATTTGACGATTACATTATATCGATGTCTTGAAGCAGGAAATTATTAATACCAAGTCATACATTTCAGTTACCACTGACGAAAAGACCATAATTACACACCATGTCAAAAAGTGTGAACAATTTGGAACCGATATTAAAATTACACAACATAAACTTCCTACTATGTATTGGTTACCAAAACTACATAAAAAACCATATAAAGCGCGTTTCATTGCAAATTCTAGTTCATGTACAACTACTAAATTGTCTATACTTTTGACTTCTTGTTTAACGAAGGTAAAGGAACATGTAAAATTTTACTGTGATAAGACTTATGAAAATTCTGGAATAAATCTCTTCTGGTCTATTAAGAACTCTTCAGAAGTCTTAAACAAACTTAAGAACAAAAGGTATCTTGCATCCACTGTAAGCACGTACGATTTTTCTACTCTGTACACAACTCTTCCTCATATTTTAATTAAGGATAAGCTTACTAACTTGATCCAGAAAGTATTTGCCCGAGAAAAAACATCATTCTTGACATGTAATGCTGAAAAAGCTTTCTTTACTGACGAGCAAATGAAATATTACACCAATTGGACTTGCTCAGAAGTTTGCGAAGCACTAACCTTTCTTTTGGATAACATATTTGTACGTTATGGAAATACTATATACCGTCAGGTAATTGGTATTCCCATGGGTACGAATTGTGCACCACTTGTCGCAGATTTGTTTTTGTACTGCTATGAGAGAGATTTCATGTTGAGTTTGAATCCTCAATCACAAGAAGATGTTATAAAAGCCTTCAATGAAACTTGTCGATATTTGGATGATATTTTTAACTTAGATAACCCTTTCTTTGATGCTTTGATTCCTACAATTTATCCTAAAGAACTCAAATTGAATAAAGCTAACCCGTCCGACAATTATGCAGCGTTTCTTGATCTAGACCTTAAAATTAATAATGGAATGATTTCTTCTAAAATATATGACAAAAGAGATGATTTTGATTTTCATATTGTAAATTTTCCTCATCTTGACGGGGATGTTCCCCGTGCTCCATCTTACGGGGTTTATATATCTCAACTTATTCGTTTTGCTAGAGCTTGTTCATCTATTGACGATTTTAACAGTCGAAATCTCATTTTAACTGAAAAGCTGCTTAAACAAGGATATAGATACCATAAACTAAGAAAAACTTTCTCTAAATTTTACTATCGAAATCTCTCGCTTATTGGCAAGTACAAATGTAATCTCAAGGTACTTTTGCGACACGGTATTTCACATCCTGAATTTTATGGTGATGTGATTTACAAACTTCGTAAAATTATTGGACATACCCATTTTCTCACTTTGTTCATCAAATATATAAAACAATTCATTAAAAAGGGATATGATCCTGTATTACTACAACATACTGCATGTTTGGTTGTGAACCCTTTTACAGTTGGCAATCACGCTGGCCTCTTTGCATGTACGCCGACAAGAAAGGTTTAGTACTCTATGAAGGCGACCTTTTAAATCCAGAAATGGAAGGAGAACGTCGGATATCTGTACTATTTCATTTTTGTCGTACCCTTTATTACTTTTCTACAGTTACTCTGTTTGCAGCTCAATCATTGAGTACACTAGCGATAGGTGGATACAGTATGTTCAATTAAATGTTTTTTTGTTATACATGCACTTTACCACTGTATTTGCTGTCGCGGTTGTTGTAGATTAGTCGGAGAGGGGATACGTTTATTTACACTGTTTGTCTTTTAGGATGGGGATGGAATAAGGGTGAGGTTGGGCGCCCATAAACCGGTTTAAACCCCCGGTGACTTTTGTCACTGACCGTTCCAAGGCGGTACTTCCATCTTCCTCCTATTGTATGTTTGTTTTGTCTTTGTGCGTCTCTTGTTGTTTTTTCTACCTATGTACATTTGCTGTTTCCTTGTGTTGCTTCTGTATGTGGTGTTTCCTGCATGACCCATTTTTGTACTTCTTTTGAGTTTATATTAAAATACGTCGCTCGGATGGTTTTGTATCCAGTTAAAATATCTTTTACTTCGAACTCGTTTTTTAAAAGAATAACAAGTCATTCTCGTGACATATAAGTTGATTGATTATATTATTTATAAAGATATATTGTTTTGCAGATGGGTATATGCTCGTTTTCAGTGGACTCTTGTTTTTAACGGCATTCATGGTTGTAGCCGTGCTATTGTCTCCGGGTGGTTTTATGCAAACATTTAGACAGATCACGAAAAACCCGAGAATTGGGGATAATGATGTCCCTGTGTTGAAAACAGTGATTACTCAAAGAGAAACCGAAAATGACATGGGCGTTTCTAAACATGCTCAATCTGTCAAACAATACTTCTTAGCAAAAGAAAATTTAACAAATCATTTTGACCAGAGATTCCTCTTACAAAGTGGTGAGGTGTGCTCAGAACACGAAGAACCATTTCTTGTGATCATATGTCTATCTCAATACGACCGTGTACCAGAGAGGAAAACAATAAGAAACACATGGGGAAGCGCTGTACGTACACGTATATGGCCAAATTCGAAATGGACATCAAAAGCAAATATCAAAATGTTCTTTATAATTGGTCACCAGAAAAAGCACACAGCTTCAGCGATACAAAAACTCGTAGAACATGAAATGTTGACATTCCAAGATATCGTTTTTGTTGACATGGATGATTGCTACTCGAACCTGTCAACAAAGGTAATTCTAGGTCTCAAATGGGTACAAACGTTTTGCCCAAGAACACGGTTTATTCTTAAAGTAGACGAAGATACTTTCATCCATGTACCAAACCTGATAAAACTTCTCAATAAAGTGACAATTCCAGAAGAAGGATTCATAGGAGGACATGTGATTATTGCACCGAAAGCTATTCGGAACAAGGCGAGTAAGTGGTTCATATCGAAGGAGGTTTATCCGTTCTACAGGTATCCGCCGTACACCACAGGCCAAACTTACGTTATTTCTGGTAACGCAATATCGCGTCTCATTATCACTGCCGAGCATATGCCGTACTTTGGAATTGAAGATGCATTTATTACTGGTAAGTATTTCAGTAATCATTGTGATGTGTGATAGACCTGGTACAGGTACTGGGTGAAAGACAGTAAGCTGTTCGGATAGCTCAGTGGTTAGAACACTCGCCTTGTTAGTGAGTGGTCCTGGGTTCGATCCCCAGTCTGGCTGAATGTTTTTTCACCTGTCCTGTTACAGTTGGCGCCCAACTAGAGAATCGGACACTGTGCACGCCCATGATTTCTGCTGCAGATTCGGCGAGAATCTCAGGGTAAAAGGGGGAGTAGTGTGCCGGGTACAGGTACTGGGTGAAAGACAGTAAGCGGTTCGGATAGCTCAGTGGTTAGAGCAACTCGCCTTGCAAGTGAGGGGTCCCGGGTTCAGTCCCCAGTCTGACTGCATGTTTTTTCACCAGTCCTGTTGAGTAGATGTATAGACTGAGAGTGTGAGCGCTAGAAGTGAGAAAGTTGTTTTTCGGTAATTAATGTCGTTTTTCTCTCATTTGGACATTTTCTCTCATTTAAGTGTAATTTCAGTGAATAATACGTTGATTCCGGGTTTTCATCGTTATGCAAGCTTTTTAATGGATAAACCGGGCACCAGCTCCTCGTGGCGAGTAAAACGAAAGGACGCGGCTCCCACACATGTTTTTAGAATCTCCTTCTCACAAACTTTTAAATCACAGTCCCTGAACACGATGTAAGTCATCTTCCTGGTACCAAACAATGAATAAATGTTTTAAGAATTGTGTGATCGATACGCTTTAAAATACCGGTAATATATATAAACGAAGTATAACGTGATTTGTGTATAATTGTATATTTTCCGAGCGGTTATATAATAGAAACAGTAAAATCTAGTTTACGGATTTCAAGCTGCTTTGCTTGAAGCAATGTATAAATTTTCCCCAGGCTACCTTGCCGTGTGATTGATTTAATAAATAAAGTACAGAACTTAATATTATTTACATGGAGTATGATATAAATGATAACGAATCACTAATTATAATGCTTCAGGTCTATCTACTTGAAAGATCTGAGTTTGCGTAAAATAATCAAAAGTGTCATCCATATCTGTGTAACTCTATATGCCTATCTAGAGTAATAGAACAGACAGGTCTAGCTGGGGTAATCAATGCTTGAGGTCTTGCCTCAAGTCAGTATGCTTCAAGTCGTGGTTGAGGTATGTGCTTCAAGTCGTGCTTGAAATCTATGCTTCGGGTCTATATACATCTATAGAACTCTATAGATTTCTTAAATGCCTCAAACTGCATGCAGTCTTGTAAATGCTTGGGGTCAAGCACCACTCTACGACCAGGGCTACACTATGCCATGAACATCAACAACTCTGAGCCGAAGCTGCAACTCTGTTGATACTCGAGGACATACGCTTCAACCCAAAATCCTAGGATCTAATGCTTGTAGCACCCACCAAGGTATACTTGCGACCAGGTATAATACAGCGTCTGCAACTCTGAGCCGAAGCTTCAACTATGAGACAAACTGTATAATCAAACCAAAGTCCCAAGATATCCTTGTGTTGAAGTTATTCTTGTTCTGACGATGTTAACTCTTCGATCGCCAGCCCCCAACTACTCAATTTCTAGAATGCAGCCGTTTATATAGGCGTCGTGTCTTCGGCATCTTCGGACATTTTCGTTGTCCAAATAGGCATATAGATTGGAATGATTTGAAACTCAAAATAATAAAAAACTGCACAAAGTTATGATTTGTCATGATTCTAAAAGAGTATTTATATATAATTACTTATTAGATCGGCACTGACAACTTACATTTGACTGATGATTTTCTGGTGTAATTAGCGTCTCTAAATGGTATATTCCCGGACTGAAAGATGTATTTTGTAAGATTCAGAATTATCGTAAGAATCCCACCGCTGTCACCATTTGTAACGTGCACACCGAGTGACCCAGCAACAACAAACCATGTCGGTGCAAAGCTTTAGCTCACATCAAGAGATTTTGCTGCGCTATATATATACCTCCACTTCCCAAGAAACAATGATCTGGTCAGCTTCATTTGCATAATTACCAACGTTCTACGAACGTTACATTACTCTCCCCTCCGAGAAGTCTCGTCCCGAGACTTGGACCCTGGGAGACCCGTGGGTAAGGCAACTCTGGTCTGGCAGTTGTCTTTATCCCACCGCTGCCACCATTTGTAACGTGCACACCGAGTGACTCAGCAACAACAAACCCTGTCGGTGCAAAGCTTAAGCTCACATCAAGAGATGTTTGTTGCGCTATATATATACCACTTCCCAAGATACAATGATCTGGTCAGCTTCATTTGCATAATTACAAACATTCTACGAACGTTACAGAAGCATATATCGGCAAAATTGCCAGTCTCGTTTCGCCTCGGGTCTGTTTCGTACCAGTTGTTTAGTACAAACGGTAAGCCTATTTGGTTATTCTCATGTTGTCTCAAGCATATTTTAGGATGTTTTCATAAGCGAAAGCTATCTTTAAGAGCATTATGTCAGATTTAATGGTTCATAAGCTTAACTCATGTAGAGAAATGACAACACTGTAGAAAACTTGTTAGTTCACGTTTTGGCAATGCAAAAGCTATTGTTTGTATTTGTCTCATGTAGAATTTATAATAAGTTAGTTGTCGGGAGTCGATTACATATGAAACAGTTATGAACATCTTATGTTCTTGATCAATTCACACAACTTTGTTAAAATAGAAATCTTATGATATTTACATTGTCTCTTTGCAGTTTTTTACCGACTGAACTTCATACATTAATGATGGGAAATAAAGCGTCAGAAAGTGTTCTTGTGGTTTAAATACTCTGATTACCAACCTAGGGCATTACAATCATGCATAACTTTATCTTCAGTTCTTATTAGTGCTACACTTATACCTGATAAAAATGGACGCCTGTGTGTTAACCATTATATGGCGGCTATGCCGTATCTTGACTGGACGCCTGTGTGTTAACCATTATAATTATGGCGGCTGTTTCATATCTTGACTGGACGCCTGTGTTAATTATTATATGGCTATGCCGTATCTTGACTGGACTCCTTTGCGTAAACCATTATATGGCTATGCCGTATCTTGACTGGACTCCTGTGTGTTAACCATTTATATGGCGGCTATGCCGTATCTTGACTGGACGCCTGCGTGTTAACCATTATAATTATGGCGGCTATGCCATGTCTTAACTAGACGCCTGTGTGTTAACCATTATATTGCTCTACCGTATCTTAACTGGACGCCTGTTTGTTAACCATTATTTTGGCTATGCCGTGTCTTGACTGGACGCCTTCGTGTTAACCATTATATGGCGACTATGTCGTATCGTGACTGGACTCCTGTGTGTTAACCATTATATGGCGGCTATGCCGTATCTTGACTGGACGCCTGCGTGTTAACCATTATATTTATGACGGCTATGCCATATCTTGACTGGACGCCTGTGTGTTAACCATTATATGGCTATGCCGTATCTCGACTGGAAGTCTGTGTGCTAACCATTATATGGCTATGCCGTATCTTGACTGGACTCCTGTGTGTTAACCATTACATTCGGTTTGTTTCGGTTTCCCATAATCCTTTGCGCGCGCATGACTTCCGGTAAAAATCAGCTGTTTTTCTCAAGCGAATAAGATTGATGTCAATAATTACAACGGTACACGCTTTTCTGATGAAACAGATACTTTTTTATCGACTTTCTTTTAAACAAACATATTAAAAGAATTGAAGGTTAAAAGGAAATGTGAATTGCATTACAAGATTTATTATTTTGAGCGATTGATCCTCCCATTTGTGTACAAGATTAGTGGGTGGGGAAACCAGGAGTATATACAATAGATATAAAACGTACTGCTTATCGCTTAGATTTTCTATACCTGAAAAATGCTGTTTGGTTATCTTAGATCAGTTGTAATAAGTTAACATCTAAAAGAGGACACGTCAAATCTCATTTGCATATATTTTGGACCATTTTGCATTAAAAAAAAAGAGAGTCTGCAACTGCCTAGTTACATGACAGACCTATTAATAAGGCAATATTTCCTAAGATTTTACCAGAAAAAAAGTCTGTTATCATATTTTATCAATATTTCTTTCCTTTGATATTCTTCAGGAGCGTCTGATCTAGGTCCAATCTGTTTGCAAAATATGTGAAAAGGCATTTACATGAAGGACAAGGTTAATGCATTACATGCTTCGTTGTACAATTCAAAATATATTTTCTAACCTGCTGTCAGCTGTCAGTCTAGGGACGTGGCAACCTTGGCAATTTACAGCAGGTGACCACCTAAACCAGGTACAGGTTATCAAGCATACTTTCGAGTGACATGTATTATGTATATCAAAACTTACTTCAGATATTGAATCTGAATATCTATTTAACCCTTGTTTCTAAGAGGTTCTCTCACTAAGGTCTGCACTGTTTGATTTGCAAATATCATTTTGGTGTAAACACACAACCAGATTAAAATTTAGTTAGAAACTGACAAATTTCAGTGACTTTATAAGGTATGGCCCCAGATCAGACATAAATATTAATCATTCGCAGAACAGACAATTAAAATACAATTTATCTTACTGGAGCCATAAGTTTCTGATCAGTATTTCAGTTGTATCGCATTTATATATATATATTTTATATATATTTTTTGACATTTGAAAGTGAATTTTTAATTGTTGAAGTAAGATTGTAAAGTTTAATGCAGAAGTATGAACAATGTAATAAAAGCTAGCTGAAGCCTTTTTGATGTTGTGATGTGCCAAAAGTTTCTGATCAGTACCACAGCTGTATTGCATTTATATTTTATTTCTGATATTTGAAAGTTAAAATTTAAACGTTGAAGTAAAATTGTAAACTTTAATGCAGAAGTAAGAACAAATGTTATAAAAGCTGAAACCTTTTTGAAATTGTGTCTACTGTGATATATGTCATATGGGGCCTTTCCTGATTGAGTGTATTTCCTGCCTAAGGCCCCTTCCCCCTCTTGATAGCAGGTGTTCAAATTAACAAGCCCTTACCAATTATATTTGAAGGTCAGGACATAAAAAACAAAACACAGCATGGTGTCATCTACTCTACTGCGAGATATTGTGGTAACTTATCTAAACACAGCAGGGTGTCATGGTCATCTACTCTACTGTGAGATATTATGGTGACTTATCTTTCTTATCTATGACAGTGTTGAACCGTTATACAAACAGTACTGTAAATTGTATGTTTCCTGCTTGTAGTATGCCTGTGTGCAATAGTTTGATATTTTAATAAGCATGCAAAGTGGGAAATGTATTGTTGAAAAATATATACCAAAATAATAATTTTCATGTTAGACACTTTCCTGCAGTATTAATGCATTTGCAAATAGAGTAGATCCAGATCAGATGGCTAAAATGACCATTTCAAACTTACCAGAGAATCAATTTGTCAATGATGTATTGAGCTTTAGAATTCAATAAACAAAATGCCATCAGGAAATCTGACAGTGAAATTGAAAGGCATCTACTAGGCTTATCTTAACCCTTTAATCTATAAAAACACCTTTCTACTCCTTTGGACATAGAGTAGACCCAGATCAGATGTATCCTATAGAAGCTATTTGATCAGGGTCTGCTCTGTTTGAATCTAGTTTCTGCCAGTGCCAAATGAGAGGGGGAGAGAGAGGGAGGAGAGAGAGGGAGGAGAGAGAGAATTAGTGATGATCATGATTTTTTGGAACAAACACAAAATGAGATACAAAATACTGATCGACACAAAGTCAAGTACATTTTATGAGACGAATTAAGAAAATTTAGATGACGTTTTGTAATAAGTTTTAATGTAACACGTACATTTAATTGCTTTGAAATAGTTTACTATTTAAAAAAAAATTGTTGAAATTTACATATCTTCATAACTGATCAAAATCTATACTTTAAATTTTTCTGTACATCTGCATACTAGACATGGCATTAGACAAAATTTATTTCAAGTCAATACATTGTATTATAAAGTATCGTAAGCCCTGTAAGGTTTTTATTCTGACAAACAAAAGTATACAAACAGAAAGCAAATAAGATTTAAACTAGATCACAGACATTCATGGTTTTCAAGTACACATATAAATAAATTAAAATGAAGATACAACAAAATTTGTTTTCGGTTGATCCATATAATATTAATCTTTAGCTGGAACAGTTATTTTCTTACAAACATAAGCATAGTTCAAACAAAAGTAAGTCAGACTGTAAAAGAATGGGTTGGCATATATAAAGTAGATAAAGATATCAAATAGTAGATTAGTATAAGTAGATAGAAATAACAAACTTTCTTTTCTCTTGTAAATTTAATTTTTGGAGAAAACAACACATACACTATTTTTTAAAGAAATTGGCACATTTAGTGTGCACCAGACCTTTGGGATAAAAAGGATAAATTGGGTCGGACTGGAGTCTATATATATAAATTTTGGGTAAAAAATACAGGAGCTGAAATAAATTCTACTGTGATGACAACAACCACTACCTGTGTATTTGTTTTATATAGAAGTTATGAAACTAATGTAACAGAGTGATATTTCAAACATTTATCACCTATCAATAACTTTTACATAGAAACATATGTACTGCTCAACTGAATTTATAGTAATTATTTACCCCACGCACTCGGCTACCTAAAATTTTACCATTTTTCAGCCAAATTGAAAGGTTTCGATTAAAATATCTATTAATATACATAAATGTACTTTAATTTATTATCTTTTCCGTATGTTGCAGAAGTAGATGTCTTTTTTCAGTAACACGTCGAAAATATCGAGTTGTCAGAAACCAGATAGAAATCGTTTGTTTATTTTTACCGGAAGTCATGCGCGCGCAAAGGATTATGGGAATCAGTAAAGTCGCGAATGGCGACTATGCCGTATCTTGACTGGACTGCTGTGTGTTAACCATTATATGGCTTTGCCGTATCTTGACTGGACTCCTTTGTGTTAACCAGTATATGGTGGCGATGTCGTATCTTGACTGGACTCCTGTGTGTTAACCAGTATATGGCGACTATGCCGTATCTTGACTGGACTGCTGTGTGTTAACCATTTTATGGCTTTTGCCGTATCTTGACTGGACTCCTGTGTGTTAACCAGTATATGGTGGCTATGCCGTATCTTGACTGGACTCCCGTGTGTTAACCATTACATGGCGACTATGTCGTATCTTGACTGGACTGCTGTGTGTTAACCAGTATATGGCTTTGCCGTATCTTGACTGGACTCCTGTGTGTTAACCAGTATATGATGGCTATGCCGTATCTTGACTGGACTCCTGTGTGTTAACCAGTATATGGTGGCTATGTCGTATCTTGACTGGACTCTTGCGTGTTAACCAGTATATGGTGGCTATGTCGTATCTTGACTTGACACCTGTGTGTTAACCAGTATATGGTGGCTATGTCGTATCCTGACTGGACTGCCGTGTGTTAACCATTACATGGCGACTATGCCGTATCTTGACTGGACTGCTGTGTGTTAACCAGTATATGGTTTTGCCGTATCTTGACTGGACTCCTGTGTGTTAACCAGTATATGATGGCTATGCCGTATCCTGACTGGATTGCCGTGTGTTAACCATTATATGGCTATGCCGTATCTTGACTGGACTCCTGCGTGTTAACCAGTATATGGTGGCTATGTCGTATCTTGACTGGACTCCTGTGTGTTAACCAGTATATGGTGACTATGTCGTATCTTGACTGGTCTCCTGTGTGTTAACCAGTATATGGTGGCTATGTCGTATCTTGACTGGACTCCTGTGTGTTAACCAGTACATTTGTATATGGTGGCTATGTCGTATCTTGACTGGACTCCTGTGTGTTAACCGGTATACGGTGGCTATGTCGTTTCTTGACTGGACTCCTGTGTGTTGACCGGTATATGGTGGCTATGCCGTATCTTGACTGGACTCCTATATGTTAACCAGTATATGGCTATGCCGTATCTTGACTGGACTCCTGTGTGTTAACCAGTATATGGTGGCTATGCCGTATCTTGACTGGACTCCTGTGTGTTAACCAGTATATGGTGGCTATGCCGTATCTTGACTGGACTCCTGTGTGTTAACCAGTATATGGCGGCTATGCCGCATCTTGACTGGACTCCTGTGTGTTAACCAGTATATGGTGGCTATGTCGTTTCTTGACTGGACTCCTGTGTGTTAACCAGTATATGATGGCTATGCCGTATCTTGACTGGACTCCTGTGTGTTAACCAGTATATGGTGGCTATGCCGTATCTTGACTGGACTCCTGTGTGTTAACCAGTATATGGTGGCTATGTCGTATATTGATTGGTACAGTGGAACCCCTCTAAAGCGACCAGTTAATGAAAATGGGTGTCTTTATAAAGAAGTGGTTGCTAAATGCAGGACAAAAGTAATGCAGAAAGCTCCTATAGGAGCCTTCTGCATTACTTTTGTCCTGCATTAAGCTACCACCTTTATCTAGCACCCAGAATTATACCTCTTTTAGGTGGTCGCATTAGCGGGGGTTTACGGTTTTTACAAACAGCTTGGATCCAGATGAGATATTTTTAGGATCCAGATGAGATATTTTTTTAAAGCTTGATCGAATCGTAAGTGGTTATAACAGAACCAGGTTGAGCAGACATTAATTATTTTACTGAAGGCTAATGATTGACGGTGTCCCTTTTTCTGTCTGATAAATGTTACTGAAGGCAAAGAGTTGACGGTGTCCCCTTTTCTGTCTGATAAATGTTACTGAAGGCTAAGGGTTGACGGTGTCCCCTTTTTTGTATGATAAATGTTGCTGAAGGCTATGGGTTGACGGTGTATCCTTTTCTGCCTGATAAATGATACTGAAGGCTAAGGGTTGACGGTGTCCCCTTTTTTGTATGATAAATGTTACTGAAGGCTAAGCGTTGACGGTGTATCCTTTTCTGTCTGATAAATGTTACTGAAGGCTAAGGGTTGACGGTGTCCCCTTTTTATATGTTAAATGCTACTGAATGCTAAGGGTTGACGGTGTCCCCTTTTCTGTCTGATAAATGTTACTTACATTTTGTTCGTTTTTAGCCGTTTACACTTTACTTCCTATAAATCTTCACACGTTTGTAAACATAAAAGACCCAGACGTGACGACAAGGATCTGCTATATTTGCTTATGTATGGCTTACCAACTTCCACTCCATTGGTCACCACATTCCGCTGTAAAAGTTTGTCTTGTTCGCTCCCAAATATTATCGTCTGAAAAAACATCTTCCTCGCTCTTGAATGTTCTTTTTTTCATTTTGTTTCTAAACATTTACTCTCCGGTTCGCTCATTTCGGTACTTAAACTTACATTTTACAGAAATATCAATAATACAGAAGGAACTATTTTGACTACATTGGGGTGTTGTTATTCACAAATAATAGATACATATAGAGCCAAGCTTGATAGAACTAAAAATACCGTAAATACATATCCATTAAAATAACGTATCAAATACTGTATGCATTCAATGTCCAATCTTGACCAAAGCCAACTGGAATAAATAATAAAGAAGTAAACAAAACAAAACTAGAAATATCACTAAAGGTGGTTAATACCCCACTAGCACATTTGAGACAGATATGGGGTTATAGAAATATAGTTCCCGACCGCTAAATTTTCATTTGTTAAACTACGAAAAAGGAGATCATACATTCATGCACGAAGCGACAAATCAAAAGCTTTATCGTAGGAGCAGAACTTCAGATGGCGTTCAAGAGTACTGCAAGATTTAAAAAAAAAGTTTGGTTGAGTTATGACAGAGAAAAGCGCCGAAAAAATATTTATTAAAACAAGCCAGAATTTGACAAAAATAACAAAGGGAAATAACTCCAAAACACTGAAGACTGAGTTATGGACATTGTGCACTGCACTTGTGATCAATGTGATCTATCTGTATATGACGTTTGAAATCAATAGCTGTTATACTTTGGAAGTTTTGATCCGGACAAGCCGGGCAGGCGGATGGACGGACGAACAGACGGACGAACTGACGGAGGGACACGGTGACTCAAGTATACCCCCCCCCCCCCAAAAAAAAAGAACAACCAAACACACCCAAAATCGTTAGTGGGGGTATGGTGATTCATCCTCCAAAAGGCTTACGAACATCCTTAAAAGAAAAGGTACTATGACGTTAGTTACCATGGTGTTGTTGAAAATTTCCTTTTCCACTAATTATTCTCGTTGTTATATAGGAATCACCTAGTCCGTCACTCGCGTTTTCCGGGACATTTGCTCTTTTCTGGAAAACTATTTAAGATACCACATTCAAACTTAATAGTAGTATAAGTGTCATGTGGGGACAGTCTTCTCCATGTTTCATAATTCTTGAACTAAATTTGACAGAATTATGCCCCTTTTTAACTTCATATTTTGTCTCTTAATTGGGACATATTTTGGGGACATGTCATTTTCTTGCAACCTGTTTATGATATTGTCTTTAAACTTGGTTTACATTATGAGGGTGATGAGAGGATGTGCAGTCAACAATGGTTGTAACTCGAAATTCATGTTTGAAAGAGTTATTCCCCTTAGTTACTTTTCAGAAGCATTTTTGCCCGGAGCGTAACTTCTCAAGTATTGTAGGCAAAACTGTGAAACTTTATATATGGATAGAGGGTGATGGGAGGATGTGCAGTCAACAAGGATTGTAACTCTAAATTATTTTTTGAGGGGTTTATTCCCCTTTGTTACTTAAGTATGTTTTGCCCAGAGCATAACTTGTCAAGTACTACTTCTACATTTCTTCACCATTGAACCTCAAATTTTGCATATGCATTTATAATGATTAGTAGATATGTGTGACATAATTTTGATGTGAGTCATTCCTTGACTGGACATTAAAAATTTCTTTCCACAAGAGTGGATGAAAGTATTCTTGAGCTATTGCCCTTTGTATTGAAGTTATTGGATATTTTGACAAGGTGGTGGATGGGGGTATTAATCACCTTTAGTGGTAGTTCTAGTTTCTTTAGTCATTATTGCATTCCCTCAGATGAGTATATACTTCACATTCTTTCACATTATTATCATGTTCCCTTATTTTGCAACCAAAGTCCCCCAATTTGATATCATGTTTCTTCAAGTATTTATCATGTTCCCCGGAAGCATGATAGTTACTTGAGGAAACATGATGATATCATCAGTGAACATACATTTACTTGAGGAAACATGATGAGAGAACTTCCCTCATTACTCGCGTATTTAAATAAGTAAATACATGTATCATGTTCACTCAAATTAATATCACGTCCCTCCTATCAATGTAAATGTTTCCTCAAGTATACATCGGCGTCATCATTAAATTTACTTCCTAATGCCTGAAGGTGTAGCATTGTCTAAATATTGAATGTTTACCACCGACATTACTGATGCAAAACTGTGTTCATTTCAGGAGTTCTTCGCACTGTCATAGGAACCAGACTTCAATATTGGAATGGCTTTCCACGTTTAAGGGACAGTCGTCCGAAACCATGCATGTTTCATAACAGCATACTGATAGGGGTTACAAACACAAATAACACATTAAAGTTGGACATATGGAACTCCTTGTTTTTTACATTGCCAAACTGCTATAAGCCATACATCGTAAAAGTGTCCAATAAAACATTAGCAGAATTATTGACAGACACTAGAAACAAAACATAAATTCCTTGTGCAAAAATATCAGATCAGCAATAATTATTGGGAAAACGCCGAAATCAGTTCTTCAAGACTCTACACCACCAATGCAAAGTGTTTACTAGCCGGGTATGATTATATCTCGCTGAGAGTCAACTCAAATTATAATATACCTGTCCTCGTACGTATGGTGCAATGACACGTATTCTCCCAACAACGGAGATATCATCAGAAAGTAAGGGGCATGGGGCATGCTAACTACATGTATTATACTTCCAATGACGAATAAGTGGTTACCGAATAAGTCGGCGTCTCAACAGGATCTAAACTATTTGTAAATTTGATTCTGGTTTTATAAAAATAAAGATAGACACTTATTAAAAGCTAAAGCGTGAAGCTAACGACAAATGTTGCAACTACAATAAATGGTGGCGAAAGTTTAATAACACATGGAATCATTTATGAAAAAGACCAGCAAATCAGTTCAACTAAATCTTATTTGTCTCAGACTATAAACAGAATGCAGACTAAAGTAATAGCTCTGCAATCAAATAATGTTTCACAAACCTCAAATCAAACCGATATTTCTTGTGGTTGTCGAAACACACCTGAAGTAACTAGTGATTATCAAACTAAACCGGTATTTCTAGTGATTTTCGAAACAAACCGGGTTTTCTTGGCATTATCGAATTCTTGTGTCTGTTATTAATCTGTTAGTTACCCAATAGTATCCTGATACCAAACCTAATGATGATGTGGACCAGATCAGGTGTGACGTTATGCCAGCTAAAACCTTATTTCAGCGACCAAATATCCCTTTGTTGAAAATAATGGCTGTTCAAATCTGGATCTGTTTGACCATTTCCGATTTAATCAAGCTATTGAGAAAACATCAGATTTAATCAAGCTATTGAGAAAACATTTACCAAATGTTACCTAGTGTCGCGACACGAATGTTTGAGAAACGATTGACAAAATCTCTAACAGCTGAAAAACTGAAAATACAAATTGACGTCTCTTCTGGAGTCAAGCCGTTGCAAATGTAACTAAAATTGTGCTTAGCATGATAGAGATTAAGTCATCGGGATAAAGGTCACAATGATGCGTTTTCTGATCAGGGTCTGCTCTGTTTGCATGTGAAATAATATACGAGATTAGTCTACTGTTTTTGCCATGGTAAATATTCCAAAGGTCGAATGTCATGATAAAAAGTCAATTAATTAATATAATATTGATAATGTAAATATTTCTTACATATTTGCTTGGCTTATTTAATGTTTTCTGTATGTAGATTTAACCCTTGTCATGCCAAGCCCGATATGACTGCATCTGCAAACAACATGGATTCAGATGAGATGCCAAATAACCCGTTGTCTCATTATGATCCATGCAATTTGACACTGGGTGTGTAACTTCCAGCTTTTATGATTGAAACCTACGTAGAATTGCAACATATCGGTACTAGAGTAGACACGGTGTTTTCACAGGTCGGAACTTGAGTAGACACGGTGTTTACACAGGTCGGAACTTGAGGTGACACGGTGATTAGACAGATTGGACATGGAGTAGACACGGTGTTTTCATAGGTCGGAACTTGAGTAGACACTGTGTTTACACGGGTCGGA
This sequence comes from Azorinus chamasolen, assembly GCA_963576725.1. Lineage (NCBI taxonomy): Eukaryota > Metazoa > Mollusca > Bivalvia > Cardiida > Solecurtidae > Azorinus > Azorinus chamasolen. The sequence continues at coordinate 34,781,571 of OY755246.1, read as the reverse complement.
ACTGAAGGAGACATGGTGTTTACACAGTTCGACACTGGAGAAGACACGGTGTTTACACAGATCGGAACTTAAATAGGTACGGTGTTTACACAGGTCGGAACTGGAGTAGACAGGGTGTTTGCACAGGTCAGAACTGGAGTAGACACGGGGTTTGCACAGGTCGGAAATGGAGTAGACACGGGGTTTGCACAGGTCGGAACTGGCGTAGACACGGGGTTTGCACAGGTCGGAACTGGAGTAGACACGGGGTTTGCACAGGTCGAAAATGGAGTAGACACGGTGTTTACAGCCGGATAAGGGTTACTGTAAAAAGTCGCCCCGTACTTCATTTCTCAGTGTTGTTATATTTGCTTGTCCTTCGAGACCGATCATTTGTTTCTATGTTATTAGTTTTGAAAATTGAATACTGCTTAAGCCAGTTCTCGGTGGTGTGAGTAATGTTGCACGTTTAATAACTGCAGAAGATTATGAACATTTTTTTCTAAAATGTAATGCCGTCTCTCATCTATGGGAAAAGCTACTTAATGTTTTTAAATCATGCGGATTCGAAAATAACATATATTCTTTAAAAACATCCATATTAGGATATAAAATAAATGACACTCGTTTTAATGATGTGAACATGGTTCTCAACCTAAATAGGCTTTTGTATTTATAAGAGCTATTACATAAGCGATAAGAGAAAGAATATATATAATACAGACGCACTATTTGTTAACGAATTCAAATTCGTGTATTCCTATTTGATGTTGAAAAATAGACTTTCTATATTCCTGATTAAATTCAATAAGTATTTAGGTCTACTCAGAGTATGTTTTAAAATGTATATACTATGTTGAAAATATATAATAAACGAAGTTTGAAAAACTTCACCAAAAAAAAAGTTTAAACACACTTGGGTTGCATTCTCTGGTTTAAACATTTCGGGTGTGTTACATTTCTCGTATACTGTGGTATGAAGATATTCGATGTTTTACATTTATTCTAAAACATATAATGGTATGCATACCACGGTATAAATATTTTGGGTTTGTTACATTTATGTTAAAACATAGAGCGGTATGTGTATCATGATATAAACAAATTTGTTTTGATGTATTTATGTAAAAGATACTATGGCAAGAACATTTTGGATTTGTTACATTTGTAATGGGGAAAGGGAGGTAATTTCAGGTGTTTGATATCATTGCTGTTTGAATACTAATTATTGTACCATGTTCCAAACATATCTTAGGTATTTCTAATATGTAACTTTTCATTATTCATCAATGCATATTAATTAGTAATATATGTTTTACTCGTAACTATTCATATCTGTTAACCCATTTCAATGTGCAACATCCTCTGTATAAGTGAGTTGTTGCACTTTCCAATGGGGCTGGCATATTGAAATATTTTAGACAAAGAAAGGTCACGAACCTTGTTGTCTCTGGAAGGTACGTAGTACCTGTCTAAGATTAAGCTAATTGTTATGCCAGCCATGTAGATTATTTGAGTTTATAATTGAGTCTATTAAAGAGATCTGTGAATGCCAAGTACTGTGTCTGTCCTGTTTTATTAAGATAAGAGTTCCCTTTTCTCAAACAAAGATCTCGGGGTTGGTAACGGGTGAAGCCTCCCCTAGGGCTTTGCCCGCTACACATTTATGCTAAAATATACTGCGGTATGTGTATCATGATATAAACAAATTGGTTTTGTTGTATTTATGTAAAAGATACTATGGTAAGAACAAAAAAACAACAAAAAACAGTCTGCAATGCTCTCTTTTCACATCGCTGCTTTGCTTTCGAAGGATTTCCTACTATAGCCCTAGCAGGGGTCCAGATAAAATGCGTACTCCTCCCTAAAACCCCTATGTTGTGACCAATCTTTAGAATCGGCTCTTCGAAACAATTCTAATGAATGGTCGTAACATAGGGTTTGGTGGAGAAATGACGATTTTAGTATCTGAGTACGCATCTTCACCTGTTGCTCTGACCCTTGTATTAAAATTAAGTATGGGTCGTGGTGAGAAACCATTTACTTGGCGTCTCTTCTGGATCCGAACGGATCGATAGGTGATCAAAATTTCTTTATTGGTAGCAAAAGAGTTAGACTCTAGTGGCGTGCAACGTGGGAGTCCCTGCTAAGGTTGGGGAACAACGTCATTCATTATTATTATTAGACCATATTTATATAGCGCTCTTTTCACACCGGATATGTGCGTTTAAAAACGCCTAATCCTACCCAGGTAATTGTTACTTGTCTTTTGATTAAAAACAAACTGGATTGCATTGGCGTGTCATCTGAATCTAAACTGTTTGACGATCGGAAATATGACGTTTGTAAAACCGAATGACACTGTAACTGTTATAATATGGAACTACACTGGTTATAGATGAAATGACATACCGATACTTTTGAGACAGTGTGGTCCCTATATGGCTTTTGGGAAATGGAATGACATTGTTGCGCTACAATGTCTCAATTGTATGTCATTCAATCTATAATCACTGTCATTCCACCATAAATAGTGTCATTCCAATTCCGAAAAGGCATATACGGGCTACAGTATGTCATTCCACCTATAATCCCTGTCAGTCCAACTTACAACAGTGTCATTCCACTTCCAAAAGATCATATAGGGACTTCAATGTCACAAAAATATGTCCATCCACTTATAATCAATGTCATATCACCTTACAATTGTGTCATTTCATTTATAAAAGGTCATGTAGGGGTTACAATGTCTCAAAAGTATGTCATTATACCTATAATCTTTGTCATTCCACCTTACAACAAGGTCATTCCATTTTCCAATGGTCATATAGGGGCTACAATGTCTCAAATGTATGTCATTCCATCTACAATCACTGTCATTCCACCTTACAATAGTGTCATTTTCATTTCCCAAAAGGCATTTAGGGGCTCTTATGTCTCAAACGTATGTCATTCCACCTATAATCAGTAGCATTCCACCTTGCAACAAACGGAATGACAAGGGATCATATCATTCATTGTAAAACTAGAAATGTGTCCATAGTGATGCCCTAACTTCAGTTTTTTTGTCACAGAAAGTAAGGGCCATAATCCTGTATGCGACGACTGAAGTTATTTACACGGCTATCGACCAAGAGATAATGTGTATAATGTTTGTTGAGGATTGGACAAATACTTTCCAAGAAAGAGGCCGGACAAGATACCTTTAAAGTCATTTTTGCAAATAAAGGGCCGCAACTCCTAAACAAATGGAGCGATTAACATGGTTATTAACCTTGACCAAGATATAATAGCCACAAAACATGTGTGTAAAAATTGGTGAAGGTTGTACAAATACTTTCCAGAGTGCTGGCAAGATATGTTTTAGGTTATTTTTGCAAATAAAGGACCGAAACTCCTAAACGACTAAAGCGATTTACATGGTTATCGACCTTGACCAAGATAATACGGCCACAAACATGTGTATAAAGTTTGGTTAGGGTTGGACAAATATTTTCCAAGAAAGAGTGCTGACAAGATATTTTAAAGTCAGTTTTGCCAATAAAGGGCCGCAACTCATAAACGACTAAAGCGATTTATATGGTTATCGAACTTGACCAAGATATAATGGCCTCAAACATGTGTGCAAAGTATGGTGTAGATTGGACAAATACTTTCCAAGAAAGAGCGCGGACAAATTCTAGATGTGCGTACGGACGTACGGACGGACGGACGTATGTACGCACAAGGACAACCCTATTATGCCACCACTACGTGGGGACATAGAAATACTGCCCGTCATTCGTCATTCCATTTCCATTCGTCATTCGTTTTAGGGAGTCTCTTCAAAAGCCAATTTGGAGGAGCGTATCCTGGATAATATGAGATCAATACTCAGTTGGAGTGATTGTATCTTTTTAAACAATTCGGTTTAGGCGTTCAATCTGTTATAAATAGTTTAACCCCATTCACCTGTGAATACATTTATGTAAAGCTAATGACATACAAACATTGATAAGATGTTTTGTTCATCTTTTAGATTCTTTGTAGAAACTGTAGAATCATCTTCGTATATTATTCCATAAGGAGATAGATCAGACCCGTTCTGCAGAAGCCGTTTGATCTGGGTATTCTCTGTTTGCCAATGGAATTTAATAGATATGTTTCTTTACTTTCTAAAATGGCTATAATGTTCCATCTTCCATATTTCATTATTATAACTATTTTGTCAATGAATATTCAGTAGGTAGTGAAATTTGAAATAGAAAACATGGAAAGGGTAAACATAAAAACTTATGTGAATACAGAAATTCGAGTTATCCGAGTTCGAGATATCGAGATTCAATTGTATAGATAATAAACTTAATGACACCTTGATTCATTCTTTTATTTCTTACTTCAACAGAGAATATCAATATTAAAAGGGCAGGTGTTTAGAATATTCATAATAGCGCAATAAAACAGTAGCAACTGGTGTTCCTCTTAAACACAAAAATAAGTTTTGCGTATCATGAATGCTGATAAATTTAAAAGTTAAGTAAAACTTCTTTATAAACGACTTCCATAGATAAATCACACTCCGAATGCTTGAAGATCCTAAAAGTTTTGTCCTGCATTCACTGTCATGAAAACGGAATTGAGATATCATATGCAAACAGTTTGGATCAAGATGAAACGCCGAATAACTCGGCAATAACTCGGCGTCTAATCAGGATCGAAACTGGTTTGACACTCTGTTTATTGTTTTATAAAGACGTTGAACAAGCGCCCACTCAAAAACATGAGGCAGATGAAAATGTGTCCAGCAGACGACAATGCTGGCACTGAGATAGTTACATAGTTATCTGCTCCTGTAGACATTAACCATATACAATGTACTCCATAAATACGCCTTTGCAAACAGAGTAGACCTAGATCAGACTGCTCCTATATCAGCCGTCTGAACAGGGTCTGCTGTGTTTGCTTATGGCTCTACAGCTTATGTCATGGCTACAAATCCCTGTGTTCATGTACTATTATAACAAATTAATTTAATAATTTTCATTATTTCTTACATGAATATTCATGGAGGAAAGAGTTAAGTTGTCGCCATATAGAAGAACTTGATGTGCTTAAATCCTTAAGCTTTATCCTGCCGATCGCGACTCGATTTCATTCGCAACAGCCTGGCTCAAGATGAGACACCGAGTAACTCAGCATCTTGTCAGAATTTTGAGATGTTTGTCGCTCGCACAACACTTTTTCAAACGTTTGAACTATGCGGAAGTAAAGGATAATTTTTGTTAAAGATCGGAGTTTGAGAAGACATTCTACGGCAGGATAAGGTTTAAAATCTGAACACGCATTGCTTGTCTTCTTCAGAAGTTTAAAAACCCAAGTACATGCATTTATCTTCTGTAATATGTTGATGTTAAATAAATGTAACATAATAAAAAGTAAAAGACAAGCCCCAAATTTAAAGAAACTTCTTACCAGAGCAAAGTTTACGGAGAATAAACACATACTTAGTAGAGTAACAAAATGTAATAAGTCAAACTGCTCGTTATGTCAACATATTAGAGAAAGTGATTCTTACAATTTTAAAGGATCAAAATTTTATGTAAATCAACCAATGTCTTGTGATGTAAGAAATGTTTTATATGTTCTTACATGCACTGGATGCAGAGAGTTTTATATAGGACAAACTGGTGACAAATTGAGAACAAGAAGAACTATTCATTCACAGCAAATTAGAGACCCATCAACAAGACAAATTCCTTTAAGCGAACATTTAGAAAAATGCGGAATCAAAACCCTTCAATATGAAATATTTCCCTTTTTTAAATTAAAGACAGATAGTGTTTCAGCTAGGCTAGAAAAAGAAAAATATTTTATACAAAAATTTAAACCAACCCTCAATGCAATTAATTTCTAATTCAAACATTTGTCTGACAGAGTTACCAGCCTTACAGGAAGTAGGGACGTCGACGTCATGACAACAAAGTCATGACGTCATAATATTGCGCCTGATGATCTGATGAAACGCGTCGCGCATTTTTAAGTTATTAATTAAAGATTTTAAAGCCATATAACATTTAGTCTTTTTTAATATATATATACAGTTGAACTTCGATATCTCGAGCTTCAAGTGACCAAACAAATTAGTTCGAGATAACAGGAGTTCGAGTTATCCTATTTCTGTTCTGGGTAATTAATTCAGGTCTAAAGTAATGCTGAAAGCTCCTGTAGGAGCTTTCAGCATTATTTTAGACCTGCATTAAGCTGTCACACGTGTTTCTAGATATGCGTAGTAATACATTTTAAAGCAATAATCTGTATTGTAAGTTTTGGAAGGACTGAACTTTTAGTTCGAGTTATCCCGAAGTTCGACTTATTCGAGTTCGAGATATCGAAGTTCAACTGTATTTGCCTGGTCATCCATTACAGTTCTAACTTTTCAACTGTTATTTAAGACTTAAAAATTTTCTTCTTCTGAATCATGGTCAAGAACAAAAGATGCCAGGAGCAGTCGTCTGACAGTTCAGGATGGAATGCAGTAGACATCACACTATCTTGGCGTACTGCAACCACAACAGTGTCACCAACTTCCGGTCTATCAAGGGTCGCCAAGACGCTTACATCTGAGCTGAGCGTTTGGACGACTGCTGGTGCACGAATGAACACACCATGAAAAATGTCCTTGCCACAGAGTTCTTGCAATTCTTTGTCGTTAATCGATACTGGTGACTCAAAACTTTGTACTTGGCGACCGAAGAAGTTTCTTGAAACATCAGTATCCATGATTCCAAGCTGAAAGAAGAAACAAATAATTCAAAAAATCGTAAATGTCTTAAAAACATTAAGCGACCGCTGTGATTGCCCACGTCTTCAGTGCAAGAGAAAAAAATCGTAAACAAAATAACAATACGCACAATTTCAAAAGGTGCGAGTGGTTCTTTTACAAAGGAAACATACATGTCAGAGAATATATCAACTGAATACGGAACACTGGTGTCCCCTAAAGACTGGGTTCAGAGAAGGGACCATAACTAATCTAAATAGTGATGCATCGTATCCAAGATCGAACATGGTCTGTATTAACACTTGCTTTGTGGCGAATCGTAAGTCCGACATTGTTTTACTAATTAATTAGAAACCTGATTTCGGACTTGCAACTTGTAGAACTTAATATTATTTTCTTCGAGTAGCAAGTTATCTTATACAATGTAACAGAATTATTATAAATGTTAATTGAGCACAGTGTGAGCAGGATTGAATCATTTGCTGTTGGCAAAACATACTGGCTAGAAACCAGTATAGATTCTTAGCCAGTAAGCCTTGGTTGTTTTATCCTACAGTAAAGCATTTTTATTATTTCCACTGCAATGCACACATGTCAGATAGTTGATTAATCATTTCAAGTGTACACGCGATAAAATATCGCATCCATGCAACCTGTATAACGAAACAAATACATACATGTATTTTATTTAACATTTTAAACGTACATGATCGTTTATAGTCTACATTCAACAAACAGAGTGATGAGGTATATCGTAATGAAAACGGTCTCATCCGTTAACACGGAAGTTCCTGTATATGGAAATGTACAACAGTAGCAATTGAGAATGGATCTACATGTATTAAATAGGATAAATATTTAACATTTCTTATTAACAAGCTGCCGTTTGACAAACGAAGATAGTCATAAAAGTCAATCTTAAACATAAGTCTTATGCATTCTAATATCGACTGTTGTCATATGAAAAGATAAACATAAATGTATTTAAGAAATCTATTTAGCTGCCAAAGACCACTGTTGTTATATGAATCATTGTTTTGATCTGTATTTAGTTAACAGTGCCAATTTCTGAGATGTAATGGTCTCTTTGTTTTTAAGCTAAATATATTTTGATAGATTGAACAGAGTGTTCGTGGATATACATTGGCTGTGGACAAGGACCAGTGACGTGTTGGAGACCACTGGTAGTGGTTAGAGACCACTGACGTGTTAGGTTACTAATGTGTTAGGGACCACCGACGTGTTAGAGACCAGTGACGTGTTAGAGACCAGTGACGTGTTAAGTTACTAATGTGTAGGGACCAGTGACGTGTTAGAGACCAGTGATGTGTTAGATTACTAATGTGTTAGGGACCAGTGACGTGTTAGAGACCAGTGACGTGTTAGAGATCATTGGTGTGTTAGAGACCACTGACGTGTTACGTTACTAATGTGTTAGAGAGCAGTGACTTGTTAGAGACCACTGGCGTGTTAGAGACCACTGGCATGTTAGAGACCAGTGACGTGTTAGAGACCACTGGCATGTTAGAGACCATTGGCATGTTAGAGACCACTGGCGTGTTAGAGACCACTGGCGTGTTAGAGACCAGTGGCATGTTAGAGACCAGTGACGTGTTAGAGACCACTGACATGTTAGAGACCAGTGACGTGTTACGTTACTTATGTGTTAGGGACCAGTGACGTGTTAGAGACCAGTGACGTGTTAGAGATCACTGGTGTGTTAGAGACCAGTGACGTGTTAGAGATCACTGGCGTATTAGAGACCACAGGCGTGTTAGAGATCACTGGTGTGTTAGAGACCACTGGTATGTTAGAGACCACTGGCATGTTAGAGACCAGTGACGTGTTAGAGACCACTGACGTGTTAGAGACCGCTGATGCGTTAGAGACCACTGACGTGTTAGAGACCACTGGCGTGTTAGAGACCACTGACGTGTTAGAGACCACTGACGTGTTAGGGGCCAGTGACGTGTTAGAGACCACTGACGTGTTAGAGGCCACTGACGTGTTAGGGGATCGGTGACGTGTTAGAGACCACTGACGTGTTAGAGACCACTGACGTGTTAGGGACCACTGACGTGTTAGAGACCACTGACGTGTTAGAGACCACTGACGTTTTACGTTGCTAATGTGTTAGGGACCAGTGACGTGTTAGAGACCACTGGCGTGTTAGAGACCAGTGACGTGTTAAGTTACTAATGTGTTAGGCACCAGTGACGTGTTAGAGACCACTGACGTGTTAGGTTACTAATGTGTTAGGGACCAGTGACGTGTTAGAGACTACTGATAGTGGTTAGAAACCACTGACGTGTTAGGATATGAATGTGTTAGGGACCACTGGCGTTTTAGGGACCAGTGACCGTGGTTAGGGACTACTGGCTAGTCTTTATGAATTGTTATTAAGACGAGTCGCTCATAACATGTTTTACCATGCAGGGCAAAGGACTCTAAAAAGACTGATGAGACTTTGCTAAAGACCAGAGCAACAGAAAAAGGTGCGAACTCAAATTCTAAAACCGTCATTTCTCCACCCAACTGTTGTGACCACACTTTAGAATCGTCTCGAAATAAAGACGGTGTTCCTGAAAATGTTTCATTTACGCACCCTATCTAGACTTCTGCTAAAGACCAATCAAATAATAAGCCCAAAAGGTATATTTATCAATTAAGGACCTGTAAGTGTGATAGAACCAATAATCTCACATAGCGGGATTTCAATTAAACAGGTAATAATACCTTAAAAGCCAATGACGGTTTAAAAAACAAATACTTGCTATAAATGCCACAACGGCATAAAGGGTGTAACAATACATGTACCTCGACAATTTTCTTCGATAATATTCCATATTTTCCCATGAAAAACTGATAAGCCCCCAGGCAGGGCCAAGTTTCGCCCAGAGGTCAGGGTCGTAAGTTGAACATTCTTGGCAGAGGACCACAAGCAAACTACATATTTGTAGAGGACCATTCGATCATGTTACATACCAAACATCAAAGGTCTAGACCTTACAGTTTCAGAAGTTTTTTAAAGATTTTCCTATGAAAAACTGATAAGCCCTTGGGCGGGGCCATTTTTGGTCCGGGTCATAATTTGAACAATCTTTGTCGAGGACCATTACATCATCCTACATAGCAAATATCAAAGGTCTATGCCTTACAGTTTCAGAGAAGAAGATTTTTAAAGATTTTCCTATGAAAAACTGATAAGCTGATGGGCGGGCCATTTTTGGTCAGGGGTCATATTTTGAACAATCTTTGTAGAGGACCATAAGATCATGCTACATACCAAGTATCATAGGTCTAGGCCTTACAGTTTCAGCGAAGAAGATTTTTAAAGATTTTCCTATGAAAAACTGTTAAGCCCTTGGGCGGGGCCATTTTTGGCCCGGGTCATGATTTGAACAATATTTGTAAAGGACCATTAGATCATGCTACATACCAAATATCAAAGGTCTATGCCTATCAGTTTCAGAGAAGAAGATTTTTTAAAGATTTTCCTATGAAAAACTGATAAGCCCTTGGGCGGGGCCATTTTTGGCCCGGGGTCATAATTTGAACAACATTTCGTTCCCCTAGCCACTGATGCTTCTGACAAAATTTGGTTAAATCGGGTCAGCAGTTTCAGGAGAAGATTTTTAAAGATTTTCCTATGAAAAACTGATAAGCCCTTGGGCGGGGCTATTTTTGGCCCAGAGTCATAGTGTGAACAACATTTCCTTCCCCTAGCCACTGATGCTTCTGACAAAATTTGGTTAAAATCGGGTCGGCAGTTTCAGACGATATGTCTTTTGAAAATGTGGACGGACGACGGACGGATCGCGGTCACAATAGCTCATCCTGAGCCTTCGACTCAGGTGAGCTAAAAAGACAACAAAAGATAGGCTAATATAAATTGCACACATTTTGTCTACATACCGAAGTCTGTCCACCTATCTTTTGGTTCTCGGTTAACTTTGATAGTAGAATCATCCCTGCGCATGTACCCCATGTCACGTGATGATCGCCAAGAATCCACTGCTTCAACGGCTCCTCCATCTTGTTCCTTTTTAGATATAGACTGATAGTTGTGCTTTCTCCTCCTGGAATGATAAGACCGTCCATGTCCTCAGTGAGATCACCGGCAGTTCTGACTTCTTTTAGCCGTAGTTCTGTGTTGTCTAGGACGCGTGATGCATGTTGTAGAGCAACACGGTGCTCCAAAAAAGCGCCTTGTACCTCAAGAATTCCAACGGTGATCACAGTCGGTGTAGGTTCAGCCATGCCAGAAGGTGACATAGATTATAGCCTGAAAATTGCATTTATTTTAGTTAAATTATATCTTATTGTTTGTGAGCTTACAAATGCATAAATAAGCTATACACAGAAATAAAAGGTTTGGACCATATGCATGCTCTTTCAAAGCAGATATTCAAAGTTTTCATTATATATTTCTAAAGAAAACTGGCCACAACTGGGGCGGGGCAAATTTTGACCCCAGGGCAATAATTTATATAAGTTTTGTAGAAGACCTGAACATGATGCTATGTGCCAATAATGAAAGCTAAGAACCTTCCCGTTTCAGAGGAGATTTTCAAAGTTTTTACTATATGTTTCTATTGAAAATTGCCCACCCCTGGGGCGGGGCCAATTTTGACCCTAGGTGCATAATTTATATAGTTTTGTAGAGGACCTGGACATGATGCTATGAGCCAAATATGAAAGCTGAGACCCTTCCAGTTTCAGAGGAGAAGATTTCAAAGTTTTCACTATATGTTTCTATTGAAAACTACCCACCCCTTGGACGGAGCCAAGTTTGATCCCCAGGGGCATAATTTACATAATTTCTATACAGGACCTGAACATGACGCTGTGTGCCAAATATGAAAGCTGAGAACCTTCCCTTTTCAGAGAAGAAGATTTTCAAAGTTTTCACTATATGTTTCTATTGAAAACTGCCCACCCCTGGGACCAATTTTGACCCCAGGGGCATAATTAATATAACTTTTGTAGAGGACCTAACCATGATGCTATGCGCCAAATATGAACGCTCTGAACCTTCCCTTTTCAGAGAAGAATATTTTCAAAGTCTTCACTATATGTTTCTATTGTACAGTGTCCACCCCTGGGGCGGGGCCAATTTTGACCCCAGGGGCATAATTCATATAACTTTTGTAGAGGACCTGAACATGATGCTATGTGCCAATAATGAAAGCTGAGACCCTTCCAGTTTCAGAGGAGAAGATTTTAAAGTGTTCACTATATGTTTCTATTGAAAACTGCCCACCCCTGGGCGGGACCAATTTTGACCCCAAGTGCATAATTTATATAACTTTTGTAGAGGACCTAACCATGATTATATGCGCCAAATATGAAAGCTCAGAACCCTATTCAAAACTGCCCACCCCTGGGGCGGGGCCAATTTTGACCCCAGGGCCAATTTTGACCCAGCCATAATCTATATTACTTTTGTAGAGGACCTGAACATGATGATATGTGCCAATAATAAAAGCTCAGAACATTTCAGTTTCAGAGGAGAAGCTTTTCAAAATTTTAACTATACGTTTCTATTTAAATCTGCCCATCCCTGGGGCGGGACCAATTTTGACCCCAGGCGCATAATTTACATAACGTTTTGTAGAGGGCTTAACCATGATGATATGCACCAAATATGAAAGCTCAGAAACTACCAGTTCAGAGGAGAATATTTTCAATGTTTTCACTATATGTTTCTATTGAAAACTGCCCACCCCTTGGGCGGGGCCAATTTTGATCCAAGGGGCATAATGCTATGAACTAAATATGAAAGCTGAGACCCTTCCAGTTTCAAAGGAGAACATTTCAAAGTGTTCACTATGTTTCTATTGTACAGTGCCCACCCCTGGGGCGGGGCCAAGTTTGATACCCCAGGACATAATTTACATAACTTCTATAGTGGACCTGAACATGATGATATGTGCAAAATATGAAAGGTGAGAACCTTCCAGTTTCAGAGAGGATTTTCAAAATTTCCGCTATAATTATGTTTCTATTGAAAACTGCCCACCCCTGGGCGGGACAAGCTTGACACCAGGGCCATCAATTATATTACTTTGTAGAGGATCTAAACATGATGTTGTGTGTCAAATATGAAAGCTGAGAACCTTCCCTTTTCAGAGAAGAAGATTTTCAAAGTTTTCACTATATGTTTCTATTGAAAATTGCCCACCCCTGGGGCGGGACCAATTTTGACCCCAGGGGCATAATTTATATAACTTTTGTAGAGGACCTAACCATGATGCTATGCGCCAAATATGAAAGCTCGGAAGCTACCAGTTTCAGGAGAAGACTTTCAAAGTTTTCGAAGTTTTCACTATGTTTCTATTGTACAGTGCCCACCCCTGGGGCGGGGCCAAGTTTGATACCCCAGGACATAATTTACATAACTTCTATAGTGGAACTGAACATGATGATATGTGCAAAATATGAAAGCTGAGAACCTTCAAGTTTCAGAGAGGATTTTCAAAATTTTCGCTATAATTATGTTTCTATTGAAAACTGCCCACCCCTGGGGCGGGCCAAGTTTGACACCAGGGTCATCATTTATATTACTTTTGTAGAGGATCTGAACATGATGCTGTGTGTCAAATATGAAAGCTGAGAACCTTCCCTTTTCAGAGAAGAAGATTTTCAAAGTTTTCACTATATGTTTCTATTGAAAACTGCCCACCCCTGGGGTGGGACCAATTTTGACCCCAGGGGCATAGTTTATATAACTTTTGTAGAGGACCTAACCATGATGCTATGCGCCAAATATGAAAGCTCAGAAGCTACCAGTTTCAGGAGAAGACTTTCAAAGTTTTCGCTATATATTTCTCTGTTTATATAACTTTTGTAGAGGACCGGAACGTGATGCTATGAGCTAAATATGAAAACTGAGACCCTTCCAGTTTCAGAGGAGAATATTTCAAAGTTTTCACTATATGTTTCTATTGAAAACTGCCAATCCCTGGGCGGGGCAAATTTTGATCCCAGAGCCATAATTTATATAACTTTTGTAGCGGACCTGAACATGATGCTATGTGCCAAATATGAAAGCTGAGAACATTCCAGTTTCAGATGAGAAGATTTTCAAAGTTTTCACTATATGTTTCTATCGAAAACTGCCCATCTCTAGGGCGGGGCCAATTTTGACCCCAGGGGTATAATTTATATTACTTTTGTAGAGGACCTGAACATGATGATATGTGCCAAATATGAAAGCTGAGAACCTTCCGGTTTTAGAGGAGAAGATTTTCAAAATTTAATTTTAATGTTTCTATCAAAAACAAGGCACCACTGGAGCGGTGCTAATATTGAACCCAGAGGCATACTTTATATACTTTTGTAGATGACCTAAAGATGATGCTATGTGCAAACAATACAGAGAACCCCCTCTAAACCGGACGTTAAATTCTGTATAGATATATGAAACACTGCTTCGACACAGGCCTACAGTAAAAACTCGAAATGTGTAGTATTCAAGATTTTATGTCTTTGTAGCCAGATGGCTGCTTAATGCAGGATGATAAGTCATGCAGAAAGCACTTAGATTAGCTTTCTGTCTGACCCATCCTGCATTAAGCTGCCACCTGTCTTAAAGATCGATAATGATACGTATTTGAGTATTCGTATACTCTAGATTTTACTGTACATGTATACCATATATGTAAATATGTTTCAGCACTATGTAGCGGGAATCATGTATATACATGTATAATACTACAGACCAGGGTCCCTGCTTATAAAACTTTTAGTTGAGTCTGAGTACGTTCTCAAGCTTTTGATTGGTCAGATTTGAGCCTCTGGCTCAAATCTGACCAATCAAAAGCTTGAGAACTCAAATCTGACCAATCAAAAGCTTGAGAACGAAACTCAGACTCAACTAAAAGCTTTATAAGCATGGACCCAGACTAAGATGAGCAATGGTCTGTGAATTCAGATAGTGAAATGGGAATTACCACGGTCCAAATAATGTTTAATCCTTACCCTCATATTTATAAACGCCTTTCCACCCATTTGCAAACAGAGTAGACCCAGGGTCTGGTCCGTTTGCTTATGAAATTATTATAGATCTGACTCTTCGGTTTCTACAAATACCAAACAATCCTGTAAACATTGCCATTGTAAAATAAATCAGCTAATAAATACTCATGATGTCATTATTTCTTACATGAATATTGAGCAGGGAAAGGGTTAAACTTTTGCGGTTCCCCTACATTCACTGTGCTATGTATGTGCGCTGATATTACATGATATTCTACCATACATCCTATCCCATCATCCTGATACTCTGTTCTAATACATGTCACATTATCCTGATACTGCTCTGATATATGGTTAATTATTTCTATACCCCTCCATCCCATTCCCATCCATATGCGAACGATTATTTGGCTTTGTTAAATTGCCACCTATCAGTCCTATAACTATGTAGGCCTAGTGTCAAGGTCAAAGGGATCGAACCCATGGTCACCCGTTTGACTGTCCTGCCACTGAGTCACATGATTGGTTCAGTCTCTCGTAATTCTCCTACAGAAGGGTAATGCACATGAATGGATGTAATTAACAGTAAACCCCCTAGGAACCGGAAATTTAACAAAGAAGAATACAGGCCTTGTTGGCTCAGTGATTGTTTAATGCATGGTTAAATACGTGCAAAAACGCTCCTTTTTGGATCTTTCTGCATGACTTTTACCTTGCATTAAGCTGTCACCTGTCTTAAATATTGGCATTGACACTTATTGAACATCCGGATTAGAGGGGTGTACTGTTTATATAGTAGGGATATAGTCACATTGTAATTTAAATAAGTCTAAACAAACAAATCTTCAAAAACATGTACACAACAACTACCAATTTTTGTTGGCATCAGAAGGCAAAAGGTACAACAGAACAGTCATCTCGCTGTCAGCTTGTATCAACAGCGTCGGAGTTTTACGTTATTCTTGCAAATAGTGAAGACCCAAGACAGTCATCGTGTGGGAACCGAGTACATGAATATAAGAAATAGTAGATCTAGACCACAAGGCTCCAATGAGAGACTTTTGATCAACGTCTACACTGTCACAAAAATATTTTTCCTCGGTGATAAATTTGATACGTTTTGTTTAATTAATATTTAGAAATTAGGGGGGCAGTTTTAATTATTGAGCAGGTTAATGATAAACATTCCCCTCTTATAAACGCCTTTTGACGCATTTGCAAACAGAATATACCCAGATAAATCGGCTCCTATAGGAGCTGTCTGACCAGGGTCTAATCTGTTTGCTTATCGGATTTGTTGATCTGGTTATGCAGTTTCCACAACAGTGAAATAGTTCTAATTTCCTTTTCCATGTTATATATTATTGATTATGTCCATAACTATTCATGAGATGAAGAAATATTAAATAAATATTAAACGGCTTAAAGGTTACGCGTCACTGGTTGGGGTCTACATTGATGGGTCAAGGAGTCCTTGACATTGACGCTAATCATAGGACTGTCCAAACAGACGACCTGTAAAACCGAGGTGAAATCGTGCAATATCCCGAGAGATTGCGTAAGCTCAATATAACCTATCTGGTACGCACGCTTCTTTCATTTAGCACACGGTATCGGTTGAACACCCTCTCCCCCTTAATAATCAATATTCGATAATATTCAGACAACTATATCATACACGTGTTCTTTTATAAGCAAAATCATTACACCTTACAGTATAACCTGTATCGAGCGGCCATCAAATAGAGGTCTGTTTAAATGTCTGTAATACAGGTAGTATCATAATGCAGGTTAAAGGTCAGAAAGCTCCTATAGAAGCTTTCTGTATTACTTTAACCCTGCATTAAACAATCACCTGCTTTTTAAAACTTATTTGCTCAATAAATAAATGGCCGCTTAAGACAGGTTCTACGATGACAATATGTGTTACTTACCCCAGGAAAGTCTGTAAACCGGCTCAAGAGTGATGCTCGTTAAACTACGATCATCTAGCTATATTAAGGCATTATGTACTACCTTACAACCGCAAGATAAACATCAGTGTCCTTTTGTTTGGTTGTCACAGTCCTTGGGTCTCAGTCAGTTTCTGATATGTGTTTACTATTTAGCACTTAGCTCAAACTCGCTGTAGCCTCCACGTTGTCTTGAT
This sequence comes from Azorinus chamasolen, assembly GCA_963576725.1. Classification (NCBI taxonomy): domain Eukaryota; kingdom Metazoa; phylum Mollusca; class Bivalvia; order Cardiida; family Solecurtidae; genus Azorinus; species Azorinus chamasolen. The sequence continues at coordinate 34,764,703 of OY755246.1, read as the reverse complement.
ATAGTTGTTTACTTCACCGCAAAGGTGTGGAATTTAAGTGTTGTTTACTTCGACATTTATGTAACGTTAATTTACGTAAGCATACTACTTATATAAGGGTTTAAGTTTATCAACTATTAACTTGCACCGTAATTGATTTAGTGGCATTCGGACGGAGGTCGGCCTTACTACAAACATGACAGAGAAACTCACTAAAGGTATGTACTTTTTATATCTTCATTTTCACCAAATTCAAGCAAAAACATTGATGTGACCTTCGAATGTTATACACCTGAATCTGTACTAGACCAAAACAGACCATGATCCTACTGGAACCCTCTAGTATATGTACCCAGCCTGAAACACTACTCTCCTTTCCCTACAGGAACTCGGTGTAACTCACGAGAAATTACGGACATGCGCAAGGTCCGGTTTTCAAGTTGTGTGCCAACTGTAACAGGACTGATGAAAAACACGCTGTCATACCGGATGTCGAACCCGGGACTCCTCGCTTACAGGGCGAGTGCTCTACCGACTGAGCTATCCGGATCGCTTACTGTTATATCGCCCAGTACCTGTACCCGGCCTGTTACAATATTAACACATGCATTTGTTTTTGTCATTAATCAAACTGTAGAATATCTTATCTATAGTATTCCATAAGCAAACAGAATAGGCCCTGATCAGACGGCTCGTATAGGAACCATCTGATTTGGATCTACTCTGTTTTCAAAGGCGCAAAGGGCGTTTACTTCAAAGTAAAGTGTTATGATATCCGTGATATTTATGTAACAGTATGTAGGGTACATTTACTTAGAAAACTAGCGTATAACTCTGGTAAAGTACTATGTATGAACTAAAACGCCAAGATCCGATAGACTACTGCCTCTAAGAACCCTCGATTGCTAGACATCAAAAAGAAACTGTGCACATTTTAACCCTTCGCTTGCTGAATTTTAAAATACATTTATCCTTCTTTACCCATGCCTTGTTGTATAATTACATGTATCTTCACTGTGTACAAGTATTTCGCTGTGCAATCACTGCTGTGGGGTGCACTGGTTGCACAATCAATTTGTAAATAGTGCAGACCATGATGAGCTGTCTCATATGGGTCTTCACTATTTACAGGTAGGTATATTGACATGAATAGCAAGGGAAGGGTTAAGAAACACTAAGTAATGCAACTTTTACTTTTGACCCCTATGTCCTATGTATTGTGAAATATTAAAACTCTGATTCTGCATTTTCTATCATAGGTTAGAATTAATGTGTTCATATGCCGTTATCAAAATTCTTTTAACCCTTTCCTTCATATAAACACCTTTTCACGCATTTGCAAATATAGTAGACCCATATTAAACGGCTCCTATAGGAGCCGTCTGATCAGGGTCTGCTCTGCTTGCTTTTGGAATGATATAGGTCTAATTCTACAGTTTCTGAAATGACCAAAACTTCAAGTATACACATTCCATTGTAAACCTTCAGCTAATAAATATTCATGATGTCATTATTTCTTACATGAATATGCAACAGGTAAAAGGTTAATTCATGTGTCCATGATGTTGTTTCTGATATTTACATTCATCAGGTGATCGGTATTAACGTGTACAGTAGAACCTGCCCTTAACGGCCAATCATTGATTGGTCATGGGAGTATTAAAAAAGCAGGTGGTTGCTTAATGTAGGGCGAAAGTAATTCAGAAAGCTCCTATAGGAGCTTTCTGTATTACTTTTAACCTACATTAAGCTTCCACCTGGCTTACTAACCCATTATTATACCTCTTTTTTGATAGCCGCTTAAAACCGGTTGTACTGTACACGTATCATATATGCACATATCAGTGTCCATGTGTACTTCATCGTCACGTATGTCCCCGCAAACGTAGCATGACATTCTCATGTTGGAAAAATACTGTCTGCTCAATCTCTGATCTGCTGAACTTTAAACCACAGCTACTGATAAAGGTGTGTGCCCAAATACTAAAATCGTAATTTCTCCACCCAACCCTACACTGTGACCACTCTTTAGAATCGTCTCGAAGAGACGATTCTAAAGAGTGGTCACAGTATATGGTTCAGTGGAGAAATAAAGGAGCTAGTCTTGCAAATGTTTAAAATTAAGCACCTTATCTGGACCCCTGCTTTAAACTGACTTCCTGATCAAGCTTTTCAGAAACCATTGACCGAGTGTCAAACAGCACGAATCCTGATATGGATCCGAGTTACCCGGCGTCCTATCTGAATCGAAACTGTTTGAAAAATGACAGTCAAGTGGCGCTTAGCAAGTTATAGCTCAACTGAACCTGTTATTTCATTTTTTTTGTAATTGCTAGACATGACATTAAGTTGTTGTTGGTTTTTTTTCACTGGAAACGTCAGTCTACGCGTTGCCCTTTACTCCACAGATATGTACGCATTTGAACGCCTTTACAAAGCCATTGCCTTACAGAGACACCTTTACAAACCCTTTACCTGCCAATAACGTCTTTAAAACCCTTTACCTGTCAACGACATTTTTAAAAAGCCTTTACCTTACAGAGACATCTTTACAAACCCCTTACCTGATGGGGACATCTTTACAAACACTTTATCTGATGGAAACGTCTTTACAGACCCTTTACCTGATAGAGGCGCCTTTATAAACCCTTAACCTGACAGAGATGCCTTCACAAGCCCTTTACCTGACAGAGACGCCTTTACAAACCCTTTACCTGATGGAGACGTCTTTACAGACCCTTTACCTGATAGAGGCGCCTTTATAAACCCTTAACCTGACAGAGATGCCTTCACAAGCCCTTTACCTGACAGAGATGCCTTTACAATCCCCTTACCTGATTGAGATGCCTTCACAAGCCCTTTACCTGATGGAGATGTCTTCATAAACCCTTTACCTGTTTTAGACGCCTTTACAACCCCTTTACCTGATAGAGATGCCTTCACAACCCCTTTACCTGATAGAGACGCCTTTGCAACCCCTTTACCTGATATAGATGCCTTCAAAACCCCTTTGCCTGATAGAGACGGCTTTACAAACCCTTTACGTGACAGAGACGCCTTTACAAACCCTTTACCTGATGGAGACAAATTTACAAACCCTTTACCCGATGGAGACGCCTCCACAAACCCTTCACTTTTATTTTTATTTTGCAGGATTTGATGTTACCAATTTGGTATTGCCCGATGGACAGGCGCGCCTACAAACAGGTAATAAACACATTACTTTTAACCCTTTCCCTCATATACATGTAAATGCTTCTTCACACATTTACAAACAGAGTAGACCCAGATTAGATGATTCCTGTAGGAGCCGTCCGATATGGGCCCGCTCTGGTTGCTTATGAAATGGCGTATATAGGTCTGATCCTACTGTTTCTGAAATGGCCAACAGTGCGTTGGTCATTGTAAAACATTCATTTACTTCAGATGTGATTATTTCTTACATGACTATTCAACAGAAAAAAAGGGTTAAACCATCTAGGAGTGTCGTGATAGTGTGAAGTAATGCTCTGGTTCCATGGTTATAAAGCTTTTAGTTGAGTCTGAGTTCGTACTCAAGTTTTTGATTGGTCAGATTTGAGTCTTTGGCTCAAATCTGACCAATCAAAAGCTTGAACTCAAATCTGACCAATCAAAAGCTTGAGAACGAACTCAGACTCAACTAAAACGCTTTATAAGCATGGACGCTGAGCATTACTAATGATCATCAGTCGTTACTACTAGCATAGTAGAACTTATTTCCATTCTAGTTGTATTGTAGTTGAGGCTAACTTCATATGACAGAAATTATCGCAAGCTTTGCATGCGACTACCGCAATCTCTGCATATGACTATCGCAAGCTCTGCATACGACTACCGCAAGCTCTGCATACGACTATCGCAAGCTCTGCATACGACTATCGCAAGCTCTGCATACGACTACCGCAAGCTCTGCATACGACTATCGCAATTGGAAGTTACGATTGTTGGATGTTAGAACTTGCTATAATTTCAGGCGAACGATCCTTCGCAAAACAGACATCAACTATTGTCTCATATATTTTTTTCTCAGTACAAAAGAAAACACTATTACAATTACAACTATTTCAACACTATTTCTTTATTTTTATGAACCTACACTGTCAACTTATTTTCTATGCATTGGGGCATGAAGATATATTTGAATACTGTGATACAGTAAACCCCTCTAAACCGGACGTTTAGGTTAGTATAAATATTGGCCTTGGAGACAGGTGACAGCTTAATGCAGGGTGAAAGTCATGCAGAAGGCTCCTCTAGGAGCTTTCTGCATGCCTTTCATCCTGCATTAAGCAGCCACCTGCCTAAAAGTATCTAAATTATGATCTGCTAAAATCTGTGTTTAGAGGGACTTTTACTGTATTAAAAGTATATATTTCGTTATAACCTCATCAGGAACGTTCAAGGTGAAGGCCGGTCTCGCACAGATGGCCAAGGGCGGCATAATCATGGACGTAACCACCCCAGAGGAAGCCCGAATAGCCGAGGAGGCAGGGGTAGGTGTAACGTCCTATCCACCATTAAACCCTTTCCCCTAATATATACACGAATTGTGACATCTTTGCAAACAGAGTAGACCCATATAAGACAGCTCCTGTCTGATCAGGGTCTGCTCTATTGGATTATGGTATGATACAGATCTAATTCTAACGTATCTGCCATCGCAAAACAATTTTTTTGTTTATGAGGATTATTAAAAACCATTTCATGAAGATTCATGCAGGAATAAATTTGCGAAGGGAGTTTGAATGACAAACAGTGCAAACCTTAATCATAGGATCCTCCAGTAGCCATTTTATCTGGGTCTACAGTGTTTGTAAATGACAGTTAACTCGCTTCCTGCATCCAAAAGGTTAATCACGGTTGTTCGAATACTGCGTGCATACTGCTTTTATCCGGCGTCCAAATACCATTGAACATCCTTCTTAAATAAACGGAAAATGATAACATGCCATTTAATATTCAAGGTTTTCTAAAATGTTCTCTTGTAAATTGATGCGTATTTGATTGTTAAGTCCTTGTGTGGCGGTCGTAAAAAGTCGCCCCGTACTTCATTCTCATTGTTGTTATATTTTCTGGTCCTTCGGGATCATTAGTTTCAATGTTATTTGTTTTGAAATTTGAATATCGCTTAAGCCGGTACTAGGGGACGTGAGTAGTGTTACACTTTGAAATACTGCTCATGAACAGACTCAATGTTCTCTTTTTGCATTGCTGCTTTTGCTTTCGAAGGACCTCCTACTTTCAGAATTTACTAAGAGATTTAGTCAAGCTATTTAAATATAAACTGTTCTGTGTAAATATTTACATCACTTTACCTTGCAGACTTTGCAAATACAATTTCCTTTTTAAAAATAAAAAAAATCATGAGCTGTCATATCAGAGTCTGCTCTGATTACTTATAGAATCATATAGATCCGACTCTGTGGTTTCTGCCATGGGCGAAAAGTCCATTATGCAAGTATAAAAATAATCTAATTAAACTACATGATGTCATTATTTCGTACATTAATATTCATGAGGTATTTAAAGAGTTGCCGACTCTACATGAATAAAGCTTTATGTGAATGTTCAACATGTGTTCACAGGCATGTGCGGTGATGGCCCTTGAGAGAGTTCCTGCTGACATACGACGAGATGGAGGCGTTGCCCGTATGTCAGACCCAAAGGTGCAAATTCATTCTCTTCTTTATCTAACATTGTCTTATCTAGACTAAGAGCAACTTTCCTCCTTTGCAAACAGAGTAGACCCAGATCAGATTGCTCCTATAGGATAATAGGAACCGTCTGATCAGGGTCTGATCGTTTTGCTAATTGAATTTTATAGATCTGTTTCTTTAGTTTCTAAACTCGCTACAATGTTCCTCCTTCCATATTTCATTATAACTATTTGTCCACGTATATTCAGTAAGTATTGCAACTTGGACTAAATATAGAACAGGGGAAGGGTTAACTCTTTACCGGATAGAGACACCTTTTTATAAACATAGTAAAGAAACAATTCTGGAAATGTATCAAACTTTTGTAGTGAACACACCTCAAAATATCAAGATTGAGCTTTTGAGCATGAATTTCATTAACTAAAAATAGTGTTTGTATTTTGGGGTGAAAGCTAGTTGCTGCATATATTGATTAACTGTTGTTTTTTCCTGAGCACAGATGATCAAGGAGATTATGGCGGCAGTTACAATACCTGTGATGGCCAAGACTAGGATAGGACATTTTGCAGAGGCCCAAATTCTGGAGGCACTGGGAGTAGACATGGTGGATGAGTCTGAAGGTAACAAACTTCTAAATAAATTCTTTGAACACCAAATGCATTTCATCAACAAAGATTGATGACTTCTTTAACCATTTGGCGCAGTCATTGTCAAAAAATATAGACCCAGACCAGAGAGCTCCCAGAGAAACCCTCTCATTAGAGTCTGCACAGTTTGTCATTCAAAATCCTCTTGTAAATTATTTATACTGGACCATTCCATTTTGAAATTGCAACATTCAAAGGGTTAAAATGAAAGGTATATTGTTCTTCTGTCTCTTTTCAAAACAGTGTTAACCCATTACTCCATGCATATTCATGAAAGAACTGATGACATCACATATATTAATTTTATTAATTTTTAAACTATGGCATATTAACACATGAACTTTTGCCAAAGTAGAAACTGTAGAGTCAAATCTATTATAATTTCATAAGCAAACAGGGCAGATCCTGATTTAATGGCTCCTATTAGAGCCATTTGATCTGGGTCTACACTGTTGGCAATGGCGTAGAAAGAGATATTTATGGAGTAAAGGGTTAACCCATTCAGCTATAGAACTCCTTTACACACCAAACCATTGCATGTCTTTTTTCCTAAAACAAAATTTGTCTTTAATTTCTGTACAGAAACAGAATCAGAATCTCAAGCAGTGTGGATCCTTATGAGAAACCAAGTACCCTGTGCCTCATCTGGATCCAAACTGCATTATGTAATCTCAAAATTTGTCACTGAATGGGTTAATTAAGCCTTTCCTCTATGAATATTCATGTCAGAAATAATGGTATCTTGAATATGTAATAGCTGAACCTTTACAAGGACATAATTATGTACACAGGAGTGGTTTTGGTATTGGTAGAAACTGTAGTGTCAGATCTATTATAATTTCATAAGCAAACAGAGCAGACCATGATCAGATGACTCCTACAGGAGTGCCATAAAACCCAACTCACTCACTCACTGCTCTGTTTGCAAAGGCAAGAAATGTTGTTTCTGTGAAGGAATGGGTTAATAATATCATCTTGTACGGATCCTCACCAGAGACAGAGAACTCGGTACATGTATTTCAGTTGGATTATTGCAGAGATGATCAGAAATGAACCAAAAGTATGGAATGATATCAAATATTGAAGTATTTTTATTGTACAGTCCATTTTTGAAAACAGAAAAGAAAGTTTATAAACAGCGTAGACCTATTAACTGACTCATTGACTATATAACTGTACTCTCTGTACTAGCAAGACATAGACATAGTTTATTTGTAATTTATATATATAGTACCTCGTTACATATTCCATCATTTCTACATCATATTCAACAGGTCTAATGAAATCACGTGACATGCAAATATATATACATGTAATAACATACCAAATCAGATCAATATGTATTCTTAACCCACTGGCACTTGATCGAAAAAGACTATAGTTTATTTATAGCAACTAGTACATTAATACACTACATGGTGATATAACTATTATATTACACAACTATAATCTGTTTCGATCAAGTGCCAGTGGCTTAACCCATTCACCCCGCGTGACGTATATATGTGTCATTTACAATTTTGTACTGTGAAGAATACTCGTCTTATGCAATCAGTGTAGACCTTGATCGGAATATCCATATAGGTGTACTCTGATCAGGATCTGCACTCTTTGACATTTTGAAATACATTGTTAAAATCAAACCTCGCTACTAAACAATGGACTTGATAAGAAATGTAATATTATCCTCCCAATTTGACCTGAGACTCGATTAATTTTCGGCGTATTTATCGGGATTGTTCGTAATACTCTGTGACAAAAAATAGCAAACCAAAACCCGGTAATAATCATGTTCCACGAGGATTGTATTCTTATAGCGCATTCTTATACCTTCGGAAAGTTATCCGAAGATTACCGACGATAATAAACGGAATATGCATGAGTCTCAGGTCAAATTGGGAGGATAATACTAAGGCTTGTTTATATTCCAGTGCTGACACCTGCTGATGAAGACAATCACATCAACAAACATGACTTTACCGTGCCATTTGTGTGCGGGGCACGAGACCTTGGAGAGGCATTACGAAGGATATCTGAGGGGGCTGCCATGATTCGCACAAAGGGACTGGCTGGTACAGGTGAGATCTGTACTGTTAAACCTCCAGCATGCTGAGCAAATTGTATTTTTATTAAAATTTTGACCCTTTTTATTTCCAAAATGAAAGGTACGATATACATGTGTTCACAAAAGTGAAAACAGCTTGTATCCGGATGGGCTTCATCTGTATTCAAACTATGGTACTGTCTTCAATAAATGCTCCCCTGACATTTTTAAAAAAGAATTTCTTGCATTATATACAAGTGTGGCTGTTTACTACAGTAAAACCTCTCTATAACGGCCACTAAATTGTGTTAATTTGTTGGTATTTATGACAGGTGGCTGCATAAAGCAAGGTGAAAGTAAAACAGAACGCTCCTATAGGAGCGTTCTGTTTTACTTTCACCTTGCTTTAAGCAACCATCTGCCTTTAACACAAAATACGTGATGTAATTTAGTGGCCATTATAGAGAGGTTTTACTGTAGTATGGAAGCAAGTCAGAAATCTTGGGGATTGCTTTCAATCTGCATTAAGCTGGCACCTGAATTTGGGAAAACCTTTATATATTTATTTATTGGTTACTATATACGAGCGTACATTGTATGGTCTTAGTTGTTTTATCGATTACTAGCCCCCCCCCCCCCCCCGATGTAAGGGGCATTTATTAGGGTGGGGGCATTTATTAGGAAGAATATGGTACTTGTAAGTGTAATTGTAAATATCTTCTGTATCGACTTCAGTTTAACCCTTTCAACACTGAATGTTCAAATGGACTATTCCAAACTTCATACAGGTCAAGCTTACCATGAATATTGAGGGATGTTTTAGGGAAAAGTGTCACATGACAAGCAGTGCTGACCCTGACGAGAGGGCTCCTTTAAGAGCCATCTCATCTGAGACTACACTGTTTGCAAACAACATTAGTGACTCAGTTCCCACTTTGAAAGGGTTTATTACCTCTCTTTACTTTGGGTTTGGTATTGTCGGATGATGTAGGAAAAGGGATGAAACTGAAAGCTTATAGCAGTGGTACATGTACAAGAATAACTCATAAAACATGGATGTTTAATCCTTTACCTCATAAAAACGCCTGCTAATTAATGCCTTTGCAAACAGAGAAGACCTAGAGCAGGTGGGTCTTGCAGGAACCATCTAATCAGGGTCTGCTCTGATTGCTTATATAGATCTTTCATTGTCTGGATAGATAATCATGCGGTTCGTTCCGATTATTGATTTCATCCATGTACAGCGCTTTTGAACGCACATATCCCGTGTGAAAAGAGCGCTATATAAATGTGGTATAATAATAATAATAATAATAATAATCTGATTATAGGAATTTTGCCACGTCCATAACTTCCTGTGTGTCATCATAAAAATCTTACATAAGTTTTCATGGAGTAAAAGGTTAACCAATTCCCTTATATTGACGACTTTTGACGACTCTGTAAAAGTCCCTTTGTGAAACCATTGTGATAAATAGAGCATTTTCTCCTATAGGAGCAAATGCTCTATTTATCACAATGGTTTCAAACTACAAAATTCTATTTTTTCCCTTTTCTCTAGTTAATGTTCCTTTTCGGTAGATTTATTCAAAGAGGTTGTATCTAAAAATAGCCTATGAGGTAATGGGTTAAGGCACAGGTGACAGATTAATGCATGCCAAAAGTTATGTAGAAATCACAGGTGCCAGATGCGTGACAATTTCATAAATACTACTAATAAACATCTTCAAATACACATAATCTTCATACTATGACAGCAGAAAAAAATACTATACGAAATAAAAGTTTTTTCAAAACTTCTTTTTCTGACAAAGTATGATGTCTAAACGTATTTCAAAATGTTTTTCAATAGTATTCATCAAACGGTCTCACGCCTGGCACCTGTGGTAGAAAGTGTACATAGGATAAGTCTACATTACTTGTTCTGCGTTAACTGAATATTCATGTCAGCAAATAATTCTTTCAGTTACTTTTTGACTTTTGACTGTAGCTATGAAAAACTTGTTGGACATTACATATGTATATGACTTTCTTCGGGTGCAGATATACGAGCTGTACTTTGAATAAACAAGAGGGCCATGATGGCCCTAAATCGCTCACCTGGCCTTACGGTTTCAGAGAAGAAGATTTTTAAAGAGTTTCCTATGAAAAACTGATAAGCTCTGGGGCGGGCCATATTTGGTCCAGGGGTCATAATTTAAACAATCTTTGTAGAGGACCATTAGATAATGCTACATACCAAATATCAATGGTCTAGGCCTTACAGTTTCAGAGAAGAAGATTTTTAAAGATTTTCCTATGAAAAGCTGATAAGCCCGGGGACTGGGCCATTTTTGGTCCGGGGGTCATAATTTGAACAATCTTTGTAGAGGACCATTAGATGATGCTATATACTAAATACCAAAGGTTTAGGCCTTACGGTTTCAGAGAAGAAGATTTTTAAAGATTTTCCTATGAGAAACTGATAAGCCCTGGGGCGGGGCCATTTTTGGTCCGGTGGTCATAATTTGAACAATCTTTGTAGAGGACAATTAGATAATGCTACATACCAAATATCAAAGGTCTAGGCCTTACGGTTTCAGAGGAGTAGATTTTTAAAGATTTTCCTAAGAAAAACTGATAAGCCCTGGGGCGGGGCCATTTTTGGCCCGGGGGTCATAATTTGAACAATCTTTGTAGAGGACCATAAGATGATGCTACATACTAAATACCAAAAGTCTAGGCCTTACAGTTTCAGAGAAGAATATTTTTAAAGATTTTCCTATGAGAAACTGATAAGCCCTGGGGCGGGGCCATTTTTGGCCCAGGGGTCATAATTTGAACAATCTTTGTAGAGGACCGTTAGATGATGCTACATACCAAATATCAAAGGTCTAGGCCTTACGGTTTCAGAGGAGAAGATTTTTAAAGATTTTCCTAAGAAAAACTGATAAGCCCAAGGGCGGGGCCATTTTTGGTCCAGGGGACATAATTTGAACAATCTTTGTAGAGGACCATTAGATAATGCTACATACCAAATATCAAATGTCTAGGCCTTACGGTTTCAGAGAAGAAGATTTTTAAAGATTTTCCTATGAGAAACTGATAAGCCCCGGGGCGGGGCCATTTTTGGCCCGGAGGTCATAATTTGAACAATCTTTGTAGAGGACCATTACATGTAGATGATGCTACATACTAAATACCAAAGGTCTAGGCCTTACAGTTTCAGAGAAGAAGATTTTTAAAGATTTTCCTATGAAAAACTGATAAGCACCGGGGCGGGGCCATTTTTGGTCCGGGGGTCATAATTTGAACAATCTTTGTAGAGGAACATTAGATGATGCTACATACCAAATATCAAAGGTCTAGGCCTTACGGTTTCAGAGAAGAAGATTTTTAAAGATTTTCCTATGAAAAACTGATAAGCACCGGGGCGGGGCCATTTTTGGTCCAGGGGTCATAATTTGAACAATCTTTGTAGCGGACCATTAGATGATTCTACATACCAAATATCAAAGCTCTAGGCTTTGTGGTTTCAGAGAAGAAGATGTTTAAGTAAATTGTTGACGACGCACGACGCACACCGCACGACGCACATACGCACGACGACGGACGCCGGACACTGCCCCCTCACCTGGCACTTTGTGCCAGGTGAGCTAAAAACTACATGTATTTCTTAATTCATTGGTTGTTATATAGGATTTTAGTTGTTTTATACATTGATAGTTTCCCCCTTGAAGTAAGGGTGTGCTTATTAAAGTGGGGCATTTATTAGGGAGGATAAGGTACTTTATTGAAAACTTTGTAATTAAGCTTATTTGTGTTTGTTTCCTTGTTAAAGGCGATGTGGCTGAAGCTGTGCGACATGCACGAACAATCAACAAACAGATCAAAGTTGCCAAGTCTCTTGACTCCACAGAGCTCTTTAACTATGCCAAGGAGCTTAGGGTGCCTATTCACCTCCTACAGAAGACTGCAGAACTGGGTAGACTTCCTGTGGTGAACTTTGCAGCCGGGGGTATTGGTAAGTGATTATAACCCTTCACTCCATAAACACGCCTTTCTACACCTTTGAAAACAGAGTAGACACAGATCAAACAGCTCCTACTGGAATCATCTGATTGAGGTCTGCTCTGTTTGCTTATGGTATGATATAGATCTATTTCTACAGTTTCAGACTGAGTCAAAATGTTCTGTATTCATACATGTATGTCATTATAAAAAATAATCTAATTGATATTAATGGTGTCATACTTTCTCAGATAGATATTCATGTAGTAAAAGGTTAAAGAGACAGCAATAAATGGAAGAACTCTTGTCCTAAATGTGTCTAAAAAGGAATGAAAGCGGTTTCTTGATTCAGAACACTGTAACTATCAATATTATGAGAAGTTATGTCAGAAATGAGATGACTTTTAACCCTTTACCTATGAATATTAATGCAAGAAATAATTACACACTGTACATCATGAATTATAATTAGATTAATTTTTATTATATGGCACATGTACATGGGAATGTTTGGCCATGGCAGAATCATATCCTTGTTATTTCATAAGCAATTAAGGCAGACCTTGATCAGACCGCTCCTACAAGAGCCGTCTAATCTAATTATGTTCTGTTGTTTGCAAAGGCATAGAAAGGCGAATCTATTGAGTAAAGTGCTAAAGTAATTTAGATAATAAACATTATGATGTCATTATTTCTTACATGCCAGGTGAAGTGTATATTTACACATGTATCATGTATGTACAATGGAGAGTTTCGTCTAATAAACACCTGTTTTGCTTTCAGCTACCCCAGCAGACGTGTCCCTTATGATGCAGCTTGGAGTCGATGGAGTATTTGTTGGGTCTGGAATCTTTAAAAGTTCTAATCCCCAAGAAAGAGCAGTTGCTATGGCTCAAGCTGTTACCCACTACAAAGACCCTAAAGTGCTTGGAGATCTCAGTACAGATCTTGGAAAGGCTATGTTTGGTGAGCCCCGCAAGGAGGCAGTACAACATGGCAACGGCTGGACTGTTAAGGGGGACAAGTCAAAGATCTGGAACTCAACTCTCGGTGATCCAAGCAATTTTGTGAAGCCAAGTGCATAGACAACACATCACTGAGATATCAATCTAAAACAATAACTAAAACTTAAATAAGGGTATGCTGTGTAACAGTGTACATGTAGATACAAACTAGATGCTATACATAGATTACATGTGCTGATATGTGTTTACTCTGCGGGGACTGTCAGTGATAATGTAAATGTACGTAATAACCAGCATACAGATTTATAACAAATAATCATCCCTTGTGATTGTTTGTGGTGCTGATCCAACTATGAGCTGACTAAATGTTGTTTCAAAAGCATTTGTTGTATACATGTATGACATATAAAATCTTTGCATTTCTTCATTACATATTCACATTTTATCACTATTCAAATGTCTCTCTCTTGGTTTATTTGATAGAGATGCCATCAAAAACATAGTAGACCAGATCAGACCACTCCTTTAGGAGCTGACTGACCAGGGTCTGCTCTTTTTGCCTATGAAATACAGTAGAACCTGTCTTAAGTGACCATTGGATTATTGAACATAGGAGCCTTAAAATGCAGGTGGTTGCTTAATGCAGTAGAAAGGTAATGCAGAAAGTTCCTATATGAGCTTCCTGCATTACTTTTGCCCTGTATTTATCTGCCTTACAGACCCATTATTACAACTTTTTGATGGTCGCTTAAAATAGATTCTACTTTATAATCTTCTGCCATGGTATAAATATACCTTGTGCATGGTGGCATTATACTCATTCAACTACTCAATATTCATACATTATTTCTTCCATGAATATTCATCAGGTTAAGGATTTGCATACAATAGACTGAAAGTCTTCCATTAAACAAGAATAATACATGCATCAGATATACTGAGTTTGTTTTTTCCCTGCCCAAACCATTGCATAATGTTGTGCATCAGCCTGTTAAGTTTGGTTATTATAATTTAACTAGGTTTATTAACCCTTTCCCTCATACAAACATGTTTTTATGCATTTGCAAACTGAGTAGACCCAGATCAGATAGCACCTAGAGGAGCCGTCTGATCAGGGTCTTCTCTGTTTGCTAAAGGAATTTGAAAAATCTAATTCTTTACTTTCTAAAATGGCTACAATGTTGCACCTTCCATATTTCATTGCAACTATTTTGTCCATGAATATTCAATAGGTATTGAAATTTGAACTAAATATAGAACAGGAAAATGGTTAACCCTTCTCTCATAATAAACACCTAAGATCAGATGGCTGTTATGGGACCCGTCTGATCAGGGTCTGCTGTTTGCTTATGAAACTATAATGGATCCGACTAGTTTATACCAACGCCAAACAGGTATGTGTGCATGTCATTATAAAACTTCAACTAATAAATATTCATGATGTCATAATTTCTGTCATTAATTCAACAGCAATAGTGTTATGCATTTTGTCATTTCCACAAATTTTCATCTGCTACAATTCTCGCTGAAAGCAAATTTTTCATCCTTTTTTCTAAACTGTCTCATTTAGGTCCAAACTGATTGCAAAGATAATTGTTCCATAATGTGAATAGTCATGTAAGAAATATTGACATCATGAATATTAATTGGAACTAGAATTGTTTTTGATACAAAAAACTGATGTCTCCCCTCCCCACATCACTCATTTTCCATGTAAAAAATTCAAAGTCCCATAACTCTGCAGAACCGGAACCGGAACATGAATATGATATGCACAACCGGACATGGTGCTGATCAATCCTATGAAGTTTCATAAAAAACAGAGGTTTTGGATGCGTGGACAAAAATTTCCATGTAAATATTTCAAGGTCCCATAAATCTGCAGAAAATCATTGAGCCGGAACAGAAATACTATATGCACATCTAGACATGGTTCTGATCAATCCTATGAAAATGTAAATCTGAAGAAATGTTTTGGAAAAACCGCACAGACAAACATTTCCATGTAAAAAATCAAAGTCCCATAACTCTGTAAAAATCAGAAAATCAATGAACCGGAACAAGAATACTATATGCACATCTAGGCATGGTGCTGATCAATTCTCTGAAGTTTCATGAACATCTTAAAGGTTTTGGAGAAACTGTGCTGACAAAATGTTCTATGTAAAAAATTCCAAGTCCCATAACTTTGCAGAAAATCATCGGACCGGAACAGGAATAAGACATTCACAACTAGGCATGGTGCTGACCAATCCTATGAAGTTTCATGAAACTCCAACCAAAGCTGTTGGAGAAATCGTGCGGACAAATTAAACTCGGACGGACGAACAGACAGATGGACGCCACGAACAAAAACAAAATGTATCCCCAGTATACTGGGGAGATATAATAATTGTTTAATAGTACATGTACACAGAAATGTTTTGTCATGGCAGAAACTGTAGAATCATATCTATATTATATCATAAGCAAACTGAACATACCCTGATCAGACGGCTCCTATAGGAGTCATCTGATCTGGGTCTGCTCAGTTTGCAAAGGCGTGTTTACGGAGTAAAGGGTTAACCTTTCCCCCATATAAATGCTTTTTCATGCCTGTTGCAGTCATCTGATCAGGGTCTGTTCTGCTTGCTTATGGAATTAGTATAGATCAGACTATTTCACTTTCTACCAATACAAAAAAAATCTTGTATATCGAGGTTCCCATAAATTATAGGAAGTAAAATTCCCTGACAAACTAGAATTGTTTTTGATACAAAAACTGATGTCTCCCCCAGTGCGTGGACCAAACTCTGCAGAAAATCATCGAACCGGGAAAGGAATAAACTATGCACAACTAGGCATGGCGCTGATCAACCCTATGAAGTGTCATGAAAATCCTATAAAATATTTTTGGGGAAACCCCTCGGACAAAATTTTGCATTGTAAAATATTCGAAGTTCCATAACTCTGCAGAAAATCATCAAACCGGAACAGCAATTAGATATGCATAATTAGACATCATGCTAATTAATCCTATGAAATCCTGATGAATATCCAATCAAAGGTTTTGGAGAAACCCTGCGGACAATATTTCCATGTAAAAAAATCAAAGTCCCATAACTCTGTAAAAAAATGGAAGCAATAACTCAAATATTATTGAAGCCAGAGTTAAGATACTTATGCGTAACACTTTCTTCCATCATACTCTTTCCATACATGAAATGCCATTCCAATAGCACCAGTAGCACAGGAGTTATTGATCGGACAAAAATGTAACAAAGGTCAATAACTTCAAAAAGTATTAAAGCCGTTATGATCCTTGTACATGACACTTCCACTCATGCCCTGTCAATGTATGAAGTTTCAATCGAATGTCATTAGCCATGTAGGAGTTATTGTCCGGACAAGAAAGTGTGAAGAATTGACCTTGAATTATGACCATGACCCTGAATTGTGACCTTGACCTTTGACCCACGTGCCTGAATCCTGCTGTCTGCACATTGGCTTGTTAAGGAGAACATTTGTGCCACGGCATTTTGGAATCCTTCCAAGAGGTGTACAGCTATGTAGCAGACAGGAAAATTAAGGCTAAAACATTTGACCTTGAACTGTGACCTTTATCTTTGAATAATGTGCCTGAATCCTTCTGTCTGCACATCGTCTTGTTATGGAGAACATTTGTGCCACAGCATTTTGAAAGTCTTCTAAGGGTTTAAGAGATATGGAGCGGACACGAAGGGTGTGGCTAAAACATTTGACCTTGAACTGTGACCTTGACCTTTGTGCCTGAATCGAACGCTCTGCATATTGTCTTGTTCTGGAGATATGGAGCGAACACGAGTGTGACTGACAGACAGACGCACAGACAGACGGACAACTCGACCAAAAACAATATGTCTCCCCATTGTAAATGGGGGAGACATAATTCCCAAATTACTTGACCAAAACACTGAAAAAAGAAATAGCTCATGAGGCAAGGGATGCACAAATCCCTTTCATGTTCCTCTTATACCCTGGGCATGTACGAGCATATAGTCGTAATCAATGCTTTTGGATAATATTGTGCAACAGGCTTGCCAACCAAAAGGAAGAAACTGCCTTTAACCTCCTTTTCGTCTTCTTTTCTATTCCTCATCCAAACCGATTCCTCAACCCTAGACTTCTGATTCAAAATTTCCCTGACTTTCAAAAATTTCAACATTCCCCGAATTTTCTCTGACTAATCTTTTCCCAGTTTTCACTGACTTTTCTCTGACCGCGGGAACCCTGAAATAGTCATGATGTTATTATTTCTTACCCGAATATTCAACAGGGAAAGGAATAGCTATGTGTGTTGACTGGTTTCTGTAGCATGTTGGACCAAATCAGTAAGTAATAATTTGTGGGTTACTTCAACAAGTTGTTTGATTGTCCAAAATGTTCAATATACATGTACTGTAACAATGTACATGATTTACTGTCATCACATGCCATTTTGTTATTTTACACACTCGTCTTACACACAGCATATAGAATCATAGCAAGTTAGCAACTACAGTCTAATTGCAATAATTCGGATGCTTGCCGGACCACATATAAAATCCGAATTATCGGATGTTCCGAGTTATTGTATTTTCACCTCACAGGGTGTCAATGACTTGTCTGTCGTAATTTTCGATGTATCATAAAAATACTCAATGTACAGTGTTAAGGGTACAACTGCATGAAGTAGTACTAGTCAAACCTTACCTGCACTTATCTTGGAACAAAATACGACATTAAACTCCTTTTTCATTTCAGTTTCTTAACACTTACGATGCTGACATACACAAAAATCATCTGCTCATATATTTTGAAATATTGTCCAAATTTCCCACAACCCTGGTGAATGATTGTTAAAAACCATGTGCACATTGAATAACAGTCGCCCTTGGATGATAAGGGTTAAAATAAAAGGAGTAAATTCTGAGTGTTCTTGACACCCTCACTGACCTCGAGTAACATCCTGTAAACCCTTTGCCTGTTATGAAAATTTGCACATGTGAAGAATTCCGTCTGCTTCTAATGCCTTTATTAAAACTTCACAAATTCACTTTTATTTAATGTAAAAATGTTGACTGAGTGTCAAATATCTTGGATCTGGATCAGGCACCAAGTTATTCGGTCTCTCATCCGGATTTAATATGTCTGCATACATGTCATGCCGCTTGTGGACCACATATTAAGGGTTAAAAGTGTCATTTCGCCATGGTGAAATAAACACAACACAAATGAAACAAAATCAAACATAGGACAGGCTACACGTTTATAATTGAGTATGTGATGCTTGAAGTGAATTACACGCACGCTCACATATGTCCACGGAATTGAGGAATATGCAACACAAAAAGTCAGTAGAATATTGGTGCAGTTCATTCTTTTTTCTTTCTTTATTTATTTAGTAAAAAAGTCTCCTCTTACTTTTGTCGTAATTCAGATCGGTCAAATATTTCTTACACCTAGTTTCACATTCGGGAAACTCGTAAGGATGAGTGAATTAAAATTGAACAGTGCACACACTTTGCTGGTTTTCTCGGCAAAATTTCGAGCCTGAAAATGAACAGCTTATTGCTGACTATCTGTGTCACATTTGTGTAACCACCGATAAAGGTGAGAAATTAACAATAGAGCAGGAACGCTGTAGGATAAAGGTGTGACAAATACGACGTGCGACAATCTTTAGCGCTGCCAATCTCACCGATCCGTGTTAATCCGACATAAACAATGGGATTAATGAATGTAGGGGCCTGTCTACACATCCGATTTTTCGAATTTTCCGAGTTTTACATTTCCTTATAAATGCATCATTTTTATATAGAAAACAATAGGCAGTGCACTGGGACTTTGCAATACTTACGAGTTATCCCGTCATTACGAAATAACGACATCCGAATTAATGCAATTAGACTGTATATGTATATCCATGCAAAAAGTAATAAGGTCATGAAAATGCGGGTGCCCCGTAGTAATCAGTTTGTCCATCCGTCCGTCCGTCTGTCCGTTTTTGGTTTCCGCAAAATATCTCCTCCAGGAATGGTCCAATTTCACCAAACTTTCTGTGTACTTTGATATCCAAATACCTCGCATGGTTCCTGTGTTTGGCAATTTCCGCGCATTATGTTTTTGGAAATTACGGGCATTTTAACTTAGGCTGCTGCAATCTGATTAGCCGATTGGTTTCCGCACAATATCTCCTTAAGGAATGGTCCAATTTTCACCAAAACTTGCTCAGTGTACTTGATAGCCAAATATCTCACATGGGTTCTATGGTCGGCAATTTCCGCACATTTTTCGGGAAATTACAGGCATTTCCACTTAGGCTGCTGCAATCTGATTAGCTGATTGGTTTCCGTGCATCTGATCTCCTCAAGGAATGGTCCAATTTTTCTTTAAACTTGCTCAGTGTACTTGATATGCCTATATTATGAAACCAATAAGTCTAGGGCTTCCATACTTGGTATGACCATACCAACATTTGTGCCCATGACCTTTGACCTTCTTTTGCAAAAATCTTTAAATGCCTATAACATTTGAACAAATGGACCTATGGCTTCCATACTTTATATACACCTTTCTTGTGTCAAGACTTTTCCAACAATATCATTGTTTGCCCTTCTGACCTTGACCTACTTTTGCAAAAATCTTAAAATGTCTATATTATTGGAACCAATATGCCTAGGGCTTCCATACTATGTATGAACATGCCAACATTTTTTGCCCTTCTGACCTTGACATTTGACCTACTTTTGAAAAAATATTTAAAGAGGAAGTCCCTACAATGATCGCATATTTTCAATAATATCATAAAACTTGGTATTTGTTATGCTCTATCATTATTATGAAGGTTCCCAATCTGAACTTATATCGAAAAATGCCCCTGTGATACAAATAAACCGATTCCATCGATACTGATAATTTTTGTTCCACAACACAATATTATCGGCCTTTTCCGTTAAATTCTTCCGCGTTTTGCCGATGATCACCCGATCCCTCCATTGTTTACGTAATAGCTATCTCGGAAGTGATCGGAGAATCGCGAATAGGGCGAACAGTTACGAAACTAGAACCCAACCCGAATAAAACTGAAACATCGGGGAGTAAAACCGGGATCGGCGATATCAAACACATGGATGTTTTGTCATTATAAACAGTAATTGTATGGGGCTTTTTGCGATATACTACTTTTCAGCATATAAACAAATGAGTTTTGTATATTTTAAGTGTTTATGAAGCACGTCAAATGTAGGGATATACCCCAAAGGCGTTCGGCTCATGAAATATGTCTAAAATAAGTTAAAATGTCCCTAAATTGACGTTTTGTAACATTTGGGGCCGAAAAAATAAAGCTTGGGGTGTTTTAAGACAAAGCTGAAATTTCGCATATTCTATATAAGAGAATAAAAGAAATTTCAGCTTTGTCTCAAAACGCCCAAAGCTTTATTTTTCGGCCCCAAATGTTACAAAACGTCAATTTAGGGACATTTTAACTTATTTTAGACATATTTCATGAGCCGAACGCCTGTGATATACCCTAATTAAATGGTTTCAAATAGTGACGTTTTACAGATGCATCACTATGAGGGAATGGGTTAATGCAGAATGAAAGTAAAGCAGAAAGTTGCTATGGGAATTTACTGGAACTTTCATCCTGCATTAAGCTACCATCTTAATTATAGAAAGAAATATATGATTTCAGTTTGCATTTAACCCATAACCCATGGGCTATTTTAGTCCCAGTCTCTTTGAATAAATCTACTCAAAAGGACCATTTACTAGAAACAAGAGTATTCGGAGGAACACATGTCACCTGCTCGCAGCTGACACAAAAACTGTTAATATGCTGGAGTGTGCAAATCAGAACAAAGGGGAATAACTCGAAAAGTATTGCATACAGGGTAGTGAACCTTAGTTACATCAATGGTCCTCGACGAGAGGAAGACACGTGTATGTGAAATTTGAAAGCTGTATAATAATAAGTTTAGAAATGACGGCCAAAAAAAGTGTGACGGACAGACAGACGGACGGACAGAAAGATGACGGAAAAGTGATCCCTAAGTGACACACTTCCTCTCGGCAGGTGACACAAAAAGGAAAAGTTTAGAATTGTGTAGTTTAAATTTTAAAACCCTGTGATCAAAAGAGCATTTACTCCAAAGAGCCGTGTAATGCCAACGCTCGTCTGATTTGGTGCTTGTCCACTGCATACACTTCTCCTCGAAGATATCCACGAATCTATTTAGTTTCATGTCGATACCTTTTATACATTTTGATTAATCAGCTGTATTAAGGTTTTTGCACGCCTCCATCAATGCCTACCCAACGCCTATGACCCAGTGATCACAATAGCTAAACCTTTTTCTTCGAAAACAGACAAGCTAAAAATGATTTTTACATAGGTCATCTGATCGCTAAGTATATTTCACATTGTTTTAACATTCTGTTCATAATAAAAACGATAAGTACATAATCATATTTGATGTATGTAACACCATACTTACCTATTTCCTTCATGTAAAAAATAATGACATCATGAATATTTATTACTTTTAAATAGTGAATGTTTGTCCAGGACAAAAACTAGAATCAGATAAATATAATTCCAAAAGCAAACAGAATAGACCCCTATCACACAGCTCCTACAGGAGCTATCTGATGGGGGTATACTGTGTTTGCAAAGGTATGGAAAGGCTTTTGTATTAAGTAAAGGGTTTTAAGGGTTAAGCTGACATCATTACACAGTTGTAACCACGTAAAGGCTGTAGTATTCCTGTCCCTATCCTTGGTATAGGACGGACATACAGTAGAACCACGTAAAGGCTGTAGTATTCCTGTCCCTATCCTTGGTATAGGACGGACATACAGTTGTAACCACGTAAAGGCTGTAGTATTCCTGTCCCTATCCTTGGTATAGGACGGACATACAGTTGTAACCACGTAAAGGCTGTAGTATTCCTGTCCCTATCCTTGGTATAGGACGGACATACAGTTGTAACCACGTAAAGGCTGTAGTATTCCTGTCCCTATCCTTGGTATAGGACGGACATACAGTTGTAACCACGTAAAGGCTGTAGTATTCCTGTCCCTATCCTTGGTATAGGACGGACATACAGTTGTAACCACGTAAAGGCTGTAGTATTCCTGTCCCTATCCTTGGTATAGGACGGACATACAGTAGAACCACGTAAAGGCTGTAGTATTCCTGTCCCTATCCTTGGTATAGGACGGACATACAGTTGTAACCACGTAAAGGCTGTAGTATTCCTGTCCCTATCCTTGGTATAGGACGGACATACAGTTGTAACCACGTAAAGGCTGTAGTATTCCTGTCCCTATCCTTGGTATAGGACGGACATACAGTTGTAACCACGTAAAGGCTGTAGTATTCCTGTCCCTATCCTTGGTATAGGACGGACATACAGTTGTAACCACGTAAAGGCTGTAGTATTCCTGTCCCTATCCTTGGTATAGGACGGACATACAGTTGTAACCACGTAAAGGCTGTAGTATTCCTGTCCCTATCCTTGGTATAGGACGGACATACAGTTGTAACCACGTAAAGGCTGTAGTATTCCTGTCCCTATCCTTGGTATAGGACGGACATACAGTTGTAACCACGTAAAGGCTGTAGTATTCCTGTCCCTATCCTTGGTATAGGACGGACATACAGTTGTAACCACGTAAAGGCTGTAGTATTCCTGTCCCTATCCTTGGTATAGGACGGACATACAGTTGTAACCACGTAAAGGCTGTAGTATTCCTGTCCCTATCCTTGGTATAGGACGGACATACAGTTGTAACCACGTAAAGGCTGTAGTATTCCTGTCCCTATCCTTGGTATAGGACGAACATACAGTAGAACCTGTCCTAAGCTGCCAATCATTTATTGAACATAGGAATCTTAAAAAGCAGCTGGTTGCTTAAAGCAGGGTAAAAGTAATGCGTAAAGCTCCAATTGGCCTGCATTAAGCTACCACCTGCCTTACAAACTCATAATTAGACTTCTTTTTGATGGCTGCTTAACCCATTCCCTCACATTGACACCTTTTGATGCCTCTGCAAAAGTCACCTGTAGAAACCATTGTGATAAATAGAGCATTTGCTCCTATATATCACAATGGTTTTATACTACAAAATTCTAAAACTTTGCATTTCTCTAGTTAATGCTCCTTTTCCGTATATTTATTCAAAGAGGTTGGATCTAAAAATAGCCTATGAGGTAAGGGGTTAAGACAGATTCTACTGTATACATAATGTTTACTCTAAAAATAAAAGACCAGACATTTTTACTGATGTTTATTCAAATTCACTTGTATTTTTTTTCAATGACATGGTAATACCATACCTATAAATACTGTTAAGCATGCAAGACAGGTCTCATGTACTACACAGGTCTGTTTTACTGCACAATTTACCCTAAATATTGGAATACCCAATCCTCCCCTCTCTCTGTCAGCTCATAAAGCTGAATACAGTAGGACCTGTCCTAAGCAGGTATTTATTTATTGAGCACAGGAGTCTTAAAAAGCAGGTGGCTGCTTAATGCAGAAAACACAGGAGCTTTCTGCATTACTTTTACCCTGCATTAAGCTACCACCTGCCCTACAGACCCATAAATCAAACGCTTTTCAACGGTTGCTTAAGACCAGTTCTACTGTAATTCAATTTGCTACCATTTCAATAACAATGGCTCATAGTAGCAAATAGTGAATATCCTGATCCAACGGCTCCTTCAGGAGCCATTGGATCTGGGTCTGCACTATTTGTCTAAATTTGTTTCCCAATACTTGAGGTAAATAGTGTCCAAACTAGTTAGTTTCTATAACACTACAATCTTAACACACAGAAAAATCTCTCTGCAACAACCATTCCAAATATGTTTAACCCTTTCCCTCATGTAAACGTGTTTTCATGCATTTTGATAGATCTGTTTCTTTACTTTCTAAAATGTCTACAATGTTCCACCTTCCATATTTCTTTATAACTATTTTGTTAATGAATATTCAGTAGGTATTGAAATTTGGCCTAAATACAGAACAGGGAACCAGAGTTAACCACGTGTCTGATAAATATTCATGTATGAAAAAATGAATGTTTGAATATTTATTAGCTGAATTTTAATAATGGTATATGTACACATGACTGTTTTACCATGGCAGAAACCGTAAAGTTAGCCATAAACAAACAGAGCAAACCATGATCGGACATCTCCTGTGAGAGCTGCCTACTCTGCGTCTACTCTTGTTTGCGAAGGTGACTATCTCAGGTAAAGAGTTAATTCTGTAATTTTCAGACAGCTGGCAAATTAACCCTTTCCTTCATATAAAATTATAAACGTCTTTTCACGCATTTGCAAACAGAGTA
This sequence comes from Azorinus chamasolen, assembly GCA_963576725.1. Lineage (NCBI taxonomy): Eukaryota > Metazoa > Mollusca > Bivalvia > Cardiida > Solecurtidae > Azorinus > Azorinus chamasolen. Next base: position 34,740,039 of record OY755246.1, on the reverse strand, counting down.
GACCCATATCAGGGTCTGCTCAGTTTGCCAATGGAATTTGGTAAATCTGTTTCTTTGCTTTCTAAAATGGCAACAATGTTTCATCTTCCATATTTTAACTATGTCCATGAATATTCAGAAGTTTTGAAAATTGAAATCAACAAAGAACAGGGTAAGGGTTATTGAAAGATGGAAATCCTGCAGAAAGCTCCCAACATGCTCTCTCCATGTTATTCATTGAATGGTTACTTTAGAAAGGTATTACTGTATATCTCACTCCAACCACTCATACAAATACATACTATTACAAGACATTCTTCATAAACCTTATACTCAAGTCAAGGAAAGGGTGTGTAGATAGAAGTCCTACTAAAATAAATTAAAATGAATTTAATTCATGAATCCACATTTGTTCACCATATTAATAATATACTGAGCCTAAAACAACCCTATGCTGAATGTCATACATCTAGAATATCTGACACTTCACAAAACGTCTGTCAGATTCTTTAACCCTTTCCTTCATATAAACGTGTTTTCGTGCATTTGCAAACAGAGTAGACCCAGATCAGACGGCTCCTTGAGGAGCCGTCTGATCAGACTTTGTTAATAGTGTTTGATGGATATGTTTCTTTACTTTCCAAAATATCTACAATGTCCCACCTTCATTATTTCATCATAACTATTTTGTTAAATAATATTCAGTAGGTATTGAAATTTGGCCTAAATACAGAACAGGGAAAGAGTTAACCCTTTCCCAAATGAACATTTATGCATGAATTTGCCACGGCATGTAGGATAATATCTACATTATTCCAGAAGGTAACAGAGGAGAGTCAGGAGACCCTGATCAAACAGTTCCTATCGGAGATGTCTGATCTTGATCTTAAACTTTTGCAAAGGCATTAAAAGGTGTTTATATGAGGGAAAAGGTTTATTTTCTGATAACACTGACTACCTACACTACCAAACCAAACCTTTTATTCCAAGAGAAACAAATTACACTGTACAACCAAGGGAAGCAAAGGCAAAACCATATTAAACCTGGAGTTAAAATTTGAACCTATGTTCCATGCAAGACATTTTTGTTAAAACTTAAATCACATGAAACTTTCACAGTGATAACCCCCACCCCACAAAAAAATAAAATAAAACAAAGAGTGTGTTTGTGAAACATTTATGCCCAACCTTTGACCCTGAAGGATGACCTTGACCTTTGACCCATGGACCAGGGGGTTGAACGTGACACATTGTCTTTGTGTGGTGAACATTTGTGCCAGATCATTTTGAAATTCATTCACAGATAAAAAAGTTACAGAAGGGACATGAAAATATATAAACAGGACATTAGTGAAACATAAATTAGAATGATCACTGAATGTGACCAATACCCTCCAATATGTGTTTGTTACAGTATGGATACTTTAAATAATAAAGGGTCCAGAACTCTGTAAAACGTCATCCAATCAGCATGTTGTAACAATATGCATATCCCCTCTTCATAAATGTTCTCATAAAATCAGTGGTTGTTGAGAATGGCTGCAGACAAAAATCCATCAGATTAACCGAGAGACATGGTAGCATCTCCTATGCTCCTCCCCCACAAAAGAGACCTTTTCATTTGTAGGAGAGCATAATAATACTCCTGAAAGCTACCCTAGATTGAAGGAAGAAGTTTTTCAAACCTTCTGACCTGTCATCCTAAAGGTGTATGTATACATGTTTACCCTTTACTCCATGAATATTCATGTCAGAAATAATGACAACATGAATATTGATTAGGGGGAAATTTTTATAATGACATATGAACTTTTTGCCATGGCAGAAATTGTACATATATTATATTTCACAAGCAAACAGGGCATACCATAATCATATAGCCCCTAAAGAAGCAGTCTGATCTAGGTCTACTGTTTGTAAAGGTGTTAAAAGGCATATCTAGAGTAAAGGGTTAACTGAATATCAAATGAAATATATTTAATTGCTTAAAAGTGTTATATATATATTAAATAATATTTATTTTTAAAATTGAAGTATTTAAATAATTTACATGTAAGTTCATTAATTCATATGCAACAGAATATGTAAGTAGTAAATGTGCCATTTTCAGCAAAAATACACCAAATAATCCACACAGTATACATTTCACAATATGCTTGATAGGCCCTTATGACCGTGGGTATGTGTTAAGTGTGATGATGCTCTTTCCCTGTTTAATATTCATGCGAGAAATATTGACATCACAAATATTAAATAACTGATTTTTTATAATGGCATGTATACAAAGGATTTCTTGGTATTGTGGGAAGTGTAAAGTCAGATCTATTATACTTTCATAAGCAAACAGAGCATACCCTGATCAGATGGCTCCTATTAGGAGCTGTCTGATCTTGGTTTACTCCATTTGTAAATGGCGTGAAAATGTGTTTATATGAAGGAAAGGGTTAACTCTTAACTCTATGAATATTTATGTAAAAAATTATGACCACATAAATAGCAAAACCAAAATATCATTTTGATAATGGCACAATGAACAAAAGGGTATGCTTTATCACGACAGAAACTATAGATTCAGATCTATATTTTATCATGCCTCTATACAATTTCAATTAATTAATATTCATGATGTCAATACTTTTTACCTGAATATTCATGAATTAATTCATGGATTACACTCGGACTCTGACAGTATATTGATGTAATCCCGATCAGTTTATTTTCCAGATAGGTATGACAATCTGATGGGACAATTTCAGATCTTTATACACTTATTATCAGATCTGTGAAAGTTTTGTCATCCTTTTATCAAAACCTACTCTTCTATAGACATTTAATATGTCAACCCTTAAATGTTAAATTTTTAAAGATGAATAGTTCATGATTGTTAATCGGTAGTGTAAAATTTGTGAGAGGATTTTGAACGACAGACAGTGAAGACCCTGGTCAGAGGACTGCTAGAGGAGCCCTCTGATCTAGATCCATATGAGAGGCAAATGAGAGGGCACTCGTTTCCAGCATAGCTTTAATGATTCATGTGACCTTGACCTTCATTGTGTGTACCAGTTTGTAATGAACAAATGCACCTGATGTGACTTTCCCCTTCAGTAGGGGTCATCCTGTCATGGGTCTGCTATCCTGCAAGTTACAAATATGATCTGTTCAACAGGTCAAATGGTATTTGACCCTTTACTTCATGAATATTCATGTAAGAAATAGTTGCATCATGAATATTAATTAGATTATTTTTCATAATGACATATGACTACAGAACATTTTGGCTAAGGCAGAAACTGTAGAATCCGATCTATATTATATCATAGGCAAAACAGAGCAGACCCTGATCATATGGCTTCTGTAGGAGCTGTCTTATCTGAGTCTACTCTGTTTTCAAATTCATAAAAAGGTGTTTATATGTGGGAAAGGGTTAATATGAACACAATATTTTATGGACACATAAAATTATCTATACACATATGCATAACACTTTGAAATATCCAGACACAATATTGTGTACTAGGTAAGTTGGTCTGAAATAACCCATCACCTGATAGTTATCTATTGACAACTTTGCTAACAAAGTCGCCCCAGAAGGTCTGCTTCGTTTGCTTTTCCAAATTATATAGATCTGATTCTAGTTTCTGTCATGGCCAAAAAATCATGTACTCATATACCGTTATAAAAATTCAGTAAAGTAACGTTATTTCTAATATGAATATTAATCAGGTAACAGGTTAACCCTTTCCCTTATATATGTGTTTTCATGCATTTGCAAATAGAGAAGACCCAGATCAAACGGCTCCTAAAGGAACCGTCTGATCAGGGCCTGCTCTGGTTGCTAGCGGAATTTGAAAGATGTGTTTCTTTACTTTCTAAAATGTCTACAATGTTCCACCTTCCATATTTCATTATAACTATTTTGTCCATGTATATTTAGTAGGTATCTAAATTTTGAATAAGCAGAGAACAAGGAAAGGGTTAACCCTTTTCCTCATATATAAACACTTCATCATGCCTTTCAAAACGGAGCAAACCCTGATCAGACAGCTCCTGTAGGAGCTTTCTGGTCAGTGTCTGTTCTGTTTGCTTAGGACACGATATAAATCTGATTCTACAGTTTTTCTCAGAGCAAAAATGATCTTGAAACTTTTAGGCTATAAATATTCATGAGGTCATTATATCCGACATGAATAATAATGAGCTAAAGGGTTAAGATAACATTGAGTAACTATAAATATCACTACAAGAGAATTAACAATGTACTGACAATGTCAACAATATCACAATCTATGTTGCCAGGCAACATAAGAAACAACACAACACCAAAGTGACTATTCAACATGGAAGTACAGTGAAACCCCGCTAATGCGACCACTTAATAAACAGCCACTGATGTCGTTTAAAGCAGGTGGTTGCTTAATGCAGGACGAACGTTATGCAGAAAGCTCCTATAGGAGCTTTCTGCATAACTTTCGTCCTGCATTAAGCTACCACCTGCCTCTGCCACCCAGAATTATGCCCCTTTTTGGTGGTCGTATTAGCAGGGTTTTACTGTATATGTCTTGCCTTGAATAATCCAAATCAAACCCAATGGCTAAAACACTTCTGAGTTTAACTCCTTCCCCCATGATTATTACTATGTGAATTAGTCACTTATTTTTTATAATGTGAAGTTTTTGCTTTGACACAAACTATAGGAAAGGGTTTATATGAGGAAAAGGCATTTATATGAGGGAAAGGGTTCTAACTAATGTATCTGATTGGTCTGTATTGACCAATGAGATAACCGAGAATTATCTCAAGACTCGGGCAAAAAGTTTTATAACCACAGGGCCGTGTAAAATACAGACAAATACAATTCTGTGAGTTTGCATCTTGAAATAATTTTAAGACCAAGAGCACTGCATACAGATGCCAATGCTTGTCTGTTTAATTTTAGCCCTTGTGACGGTGAACAAGTGTGGGAAGTTTTATAGCCCTTGTGACGGTGAAAAAGTGTGTCAAGTTTTATAAGATTTGCATGAATAGTAAAGTAGTAATAGCCAATGTTAAAGTTTCTGGATGACAACGCAGACGCAAGAGTTTTGACAATAGCTCATATTTTGTTCTTAAAAAAAACAAAACAGACAAGCTGAAATAGAGCTGTCGTAAGGATGACATGCTTAACTATTCAAAGAAATTAGCATTGTAATATACCTGTAGCTTAGAAGTAAAAGTTTAGGAGGAAAATCAATGTAAAACATACAGTAAAGGACATGAAAACAAGAAAACTGATATGTCCATAATTTTTTTTGTGTCCAAAACACAAGTCAGAATTATAGAACTTGTAGTATATACTCAAAGTATGCTTCGTAAACATGTCTGAATGTAATACCATTTTAAAGTTGGCATAAAAAATGACATAAAAAATGATAGAGACAGGAAAAGTCATAAATGTCAACTAACATGTCAGAGTGAGTTACACTCCAATACATGCACGGGTTGCTCAGAATGGCCTCAATAGCACTTGTATGCATAAGTTTAAAGGTGTTGGGGGAGTTTCGCACCTGAGCTCTTTGGAAAGTATGTATGAACAGAGAGACAAACGTCCACACACTTGCAACTTTAAGTGGTACATCTATTGTTTGAAAGGTGTTTGAAAGACAATAGAATGACTACTTAAAGAATAAAAGAATTAATTCACTGCCTAAGCAGTTTGTCTGGGCTAATGGACAGGTACAAAACTACTGGTACCTGCCCCCACCCCTAATAAACTGTGGGGGTATGTCAAGTTGTTAACCCTTTCCTTCATATAAACACCTTTTCAGGCATTTGCAAACAGAGTAGACCCAGTTCAGACAGCTCCTATAGGAGCCCTCAATCAGGGTCTGCTGTTAGCTTTTGACATGATTTATAGATCTGATTTTACAGTTTTTGCCAAAGAAGAACATTTCCTTGAATGAAAGGTTTACATTACAAAACTTCAGCTAATAAATATTCATGATACCATAATTTCTTACATGAATACTGAACAGGGAAAGGGTTAAACCAACATTACACAGAGAAAAAATAATCAAGGAAAAGTAAGAATTAAGAATCTATAATTTAAGAACATCCGTATCATCAGAAATAGGTTCTCTCTGGATATTCTGATAATTTATGCACATTTCTATACTGACATTCTTCCATCTCCACGACAATTTTGGCCATAGACCACCAGTAAGATACAAAAACTGCAATGCAAATCCCAATACAGGTACTTGTATGCTACACCTCCCCTTCAAAGCTGAGTTTTTGAGGGACATATCCCTCATATTGATGTCTTTTGACGCCTCTGTAAAATTCAACTTTTGAAACCATTGTGATAAATAGAACATTAGTTCCATAGGAGCAAATGCTCTATTTATCACAATGGTTTCAAAGTACAAAGAACTCCCTTTTTTCTAGTAAATGCTCCTTTTCAGTACATTAAAAAAATTATTCCATGAGGTTGGGTCTAAAAATAGCCTACGAGGTAATGAGTTAATAACATGAATAGAAGTGTTATGATATTTGATCTTAATGTGGCCAAATAGAAGACCAGGGCAAGTACAAGGTTGCTTCTATCAAATTAAACACATGTTACATGACCAACATAAAAAGAATCCACTATGGCTATACCAACATTTTGACTTCTATCAAGACACACACAAGATTCTGCCATCTTTGAAGCCGATACATTTTCTCTGGGGAAACACTGGCACACAGAAGTATTTCAGACAAATAGTTTTTTTGTTCCAAAATAAAAAACACAAATTATCAAGAATAAAAGCTAACAGCCTGCACTCACTTTTGCTGGGGTATATTTATGTCTATATGAGTATCCCCTACTTTAATTCTCAATAACTTTGGGCATACCCTAGCTTTCATTTCTTCACCATCTTTGCCAAACAAATTTCTAGATTTAAAGAGCAACCCATTTTTCCCTCTACTAGTTGGTGTGGTTCGACTAAAAGGCCGAAACTTCGTACAATTGAGCGGACTTTCTTCTTCGTCTGAATCACTGTGATCGCTGCTGTCTGGGGTCACCGAAACAGAGGTCTGGGGACTTTCAAGTTTAAAGTGCACACTGTCTGACTTTTGATTTTTCAATTCTTGGACAAGAACAGGGTCTCTTGGCATTTTGATGGTGATTTTGGGGATCTTCTTCCCAGGGGAAATGTTTGCAAATAAGTGCTTATAGCTCATTATATCTTTCTCCAGTGACTGAATACGTTTTGGCAGTGGCTCATTGTACGATGTTGATGAGTCATCACCAAAACTTAGTCTTCTCTTTCTAGTCATTGCACATTTATCAGCTAAATTGTCATCATCTTCTGCACATTGTAATTCTACATCATCTTTCAGATCATTGTTAAAATTGTCTCCTTGTGCTGTCATTTGTAGTCTCTGTAGTTCAAATTTTTCAAACACATTGCTGCCACTATTCTTGCCTGATCGTACTCTTGGGCTAGACCTGAGCGACTTTGGAGAATGTTTTCTAACATGTTTACTCTTAGCACACCCTGTCACACCATTATTGGCTGAGTCAGTGATCACCTTTGTTCCCTTACCAACTCCATTGAAAGTTTTGTTGCACTGACTGGTGAGATCAGATGTTGGATCTGCATCCTGATTATCTATCTTTTTTAATTGTTGATCCCTGATTTGTGTTTGGGGTCTAGATCCAGCCCTTTTCCTACTCCGAGGACTTTGCCTAACAGGAGACCGGGCTGCACTGAGTGGTGACAATGATGATGCTTTTGAGTATGACATCTTCCCTGATATACAGCTAGTTGTCCATGGTCGCTGGCTTCTCTGCTCTGGTTTCTTAACTTCTTTATGGTTGTAGTTATACAATGCATACGACTCTAGTTTAGGACTTGTGCGACTGTTTTTGTACGAGGTATCAGTGGTTGGGTCAGTATCGTAAGGCATTAAAAGTGGCATCCCTGACGGCCTGGCCTGAAGCTGTTCTAGTAACTTTGGACAATTTGTTTGAACTTTGCATGTATTAGGAGACATTTTCTCATTCTCTGACATGTCACTCTTCATTTGATTTACATCTAATTGAAGTTGAGTGAAAATATTTCTACTCTGTGCATCATCCCTGACTTTAAAGCTTATTTCTGGGTCCCCTGGATCAACAAAATCACATGTACTGAGATTCAAATCTGATTGGTCATCTGGATCTTTATCACATGACTGGTTTTCCAACTTGTTCTTATTTTGAAGTCTTGGACTATGCCTCAGCCCTATATTTGATGCTTCTAACTGTTCTTTGTTTACATTTGAAGCACAATCTATATTCAGTTTTAAGGCCTGCCTTTTGCCAAGCTGTTTTGCATGTCGTCTATATTTGTTTTGATGGCTTCTACCTGCTAGAGTTTCATCAGAACAAGAATTCATGCTGTATTCCTGCATTCCAGGCTCTTGCTTTACTAAATCAAGCTCTGGCACTTTTTGGAAACTGTCACAAGTATTGTCATCAGATATATTGAGCCTATTTGATAAATTGTTTAAATGCTTTTTTGGTGGTCTCCTTTCCCGTTTCGAGGCAACATCGTCACCAAGACTCTTTAAATAGGACTGTGATGACAAATGTTTCCTTGGTGACAGTCGCAGTTCACTGACTTTGACTGGCTGGTTCTGCTCTATAGAGGATGGTATTCTCTTACCAAGGTCCACCTTTGGCTCCGGCAAACTGATGCCCTGAGCAAGAAGTATCTCTGCATCATATCTTGTTATGCCTCTTCTTTTTAGCTCTGCCTTAGACAATAGATGGGCTTGTTTCTTCAAATTTCCATCCCTTACATCCCAATTTTCTGTAAAGAGTGAATGTGCATATTAGTATGAAATAGCCATTGAAACTTTAACCTTTTACTCCATGAATATTCATGTAACAGGTTCAGATAAGATTCGTAAAGTAAAACACTTTCAAGAATAACATCTTTATTTCTCCACCAAACCCTATGTTGTGACCACTCTTTAGAATTGTCTAAATGATTCTAAAGAGTGGTCACAACATAGAGCTTGGTAGAGAAATGGCAATTTAAGTACATGGGTACACATGTTTAACTGTTGCTCTGATGTAAGAAATAACGACATCATGAATATTGTTTAAATTAACTGTTAAAATAGCACATGGACACAGGAGATTTTGGCCATGGCAAAAACTGTATAATCATATGTATATTACATCATATAACATAACAGAGCAGACCCTGATCAGATAGATTCTACAGGAGCCATCTGATCTTGGTCTACTCTATTTGCAAAGACATAGAAAGGCATATTTATGGAGTAGAGGTTTAAGACCCATTCAATGTATACCTTTATTTTTTATCAGCATGTTTAGGTATGCTGTTACATTCTGTATGATTCTTTCCAATCCAAATTGTCAACCAAACTGAATTTTGCTTGAATTGGATACACATATGTATGCAACATTGTCTTATCCAGTAAGTCTGTTTGCTTTAATAAAAACTCTTCTTCTAACATGATCTGATTAAGTTCACAATAATTTATAAAACACTGTATGCCCCATGTTCAATATGACTCTTATTTCATTGAACATACATTATGTATGACTATGATACAGTGCTCCCTCTCTACAACGACACCCTTTGGGATACGAATATTGTATGTGTTGTTCAGAGGGGGTTGTTATAGGGAGGGAAAATCATACATAATTAGCTTGTTTGCAGATCCCCAGATAAGGTGTATTTCGAGAACTAAAACCGTTATGCCTCTATCAAACCCTATGTTGTGACCACTCTTTAGAATCGTCACTTTGTGACAATTCTAAAGAGTGGTCACAACATAGGGTTTGATGGAGGCATAAAGAAAATACGATGGAAAAAGGTTGTTTCTGGAGCCTTGTTGTTTCGGAAACAGTGACATGCGTTGTTGTAAGGAGGGAATCGTTATTGAGAGGGCCGTTGTAGGGAGGGAGCACTGTACTGCATACAGGCCTTTTCCTGGCATCTACATGAGTCATTTAAAAGGACCCATTCCCAATGTAAAATATATAACATTTTCCCCAATTTTGAAGATGCCAACTTTTGATTAAAATGCTTAGAAAATGCAAAATAAGTTAAAATGTGGCCAAAAATGCTTTCCAAATCATTGAGTTTTATGTCTGAACAAGATGTGTTTGTGAAACACTATGCTCCCGATATGACCTTTGACCGTGACCATAATAAGTCACTAAACATGTTCGCCTCCAAACCAACCAACCAACAGACAGACCGAGCAAAACAATATGTGCCCCGGGGGGAAAAAATCTCAATTATTAAATGCATTTTTCCCAAAATTACCAGAAATAGGCCCGTAATATGATTAAATCCTTTACCTTATGGAATTTAGAAATGCCTATTAATGCATTATTACAGTGTAGATGTAAGCAGTCTTATCAGGGTCTGATGTTTGCTTATACTAGCTTCTATCATACCATATCGGATTCTACATTTTCTGCTATGGTCAAAAATTCTTTTATCTAATATGACATTATAAAATTTTTGCTTATTAATATTCATAGAGCGAATAATTTTTACATGAATATTCAGCAGGTTTTGGTTTTTATCAGGTTTTGCATCAATTTAACAGTATTTCAGTCATATCACAACGTCCAGCTAATTACAGGTGGAGGAAGACCCCAGAGGTTCCTCTTTGCTGGGACGGAATGCATTGTCTCGAAGAACATCCAAGTAGAACCACCGACCTACCGCAAGCCAGTTGGACGGCTTCCTCACATAAAAAATCTAAATGCCCAGACCGGGGTTCGACCCACAGCAGTGAGGGGCTAAGCTATTGTCAGTCAAAGACCATAACCACTCGGCCACGGAGGCCCCTATATTCATCAGGAAAAGGGTTAAAAACAAGAGCACCGCAAGCGGGTGCCAACGCTCGTCTGTTATCATTTTGGTATATGTGTGGATAGGCCTTGTCAAGATAAACATGCATACCAAAAATGAAGGTTGTAAATGAAAAATTGAAGAAGTTATGGTCAATGTTAAGATTTGGGACGACACAGACGCCGGAGTTACGACAATAGCTCATGATTTCTTCGAAAACAGACGAGCTAAAAATGTATTGTTGCCTTTCTCCAGTCTTGTTTGCTTATGACTAGCATAGAGGTTGTGTTATTTAGTTCATTTAAAATATAATAGCAGAGAAACAGATAAAGGTGCATTCCCAAATACTCAAATTGTCATTTCTCCACCAAACCCTATGTTGTGACCACTCTTTAAAATCGTCTTAAAGAGTTATTCTTGAAAAAGTTTACGCATCTTATCTGGACCTCTGTAAAAGACTTGGTGATCTCAATTACTCTAGATATGAACTCCACATATCAAAATGTGATTTTATACATATTAAATCACTGATACCATATCATTGTTTCTTAACTATTTCTCTTCCAAAAGTGGAACTGTGATCACTTTTGCAAACAGTTTGGATCCAGATGAAATGCCAAGTAACTTAGCATCTCATTTGGATCCAATCAGTCTGATACTGTGATTAGACAAAAACAAAGAAAAAAAACGAAGCAGACGACAAATTTAGCAAACAATATGTGGCAGTAAAAGAGTTACACAAAACTTAAGGGCAACACTGGAGGAATATTAAGCTCTTACCATTATTACTGACCACTCCAGTCAAGTCTACACGATTAGTCATGTATTCCTGTGCTAGGGACTTCATCCTGGTCAGGCGGTCATCGGTGTCCCTCAATCGGTATCCCTTGTCTGCCTCTGGGCTTCTTGGGTCTGTTGGTCGGAACGCTCCCATTTTTCGCCTACAAACAATTTAACCCTTTCAACACTAAGTAACTTTAAGTAACTTTAGTTAGAAAAACTTATAAATGAAATCTTAACTGATGTTGCATGTGCAATGTGGTTTTCTTCACTAAAATGAAAATAAACAACTCCTAAACGACTGAAGCGATTCACATGGCTATCGAACTTGACTAAGATCATTAGATATAATGGCCACAAACGTGTGTAAAGACTGGTGTGGATTGGACAAATACTTTCCAAGAAAGATATTCTTAAAGTCATTTTTGCTAGCCGTTGACTGAAGCGATTTACATGCTATCAAACCTGACCAAAATATAATGGCCACGAACATGTGTGTAAAAATTATTGTGGATTGGACACATACTTTCCAAGAAAGAGCCCGGACAAATTCTTCAAGATGTGTGAAAGGATGGACAGACGTACAGACAAGGGCAACCCTATATGTCACCACAATGTGGGGGGCATAAAAAGCAGCATGTTTCTTTTCTGCTGTTTAAACCCATTCCCTCATAGGCTAGTTTTAGATCCTACCACTTTGAATAAATCTACAGAAAAGGAATATTTACTAGAACTTCCAGAATTCTGTAGTTTATGAAACAATTGTGATAAACAGAGAATTAATGTTGTTCCTATGGAGCAAATGCTCTATTTATCACAACTGTTTAAACTAGAACTACCAATAAAGGTGATGAATACCCCCACTAGCACATTTGACACAGAGACAGGGTTTTTAGAAATAAATCACTACAATATCTGCTACAGTTTAGAAAAAAACTCTGGAAAACCTGAAATTTCCTAAACATTTTTCAGTCAAAATGCTGTTATTCCGTTAAAAATCAATGTAGTGTAACAAAATTCAATCTCAATCTGCAACTCATTACTATAAAGCTACATAATAAATGGAGAAAAAAAACTCCGGTAAACCTAAATTTTCTGAAAATTTCTAAGTAAAATCACTGTATTTACATGAAAAATCAATGGAGCGTAACGAAATTCAGACTTGATCTGTAACTCATTATAATAAAGCCACATACCAAATATCACTTCAATATCTGTAAAGGTTTAGAAAAAAAACTCTGGAAAACCTGAATTTCCGGAAAATTTCTAAGTTAAACCACTGTATTTCCGTATAAAATCAATGAAGCGTAACTAAATTGAAACTTGATCTGGAACTCATTATAATAAAGCCACATACCAAATATCACCTCAACATCTGTAAAGGTGTAGAAAAAAAACACTCCGGAAAACCTGAATTTCCGGAAAATTTCTAAGTAAAATCACTGTATTTCAGTGAAAAATCAATGAAGCGTAACAAAATTCAAACTTGATCTGTAAATCATTATAATAAAGCCACATACCGAATATCACTTTAATATCTGTAAAGGTGTAGAAAAAAAAACTCCGGAAAACCTGAATTTCCGGAAAATTTCTAAGTAAAATCACTTTATTTCCGTGAAAAATCAATGGAGCGTAACGAAATTCAAACTTGATATTTAACTCATTATAATAAAGCCACATACCACATATCACTTAAATATCTGTAAAGGTTTAGAAAAAAACTCTGGAAAACTGAAAAATAACTACGGGCAATAACTCCAAAAATACTGAAGTTACAAACCTTGTGTACTGCACTTGTGGTCAATGTGATCTATCTATATATGAAGTTTGAAGTCAATAGCTTTCATACTTTTGTAAGTTATGATCCGGACAAGTGTGACGGGCGGACGGACAGGGTGACTCCAGTATAACCACCCCCCAAAAAAAAACTTCGTTTGTGGGGGTATAACAAGAAATGTGTCCATAGGACACTGATGCCCCCACTTTAGACCTTTTGTCACAGAAAGTAAGGGCCATTTTTAAAGTCATTTTTTGCAAATCAAGGGCTAAAACTCATAAAAGATTGAAGCGATTTACATGGCTATTAAACTTGACCAAGATATAATGGCCACAAACATGTATGTAAAGTAAGGTGTGGATAGCACAAATACTTTCCAAGAAGTCCAGACAAATTCTTCTAGATGTGTGTACGTACGGACAAGGGCAACCCTATATGCCACCACTACGTGGGGGCATAAAAAGTGACTTTTATGGAACCATCCTACAGGAGCTGTCTGATCTGGGTCTACTGTTTCCAAAAGCGTCAAAAAGTGTATTAATCAAGTAAAAGGTTAACCCTTTCCTTCGGACAAACGCCTAAGCACGCATCTGCAAACAGAGAAGACCCAGATAAGATGGCTTCTATAAGAGCCATCTTATCAGGGTCTGATCTGTTTGCTTATGGAATTTGATAATCTGTTTCTTTAGTTTCTAAAATGGTTACAACATTCCACCTTCCATATTGCATTATAACTATTTTGTCCATGAATATTCAGTAGGTACAGTAAAATGATGATAATCCGAGGACTGTTGGGAACTGAGAATATGCTCGGATTACCGCTACCCTCTGATTATCCTCCATGAAATTATACTTTGTGGATTCAACGTGTCAAACCTATCATACAGTGTATGCACATACATGGGCTTTTTGCCTACAGAATGCTAAACCAGACGCTTGCTACGAGAGATAAACAATCCTTATAGAGTATTTAAGATGAACAAAGCTGTGTGTTCCAATTATTAATTATTCAACTCGCCCTGGTTTTCCTTATCACGAAACAGCATGGGAGCGAAGCGATGTTGTTTGTTAACATCCACAACAAAATGAAAAGTTGATGAATGGAAAATTAGGCAAACTAAAATCCATAAGTATAAGTTTATAAACTATGACTGTTCTATGTCTAATACAGTCGACTCTCGTTATGTCGAGTTCGTAGGGACCTGTTAAAAACTTTGACTCATCGAGAGTTCGACTTAAAAAACACATGCCATTTTCTAAGAACCCACTGGCAGTTTCTTTCATTACGTTCACCTAAACAAGCTGCCATATTACAGTCATACTTGTGCTTGTATACTTAAGTCTGCACATTGTGTAAAGGAATCGCACTCTGTGTATATAAAAATTGTATATGTAGATCCATTACTGCAACGCAGCGAGTACAAACTTCTGTCTGGCCTACCCTATTAATAACACCCATGTCCAAATTTACAAGGCCCTGTCCAATTTTCAGATCCGTTTTGCCTCTGTCATTGAATTAATCGACGTTGGTTTGGCGAATTTTTCAAACGCATTGTTTGTTTACACCATATCTACGGAGAAATCCCTTAATCAAAGGGCACCGGAAATACGTAATAACATGTGAACTAGCTGTGATAATCTGGCTGGTTGCCGATTTGCGCTCTTCTCGCACATGTAAGAGAACAGCCATATTCAGGGAACCAGACGTATCAAACTGTTTACCCCATTTTATACGATTCGCCGTGAGCTGTTTCGGTATCTAATTGTAGCATGTATATTACTCACGCAAAAAAATGAATTCAATATGAAACTGCATGAATTGGTAATAAAATGAGGAAGTGGCCTCAATTTTTATTCCAATTTTTCCGAAATCGTCCGGACGCGAGGACGCTTGAGAGTTCTCTTTCGCACTACAGTAGTCATGACAGACACTTAGGACGAATGGAAGGTAATATTTACTAAATAACTTTCGCTCATTTTGGTATTGTTCCACAGTTTGAATAATTATCAGACATCAGTGATTGTTTACCAACAAAACACTGTAATTACCCGTGTCGCGTTCACCAGGCGTACATAGTCTGCGTCGGATCAAAAGGTCCAATTCACACCTCGAACTCAATCAGACTGAGAGGTGTGACTTCGATACAAACACCGATAATTACATGCAAACAGACACATTGGGGATGGGAAATGACTTCGACTTATCGAAAACTTGGTCAGTTCGAATTCGTCTTAAAAACTTAAATTTATATAGAATATATAGGAAGAAAAGTTGGAACTTTACAAAAACTTCGTGACAACGAGAAATTCGTATCAAGCGAGTTCGCCATAACGAGAGTGGACTGTAGTTTGAAACAAATTTTGGGTTTATTGTGAAGTGTCTCTTCAACGGACCCGTGCAAACTACAGTAGAACCCCTCTAAACCGGACAAGGTTGGGGACAAGTAATAATTCCGGTTTAGAGGGGATTCCGATTTGGAGAGGTTTTTATATATGACCATATTTATCATCCAGTGTACATGCACATATAGACCTATTTTAATAACCAAACAAATTGTATCAAGATTATCCATAAATCAATACTTAAAACCAATTTCACAGTTTGAATACCTTATCTGTTCAGTTCACATAATTCATTTTAATAGTTAAAAACAACCATCAGCGATTTTCTCGATGAAACAATGAAACGACGTTCAAAATTATATAAGCAAACTGCCGACGATTTCCTTTGGCACTGGTTCCTTTTTAATAAGAAAGCTTGCAACGGATGTTATGCAAGCAGTTTCTATCGTTTTTATAACTCTACTACGCTTAGATTTTGACATTTGTTCGCGGATTTTTCGATCATAACGCTATATGCGGAGAACTCGGATTTTATCGTTCATAGATTTTTGGGTCTGTAACCGTGCGATAATGGTATGAGGTGCAGTTTGTGAGTGCGCAGTAACCTCCCTTTGTTACCGGTGCGATAGTAAACATACGAAAAATAAACCTACACAAAATGACGGCATCTCCGAGCAGGATTAATTTTCCTTTTTTGGTTTTCGTTTTTGAACCATAAGATTTTGAAATCGATTCGTTTTTCCTGCCAATTAATTAGTTAAAACGATATAAACGAAGCTTAACTGTTGCTCTGCACATTAGTTAATATCACGGCACTGACATGTCATAATCGAGTCCGAATAGACTATGATTTTCAACACCTTGCGATAAGGTGTTAAGTTTTACTGCCCCAGGCTGTGATTAAGGGACGTGTCAACTGACAAGCCCTTAGCCTGCTGTCTGGTATGTAGGGGAAATTTGTAGTTCATATCTTTCAAAAATATTTGAAGATTTGTCCGGTTTCCGGAGTAGAGGGGTTTCCGGTATTGAGAGGAATTTTGTATAGAAATAAAGGAGGAATAAAACGGGACCGAGAATTTTGTCCGGTTTAGAGAGGATTCCGGTTTACTGAGTGTCCGGTTTGGAGGGGTTATACTGTATAGTGAAACTTCGGTAGCAGCTGTGAATGGTGTTTACCGTTATCACTTATATAATTATGCGTTGTACAGGTTGAACTCACAATTACTGCCTACATACGTGTATACTGATGGATCCGGTGTTATTCACACGTAGTTTCAAAACTAACACAGCAGCACCTCTAATTGCCGGAGCACAGGTAGTCACAAGATATCAACAATGGAGGTGTGATAAATTGATTTCGAAGTGTCCGCAATGCATGCTCGGATTAGGCAGGTAATTTAATGAAGCAATTGATTGAAGGGACCGAAAAGCGTGCTCGAAAAATCGGATTATCGAGACTTGGATTACACTGTACATAGTTGTATTGAAGTAATAGATTTCATGTCCGGATCATACAACTTCCCTCGGATTAGACCATATACTCGGAAAATCGCTCTTAGGATTTTTGCCGTTTTACTGTATTGAAAATTGGAATAAATACAGAACTGGGAAAGGGTTAAACCAATTTTAATGGAACCAGTACCATTGCAATAGAGTTGTTGTCAAATCTGCTTACCTTTCACATGTTTCACACTCGCACAAGCAGTTACTATCACCAAAGAAGTCTTCTCCATAAAAGCAGGTGATTTCCTCGCCAATCTTGATATCTCGCAGCACCTTTACACATGCTGTATCACGTCCAGTGGAAACAAACTGGGAGCAGACAAACAGGTCTATCAATAGTAACTACATGGAAACAAACTGGGAGCAGACAAATAGATATGTCAATAGTAAATACATGTATCTTGTTTATCTGTGAAAAAACTTGCAAACAAGTTTTATCTATTACATATATAGAATTAAACTAATTATCTCATTAAAATCTGAACTATATGTATTTTATATTCTGATGCAATATTAAAAACAAGAGCACCCCAAGCGGGTGCAACGCTCGTCTGTAGTCCTTGTCAAGATGAACATGCATACCAAAAATGAAGGTTGTAAATGAAAAATTGAAGAAGTTATGGTCAATGTTAAGATTTCGGATGACGACAACGACGACACAGGAGTTACGACAATAGCTCATGATTTCTTCGAAACAGACGAACTAATAAGTGGAAGAAAAGTCATCCAATGACTGCAAACAAGTTCTATGCACTTAAAAATTTGTCATTACTATCAGAAAAGGACATGCTTGCATGAAATATTATTTGCAATGTCAGTGTATTTGTTTTCATCTCTCTATCAAGGAAAATCAAATACACACATTTCTTAACAGAGAACTGTTCAACTTCTACTGAACCCGTTACTTGACAATACCATCTTTTTATGCTTTTGCATACAGAATAGACCCATACCATACAGCTTAGGCAGGCCTTTTTCTGTCTATTCCACGGGTCCGACTATCGGACCCGTTCCCAATGACAAATATACTCCTTTTTTCCCAATTTCAAAAAAAAAATCCCAATCAGAAACTGTAATTAAAAAATTCGAAGATTGAATTTTCGATTTTCGTAAGACGCATATACCGAGATTTTACAGTAGGCGCCGACTATTAGTCATAGATCGTGTATTCGGATGTCTTCATGAGCTATCGTTAAATCCTATTGTAAGTAATGTCAACAACAAAAAGTCACACAACTCGAAATATTATCAAACGAAACTACGTAAAATCTGCGCCAAAGGCTTAACAAAACTAGACCAGCTTTGGTCTAAGTCAAGTTCTACTATATCACAGTCGGATATCCCTGTTTGCTAAACTTCTTATGAGAAAATATGACTCGGAACACGGCAGCACCAGAGAGCATCTACCTGCTGTACGTGGAATTCTCACGAGCGGTTTGGACTCGACTTTGTCTGAAAATCGGTGTGAAATTGTTTCCTAAGCGTCAGAATTAACTACCAGCAACAGTGGTGATTCCTTACTATGTCTGCCTGTTAAGAAAATAACTGTGGAGGTGAGTCGGACTGAGTTTCACACGTCCACATCAACACCACGGACGTTTTCCAACAGGAGGACTTTTGACGCTGGCAAGTACCATAAAGACTATCCATGGTTGTACTACAATGGTTATGTCTGTGGGGTACATGTCCAGTCATTTGTGCATGTTTCAGAAAAACCCATAAACTGATAAAACTAAAGTGCATCAGCACAGCAGCAGTTGAGAGGGTGTTTAATGCCATGAACACTTTTTGTTCTCCTAAAAGGAGCACACTTTTGCAAACCAAACTGTCTTCCCTCATAATGATTAACTTGGAGGGACCACAAGAACTTTTTGAAGGGTATCTAGAGATGATGTGTAACATCTTGCAAAATCCAGAAAGCTCCCACTTTAATAAGACACTGTCTATGTACAGTGCAAGTATTGCTTCAATAAAAAGTTAGCAAAATTGTTGTTTTTGTTGTTTAATTATGCATTTATAATTTTTTTAGACATTTTATATGCACAAATTACACAGTTGTTTGGAAAATATTTCTCAAATTAACGGTTTGTCGATAACTTTTTTCCCCAATTTGTCCAATTTTACGATGTGAAAATTCCCAATTTCACAAGGTACTCTTTTCCCAAAATGGTCAGAAAAAGGGCTGTTAGGGCCTGTTCTGTTTGCATGCTACAGATCTGATTCTCTGCTGTTGCCATGACAACAATTTCCTTACCCTACGTTTTTAATACAATGAAATCAATTAATAGTCATATTAAATAGAAACTTTCATTAATATTCAACCAGCAAAGGGTCAGAATGTTATGGAGTATTCTGCTGAAACATCTGCATATTTTCACATGAAGCTAGTACAGTAGAACCTCTCTAAACTGGAATTCTAGTTGAGAAGAATTTAGGGACTTTTAGGCAGGTGGTCGCTTGATGCAGGGTGAGCCATGCAGAAAGCTCCTAGAGGAGCTTTCTGCATGACATTCACCTTGCATTAAGCTACCACCAGTCTCCAAGACCGATATATATACTATTTAAAATTGAATGTCCAGTCTAGAAAGGTTTTACTGTACTTTTGTCAGGAAGAATATAGTTTGTATTCCAAATATAAAGTTGACATCAATTTCAGCAAATCATTTGTTTAGCATGGACAACAGATCATGTTTCAGATTAAGATATTATCATACCTTACAATTTGCCCTACAGTCATGGTTGATGAAGGAGGCTGGGCCAAGCCACAGCTGAGCGCAGTTCTTCCTGCAGGAAAACATGACACTGAAGTCATTGACACCTGGGTGCAGCATGTGTCTCTCTTCCTCCTCTGTCAGCTCCGCAATACAACCAATCAGCATCTCTATCTTCTCATACTTCTTCCTACACAGTAACAATTATACAAACAAGACTGTAAACTCTACTACTATTAACAAATAAGTGCAGATAATGAGATTGGTCAAATTGAGCCTTTCAACCCTGAATTTGAATGGAATAGTCTGTCAATGTTTATTGTGAGAGTTCATCCAGTATTGGTAACATTTGTTTGAGGATTCTGAATGAAAAATGTGCAGACGTTGATCAGAGGAGCCGTCTGATCTGGGTCTACACTGTTTACAAATGACAGTGCATGCATGCCCTGGGTTGAAAGAGTTAACTCACCTTGAGTACTTCATGTTCAAATAAAAATGCACTCGGGTATAAATCAATAAAAATTCTATAGAACTTGCATTGCCATAACTAGTTACTACCAATAACCATATGCCAACAAGTTATATATAAGTTAGAACAATGTCAACAGTTATAAGGATCTAATGGATTGCCCAGATCTCCTTAACCCTTTACTCCATGAAAATTCAGGAAGAAATGATGACATCATTAAGATTAATTAATTAGAGTAACTGTTAAAATGGCATATTAACACTGAAACTTTTGCCAAAGCAGAAACTGTAGAATCAGGCCTATATCATGTCACAAGCAAACAGTAGACCCTGATCAGACGGTTTCTGTAGGAGCCATCTGATCTGGGTCTACTGTTTGCAAAGGCATAGACAGACGTATGTATGTAGCAAAGGGTTAATTAGATGAACCATATAACCCATATAAAAAGGGACATATGCAAACATTGTAGATCCAGATTAGGGAGCACCATAACAAGCCTTCTGATCAGGGTCAACACTTTTTGCTTCACAAATTTTTTTTACAGAGGTCACATCAACTAAAATATCTAGAACATCCCCTGATTTGAAAATTAGTTTGATTCTAAATAAATATTTGCCTGTTATATCTGGGCAAATGCACTCAGAAAACAAGACAGAAGTGGATTACAACATGATTTCCTATCTGCAAACAACTATTGCTCACCATTCCTTAGTGGCACAAATCTTGCCTCCAATGTGCCCTTCCATAGCATATCGTCTGCAGGGTAGAACCTCAAAGCCTGATTGCTTATCAAACATCTTCAAGTAGCGAAAGATCTGAGAAAAAGGAAGGACAGAGCCATTAATAGATAGGTAAAACTCTCATACTTACTTAAATGTTTACCTGATAGAGATGTCACAGGCACCTTTGCATCACAGCAGACCCTCATTAGATGGCTCCTGTAGCAGCCATCTGATCAGCAGAGCTCCAGATAAGATGTGTAAATTAAATCATTTTCAGGAATAACTTCCTTAATTTCTCCACCAAACCCTATATTGTGACCACTCTTTACAATTGTCTCTTTGAGACGATTCTAAATTGTGGTCACAGTATAGGGTGTGGTGGAGAAATGACGAGTTTAGTATTTGGGTACGCACCTTTATCTGTAGCTCTCGATCAGGGTCTACTGTGCTTGCTTATGAAATAACAAACATGTAGACTCAATTCTACAGTTAATGCCAGGGTAAAAAGAGAACATTTTTCTGTATTCACATGCCATTATAAAAATCCATCTAATTAACATTCAGTCAATATTTCCTATATGAACATTCATGAGGTAAACAGTTAAAGATGAATTTTGTTCACATTTTTTGCAAATTTTGCAAACAAAATGTCTCCAGAATTGAAATCAGCGGGACTTGATACCTAGAGCTAAAACCAAGGTTGCAGGGTAAGAAAAGACTTGTTTGCATCGAAAAAATGAGAAAATTTTATTGCTATGGAAACATTTCTGCTATCATTAGAATCTGTCTTAAAAATCTTTTATGTGTACCAGACATACTCATTTCAATGTATATGAAGGTCAACTATTTAACAGAATGTGTTCTCTTTTTCACTTTCGACCAACCTATGTCAACCATTGTTATGAAAACCTTATTAATATTCATAATGTTGTTTCAATATAGATTAGGAGTCAATCAGAGATTGGTTGATAATGTACATGTACATTTATTTTTGTGAAATTGGCAATTGTTTTCAGTCTCTTAAAAAAAGTCAGCAATTTCCTAAAGATTAAGCAGCATTCAGATTTATAATTTTAATATTGGAGGGGATAGTCTCTACATGTAGCATGTTTTTAAAAATGCCTAAAATTACAAAAAGATTTTGTTTATATGCTGAAAAGAAGTACATGTACATGGTAAGAAAATCAACTGAATAAATGCTGAAGAAGACAAAACTTTCATGTGTTTGACAGGGTTACAGATAAGGGGAGTATTGGGATATTTACTCAATTAAAATTGTGGAAAAAGCAATTGTTTTTCAAAATAATGAGTAACAAAAAGCAAATAAATATAGCAAAAAGCAAAGAAATTTTTGAACACCTAATGAGAATATGAAAAGCACCCAATTACGAAAATAAAAATACCAATACCCAATAAAAATTGCAAATACCCAATTCTGCAAAAAATCAAGGAGTAAATACCCAATTGCACCAAAACCTTATCTGTAACCCTGGTTTGATATCGAAGTCCCTATGTTATTCTGCAATGTATATAAGTATTTATTTTGGTTGTGTTTTAGTTTCGTTTACTGTACTAAATAGGCCAACGTTGTAAAACAAAAATTACAAGTATCGATGAAAACGATTTATTATGAATCATGGGGACATTTTTCATTATGTTAATGAATATATATGCATTTATGGTAGGGACTTTAACTTTAAAACAAAGGCAGAATTAACTTAGGTCTTAATTGTTTGCTGATTTTTAATAATATCTTTCATAATTAATAATTATGTCATGGCTCCATTGTAGACAAAGTTTAGTATCAAATAGAATTCAAAAGGAATTACATGTTCTTTGAATATGTTTTTCTGCCTCTCAGTCTTATGCATCAATTCTGTTTCCACGGTCTCCACAGTCAGAAACTTGCGATAGGTTTTCTCATAGTGCTGGTGACTCTTAAAGTTCTCCATTATATCTTTACACTCCTCTTGCTGCTTACGTTTCAAAGGCTCAAATCTAGAAGTAAACATAAGACAACAACATGTATGATGTACCCAACTGTGTATATATAATATGTGGTGTAATTATTTACTCACATAAGCTCTTCCATTATCTGAAATTTATTCAGTCAACATGCTGAAATAATTTGCCAATGTTTAATGCATGGTATGTTATGTGAAAAAAAAGAGCAATATCAACATTAATATCAGAAATTAAATGTATTGGGTGTAACACTGTTTATAAATTACAGTTAAAACCTCTCTATACTATAGTGGCCACTAAAAGCAGTCTAATTCTGGGGATTTAAAACAGATGGAAGCTTAATGCAGGATGTTGGGAACTTTTGTAACAATAATCTAATAATTAAAACCTGATTTTAACCCTTTATCTCATACAATTTTTACAAATGCTTCTTTTTAGGTCTGTAAAGAAAATGACAATACAGTGCTTACTTTGTGTTCATTTTATGGGTCAAGAAACCAAGATAACTGTCTAGGCAGATTGAATTTGCCAAGTCGTCATTTTCTCCAAGCTCCCGTGCCGTCATCCCAGTGGATGGAGCATGCCGTGGTCCCCCGCTGTCAATACCCATGGTCCCTATAAGAATAATTTTTTTATCTGTAACAAGAATATATGCACATCTAAAATAAATCCTAACACATGCAGCCATGTCAGTCTACAAACGTGTACTGGTACTTATGATTTCGAGCTACTTTTGGTCAGTGAAAGCAACAATTACAAAAGTAGCATGCCATTTTAACAGCTCAATCATGAGACTAACAGTTATTGTAACTATACATGTCGCGACTCTGTACTTTCATTTTCATTATATAAAGAATCGGCAAATGACCCATTGCATTTGTGATAAACTATTGATATCTTTGCCACAATGCACTGATTTATTTAATTTATAAATAGACAACTTGGACACTTGTACTGTAGGCTCCCGTTGCAGTAACAACAGTAAGCAACACCCGGGCCAGACATTACTGATGAGGAATATCTGGACTTCTGCAAAATCAAATATCGGATGCATGCAGTAAGGAAATCAACTGACTGAAAGGATGTTAGAAAGTTTGCTCTTGGCAGTAACAATAGGCTACACACAGATTTCGAGCGACAAAACAGAATCCTCTCACACGAGCTGAGGTGATATTTTATATCGAGATCAATTTACTGTAACACCGCCAAGCTCAATTCGATTGACCCCGTTTGTTCAATCCGATTTATCTTTTTTAAAACAGGATAAGAACAAAAATCATGACATGAAACATGGAGAACTGTTGCCTTTTTACATTTCCAACCCAAGAAGCCACGCAACGATCACTTCTTATACCTTGTCCAAAAAACCTTTTTCGTTCACCACAGGATTCAATTGTTAAGTATCGAATGTCGGTGATATGGTCAAAAATGTTACTACGCGACAAATGAGTTTCTTATTTTTTGGTCGTTTTTAGGTGAACAGTTTCAGAACTTTCCGAAATAGAGACGAAACTACGCAAATTTTGTTTTGATATTTTGAAATTGGGACCTAGAATTTAATGAAAGACAGCATAACGGTTTTCGCGTATTTATTTCAATTGCTGAAACGAGAGGTTCGGTTCCGTTCGTTTCCTCGTTTCACTCGTTAGCCAATGAGAAAGTGTATAGCTAACTTCGTGGGAAAATTGAAGTGTCAGATTTAGATGTGCCAAGGAAAAGATATCACTAAAAGCATGAGTCCTATTTGCAATAATAACACATTTCTCAGTGACAACATTATATAAATATGAACAATGTACACTTCCTTAACTTTTCTAGCTAATCGATGCCTTATAGATAAGAAAATTAGGAGTCTGTTGTTATTCATCAATGCTTTGTAGTACTCTCAGTCTGTCTATCCATTATAACCATGTAGCAATGTTTAATGTATCTGCACTGTCAACACTAACTGTCACTATATTATCTTGTCTAGTTAGTTTTTAGCTCACAAGAGCACAATTGTGCTCAGTTGAGCTTTTGTGATCGCCTGATGTCTGTCCTCGGGCGTCGACAATTTGAACCTTTAAAATATTTTCCTCTGAATCTACAGGAGTCTCGGCTTTCATCTTTGGTAGCATCATCTGTAAGTCCTCTACAAAAGTTATATAAATGATGCCCCTGGGGTCAAAATTGGGCCCGCCTCAGGGGTACCTTGTTTTCTATATAGACATAGTAAAACTTCAAAAATCTTCTCCTCTGAAACTGAAAGGTTCTCAGCTTTCATATTTGGCACATAGCGTACTTCAGGTCCTCTACGAAAGTTATATAAATTATGCCCCTGGGGTCAAAATTGGCCTTCACCCAGGGGTAGTCGGTTTTCAATGGCAACATATACATGTATAGTGAAAACTTTGAAAATCTTCTCATCCGAATCTACAGGGCACCGTTCTCAGCTTTAATATTTGACACATACCATCATGTTCAGGTCCTGTACAAAGGTTATATAAATTATGCTCCTCCCCAGGGGTGGTCAGTTGAAAACTTTGAAAATCTCCTCTGAAACTGGAAGGTTCTAGATCAGCTTTCATATTTGGCACATAGCATGTTCAGGTCCACTACAATAGTTATATAAATTATGCCCCTGGGGTCAAATTTGGCCCCGCACCTTAGGGGTTACAACCAGTTTTCAATAGAAGCATATATAGTGAAAACTTTGAAAATCTTCTCCTCTGAAACTGGCAGGTTCCCAGCTTTCATATTTGGCACATAGCATCATGTTCAGGTCCTCTACAAAAGTTATATATAAATTATGCCACTGGGGTCAAAATTGGCCCTCTCCCCAGGGCAGGTTAGTTTTCTATAGAAACATCATGATCGATAGTGAAAACTTTGAAAATCTTCTCCTCCAATTGTCTAGGGAGCGAATTATCAAGGCCATTCTGGCTCTCTTGTTTTTTTTTTTAACTATCTGCCCAATTAAATAAGAATTAAAACACTTAAATTTCCTTGCGCATGCTTACTTGTTACTAAAGAATATATGTGTAATGTTAATATATGCTGATTGCCTTTAAAATAAATAAAATGTTCTCTTAAAAATCTGTTAATTTCTAATTTCAGCAAATAATTAAAGGAAGATGCCCTCAAATGTGGAAATAAAAGCCCATGTATCAGACATAAAGAAACTAAAGGAGCTTGCATCACACTTAAGCAATTCTGAAGGGACAACAATTCAACAGGAAGATGTGTTTTTCAATGTACCACAAGGCAGACTGAAGCTTAGAAAACTTCAGGTACATGTATGAGTACAATAGTTTTTTGTGGGTACCATAATTACCATTTATAAATATTAAAACACTGAATTTCCTTTCCATGGGTTTGTGCTACTGAATAAGTCAGTATGACGCATATTGATGATTTTAAATTAGACCAACACAGTTAGCAAATAGTGTAGAATTTGATCAAACTGCACCAGTTAGCAAATAGTGTAGACTTTGATCAAACTGCACCTTCAGGAGCAGTAGTCTGGGTCTGTACTATGTTCTTAACCTTTTCTTCAATGAATATAAAATCATGTAAGAAATATTAATTAATTACATCAATTTGTTATAATAGCACATACTCTGTTTGCAAATGTATATTTTTAGAGTAAAGGATTAAGGCAATTAGGGTACATGTCAGGTTTTTGGATGAAATTTATACATCTTGATATTCAGCTTAAACCTTAATTTCCCTCATATAAACACATTTTCAAGCATTTGCAGATAGAGTAAAGACAGACAAGATGGCTCCTAAAGTGCTGGGCCATCCAGGCCTTGAAAATTCCACTCGTCCGCTCGCCATGACGAGTAACTTTCTTGCAGGACGAGTAGAATTTCAGAAATTTTAACAATGATTTTAAGTAAAAATAGACAAAAGCAGCTGGCAGGACGAGTAAAAGTTTCTGATCAGGGTCTACTCTGTTTGCTGTCATGAAATTCAACTATGGTAATACTAATTAATATTCATTCAGTCGGTATTTATTACATGAATATTCATCAAGTAAAGAATTAATCCTTTCCATCATATAAAGTTAAATGCCTTCTCACGCATCTGCAAACAGAGTACACCCAGATCAGATGGCTCCTAAATGGGAGCTGTCTTATCAGGGTCTGCTCTGTTTGCTTATGGATTTTGATAGATCTATTTCTTGACTTTATAAAATGGCTACAATGTTCCACCTTCCATATTTTATTAGAAATAGTTTGTCCATGAATACTCAGTATAGGTACTGGAATTTGGAAATAACATGGAACAGGGAAAGGCCCCGGGTTAACCCAAATGTAACCGAGTGTTCTTATAAAGAAACATACCGGGTACCCGTTCAGACCTGGGATCGAACCCGGGTCGCCAGGTACGCAGCCATACACTCTACTATGTTGCCATAAAAGCGTGCAAGACCGTACAAGTGATGATAAACCTACACACTGTGACATACTCCCGTAGCAAGTTGAAATTCGTCCTGAATTTCTATGGGTATGAGAATAACTGGGAATCGAACTCAGGGCTCATACAGTCACAGTCCCCCATTAGGTGCCAAATGTAACGGGTGTTCTTATAAAGAAACATACCCGCTCAGACCCGGGATCGAACCCGGGTTGCCAGGTTCGCAGTCATGCACTCTACCACGTCGCCATATAAGCGCGCTTGTACAGCAAGGCCGTACAAGTGATGATAAACCTACACACTGTGACACAAACTTTTAATAGGGATATCATTTGGCACAAAATTAAACTTCAAAGCTAGGTAAATTTCATCTGTGAAAAATGTTGTCTGCTTCAATTCTAAATGTGCAATTTTCCATAATTACTTTTTAACCCTTTCCTCTCTAAATACGCCTTTCTATGCCTCTGTAAAAGTCACTTTTTGAAACCATTGTGATAAATAGAGCATTTGCTCCTTAGGAGCAAATGCTGTATATATCACAATGGTTTCAGAACAACAAAATTCTAAAAATTTCCTTTTCTCTAGTTAATGCTCCTTTTCGGTAGATTCATTCAAAGAGGTTGGATCTTAAAATAGCCTATGAGGTAAAGGGTTAAAAATATCAGTAATGTTGAGTGTATCACACATACAGTATGCAGCTGTATGGTGCAGCTCTTGTAATGGGCTGTGGTTGGTTGAAATTTAGATATTTGCTCTTCAATACCGGGTACCTGTGGACCATTTCATTTGGGGAACAGTCTGTAACTGATTCCTTTTCCATCTGATCTTGTTATTTATGAGGTGAAGGGTCAACCAAATAATATCATTGTCCGTCTGAAGTTTATACATGGAGCACTTCAGTTTTCATTAGATTTTCCCAGGATCCTGTATTTAGTTACTGTCAAGCTTGAATAGACTAAAGGGTCATACTGGTAAGGCAAACGCTTTTAACCCTTTCCCTGTTGAATATACATTTAATAAATCAGTGACATATCATGAACATTAATGAGCCGAATTTTTGCAGCATTTTTTACAGAGGATTTTTTTTACTTTTGTAGAAAGTGCTGAATCAGATCTCTATAATTTCATAAGCCAACAGAGTAGTCCCCAATGAGACGGCTCCAGTAGGAGCTGTCTGATGTGGGTCTACTCTGTTTGCAAAGGGATTTAAATCTGTCTCTGTCAGGTTAAGGGTCAACTATTTAACCCATTCCCTGTTCTATGTTTATTCAAAATTTCAGTACCTACTGAATATTCATGGACAAAGTAATTATAATGAAATATGGAAGGTGGAACATTGTAGCCATTTTAGAAAGTAAAGACGTAGATCTTTCAAATTCCACTAGCAAACAGAGCAGAACCTGATCAGACGGCTCCTATAGGAGCCGTCTGATCTGGGTCTACTCTGTTTGCAGATGCATGAAAAGGTGTTTATTTGAAGGAAAGGGTTAATGTTGACATATATATTTGAATGAAATAAAATGTTGCATTCCTTGTGTTTGTCTGATCAAAATAAACACAGAAGTGTAAACTACAGATGACTTGTTAATCATGATATACGCGTACATGCATTCATGCACTTTTAAAATATTGTACTGTATTTGTAGGGTCAGCCCTCACAGCTGATCTACTACGAGAGGAGTGATCAGTCCGGTCCAAAGTTCTCCGACTATCACATCACACTGACAGAGGATCCAGACGGACTTAAGGTAACAACTGATTTCAGATTTGGGTGTTGAGATGTACATATCAAAATGCTTTAGTTACAACATGTATAATTACTGCTCTATTTGCTTTTGTTGCTTTCCATATACATACAGTGAACCCTCGCTAATTCAAAAAATCAATTAGCTGTTAATTATGTGGTACCCCCTGCAACAAAGTTGGGGCGGGGGAATACTGGAATCTGGTTGTCTGTCTATTGGTCTGTCTGTAGACACAAATTTTTACCTCCTACTCCTCCCTAGTTTATGTATGGATTTTGATGAAATTTTGTACACATATCACAGTCATATGATATGATCTTGTGTCTCTGCGAAAACCATCTTGTTTTAATGCCTTTATGCAAACAAAAGACCCAGATTAGATGGCTCCTGTAGGAACTGTCTGATCAGGGTTTGCTCTTGGAATTATATAAAGTTTTATCAGGGTCAGACCTTTCCTTCTGTGCCTTACTATTGAGCTAATTAATCTTCATACATTATTTCTTACATGACTATTCATGGAGTAAAGGGTTAAAAATAATACAGTAAAACCAAGAAGCGATGTAACTCTTTCAGGAACTGGTCATCAGTCTGTAAAAGTTACTTCCCTTGTTTAGTTTTGATCTGTTCCTTGACTCTTTCCTTCGTAAGTATGCTTTTGCAAACAGAGTAGACCCTGAAATTAGATGACTCCTGTAGGAACAATCTGATCAGGGTCTTCTCCATTTACTTATGGAATAATATAGATTGTCCCATGGCCAAAATTTCCTGTGCTCATATGCCATTATTAACCCTTTACTCCATGAATAATCAATAATATTCATTGTCAATATTGATTAGATTATTTTCGATAATGGCATATGTACCCTGGAAAACTTGACCATGGTAGAAACTTTGAAATCAGATCTACATTGTTTCATAAGCAAAAAGAGCAGACCCTGATCAGATGGCTGCTATAGGAGCTGTGTGATCTGGGCCTGCTCTGTTTGCAAAAGATGTAAAATTGCGTATTTATGGAGTAAAGGGCTACAATTCCTGTAATAAACATTCATGTCATCATTTCTGACCTGAATATTCATAGAGTAAAGGGTTAAATGCTGACCCATATGCTTGCCATAACATACAGTACATTAAATAGTCTAATGACAAATGAATTTACAAAGTGCTGATAAAATTTTGCCACAGAATAACTGAGAAATATTTTCTCTATAGATATACCACATTTGCAAATGTAGTAAACCTGGGTCAGATGCTCTGTTTGCTTATGAAACTAGAACTATCACTAAAGGTGATGAATACCCCCACACGGCAGCCTTGATTGCAAATCCAAGTTTTGAACATGTAGAGAAAAATTCTGTAATTTATGCCAAGTATCAAGTGAATCAGGTTGAAATTGAAGGAGGAGTTCAAAGTACAAGATTTTGCCTGCCAATTTCAAGGCCAAAGGTCAAGGTCAAGGTCACAGAGACCTGAAATATGTGTCTTGCACATCTACTACTTCTGAGTAACATTTATGCCAAGTATCAAGTAAATCAGGTTGAAAGTGAAGGAGGAGTTCAAAGTACAAGATTTTGCCTGCCAATATCAAGACCAATTTCAAGGCCAAAGGTCAAGGCCACAGAGATTTTTAATTTGTGTCTTGCACATCTACTACTCCTGAGTAACATTTATGCCAAGTATCAAGTGAATCAGGTTGAAAGTTAAGGACGAGTTCAAAGTACAAGATTTTGCCTGCCAATTCCAAGACCAATTTCAAGACCAACGGTCAAGGTCAAGGTCACAGAGACCTGAAATTTGTGTCTTGCACATCTACTACTCCTGAGTAACATTTATGCCAAGTATCAAGTGAATCAGGTTGAAAGTGAAGGAGGAGTTCAAAGTACAAGATTTTGCCTGCAAATTTCAAGACCAATTTCAAGGCCAAAGGTCAAGGTCAAGGTCACAGAGACCTGAAATTTGTGTCTTGCACATCTACTGCTCCTGAGTAACATTTATGCCAAGTATCAAGTGAATCAGGTTGAAAGTGAAGGAGGAGTTCAAAGTACAAGATTTTGTCTGCAAATTTAAAGACCAATTTCAAGGCCAAACCTCAAGGTCAAGGTCACAGAGACCTGAAATTTGTGTCTTACACATCTACTACTCCTGAGTAACATTTATGCCAAGTATCAAGTGAATCAGGTTGAAATTGAAGGAGGAGTTCAAAGTACAAGATTTTGCCTGCCAATTTCAAGACCAATTTCAAGACCAACGGTCAAGGTCAAGGTCACAGAGACCTGAATTTTGTGTCTTGCACATCTACTACTCCTGAGTAACATTTATGCCAAGTATCAAATGAATCAGGTTGAAATTGAAGGAGGAGTTCAAAGTACAAGATTTTGTCTGCCAATTTCAAGACCAATTTCAAGGCCAAAGGTCAAGGTCACAGAGACCTGAAATTTGTGTCTTGCACATCTACTACTCCTGAGTAACATTTATGCCAAGTATCAAGTGAATCAGGTTTAAAGTGAAGGAGGAGTTCGCCGTACAAGATTTTGCCTGCCAATTTCAAGACCAATTTCAAGGCCAAACGTCAAGGTCAAGGTCACAGAGACCTGAAATTTGTGTCTTGCACATCTACTACTCCTGAGTAACATTTATGCAAAGTATCAAGTGAATCAGGTTGAATGTGAAGGAGGAGTTCAAAGTACAAGCTTTTGCCAGCCAATTTCAAGACCATTTTCAAGGCCAAAGGTCAAGGTCAAGGTCAAAGAGACCTGAAATTTGTGTCTTGCACATCTACTACTCCTGATTAACAATCATGCCAAGTGTCAAGTGAATCAGGTTGAAACTGAAGGAGGAGTTCGCCGTACAAGATTTTGCAGACAGACCGACCGCCGGACCGACCGACCGACCGACAGGCTGATTCCAGTATACCCCCCTCAAACTCTGTTTGTGGGGGTATAATAATATAGATCTGATTCTATAGTTTCTGCCATGGCAAAAATGTCTGTATTCATATGCCATCATAAAAAATTAGCTTATTGATATTCATGATGCCATTATTTCTTACCCCATTGCTGCATATTGATGCCTCTGTTTAAGTCACTTTTTGAAACCATTGTGATAAATAGAGCATTTGCTCCACAGGACCAAATGCTCTATCACAATCAGTGGTTTCTAAACTACACAATTCTAAAAATTTCCTTTATTCTAGTAAATTCACCTTTTCAGTAGATTTATTCAAAGAGGTTGGATCTAAAAATAGCCTATGAGGGAATGGGTTACATGAATGTTCATGGAGAATAGGGTTAAATATTTACATTTCATTTATACATGCATGTTTATAGTGTAACAAGTGTTGAGTGTATTTTAATACAGGCTAAGGTTTCAGTCTTTTGTTTCTGTCTAGGAGACACTGAGGAGAGCCATAGGAATCCTTGGAGAAGTGAAGAAGACGAGACTGCTGTATTTGGTGGGACAGACAAGAGTTCATGTGGACACTGTCGCAGACCTCGGAGACTTCATGGAACTTGAGGTAAGTTTCATATAATATCTATGCCTTTGCTGTACACAAGTAATACATGCTTAAATGTCTGATGTAAGTGATGTAGAGTGTTTGGAAGTGGCAGACATTATAGTCCAAATTAGAATCACACAATGTGACAAATACCCCTTTGATAATGAAGAAACGTGATTATTTAACCCTCAACTCCATAGATAGACTTTTAGTGCCATTGGAAACAGAGTAGACCCCGATCAGATTGATCCTGTAGGACCTGTCTGACCAGGGTCTGCTCGGTTTGCTTATGGAATTATATACATGTGATTCTACAGTTTCTTACATGGCCAGACATTCAAGTGTCAACAAATTGGAGCAAATAATATTTATAGAATATGATAACAATATACTTAGCAGGCATACAATAAGTCTTTTTCTTCGTATAAACACATGTTCATGCATTTGCAAACAGAGTAGACCCAGATCAGACGACTCATATAGTAGCTGTCTGATCAGGGTCTGCTCTGTTTGCTTTGGACAAGGTATAGATCTGATTTTGAAAAAAAAAATTCAAAGCAAAAAAAAAATCCTTTAATTTATATTATAAAACTTCAGGTAATAAATCTTCATGATGTCATAATTTCTTACATGCATATTGAACAGTGAAAGGATTGAGCTGTACATGTACATTGTATTCCCAGGTGGTGATGAAAGAAGGACAGAGTGTGGAGGAAGGCCAGGCCATAGCTAATAGTCTCATGAAACAACTGGAGGTCAACACAGAACAACTGATTTCTTGTGCATACATGGACCTTATACTGGAGAAACAGCAAAAAGAAATAAAATCTTGATACTGAATTGCTATAGTGTTTTAACAATTTATGAATCCTTCTCTAAACTGTGCTAAAAAATTATGGGGATATTTTCTTGCTAACCATTAATCCTTTCTTTCAAATACACACGTTTTCAGGCATTTGCAAACAGAGTAATCCCAGATCAGACGGCTCCAATAGGAGCCGTCTGATCAGGTTCTGCACTGTTTGCTAGTGGAATAAGAAAGATCTATTTTTTTACTTTCTAAAATGGTTACAATGTTTCACCTTCCTTACTTCATTATAACTATTTTTGTCCATAAATATTCAGTAGGTATTGAAATTTGAAATAAACATTAAACAGGGAAAAGGTTAACTGATAGAGATGTCTAATGATGCTTTTGCAAACAGAGTAGACCCACATCAGATTAGTGTTTCCTTAACCCTTCGCCTGCTATTCGCGTCAATATACCTACCTGTAAATAGTGAAGACCCAGATGAGACAGCTCCTGCAGGTCTGCACTATTTACAAGTTGATTGTGCAACCAGTGCACTCCACAGCAGTGATTGCACAGCGAAATACTTGTACGCAGTGAAGATATATGTAATTATACAACAGGTCATGGGTAAAGAGGGAGAAATGTATTTTAAAATTCAGCAAGCGAAGGGTTAAGAATCATATCGGTCAAAATTCTAGAATTTTTGCCATGGCAATAGATCCTGTGTTCATATGCAGTTTTAAAAAATAATCTTAATTAAATATTTGTGCACATTATATCTTACAAGACACTTCATCCGGTACATCTATAGGGTTCAGCTTAAAATTTCCTGTGTCATACACAAAAGGTCAAATCATTACTTTGGGGTTTATGAATTTGTCCCCTGAATGATGACAGGATTGCTAACATCTCTTTGGGGATTATCTTTGAGCAGTGTAAACAAGGGGTTCCATTTGTGTTGTAGGTTGTAATGGGCCCGTCCATGTTCAGTGTTGGTCTCCATGTTCAGTGATGGTCTCTGGGCCTGAAAACCACCCAACCTCTTTTGCCACTATGGCTGCCAGAAAACGGTGCAATGGACTAATCTGATTTATAACCTTTGCAAATAGTTTGGATCTAGATGAGACGCTGAGTAACTCAACATCTCATCTGGATCGAAACCGTTTTACACTCTAATGTGTGCAGATGAAAACTCTTTGGTGCCAAAATAGCTCATCCCACACTTAAACCAGGACAGTTGTTTATCCAGGATATCGACTTTGTCCAAAGACCAACACTGCACGTCCAGGTTTGTCAATGTGTTTTTGTCATGTGCTCGAACTTGTTTGTCATTGTTCAGCATTTTGTTTTCCCTTTACATACAATTAATCAGTTTTATCCATTGCATTATACGATAGATAATTGCATCAAGGTTTTTTCTGAAATATGTTTTTTGGATGGACAGGATTCAGAAGTCCAGATAAGATGCGTAGATTAAAATATTTTCAAGAATAACTTCCCATTTCTCCACCAAACTGTGTTGTGACCACTCTTTAGAACCGTCTCTTCATGAGAGTGGTCACAACATAGGGTTTGATGGAGACATGATGATTTTAGTACTCCAGTATGTATGTTTATCTGTTGCTCTGGACAAGATTTTCTCAATGTCTTATCTGGCCTAAAGCCAACATTTATTCCAGGTTTGTTCAAAGCTTGTCCAAGTATCTCAAACTTGCCGTCACACTATGGGAGCATATTACAGTACCTCATCTTTCCAGGTATTGTGTTTCTTTTCCTATCAAATTCTGTAGTCTGTTGATGCCGTCTTTATTACTTGCTTGGATATTTATACCATTTCAATTCATACTTAACTCTTCTGTTGCTGAATTTTAAAATACCTTTCTCCTTCTTTACCCATGCCCTGTTGTATAATTACATATATCTTCACTGTGAGCAAGTATTTCGCTGTGCAATGACTGCTGTGGAGTGCACTAGTTGCACAATCAACTTGTAAATAATGCAGACCCTGATGAGACAGCTCCTGCAGGAGCTGTCTCATCTGGGTCTTCACTATTTACCGGTACATAGGTATATTGACGTGAATAGCAAGCGAAGGGTTAATTCTTTACTCCATGAATATTTATGTTGGAAATAATGACATCATGAAATACTTATTTGCTGAATTTTAACAATGACATGGGAACTAAAGAATTTTCGGCCATTGCTAAACTGTAGAATAAGATCACTATTATTTCTTACCCTTCCTTATATAATAAACTCTTTTTCATGCCTTTGCAGAGTAGATCCATATCCGACGCCTCCTATAGGAGCTGTCTGATCAGGGTCTGCTGTGTTCACTTTATTAAATTATAACAGACCTGACTAAAATTTCTATCAATACCAAAAACTCCTGTGTACTCTAGCCACTATAAATTGAAGCTAATAACTATTCATGATGTCACTATTTCTTACATGAATATGCAACAGGAAATGAGTTGAGCAGAGCAATCACTGATCAGACAGCTCCTACAGGAGCTGATTTGAATCCACTCTCTGTTTGCAAAGGTGTTGATTTTGCATCTATTTGCTGGATGGTTGGTGCATTACTCTGGGTGGTAGGTGTGCTCTGGTGGTGGGAAAGTCTATGGGTAAGTTTCCCGTATTCATTTGTCCGCTTTATTTTCTAATAGTATTAGTATCCAAGAATGCCAGTGTTCACACTTCCTCCTTTCACCATGGACAATTTGATGGAGTAAATTCAGGTACATGTAGTCATGTTTAGTATTTCTGGACATGAGACACTTTCTGTTTTAAATAGTGTTTTGTAATCTAATCCATTCAGGGTTGCAACATGTCGGGGAAATTTAATTTTTTTCAAGGTCGGGGAATTGTCAGGGAATTTTGTGAAATGTCATGGGGAATTTGAAAATATAGGCAAATGTCCGGGAATTTCCATAACAATTTATGACAGAAAGACCAAATGTCGCAATGAAATATGTCGGGTAAATTTAGAATATTGTCAGGGAATTTTCTTTCCTCTGATTTGTGGCAACCCTGCCATTGTTCAGCAGCATTTGGTGCTATTGAGAAGGCAGTGTTCTCAAAATCTGGAACCCATTTGTCGACACCCTCAGAGATGATCATTGCCAGCAGTGTTAACCAGTTATCTCATAAGAGATACCTTTTGGCACCTGTGTAAATAGTCGAGGTCAGACGATCAACCAACGCAAAAACGGAAATTAACGGAAGTGAAATATACAAGGATAAAACATTGTCTCTTGATGTTTATTTACGCTCAACTGGAATATTGGTCCTACACAATTCTTACACTAGAACACTGACCAAGTCAGAAAGGGCCCCACATGGTCAACACTACCTATAAACAATCTCGGCACTTTAAGTGTATATATCGGATGCAAAATGTTTGAGAGCGGACAAGACGAAAACGGTAAATTTTCACTAGTTCAAGGGCCATAACTCAGAGGTGTCACAAGCAATTTAGCTGGTAATCGAACTTGGCCAAGATTTTACAGTTATGAACATTCTCTACAGGTTTGGTGAAGTTCTGATGAAAACTGATTGAGTTAGAGAGCAGACAAGGCTAAAACGGCAAATGTTGACTGAATCAAGGGCGATAACACAGAAGTGTCTTAAGCAATTGAAGTGATAATCAAACTTGGTCAAGATTTTACACTATGACTAATGTCTGAAAGTTTGGTGAAAATCGGATGAAAACTGTAGGAGTAAGAAAGCGGACACAAAAAGCATGACTGGTGGACTGACAGACAGGGCGATTACTATAGGGCACCCACACCAAGGTGTGGGGCCCTATATATCGGCCACTGTTGATCCGCTAATTCCAAAGTTCAAAGACAACTCAGACTGCGTCAATAAACCATTTTCAGAGTCATTAATTAATTCCATGTTTTATCGCTATTCTTTGGCGTGTTTGGAGTCCGTGCACGCCGGTTCACTTGCAAAACGCTTTCTTATTCCAAAAGATGATTTTGAAAGACACATACATACTGAAAATATCGCCTAAACCTGACTGGGCAAGTAAAGCAAATTGTATGCAGTAAAGGCCATAATATTCAAGTCGAGATTATACCTAACATTATTCAGACAATTACATTTTCTCATTTGTATGACCACAACGATAATTGCCTGTAATTATAGATTTAGCAAGTCCCCAAAATGTCGCAACAACAATTATCGCTCAATCAATCGGGGTGAGCATATGCTCAGCCAGCCTTGCACAATCCAACTTAAAGATTGTGTCAGATATGCAGGTGTAAAAAATGCATTTAGCACATTGGGACCGCCAAGCAGTGCAAACAGTGTCGGATTACGGATACGGCAGGTTCCGTTAAAAGCAGGTTTTAAGCATACAGAAAGAAGAAGGAATTTTTCAGGACCAAAGAGTGCTATTTGATATACATGTATCAGGTTGTCAGTAAAGGCAGGTGTCGAATAACCCAGGTTATACTGTAGACCTGATTCATGGTAAAATATTCCATTGTTCATAATGCCATAGAATTTAGCTGATGAATAGGGTTAATATCCTAACGATATATGGAAATAAATTTTGATGGAATCATGAAGGTAGTTCTTATCCCCCCCCCCCACCCCAGCTTAAAGCGGAGGAATATAGTCAAAGTCAAGGTCACAGTGACCTGAAATGGTATGCGACACTCCACCATTCCAAGTGGTACTCGAACAACAAATTTGACGTTCCTACTTCAAGCAATACAGGAGATATGCTCTGGACAAGGATTTTCTATAGCTGAAGTCACAGGTCAAGGTCAAAGCAACCTGAAAATGGTGTGCGACACACAATGAATTTGACATTCATACATTCATGCTCCGGACAAGATTTTCTATGACTGGGGTCAGAGGTCAAGGCTACAGTGACCTGAAAATGACACACAACTCCACTATCCCAAGATGTACTCACACACTAAATGCCAATATACCATTCATATGTCAAAATAAAAATTCATGTAATTAATATTCATAGTTATTGTTTCTTACATAAACAGAAAAAAGTCCATCCATTCACCCATTACCTTCACCCATTCTATAATTGCATTGATTAGAACACAAGCAAACAATTGATTATTAAATGTTTATTTCTCAAAATTCCCACAAATAAGACATATTATGTAATGATTGTATGTGAGACAAGCACCATGCTTCGAAATATATAACGCACCAATGTTTGGATAGAACACAAGACAAGCACCCTGCTTCAAAATATATAATGCACCAATGTTTGGATAGAACACAAGACAAGCAAGCACCCTGCTTCAAAATATATAATGCACCAATGTTTGGATAGAACACAAGACAAGCACCCTGTTTCAAAATATATAATGCACCAATATTTGGATAGAACACAAGACAAGCACCCTGCTTCAAAATATATAATGCACCAATGTTTGGATAGAACACAAGACAAGCACCCTGCTTCAAAATATATAATGCACCAATGTTTGGATAGAACACAATCTCTGCTTCATTCATCTACCTGAGTAATTGTATATATCCAAACCATTCTAGATACATGCAATTACAAATATAATCTTTCAATACTTGAAATACTTTTCTAATGTCTTTAAACAAAACAAGGACTTCTGACATTCCTTTAGAGCATTACACTTAATATCTTATAAATGCATTACAATTTCATTTCTCCTGACAAAGATAAAACAATAGAGATAGAGTCCAACAAAATGTAAATAATCCCAGATCTTTTTCCATGTTAGCTTGAACATTACAGTAAGCTTCAGTTTAACCCTTTCCTCCATAAATACGCCTTTGCAAACCGAGTGGACCAGATCAGATGGCTCCTATAGAATCCAAGCCAGCTGTGAACTTTGACTCCAAGTCAAGACTCTTGAATTTTTTTTAGAAAATTTGTATGAACCAATACAATAGAGTTATCAAGAAACTCTTTTCAGATATGCCTCGTAACCAGCTTTTCTGTAGGACTCCGCCTCTCCTACAGGATCTGATGCCGTGGTAATGCCACGCCCAACAATTAGAATGTCCGACTTGTTCTCACAGATGGCAATATCAGGCGTCACATATCGCTGACCTAAGGCATCTGTCCCTCCCTGCAGTTTCACCCCTAAAATATGACCAAATAACATAGTAAACATGCCACTCATCTTAAATGTTGAAGTCATATTAACCTTTAGCCTGTTATGAGCGGATGAGTGAATACCTATGCAAACAGTTTGGATCCAGATGAGACGCTGAGTAACTCGGCATCTCATCAGGATCCAAACTGTTTGACACCCTAATTGCATTTTGGCAGACACATTAATTATAGCTTGAAGTTTTAAAATGTAGTAGGTGAAAAATTCTGTAAAAATGATTTGCTCAGCAGGCTAAAGGTAAAGTAATAGTCATCTGCACACTTTTCATCAGCTGCTATTCTAATATGAAGGTCAGCTGCCATTCTAATATGTAGGTTAATTCTGCAATTGTTTCTCATGTCTCAATACATCTGTACAAATCAGGAGACGTAAGATATATATACGGCCAAACTAGAAAATTGTGTCTGTAAGACACAGCGATGCCCCGTGGTGGTGCTTGCCTAGCTGCTAGTTCCTAAGTTATTTGACCTTGACCTTGGGCTTGCGAGCAGCATGGGCTGGGTGCACAATGAAAATATGGATGGTAGTAAATGTGTATATGCAATTCCATGCCAATAGCTATAGTGGTTAGTGAGATAAAAGACAATGAAAAAACTGACAACCAACTGCACGTAAAAGCGTGACAGATGGACAGGTGCAAAACATGATAATGCCCCCTGACTTTCGTCAACGGGGGCATAAATATACACCATGTCTGTAATTTTGACCATTTTCCAGAAGTCTGACCTTGACCTACTGACCTCAATTTAAAAGCAGTCATTCACTCATCATGATCAAGCTCCATATCAAATATGTGGATTCTAAGTGACAAGTGATTGATTAGAAACCATTTAGTGTCTACCAATGGATGGATGGACATGTACGAAGTAGTATACCCTACCTCTTTCTTTTTTAAACAAGAGTGCCAGTGGGCACAATATACGCCCGTCGGGGTCTTGTTCAACATGAACTGGGATTAACGTATTTGCTGAACTTGAAATTCTAAGCCCAATTTTGCGACCAAGTTTCAAGGTTGTAAATAGGCAAACTTTAACAAAAAACCTTAACCAAAAATTCTAAATTAAAAAGTGCCATAATTGTGTCTAAATGCTTGACAGAGTTACATTGTATTTACTCTTGCCTACAGATGAAGCTTCTGATGGTGAACAAATGTTTCAAGTTTAAAAGCTTTATCTGAAAGGGTTATGTAAATAAAAGGACTTTAACCAAAACCTTTACCAAAAATTCTAAGTTAAAAAGGGGCATAATTCGGTCAAAATGCTTGACAGAGTTATGTACTCTTGCCTACAGGTGCAAGTTGTGAAGGTATACAAGTGTTCCAAGTTTAAAAGCTTTATCTCAAAGGGTTATGTAAATAAATGGACTTTAACAAAGCCTTAACCAAAAATTCTAAGTTAAAAAGGGGCATAATTCGGTCAAAATGCTTGACAGAGTTATTTTCTCTTGCCTACAGGTGAAGGTTGTGACGGTGAACAAGTGTTCCAAGTTTAAAAGCTTTATCACAAAGTGTTATGTAAATAAGTGGACAAATGCTAAACCCAATTAAGCGACCTTGACCTTGGATAAACGAGCCTGGACTTGGCAGGCTACTGTAGCATGTCTAGATAAACATTGTGGTTAAATTTGGGAAGGATCCACCAAGCGGAACTTGAGTTAGAGATGTTACAGACAGACAGACCGGTTAACATTTTTGCTAAACGCAAATTCTAAGTCCAATTGTGTGACCTTGACCTTGGATAAACAAACCGGGACTTCGCAGGCTACTGTAGAATGTCTAGATAAACATTGTGTTAAAATTTGAGAATGATCCACCACGCGGAACTTGAGTTAGAGATGTTACGGACGGACAGACAGACACAGCCATTCCATAATACGTCCCGTTTTTTCAAACGGGCGTATAAAAAGTGGGTGCATAAAAAAATATATCTTTCTGTCTGATCTTTGCTTTGTATAAAACACTATCACTTGTCTGAAGGAAACAAAACATACTATAATATCCCAATTTGAATTCCTTTTATTTCTTTTTATGCCCCCATTTTTATTTTTTTTTTGGGGGGGGGGGGTTCTGTTGGTTTGTATGTTTGCTGGTTTGTTTGTTTGTCCCCTACTTTAACGTTGGCAATAATTTTGTATTCATTGCACATACAGGCTTCAAACTTGGCATTCATGTAAAACTTATAGAGGTGAACATTTCTAGGGGTGACTTATTAAGGTCAAGGTCATACATAAAGGTCAAATTTAGATTGGTGATAATTTTGTCGCCGTTCAATATACATGCTTCAAACTTGGCATGCATGTGCAACTTATGGAGGCAAACATTTTTAGGGATGACTTATTAAGGTCAAGGTCATATATCAAGTTCAAAGGTCAAATTATGGGTCAATTAAAGATTGGTGATAATTTTGTCATCATTGAACATTACATATACATGTATGCTTCAAACTTAGCATTCATGTCCAACTTATGGAGACACACATTTTAAGGGGTGACTTATTAAGGTCAATGTCATACATAAAGCTCAAAGGTCATATCAGGGAATAGTGTTTCACAAACACATCTTGTTGATTTTGATATCTGTAAAATTGATTCTTTCTATTGTTTGAAATCTACAGAAACATAAAGCATCTGCCAGCCAAACCCATTACCAACCAGTCATGTCTACAGTACAATGTAGATTGCAATTTGTGGTGACAATCTTCATGCAAAAACTTTTGCCTACATAGTCAAGTATTTCTACATTTGGATGGTCTTCAATTCAGGAGACATGCTTATCTGATATGAGACTTTTTTATTAACTCTCTGCATGCTAAATATATTCTGTCTGCAGATTTTGTCATCTGCTAGAGAGAGTATTTTCTCCTATATTTTCAAACAGTTTGGTCCAGTGGAGACATAGAGTTACTACAATCATAACTGTTTGCGTAGGTTATCAGGTGGTCGACAATTGTGTGCAAGGAATTTGTTTGGATTTGACAAAAACTGTAGAATCAGATGTACATCATGTCAAAAGCAAACAGAGCAGACCCTGATCAGACAGCTCCTATAGGAGCCATCGGATCTGGGTCTACTCGGTTTGCAAATGAATAAAAATGGGT
Organism: Azorinus chamasolen; assembly: GCA_963576725.1. NCBI lineage: Eukaryota > Metazoa > Mollusca > Bivalvia > Cardiida > Solecurtidae > Azorinus > Azorinus chamasolen. The sequence goes on along the minus strand of OY755246.1, from coordinate 34,697,273 downwards.
TTATATGAATGAAAGGTTTAATCAATGATTGAAACAAACCAGGTGTCATGTGGATAAACTTGGGGTCATCACAGATCCTTCCCTGACTGATGAAGCCTATCACAAAGTCAGCGTGGTCTTCTGCCATCTTCACAGTGGCTGCAATGTACAGAGAGAAACATCAACAACTTCAAACAGGTGATAATTCTTTACTCCATAAATACGCCTTTGCAAACAGAGTAGACCCAGATCAGATGGCTCCTGTAGGAGCGACCTGATTAGGATCAGCTCTGTTTACATATGTTCATGTGTCATTATACAAATAAAGTTAATTAATATTCATGTTGTAATTATAATTTACCTGAATATTCATGGAGTAAAGGGATCAAGCACAAATGACCTTCAAATGTGACCTTGAGCTGACATGTGTTCTGCACTGTCTCAATTTAGCTAACATTTGACTCAATTTTTATGAAAATCCTTCAAAGGGTTTAGAAGATATGGAGTGGACAAAAGAATGTAATGCAAATTGAAGGTTAAAACACATGACCTTCAAATGTGACCTTGAACCAACATGACTGCCACATGTGTTCTTCACATCGTCTCAACTTGGTTAACATTTGAGGCAAGTTTTATGAAAATCCTTCCAGGCCTATAGGAGATATAGAGTGGCTACAAATTGTTGCGGACGGACTGACAGACGGAGGCCATTTCTACAACCCCCTTCCGCTTTGCGGCGGGGAATTAATTATTGGTCATGAGAGCAACTGCTGAAAATCAGATCTACATGTATATTATATCGCCAGCAAATCGAGCAGACCCTGATCAGAAGGCCCCTACTTATTATTTATAAATTAATGTTTGCTGGAGAAATGGAACAAAAAACATGTTTGGAAGTATTTAGCTCAAGCCTCTTCTGAGTATTTAGGATTTAACCCTTTCCTTGTTGCATATTCACATAGAAATAATGAATATCTATTTGCTAACTTTTTTATAACGGCAATTCCCTCATATAAACGCTTTCATGACTTTGCAAACGGAGTAGAGACAGGTTAGATGGCAAATAGTGCATACCACAATCAAACATCTCCTCCAGCGGCTGTATTATCAGGGTCTATACTATTTTCTACTTACTATGTCGGCTGAATCTAATGCTATCAAAATGATGGCAAGTTGAATTATTCAGTATTACAAACAGGTGGAGATGTGATCATGGATATTCAAATGTCCTAATTAGTAGTAGTTATCCTGAGTATTTGAAAAGTTTTGGCAAACAGTGCAGGCCCTGAAGGAGCTGTTTTATAAGGGTCCACACTATTTGCTATGTCAGTCTAGACTTAGGGTAATTAGGGTACCAAGGGTTATTGACAATAGCAGAAAAATCTGGTACTTTTTACTATTTGTTTAAACAAATAAAAATCTGATTTTTTGGACCCTTTCCTTCACATAAACACCTTTTCACGCATTTGCAAACAGAGTAGACCCAGATCAAATGGCTCCCACAGGAGCCATTTGATCTGGGTCTACTCTGTTTGCTTTTGACATGATAATTTAGATTTGATTCTACAGTTTTTGGCAAAGCAAAAATTTTCTTTGATAAGATTCGGCCAATAAATATTCATGTTGTCATTATTTCTTACATGAACGGTTAACTCTTATATACTACTACAAATAAATGAAGACTAATTTACCCATTCTCTCCTATTGATGCCTTTTGGCGTCTCTTCAAAAGTCACCTTGTGAAACCATTGTGATAAATAGAGCATTTGCTCCATAGGAGCAAATACTCTATTTATCACAATGGTTTCAAAACTACACACTTCTTAAATTCACCTTTTCTATAGTTAATGCTCCTTTTTGGTAGATTTAATCAAAGAGGCTGGGTCTAAAAATAGCCTAGGAGAGAATGAGTTAATCTGCAGAAATGTGTCAGTCTAGAAATTTTCTTTGTAAATGACACATGTGTATTTGTCCCTTTATCTGATAAGCTTGCTTTTTTGCACCTTTGTATACAAAGAGAATTGCCTATAGGAGCTTGTTACATATATCATGTCACGGAAACTGATCCTTTACGTTTGCAATGCCAATTAATTCTTACTTTTCTATTTTTAATTGAACCATTTCCTTGTTCAATATTCATGTAAGACATAGACATCATGAATATCTATTAGCTGAATTTTTATAACGGTACATGTACATAGGATTGTTTGGTACTGGTAGAAACTGTAGAGCCAGATCTATTATAGTTTCATAAGCCAACAGAGCAGACTCTGATCAGACAACCCCTATAACAGCTGTCCGATCTGGGTCTACTCTGTTTGTAAACGTGTTTATATGCAGGCAAGGGTTAAGAATTAATATTCATAATGGGAGGAGTCTTGCATGAATATTCATCAAGTAAAGTTTCCAAGGCTACAGGAACCCTTCCTGCCACACCCCACAGAACCATTATATTGAAAGTTTACCTTTAACATAATCTCCCTTGGCCAAATTGCCAGATGAGCTCATTTCTGCAATCATTAGACAGCCTCGGCCTTTCTCTGTACCAATCTAAAAGTAGAAAAGCACAGATATATTGCATGATGTCATTATTTCTTACATGAATATTTGTGGAGCAAAGGGGGTTAAGAAAGAAGTCTAATTCTGGATAATTTAACTGGTGGTAGCTTAACCCTTCTCTTGCTGAATTTTAAAATACATTTCTCCTTCTTAACCCATGCCCTGTTGTATAATTACATATATCTTCACTGTGTACAAGTATTTCGCTGTGCAATCACTGCTGTGGAGTGCACTGGTTGCACAATCAACTTGTAAATAGTGCAGACCCTGATGAGACAGCTCCTGCAGGAGCCGTCTCATCTGGGTCTTCACTATTTACTGGTAGTTATATTGACGTGAATAGCAAGCGAAGGGTTAAATGCAGGACAAAAGCACTTTATTACTTTAAATTTGCTCTGCACTGAACAATCACCGGATATTTTAACCTGTTCCTTCATATAAATGCCTTTTCACACATTTTCAAACAGAGTAGATCCTATAGGAGCCATCTGATAAGGGTCTGCTGTTTGCTAATGGTATTTTATAGATATCTCTTTACTTTCTATAATGGCTACATGGTTCCACCTTCCATAGTCCATTTTAACTATTTTGTGCATGAATATTTAGTAGATATTGAATTTGGAATAAACATAGAACAGGGAAAGAGTTAAACCTGAATAGTGGTCCTGAAGGAGCAGTTTGATCTTCGTCTTCACTCTTTGCTACTTTGTCAGTCTATTTTTAAAGTTACAAATCAAAATACATGTAGTGAGGGGAGAATGTTGAGAGGGGAGAATGGGTTCCAGATATTCAGGGTTAATATCAGTTCAACCTGTATCCACACGACATCAAGGTAAGAAGCAGACAGTCACCTGTTTTAGACCGTCTACTACTCCAGGCCCTGGTACACTATGGGCATTGACAACATGTGCCCAGTCTGCAATCTTGTACACACCTCCCCCATACTGATGCTTCACTGTATTGCCAATATCAGCAAACTTCCTACATGAAAAAAATATATCATGTAAACCAGAGTAATAATAATAATCTTTATTTCCTCCAATGTAGGAGAGCATATCAACATACATACATACATATATAGACATGTACACAATGGCATACAGTTACAATTAGACAAACAAACATTGAACACACAACATTATAAACACTAACTATTCACGGTAAGAAATTATTCATATCACAATTTCGATGACGACATCGATGATAGCCATCATCATATCGATCACAGGCATGACCATGATCACGACGACAACATCGACGACCGCGGCGAAGATTGTGGCAACATGCCGATAGTGAAAAGCCGAAAACTAAAGTGGAGAAACTTGTCTAATTTGGACGCCTTTTATTATGTCTCTGTCGAAACGAAACATAGAGAAATAATTGATGTGCCTGAGCTGTACAGAGCTCACTGACATTGTAACTATGTAACATATTGTACATAACAGAATTGCCAATGTCAGCAAACTTCCTACATGAAAAAAATATCTCTTGTAAACCAGAGTTCAAGAAACAAATGCTATTTAGGAATACAGTAGAACCTGTTTTAAGCGCCCATAAAAATGTCTAATTATGGGTCTGTTAGGCAGGTGTTAAGATTAACCCATTCCCTCATATTGACGACTTTTGGCGCCTCTATAAAGGTCACTTTGTGAAACCATTGTGATTAATAGAGCATTTGCTCCTATAGGAGTAAATGCTCTATTTATCACAATTGTTTCGAACTACAAAATTCTAAAATTTTCCTTTTCTCTAGTTAATGCTCCTTTTCGGTAGATTTATTCAAAGATGTTGTATCTAAAAATAGCCTATGTGGTAATGGGTTAATGCAATTCAAAGTAATGCAGAAAGCCCCTATAGGAACTTTCCGCATTAGTTTTGCCCTGCATTATGCAACAACCTGTTTTTAACACTCCTATATTCAATAAATGTCGCTTAACCCATTCCTTCATAGGCTATTTTTAGACCCAATCTCATTAAATAAATATACCCAAAAGGAGCATTTACTAGAGAAAAGTAATTTTTTAAAATTTTCTAGTTTGAAACCATTGTGACAAATAGAGCATTTGCTCCTATAGGAGCAAATGCTCTATTTATCACAATGGTTTCAAGAAGTGGTTATTACAGAGGCGTAGAAAGGCGTATTTATGGAGGAAAGGGTTAAGATAGGTTCTACTGTATGTGATAACTGTTTTGCACATTTCTTAACCAAACCCTATCAAGGATGTATTCATTAAAACATTTCTACTGCATTTCTAATCAATACCTAGAAGTAAACAAGATTAGATCTGGATCAGACAGCTCCTATAGGACCCATCTGATATGGGTCTGCTCTGTTTGCAAAGGCATATTTATGGAGTACTTAAAGGGTTACATATGCAGGAACATGATACATTATGGCTCTCCATCAGAATGAGTATGTAAGAGTAATCACTGATGAATAAGAAATATTAGACATGTATGGATTGTTTAACGGTGAAAATTTTGAACTATTTAATTGGGCTGGCTCTAGTAATGTTGCAACTAATAGTAAAGGCTTCTCCACAAAAGATGTCAGCACAGCAATTGAAACACAAATATGAATTGAATACAGATTCTTTTATAAAATGTAATGCTGTCTATCCCTTTGCTCCAAAGATACACCTATGCAAACAGAGTACAGTTAAACCTCTCTATAACAGCCACTAAATTACATCAAGTATTTTGTGTTAAAGGCAGGTGGCTGCTTAAAGCAAGGTGAAAGTAAAACAGAACGCTCCTATAGGAGCGTTCTGTCTTACTTTCACCTTGTTTTAAGCAGCCACCTGTTCTAAATACCAACCAATTAACACAATTTAGTGGCCGTTATAGAGAGGTTTTACTGTACACCTGAATCGTCTGTTCAGTTTGCTTTATGCTATTATATAGATCTGAATCAACAGTTTCTACAATGCCCAAAAGTTGTTTATATACCTTTTAACCCTTCGCTTGCTATTCACGTCAATATACGTACCTGTAAATAGTGAAGACCCAGATGAGACAGCTCCTGCAGGAGCTGTCTCATCAGGGTCTGCACTATTTACAAGTTGATTGTGAAACCAGTGCACTTCACAGCAGTGATTGCATAGCGAAATACTTGTACACAGTGAAGATATATGTAATTATACAACAGGGCATGGGTAAAGAAGGATAAATGTATTTTAAAGTTCAGCAAGAGAAGGGTTAAGAAATTATGCCAATTAATATTGGTAAGACATTAACGTTTCTTATATGAATATTTATGAAGAAATGGGTTATACACATCTATTATACATCTGACAGGTGTAACAATTTGTGCCTCCTACTGTCTGGACAGTGGGGACATGCAGTGAACTATTGTGATGTTGATTACCTGTCTTCAAATATGAGGAATTTGTGTTTCTGTGACAGGTCCACAAGTCTTTGTACAAAGGTAGATGTGAAGTCATCTACAATATCTACATGAGTCTTCACAACACAGATCTTCTCACCAACTTTCTCCACTAACTGACAAAAGAAGTACAAGGTATAAACAAGATGTGTTTGTGAAAACTATGCCCCAGCCCAATTTGACCTTTCACCCTGCAGGATAACCTTGACCGTGACATGTCATCAAAATGTGCAGCTTCATGAGATACTCATGCATGCCAAATATCAAGTCTCTATCTCTACTGGTTCAAAAGTTATGGCTAATGTTAAAGTCGGTAATTTGACCTATATATTTTACCTGACCTTGAAGGATAACCTTGACATGTCGCCCCTCAAAATATGCGGCTTTATAAGATACATATGAATGCCAAGCATGCCAAATATCAAGTCTCTACCTGTACTGGCTCAAAAGTTTTGACCAATGTTAAAGTTGGTGACAAACAGACAAACAGACAGACAGACTGGGCAAAAACAATATGCCTAAAAAAGAAATAGAAGAAAGTTTGACATTATCAGTTACAATAGACTATTGACATAGATTTAACCCTTTACTCAATAGCCTTTTAATGCCTTTGCAAACAAGGTAGACCAAGATCAGACAGTCCCTGTAGCAGCTGTCTGATCAGTATCTGCACATTCTACAGATATGAATCTACAGTTTCTGTCATGGCAAACTATTCATGTGTTCATATGTCATAGTAGTACAAAGTTTGCTAATTGATATTCCAGATGTCATTATTTCTGATGTGAATATTTAAGGAATAATGGGTTAACAAGAGGGCCATGATGACAAGACAATCAGAGGAGAAGATTTTCAAAGTTTTCACTGTATGTTTCTACAGAAAACTGACCATCCCTGGGGCAAGGCAACACTTGAACTCTGGGGCATAATGCATACAATTTTTGTAGAGGACTGTAAGATGATGCTATGTGCCCAACTATGAAAGCTTAGAACCTTCTAGTTTCAGGAGAAGATTATTTTCAATGTTTTCACAATATGATTCCATGCCCTGGAGCATGGTCAATTTTGACCCCAGGGGCATAATTTCTATAACTTTTGTAGAAGACCTGAAGTTGATGCTATGTGCCAAACATGAAAGCTGAGAACCTTTCCGTTTAAGAGGAGAAGATTTTTCCGAATATGTTCCGATAGAAAACTTGGGCTGGGCAACATTTGACCCCAAGGGCATAATTTATATAACTTTTGTAGAGGACCTGAACATGATGCTATGTGTCAAAAATGAAAGCTCAGAACCTTCCAGTTTAAGAGATGAAGATTTTCAAAGTTTTCACTATATGTCTCTATAGAAAACTGGCCATCCCTGGGGCAGTTCTGATCCCAGGGGCGTATTTATATAACTTTTGTAGAGGACCTACAGACAATGCTATGGAAGTTGAGAACCCTGTAGATTCAGAGAAGAAGATTTTTTAAGGTTCGAATTGTTGACGACTTATGACGCACGACAAGCGCAGACGGACATCATGCAATCACAAAAGCTCCCCTGAGCACTTTGTACTCTGGTGAGCTAAAAACAAATCAATCATTATTGAAGGTTGAATAACAAAACTTTGAACAGTAAATTATCAAATTTCACCATTTCAAATGACCGAGAGCGAAACCATCCTTACAACACTACATAACTTTTGTCTGCAAATCTTGTTGTCTGGTATACTTCTAAAAGTACATATTTCTTTTCAAAATTAGCCTATTTTATTCAGCCCTGGGAATATTATTTCTGATTGTTTTTAACAAAAGCACAATCAGAGTGTCAGACAGTAGGGATTCTGATGAGATGTCAAGTTCCAAACTGTTTGCACATTTAATTTAGAATTTGTCACAAGGACTAAGTGGATTAACCTATTCCCTCATATCAACACATATGTAAGTCATTTTTTGAAACATATGCTGCAACAGGAACTGTCTGATCTGGGTCTTCTCTGTTGGCAATGGTGTCAAAGGGCGTATCTATGAGACAAACGTTTTTACAACTTTAGAATTTACAAGGTTTCAGGACCCCATATTACACGAAAACACAATTCTGAACAAACTACTTTTGATACAGTCAAGATCAGCTTCAATAGATTCTGTTAACACTTTCCCTCATCTAGATGCCTTTGGAACATGTGGAGTAGACCTAAATCAGACAACTCCTATATCAGCTGTCTGAACAGGGTCTGCCCTGTTCGCTTATGGAAGACAGATCTATTTAATAAGATTCTGTCACAGCCAACACTTTTCCTTGTTAAACCATTACCTCATAGACTAGTTTTAGACTCAACCTCTTTGAATAAATCTACTGAAAAGGAGCATTTACTAGAGATAAGGAAACTTATAGAATTGTGTATTATTGAAACCATTGTGATAAATAGAGCATTTGCTCCTATGGAGCAAATGCTCTATTTATCACAATGGTTTCAAGAAGTGACTATTACAGAGGCATAGAAAGGCATATTTATGGAGGAAAGGGTTAATATATAATTATAAAAATTCGGTCCATGAATATTCATGCAGTAACAAATTATTAAATTAATATTCATGGAGGAAAAGGATAAACTTATAGCAACAAAACTCGGTTTTATTTTGCTATCATAAATTGGCAGACTGTCAACCTTTACAAAAACTACACTGTTACTAAACTAATAGTACCTGAAGAATATCCTCTGTATTGGTCAGGTCAACAGAGAGGGCCAAGTTAGTCTGTTTCTCATGCATAAGGGCAAACAGCTGCTTTGACAGAGTGTGCTGGCAATGACTGGCTCGCTCTTGGTATGTCATCTCCTGAAAATATTTATCTCTTTTGTATGCTAGCAGCATGATTATATTTACTTAACCCTTTCCCTCATATAAACATGTTTTCACGCATCTGCAAGCATTTGAGGTTTATGGGCTATTTCTTTTGAAATTAGTCCTTAACCCATTCCCGCATATTGACACCTTTTGACGCTTCTGTAAAAGTTACTTTATGAAACCATTGTGATAAATAGAGCATTTGCTCCTGTGGAGCAAATGCTCTATTTATCACAATGGTTTCAAAACTACACAATTCTGAAATTTTCCTTTTCTCTTTCCTTTGCTGCTTTTTGGTAGATTTAATCAAAGAGGCTACGTCTAAAAATAGCCTAAGTGGGAATGGGTTAAAGAACAAAGGAATTCGGAGCTGACGGAAGGAAACTATTATTCGCTATTGTTCTCTCAGTCTCTTTTACTCTCTAAACCCCAAATGTTCGCTCAGACAGACAGATGGACAACTTGACCAAAAACAATATGTTGTCTCCCCATTATAAATGGGGGAGACAAAACTACATGTATAACTAAAGGTGGTGAATACCTCTGTCTGGCAGCCTTGATCGCAAATCCAAGGGCTGAAAAATTGACACCAACTACTTATGTTTCAGGCCATTATGACAAAAAAAACACTCAAGAGTATATCTTACATAAATTTCTGCCCAAAATTTCTAAATCTTACACAAATTTCTGCCCAAATTTTCAAAAGATTATTCATTACACTAATTCAGTAATAAAATGAATCCTCAAAATTTAACATTTCAAACCTTCTTGGTATATATATAAAATTCAATTAGAATGTAATCTCCAAATTTCACAAAACAACCCTAAGCAATGGGAGACTGGGAGTGCACCATAATTTGTAATTTTTTGCAAACTTTCAACTGCAAATAACTACCGGTAATCTGCCTACAGTAAATTCTTGCTAATTTGAGCTTTTAGTAAAGAAAAATGGAGAACTTTTCCGGTAGATAGCTGCTTAACCCTTTACTCCAGAAATACACAAACTCTTATACAGCAAACACAGCAGACCCAGATCTGTAGGAGCCATCGGATCAGGGTCTGCTCCGTTTGCTTATGAAATAATATAGATTCCGGGATACAGTTCTGCCATGGCTTAAATTTCCTGTGTTCATGTGTCATGATAAGAAATAACCTAATCAACATTTATATGTCATTAATTCTTACCTGAATATTCATGGTATAAAGGGCCGGGTGAAAGTCCTATAGCAAGCTCACAGTGGAGCTTTTTTTATGACTTTCATTCTGATCTAAGCTATCACACGTATTACTGACTGATGATGCTACTTATTTAACTCTTTGCATGCTAAGTAATTTTTCGTCTGCAACAATTGTCATCTGCTTCAGTTCTTAAAATAAACTTTCTCTCAATTTTTTGCAAAAGTATGGTCGAGATGACAAACAGTTTGGAAACATATCTATGCCAAAGTAATATTTATACATTCAATTGTATAGATACATTGTGAAATAGGTTGAGTATATGTATTTGAATGTTTGTATATGTATGTATTGATTTGTATGTTAATACAGGGCAGGAATGTAGGACGTTTCGGCCAGCGGATGTTTCGGCCTAGGATGTAAACCAAGGGAAACAATTTATAGCTGGTAACCCTTTGCTCCATAAATACACCTTTCTTCGCCTTTGCAGAGTACATGTAGACCCACATCAGACGGCTCTTGTAGGAGCCGTATGATCAGGGTCTGCTCTGCTTGCTTATGATATAATACAGATATGATTCAACAGGTTCAGCTATTGTGAAAAATTCTCTTGTTAATTTGCCACTTCAAAACATCAGATAATTAATATTCATGATGTCATTACTTTGTACATGAATATTCATGGAGTAAATACATACTGATTTCCTTTTCTTTGCTGCAGGAGCATCTCCACTGGCCTGGCTTAAAGGTGGTCTTTGAGGGTCATGCTTGTTGTCTGCCATAAACTGCAGCACCTTCTTGTACATGGCCTCATCTACCCTCTTATGTTTGTACAGGGTTGTAATTAGCTGGGTCATTGTAAACACACTGGAATGAAACAGTCACCATCAGAACACTTTATAACTGCTGCTTTTTTAACCCTTTTCTTCATAAAAATGCCTTTTCATGCATTTGCAAACAGAGTAGACCCAGATCAGACGTCTCCTGTAGGAGCAGTCTGATCAGGGTCTGCTGTTTTGCTTATGGAACATTATAGATCTAAATTTAGTTTCCACCATTATTAAAAAAATCCCTTCTACATTCCATATCATTGATAATCTCTATAAATATTAACGAGGTGATAAAATTTTGAATAAATGTTAAACAGGGAAAGGAATAACATGTCATCAGCTACAGTTCTAGATACAGCATTTCTACCATTTCTTTTCTGAGTGTCAGACCATTTAGATCCTGATATTTGTATTCAAAATGATTGGATATGGCACCCTGAGCAACAGATAAAGGTGTGTAATTCAAAAGTCATTTCGCCATGAAACCCTATGTTGTGACCACTTTATTGTCCTTATCATTAATTCTATTTACTCTTTACTCCATAAATACATTTTTCTACGCCTTTGCAAACAGTAGACCTATAGAAGCCGTCTGATCAGGGTCTGCTCTGTTTGCTTATGGAATAATATAGATCTGATTCTGTAGTTTCTACTTTGGCAAAAATTCCATGTGTTAATATGCCATTTAAAAAAATAATCTAATTAATATTCATGATATCATCATTTCTTACATGAATATTCATGGAGGAAAGGGTTAACAAGCAAAAAATGGAGAAACCGCATTAAAGCCGGATTTATCAACTGAAAGACCTTCACCCAAGTTATCTGAATACCAAATATAAATTGTCTAGCATACGTAGTTCAGAAGTTATAACAAACTTTTTATGCCAGCCAAGTTTTCAAAATAGTGACCTTGACCTTAATCTGAATTCAGGTATCTTTATGTCATCTAAAAGGTCCTTACCAAAGCTATCTGAATACCAAAGGTGAATTGCCTAGCGTTCATGGATCAGAAGTTATATCAAAATGTTAAAGTTTGTTAAAAACAGCCAAGTTTTTAAAATAGTTACCTTGACCTTGACCCAATTTCATGTATCCTTGTATCAACTTAATGACATTCACCAAAGCTATCCCCATACCATATATGAATTGTCTAGAATATGTGGTTCAGAAGTTAAGACAAAATGTTGAAGTTTTTCAATGATAGACAACTTGTCAAAATATTGACTTTGACCTTGACCTAATTTCAAATATCTTCAACTGAAAGGCCTTTACCAGAACCATCTGTATGCCTTGCATTTGTAATTCCGAAGTTATAGCAATGTTAAAGTTTGTTGAAAATGGCAAAGTTTTCGAAATAGTGACCTTGACTTTGACTTCATGTATCCTTGTATCATGTGAAAGTCCTTCACCCAAGATATCTTCATATCAAATATCAATTGTCTAGCTTAATTAATTCAGAAGTTATAAGCAATGTTTAAGTTTTGTTAATCACTGTGCAATCACTGCTGTGGAGTGCACTGGTTGCACAATCAACTTGTAAATAGTGCAGACCCTGATGAGACAGCTCCTGCAGGAGCTGTCTCATCTGGGTCTTCACTATTTACAGGTACATATACTGACGTGAATAGCAAGCGAAGGGTTAAAAAATCAGCTAATAAATATTCATGGTGTTATTATTTCTTACATGAGTAGTGAACAGGTAAAGGGTTAAAAGATTAATGGTTTGAGGGCTACATAAACATCTGCTACCTGTCCTTTAAATAATGGAGTATAATGTTCCAAGTAAAGAACATGCCTAATAATGACTTGTAAATAAGATGATTGTTGAGACAATAGCAAAGTGAGAAACTTGCCTTTGAGTACCAGCGAGACAGAAATCCTACCCATTAGTATTACAGCATTAATGGAGTCTGCTGCATTTAATATTTTCCTTAATATATACACTTTTCAATGTCTTTGCAAACATAGTAGACCAAGATCAAATGACTTCTGTAGGAACATGATCGAATCAAGGTCCGCGGTCTATTTGTTTATGGAATAAATATTTGATTATATACATACATGTGGTAATTTTTTCGAAGCAATGAGGGAGATTAGCTTTTCAAAAGAGGGAGATTGGGTATCAAAGAGGGAGATTTATGTGGAACTAACTTTTCAGGAGTTATTAAGTTGCTATAAAATGCAAATATGAAGAACTTAATATAAAAACTCTATGTTTCAACCTTTTTAATGTACTACATGTAACATAAATACATGTACAGTAGAATCTCTCTGCACCAGAATTCTAGCAGAGAAGATTTTAGAAATTTTTAAACAAGTGGCTGCTTAACACAGGGTGAAAGTCATGCAGAAAGCTCATAGAGGAGCTTTCTGCATGACTTTAATCCTGCATTAATCCGACACCTGTCTACAAGAGTTGAAGACCAATATTGATACCAAATAAAATGTCCAGTTTAATGGAGTTTTACTGTATATATTCAAGACACACAAATGAAAAAGTAGTAAAGTCAAGCAGGAAAAGCCACACACAAAATGCCACCATCACCAAAACATCGAAAGAAAGCAATTTATACACATACACACACACCCTAACACAAACACACACACATACACACACAGGAGATGGAAATATTGAACACGAACAAACACACAAGTATAAAGACACCAGACCAACACAAGGGCGAACACACACGCACAAGACGAAAACCACAAACCCAAACAAACACACAAGCAAACAAACAAAAGCAAGGGTGACAAAGAGGGTGCTGCCTTGGAACTGTCAGTGGCAAAACCACCACTGGGGATTTAAACCTGTTTACGGACATCCTAACCTCACACTTATCTCAAAGTCACCCTAGCTAAACAAACATTGTAAATAAAGGTATCCCCGCCGGACTTCCCCACAACATAGAAGACAGTAATCACAGTACAAAATGTAAAACATAGCATAACAACAGTGAAAGTCCGTCAAATATGTACTCAATTAATTTGCTGAAGACAGAGCCACTGCAGGGAAGCCATTAAGAGCAAGACAGAGAAAAGGTAATACATGAGGTAAGCTCAACAACAGTGTATATCCAGATAAACTAGACTGTCAATAAACCATATACCTTTATATCTAGGCATCTTAGCAGACTGGGTAAACCAAGTTAAGGCAAGTAAAATAAATAACCTTATTAAAAATGCTGATTAATTCATTCTGTTTCCATTTAACCCTTTCCCTCATATAAATGTGTTTTCACGTATTTGCAAACAGAGTAGACCCAAATCAGATGGCTCCTAGAGGAGCCATCTGATCAAGGTCTGCTCTGTTTGCTCATAGAATTTGATAGATCTGTTTCTTAACTTTCTAAAATGGCTACAATATTCCACCTTCCATATTTCTTTATAACTATTTTGTCCATGAATATTCAGTAGGTATTGAAATTTAGAATAAATATAGAACAGGGAAAGGGTTAAAATGTTATAACATGAGATATTTTTAGGCAACTAGTGTATGTTTTCATTCCCTTTATTATTCCTGGTTATTGCTTATACATAAGACTGTTTTGTTCCCTCTACAGATCTCATGATTAAGAGAGTAGTCTTATCAGCCTAAACGTTTACATGTAGCCATGGTCTGTCTTGCTGGCACTGCATTTCATCCCATTTTATATTCACTTTTATAATGCTTTCATTGTGGGTTGTTTGTATCCCACTTCCTATAGATGGTGGAGTATCTAACAGTGTGAATCTCAATAAGATGCTGAGTTACTCGGCATCTCAAAACTATTTGCATACATATTAGCATTGTATTATATCTAGTGTTTTTACTTTCTCAGTAAACAAATAATTTCAGGTTAATTGTAGTATAATTTTAATGAAAAATAGTTTTTTGAAGATAAGAGACACTAGAACTATCACTGAAGGTGATTGATGCCCCCACGCACCACAATGTCAAAAGATCCAATGACTTCAATACAAAAGGCAATAGCTCAATAATCCTTTCATCCACACTTGTGGAAAGAACAATTACTTATGAAAAGTAACAAAGGGGAATAAATATCTCAAAGATGAATTTAGAGTTGCACATTCTCTCATCACCCTCTTTCCTTACGGCTGTTCCATTTAAATTTGTATGGGGGTGCAGGAAGGCACTTTCAATTTCGCCCACCCACCCATAGAATTTTTTTTTACTAATGCACAAACGAATTAGTACCATTTTTGCAGCGAAACCCATCCATGCATAGCTGTTTTTTAAAGTACCTTCCAGCCCCCCAATACACATTTAAATGGAACAGCCCTATAAAATTTCACAGTTGTGCCTACAATACTTGAAAAGTTATGCTCTGGACAAAAATTGCTTATGAAAAGTAATGCATGTACATTCAAATACATATACTCAACCTATTTTCACAATGTATCTATACAATTTAATACATATATACCTATTATTTTTGCACAGAAATGTTTCAACAACTATGTCCTAGCCTAGTATTTTCACCGATGTATCTGCCTTTGACAAAGCCTGTTTGATCTCCAGACACTAAAGTCTATAACCCATACCCGCATATTGACGCCTTTTGACGCTTCTGTAAAAGACACTTTGTGAAATCATTGTGATAATAGAACATTTGCTCCACAGGAGCAAATGTTCTATTTATCACAATGGTTTCAAAACTACACAATTCTGAAAAATTCCTTTTCTCTAGTTAATGCTCCTTTTTGGCAGATTTAATCAAAGGGGTTAGGTGTAAAAATAGCCTAAGTGGGAATGGATTAAGACATTTTTCAGTCTATTGGCAATACTACCAGAAGCTAGTTTGTATAAAATGTTAAGCAATGTTATCGGCCTCCAATTTTTCAAGAATTGTTTTGGTTTGTTTTCTTTTGGAATACAAGTAATTGTACCTAATCTAATATTTCTTGACAATTTGTCATTTAAAAAAGCACAGTTTAAAGCTCTTACAACAAAATGACAAATTTTGTTCCAAAGCACTTTTAAAAAATTTGATGTAAAACCGTCACTTCCAGGACTCTTGTCATTCTTCATATTTTTTTATGTATTTGTGACTCCTTCAAAAGTTAGCAAACCTTCCAAACAGTTCTTTTGATCCATATTTAACTTATCAAATTTACAACCATCTAATTTTCTTTCCAAATCAATATCTTTTTTGAATTTTTGTACATTATACAGGATCTCAAAAAAAATACTTGTTTCGTGTAATTTTTTTTTTTTATCAAAGATTAATCCATTTAGATCTGGATCTAACAAAGGCCCCTTTTAAGTTTTTCATTGCTTATCTTTGCAAGTTTATTTTGTAACAAAAGTAACTTTTCCTTTTTTTCCTACTTCAAACATGACTCAAGGTTTGCAATTTCAATTTGTATAAACTGTCTTCTGTATTTTTTTCCTTTCGCTCTCACTATTGATTTACCTCGTATTTCCATTAACAAAGTTTCAATAAGTAACTGATCATTAATAACAAAATGTATATCAAATCTCTTCATGATAAATACACTATATAGGTCATACACTGGTGCACAATTTTGTAGAATAATATCATCTATTATCTTATTTATACAGTTAATATATTCAATGCCATTTAACAAAGAATTATTAAACTTCCACAGTCCTTTATCATGAGCAATATCTGAGAAACACATTTCTAGCCATATAACAGAATGGTCAGATTTATAGCTGGTAATTAAAAAGAAATCAAGTCTACCTTATTGTAAAGGCGAAAGTCTTGTATTATCTCCATGTAATTCTCTGTATGGATCTATCAAATTCCTGTTGTTTATCTGCAACAATTCTTTGCTCTAGCTTTGACATTAGTTGTAGTTTTGTAGCCTTTATAGTCTTTGTAAGGATCTAGTACAAGATTAAAATATCCACACAAAATAAATCTGTCTTTCTCATCAAAAGAATCAATAGTGTTAAAAATTGTTGAGAAAAAACCTGGATCATTTTTATTTGGAGTGTAAATATTCATCAATATGAAAATTATATCATTGAAAACAAGTTCAACAGCAATAAACTATCCATTACTATCCTTTTTAATATTTGATATTTTGATATCGAGTTTTTTTCTAAATAAAATAGCTACTCCCTTTGCATTGTATTTTCCATGACTAAAAGCACATTCTCCGTCTCACTCAGAATATATTGGCTTTTCATTTTCATACGTAAAATGTGTTTCTTGTAAGCATAGTATATCAACTTTTTGATCCTTAAACAGATTAAAACTATCTTTTCTCTTTTTACAATTGTTTAATCCTCGGTAATTGTAAGAATGTATTTTTAAACTACCCGCCATCATCAATATAGACAAATTATTGTTCTGTATTATCTGTATGAACTAAATTTTACTTGTTGAAACAAAAATCTATGATTTGCATGAAATATTCACATTTGTACCTTAAAAAATTAATGATACTATAACACTCACACACATACATGAATATATACAAACATGCAGAAAAAACAAGAAACACATAGCAACAAAAAAAAACTATTGTTGTGTTAATCTTCTATAAACAAATAGCTTCAGTATAAATATCATATATTTTTTAATGAAAACAAATCATTGACAATAACAAAGAAGATAAGAGGAAGAGAGAAGCTAGCCTAAATTTCCTTAAAATAGTAGTTATAAAACAATACAAACGCTCTCGAGCAGGCAGTTTGAATTGTTGAAACTGTTTAAACAGACTGCAAACATCAAACATATCTAAAATAGCCCCTTGATAAATGTTTAATAATGGAATCATTCATTACCTAATTATATAAAACAGTGGCCTGATTACCGGCCTGATTAGAGCTGTGATTGTTTTCTTACCGTGTCACCTATAGGGGTACTTCCCAGGTAAAGTTGTGTAAACAACCGACAATGTTTGCAATTAAACTATGATAAAGCAATCAGGTCAGTTGTCAGTTGACGTGCGACAAAGTATAGGTAACCAGCAGGGGTGTGACTTAATGCCAGATATAATTATAGATAGATACTAGATAGAGATAAGTAAATTATCTATGACCTGTCTGCAATCTTGTCAACATTTGACTGGTTCTTTCAGACGCTTGCTTCTGGCGCTTATTGACATAAAAGTTAGAAAAAATGGTGGAGAGATAAAATATGATCAAAATTTTCTGAAATTGGGAGAATTTGACTCTCAGTTGGAACTGGCCAGAGTTAGCCTCCAATAAGGGACTCTCCCACATGATCCGGTAGCTATCACATGTATTTTATATAGTTTCTGTTGTAGCATCTAATCAATATGCATGATATTATTTTCTACAAAAGTATTCATGGAATATAAGGTTATAACTACCGGTATGTATCATGTTGGATACCATTATTTAGTATGATATAAAATCAATGAATGATTTAAATAATCTAACATTGACTTTGAGATGGACTAGAAAAACTACTACTGCAAAACCCCTCTAAACCTGACGTTAAATTTAGTATTAATATCGGCCTGGGAAATATGTGGCAGTTTAATTCTGGGTGAAAGTCATGCAGTAAACTCCTCTAGTAGTTCTCTGCATGACGCTCGTCCTGTATTAACCCTTATCTTGCTGAATTTTAAAATACAAATCTCCTTCTTTACCCATGCCCTGTTGTATAATTACATATATCTTCTGTGTACAAGTATTTCGGTGTGCAATCACTGCTGTGGAGTGCACTGGTTGCACAATCAACCTGTAAATAGTGCAGACTGATGAGACAGCTCCTGCAGGAGCTGTCTCATCTGGGTCTTCACTATTTACAGGTAGGTATATTGACGTGAATAGGACACGAAGGGTTAAGCAGCCACCTGCCTAAAGTTATCTCTATTAATACTTCTCTACATGAATTCTGGTTTAGCGGGGCTTTACTGTATTATAATGTACCTGTGCAAGTTGATACCCTCTCTTTTCAGCTGTTCAGTTCCCCCTTGCTCTCGCTCCAGCAGGACTACAGCATCATGCACTTTAATGCCATACTCGTTCAATGTCTGAAATAAAGATAATTGTCTATATTATGCATATGAAGGACAACTCCTAGCAATCAAGTGAGTATTTGATTTAATCAATGTATTATTTAACAAGAGCTGTCCGCATACGGCGTGCTTTCTTCAGTGCTGGATAGTGTAGTGGAAGTAAAGTAAAGTGAAGAACCTAGTTATAGTCTACTTTCAGTCCGAATGACCACTCAAACGACTGTATATTTACTCCCCTGGTCATTGAGTCATTCGCCTACAATATTGAGTACTGCTAACATATGGCACAATCATGCAGCCGCAGTACCGGCGAGTGACCCTCACAGGTACCCATTTAAACCCCTGGGTGGAGAGGAGGTGCGAGTGGGAGACACGGAAAGTGTCTCTGAAATTTCCGGGAGGCCCCGGGAATTGAACCCTGGACCTCCTGACTAATAGTCAAGCGCGTTACCACTAGACCACCGCACACCACAGTCTAAGTCGGAAAGGGGAGAAAACTATAGCTAAATTAGTTTTAGCGTTACCTGATCTTGTGAAATGGGTCCCCCTTGAAATATTTAACATGCATACCAAATTTGAACCAAATATCTTGGAGAGTTTCTGAGACATGGATCTTAACATAAAACATATCCAACAATGGAGACATGGATCTTAACATAAAACATAACCAACAATGAAAATTCAACCAACAATGAAAATTCTAAGTCGAACAAGATGTGTTTGTGAAACACTACGGCCCGATTAACATTTGAACCTGAAGGATGACCTTGACATGTCACCCCAACTGTGCAGCTTCATGAGATACACATACATACAAAATATCAAGTATCTATCTCTACTGGTTCAACATCACTCAGCATTGTAAGGATTAAGCAAGCTGTAATCTAAAGTTGCAAAAATGTTTCCAAGCTGACTTATTCAGCTGTACAAACTGGTAGAGATGCTAGAACACTAAACCTTTCCTTCA
Source organism: Azorinus chamasolen (assembly GCA_963576725.1). NCBI lineage: Eukaryota > Metazoa > Mollusca > Bivalvia > Cardiida > Solecurtidae > Azorinus > Azorinus chamasolen. The sequence goes on along the minus strand of OY755246.1, from coordinate 34,677,583 downwards.
TATAAATGTTTTTCACGCGTTTGTAAACAGAGTAGACCCAGATCTGATGACCCCTATAGGAGTCGTCTGATCAGGATATACTCTGTTGGCTAATGGAATTTGAAAGATCTTTTTCTTTCCTTTCTTAAATGGCTACTCATTTCCACTTTTTATGTTTCATATAATGAAACATGAAAAGTGGAAATTAGCTGATCTCCCCTCGCCACCAGTTTGTAAAACTGAATAATTCAATCTGGCAACATTTTGTTTTGCCTGCATTTGTCCAAATTACAGTAGTTCATGAGATCAAAGATTGAACAAAGTTGTTACTGAAATTGGCAAAGGTCACTCAAATGTTACCTTGACTGTTTCATACACACTGGATCCACTTGTGACCACGTCTTCAACTACAAGACAGACATCGCCAGGCTTATAGTGACCCTCTATCATCTTCTTGGTCCCGTAGTCCTTAGCCTCTCGCCTCCTTATCAGCATAGGGACATTGTGCTCAACTGACATCACCTAAGGTTGACAAAGCTTAGATTGGAATCTATATGTTTATAGGAAATACAGTGGAATCTGTCTTAACCCTTTACTCCATGAATACACCATTCTAGTGAGTTTCAACGTCTTTGCAACACTAAGTAAAACCACATCAGATGGCTCCAGTAGGAGCTGTCTGATAAGGGTCTGCTCCGTTTGCTTTTATATACAATAATATAGATATGATTCTATAGTTTCTACTGATTGAATCAATGAATGAAACTGGCCAAAATTCTAATATCCATGTGCCATTATAAAAAATAATTTTGTATAAATGATCTGGGTCTACTCTGCTTGTAAAAGTGTTAAACGAGGTACATCTGAAGCAAAGAGATAATGAACGAACACCTGGGTCTATTATCTACAGACTGAGCAGACCCTGAGCAAATACTCCTACTGGAGCCATAACATTTTGTCATCTGATTCTTCTCAACAGTGTTAAAAGGTGTATGCATGGATTAAGAGCTTAATGAAAGCAGTAGCATAATGCAGGTCAAAAGTAAGGTAGAAAGCTCACAGAGTAGCTCAATGAGGAAAATTCTGCAGCCACCAACTTTTAACCCCTTCCATGTTGTATGTTTATTCCAAATTCCAATACCTATTGAATATTCATTTATAAACAAAATAATAATAATAATAAAGAACATTGTAGACATTTTAGAAAGCAAGGAAACAGATCTATCAAATTCTATTAGCAAACAGAGTAGACCCTGATTAGACGGCTCCTTTGGGAGCTGTCTAATCTGGGTCTACTCTGTTTGCAAATGTGTGAAAACACGTTTATATGAGGGAAAGGGTTAAGAACACAATAATTAATCAGTAAGTGGTCATTTAAAACAGGTTTGACTGCAACGAAATAGTCAAAATAAACAATCTGGTCAGGAATGAATAAAAATAATGTCCCACACCAATTATCACGAGTTACACATTTTTTAACATAATACTAACCATTTGCATATCTGAGTTTCACTAATTTTTGAACATGCTAATAATCCTAACTCTTCACCCTATGAATATTTATGTATGTATATAGGTTAGAGCTTATAAACTGCAGTCTTCGAAAATAAGACGGCCGATAACGCGAGCGAAGCGTTATCGGCCGTCTTATTTTCGAAGACTGCAGTTTATAAGCTCTAACCGATTTAGTGTTTGCCCTACTTTTCATCAGGCTGATTTTATAAGCCCCGCCCACTGAGCAATGACAAACCTGTATATAGTCACGTGGTTATGGTCCACCAAAAAAGCCACACTCGCCTATGCAAAATAACCAGAAACCCACCAATCAAACAAACGTCGTCTTTGTTAATATTCTCACGTGTTTATGGTTTGAAAATCCAACACAGTGAAACTGGTTTCGCGCCTTTTTCTTGTAAACAGTGTCTAATTTGGCTGTGCCACGTTATCAAATATTCCCCATCTGTGTGTAAAACATTTTTTATGCACTTTTCTGTAGCCCAAATAATGGCCGACTGCAATCTATACGTATCCCCAAAACTGTGAAAAAATAATTCTTGTGAAAGACGAACGCAAAATCGCAATGGATATTTAAATGATAACCCTTTACCTTATAGTAAGTGACGCCTTTTGACCGCTTTGCAAACCGAGAAGACCCAGATTAGACAGCACCTATGCTGTCTGATCAGGATCTACTCTGCTTGTACAAATTTAAATCTTCGCTGCTACCGAAACCCCATATAAAAACACAGCTTATTATATTAAACATTCATTATGGGCAGAATACTGAAATAAGAATAAACAGGTAAATGCGTAACCCTTTCCCTCATGTAAACGTGTTTTCACGCGTTTGCAAACAGAGTAGACCCAGATCAGACGGCTCCTCTAGGAGCCGTCTGATCAGGGTCTGCTCTGTTTGCTGATGGAATTTGATAGATATGTTTCTTTACTTTCCATAATGGCTACAATATCTAACCTACCATATTGCTTTATAAGTATTTTTGGCCATGAATATTCAGTAGGTATTGAAAGTTGGAATAAACATAGAACAGGGAAAGGGTTAAAAAGATTACAGGTTTGATCGTTAGCGTTTTGTTGAAAGAATTACAGTTTTAAATACAGGTTTTTCATATTTCCAGAATCATTTGCTTATTTACATTAGTCTTTTCAATAATCATGCTTCAACAGGTGGGATGTTTAGTGATTTATTTGTCCATTTTAGTCCACGACAGCCCAATTACTAGATCTATATGTCTGCCTCTCAGTTGTTTACATAGTCTTCCTCCCCACGTTTTACACACTGAACACTTGTATACACTCGTTCGCGTGTCAATAACGTCACAAATTCAAAACATAGCAACTCGTTTGTTTTTTCTAGTCGTGGACGGAGCTTTGTTGCACATGCGCACTGGAAGGTTCGTCTTCGAAAGTAAGAGTCGATTTTATAAAATTTATGAGAATTAGAGTCTGAAAAACATGAAGAATGTGGCTCACTGATTGGATGGAAAAGTAGGGCAATCACTAAGAAATAATGACATCCTGAATATCAACTAGATGAATGTTTATAACTGCAAGTGAACACTAGATAAATTTGGCATTGGCAGAAATTGTAGATTCAGATCATTCTATAAGCAACAGAGCAGATTTGAATCAGACGGCCCCTACAAAAGATATCTGATCTGGGTTAACTCTGTTTGCAAAGGTCTCGAACTTAACAAGAGCTGTACCGGACAGCACGCTCCACTTTTCTTAGTGTTGGACAGTGTTGTGGAAGTCCAAGTCAAAAAAGGGGCATAACTATAGCAAAATAAATTTTAGGGTTACCTGCCCTTCTGAAATTGGTTCCCCTTGTGATAGTAAACATGCATAACAAATTGTAACCAAATATCTTTGATGGTTTCTGAGAAATGGACTGAGAAATGGACCTTAACAAAAAGGTTAACCAATGCTGACACTGATGCCGACACCGATGCCAATACCGACGGTCATGACAATAGCTCCACTTTTCGAAACAGTGGTGCAAATAAAATTGTTATTCCATAGATTGGTGTTTATGTGACTACATGCTTCACCCACCATACCAGTACTAGTGGGGTGTTTTATAATTACTGTGGGTTGTTTTATACTTACTGTGGGTTGTTTTATACTTACTGTGGGTTGTTTTATACTTACTGTAGCAATAGGCAATGCAGTATATGGTACTCCACACAGGGAGGAGAATTTCTCGCTGGCCTTTTCTGCACACTGCCACAGGTACATACCAACTTTAGGCTGCAAGATATATAGAAGAGCCAAAACATGTTATGAATCAGTCACAGTTCACACAGATCAGATTGAAAATGTATGGGTAATTTCTGCAGGCTTTCAATCTCATCTAAATACATGTTTAACCGAATTGGAAATAGTTAACCCTTTCCCTGATAGAGACACCTTTTCATGCCTTTGCAAATAGAGTAGACCCAGATCAGAAGGCTCCTGCAGGAGAAATCTGATCAGGTTCTGCTATGTTTGCTCAAAGAATAATAAATAGATGCTTTTAGTTTCTGCCATGTTGATATGCCATTATAAAAAATAATTGATAAATCATGTCATTATTTCCTACATGAATATTCATGAGGTAATGGGTAAAACAGTAAAGTCATTATGAAGATGCCCTATACAAAGTTTTACAAATAGAAGATAATGACGAGATGTCAACACAGTCCTTACTGCTCAAGCTTGAAAACATACTGTGACAGTACACCCAACTGGAGCACAATGCATGCCTCTCAAATACTTTTAACATCATAACGTTCAGTTGTCTGGGCGGTATTATTCTTTTTCCCCTTACTGGCCAATACTGATATTTTCAATTTAGTATATTTCAGCCTGCAAATCAAAATTATATGGGAAATTTTCTATTTTATTATAAAGTATCAAAGATCCAAACGGACTTTCAAAAAGACTTCTGCTCAAAAACTATAATAAGTATGTTACCAATTTATGTAGCTACCACCCTACCACAGCAGAAAAACTGATCCTGTGCAGAGGTTTATCATTTTGCCCAACACCAAGACACCTCAACAAAATAGAACTTCACAGAGACCTACTGCTATTTGAAAGAACACTATTTTGGAACAAACACAAGCCCAGACACCATCTACCAATTTAAAACCAGCTCCCGTTGGACACCACCATCTGGCACATGTGCCACTCTTGACACCTTTATAACCATCATGAAAAATAAAGTCCTCAACCAACAAAACCAGGAAGTCATAAACTACAACCTCTCAGAAGAAGAATTCAAGGCAATCGACCAACTTAAACAGAACCAAAATCTAGTGATTAAACCTGCTGATAAAGGAGGGAGCATCGTCCTACTCAATAAGCATGACTACATTAACGCAGGATTACGACAACTTGCAGACACTAAGACCTGTAAACAAACTGCATCTGATCAAACATATCGAGCCACGTCAAGGGGATATAGCACAATTTTTTATCTACTGAAGAAAACACAATCTACTTCCGAACAACCACATATATCTCATACCAAAACACTGCCATACTCCTGTATTCTATCTGCTGCCCAAGATTCACAAATCAAATAATCTAGGATGACCTATAGTTTCAGCATGTAATGGACCCACGGAAAAACTCTCCAAATACGTAGCCTACCACATACAGCCTTTAGCACAACAAGTAGACTCATATAATTAAGACACCAATCACTTCTTAAGAAAACCTAAAGATTCAGAGCAATTCCCTACAGATTCATTACTTGTTACAATTGACGTACAAATGTATCTTCATTATGTAACATAGTGAAAACGTTGTGCCTCGACTGGGACTCTAACCATGGCCTCTGGCTTACCATGCAAACACTTTACCGAATGAGCTACCAAGCCACACAGTAAAGCCTATGAAGTATTTCACTACAATCTCTACCCGCCTATACACACACCCTCTACACAAGAATTCGTCCCGAATTCTTACTCAAAGAACACTCCATGAGTTTCTTTTTTATTAATCAATTATCTTCATGAAAAGTTGTTACTCGACTGGGGCTCCAACCCAGGGCCTCTGGATTACCATGCCAACACTCTACTGACTGAGCTACCAAGCCACAAAGTAAAGTCTATCAACTGTTTCACCACAATCTCTACCCGGCTACAATTATACGTCAATATTCCGCATTAGGTCGTACAGTGAAGCCGAATTCCCGCTTTATGGGTAATGAATGGGTGAAGTGAATGAGAGAGAGCGTATCTGTTTATCAACATAAATAATCATTCTGCCAGGTGTATATAGCACTTGTAGTAATTGTAGTGATGGATTAGAGTTTAAGCTGAAAATAACACTGGACAACTTGTAGTATTTGAAGTTCTTAAAACATTTAGTATTTTTAGAAATACACTGAAACTTGGCAATTGTTTAAATTAGATCAAATTCATTAAATGTTAACCTATTTCTAAAAGAAGGGAGATGTAATGATATGTTAAGCCACCTGTGGTTCACTGTACAACCTGATCTTGTGATCGTGAAGTGATCACTGGAACACTGACAGTTCGTGCCCACAGTGCCATAGTTCATAATAATAATAGACTATACATCAGCATAACATGTACATGTTATCATGTGCACCATAAAAGGGTATGTTTCGACCTGGTAAATTTTGGTTTGGGGCTTGACCCAGATCCGTACAGCACAGCAGCATTACATGTACATGTTATCATAAGCACCATAAAAGGGTAGGTTTCGACCTGGTAATTTTTGGTTTGGGGCTTTACCCAGATCCGTACAGCACAGCCCCTACTAGTTATTATCACAGGTGTTTGGCGCGTGCTGACCTCCCACTCCCACGCCTTCCCACCCTACCCCCATCCCCCTCTACAAACTGAAAATAATAATAAAAGACACTAAAACGCACTTATATATCGTCTAATCATCATAACTTAGCGTCACAATCAGTTTCTGTTAAACACCCCTCGGTGTCAAAGTATATCATATGAAGGTAGACATGAAACCCGATGGAAATCACTACCGTACTTGCTTAAAGCCTGTAACTTGGCTAAATCTTGATCAATCTTAACAACTTATGGCTCTTTTTTCGTGGAAAAGATGCCTATATTAAAATGAAAACCAACAATAACAGGCCATGAAAATTCCACTCGTTCGCTTGCCATGACGAGTAACTTTCTTGCAGGACGAGTAGAATTTCAGAAATTTTAACAATGAATTTAAGTAAAATAAGACAAAAGCAGCTAGCAGGACGAGTAAATGTTTTAGAATTTTTCCAGCCCTGTCAATAACCACTGTCATTCAAATACAATAGCTACGCCTTTTCAAACAACAAACACACTTTCGTCTGACAAGATCTGATAGAGTCCAGATCACCATTAACGTCAGCCAGGCACTTGTTGTTTCATGCGGGTATTGGAGTCAAGCGCGTCTGGTGATACAGATCAACGGCTGTCATTGTTTTTATATGAAAATTTAGTTCAAATTTTTTGGCAGTTTCACAACTGTTAGACAGCGAGGCACAAACTTTGTGGTGGTAAGTGCATAATAATACCCACATGTGTTGATATGGATAGATAAATCCTTGGTCTATATCGAATTTACACACCAGTTTTCCTCTTGTCAAATGGTGCTCTCGAATCTATGGTGCTCTCGAATCTATCAGATCTTGTCCGACCATCTCATGTTTGATGTTTAAAGAGACATAGCTATTGTATTGGAAGGACAGAGGTAATTGTTGGTTATTTTTTTAATAGAGGCATCTTTTCCACGAAAAAAGGGCCATAAGTTGTTAAGATTGATCAAGATTTAGCCAAGTTACAGACTCTAGAAGGTTGCCAGACGTTTCGCTACCCTAACCTTTTCGCTACAGTCATTTCAATACCCACTGGAAAGTCATTTCGCTACCAAGGCCATTTTGCTACCTGTCGAATTTAATAGGAAAAACAATATTGTTGTGGTAGTTATTAGTGATTTCAAACAGCATGGATACTTGGTGTCTCATCTGGATCCAGGTTGCTTTCAAATGACTCTACGGTTGCCGATCGCGATTAACAGATGCAGGATAATGAGAGAATTACTCACTCTTTTAGAGTCACTGTTAATAGAACAAATGAAAGTTTAAGCGATAAGAAAAATTGCACAGACCAACTCCTACTGTCACATATCAAATACGTGCAAGCAGCATACCGGCGTAGAGGTTATATAATAATTGTAATAAAGATTAAAATCGTAATATAATTTCTTCACCAACATCATACATTATTTCGATCAGGATTCGGAATGTGTGTGAAAGTCATAATGATGGCATATATACCGGTAATGTGACTCTGATCGAATTAACAAATATTGCAAGTGGGAAGAAAATATATATGCGTCACTGTAAGACATACGCAAAATGCATTTTTGCTAATTTGTCATTGTTTTAAAATGCGTTTTTCTAAAGAGTTCAGACTAAACAAAGATATGTTGAATCGTTGATATTGTAATGCAGGGGTGTGTTAGCAGGATAAAGGTATGAGACTCAAGAGGTTTCAATGAGAGTTGAGAAATCAGAATGATAGGTAGCATGTTAAGGGTTTAAGTGCGCAAGTACATTACATGATTTGGGAAGACATGGACATAGGTGTGTTAGCTAGAGACAAAACCATATGTCACATGTATGTGTTCTAAGAGTTCATGGCTGACAGTCGTAGTTATTAATGTTTTCAGATACGTATAAATAGCATGGGATTTTGTGTATTCTGGGGAGAAGGAGAAGGGTCGAGACATGTTGAGAGCTGGGGAATTATACATTAAAACTATGAAGTAGAATTTCGACTTGTCGTCTGTGTATTGTATTACAATATATACAGTGCATTACGATCACATGAAAACGCAATCATTACTTATTCACTTTTATTTTAAGGTCTGTTAAACATCTACCTGCCTATAGGAAGTGTACGAATGCGCAAACTCTCGTCTCTTTAATTTATAAAGTTTCACACTCTTAATTTTAGTTAGAAATGCTGACTGAGTGTCAAAGAATGTGGATTTAGATGATACCTCGAATTACTCGGCATCTCTCCGGGATCCAAGCTGCTTGCATACGACAGATGATCTAATTATTCTAGGTATTCACTATATCATACGATTCATGGGTTTCGGTTTATTTTGAATATACAATTACGACATTTTACATAATAATTGGTTAAATGGAACATGTCTAATTGTTAGTTTTGTGATACGTTGAACATTATTCCTAACCGTTAGCCACCTATCTTATATGCGAATTAACTCATTTACTGCACGAAGTAAATACAGATTTACATTGTGTTTACTGTGTACGTCTCATTCGGATCCAAACAGTTTGCTTATGCTGCTACGCTCGGTAGTTAAAATTGGTAAACACATCTATTTTCAGTTAAACTAATGTCCAAATCAATGAAATATGTGAATAATTATATTTAATTGGGTGGTGAAAGTGCAGGGTACCGAAATGCCTTCCCGTAGGATAGCGAAATGGCTGTAGCGAAATGGTCAGGGTAGCAAAATGCTGAGTAGCAAAGCCTCCTTAAATCCTCTAGAGCAAGTACGGTGCCGGTGGTGATTTCCATTGGGTTTTCATGTCTACCTTCCTATGATATATTTTGACATCGAGGGGTGTTTGTCAGAAACTGGTTGTTATGCTATGTTATGATGATTTGACCATATGTATGCATGTTTTAGTGTCTTTTATTCATTTTTTGGGGGTGTAGTGGGAGATTGGGTGTAGGGTGGGGTGTGGGGGTCACAGGTGTTTGGCGCGTGCTGACACCCTCCTGCCCCCACCCTACCCCCAACCCCTCTACACACCCAACAAATAATAAAAGACACTAAAACACTCTTACATATTGTTGTGAAAGTAGGTGATCAGGGTATCACGTGACTTTCTATATATATTCATCATGCTCTAGTCTCGCGAGACCTTGGACGATAGCCCGCGAAACGGAATGCAGAAGAGGTGATTCCATTCGTATACTGCAAACCTAAAGGACGTGTTTACATTCCTTATCATTGGAGGCAATCGCGAACGTTTGAGACCTCTACTACAACCAACCGGCAGGTGACAACCAGATGAGTACTGGCCCTGAAACCGAAAGTTGTTAGCTGATATATAGAGCAATTTTCTATAATATGGTCATCAACTTATTATGACTTAGTGTAACAATCAGTTTTTGACAAACTCCCCTCGGTGTCAAAGTATATCATAGGAAGGTAGAGATGAAAACCCAATGGAAATCACCATATATAAATCGCTTGTCTCTATATATATCGAATTTACACAGTTTTCCTCTTGTCAAATGCACTGGCTCTTGATCGATAAAGACTATAGTTTATTTATCACAACTAGTACATTAATACACTACACGGTGCGGCAGCCGATTCTTCCCCTGTTCTGTTCCAGCGGAAATTTCTGATATAAAACGCGGATCAACGCGAAATCTACTCAGCGGTCGGGAAGGAAAGACATTTATCTCTGTAGAAACAGTAAGGTATTGTCCATAAACAAGCCTCTATTGAAAATATTTGATAATATTTAGAGGAGAAAATGGTGCTTGATTTTGTCGTCGTTTTCATTCCAAGTCAACTTCCGGTTTGAGCGACCTTCAACTGACCTTCAACTGTCTCGATTGAAACAGGCGTTTTCATTGGACAAATCAGAAAGGTGTGTCAAACGTTGTTGTTCCCGCAGTCTGTCAAATATTTGTCTTTAAAATGCAAATCTTGACAATAAAAACCATCTTAGAAGGCCACAACCTTGTGGTTACTGGTCATTATGACTAGGCTAGTGAGGGATGATAATGCAATTGGGCCATGTCCGTCAGAATGTTTTGGGAACGGATGTTTTGTTATTGGATGAAGTTTCAATGTTATCAAAGAAAGACGCCCTCATGACGTCATTTGGTGACGTCATGACATTTTAAGTAACAAACTAACGTCACCATGAGGCTGGATCAATATTGTTCTCTTTGATTTTATGGCTGAATGCATGTAACAAAAATGTGACATATATTTTGACATGATAATCTTTGAAAAGGGCCCTTAGTGATCCAAAAAAATTAGATCAGAGCTATTCAAGTATTTGTGTTTACTTGTAGTTTGACTTCGAGAAGACAGTTGAAATAACCGGGTCATGTTCAACCAATCAAATGGCTCGTAACATTTTATCGGGGTCAGAGGAAGTCACCGGAAGTTAACACGGAATGAAAGTCCTGACAAATCAACTCTGTCATTTTCTCCCTGAAATATCATCAAATAGCTTCGATAGAGGTTTGTTAATGGACAAGAACTTACCATTTATAAATGTCTTTTCTTCCCGGCCGCTGAGTAGATTTCGCGTTGATCTGCGTTTTATATCGGAAATTAACGCCGATACGAAACAATGGGCGAATCGGCTGCCATACCATGTATCCCCTTCTCCTGTATTACCGTTCCCCTTAGCAAAATAATTGTCATAAAAACAATTACTTTAAATGCAACAAGGAGCTTCCTTGAAGGAATAGTGAGAAAAAATATTTTTCTAACGGAAAATTACACTTTAAGTAAACAAATAACCCAACAATTGAACCAAATGCCGGTTCTTTTAATTCTCCCAATGCTGCAAATGCAGCCTCCATGTTTCCTATATTGCCGTTCCTATGACGTCATAATCTCCCACTCAAAGGTGTTTGAGCACAACTGGGTCAAATATATACTGCACAAGAAAGGTTAAGTCCCAGACACTCACTTCACCTAATAAACATTTTGAGTCATGTTGAACTATGTATTAATCAAAATCATTTTCAAAAGCACCATGAACAAAACAAGACAGAATTATCAGCCTTATAAATTCAAATGTTATTTTACAAAAAGTGTTAACTGAGAATTTATTTTAAAAAATACTTTGAAATATACAGATTACAATCAGCTAAACAGATAACCCTCAAACATACCAACATATTTACAATTTAGATGTGTACTGGGGCATTTCATTCAGTACAGAAATGTATTTATGCCGTCTGATAACAGACTCCATTGTACAAAATTTGACATGAGTCATGTTCATAACATGAACCCTAAGTTTTGCTGAACAGTATACTTGTGACGTGTTATTTGCTTGGCACGTAATAAGGACCTGCCTGAAAGTTTCCGCGGCATCTGTCATTTTTTAAGCTTTGAAAAACGGATTCTTTTTGGGAAATATTGTTAGAAAAATGGTGTCACGTGATGAGAATGTTTATTTTTGTTGAAAATAATATTTTTCTTTAAAGTTTCATTCAATTTACCTGGTTTTTTTTCCCTATTTTTTTCGGCTCTGTATCTAAAAGTGTTTTATTTACAATCGGAAAACACTTTGAGCGATGACGTAGTTCTACAATATAAAACTTCTGTATTTCGAAATATCACATAATTATCGTTCTTCATTACATTTTTATTCTTTTTCATCGTTTTTTTCTATTTTTTATTATTTTTTTAATTTTTATCATTCCTGCGAAATAAGCTTGCGTGAGGTCAAATTATTTGGACTAAGCGATGACGTAGAGAGGTCGCACGCGCCATATCAAGCGCTTTTGTGATGCGGACGGAATAATAGGAAAGAACGGAAATATAGGAATCGAGGATATATGATATAACTGACAGGTGTTTGTCAAAACTGGTTGTTAAGCTATGTTATGATGGTTTGACCATATGCATGCGTGTTTTAAGCGTCTTTTATATATTTTTGGGGTTGTAGAGGGGGTTGGCGGTAGGGTGAGGACATGGGGGTTAGCACGCGCCGAATACCTGTGGTGGGGGTTAGCACGCGCCTAATACCTGTGGTTATTATCACAATGGACAACGCATGGCAAATTTACCAATAATTCCGGATATGAAACGATGACACGTAAATCAAAATATGCTGGGGACTGTATCCCACTTTTCAGCTTAAAGTCTCCGAATTTTACACCCTCGACCTCGTGTAATTTTAAGATTAATTCTTCCATATCTTCGTTTAATTCAACCGGCGACAAGGAGGCTGCCATTGTTGTTGTTGTTCAAAGGCTAAAACACATGCGATGATGAAACAGCTGAGAATCGGTCCCGGACCCAGACACGGGATGGAAGATAGAGATACTGCTCATTACCTATGTCCTCATGATACGTACATAATACAAAATAAACTATATTTATCATTCTCTTACATCATTGTATTTTCTGAGAATAAAATTCACCAGTGTTGTTTTCAAATGATATTTACGTTTCAAAAATGTTTTTTTCGATGTGTGTTTTTTTTTTCTGTTTAACAATCATTTTTTGTAATTACCATAGCAACGAATGTTCATAATACAAATAAACTATAATTATCATCCTCGTACATTATTGTTCATACGTAATGATAGATTTTTCACCAGTGTTGTTTTAAAATGATATTTAAGTTTCAAAAATGTTCTTTCTTTTATTCTGTTTAGGGCCTATCAATTATTCTTGTAATTACCATAGCAACAAATGTTCATAGTATTAAACATTAGATATATTGATAAATGTAATCACGCATAATTTGAAAAAAAATAAGTCAGAAAGGTAATTAAAATAAATAAACAAGCAAATAGCAAATATTTAAAATGTCATGGCACAAAATAAGGGAAACCGTTGCCATAGCAACCAAGCGTTTCTATAAATACCATGCCCTTTGAACGCAGGACACGCTTGTACTGTTATTTACAAACAGTGTAGATCAATTCCACCAGGGTCTGACATGCTTATAGTACAATTTTTGTTTGTGTTTATGAAAGTGAGTTCTATGAAAAGTTATGGTGTTTGGGTGTTGTTTAAGGACATTTCGAGGGGGGGGGGGATGGTAGTCGATTCACGCAACGTATTATACCTATGAGATCATCCTGAACCTTCGGCTCAGGTGAGCTAGAAAGCATACAGTGAGTTTCGAACTCGGATCGCTAGTTCAATAGGCTAACGTTACAACCACTGCAACACAGCGACCTGTGTAACAATCCCCCGATAAATATCAACTATTAATTAGAAAAAATAAAAACCAACGAAAACATGCATAACCTACAATGGTTTATTTTTTCATTAATTGAGAAACACTATTTTACTCCTTTGCAAATCACGATTAAACTTCAACGCAGTCAATGCAATTTTAAAGTCTAAAAATATAACATCCCGAAATGTTGCGATGTCCAATGTACATAGCGATGACAAATACCGCCCAACATTTATTTCATTTATGACACATTTCATTTGTTAAGAAACTGCAAATAAATAAATAAACTAGAAAATTGTGTCAGTGAGACACAGCGATGCCCCCGTGGTGGTGCTTGCCTAGCTGCACATAAAGTTCCTAAGTCATTTGACCTTGACATTGGGCTTGCGGGCAGCATGGGCTGGGTGCGCAATGAAAATATGAATGGTGGTTAATGTGTATATGCAATTCCATGCCAATAGCTATAGTGGTCAGTGAGATATAAGACAATGAAAAAACTGTGACAACCAACTGCAAGTAAAAGCGTGACGGAGAGACAGACAGACAGACGGACAGGTGCAAAACATAATGCCCCCTGACTATCGTCAACGGGGACATATATATTGTAAATCAGATAGCTAAATACCTTTCTAGCAGTGTCGTATTCAACCCCGCAAAATGTAGAAAGTTTGCTATTCGACCAAACGACATAATTATTCAAATATAGCTTGTCGCAGAAAAAACCCATAGCATTGTTTATTTAAAACATTCGAGATTGATATGTAGAGAATCCGTTATAAAGGGGCAATTATATACCAACCATATCGTAACAAATGAGATAACTTTAATTTAAATATCAATTTTTGATGCAAAGGTACTCTTAACAAGAAGGTTTGCATCGTTGCGGACATAAAATATTAATACCCCAGTATCCAAAGGTATTTTATATCATCAACTCGAAAATGGCATGCCTAATAAACTGTTTTGCTGAAATTAAGTGATGTGTCAAATAATTATATAGATCAGAATCTGCAGTTTTTGCTATGGTCTCTATGCCTCAATAAACAGAGTAGACCCAGATCAGACGGCTCATGTAGGGTCTGCTCTGTTTACTTGTGATGTAATACATATATACATGTACATATGATTCTACAGGTTCTGCCATGGCCAAACCTTCTTATGCCCGTAGAGGTAATATTTTAATTTTGTAAAATTAACACGAGCAGCGTGTCAAACGTTCTAGATTCTGATGAGAAACCGATTTTGCATAGGTTATCATTAACACATTTACCCCCATATTATTTGAAGAAAACCCGTCCAGGGTCCATGCTTATAAAGCTTTTAGTTGAGTCTGTGTTTCGTTCTCAAGCTTTTGATTGGTCAGATTTGAGTTCTCAAGCTTTTGATTGGTCAGATTTGAGCCTCTCTGGCTCAAATCTGATCAATTAAATGCTTGAGAACGTTCCCAGACTCAACTAAAAGTTTTATAAGCATGGACCCTGGTATTATTTCGGAACCCATCCATTTTTCAATGGGAGGGGGACACAGCATACAAAATAGAGTCTAATTGCTGGTGTAGGCCATTAATATGGATGAGTTCAGCAAACAGTGCAGACCCTGACCAGAGGACTCCTTCAGGCCCCTCTGATCTGGGTCTTCACTGTTTGTCTATGTCTATACTATTTGCATATGCCCTTTATATAAGGGACACTGTGTACAGATGAGTTAAGTTCGCCGCTAACTTGCAAAGAGTTGCGTTTTATTCAGATTTTAAATAAGATATTTTGAATTATGAATGACTGTATGAATCTCACCTGACTGACATGGGACTTGCACACCAGTATGTCCCCTCTGAGAGACACAGCCCATTTCACACGTGACTAGTGACGTATAATATCCGTGTTATTGCAAAGTATATAAACATAATCTAGCTGTAAAAGATGTCTGCTCAATATTTGATCTGATAAGAGTTTGGATATTTCCACTTTACTCCATTATTACGCCTTTCTATGCCATCGCAAACAGAGTAGATCCAGATCAGATGACTCCTATAGGATCAGGGTCTGCTCCGTTTACTTATGGTATAATAGATATATAATTCTACAGTTTCTGCTATGGTAAAAAAAATACCCGTGTTTGTGAGCTACTAAAACATTTCAATAATTCATATCTATTATGTCAATATTTCTTATATGAATATTCACGGAGTAAAGAGTTAAGAACCTGTTGGTCGCATACCAAACAGAATGTATCTTACTTAACCCTTTCCCTCATGTAAACGTGTTTTCACGCATTTGCAAACAGAGTAGACCCAGATCAGACGGCTCCTAGAGGAGCCGTCTGATCAGGGTCTGCTCTGTTTGTTTGTGGAATTTGATAGGTCTCTGTCTTTACTTTCTAAAATAGCTACAATGTACCACCTTCCAGATTTGATTATAAGTGTTTTGTTCATGAATATTCAATGGGTATTAAAATTGTAATAAACATAGAACAGGGAAAGGGTTAAAGACGTTTCTCACGGATTCAAGCTGTTTGCAAATGCGGTTCAGATGGAGGATAGTGAGGGAAGGGTTAATTACAGTAGAACGTATCTAATGCAACCAGTTAATGAATAAACATGGGTGTCTTTATAAGCAGGGGTTGCTTAATGCAGGACAAAAGTAATGCAGAAAGCTCCTCTAGGAGCTTTCTGCATTACTTTTGTCCTGCATTAAACCATCACCTGTATCTAGCACTCAGAATTATACATGTACCTCTTTTAGGTGGTCGCATTAGCGGAATTTACTGTATTTTTAATTTTTTATATATTTATGGAATATTTCATTTTCATATCCAATAATAATGTATTGAGTATACGTATTTGCAAGGTCAAATGTGAGACTCGTATACATTAATGACCTTCTAAACCGGACTTTTAGTAAAGAAGACTTTAGATATTTTAGACAGGTGGTTGCTTAATGCCTGTATAAATCTGCCACCTGTTATAAAAGACCGACATGGATGCTAATTTGAATTCCGGTTAACGGAGGTTTGGTGAAGTATAATTGTACACGAAACAAGAAGCGCCCGTCCTTTTTTTTTTTTAACTTGTTCCCTATTTTATATGAGTGATTTTGGGTTTTACGTCCGACCAACATTATTTCAGATATTTGCAGAGACAAGTTATAGACAAGTTATAGTGCTGCCTCACTGGAATACCCCTGCCGCAGGCACATGGCAAGGGCACCCCACCCAGTCACATTATCCTGACACCCGGCCGACCAGTCCTAGAACTACACCTTTAATGTCGAGCGTGGACAAGGGAGCTACTAGTACCAACTTTTAACGACTTTTGGTCTGTCACGACCGGGGATCGAACCCACGATCTTCCGTACCGCAGGCGGACTCTCTACACCTGAGCCACGCGACCGGTCCGTTTTATATGAAGTCCAATTTTCAATACTGAATGTTTATGAACAAAATAGTTATAATGGAATATAGAGGGTGGAACATTGTAGCCATTTTTAAAACTAAAGAAAAATATATATCAAATGTCATTAGCAAACAGGGTAGACCCTGATCAGGCGGCTCCTAGACGAGCCGTCTGATCAGGGTCTACTCAATTTGCAAATGCGTGAAAACGCGTTTATATGAGGAAAATGTTAAACATACTACAGAAATCATTCAGGTGTAAATGTAAACTATATTTGAC
Organism: Azorinus chamasolen; assembly: GCA_963576725.1. Lineage (NCBI taxonomy): Eukaryota > Metazoa > Mollusca > Bivalvia > Cardiida > Solecurtidae > Azorinus > Azorinus chamasolen. The sequence goes on along the minus strand of OY755246.1, from coordinate 34,660,454 downwards.
ATTTCTGCACCAACCCCTAGCTTACTGCAACTCATTATAATCAACTATCCGAAGCTAATTTAGCACATAATCTGCCGTGTGGGAGTGCCAAAACAGAGTGCCGTAAATCACAGACATGCACTAGTGCAATTTTTATGCAAATAAGCTGTTTCAATCCGGCTGTACTACGCTGATAACAATGGCCGAAACAGCCGTCAGATATAGACTGTTTCACTGTCTATATGTAACATCTGTGTTCATTACACATTATGTATATGGAACTCGTTTAATAATGAATACGACACTCTCTAAAGCTCGTGTCACATTATTATAGTAACATCGTTTAATAAAAACAATTTGTAATGAATACTCATGTAAGAATCTCTATATCTGGCTGAGAAAAAGAGATTTTTATAGGTCAATACACCTCTTATTACATCTTAAACACTCTGATTAATGAATGTTTTACTAAATAAACATCTGCCAAACGGTATTTGGTGCACCAATGAAGGTACTTATGCGCAGACAAGTTTGATAACAGGACGATTGTTGCAAAATCTATCATCAATGTTTTGAAACATTAATTGTTTTCTACACGACAGGTTATTTTCGCTAACCTCGGTGTCCAATTTGAAGAACTATTTATACAGGTTATTTAAAGACAAAATGCACCATGCAGAAAGATAGGCATTCTGTATATCATTATATCATGTTTTTCTCCTCAAAATGGAACGCGATCTTAAAAAGCCGGAAATATAACTAACCCTTTCTTTCAAATTAACGCTCTTTCACGACCTTGCAAACAGAGTAGACCCTGATCACACAGCCCTTGTACCATGCCATATCATACCATACCGTATCGTGCCGTGCCGTGCCGTGCCGTGCCCTGTCATGCCATACAATGCCATACCACTCCATACCATACCATACTATACCACACCATATCATGCCATACACGTATATGCCATACCATACTTCACCATCCCATCCCATGCTGTGTCACTTTCTGCTGATTCATATTTGTTTGAGTGAATACATGCATCAGTCTGTACATTGTAATTATACACTGCACGTTGTAATTATGCTCTCGGTTAACCAGTAAGTATCCATATAAACGCAAATCTTACAGCAATGCACACGCTACTAATGGGTTCCACTTTTGTAAGCCTGACTTTAAAAAGATCAGTCAAAAACCAACCCCGGCGGATGAACATAACACACAGACAGTCAAATCCGCTAGGATCAGACGTACTTGAGCATCGCGACTAATAAACCATAGTTGATTTAGAGTACAAACTAAGTGAGTAAGAACATATTTGAGTGGCTTCTATTTCTTTTTGACACTAAATATGGATAATAGATAATGACGCAGATAAGCATGATAACAGGATGATATATATATATATTTATATATCAAGCAACACCCCACATCGCAGCATGCTTGGTTTTACAGTTTAACGTGCAAACCGAGAGACCCAGCAACAACAAACCCTGTCGGTGCAAAGCTTCAGCTCACATCAAGACATGTTTGTTGCGCTATATTTATATATACCCCACTTCCCAAGATACAATGATCTGGTCAGCCTCATTTGCATAAGTACCAACGTTCTACGAACGTTACATTACTTTCCCCTCCGAGAAGTCTCGCCCCGAGACTTGGACCCTGGGAGACCCGTAGGTAAGGCGACTCCGGTCTGGCAGTTGTCTTTATCCCACCGCTGCCACCATTTGTAAAGTGCAAACCGAGATACCCAGCAACAACAAACCCTGTTAGTGCAAAGCTTAAGCTCACATCAAGAGATGTTTGTTGCGCTATATATATATGTACTCCACTTCCCAAGATACAATGATCTGGACAGCCTCATTTGCATAAGTACCAACGTTCTACGAACGTTACACAGTTAACCTTTATCCTGCTTAACCAGAGTTATAGCATTTACATGCAGCTTGGGTCCAGATGAGACCGAGTGACCCGGATCCAAGTTGGCTGATACTCGGTGAATGGCGTTTCATAATATTAAACAAATCGGGAAATTGCAAGGATCGCAGTTCAACCCATTCCCTCAAACTGACCCGTCTTTGCGCATCTGCGCTTTTGCAACCAGAATAGACCCACTGTGATAAGCAGAGCATTTGCTCCATAGGAGCAACTCATTATATCACAATGGTTTCAAAAGTACACAATTCTGAATTTTCCCTTTTTGAATTAATTATGCACCTTTTCAGTAGATATAGTAAAAGAGGTTTGGGTTAAACATAACCTATGAGGTAAAGACTTAATTCTTTCACTACCAATGTCGCATCTGTGAGGTGTAGGACGATTGCCCCATTGGATGATTGTCCCATAGGACGATTGGCCAAAGGACGATTGCACCTTAGGATAATAGCTCCATAGGATGATTGCCCCATAGAACGACTGCCCATTAAAGTAATATATAAGTAATATATAATAATTATATGATGAAAATAAATTGGTAGAAGGCTTTGTAGACCAATTGGAACTCTTGTATGCACTGTACTCTAAATATTTGGGCATGAAAAACTATAGAAATAGCACAGTCCCCAATCAGGAAGTACACACTAATAAAATATTTGGAGGAGTGCAACCTCACTGGTATTTGCTAACGGTTTGGATGCTGATGAGGCGCTGAGTAACCTGGTGTCTCATCACAATGCAAGCTGTATGATCAGTCAATAGTCTCTCAAAAGCTTACACAAACCGATAGTAACTAAGAGAAAACAGTGACCGGTCATTGCTATATTTTTTATAGCGGTATAAGTTAATAAGAGCTACATTTTTGTTTGTATGTCCAAATTAAAAAGTAATAATATAAGGTTCTGTTTCATTTCGGGACACTATAATTATAGGAATATCAAGAACAAGAGATAAAAATTAATCTATTTTAATTCCCTGCACACACTCCGTGCGTTTTATTAAATTATTTCATAATAATATTATTTTATTTTAATGTTTATATTAATGGATATTCCTTATGTCTATTACAAACAGAATAGATCCAGATCATACATATTCTAACACAAAACTTCCTTTAACCCTTTCGGCGCCAAATTTCTAATTGTCGTCTGCAATCCAAGTTTGTTAAATCATACAGTAAAATAAGGAAATGAGATAAATAAATGCAAATTTCAAAGGAATAAAGCACATAAGTAGAACTAGAGATTGAGACAAATAGTGAAGTCCCTGATCAGACGCCGCCTTGAAAAGGCGGCGTCTTATCTGGGACTGCACTATTTGTCGTGGTGGATTTACACGACTGTGGCGGTGAAAGGGTTAAGGACATAATTATGGATACTGTACAATATACAAATACCAATATCTGATTCATCATGATGCAAACTGTGTTTTTGGAGCATATGTTTGATAGGTTATGTTGGTAAATTTAGATATACAAATATAAATATTTTATTCATCATAAAGTAAAGTATTTGGCATTCAGCAATCAAAAACATCTAATTATACTATAATGGTATTATATACGATTGATAAAAAACATACTAACACACATTTTCTGTATTTTCTATAACCATGGAGCACTTGTCTTAATTGGCAGTTTTCTTGAGGGGCAGTCGTCCAGGGGGGAATCGTTTGTAAGGCAATCGTCCTATGGGGCAATCATTCGTACCCCGCATCTGTGATTACCTGTGAAAACAGTTCGGATCCACAATGTTTGTAACGGCGACAGTTCGTTTTGAAACAAAAATGAAGAAGAAAAAAGAAACTTGTAGCAAACGACAAAGTTACGACAAAGGCGATACGATTTGGCTGCGAAAGATTTTAAGCTGACATAACTTTTACAGCAGGATAAGAATTTAAAGATTCCAATCGGTAAAACGCATTAAGTCACATCTCACGATACACACAGGCTGTGTATGATGATTACAATACTGTGTCCTTTGTTATTTGAGTCTCCAATCCACCAGGGGAAGGTCTTTTAGTTATTGCGAATTGCGACCTGACTCCATTTCGAAGATAGCTTGGATCAAGATGAGATGCCGAGTAACTCGGCGTTTCATCTGGATCCAATCTGAACTGTTTGCATAGGACAGCACAGATGCGTGTTTCATCTGGATCACAGCTGTTTGAAACAGCTTGACAGAATCTGAAGAGGAACTTTAGAGTAGTCATTTGTTTTGATAACGGGATAAGGGCTAATAAATTACAAAAATGCTTTCGTATTGGAGCAAAGTGTTGAAAGATTTTGCTAAAAAAGAGTGATATTTTCCTCCATTTCGATATAGGTGTTGCTTATGACAGTATGCTTTGGACATTCCGCCTTATCGTCATCTTGTTCTTTCGATTGTGAGATCGATAGTGAACACAATTAGAAACTGCCAAAACACTTTCCATGTAAATGCCTCTTGTATTTTGTTATATTGATGGTTTATCGAGAATAAATCAACTAACATTTTCCTGCTAAAAGCGATTTGACAGGCATTTGTGAATACAGTATAACCTCTCTTAACCGGAATTCTAGTAGATACTAATTTAGATACTTTTAGGCAGGTGGCTGCTTAATGCAGGGTGTAAGTCATGCAGAAAGCTCCTCTAGAAGCTTTCTGCATGCATTTCACCCTGTATTAAGCTGCCACCTGTCTCCAAGACCGATATTCATACTAAATGTAACTGCCGGTTAAGAGAGGTTTTACTGTAGTTTAAATCGTGACGGAGCGCCGAGAAACTAGGCGTCGTATCAGGGTCCAGGCTGCTTGTAATCCGGTCAGCAGTATGTGAACATCTTAAAATAATCAGGAGTAATATTTAAGAAACATTGGATTTTCAGCACACACAAGATTTACAGCAAGCCAAGGGGTAATGACTATTTCCAAAGGCACTGTCTGGTCTCATTAGGAGTAATAGATTCATTAATCATAATTATATCAGTTGACATATGCAGACCCTTGCAAATATGGTTTTATATAAAGTATATAAATATATACAGAAACTCCACCTCTAATGCAACTACCAGAAAAAGTCTTATTCTGTGCATTAACCCCTTCCTCCATGAATATTCATGTAAGAAATAATGATGTGATGAATATTAATTAGATTTGTGTGTTATAATAGCACATGGACACAGGAATGTTTGGTCATGGGAAACTGTAGAATCAAATCTATATTATTTCAGGAGAAGACCCTGATCAGATGGCTCCTATAGGACCCGCCTGATCTGGGTCTACACTGTTTGAAAATACACAGAAAGGCGTATTTATGGAGTAAATGGTTATAAACTTGTAGTAGTTTAGTACAGGAGCCTTTTTTGGCAGAAAGCTCCTGCAGGAGATTTCTGCATTACTTTTGTCCTGCATTAAACAACCACATGCTTGTACGGGCACATATGTTTCTTCATGGAGTGTTACCTTTAGTGGGACTTTACGTACTGTATGCTATAGATATAAAGTAAAATATACAAACCTACACGCCTTGTAACAAAGCAATATACTCTATATCAAACGCATTTTGTTTCAAGCTTATATAACCCTTTTAACCTTTTTCCTGATTTGGACGCGTTTCCGCGCCTTTGCAAACAGAATAGACCCAAACCCAGACTCAGGCTCCTATAGGAAAAAATGAAGCAAATTATGTTTTTATTACAATGGTTTCAAAACTACAGAATTCTAAAAGTTCCCCTTTTCTCTAGTAAATGTTCCTTTTCAGTAGATTTATTCAAATAGGTGGTGTCTAAAATAGCCTGTGTGGGAATGGGTTAAGCATTAAGCATTAAACTTATTAAGACCTATGTTAAATAACTCAGTAGACAGCCGTAGAGTAGACCCAGATAATACATTTCCTGTGGGATGCTGTGGGTTCGGATCTGTTCATGAACTATTATAGGTCTGAGGTACAGTTTCTCTCGTGGCTAGAATATCAATTGTACATACGTCGTTGTGACAGATAAGTAATTAAAAATCACACCATAACTATATTTCTTACATGAATATCCATTAGGTAAAGGGTTAACAGACGTCCAGATAAGATGCGTAAGTATAAACATTTTCAACAATAGCTCCTTTATTTCTCCACCAAACCCTATACTATGACCACTCTTTAGAATCGTCTCGAAGAGATGATTCTAAAGAGTGGTCACATAATAGGGTTTGGTGGAGAAATGACGATTTTAGTATTTGGGTACGCACCTTTATCGGTAGCTCTGGGGATAACAGGTTTTCACTGTGTATTAGAATGCTAAATTTCGGGTCTAACTTCCTACAGTGACATATTGATTACAAACCATGTTCATCTACATACTACAATCATTCAAACTTTAAATATTTAAGTTGGATTTAAAGAAACATGAAAATAAAATATACCAAAGGACTTTTGAAATAAATGGAGAGCACAGCTATGATTGTCTGCTGAAATATTTGTAGTCAAAAGCAGCTTCATTGCAATTTAAACCTAAGCACGATAAGAGTGGCATTAACAAACAGCTAGGACCTCGATGAGAAGCCGAGTAACTCGGCGTATCATCATGATCCAAGCTGTTTTAACCGTATAAAAATTCTCAAAACCTTGAACATATTGGAAGTAAGTGAAACATGTAACAAATCGGATTTGAAGCAAATGTCATTTTCTTACGTCAGGCTAGGGGTTATATGGCGACCAAGAATGCAACCAAGTGTTGTGTGTGAATGTGTGTGTAGGAGGCGGGGTGGGCGTATCAATTCTATGCTGTGGAACATTTTCCAAATCTGGTTAAATTTTAGCCTTCTAAAGCGGATGAGTAATTACATAATTATGCAAACAGTTTGGATCGAGATGAAATTGGTTTAAAATGTCTCACAGGAGCGTAACTAGCGATTAGCATTTATACTCACGAGTGCGTAACACCAATCTGAAAAGTGAAAACATTACTATGGCCAAAACAGAACAAAAGCCGAAAGCTAAGTGGGATAGACTTTACCAAACGTTCTGTCTTGTCATGTAAGCTTTAACCCATTCCATCATATTGGCACCTTTTGATGTCTCTGTAAATGACACATTTTAAAAACCATTGCGATATAGAGCATTTGCTCCTATTAATCACAGATTAATTTTTAAAATAGCATATAGGACACAATTTCTCGATCTAGTTGTATGTGCAGTGAAATAATACTGAACTATACCCCAAATTCCACCTACAGCTATCCAACATAACAACAGAATCCGGGGAGCATACCCCTGGACCCCGTATAGCAACGGTGTGTACATTACATTTGGATTAAGCTACCATCCAGACCCAGCAGGCAAAGTGTTAATTAATCTGTATTAGTACAGATAAACCCTTTTAATCATGAACACTCAAATAATAACAAAAATCACATCATTAATAATAATAATAATATTTTTATTATGACGTCTGGACAGGGGACATTTTGGCAATGGCAGGAACTGTAACATTTGTATTGTTTCACACGAGCAGGCCCGGATCAGACAGCTCCTACAACAACCTCTCTTCTGGGCCAACTCATTTGTAAAGGTAACAAAAATCGTCGTTTCTCTTCTTTCTTTTTGCATAAAAAACTATTGAAAATTGGCAAATTGAAGAAAGAACAATTGTAGCGTTCGTAGAACGTTGGTAATTATGCAAATGAGGCCGGCCACATCATTGTATCTTGGGAAGTGGAGGTATATATATAGCGCAACAAACATCTCTTGATGTGAGCTTAAGCTTTGCATCGACAGGGTTTGTTGTTGCTGGGTCACTCGGTGTGCACGTTACACAATAAACACCATGCTAATCAAGTAAAACAAACAGGCACTATATTACTGTAGTTCTTACTTAATTCAAAATGCTTTTACAAAACCTGGAGGTCTTTTCCTGTCATTAACAGTTCAAGTAATTTGTGCTCAAAAGTATTAAACTAGAAATAAAAGTAACAATAAAGTTCAACTATTCTGTTGTTTCTTAAAATGTATGTTGGCAATTAGGATAAATTGTGTCGTATAAAATGTGTCCGATAAGCCTCGGGTAGTTCAGGTTATGTTCACTCTTTGAATTCGGTCAGGAAACGGGGGCAATGCAATTTGAAAACAGTCTAGATGTGGGAAACGAGGACAATGTCATTTGCAAACCGTGAAGAGCCAGATCATAGGGCTCCTAGAGGATCCCTCTGATCAGGGTGTGCACTGTTTATCATTCAAAATCCTCTCGCAATTTTTACTCTTTTATACTTATGGACTCTTCCAATAAATAATGATGAACTATTCCTCTCTGAAAATTTAGCGTTGGAAAGGTTAATCCTTTAAAGGCTAAAAACCAACGTAGAGTATTTGAATGACAAGCAATGGAAACGCAAATAAGGGGATGATTCTACTTTGTTTGCTGCTAGTATAGTTGTCTGAAAAACAAACCCGACACATTAAAGATGTATAAGTTATCCGAGATGTGCTCCCAGTGTGTTCAGACCTTAGACCAATGCTACAGCTGGGTGCATGAAATGTGAGTCAACCTAGAATAACAAGTTCGTCATAGCTAAACAGTCATTATGTCTGTAAAGCTGGTGTCATAGTGTATACAATACTGACAGCCATAGTATATACAATACTTACAGCCATAGTCTATACAATACTGACAGTCATTGTCTATGCAATACTAACAGCTATAGTATATTCAATACTGACAGTCATGGTCTATGCAATACTGACAGCCATAGTCTATACAATACTTACAGCCATAGTCTATACAATACTTACAGCCATAGTCTATACAATACTGACAGCCATGGTCTATACAATACTGACAGTCATGGTCTATGTAATACTAACAGCTATAGTATATTCAATACTGACAGTCATGGTCAATACAATACTGACAGTCATGGTCTATACAATACTGACATCCATAGTCTATACAATACTGACAGTCATGGTCTATACAATACTGGCAGACATATTCTATTCAATACTGACAGCCATAGTCTATACAATACTGACAGCCATAGTATATTAAATACTGACAGCCATAGCCTATACAATGCTGACAGCCATAGTCTATACAATACTGACAGTCATGGTCAATACAATACTGACAGTAATAGTATATTCATTACTGACAGCCATAGTCTATACAATACTGACAGACATAGTCTATACAATACTGCCAGTCATGGTCTGTACAATACTGACAGTCATAGTCTATTCAATACTGACAGCCATAGTCTATACAATACTGACAGTCATAGTCTATACAATACTGCCAGCCATAGTCTATTCAACACTGACAGCCATAGTCTATACAATACTGACAGCCATAGTCTATACAATACTGACAGCCAAAGTCTATACAATACTGACACTCATGGTCTATACAATACTGACAGTCATAGTCTGTACAATACTGACAGCCATAGTCTATGCAATACTGACAGCCATAGTCTATACAATACTGACAGCCATAGTCTATACAGTACTGACAGTCATAGTCTATACAATACTGACAGTCATGGTCTATACAATACTGACAGTCATAGTCTGTATAATACTGACAGCCATAGTCTATACATTATTGACAGCCATAGTCTATACAATACTGACAGCCATAGTCTATACAATACTGACAAGGATTTAGTCGTTAGCTACACATTTGTTATTTCTTAAGCAAAAGAATAAAAAAAATGCTTAAAGAATGAATCAGACGACTTTTTTGCAGACACTTACTTTAATCCATTAATTATTATCTTTATTGTCACTAAAATTATCATTGTTTATTATTATTATTATTATTATTATTATTATTTAAGAAATAACAAATGTAAAGGCCTCGTGATCTAATGATTCCACAACTCAACTCCTAACTGTGACCTAATGCATGATAATGCACAGCTACGAACCAGTTATTTCGATTCAAACACGATTTGTTTTAATACAATACCGTTCCTGGAGAAAACGACAAAACCGGAAGCGTTGTCAGTGGTTATGCCATTTTTGTCTGTTACATTTACTCTATACGACTTTCACCCATGACGTAGTACGAATAAAGGGCTAACTCTCTGCAGAAAACAATTCCAAGTCAAAAATGCTTCATCTTTCACATTGAAGTGAACAACTATACCATTTACATCATGTCTGCACACCTCTATGCAAAAGCCATCGGGTTTACAGATTTAAAAATGTGAAATTACATTTGACTGTGTGGTTTGAGCAGGGAAATGAATTTCGTGTTGAACAGTCGATAGAAATGCCGCGCGTGAAGTTCATTGTCACGGATTATATCACATTTCTCTGTATTCTTTGTTTATATGTCGTAGGTTCAGAGTCGTGGTAGAATATACGAGTATATTATGCGTTGTTTCTAACATTTGCAACAGTGCACGCTTGTACCGCATTCATAATATTATCACATATAGATATAGAATAGTTTCAGACCTGGCGGCTCCTGTTTGAGAATGGGATTATATAGCTGTGATTGTACAAATAGAGCAGTCTCAGGCCAGGCGACTCCTGCTTGAGAATGGGATTATATAGTTGTGATTGTACAAATAGAGTAGTCTCAGGCCAGGCGGCTCCTGCTTGAGAATGGGATTATATAGCTGTGGTTGTAAAAATAGAGTAGTTTCAGGCCAGACGACGCTGTTTGCGTATGGGATGATATAGCTGTGATTGTACAAATAGAGTAGTCTCAGGCCAGGCGGCTCCTGTTGGAGAATGGGATTAGATAGCTGTGGTTGTAAAAATAGAGTAGTTTCAGGCCAGACTACGCTGTTTGCGTATGGGATGATATAGCTGTGATTGTACAAATCTAGTAGTCTCTGGCTAGACGGCTCCTGTCTGAGTATGGGATTATATAGTTGTGATTGTACAAATAGAGTAGTCTCAGGCCAGGCGGCTCCTGTCTGAGAATTGGATTATATAGCTGTGATTGTACAAATACAGTAGTCTCAGGTCAGACAGCTCCTGTTTGCGTATGGGATGACATAGCTGTGATTGTACAAATCTAGTAGTCTCAGGCCAGACGGCTACTTTTTGTGTATCGGATAAAGTCATGAAGAAAGCTACTCTAGGAGCGTTCTGCATGACTTTCACCCTGCATTAAGCTGTCACCTGCTCAAAATGCTTAAGTTATTCATTACTAAAAGTTCTTAGTATCGAGGTTTTACTGTATATAGCTGTGATTCTACACTGTCATTACCACCCCCATCCATACGTGCCATTTCCATAATAATAAACTAATTACTAATTATAGCATTGTTTCTAACATTGATATTCATGAAGTATAGGGCTAAGTACCATGTCGAGTAGTTTCACTCTTATTACCTGCTTTTGTCCACATACTCTCTTTTCTGAGTTTTTGTTGCTGTAATAAGCGTGTATGATGTTGCTAAATATAACGGTAGTAGATGACTGCTTTTTGATCCCTATTTAGTTCAATGCCGGTAGTTAACCTGCTTTTACCACTTCTCATGCTAAAAGATGTTTGCTAGAATCCTGATATATTACAAGTTATACTTACTTCCGTTTCGATGAAAGTTTTCAGAAACTATTGACCGAGTGCCAAACAGCTTGGATCCGGATGTGATGTCAAGTTATTGGACATCTCATCTGGATCCAAGCTTATTGCAAATGTTAGTCAGGTGGTGCTTAGTATGAGAAGTGTTAATACTAATAATGATTCTCCTTATATTTACCTTTAGTATGCTGTGTGCACATCTGTAAGTATCTTTGCAAACAATTTGGATCCAGATGAGACGCCGAGGTATTCAGCGTCTCATCTTAATCCAAACTGTTTGCCATCGTACGACACCATGTTTACGTCTTTGAAAGCGAGTGGAAGAAAGCCTGCTTGTAGTTAGAAGTTTATACTTTTGCTTACGAAATATTTGCTCGACAGGCTAAATGCAACCAAATTAAATCTATATTCAACCAAAGTATGTTCTTACACACCCGGACTTCTCCCAGCGTTTGATCAACGATGAAGACAAATTCAAAGTATGAAACAAGTCAATGTTGTTAGTACATTATACTGGTTCCTTTGAGCAGAGATGTCGTGCTTCTAGCTATGTGTTTGTAAACGCACATAGTAAAGAGTCCCTCTAAACCGGAAGTTAGAATTAGCATCAGCGCAGGCCTTTCAGACAGGTGGCAGCTTAATGCAGGTTGATAGTCATAAATAAAGCTCCTTTGGGAGTTTTCTGTACATGTATGACTTTCACCATGCATTAAGCAGCCACATGTTTTAAAAATCCTAAATTGTTCTTTATTAAAAAAAACCTGCTTTAGAGGGATTTTACTCTATACGTATCTATACGGTCCTTTGAAACACCTCATTTCGAACAATTAACTATATTTCTTAGAACTGTTGAGTAAAAATCGTGACAATGCTATGGGCAAGAAAAATACAAACAGGATCAAGATGAGAAGTCGAGATGTTCACCTGAATCCTGTTGAGACATACAGGTTGTACATTTACTAACGTCGCGGCGGAGACGATATTTGCCAGTGTATACAAAATGGGTCCAGGATATATTTAATTATCAGTATTACTTCGTACGTAGGGAACACTTACTACACGCGTGGCCTTTAACTCCATGAATATTTATGTAAGAAATAATGACCGCATGAATATTAATTAGATTACCCCTTCGCTTGCTATTCGCGTCAATATACCTACCAGTAAATAGTGAAGACCCAGATGAGACAGCTCCTGCATGAGCTGTCTCATCAGAGTCTTCACAATTTACAAGTTGATTGTGCAACCAGTGCACTCCACAGCAGTGATTGCACAGCGAAATACCGGTACACAGTGAAGATATATGTAATTATACAACAAGGCATGGTTAAAGAAGGAGAAATGTATTTTAAAATTCAGCAAGAGAAGGGTTAATTGTTATAATAGCACACGGATACAGGAAGTTTTGACTGACAGAAACAGTTTTGCCTATGACAGAAACTGTAGAATAGTATCTATTTCATATCATAATCCTACAGGAGTCGTCTGATCTGGATCTACTCTGTCTGCAATGGCATCGAAAGGCGTATTTATGGAGCAAAGGATTACGAAAAGAAAATGTAATCGTTTGTATCATATATTATGGAAACATTAAACCTTTATTAGATAGATACGCCTTTTGACACATTTTGCAAACCTAGTAGACTTAGATCAGAAGGCTGCTGTAAGAGCCGTCTGATCAGGGCTTTATCGATTTGCTTATGGAACAATATCTATGTTTCTATAGATTCTGCCACGTCCGAAATGTCCTGTGTTCATACCCAAATATATAAATCCTCTAATTAACATTAGTGGTGTCATTCTTTCTAGCATTCCGTAAAGAGTTAATTTCTGCATCGATTAGTCGTACAATACAATTTCAGTACGACAATCTGTGTGTCAAGCCAATCCTAAATAAAGTGCATTTTATAAGAAAACACACTATTGTTTCGACGATTAAGCGATATACCTTTTACAATTAAGCGATATACTTTTCCCCAAATTAGAACTTCTCAATTTATTTAGAAAACACGATTTGATAAGACTAAGATTTATTTAAGATTTGAATTCAAACTCTTTGAAATAAATTTGCAAAGGAATGGAACATGCTGAACATAAATAATTAAATATTGGTCTAATAATTGATTTTTTTGACGACATTTAAAATGCATTAGTTTTCAAATTGTGTCGTAGTGGAGCTACACTTTAAAGCAAATTACAAAGTGCGCCACCAGAGGCCCGATCGTGGCGCACTTCGCAAACAGTTGCCACAGTGTGTTTATTTTGTTTCAAAGTTTGCTACCATGTAGCTATAAGCTAGAGAATGCAGATACCATTAAAATGTTTTCCACCTCTATTAAAATGATCTTTAAATGTGTTTTAACGATTTAATTACCTTAAGGCCCTATCTGCCCTTAAGTGTATAATTTACGTACGTTGTTTCTTCTTACATAATATAAATCTTGAGCGAATTATTGCACTAAATTTGGTGGTTAATTTCTCTTTTAATACCGTATTCAGCAACACGTAAATTGTATACTGATTAATCAGCATTGTTTGTACCCATTATCGTTCTATATATAGAATAAATGTAATCAAACATTCACACTATGGTGAAAAATAATCAAGAAATCCAAACCTGACGTTCTAATAAGCGATTTAACACTCTACTTCATGAATATTAATGAAATAAGTCATGACGTCATGGTATCTTTAGATTAGTTTTTATAATGTCCACGAAAGCATGAAAAATTGGCCATGAATATACATGTAAGGAATATGGTGATAATAACACATGAATACTAATTAACGGAATGTTTATAATTACATACGAACACGAGAACGTTTAGTGATGCTAGGAGTTGTAGACTCAGATCTATATAATTATCACACGGCTCCTACAGACACCGTCTGATCCGGATCTGCTCTGATTGCAAAAACGTTGAAAGGTGTTTTTTATGGAGTAAACATTTAACCTACATTTCACACTACAAACTCAAAGTGTTTGGTACAACCTGTTACTATAATAGGGGGTGGGGTTGTGCGGCTTCTTACAGAATGACCAAAAAACGACGTCTGCTATATAAATCTGTTGGGAGACAATCACCTCTGAAACATAATAAATTACAAGATATATATATATATATATATATATATATATATATATATATATATATATATATATATATATATATATATATAAACAAATTCACAAGAAAAACAACAAGCACCCCCCCAAAAAAAACAAAACAAAAAAAACCAAACAACCCCCCCCCCCCCCAGAAACAAAATATGACTGCTTATAATGCAGGATTAAAGTAATGACTAATCTTGCATTAAACAGCCACCTACGAGTTAAACGCCAGTAACGATATTTGTTTGAGAGTTCGAGTTGTCGAGATGTTAGTGTATCGAACACATGAAAGCTTTTAATAGATCAGAAAAATATGTATACATGTAATCGGATAGAAAGAAATTGTTACAGGAAGTGCGAGTCAATCGGAGTCCCTCATCGATGTCCGCTGATCGATGTGGGAGCGGACAAAATTCCCGTGAACAACAAATTCACGTTTATATGTACCATGTGTATTTCGCTTACGATAATTAATTATGTTGTCTGAGAATTATCGTCTGCTACAATTCTCAAGATTAACTTTTCTTCTCTTCAGTTAACATGCCTTGGATCCTGATGATCCTATCTGGATCCAAACACTCTTCGCATTTCTTCGCCAGGGTACAATGATTGAAACACACATGCTATGCTGTTAGACTGGAGCTAAACTCAAATAGAGTACAAAGCGGTTTTGATCCGGAGTAAAAACGGTTTTGATCCTAATCAAACACCTGATTTATCATAATCAAATTATCTATTCAAATAGTAGCATCGATCTACATATTCAAGTAGATTTGTTAAACTCAATGTTTCAAATACTGAATTTGAAGTACACTTACGATCTGGATACAAACGTTTCAGTGATTGTCTTATTTGAGATCTATCATATGGGGAGCAATTTTCTAAGATTAGATTTATACATGGTCCAATTGAACTTCAATCATTGGCTGAATCGAAAATATCGCGAGTTGTTGGCTATTCAACTCGTATTTGCACGCTTTCCAGCAAAAATATCACAGGTGTGGATAATGACAAAAGAAAACTACAACGAAATCATTCGTTCACCAAACTTCGTAGATGACTGCTGCAAGTGTTTCTGTGTTTGTGAAATTGAGAGGTCTGGCTTTGTTTGTGAAATTGAGGAGTCTGGCTAGAGTACACAGGCCAGTGAGTATTATCATTTGTTACCTGTTTCTTTTCACATTGTTTGACAACTAACTATGGTCTAGGAGTTTGCTCCGTGGTGGAGTTTGCAGTGTTTTTAGGTTTTGGTTTTTGTGATTTCCTTTACTCCTTGAATATTTATTTACCCATGCCTATTAATGTAATAAGTTGACAGCATGAATATTCATTAGATTAATTGTTAAACAGTGCTCCCTCTCTACAACGACACCCTTTGGGATACGAATAGTGTATGTGTTGTTCAGAGGGAGTTGTTATTGGGAGGGAAAATCAAACATAATTAGCTTGTTTGCAGATCCCCAGATAAGGTGTATTTCGAGAACTAAAACCGTTATGCCTCAAACAAACCCTATGCTGTGACCACTCTTTAGAATCGTCACAAAGTTACGATTCTAAAGAGTAGTCAGAACATAGGGTTTGATGGAGGCATTAAGAAAATACGATGGAAAAAGGTTGTTTCTGGAGCCTTGTTGTTTCGGAAACAGTGACATGCGTTGTTGTAAGGAGGGAATCGTTATTGAGAGGGCCGTTGTAGGGAGGGAGAACTGTAATAGTACGTGAAAATTTGGCCATGACAGAAACTGTAGAATATTTTATTTATATCACAAGCAAACAGAGCAGACCCTAATCAGACGGTTCCTATAGGAACCGTCTGAATGAGGTCTACTCTTCTTGCCAAGGCGTAAAAAGTCGTATTTATGGAGTAAAGGGTTAAGAAATAATGTCGTCCTAAATATTAATGGCATATGAGCTCAAGACGGCAATATCAAGGAATAGTGACCCACTCTCTCCATTCGTCTTTTATGGAATGAATCGGATTACCTTTGCTTCTTCCTCCATAAAATTTTGAATTTATATATATTAATTCCGGAATATTGAAATAACAGTGAAATAACACATACGCGCGCGCGCGCTCGTGTGTGTGTGTGTGTGTGTGTGTGTGTGTGTGTGTGTGTGTGTGTGGGGGGGGGTATTCCAGGATATTGTCATCACATTGTTTTTAAAAAACTGTAAAAACTATATTACTGGATAAGCTGACACGAACAGGTGGCTCCTGCTGGAGTGTCTACCCTGTGTATGAAGGTGTCAAATGTTTGTCTCTTTGAGGTAAAGGATTAATCTTCATCCAGTTAAGACATTACACCTAGTGACGCATTTTGGCGTCTCTGTAAAAGTCGCATTTAGAAACCCTTGCGATAGTTAGAGCATTTGCTCCATAGGCTTCGTGTCAATCACTTCAGATTTATAATTTGTTTGCATGTGTCCAATTTGAGTATTATGGCTTCAATCCATTAGTTACGTCTTTAACGCCTTTGTAAACAGAGTAGACCGTGACCAGATGATTCCAGTAGGAGTTATTAGGTTCTACTCTGTTTGATTATGTAATATTGATCTGATTCTACAGTTTCTGCCTTTGCCAAAACTTTCTGTGTGCACATGCCGGTATAAAAATGTGTCACGGTGTGTAGGTTTATCATAACTTGCACGGCCGTGCTGTGCAAGCACGTTTTTATGGCGACGTGGTAGAGTGTATGACTAAGAATCTGGCGACCCGGGTTCGATCCCGAGTCTGAGCGTGTATGTTTCTGTATAAGAACACCTGTTACAAATGTATCTTAATTAATATTATTGATGCCATTATTTCTTACATAAATATTCCAGGAATGTATATTTAATATGAACCCTTCTCTTGCTGAATTTAAAAAATACATTTCTCCTTCTTTACCCCTGCCCTGTTGTGTAATTACATATATCTTCACTGTGTACACATATTCCGCTGTGCAATTACTGCTGTGGAGTGCACTGGTTGCACAATCAATTTGTAAATAGTGCAAACCCTGATGAGACAGCTCCTGTAGGAGCTGTCTCATCTAGGTCTTCACTATTTACAGGTAGGTATATTGACGTGAAAAGCAAGCGAAGGGTTAAGATTTGAATACGTGTTAGATGTTAGATGATTCGTATCAACCTTTACATCATAGAGATCATGCATTTGGCATCTTTGGAAACAAAGTATACACGGATCAGACGGTCCCTGTAGGAGCTTTCTTATCAGGGCCTGCTCCGTTTGCTTGTGGAATTACTAGTTTCTGTCATGATCAAAATTGCCTGCAATTGTATGCCGTTAGAGGTATAGACATTCTTCTCATTCATATTCCATTAGCAACTTGAACAGACCCTGATAGACAGCTTCCTGGTGGAATATACGTCAACACGCGTCTTTATTGAGTAAAGGATAAATACGTCCTCTGTTGTTCGGTTTACCCATGATTTCTGTAACTAGATTGAACCTTTACAATTTACATGTGTATAAACGAGTAAAAATTATAGACCTCCGGTCAAAGGTAGATTATACATAGTACAAGAAGTCAAGCTCTAGGGACCGTCTGACCAGTGTCTGTTCCGTTTACTTATGGAATTATATAGATCTCACATGCTACAGTTTCTGTCATGACCAAATTGTCCTGCGTTTGTATGCCACTATACACGTATAGAAATTCTTCGGATTCATATCCATAGTACCATTATTTCTTACATCTTACATGCATATTCATGAAGGAAAGGGTTAAAACGTGATAACATAGTCGTTGAAATAAAGAGCTTCATTGTGATGGACGTAAAACTTTGCAGATAAATACACAGGAATCGGTATCGAACTATTAATACACAGGTAGCGGTATCGAACTTACTTTGCGAAGTACAGTAAAACCCCTCTAAACCGGAATTCTAGTAAAGCAGAATTTAGATACTTTTAAGCAGGTGGCTGCTTAATGCAGTGTGAAAGTCATGCAGAAAGCTCCAACAGAAGCTTTCTGCATTGCTTTCACCCTGCATAAAGATACCACCAAGACTGATATTTATACAAAATTTAACGTCCGGTTTAGAGAGGTTTCACTGTATATACATGTGGAATCTGCTGAACTGAAACAAAAAAAAGTTTTGAAAATTGTTTAAGGAGAATATCTGATGTGTTTAGTTTTCACTTATTTAAATGGTTTTACTATTATCATATCAGGCACATGAATATTTATTTCCGAATATGAAATGCTGTAGATTTATTTTATAAAGTGCTCAATACTAATGTTTTCAACTCGGCTGGGTCCTGCGTGCTTTTCAGCATTTGTATACACATGTGTATCACACAACCGGTTCGATGTCGCTACCTATGGAAACTTTTAATCGATAAATTGAAAATGCATATGTATTATAAATACATAAAATAATGGTCTCGCCATTGAATGAAAAATGTGTCGTACGTGATAAGTTTATCCATACATACCATTTTTTCATGTTTATTTAATTAAGTTAACCGGATATACTGTCTACAGTGAAAATATCTAAATGCTAAAACTGGCTACTGATCAATACTAAGCACAATGTCCGGACATTCATAATAACTTTTGAAAGACATTTGAATCTAGATAGAGACGCATATTCTCAATACGACACAAACTGTTTGACACCGATGATGTAACCGCGAAGTGCATGTATAATTAAACTACTATTACGGATATTTTACAACTTTCACGTTTTTATTCTAGGTATGGGCACAACCTGGCCCCTCCTGGTAGAACAGGAGTCAAAGACAAATTGTTCATACATCGTCGTGTGCAAAGTCCTCGGCAAGTCAGTGCATAGTCGTGACTTGATAAGTAGTTAACCCTTCGCTTGCTATTCACGTTAATATACCTACCTGTAAATTGTGAAGACCCAGATGAGACAGCTCCTGCAGGAGCTGTCCCGTCAGGGGTCTGCACTATTTACTAGTTGATTGTGCAAACCAGTGCACTCCACAGCAGTAATTGTACAGCGAAATACTTGTACACAGTGAATATATACAGTAAAACCCCGCTAATGCGACCACTTAATGAATAAACATATCTGTCTTTATAAGCAGGTGGTTGCTTAATGCAGGGCAAAAGTAATGCAGAAAACTCCTCTAGGAGCTTTCTGCATTATTTTTGTCCTGCATTAAGCTACCACCTGCATCTAGCACCCAGATTTATACCTCTTTTAGGTGGTCGCATTAGCGGGGTTTTACTGTATATGTAATTATTCAACAGTGCATTGGTAAAGAAGGGGAAATGTATTTTAAAATTCAGCAAGAGAAGGGTTAAAGTATGAGAGTGAAAAGAAAACAAAATTGATAGCATAAAGTAGCGTTTACATGTAACAAAATAAAATTTGATATCAAATGATGTACATGTATATACATATGCAAATTCCGATGGGAGACCGACTTATTTTGCGACTGGTCAGGATCCATACCGTTTAGCACTCAAACTGTTCAGTTAACCATTTCCTTCATATAAACGCGTTTTCACGCATATGCAAGCAAAGTAGACCCAGATCAGACGGATCCTAGAGGAGCCGTCTGATCAGCGTCTGCTCCGTTTACTAATGGAATTTGAAATGCCTGTCCATTTACTTACTAAAATGGCCACAACCTTCCACCTCCCATATTATTTTGGCCATGAATAATCAGTAGGTATCACAATTTGGAATAAACATAGAACAGTGAAAATGTTGGATTCCAGTTGTAATATCCATCTTTTTCTTTGTTTTAGGTATGAACAGTCTGACTCCTCCGGGTTGAATGACAGAATGCTGGAGATTGGAGTCCATGGCATTATGTATTGGGGATCTGGGTAAGCCGCCATGTTTTAAATGCTAGCATCATTATATTGTGAAAAATTGCTGATCCGCTATTTTTAACCCACTCCCTCATATTGACGATTTTGGCGACTCTGTAAAAGTCACTTTGTGAAACCATTGTGATAAATATAGCATTTGCTCCCATAGGAGCAAATGTTCTATTTATCACAATGGTTTCAAACTTCTGAAATTTTCATTCATTCTATTTAATTTTCCTTTACGGTAGATTTATTCAAAGATGCTATATCTTAAAAAAACCTATGATGTAATTGGTTAAAGAATTAATTAATTAATTGGTTAATTTTTCTAATGTGACATCAATTTTCTTTTACCTCGATATTGCTGGTGTACGTTTTGCCTCATTTAACTTCTCTTACGTTACTTGAGCAGCAAACTGAACTATAAACACCTTAGTCTGTCATGATTTAACCGTCTGTGAGCAAGAAGCAAACTGCAATCCGGAATTTCAACTACCACAGCCTGTCCTGGAACTGAGTCCTCGTTTGGTAGATAGCAAACTTCATTAGTTAATCTCTGTCAGGGGATACTTTTCTGAACCGTCAAATGCTCAGAGGGCTTATATTAAGGGCATTTGACTGATCTGGCAAGCTCACAGGGCGCTTGCA
The DNA here is from genome assembly GCA_963576725.1 of Azorinus chamasolen. Taxonomy (NCBI): domain Eukaryota; kingdom Metazoa; phylum Mollusca; class Bivalvia; order Cardiida; family Solecurtidae; genus Azorinus; species Azorinus chamasolen. The sequence goes on along the minus strand of OY755246.1, from coordinate 34,639,473 downwards.
TTTTTATTTGACTGTATTTAAAACTTCTTTAATGGACAGATGCATAAGGCTATTGCTTGATCTCTCAGCTGTAGATAGACATTTTGGCATTTAGACATGTACATGTAGTTTCAGAGAGGATCAAGCGTTTTGACAAGTCACCCATTTAATGGGTTCTTTATATCTTTTCCCTTCGGGCAACACTTTTTTTCTGTAAATTTTCTGTTCGTGTTCTTTTTTTAGAAAAAGGAAAAGTGGCCACCCCATATTTACCTCCTACCTTGACGCGGTTATGGGGCTTAATTGCAATTGGGGATATTTGTTGTTTATTCAGCAAGAAGTATTCCCTTTTGCAAGAACTAAAAGGAAGGTATATTGGCAGGTTCAACAAATGCGTTTACATTTGAAAGCAGAATTTTCGAGTTGAATCAAATTCATGTTATGCCAAACCATTGTGCATACGTTATCTCTTATAACCACTCTCTCTAATGATTGTACTATGAATGAAGTTTTGGCCATGAATAATCAGTAGGTATCACAATTTTGAATAAACATAGAACAGTGAAAATGTTAACAGTAGCCTAACCGTTACAGTTTTAAACAATTGTTCGCCAATTTTAAGACTCAAATTTTGTGATTTATATTACATATTGCAGAGTTGGATTCCAGATGTAATATCCATCTTTTTCTTTGTTTTAGGTATGAACAGTCTGACTCCTCCGGGTTGAATGACAGAATGCTGGAGATTGGAGTCCATGGCATTATGTATTAGGGATCTGGGTAAGCCGTTATATTTTCAACCTATGATGTAATTGGTTAAAGAACAGCAAAACCTCTTCAAAATGGTTCAAAATATGTTTAAATCTGGATTTAGTTTAGCGCAGGATGAAAGACGTGCAGAAATCTCCCTCAGCCACTGTCTTCACTACTTTCGCTCCGCATTAAACAGTCTTATAGATTCTTATATTTATTCATAATATTATGGTGTCGCTGAAGCGAGGATTTACTTTATTGACCTTGTGACAAACAACTTGGCCATTGACTACACACCGAGCATCTGATCTAGATCAAACTGTTTGTTAGTTCCATTTCCCGGTTATCAGGATAAAACACGTTCGATTAATTTAAAGCTAACAACGATCCAATAAAGGGAAAAGATGCCTGTAATCTGTATCTAAACACTTGGCATAAATTAGCCAGACGAACTATGTTGCTTCACTGAATTTTTTTCTGTGGTTTTCGCCCAATATACATTGGTATAGAGATATATATTTTCATTTTATTGTTTTTATTCAAATTTAGCATCTACGGCGTGGTACTAGTGTTGTATGGGACCCTTATGGGTCGCCATGGCGGGTGACGAAGAGGAACTACGACAAGGACCAACACCGGGAGCTGCGACGACACGAGGCCACAACTACACAGGAGAACAACAGGGTTTAGGTTTGAAGTGTGCACACAGGGTTCAGGTTAATTAGGTTTGTTTATAGTTTGCTTGGTGATATATTAAGATTGTTTGATATGTTTGTATGTTACACCGAATCGCGCGCGTTTAGACGCTGATCGACCAGCTCGGGTTTTTTTTCTCGTCGTGATTGTTAATATTTGTATTGCTAGTTTAGTTTTGTTGTGATATTATTAATATTGTTATCATTGTTTTCATTTGAGTATATATTGAGTTAATATTTGTATTGCTAGTTTAGTTTTAGTGTGATATTATTAATATTCGTATTTTGAGTGTTCTAGTATATGTATTGTTGTTATATATGTTCTAATCCATAAATTCTTTTCAGCCTTGACCTTCTTTTGTATTTAGTTTACTGATATATATGGGTTTAGAGTGTTTGATATGTTTATTTTTTGTTTGTGGTACCACATCGCGCGCGTTAGAAGTTGATCGTCAACTCGGTTTTTTTCTAATTACATGTATGGTAGTTATTAGTATTTGTATAGCTAGTTTTGTTTTGCAATTGTATTTTGAGTGTTCTTATATATGTATTGTTGTTAGTGTTGTTATATATGTTATAATCCATAAATTCTTTTCAGCCTTAACCTTCTTTTGTATTTAGTTTTTTGCAGAACAGATGGAACCCAAGATGACAGGACCACGATGACACCAGAGAGACCAGATGACGAGACGACGGCGGACCAAGGCAGACTATTCAGCTCTATGACGTCGAAGTCCCCAAACCCTGACTGGCTGCAAGGCGTTATAGAGTCTTCCACGACGACTATCTTCACGGATAGTTCCCATTGGGCCGAGTGGGCGGGTCCGAAGAAGTAGGGTAGCTGCATTGGAACATCAAGGACGAATGAAGAGGCCAGCAACCACAAGACGACGGAGGAACCAACCGCGACTTAGCGGAATAACATTGGTGACGAAGGGGCGAAAAGGAAGATAATGAGACGAGAAAGCTGCAAGGACTCGATGATGTTGTGACGTTTTGTTCAGGCAGTGGCGATCCAATCCAAATGCCTCACTTAGAACAGTAAGGAATTTGTTCTGGGTCTATACTGTCACCAAATAGTTAGAAATGCACGATACGTTCATTCTAATGGCCAATTTTCCTTTGTCTGCGTACAATTTTACGTTTATAACTACTTCGCTAGTTTTGTTGCCCTAAGGTTTGAGATATTGAAAGCATCTGTCCATATTTATTCTCATCATGATCAGTCAATGGGATTTATGTTTTATTGGTACAGTGTGTATCATGGTCTAATGTGGGACCGATATCATAAAAATGTCTGTTTCTAATATCGTCCTATTTGCACACACGTTTAGATTGGGTTAAGGTTAAAGCTCAATGAGTATTTCTTAGCCTACCGTCCGTGTTTTACATCTACTGGCAGAGGGTTCGGTTTCCGGACATACTACAGTGTTTGATGTCCTGGGATGCAGTCTGCTTTTAGCTTATAGGTGGTTTTAATTTCAGCAGTCTATAGTTATTATAGTGCAGTAGTTTTGTTCTGGTTTAAAGTTTAACGTTGTTTTCATATATACATGTATATATTTATATCCCACCAAGCACCTTATAGGTGCTTTGGTCGTTTCTCGGTCCAATGTGACATCATAGACAAGTCAGTGATGTTACATTTTTGGTTCGGACTTTCATGTATCGTTGTGTAGTCTTGATAGTTTAGTATTTTGGTAGATTTCTTCAGGTGTCTTGGTGGGTCTACAGTACAAATGAAACTGCATCTTTGACATAAAATAAATACAGCTTATCTGTATTCTAGGCAGTCGTGTACCAGCACTTTTGAGGTTGCTTGCTCAGCGTTGGGATTTCATACAGGACATTAGGGACTACTAGGAATCAATTTTCTTTTACCTCGATATTGCTGGTGTACGTTTTGCCTCATTTAACTTCTCTTACGTTACTTGAGCAGCAAACTGAACTATAAACACCTTAGTCTGTCATGATTTAACCGTCTGTGAGCAAGAAGCAAACTGCAATCCGGAATTTCAACTACCACAGCCTGTCCTGGAACTGAGTCCTCGTTTGGTAGATAGCAAACTTCATTAGTTGATCTCTGTCAGGGGATACTTTTCTGAACCGTCAAATGCTCAGAGGGCTTATATTAAGGGCAATTGACTGATCTGGCAAGCTCACAGGGCGCTTGCATTTTTATTTGACTGTATTTAAAACTTCTTTAATGGACAGATGCATAAGGCTATTGCTTGATCTCTCAGCTGTAGATAGACATTTTGGCATTTAGACATGTACATGTAGTTTCAGAGAGGATCAAGCGTTTTGACAAGTCACCCATTTAATGGGTTCTTTATATCTTTTCCCTTCGGGCAACACTTTTTTTCTGTAAATTTTCTGTTCGTGTTCTTTTTTTAGAAAAAGGAAAAGTGGCCACCCCATATTTACCTCCTACCTTGACGCGGTTATGGGGCTTAATTGCAATTGGGGATATTTGTTGTTTATTCAGCAAGAAGTATTCCCTTTTGCAAGAACTAAAAGGAAGGTATATTGGCAGGTTCAACAAATGCGTTTACATTTGAAAGCAGAATTTTCGAGTTGAATCAAATTCATGTTATGCCAAACCATTGTGCATACGATATCTCTTATAACCACTCTCTATAATGATTGTACTATGAATGAAGTTTTGGCCATGAATAATCAGTAGGTATCACAATTTTGAATAAACATAGAACAGTGAAAATGTTAACAGTAGCCTAACCGTTACAGTTTTAAACAATTGTTCGCCAATTTTAAGACTCAAATTTTGTGATTTATATTACATATTGCAGAGTTGGATTCCAGATGTAATATCCATCTTTTTCTTTGTTTTAGGTATGAACAGTCCGACTCCTCCGGGTTGAATGACAGAATGCTGGAGATTGGAGTCCATGGCATTATGTATTAGGGATCTGGGTAAGCCGTTATATTTTCAACCTATGATGTAATTGGTTAAAGAACAGCAAAACCTCTTCAAAATGGTTCAAAATATGTTTAAATCTGGATTTAGTTTAGCGCAGGATGAAAGACGTGCAGAAATCTCCCTCAGCCACTGTCTTCACTACTTTCGCTCCGCATTAAACAGTCTTATAGATTCTTATATTTATTCATAATATTATGGTGTCGCTGAAGCGAGGATTTACTTTATTGACCTTGTGACAAACAACTTGGCCATTGACTACACACCGAGCATCTGATCTAGATCAAACTGTTTGTTAGTTCCATTTCCCGGTTATCAGGATAAAACACGTTCGATTAATTTAAAGCTAACAACGATCCAATAAAGGGAAAAGATGCCTGTAATCTGTATCTAAACACTTGGCATAAATTAGCCAGACGAACTATGTTGCTTCACTGAATTTTTTTCTGTGGTTTTCGCCCAATATACATTGGTATAGAGATATATATTTTCATTTTATTGTTTTTATTCAAATTTAGCATCTACGGCGTGGTACTAGTGTTGTATGGGACCCTTATGGGTCGCCATGGCGGGTGACGAAGAGGAACTACGACAAGGACCAACACCGGGAGCTGCGACGACACGAGGCCACAACTACACAGGAGAACAACAGGGTTTAGGTTTGAAGTGTGCACACAGGGTTCAGGTTAATTAGGTTTGTTTATAGTTTGCTTGGTGATATATTAAGATTGTTTGATATGTTTGTATGTTACACCGAATCGCGCGCGTTTAGACGCTGATCGACCAGCTCGGGTTTTTTTTCTCGTCGTGATTGTTAATATTTGTATTGCTAGTTTAGTTTTGTTGTGATATTATTAATATTGTTATCATTGTTTTCATTTGAGTATATATTGAGTTAATATTTGTATTGCTAGTTTAGTTTTAGTGTGATATTATTAATATTCGTATTTTGAGTGTTCTAGTATATGTATTGTTGTTATATATGTTCTAATCCATAAATTCTTTTCAGCCTTGACCTTCTTTTGTATTTAGTTTACTGATATATATGGGTTTAGAGTGTTTGATATGTTTATTTTTTGTTTGTGGTACCACATCGCGCGCGTTAGAAGTTGATCGTCAACTCGGTTTTTTTCTAATTACATGTATGGTAGTTATTAGTATTTGTATAGCTAGTTTTGTTTTGCAATTGTATTTTGAGTGTTCTTATATATGTATTGTTGTTAGTGTTGTTATATATGTTCTAATCCATAAATTCTTTTCAGCCTTAACCTTCTTTTGTATTTAGTTTTTTGCAGAACAGATGGAACCCAAGATGACAGGACCACGATGACACCAGAGAGACCAGATGACGAGACGACGGCGGACCAAGGCAGACTATTCAGCTCTATGACGTCGAAGTCCCCAAACCCTGACTGGCTGCAAGGCGTTATAGAGTCTTCCACGACGACTATCTTCACGGATAGTTCCCATTGGGCCGAGTGGGCGGGTCCGAAGAAGTAGGGTAGCTGCATCGGAACATCAAGGACGAATGAAGAGGCCAGCAACCACAAGACGACGGAGGAACCAACCGCGACTTAGCGGAATAACATTGGTGACGAAGGGGCGAAAAGGAAGATAATGGGACGAGAAAGCTGCAAGGACTCGATGATGTTGTGACGTTTTGTTCAGGCAGTGGCGATCCAATCCAAATGCCTCACTTAGAACAGTAAGGAATTTGTTCTGGGTCTATACTGTCACCAAATAGTTAGAAATGCACGATACGTTCATTCTAATGGCCAATTTTCCTTTGTCTGCGTACAATTTTACGTTTATAACTACTTCGCTAGTTTTGTTGCCCTAAGGTTTGAGATATTGAAAGCATCTGTCCATATTTATTCTCATCATGATCAGTCAATGGGATTTATGTTTTATTGGTACAGTGTGTATCATGGTCTAATGTGGGACCGATATCATAAAAATGTCTGTTTCTAATATCGTCCTATTTGCACACACGTTTAGATTGGGTTAAGGTTAAAGCTCAATGAGTATTTCTTAGCCTACCGTCCGTGTTTTACATCTACTGGCAGAGGGTTCGGTTTCCGGACATACTACAGTGTTTGATGTCCTGGGATGCAGTCTGCTTTTTGCTTATAGGTGGTTTTAATTTCAGCAGTCTATAGTTATTATAGTGCAGTAGTTTTGTTCTGGTTTAAAGTTTAACGTTGTTTTCATATATACATGTATATATTTATATCCCACCAAGCACCTTATAGGTGCTTTGGTCGTTTCTCGGTCCAATGTGACATCATAGACAAGTCAGTGATGTTACATTTTTGGTTCGGACTTTCATGTATCGTTGTGTAGTCTTGATAGTTTAGTATTTTGGTAGATTTCTTCAGGTGTCTTGGTGGGTCTACAGTACAAATGAAACTGCATCTTTGACATAAAATAAATACAGCTTATCTGTATTCTAGGCAGTCGTGTACCAGCACTTTTGAGGTTGCTTGCTCAGCGTTGGGATTTCATACAGGACATTAGGGACTACTAGGAATCAATTTTCTTTTACCTCGATATTGCTGGTGTACGTTTTGCCTCATTTAACTTCTCTTACGTTACTTGAGCAGCAAACTGAACTATAAACACCTTAGTCTGTCATGATTTAACCGTCTGTGAGCAAGAAGCAAACTGCAATCCGGAATTTCAACTACCACAGCCTGTCCTGGAACTGAGTCCTCGTTTGGTAGATAGCAAACTTCATTAGTTGATCTCTGTCAGGGGATACTTTTCTGAACCGTCAAATGCTCAGAGGGCTTATATTAAGGGCAATTGACTGATCTGGCAAGCTCACAGGGCGCTTGCATTTTTATTTGACTGTATTTAAAACTTCTTTAATGGACAGATGCATAAGGCTATTGCTTGATCTCTCAGCTGTAGATAGACATTTTGGCATTTAGACATGTACATGTAGTTTCAGAGAGGATCAAGCGTTTTGACAAGTCACCCATTTAATGGGTTCTTTATATCTTTTCCCTTCGGGCAACACTTTTTTTCTGTAAATTTTCTGTTCGTGTTCTTTTTTTAGAAAAAGGAAAAGTGGCCACCCCATATTTACCTCCTACCTTGACGCGGTTATGGGGCTTAATTGCAATTGGGGATATTTGTTGTTTATTCAGCAAGAAGTATTCCCTTTTGCAAGAACTAAAAGGAAGGTATATTGGCAGGTTCAACAAATGCGTTTACATTTGAAAGCAGAATTTTCGAGTTGAATCAAATTCATGTTATGCCAAACCATTGTGCATACGATATCTCTTATAACCACTCTCTATAATGATTGTACTATGAATGAAGTTTTGGCCATGAATAATCAGTAGGTATCACAATTTTGAATAAACATAGAACAGTGAAAATGTTAACAGTAGCCTAACCGTTACAGTTTTAAACAATTGTTCGCCAATTTTAAGACTCAAATTTTGTGATTTATATTACATATTGCAGAGTTGGATTCCAGATGTAATATCCATCTTTTTCTTTGTTTTAGGTATGAACAGTCCGACTCCTCCGGGTTGAATGACAGAATGCTGGAGATTGGAGTCCATGGCATTATGTATTAGGGATCTGGGTAAGCCGTTATATTTTCAACCTATGATGTAATTGGTTAAAGAACAGCAAAACCTCTTCAAAATGGTTCAAAATATGTTTAAATCTGGATTTAGTTTAGCGCAGGATGAAAGACGTGCAGAAATCTCCCTCAGCCACTGTCTTCACTACTTTCGCTCCGCATTAAACAGTCTTATAGATTCTTATATTTATTCATAATATTATGGTGTCGCTGAAGCGAGGATTTACTTTATTGACCTTGTGACAAACAACTTGGCCATTGACTACACACCGAGCATCTGATCTAGATCAAACTGTTTGTTAGTTCCATTTCCCGGTTATCAGGATAAAACACGTTCGATTAATTTAAAGCTAACAACGATCCAATAAAGGGAAAAGATGCCTGTAATCTGTATCTAAACACTTGGCATAAATTAGCCAGACGAACTATGTTGCTTCACTGAATTTTTTTCTGTGGTTTTCGCCCAATATACATTGGTATAGAGATATATATTTTCATTTTATTGTTTTTATTCAAATTTAGCATCTACGGCGAAGTCCCCAAACCCTGACTGGCTGCAAGGCGTTATAGAGTCTTCCACGACGACTATCTTCACGGATAGTTCCCATTGGGCCGAGTGGGCGGGTCCGAAGAAGTAGGGTAGCTGCATTGGAACATCAAGGACGAATGAAGAGGCCAGCAACCACTAGACGACGGAGGAACCAACCGCGACTTAGCGGAATAACATTGGTGACGAAGGGGCGAAAAGGAAGATAATGGGACGAGAAAGCTGCAAGGACTCGATGATGTTGTGACGTTTTGTTCAGGCAGTGGCGATCCAATCCAAATGCCTCACTTAGAACAGTAAGGAATTTGTTCTGGGTCTATACTGTCACCAAATAGTTAGAAATGCACGATACGTTCATTCTAATGGCCAATTTTCCTTTTTCTGCGTACAATTTTACGTTTATAACTACTTCGCTAGTTTTGTTGCCCTAAGGTTTGAGATATTGAAAGCATCTGTCCATATTTATTCTCATCATGATCAGTCAATGGGATTTATGTTTTATTGGTACAGTGTGTATCATGGTCTAATGTGGGACCGATATCATAAAAATGTCTGTTTCTAATATCGTCCTACTTGCACACACGTTTAGATTGGGTTAAGGTTAAAGCTCAATGAGTATTTCTTAGCCTACCGTCCGTGTTTTACATCTACTGGCAGAGGGTTCGGTTTCCGGACATACTACAGTGTTTGATGTCCTGGGATGCAGTCTGCTTTTTGCTTATAGGTGGTTTTAATTTCAGCAGTCTATAGTTATTATAGTGCAGTAGTTTTGTTCTGGTTTAAAGTTTAACGTTGTTTTCATATATACATGTATATATTTATATCCCACCAAGCACCTTATAAGTGCTTTGGTCGTTTCTCGGTCCAATGTGACATCATAGACAAGTCAGTGATGTTACATTTTTGGTTCGGACTTTCATGTATCGTTGTGTAGTCTTGATAGTTTAGTATTTTGGTAGATTTCTTCAGGTGTCTTGGTGGGTCTACAGTACAAATGAAACTGCATCTTTGACATAAAATAAATACAGCTTATCTGTATTCTAGGCAGTCGTGTACCAGCACTTTTGAGGTTGCTTGCTCAGCGTTGGGATTTCATATAGGACATTAGGGACTACTAGGAATCATTTTTTTTTACCTCGATATTGCTGGTGTACGTTTTGCCTCATTTTACTTCTCTTACGTTACTTGAGCAGCAAACTGAACTATAAACACCTTAGTCTGTCATGATTTAACCGTCTGTGAGCAAGAAGCAAACTGCAATCCAGAATTTCAACTACAACAGCCTGTCCTGGAACTGAGTCCTCTTTTAGTAGAAAGCAAACTTCATTATTTGATCTCTGCCAGTGGATACTTTTCTGAACCGCCAAATGCTCAGAGGGCTTATATTAAGGGCAATTGACTGATCTGGCAAGCTCACAGGGCGCTTGCATTTTTATTTGACTGTATTTAAAACTTCTTTAATGGACAGATGCATAAGGCTATTGCTTGATCTCTCAGCTGTAGATAGACGTTTTGGCATTTAGACATGTACATGTAGTTTCAGAGAGGATCAAGCGTTTTGACAAGTCACCCATTTAATGGGTTCTTTATATCTTTTCCCTTCGGGCAACACTTTTTTTTCTGTAAATTTTCTGTTTGTGTTCTTTTTTTAGAAAAAGGAAAAGTGGCCACCCCATATTTACCTCCTACCTTGACGCGGTTATGGGGCTTAATTGCAATTGGGGATATTTTTGTTTATTCAGCAAGAAGTATTCCCTTTGGCAAGAACTAAAAGGAAGGTATATGGGCAGGTTCAACAAATGCGTTTACATTTGAAAGCAGAATTTTCGAGTTGAATCAAATTCATGTTATGCCAAACCATTGTGCATACGTAATCTCTTATAACCACACTCTCTAATAATTGTAGTATGAATGAAGTTTCATACGGGTATTATTTGTTACATAAATAGTCATCAATGAAAGGTTTAAATTGATAAAGATTTTGTTTAACCATTTCCTCCATGTAATACTTCAAGCATTTGCAAACAGAGTAGACCTATGTCTGACGGTTTCTGTATACAGAAGCCGTCTGATCAACATCTGCTCTGTCTGTTTGTGAAATAATTTTTAGATCTGACACTACAGCTTCTTCCAATACCAAAACATCCTGTGTGCATATGCCACCCATAAAAACTCAGCTAATTAACACCAATGGTGTGATTATTCCATACCAACTCACTTACTCACTCCGTACATGGATATTCTGCAGGGAAATGGCCAATTGATATATGGGTCGATACATGGATGTTCGACAAGATAACACTGTCTTAAATGACCATTCAATCTTAATTTGACGAGTATTCATTTAAGAAATACTTTCTTAATATTAACTGAATGTGAATGATTATTGTGTTAAATGTTTTGGCCGTGACAAAATAGAATAGGATTGATATACCTTATTCCATAAGTAAATGAGGCATACCCTGATCAACAGCTCCTACAATAGATGTCAGATATAGGTATTTTCTGCTTACAGAGGCGTATAATTGTATGTAGTAAATGGTTAATTCCTGATATGTGGTAGCTTAACCCACTTGTGCATACGATCCCATATATGGGACATATGCAAACAGTGTAGACTCGGATCATACGCCGCATAATTCGGCGTCTGATCAGTCTGCACTGTTTGCTGATAGGAATTTCAATATAAAAAACGAAATGGAAAATTTAGGCCAGGTATCCCATAGATAAAAAATGAACTAATCCAATACATGTATATAAACATGGAAGAATCCACGGGGCGCAAATGGGTTAATTCAGAACGAAAATAACTTCCGGAATAGGTTTCCAAGAAATGTGTAGATAATATCATTGTTATCATTGTCATTATCTGATGAATACTCATGTAAGAAATAATGACATCATGAATATTGGTTAGTATTTTTATAGTGGCATATGAACATAGTATATTTGTCCAAGGCAGAGACTATTCAAATCTATATAATCCAATAAGCAGAAAAGGCCCTAATCAGACGACTTCTATACAGGACCCGTTTTATCGGGGTTTAATCTGTTATGATAATACGTTTATCAGGAAAATGGTAAATCGTGATATCAAACTTCGAGGAAGATCCTGCTTTTTGGATGAATTACAATATAACCTATCTTAACTGGTCATTCATCTATTGAACATAAAAAGCAAGTAGTTGCTAAATACAGGCAAAAGTATTGCAGAAAGCTCCTATATGAGCTTTCTGCATTGCTTTAGAATTGCATTAAACTACCAAATACCCATAATTATATCTATATGTTGGCCGTTTAAGACATGTTCTACTGTATTTACTCAGTCTTTAAAAGCAGGTCGTTGCTTAATGCGTGTAGGAATAACATAAATTGATGGAACTTTCTGTTTTGGCCCTCATTAATATATCATTTTAACCCTTCGCTTGCTATTCTCGTCAATATACCTACCTGTAAATAGTGAAGACCCAGATGAGAAAGCTCCTACAGGAGCTGTCTCATCAGGGTCTGCACTATTTACAAATTGATTGTGCAACCAGTGCACTCCACAGCAGTGGTTGCACTGCGAAATACTTGTACACAGTGAAGATATATGTAATTATACAAGGGGCATGGGTAAAGAAGGAGAAATGTATTTTAAAATTCAGCAAAAGAAGGGTTAAATGGTCGTATCAGAGGGATTCACTGTTTACTGCTAAGCATTGATGAATTATTATAATTATGATTATTATATTCAGTTTAACCATTGTAATAGTTAAAGATACCATTAAAGCATATGGGCGTTATGTTTAAACCTTTCTGATTTGAATATTCATGTAAAAAATAATGACGCTATATAACGGCATATACACATAGTACAGTTTGTATTTGTAGAAACTACAATCAGATCTATAATGAGTTCATATATTAACCTCACTCCCTTGAGTCATCCCTATGAGCATGAGTTCAGTTGAAGTCAAATTTTTATCGACTCATCTAGTATAATGAAGACTAGTGTCAAGATGCATGTAATACTCATTTACAGAGATTTATGATTTCTTTAACCTTTAGCCTGCTGAGAAAATTATATTATTTTTACAGAATTGTTCACCCAAATTTTCAAAATTCATGCTATAATCAATTTGTCTGCCAAAAATGCAGCCAGGGTGTCAAACAGTTTGGATCCTCGTTAGTAGCTCGGAGTCTCATGTGGATCCAAACTGTTTGCATGGGTATTTACTCATGTGGATGTGTTTAAATATATTTTGATTTGATGTTGTTAACATATTTGTATTAAGCAAAATAAAGAACAATAGATTCAGCATAACACGTTTGTCCTCTATTTTCAGCCTTCAAACTAAAGCAAGTACAGTAAAATCTCGATTATTCGAATTTTCTGTATAGACGAATTTAGACCCTCTTAGGCAGGTGGCGGCTTAATGCATGTTGAAAGTCATTCAGAAAGCTCCTAGAGTAGCTTTCTGCATGACTTTCACTATGCATTAAGCTGTCACTTGTCTTAAAGATCGATAATAGTATGTATTTTAGTGTTCGAATAATCGAGAGTTTTGCTGTATGTTCAACAACAATTTGTCTTTAGTCATATTTAGTGCCACACCAACCATTCTCTTACACGAGTTGTAAAACAACTGCAAACACGCTGAGTCTATCCAGATAATAGAGCTTCTGTATGAGGTGTCTGATCAGGTTCTGCTCTGATTGCTTGCGGAATAAATAGACTTAGTCATTCTACAGTTTCTGCCATAGTCACTATCCATGTATTCATATCCAGTAAAACCTCTCTAAAGCGGAATTCTGAAAGAAAATAATTTAGATACTTTTAGGTAGGTGGTTGCTTAAAGCAGGGTGAAAGTCATGCATAAAGCTCATAGGGGTACTTTCTGCATGACTTTCACCCTGCATTAAGCTGCCACCTGTCACCAAGACCGATATTTATACTAAATTGAGCGTCCGGTTTAGAGGGGTTTACTGAATATTCAATACAGATATTTATACTAAATTGAACGTCCCGTTTAAAGGTGTGCTGTTGTACTATCAAATTATGTGGACCTTGATAATAGGTATTCCGGACCAGTTTGTTCTGGGTCTCCATCACTTGCCCACGTTTGTCTATCTGAATACATGTAATTAGAAATTATGCCATGATAAAATATCCATAGCTACATTGTTGTTCATCAAGTAAAGGGTAAATAAGAAATAAATTGGGTTGAATGGAATCAGTGATACAGTAAAACCTCTCTAATATGATCACTAAAATCGACACACTTCTGGGTGGTATATGCAGGTGGTAGCTAAATGCAGTGAGAATGTTAATACAAAGGCTCCTATAGGAGCTTTTTGCTTAACTTTCGTCCTGTATTAAGCAACCGCCTGCTTATAAAGACAGCTATGATTATTCTTTAAGTGGACGCATTAGAGGGGGTTCTACTGTATATAATAATAATCATTTAAATGCAGGAAACCAATGCCCTGGCATTTGCTCAGCATAACTGCAGGCTTCTCAGACTTACACCAAATCACCAAAAAAGTGTATCAGATTAGTTTTCTTTTTTTAAAAATCAAACCAAAGTCCATGTAATGTCCATATAATTGTGATGATATTGAAACGATGAATGAATGAAATGATACCTTACTATCATTGACCATTTACTCCATAAATAAGGGTCCATGCTTATAAAGCTTTTTAGTTGATAGTTCGTTCTCAAGCTTCTGATTGGTCAGATTTGAGTTCTCAAGCTTTTGATTGGCCAGATTTGAGCCTTTGAGAACGAACTCAGACTCAACTAAATAATTTATAAGCATGGACCATGGAGTTTTACACATTTTCAATTTTTTACACATTTTTCAAATGTTACACATTTTCAAACAGATAAGACCCAGCTCAGATGGCTCCTATAGGATCCGTCTGTTGAGATGCATGGTACAATAATAAAACCAAAATCAATTCACAGTCCATGAAAGTGTCCATGTTAAAGATGTGAAATAATTGTGATGATAATGAAACGAATGAATGAATGAAATGATACAGTACTATCATTAACCCTGTACTCCAAAGATATAGCTTTTGACACATTTTCAAACCGATAGGACCCAGATCGGATGACTGATATAGGATCCGTCTGGTCAGAGTCTGCTCTAAGTGCTTATAGAATATCTATACTATTTGGCATACTTATCGAATCGCTTGTTTCGTGTAATACTATAAAGTAAATGATTAATGTTCATAAGTAATGGTAATTACCATGGTGATGTAAATACCTGGACGTCGCAATATGACTGAAATACTGTAAAGCGATGTTAAACCGATACAAGCAAACAAGCAAAATCCATGGCGCTCGCTCTCCGCTCTCTGTGACTCTGTGACTCTCTGTCTCTCTCTCTCTCTCTGTCTCTCCTCTCTGTATGTCTGTCTCTCTTTCTGTGTCTCTCTGTCTCACTCTCTGTCTGTCTGTTTGTCTATCTGCCTGTCTGTCTCTCTGTCTGTCTGCCTCTCTGTCTCTTTGTCTCTGTCTGTCTCTCTATCTCTGTCTCTGTCTCTCTCTCTCCCTGTCTGTTTCTGGCTGTCTCCGTCTGTCTCTGTCTCTGTCTGTCTGTCTGTCTCTGTCTGTCTGTCTCTGTCTGTCTCCGTCTCTGTCTCTGTCTCTATCTGTCTCTGTCTCTGTCTCTCTGTCTCTCTGTCTCTCTCTGTCTGTCTCTGTCTCTCTGTCTCTCTGTCTCTGTCTCTGTCTCTCTCTGTCTCTGTCTCTGTCTCTTTCTCTCTCTCTTCCTCTATTCTCTCTCTATCGCGTGCATGTATGTACCATATCATCAGCCTTTACTGCATAAATACGCATTTCTACGCCTACCCCGGTTCAGCCGTCTCCTGTATGTGCGATCTGACCAGGGTCTGCTGTTTGTTTATGATATAGATGCGATTCTACAGTGTCTCATGTTTCTTACATGGATATTATTAGAGCAAATGGTTAAAAGAATATACATCATATTCTATATTTCATTCCACAATATACGCTGTACCGCATATTTGCAAAAAGTAACATCATGTGTTTATTCAGAAATGTACCTGAAATGAACCATTATTTCCTTCTGTCATATCACCATATTAACTGATTCGATATAATCTCGTGGAAAGATAAACAATATGTGTGAAAAACAATAATAATAAAATTTATCTTGCTAAATACCGTATAAAATTTTAATAATGCACCACATTCTGCGAATCACATCTTTGAATGTGTTACATGAGTCTACTGGCATTTGCAAACAACTGTAAACCCAGATCAGAGTGATCCGAGAGGAGCCCTCTGACCAGAGTCCGTACTGTCTGTCAATAAAAAAAACTCTCTCGAATTCTACCCTTTCATACTGAATGGGCTGTATGTGCATTAAACTCCCTCTAAACCGTATAATTTTGATAAGTGGATACTTAATGCTGGATGAATATCATGCAGAAAGCTCCTCTAGGAGCTTTAATCGGATGTCTTTCACTCTGCATTAAGCTGCAACCTGTCCCAAAAACTGATATTTGTACTAAACTTAATGTCAGGTTTAGAGGGGTTTCACTGTATATATTGTACACCACATGCATAGCAGCGAAACAAAGATATTTTGGGGCAGGTGGTTGCTTAATGCAGGGTAAACTTTATGCAGATTGTTCCTAAAGCCCTGCATTGAGCTGCAATCTTTCGATAAGACCGATAGTTTGCTAAATTTCACGCCCGTTTTAGAGATATTTTACTGTTTTTAGTGTACATTGTTTAATGTAGAGAAAATTGAGATACTTTTAGGTAGGTGGCTGCTTAATGCAGAAAGCTCCAAAATAATGGTATTTGTACTGAATTTAACGCCCGGTTCAGCGGGGATCTACTGTATACATGTATATTCTACACTACATGCTTAGCCGGGAAGAATGTAGATACATTAAGATAGGAAGCTGCTTAATACAGGTCGAAAGTCTTGCAGAAAACTCCTAGAGGATCTTTCTGCATTGACTTCACCCTGCATTAAACGTCACGTGCGTTTAAAGGGATTTAATTGTTTATATTACACACATAACACAGACGAATTTAGATGCTAATAGGTAGGTGGCTGCAGGGTAAATGTCTCCTAGGAGATTTCTGCATGACTCTTTCACCCTGCATTAAGCTACCATCTGTCACAAAGACCGATATTTGTACTAAACAATAACACCCTGTTTAGAGAAGTTTTACTGTATATACCGGTAGTGTACAGTATATGCCTAGTTGAGAAGATATTTGATGCTTTCAGGCAGGTGGATGCTTAATGCAGAGTAAATGTATAAGAAAGCTTCTAAAGCCCTGCATTCAACTGTCACGTGTTTCAAAGACATATATTTGTAGTAAATGTAACGCCCCGTAAAGAGGGGGTTTACTGTATATATTGTACACCACATATTAATATCTAGTAGAGAAGAATTTAGATATTTGTACACTTGCAGAGTGAAAGTCATGTAGAAAACTCCTAGAGGATCTTTCTGCATTTACTTTCATCCTACCTTAAGCTGTAATCTGTCTCTAAGACCGATTAATGTCTGGTTTAGAGGGAATTTACTGTCTCTCATTACACAATAATGGACCGTTTCAATTCAACATTCAAATGAATGGTAAAGAACAAGCTATGATACGCGAATCAGGGTCGGGAAATCAAAAGGGTTTTTCGTTTGTATACAAATCCATTTCTATCTCTTAGCTCTAAATGACAAACAGGGGACTTATGGTCTGGGTCATCTCTGTTTTCAGTTCTAAGCATCCCTGTACGCGTAAGAATAATATACAGTAGAACCCCTCTAATGCGACCACTTAATGAATAAACATGAGTGTCTGTATAAGCAGGTGGTTGCTTAATGCAGGACATTAAGCTACCACCTGCATCTATCACCCAGAATTAAACCTGTTTAGGTGGTCGCATTATCGGGGGTTTACTGTACCAGGATTTAGCACAAAAGTAGAACTATAGAAATATTTATTATCGTTTGTCGATACATGCTATACATACTATACAGTAAAACCTCTATAAACCGGAATTTGAATTTAGTATAAATATCGGTCTTGGAGACAGGTGGCAGTTTAATGCAGGGTGACAGTCCTCTAGGAGCTTGCTGTATGACTTTCACATTGCATTAAACAGCCACTTGCCTAAAAGTAGCAAAATTCCACTCTACTATGTTTCCGGACCAAATACCCCTCACACACACACACACACACACACACGCACGCACGCACGCATCATAACCAGTTTTGTAATAAAAATTTCTAAGTCGTTGTCCTGTCATCTAGAATATCTGATGTATTACTTCATACATGTACACATGCGCGCACACGCATGCGCCCCTCGCATACAAACTACACGCATACACATACTATCAACATACTAGCACGTGCGCACATTCATACTCACATAGACACACAAATACAGACACAAAATTATTTTATTACACTTCATGTTGTTATTACAATTCAGGTTGACCACCAATTGTAATAACGTTTTCGCATCATAACCAGTTTTGTAATAAATTTTATTACAATTCCGGTTGTTATTACAATTCAGGTTGCAAGGCCCCTATACTGTTTTGTTGTCCAACAAAACATATTTATAAGCATCACCGAACACGTTTTATTTTGCATCACATGGGCATTATCCAATATCTATAAACCCAGTTCATAAATATTATTGAACATGACAAGTACAGTAAAACCTCTCTATAACGGCCAGTTAATTGTGTAAATTAGTTGGTTTTAGGACAGGTGGCTGCTTAAAGCAAGGTAATAATAATAATAATCTTTATTTCCTCCAATGTAGGAGAGCATATCAACATACATACATAAATAGACATGTACACAATGGCAAACAGTTACAATTAGACAAACAAACATTGAACATTAAACACACAGAATTATAAACACTGACTATTCACGGTAAGAAATGATTCAGATCACAATTTCGATGACGACATCGATGATAGTCGTCATCATGTCGATCATGTCGATCACATACATGACCATGATCACGACGACGACAACATCGACGATAACAGCGAAGATTGTGGCAAAAAGCCGAAAACTAAAGTGAAGAAAATTGTCCAATTTGGACGCCTTTTATTATGTCTCTGTCGAAACGAAACACAGAGAAATAATTGACGTGCCTGAGCTGTACAGAGCTCATTGACATTGTAACTACGCAACATATTGTACATAATAGAAACCTATATACCCGAGGTCTCAGCTATGTAATCCTTAACCATTTCTAGCCGAGTCCAACGTATGAATATATAAATACATACATACATGTACATGTATATACAAATCGATAGACAGTTGGTATGTCGACGCATTTACCATGTCTTTCTGTGCACCCCCCCCCCCAAAAAAAAAAAAACAAAAAAAAACAACAACAAAAAAACCCAACAACCCACCAGCAACAACAATAGCTGAATATTGTACTATCTGACCATGATATATTTTAATAATACATTGATATGGCGATCGACTTACTATGGTCATACCATGCTAATATCCTTTGTTGATATAAATCAAAATATTATAACAGAATAAACCAACCATTCGCAGGCATACTGCATAATCTATGCCAAAGTACGGGAAGTGACGTAGGCCAGATAAAAGATGAACCAGTTGCATGCGAGGGGGGCATGCGATTTTACTTTCACCTTGCTTTAAGCAGCCACCTGCCTTTAACACAAAATACTTGCTGTAATTTAGTGGTCGTTATAGAGAGGTTTTACTGTACCAATGTTATTGAATATATGCGTTTATTGTAGGGACTGTCACTTTGACCCTTTCCCCTCCTATGAGCAGTAAATTTTGCAAAGAGAGGTTGACACTGATTAGACGGCTTCTGTAGGAGACGTCTGACCAGGATCTGCTCTGTTTACTTATGAAATTATGATAGTTTCCACCGATATCAAAAACCATGTGTACCACAATAAAACTCATGATGTCATTATTTCTTTTCTCCACCATTCTCTCTACCAAAAAAAGAGCATGAATGCAACCCTGTGTTCTTATATAGAAACACACACACTTAGTCCCAGGATCGAACATGGATCGCCAGGTTTGCAGTCATGCACTCTACAACGCGCTTGTACAACAAGGCGTACGTGTGATCATAAACCTACACACTGACAGGGAAATTTAGAATTGTGCAGTTTTGAAACCAATGTGATAAATAGAGCATTTGCTCCTATGTAACAAATGCTCTTTTTGTCACAATGGTTTCAAAACACGACTCTTACAAAGGCGTCAAAAGGCGTCAGTAGGAGGTAAGGAGTTAATATTTACGAAGTCAAGGGTTAAAAGCCGACATGGATACTGATGTGTAACTGTGGTTAGCCTTTTCGCTGCCAATGCCGAATCTGTGATTACCTATGAAACAGTTTGGATCCAGATGAGACGCCGAGTAACTCGGCGTCTCATCAGGATCCAAACTGTTTGTTACTGTTACTATGTTTTTGAAATAAAGATGAAGAAAATAAAAAAATGAAAAATTGTAGCAGACGACAAAGTTAGCAGACGACAGAGTTTGGCAGCGAAATGGTTAAGTATGCGCTACTGTAGATATCAAACCGCATTGATGACACACCTGTCTCTAAACACCTTAAGTAAGTTTCGTCTGCAACAAAATGTCGTCTGCAGCAGGAGTTATCAAAGTACCCTTTAAATACTGAATATTGAACATGGAATGGCCCATCAGTGTTTAACCATAGAGTCCATTCAGTGTGATAGGCATAAAATTGGCCAGACCCGTTTCAATGGGAATCGTTACAGATTCTGGTCAGAAGATCACCCAGAAACACATGGGGCCATTTCGTGGGCCTACATGTTCAAAAAGGTAAAAAAAAATTGATTGGGTCGATTTAGTGTTATATTATAGTATATAACACTAAATCGACCCAATCAAATTTTGTTTTACCTTTTAGACCATGTAGACCCCCGAAATGACCCCCTGTGCCCAGAAAACCCCATGCCTTGGTCTACACTGTCAATGCCCACAATCAAGGGGTTAGTAATTTAGATGTCAAGCAGTTTGGATTCTACCGACGTTCTCTGTATCTCATCTGCACACAAACTGTTTGTCAACCACTCATTGGCTGAACGACTGACTTACAGACCTATTACGACCCCCTACTGCTTGTGGATTGATGTTCGGATGATTCAAAATGGAATGGCTCAACAGCGTCTAACGGTATAGTCCATTATGTATGAAAGGGTATACTTTGCGAAAGGAGTTTGAATAACAAACAGTGCAGACCCTCTCAGAGCCCTCTGATTTGTATACAAACTGTTTATATATACAGTAAAACAACTCTAAACCGGAATTTTAATAGAAAACAATTAACCCACTTAAGCCAATTAACGCCTTTCTATGCCTCTGTAAAAATCACATGATGAAACCATTGTGATAAATAGAGCATTTGCTCCTATAGGAGCAAATGCTCTATTTATCACACTGATTTCAAACTACAAAACTTCTATTCTCTAGTTAATGCTGCATTTCGGTTGGATTTATTTAAATTGATTGAATCTAAACATAGCCAATGAGGGAATGGGTTAAGGCCTTTTTAGGCTGATGGCTGCTTAATGCAAGATGAGTCATACATAAAGCTCCACCAGGAGCTTTTTGCATGACTTTCACCTTGCATTAAGCTGCCATCTGTTTTATAGACCGGCAATTTACAGTCGGTTTAGGGGTTCTTACTGTACCATTACGCTTGTTTACCGCATTGAAAGTGTCAATGGTCCCGATGACAGGTAAGTTCGTATCACGTCTGTATATAGGCCCATCTTATCGAGAAAGACGTGGGGAGTTTTTGACAGCACTTCCGGGAAGGAACACATGTATATGTAATCGTACATGTGTAATACATGTATGTACATTTAAATAAATAATACGTTGATTTATTCTAACTTTATATGAAAACCTGACAAAGAAGGACACGCTTTACCGCGCGAGCGTGCGTGCGTGCGTGTGTCATAAAAGTATGTTTTTTTGATCTGTGGAAATTTATGTTTTTTGCATACAGAGTGGACCCAACTCATACAGCTCCTGTAGGAGTCATCTTGTCAGGGTCTGCTCTTATTGCACATAGAGTTTACATGAAGAGCTGATTCTACAGTTTTTGGCATGAACACATTTTATTTCGTTTTATATGTCATGATAAAACAATAATATAACAGATTTTACTAATATTCACACAATTAAAACAATAATATGAGTAATATTCATACAAACAAAACAATATTATAATTAATATTCACCCTATCATTATTTCTTGCATGAATATTCATCAGGTAAAGCAGAAATCGCTATGGCAGAAACTTTACAATCTATATTATCTGTAGAATCTATTTTATACCATAAGCAAACAGAGCAGACCCTGATCTGACAATTAATACAGGAGCTGTCTGATCCGAGTTCACTCTGCTTGCAAAGAATTTAAAAGGTGTATAGTAAAACCTCTCTATAACGGCAACTAAATTGTGTTCATTAGGCCTAATTGGTATTTAGGACAGGTGGCTGTTTAAATCAAGTGAAAGTAAAACAGAACGCTCCTATAGGAGCGTTCTGTTTTACTTTCACCTTGCTTTAAGCAGCCACCTGTCCTAAAAACCAACTAATTCTCACAATTTACTGGTCGTTATAGAGAGGTTTTTACTGTACTTGTCATGTTCAATAATCTTATGAAAACTGGGTTTATAGATATTGGATAATGCCCATGTGATACAAAATAAAGCGTTTTCGGCGATACTTACAAATATGTTTTGTTGGACAACAAACATTATAGGGGCCCATGTCGAACAGCTACGAGACTAAAACTATACATAAGCGAATAACATCAAGTTTTCGATATCAGACATATGGAAGTTTTGTCTTTTTCAGCGTCTATTTGATTTGTTTTCTTGCGATATACTTTTGTTCAGCATATAAAAATGATTTGTGTAAATTTAGACATTTGTCAAACGCGTTGCAAGCAGCGACCATCGCTTTAAAACAAATGACAGCGTAATGCAGGATGAAAATACTGCAGAAAGCTCCTAAATAATATTTCAGTCACTTGCCTAAAAATATAGATCTAAAAATCCAGTTTAGAGGTGTTTTACTGTTTATGTGATTGGCATTCGTCGTAAATTACTCAAGACAGTGTATGCACGAATACATTATGATAATGTGATGAATATAAAACTTATATAACGATGATATTTGCGAGAGGGGAAATACACATGGTACATATAAACGTGAATTTGTTGTTCACGGGAATTTTGTCTGCTCCCACATCGATCAGCGGACATCGATGAGGGACTCCGATTGACTCGCACTTCCTGTAACAATTTCTTTCTATCCGATTACATGTATATATATTTTTCTGATCTAGTAAAAGCTTTCATGCATGCGATACAGTAACATTTCGACAACTCGAACTCTCAAACAAATATCGTTACTGGCGTTTAACTCGTAGGTGGCTGTTTAATGCAAGATTAGTCATTACTTTAATCCTGCATTATAAGCAGTCATACTAAAAATTCGAGTTAGCGAGGTTTTAATTGTGTGGGTTTTTTTTTTTTTTTTTGTGTTTGTTTAGTTTTGAGTTTTTTTCTTGGGGGTGCTTGTTGTTTTTCTTGTGTATTTGTTGTGTTTATATATATATATATATATATATATATATATATATATATATATATATATATATATATATATATATATATATATATAAAAATATCGGATGACAGAGTTACAAAATTTATCATTATACCTCTCAGAGTAATTCTATCTTACCATGAATATCAATATAAGTAGTAGCATGGTATTCTAGTGGCCAACAGAAATAATTTAGCGTAATAAAATGGTATAAAACAGTGATTCAGCACATGGAACAATAGATACATGTACTACATACACTAGTAAAATTACAAAATATGTGAAAATATAATTCAACATGCAGTTAGAAATTATTCCAGACCCGATGCTGCCATTTCTTAAAGTTCGCAGAAATAATCAACAAAGAAAGAATACACGATAATTACTGAATTTAGAGTTCATTGCAAACGACTCCGAAACAATAAAAAAACTAAATAAATAAAAGTATTAAAGCCGGTGAATTTCGAACTCGGGTAGAGCCATACAAAGCCGCATACACGTCCTTTAGACCACGGTATCGGATGTCCTAGGTATAATGTTTGTCTTATTTATTAATTATCTCATACACATAATTATATTGAGGGAACCCTATCTATTTTTAGTTTGTTATTGTTTTGACGTAACTACCAGACGTAGTTTGTTTATCTGTAAACACAGAACCATTCGCAAATCAAAGCGACATATTACATACCAATATATAAACGAAAACTCACAACGCTTCTAAAACATGTCTTCATGAAGTGGTCATCACGAAAAGCAAGTGCAAAATGACCAATACCCGGGAATATGCAAACAATTGTCCTCAAAAGAACGACCACACTTGTATAACCGCCGAACAAAGGCAGTGAACTTTAAAAAGGCAATAAGGCTATTATTTTCGCCAATATTCAACTCTGTTACATTGCGAGATAAAAGAACCACATTAAATATTATATTAGATACTTAAGAACTTTCCAGGATTTTTCTAAGTGAAAGGATTGTTTCCAAAAGGGTATACATTTCAGTTTATAATATTCGTGATGCCAATATTTCTTACATGAATATTCATGGACTAAAGGGTTAAATCGGTGTGAACTTCTGTGTAATTTTCAAAAAACATTAGAGTTACATTTTGGTACCTATAACCATTTTTATATTCGATGACTACATATGAAGCTTTATTACCAAACATACTCAGCAGTTCGAACATGTTGTTGTTCTGCAACACGATGCAGTTAGATAGGATATGATAAATTAACCCTCTCGCTGCCAATGCCGGTTCTGTGATTACCTATGCAAACAGTTTGGATCCAGACGAGACGCCGAGTAACTCGGCGTCTCATCAGGATCCAAACTGTTTGTTACTGTTACTATGTTTTTGAAACAAAAATGACGAAAATCAAAAGAATGAAAAATTGTAGCAGACGACAGAATTTGGCAGCGAAAGGGTTAAGAAGATGGGCAAACCCTTTTAAAGCCTGTTTAATTAAAACCAATATAAATTAAGATATACAGGAGCTTTTTAATCGACTCTAAATATCGGTATGGAAACTTAGTAATAAACGCTTAGTGTCAATTATTTCAAATTGTAAAAGTTTAAAAGTAATATTCAGGGTAAAACATAAACCAGATATGGTACAACTCATTTAACAGCATAACTCCAATCTAGTGTTCTGGTGCTACTGGGGCTTTGCAACAGACAGCAATTAGAGAAATTAGAAGCATTCTAGTTTTTAAAAGCCAAATTATTACCCCCGATCGCTATCACTATCAGCTTTTATGCAAAATTAGAAAATAATTATACATTGAAATTAACGAGAACTTGTTTTATTCAACCATGAGGGCTTTGACCAAAGGCCAGTAATTACGGAATAATCAACGCAATTTGTATGATTAAATGAACAATGGTATTTTAACTTGAAGCATTAATGGTTAATTCAAATATTCACAACCAAGGACAGATATGATCAGTGTACTTCTACATCCATAAGATTTCATGGTCCATCCTTTCTTACTAATGACGAATATAATGTATTCATATTTAAATTTTGAAGCATGCTCGAAGAGAAAACATGTTTTTGTTCTAGACAGATTTGAATACATAATTTAAAATCAAAACAAGGTAATAATTTAACCATAGTAATGGGCGTACATGCTACTTGTGTCAGCTTAATTCTAAACGCATCAAATACTGGGTGATTTATTACAAGATGATTTGAACAAAACAAAACGTGGCATCTCTTGCATGACTTCTATTTTATTGTTGAGATGCATCATAAGAAGTGTACATGTATTTATTAAAATCCTCCAGGACCTTTTCAGTAAGCACACAGTTAACTCTTTCGCGGCCAACTTTTGTCGTCTGCAAACCTTGTTGTCTGCTACAATTTTCACTGTTTATGTTTCTGTATTTCATGTAAAAATTGGTGACGGTAACAAATAGTTTAGACCCCGGTGAGGCGCCGAGTTACTCGTTGTCTCATCTGGATCCGAACCGTTTGCATAAGTAATCACAGGTGCGACAATGGCTGCGAACGAGTTAAGTACAAATAACGATAGATTCATATGTAAGACTTAATGAGCAACAGTGCCGTTTTATTTAAATCAAATGGAATTTGTCTACGCTGTCTCTGTATCTTTGGTAACAACTAATATTTTCTACAAGGCGTGGCGATATACCAACAGACATCGCGTGTCAATACTTCTGTGTGCATTTATATCCGACCATTTCAGGTACTGTTTTTAATTACTATTCTGGGTCCATGCTTATAAAACTTTTCGTTGAGTCTGAGTACGTTCTCAAGCTTTTGATTGGTCAGATTTGAGCCTCTGGCTCAAATCTGACCAATCAAAAGCTTGAGAACTCAAATCTGACCAATCAACAGAGTTCCAGATAAGATGTATAAATGAAACATATTCAAGAATAACTCTTCTTCGGGACGATTATAAAGAGTGGTCACAACATAGGTTTTGGTGGAGAAATTGCGGTTTAATACGTTGCTCTAACTATAGTATTTGGTCAACACCTGGTAATGTGTTCATGTTTCTAAGCATAATCAATCACACTGTATCCCTATGTAGATTGTAATGTATCATATATCCAGTAAAACGTGTTTATGTACAGCAACCATCCAAAATATGTCTAATGTTTGGATTTTGAAGACAGTAGCTTAACGCAGGACGATATCTTTGAAGAAACATCCTCTAGGAGTTTCTGCTTTACATTCGCCTTGCACTAAGAAACCACCCTTTCTTATAGACTTACATTTTGTATTCATTATATGGTCACCACCATAGGCAGGTTTCATTTGAAGAGGTGTAAAAGCAATGGTTTTGAGTCAATAGATAGGTTTTAACCAATAAAAGCCATGCAAAAGAATGATATTTTAAATGCTTGTTTTTGTAGATTAAAAGTACAAAAATGAGTCATGCAGGAAACACCACATACAGAACAAACACTCGCCCGAACAGCAACACAAGGAAACAGCAAATGTACATAACTAGAAAAAACAACAAGAGACGCACAAAGACAAAACAAACAAACATACAATAGGAGGAAGATGGAAGTACCGCCTTGGAACGGTCAGTGACAAAAGCCACTGGGGGGTTAAACCGGTTTATGGGCGCCCAACCTCACTCTTATTCCATCCCCACCCTAAAAGACAAACAATGTAAATAAACGTATCCCCTTTCCGACTAATCTACAACAACCGCGACGGCAAATACAATGGTAAAGTGCATGTATAACGAAAAAACATTTAATTGAACATACTGTATAAAGATATGTGGCTAAATGTGATATAAGTAGATTTACGAAAGTCATATTCATTTGATCTATTGTTTGACTGTTAAGATGAATGCTTTTTGCACATATCAGTTTTTGGCTACTGACCGTTTCAAGGTGGTACTTCTGCTTTCACCCGATGGTCAACTTTGTTATTTAATATGCTTAACCCATTCGCTCATGGGCTATTTTTAGATGCAATCTCTTTAAATAAATCTACCGAAAAGGAGCATTAACTAGAGAAAAGGAAATTTTTAGAATTTTGTAGTTTGAAACCATAGAGATAAATAGAGCATTTGCTCCTATAGGAGCAAATGCTCTATTTATCACAATGGTTTCACAAACTGACTTCTACAGAATCGTCAAAAGTCGTCAATATGAGGGAATGGGTTAATGTTTAATGTTTCACGTCTTGGTTTGCGTCCTGTTGGGTTTTGTCTTGTGGCTGAGCCGTTTCTTGTTTGGTGGTGTTTGGTGCGGTGTCCTGTCGTATGTGTCTCTTCCTGTTTGACTGTTTTTCCATTTTATATACAGCTAAAACTCGCTAAACTCAATCTACTACTAAAGAAGAATAGTTAATGTTTTAGACAGACGGCTGCTTAATGCAGTTTGTAAGTCATGCAGAAAGCTCCAAGATGATCTTCCTGTATGATTTTCGCCCAGCATTAAACTGTCACCAGTCTCAAAGATCAATATTAGTACATTAGTATATAGTATTGTATTTAAGTGTTTAAATCAGTGAGTTGTTTCTGTATTATTATCAATAACTGCTTTTCGTATTTAAGGTAATAACTGGAGTTGGTGATATTAGTACATGTATATGGAATTATTACTTGCTTTTGTATAGTTCAAAAACATCTCTGCGCATATCTGATTCAGTGACAAGAGCTCGCCTTCTAACCTGAATATTAACAGTGTCATATTGTTGACCGATTATATGGTATAACAGCTTTAAAAACACGTATACATATGGTGTAGAGCGTTGAATATCGTACAAATAAAATTATCATAATTTACGACAATCGCTGTTATTCGAATACCGGTAGCCGAATTTATCGCACAGTCCAGTGTGCAGCAATTAAGGCTAACTTCGTACGACGGAAACTATCGTAAAGTGTAATACACGACGATCACAGCTTACAGTAGCAGCCTTCGTATGTTAGAACTCAGGATACTGTCAATCGCACGATCAATAGTGAGATGGGTCCCTTGAGATTGTAAGGGACACCCGATAGCGTGTGCAATATAAGTATAATGCTCTTTATGCATGGCGTGGGGGACAGTTATGTCTGTTTTAAGTATTTGAACAGATTAAGATCTAATGCAATTACTAAAATGTATTGGTTACGGTTTAATATATCGGATAAGAATATGATAATTTCGCACATAATAATAATTATTATTATTATACGACATTTATATAGCGCTCTTTTCACACTGGATATGTGCGTTCAAAAGCGCTTCACATGGATGAAATCACTAACCGGAACGATCCGCATGATTATCTATCCAGACAATGTAAGATGTACAATATATATGAAATCGCTAGCCGGAAGGAACTACATGATTTTCCATCCGGTCAGTGAAAGATATGCAAAAGATATACAATAGATATGAAATCACTATCCGCAAGGAATAGCATAAACTGTATTAACAAACTTGATACAGACAAGTTGACTGAAAGCCATGCTCATCAATATCACAAATTAGAATACTCTGTATTAACAAAACTTGATACAGACAAGTTGACTGAAAGCCATGCTCATCAATACCACAAATTAGAATAATCTATATTAACAAACTTGATACAGACAAGTTGACTGAAAGCCATGCTCATCAATATCATAAATTAGAATAAATGGGCTGACTGAAAATCATTCCATTTATGACTATTGGGTCAACTGTTAGCTTGATAGGTTGGCTGAAAGCCATTCAGATCTCATACGAGTACAATTAGGATAGATTTATTGTTGTAATCAAATTGCATTCAAAGGAAGTACGCATATCGTACTTCTTAATCAATACGCATTTATAATTATGCATGAAATTACGCTCTCACATTCATATCAGCATTATAAATCGCACATGTGTAATTATTCCCAGAAAAGTAAGAACATTGGTTTGCAAAATTCAACAGAACCCTTCTCAAGCAGTCATGTAATGAATATACATTGCCGTGTTTTGAAACATACGGTTGCTTAATGCAGGATGAAGGTATTGGAGAAAGCTCCTGTAGGAACTTTCTGCATAATTTTCGTCCTGCATTAAGCTACCAGCTGCATGTACGACTCAGTATTAGACCTCTTTTCGATAGCCAACTTTCAGGGGTTTTATAATGCACATGTCTATGTTAGTGATACATGACTAAGTTAGTGATTCATGTCTATATAATACATGTCTATGATGTGATACATGTAATGACCTGGTGTGGGTATCAGTTTTTGCAAATTTAGAGCCAATGAGTGATAAAATCGTCCAATAACGCTGTTTGCAAAGAACAAACAGAAATTAATTCATCAAATTGCAATCATCTGCAATCATCTGAATATTTCATAATGCAATGTGCGTGCTTGACTACCCAAACATTTAAAGCTAATGTTCTACATCCTACATGAAACACAAGAATACACACGTGTTTGTAATTAATTAAACAACACGTATTTACTACGCCCAAGCGTATACTCATCATTGTAACTCTTACTAAATATTTTTTCTTGTTTTTTTGGAACCACCAGGTTACTAAATAATTTAAGTCGAACAGGACAGCTTCATTAGAGTGTGCTAATGTTTGTGTTTATCTGACTTATCTGTTTAATTTGTAATCATGCAGTAAAACACTATCTATACACGGTGATGCATAAACCATTATGATATAAAGTTTTATTTCATAATATCCAGTGGGCTTGAAAGCCCGTGAGGAGAACATGAAGCGTTACATAATGTTATAAACATGCATACAAGGTATATTATATAAACAAACAAATATGTATATATATGACGGCCATATAAAGATGTGCCAAAACCATTACTTGATATATATATATAAATCATCATGCTATAACGGAAAATAAAGACAGCTGCAAACAGTACAGCCCCAGATTGAACGTCTCTAACAGAGTCGTACGACCGTGGTCCGTCATGTTTGCCATGTGAAGTTTTATTCAAACCGTATAGTTTCATATAAACTTT
The DNA here is from genome assembly GCA_963576725.1 of Azorinus chamasolen. Taxonomy (NCBI): domain Eukaryota; kingdom Metazoa; phylum Mollusca; class Bivalvia; order Cardiida; family Solecurtidae; genus Azorinus; species Azorinus chamasolen. The sequence goes on along the minus strand of OY755246.1, from coordinate 34,609,344 downwards.
TATCTTGGTGGTTTAAGCTTTCACTATAGTAGGGGGAAACCCTATAAAGACAATTCACTAACCGTTTCTGATATAAAGTTTACCACCTGTTTGTTGGAGAAGACATTTAAACCTTTTCTACTAGTTCATACACAGGAAGAAACATTATGTACAATTATATACAATTAACGATCTCTATTGACATGTCCCTCGTTCCTCATTCGGAATATACAATACTTTTCTGAGAGGAAACAGTATCATGAAATTGTAGCTACATGGCTACCGTTAATATGTGTATACGTTCAAATACTGCCTTTTCTAAACACATTGAGGGACCGTGTCAATACAATGAAAACCACGACACAAAAACAAATACTTATGGACTGACTGACAACGTGACTGACTGTATAAATAGCAGTCTCAACTAACTATTGATTTTCTGACCAAATAGATCGTTAAAAAACAATAAGATATTATATTTCTGACCAATTAAATAGCTTAGGTGACTATATGTTTGGGCCGATTTAGATGAAGAACACTTCAAACATGTATTGTTATTAATCTAAATAGCACAAACACACATATCTCAGCCCTTCTATAAATGTGATAATACTATAAACACAATAGTGTGGTGCTATTCATGTTATGAATCAAATGTAGATGAAAAAGATATGCTTCATACAAAATATAAATTAAATTAATAATTTCTGTTACATTAAATCCCTACGCAAACATAGTGATCAGACAGTTCCTACAGCAGTCGTATGATCTGGATGTACCCTGTTTGCAAAGGCGTGGAAAGGCGTAAGTATGAAGGAAATCGCAACAACTTGGACCCAGATGACACGCTGTCTGGATCCAAACTGTTTACATAGGTTATCACAGATATATAGTAGATAGATATATCGTATATAGATAAATTGTTTCCTCTCGTATTTATGCCCGAGTTTCACCCGTCACCCACATTCCCCTCCGCTGGCCCATCGCTATGCATCGTACTCGTTCCTTGCCTCCCCGTACTCAGTGCCTTACACGGTTACTCGTGATTTCGTCTCCACGGTTTTCTCTCTGAGTTGTCCCTCCTAGTCATGGACCCCCGAGTGCTTCGAATTCGGATTGACTGCCTCTTCATATGCTGGTGGTCAACACTTATCGCACATACAAGGCTCTTTTCTAATCTGGCTATGCTCTTTCGGACTCACTGTGACATGCCGTGTCACAAGTCAATGTGGGCTAATGACTACTTTTCGGCCACTTCAAGCTTCACAGACAGTTTTTCTCAGACTCCGTATGGGTGGGAGACACAGAAAAGCATCGGACCTCCGGATTGGTAGTCAAACACATTACCACTAGACCACCGCTCCACCCCTAGATAGATAGATAGATTTATTTCAATGTATTCTTATTTACGTTGTGGTCCTTAAGATATATAGTATTGTATGACATTGGAAGGTATCACAATCAAACTCACAGACTGTGCCCGAGGTGAAAGACTAGATAAATGTTACAATTTAAATTATATTAAAATATACTAAGAATGAGAATTTAATATCAAAATGTGGCAAAAAGATGCGGCGTTGGCAGCAAAAGAGTTAACCCTGAAAGCAACGTGTTTTTACTTATCACATCTAATTACTGAATCACAGGGCACAATACACATGGGAATCAAATGTCATTAGTCAGACACAATAGCTGAAACTGAAAGATGAGATAAATATAAATATTAGTATCAATTTTTGAAGCGAATACACATAAAAGCGAATTATAATTGGTTTGAACGGGATGGAATGTTAATGAAATACATATGCTATATAATTGTAAAGGCTTCAATATGTTGATATTTCTGTTGCACGGAACGCCAACGGCAACACGATTTAACCGTAACCCATTACCTAATAGGTCAATTTTAGACCTATCCACTGAATAAATCTACTGGAACATTTAGTAGAGAAAAGGAAAACTTGTGTGGGTTTGAAACCATTGCAATATATGGAGCAAATGCTCTATTTGTCACAATGGTTTCTAATACAAAGGCGGCAATATAACGGATTGGGTTGGGCGGGCATTTTACGGGAAAGGTGGTGATGTGAATTTCAACCCGTTTAGATCCAGACGAAACTCCAAACGTCTTATCGGAATTCAAATAGGTTTCTTTGTCAATTTGAAAAAGAATAGAAGAAACATCCATACTGGGACTTGATTAACCCTTTCCTTAATATAAATGTTTTTTCAATCATTTGCAAACAGAGTAGACCAATATTAGGCTGCTGCTATATGAGCCGTCTGATCAGGGTCTGCTCTGTTTTGACAATGGAATTATATATATCTGTTTCTTTATTTTCTAAGCTGGCTACAATTTTCCCTTTTCCATGTTCCATTATAACTATTTTGTCTATGAACATTCAGTAGGTATTGCAATTTGGAACAAGCGTAGAACAGAGAAAGGGTCAGGATGGTATTTTCTATCATCGACAAAGTTGCTCAGCATGTTATAGGCGAACTAATACAAGTAATACCAATGGGTTGTTGTAAAGAAACGCACTGCTTTGCTTTACATGTTCAATATTTATGTAAGAATATATAAATATTTATTAGCTGACATTTTATAATAGTACATGCACAAAAGATCTCTTAACATTGGCAAACAGAGCAACAGAAGTTGTCCGATCAGGGTATCCTCTGTTTGAAAAACAAATGGTTAAAACTATATCAAGCGAATGATTAACCCTTCGCTTGCTATTCACGTCAATATACCTACCTGTAAATATTGAAGACCCAGATGAGACAGCTCCTGCAGGAGCTGTCTCATCAGAGTCTGTACTATTTACAAGTTGATTGTGCAACCAGTGCACTCCACAGCAGTGATTGCATAGCGAAATACTTGTACACAGTGAAAATATATGTAATTATACAACAGGGCATGGGTAAGGAAGGAGAAATGTATTTTAAAATTCAGCAAGAGAATGGTTCACTTGTTTAAACCGTATTTACCGTTGCAAACAGTTGGGATTTCCAGACGCCGAGTAACTCAACGTGTCAACAATATCAAATATCAAATATCAATATCAAAATGAAAATATCTACCTTGAAAGATGAGACAGACGGTTATAGTTTTGGTAGGCGAAATGTATTTGGCATCAAAAGATTTAAACCATTACCTCAAAAAGGGTATTTTAGACGAAACTCTTTGAATCAGTCTACTGAAAAGGAGCATTTACTCGAGAAAAGGATTTTTTTTAGAAATATGTAGTATTTTAAGTGACGTTTACAGAGGCTTCTATAAGCACGTCAATATGAGGGAACGGGATAAACAGTACTATAGTCGTAAAACCTATATCTGTCACATTTAAACTCATACAGCAGTAAAGGATACAGATGTTTGGTATGATACTTCAATTTGGATATGATTCTGGCATAAAGTTAAGCAAACTAACTCGGTATATTCATTGCAGAAGACTATGTCTTCAGCGACCATTCATTGATTAAACATAGGCATCTTGAAAAGCAGGTAGTTGCTTAATGCAGGTCAAAAGTAATATAGAAAGTTTCTATCTATAGTAACTTTATGCATTACTTATAACTTGTATTAAGCTACCATCTGCCTTACATACCCAGACTTACACCTCATTTTGATGGTCGCTTAAGACAGATTTTGCTGCAGTCAGTGGCAATAATTACTGGTGATGTATACAACTCTATTTGCTTGTACGCTGAGCTACGAGTTCGTTTGATAAAGTAAGTCTACATCAATGATAATAATACAGACAATTGAATTATTCACCTGTGGGGAGGGGAGAAGAGTGGGGTGAGGTGGTGTGTGTGTGTGTGTGTGTGTGGGGGGGGGGGGGCAGCTGTACAACATTAGTCCTTTCTTCCATTAATACTTATTTACCAAATAATTACGTCGTGAATATTGAATAGGATATTTATGTCTTATAATGGCACATGGGCACAAGAAATTTGTCCATGACAGATCTATATAATGCTATAAGCCAATAAGCAAACAGAGCAGACCCTGATCTGGGTCTAATCTGTTTGCAAAGGCGTTAATACTCCATTAGCAAAGGCATAAAAAAGGCGTATTTATGGAGTAAAGGGTAAAGAGAGACGACCGGCTTCTGTCTGGTATAGTGGGAAAATACTGTGGAACTAATGGTGGTTAACGACAATACCTTCTTGAAAATACTGTGGAACTAATGGTGGTTAACGACAATACCTTCTTGAAAATACTGTGAAACTAATGGTGGTTAACGACAATACCTTCTTGAAAATACTGTGAAACTAATGGTGGTTAACGACAATACCTTCTTGAAAAATACTGTGGAACTAATGGTGGTTAACGACAATACCTTCTTGAAAATACTGTGAAACTAATGGTGGTTAACGACAATACCTTCTTGAAAATACTGTGGAACTAATGGTGGTTAACGACAATACCTTCTTGAAAATACTGTGAAACTAATGGTGGTTAACGACAATACCTTCTTGAAAATACTGTGAAACTAATGGTGGTTAACGACAATACCTTCTTGAAAATACTGTGGAACTAATGGTGGTTAACGACAATACCTTCTTGAAAATACTGTGAAACTAATGGTAGTTAACGACAATACCTTCTTGAAAATACTGTGGAACTAATGGTGGTTAACGACAATACCTTCTTGAAAATACTGTGAAACTAATGGTGGTTAACGACAATACCTTCTTGAAAATACTGTGAAACTAATGGTGGTTAACGACAATACCTTCTTGAAAATACTGTGGAACTAATGGTGGTTAACGACAATACCTTCTTGAAAATACTGTGAAACTAATGGTGGTTAACGACAATACCTTCTTGAAAATACTGTGAAACTAATGGTGGTTAACGACAATACCTTCTTGAACATTATTGCTGATAAATGTGTTTCCAGACATATTGCAAACTGAATGTTTCCCTGTAACTTGTGTAAGCATATAATAGCTGCAGATCTCATTATATGGCCATTTGATGTTGAAGCATCTTGTTTTCGCAATGCAATTGTCTTGTCTATTGTCTTGATTTATGTAGAAACTGTTTAAAAGTCGATTTGGCTTTAATATGTGATGCCTTTTAATTTATATTGTATTGATTTGAAACTGTTTTCTAGAGACGTCATTCAATTTGCGTGATGCATAGTTTTTATTCAAAATTGATTAGCTACATTTATCATACAATTATTTCTATTAATTTTAGCGATTTTCTCTTTACACTAATCTGAGGTCGCGTAATATAAGCATTTACTCCACGAATATTTATGTAATGAATAATGACATCATGATAAGTAATTAGATTAATTGCTATAATAACACATAGAAACAGGATTTTTTTGCCATAAAAGAAGCTGCAGAACCATGTCTAAATTATATCATAAGCAAACAGCAGATTCTGATCAGACGGCTCTTACAGGAGCCGTTTGATCTGGGTATTCTCTGTTTGCAAAAATGTAGAACGGCGTATTTATGGAGTAAAAGCGTAGAAAGGCGTCATTATGGAGTAAATGGTTCAAGTAACTCTTAATGTTGGTCACGTGAGGGTAAACCTCCCACGGAGCTGAATAACTTTTAGCGGCGCACACACCTTTTTACGAGCAATGTGAAAATAATTACGTACAGTAAAACCCCTATATTAAGGTCACCATAGAGACTGACCAAAAGTGTTCTAATTCGCGGGTGGTCTAAAAATCGGGTGTTGTGTTGGCTGTCTGTACTATTGACTACCTCCGATTCGATCAAGCTTTATAGAAACTATTGATCGAGTGTCAAACAGCTTGGATCCTGATGAGATGCTGGGTTACTTGGCGTCTATTCGGAACCCAAGCTATTTGCCATTGCGAATCAGGTCGCAAATTGCGGGATAAGGGATAACACAGAATCTACTGAATTTATGTAACTTGTTTGACAACATCGTAACCATGCTAAGCGTGTCCTGGCATTGGCAAACTTATACTTAAATACTCCCAACAATTATATTCTGATTGTAACTGGGACGTCTGCGCAGGGAACAAATTGCAACACGGAGGTAGAACCACCGACCTACCGCAAGTGAGCTGGACGGCTGCCTCATATGAAAACATTCAAATGCCCAGGTTTGGATTTGAGACACAGCGGTGAGGAGTTGGTGATATTGTCAGTCGAATACCAGCGGTATTCGTATTTGTATTCGAATACCAGCGATATTCATTTTTTAAAAATAAAAACATCGATACTATTGATCCCGAAGGACCAGAAAATATAACAACACTGAGGGTTAAGTACGGGGTGACCTTTTTACGGCCGCTACACAGTTTTCATCCTGATAAGGCGCCGATTTGCTCGTCTAATCTTTAACAAATATGTTAGCAAATGCGACTGAGTTCACGGTTAGTGGGGTAAAGGTTAAACAGGTGAAACTGAAACACAAGGGAGGACATATTTTGTTTACGATAGTGCTACGCTCGTGGCAAATTAATTGCCACAAAACGACAATGACCTGTATGAACAATAACGTATAATGACATTATTGGAACACATATACATCTACTAATGTCTCTATGCTTTTTGTTATCCTTTGTTCGTGATTGTTCGTTCGTATTTGATATTGTACAAGTTTACATCAACTATATTTCCTAACGGACAGGTATAAAATGAGTGTGCAAGTATTCCCATAGGTTTAATAATTGCGTTGCTATCATGTTTGTTCGAACATTATCTTCAAAATTAACATCAAGATATATTGATATCTATACATGACTGATTACATGAGAGACCGCTAGTCATGATTCGTACACTAAGTTCGGTCCAATTTAAAAATAGAACATATTTTACAGGGCAACATTTATAGTGACACTCTCTGAAATCCTACTTTCTGTCAGGTGTTTTTTTCTGAATATAGTAAATGATAATTTGTACTCTAGATCTGGGTCCATGCTTATAAAACTTTTAGTTGAGTCTGAGTTCGTTCTCAAGTTTTTGAAAGCTTGAGAACTCTAATATGACCAATCAAAAGCTTGAGAACAAATCCAGACTCAACTAAAAAGCTTTATAATCATGGACCCAGACTCTGCAGGGTCTACACTGTTTGTCACGCAAAATCATCTCGCAAATTCTACCTTTCACACTGTATGGAATCTTCCAATAAATAATGATACAATGTATACCCTGAAAAATGGCAGTGAATGGGTTAAAAGATAGGTCGATTACTAGTAGGCATCAAACAATCTCGGTGGTATAGCATACATTATTCAAGAACCCTTTACCTCATAGGCTATTTTTAGATCTAATCTCTTTGAATAAATCTACCAAAAAGGAGCACTAACAAGAGAAAAGGAAAAGTTTAGAATTTTTCAGTTTGAAACCATTGTGATAAATAGAACATTTGCTCCTATAGGAGCAAATGCTCTAACTATCACAATGGTTTCAACAGGTAACTTTTGCAGAGGCGTACAAAGGCGTCAATATGAGGGAATGGACAGTGTTAAAATAGTTTTTAATATAGCGGATACAAAGGCCAGTTTCTTTGGCACTGTTCGCAGCTGTAGAAGGTCGTCAGATACAGCAGAACCTGTCTTAAGTGACAATTAAAAAGAAGTCTAATTATGGATCTGTTAGACATGTGTTTACTTAATGCAGGTCAAAAGGAATGCACATTTAAACAACCACGTGATTTTAACCCTTCGCTTGCTGAATTTTAAAATACATTTCTCCTTCTTTACCCATGTCCTGTTGTATAATTACATATATCTACACAGTGTACAAGTATTGCGCTGTGCAATCACTGCTGTGGAGTGCACTGGTTGCACAATCAACTTCCATCTTCCTTCTATTGTATGTTTGTTTTGTCTTTGTGCGTCTCTTGTTGTTTTTTCTACTTTTACTGTTTCCTTGTGTTGCTGTTCGGGCGAGTGTTTGTTCTGTATGTGGTGTTTCCTGCATGACTCATTTTTGTACTTGTAAATAGTGCAGACCCTGATGAGACAGCTCCTGCTCTTCACTATTTACAGGTAGGTATATTGACGCGATTAGCAAGCGAAGGGTTAAGATTCCTATGTTATGGCGAATGCAGAGGCCAGTTTCTTTGGCACTGATCGCAGCTGTAGGGGATTGTCAGATATTCCGTTTGGCTACTGATTCAAGTACGAACCAACATTAAACCTGCAACATGCTAAGCATATTTTCGCAGACAGAAAGGTTTATTTCAAGGTAGATTTCGAAACAGATAGACCTATAGTTACTTTTAAAAGCCACTACCAAACTGTCTAACGATTTAAATCCTGAAATTCAACATAACTCCACACAACTCACTGTCTCATCTGCATCCACACATTTGGCAAACGTAATCACTTAATTGCCTGCAGCGCGTGCTTGCCGATTAAACCTCCTGTCAATGATTGATACTTTAATGACGTCTGCGTTTCGGTCATATTTGTAAGTGCCTGTAATAGCTGGTTTAAAGACAAATTTTCCAACAAATGCGCTTGCAATAGGCGTGCGTATTCTTCAAACATCTTTAACACCGACTTCTTGTTTTTCATAATTGGAGAAGATCGCCGTAGTAAAAACAAAATAAAAGGCATTATTTTCACGGAAGACCATGCTTGAAGCCCTGTTATTACAATAACTGAATTACAGGAATCATTTTTCCCCAACCATTTTAGTATTCTTCTATTTTACAATTCTATCCGTATTCGGATTTTCACATTGAGTCTGTTGCAGGTGGAAGAATGATCAGCTATGCAAACGGTAGGATTCAGATGAGACGCCAAGTAACTCGGATCAGGATCCAAACTGTTTGACATGCTGATCAGAGTTTGGTAAACACACAGATTGTAGCTTGAATTGAAAAAACAATACTGTGGGTGAAGAATTAATTGTTGAGGTACCACTGTTCTGTTACTTTACTGATTTACCGTTCTCTTTTGAATATAACTATTCATGGAAGAAATAATGTCAATACAAACATTTAGAAGTGAAACTCATCTAACGGCGTTATGAACAAAGGGACGTTTTTACCATGGCAGAAACTGTAGAATCAGATTGAGTTTATTTCTTGAACAAAACGAGTAGACCCTGATCAAACGGCTCATACAGGAACTGTCTGTTCTGGTCTGCTTGCAAAGGTGCCAAACTGTTTCTCTATGAAATAAATGGTTAAGGAATACAACGAACTATTTAGCTGACTGAAACTGTAGCCTGAAGTATCAGTGTATTTATTCAGAATCGTCAAAATTAGTTTTAATCAAATTCGAATCATAGGGCATTTGTCACCACAGCAGCATCTGATGGCACGTAGCAGGGATCATATGCAAAGACGGACAACCTTGTTGTAGGGGGATTCTCTCAGAGACCTGGACAAAAGGTTATAAAACGTCTGAGTCTAAGATCATTCTCAAGTATCTGATTGGCCAGGTTCTGAGCAAGCTCAGAACCTGACCAATCAGATGCTTGAGAATGATCTCAGACTCAAGCAAAAGTTTATAACCTCGGGGCTAGGCTAAATTATAGCACAGCACTCATAAATCCGAAAAGTACAAGCTCCCGCTGCGTTAATCTCTATTTGACACCGGGATATGTTAGGGGTCTTAGCGAAATAAGGATTGCTGTCAGTCTGAGTTCTGCGACGAGCACTCTTGTCGGCATTTCACCAGCAGTCAGATTTTTTCTTTGAGAGAATAACCTTGTTAAGTAACAGGATAACTGTTATCTGATTTCAATTTGCATGCAACCAGTTTATAATGTTATGGTGAATGTTCGGTGTCATTCACATCGTTGATTATAAGAGCTACAGATAAAGGTGCGCACTCAAATACTAAAAGCATCATTTCTCCACCAAACACTATACTGTACCCGTTTTTCGAGACTATTCTAAAGAGTGGTCACACTATAGGCTTTGGTGGAGAAACAAAGAATCTATTCTTGATTTTTTTTTAAATTTACGCATCTTATCAGGACCTTTGGACCATTATAAGTTTTACCCTGAACATTCAACCCTTAACCTTTCTCTTGCTGAATTTTAAAATACACTTCTCCTTCTTTACACTATATATCTTCACTATGTACACGTATTTCGCTATGCAATTACTGGTGTGGAGTGCATTGGTTGCACAATCAACTTGTAAATAGTGCAGACCCTGATGAGACAGCTCCTGTAGGAGCTGTCTCATCTGGGTCTTTACTATTTACAGGTAGGTATAATGACGTGAATAGCAAGCGAATGGTTAACAATCAGTTTATATATACGTTAGAGTCTCGGTAATAGGACAACTCCAACGAAATGGATAATTCTGGATTTTTAAAACAGGGGGTGACAGAAGAAAGATCCTGCATTAACCCTTCGCTTGCTAATCGCGTCAATATACCTACCTGTAAATAGTGAAGACCCAGATGAGACAGCTCCTGCAGGAGCTGTCTCATCAGGGTCTGCACTATTTACAAGTTGATTGTGCAACCAGCGCACTCCACAGCAGTGATTGCACAGTGCAATACTTGTACACAGTGAAGATATATGTAATTATACAACAGGGCATTGGTAAAGAAGGAGAAATGTATTTTAAAATTCAGCAAGCGAAGGGTTAATACACCACATGCTTTACAGAATCATGTATCAATAAACTCTGTGGTCGCAGCAGCAACACTTTACTGCACATATGTACGAGAAAGGAGATTAAATTTAATAAAACACCCAAAACTCACTTTTAGCTTGGATATTTATAGTGCTAAAAGCAATAATATATTGCCGTACTTGTCTTTTGCATGTTGAATACATGCGAATTACTTTTTAATTACACAGACCCAGTTTTACAGGCGTTAGGTACCAATGCGGAGTCATAAAATGTTTAACCTTCATTGTAAATAAGTCTAGAAATACTAACCCCATTTTATTACCTAAATAGAAACCAATTTGCAGTGTCTTTTCTTTGTAATAAAATTTAAGCGATACAATTCTGAAAGGTGTCTCAAAAACATAAATCAATATCGTTTGGTTTCATACATAGTGCTTATTCCTAACAGTCCTTCTTTACCTCGTTTTTTGTTTTTGACGTACAGTAGCTCCATCTAAACTGGAATTCTAGTAGAGAAGAATTTAGATACTTTTTAGGGAGGTGACTGCATAATCCAGGGTTAGAGAGGTTGTACTGTACTTGTCATTAAGGCATGTGGTAGCATAGCTTAATGCATGTGGTAGCATAGCTTAATGCATGAGGGGAGATATGTGACCCCCCTAGGAGGAGTCGCTCATCTGCTTCTTCCAGTTGGCACTGCAATATTACAACATTCTCATTAGCATTTAATGTGCTTCTTGTAACTTTAAAAACCAACATTTTTCCTTCGCCTAACAGTTAACTAGTGTATATTATTTACTTCTTATCACCCCACACTCCTTCACAAATTGCTATTTTGCTCGTTGTCGGTCTTTCGACTTCGAGACTTCTATGATCACTCCGACTCAGTCTGAGAAAATGAGACTGAGTATAATTCAAACACAATGTATATTCTATCACTGTCATGGCCAGAAAATTGGATACAACATGGCTAATAAGTTTCTCTTAACAGCCTCTTAAACGGATATATAGTAGAGAAGAATCCAAAAACTTTAAGGCAGTTGACTGCTTAATGCCAGGTTTTCTATTGGAGTTTTCTGCACGACTCACCCTGCATCAAGCTGCCACCTGTCTCCAAGACCGATATTTATACTAAATTAACGTCCGCTTTAGAGAGGTTTTACTGCTGCATTTACGATTGCTAATTGCATTTGCTTGTGCCGTGATATAGTTCCTCAACAGTCCGTTTTCCTTCAGAAGTTTTGGCTAATGAATAAGTGTTGTTTGTGACTACTAGCAGAATGGATTCGGGGAGATAGTGCCCAGTGTAATTATCATTATCATTTTTTCTGTTATTTAATGCCATCTGCACGGTTTGTCTACCTATGAATTTTATTACTGTCCTTTTCTTATTTTTGCCGTTGTCTGCCTATACATTCCCGTAATAAGGATTTACTTCAGCCCGTGTGTTGCATTGCATCATGGAATTATGTTTTAGAGTTGTATCTTGATCGTTACTCTTACAAAATCAATGTCAAACATTACCAATCATGGATGCCAACGAATATCATTTTATTCTATGAATCATTTATCAATTCCTGTAAAGTAAAAGCTTGCTCTTAACCCTTTACTCCATAAGTATTTGTGTTAAAGATAAGGACGTCATGAGAATACGACATATATGCTGACACTACACATACAGACATTGCTCATTGTGTATATACAGACATTACTCATTATGTATATACAGGCATTACTCATTATGTATATACACTTTGCTCATTATATATATACACATTACTCATTATGTACATACAGCCATTACTCATTATGTATATACATATTACTCATTATGTACATACAGCCATTACTCATTATGTATTTATTGTTTATGCTTATACAGATATTACTCATTTACATCAATACAGATGTTGCAAATATTACTTATTTACGTAAATACAAACATTACTCATTTACATAAATACAGATGTTGCAGATATTACTTATTTACGTAAATACAAACATTACTCATTTACATAAATACAGATGTTGCAGATATTACGTATTTATGTACATACAAACATTACTCATTTACATAAATACAGATGTTGCAGATATAACGTATTTACGTAAATACAAATATTTTTCATTTACATAAATACAGATGTTGCAGATATTAAGTATTTACGTAAATACAAACATTACTCATTTACATAAATACAGATGTTGCAGATATTACGTATTTACGTAAATACAAACATTACTCATTTACATAAATACAGATGTTGCAGATATTACGTATTTATGTACATACAAACATTACTCATTTACATAAATGCAGATGTTGCAGATATAACGTATTTACGTAAATACAAATATTTTTCATTTACATAAATACAGATGTTGCAGATATTACTTATTTACGTAAATACAAACACTACTCATTTACATAAATACAGATGTTGCAGATATTACGTATTTACGTAAATACAAACATTACTCATTTACATAAATACAGATGTTGCATAATCAAATACAGGTAAAACAGCCAGTTATTTTCGAGGAATGCTAAAACAACAAAGATTAGATCATTATACATAAATTATTAAATTTTATTGGCAAGTATTGGCCACAGCTTCAACTTCATTAGTACCTATTGATGTAGATTTCAGTCTACAAGAATAAAATAATGGTAGACCCTGGGAACAGCTGCCTACCATCAATTTAGCCTATTAAATATTGTCTATTTTTCACCATTCTGTTATTGTTTTAAGTAAATGTGTGGAAAGTGCTGAGAACGCTAAACCACGCCACCATCTTGGACTGTCGATTAGTCAGTTGAAGTTGTACTTTTGGCTAGGCAGTTGAAGCTGCGACGATCCTATCCCCCCGAATGACCCGAGCTACAGCAGTCCTGCAAATAAACGAAAAAACCAAGCGCAACAAAAAATAAATCTGAACATGAGATCCCAGCATGAATAAAGGGAGTGGGTGGGTGGGGTTTTTGTATGCAAGGAATAGTAATTTTTAAGTTTTTCCAACACTGAGTAAAACCCTTTCTGCCAGCTGATGGAATATTCCTGGAAAAGGAAGTTCTAAGTCGGTGCCTCGTAATAATAGCCAAATCATAATATTGACACGGCCATCTAATATAGCTATTAAAAGTTACATTCCCAGAAAATAACCGGTTTTAATTTCCTTATTGTCAAAAACCAATTATTTTCGAGGAATGCTAAAACAACAAAGATTAGATCATTATACATAAATTATTAAATTTTATTGGCAAGTATTGGCCACAGCTTCAACTTCATTAGTACCTATTGATGTAGATTTCAGTCTACAAGAATAAAATAATGGTAGACCCTGGGAACAGCTGCCTACCATCAATTTAGCCTATTAAATATTGTCTATTTTTCACCATTCTGTTATTGTTTTAAGTAAATGTGTGGAAAGTGCTGAGAACGCTAAACCACGCCAAATGGCCCCCTTGTGCTCCCAACTGAACGCCCAAACGTTCTATGCTAAAAACTTATCCCAGTAAGGAGCACAAGGGGGCCACCGCCATACCATGGAGGTAGCGTTGTCAGTCAGATGGCCGACGCAACCACCAGGGTTGTTTGAAATGTCTGGCCTCATTATCATTATAACCACACGTTATCAATATCCACATTATCCGTCATTACTTCATTACACATTATCATTCATTATTTCATTATACATTATCATTATTTCATTACAGGCCACCGCCATACCATGGAGGTAGCGTTGTCAGTCAGATGGCCGACGCAACCACCAGGGTTGTTTGAAATGTCTGGCCTCATTATCATTATAACCACATGTTATCAATATCCACATTATCCGTCATTACTTCATTACACATTATCATGTTTCACATTATCATTCATTATTTCATTATACATTATCATTATTTCATTACAGGCCACCGCCGTACCATGGAGGTAGCGTTGTCAGTCCAATGGCCGACGCAACCACCAGGGTTGTTTGAAATGTCTGGCCTCATTATCATTAGAACCACACGTTATCAATATCCACATTATCCGCCATTACTTCATTACACATTATCATGTTTCACATTATCATTCATTATTTCATTATACATTATCATTATTTCATTACATGCCATCGCCATACCATGGAGGTAGCGTTGTCAGTCCGATGGCCGACGCAACCACCAGGGTTGTTTGAAATGTCTGGCCTCATTATCATTAGAACCACAATATTCACCAATACTTCATTACACATTATCATTTTTCAAATTATCATCCATTATTTCATTATACAATATCATTCATTATTCCATTACACATTATCAACATTATCATTCATTACACATTATCAGTCATTATTTCATTACCAGCCGCTATCTCATTACACAATATGACTCATTACCACTGTCACTTCTTACCCATTTCAATCATTGCGACACTACATATTTACTGGTTTATTAGAAATACAAATGCTGAAGCCATACCAGCTCATCTAGAAGGAAATGCCACACAACCTGATATCAGAAAGCATTGAAATGCTTCTTGAATCCTATGTAAAAATAAATTATTGCCCATATCTGACAAATGCACAGTCAACAAAAATATGATCTTCCTCTGTAATTTCTGGGTACTTTATAAACCGTCCCCCTTTACCAATAACTTCAGTAGCTATTTTATTTTTGACTCTAACCCTCACTTGATTTAAATGCATTTCGAAAGGAATGTTGACCCATTAACCCCATGCTGTGTAATTTGAGAGCAGACTGTCAGGTATCTGATACACAAACTGATAAGGCGGGCTACCATCACAGAGGATCAATGTATAATTGCATAACTTTATCTCTTACGGCTATGGACCCTGACTGGACACTGCAGAAGCACAGCTGGATACTGTGTATATAGGGAGGGTCACTTATATAAGGAGCTTTGAAATGCCTTTAATGAGGAATGTGACTGTTCATCTCGCCAATTGCGCCTAGGCAGAATTTGAGACCATACGATCAATACTCCCGGTACCAAAGATCGGATTACATCCAACTCATCCAAAATGTAAAGCCTTAGTTGCAAAGCTGGAGTAGACCCAATATCATTACCTCCACAGTGTAATACCATGATGTCAAGTGGATCCTCAACGGATAACAACAAATAAATAAATTTCGACAATTGTCTGGTTCTTAGTCCCCCTTTTTCTTGCCACCATACCTCTGCTCTTTTTCTTCGCATGTCCAACTGAGCTCCATCAAAGGTTGATTGCCTTGCACAAGTGAAGGCCTGACAACTTCTCTACTATTTTGTCTAGCAGACTGGGTGTAATTGGCAGACAACTATCAGTCGTCTTGCTTAGTTTGTCCAGGCCAGGCAGCATTGACAACAAAGCTTTGTGTAACATCTTTAACATCTAGCCTTTTACAATTGTAACCAATACCGGCTATATATTATAAGTGTGCCGAAGCAGGGGAGTATTTTTTCAAAGATATGTGTGCAATGAAACGTACAACGCGTTCAATAGTAGGTGGCCACTGAGGAGTAAGATCAACTTGCTTCAAGAATTGACTAAAACAAAGTAAGTAATCCAGTATTGTAAGCTGTCAATGTTTTAGGAGCAAATGCTGCCGCTAACAACCGTTCAGATTCAAATCGGAGATCAGCTTCTGGAACTGGATCCGGCTTGGGCGAATCATCTGGAGCCAAGAGCTGAAACCGTATATAGTCTTTACGTGACAAAGCATCTGCTATACCATTGTCACAACCCGGAAGGTGCTTAGCCTTAAACTGACAATTTACAAGCATCTTGTGCAGTACTAAGGGTCTAACAAGCTGCATAACTCTTGTAGACTTTGAAGTACATTTATTCAAAACCGAAACCAGTGACAGGTTATCTGTGTGCAACAAAATCTTTTGACCAACAAAACTTTGACCTCATGCAAAGAACGCCACGACAATTGGAACTAGCTCTAGAAAGGTCAAATCTTTTAATACGTTGGAACTGACCCAAGATTTTGGCCACTGAAAAAACAATCACTTGGGCTCAAGATAGGCTGCACAACCGAACTCATGATTTCCAGCCACATCCGTAAATAAATGGATATCAAAGTTGATGGACCAAAATGTGTTTGGAAATATGCAACTACCATTGAAACAGTCCAAAAACACCAACCACATTTAAAATCTTCCCTCATACCTTTGGCGACTCGTATAAAATGGTGCGGTTTTGATGCTGCTGCCATTGCATCGTATAACCGCCGACAAAAAGCCCGACCTGATGGAATAGCTCTGAGACAAAAAATCAACAGCCCTGTAATGGATTGCAAAGTACGTAAAGTGATCTTTTTCCTGGTAAGGGCCTCTTCGATCATACTTTTAAGCTCTTGAAGTTTTCTCTGAGGAATTCTAACAACCATTTCTATAAAGTCGATCTCCAAGCCTAGAAAAACTATCACCTGCACTGGACCAACTGTTTTATCTTCTGCAACAGGCACACCGAAATCCAAACAAAACTTCTGAAATACAAACATCAGGTTTTCGCAGTCCCTGGTGTTGTTTCTGCCGCCGAAGAAAAAGTCATCAAAGTAATGCAAAGAATTCTGGGACCTGGACCTAACAGATAATACCCATTCTAAAAATGTAGCAAACTTTTCAAACGTTGCACAGGAAATAGAACTGCCCATTGGTAGACACATATCATAAAAGTATTTATCTTCGAGTTTAATACCCAGAAGGCTGAATTCTGACTCTGCCAAGGGCAATAACCGAAAAGCTGACTCTATATCCATTTTCCCTAACCATGCTCCTGGACCTAAACTACTAACCAATTCCACAGCCTGGTCGAAAGTGGCATACTGGACACTAAAAAATTCAGGATCTATAAAGTTGTTTACGCTCGATCCTGGTGGATAAGACAAATGGTGAATCAATCGAAAAGAACCATCCTTTTTTGGCACTACTCCCTATTTTGAATGGGGGTGCTTTGAATGGACCAGCAATTCTTCCCAATCCTACCTCCTTCATAATTAGATCCTTAGCAACATCAATATTGTTTTTAACCGAAACTAAGTTATGTGCTGTCTGCGAACTCATAGGACCATGATAATGAGAACCCATGTTCAAGACCGTTCACCAAAAATTGTTTGTCTGAAGACAATGAATAACTGTTTAAAGCTTCACATAATGCCTCAATGTTTAAAGGCGTTCTCCCTCGGCATTGTCCCAACTGGCCTGCTGGTCTGTCCTGAGATACCAGGTGGAAAACGGAAAGACCGGCCTCTACCTGTGCCCTGCCTAAAAACAAAACCTGTTAAACAAGAGGCAGCCGGGTGGAAGCCATTACATTTTAAGCACCTATGTGTGAAATGGCATGCCCTAGATATTCATTGTTGAAATTATAACATTTGTTAGGTAACTGTCTCTGATTCAACGGCCTGTGCATGGGCGGTGCGTAAAACATATATAACATCCACAACTGATCAATAAATGCCCACGAATTCAATGGATTTCGTGCCTGTCTTAAACGGTATTGTTCATCATAAAGCTTCCAACCTATACCCCATAGCGTTTTGCCCCTAGCCTGATTGTACTCATGTACTTCATAAGATCTTGAAGTTTTTCAGGATGCGCACCAAAATAGACATTGATAAATATCATGAAAGCATCTGTCCATTTCTCAATGTCCAGAATTTTGGGAAAGTTCGACTTTGGTCTGGCTATAATCTGACCGTCTACGATAGAGAGATGGCTGCCCTTGTCATTATTTGCAAACGGAGACTGCAAAAGGCTAGCTAAATCAACATATTCTCCATTACAAATTTTGGCTTTAATCGCTGCACTGACATGTGCATCAATATCACAAGAGGCACCGACAACTATACCTGGCAATGGGACCTCATTGGCAGGATCTGAAAAATTGGCAGCTTGCTCAATGGCCTCCCGTACCGTCTGCACGATGGCTGGCGCAAGCTGTTTAACAACCTCCTGAACTATGTTATCCGTGCCCCCGTCAACGGCTCTGGCTGCTTTAGGTGACTGCACATTTTCGGCCTGACCCACCTTCCTTCTTTTAGACATTGTCTACAAAATTAACATAGCTTTCCAAATCGACTTGTCTACTTAACCCTTTACTCCATAAATCCGCCTTGCTATGCCTTTGCAAACAGAGTAGACCTAGATCCTATAGGAGCCGTCTAATCGGGGTCTAATCCCATTCTACAGTTTCTGTCCAAGTAAAAATATCCTGGGACATATGCCATTTAGATCTTATGATGTCATTTATATATAGTTTATTATATATGAATATTCATGGTGCAGTTACAATAACTATTCATGGTGCAGTTGCATGACATGACTTATATAGTTACAGATCCTTCAAAAAGTCCATGCAGATTATATGACTGTAGGCGTGAATTAACTTAATTGTACTGAGTCTGTTGCAGACAGGTAAGTATGAACTATTAAGTTCTACAATAATGAACCATTAGTCAACTGGGCCCTGGTTCTCTAGCTGTACATTAAAAACAAATACCCATAGCCCGGTGCTGTAGAGCCAACGTTTAATTCAGTACGAATGATTGAATGGCTTGCTATAATTTAAATGACGACAAAAATTATCCAAGAACGATTGTTCGCTGAGGATCCCAAAATGAAATGACGCTGAAAGACCTTCTATGATATTTACAAACATAGCAATAAAATTATGCAAACCTGTTTCGTACATACTATACCTAATCGTAGTAAACACTTCTGTACTGAGGAATACTCAGGTAGCCTATAGGTTTCATTTCAATATCCGATCAATAATCCTGTAAACAAACAAAGCCTAAATATTCAGGTATTTTCATGTATCACTGTAAAATGGACCAAAGACATAGACCAAAAATATAACGCCAATATAAAGTTGTTGTAAATGAACGAGATCTAAGAAACTTCAAAGTCTACTGCAAAACAACTCTGTAATCACCAAGTCCAAGAGCGTGTATGCCGCCATAGCAAGTCAGTACTCTAAATACACGCGCACAGCTCGTGAACGAGGTTTATGACGTCATATAGGATGACGCTGCCGCGGTCATGTGACCAGGCAAGGAACAATGGTCACACGTGACTTCATGACCTTGATGCACTTATTAAAAACTAGAAAACAGCATCTGAACAGAATGATTATCGCCCTGACTTGCTGGTCACACAACGATATAGATTTACAAACTTGCAAATACCGGACGCATCCAACTTAAAAGAAAAGCAACAATCGCTGTGAAGATGCATTGCAAAACGCGCGGTTAGATCTAGCTCTAAGCGGCATCGTCTAACAAAATCGATGTAAATCCAGATTTAAAACCGCACATCGACGGGTAGACAGTATTCAATATAAAAACAAAAGCACAACTACTCTTTTGAACACATTATAGCGATTTTTTTGTATGCAAGGAATAGTAATTTTTAAGTTTTTCCAACACTGAGCAAACCCTTTCTGCCAGCTGATGGAATATTCCTGGAAAAGGAAGTTCTAAGTCGGTGCCTCGTAATAATAGCCAAATCATAATATTGACACGGCCATCTAATATAGCTATTAAAAGTTACATTCCCAGAAAATAACCGGTTTTAATTTCCTTATTGTCAAAAACCAATTATTGTTTACGTTGATACAGGCATTGCAGAATAACTGATTCCAATTATACAGATAGTGTACAATAACTGATTCCAATTATACAGATATTGTAGAATAACTCATTCCAATTATACAGATATTGTAGAATAACTGATTCCAATTATACAGATATTGTACAATAACTGATTCCAATTATACAGATATTGTAGAATAACTGATTCCAATTATACAGATATTGTAGAATAACTGATTCCAATTATACAGATATTCTAGAATAACTCATTCCAATTATACAGATATTGTAGAATAACTCATTCCAATTATACAGATATTGTACAATAACTGATTCCAATTATACATATATTGTACAATAACTGATTCCAATTATACAGATATTGTACAATAACTGATTCCAATTATACAGATATTGTAGAATAACTCGTTCCAAGTATACAGATATTGTAGAATAACTCGCTGACTTTAATGCAAACATTACAAGCACTTCTCATGGTTACGTACCAATACAAACTCTACTCATTTATGTACACATGTATGCATATTCTACTCTTTTACGTATAAACAAACTCTTCTAATTTACGTATATACAGATTCTACTCATTTACGTATATACAGACATTAGTCATTTACATATATACAAACATTAATCATTTACGTATACACAGACATAACTCATTTACATATATACAGACATTACTAATTTACATATATACAGACATTACTAATTTACATATATATAGATACTACTCATTAACGTATACACAGACATTACTAATTTACATATATACAGACATTACTAATTTACATATATACATACATAACTCATTTACGTATACACAGACATAACTCATTAACGTATACATAGATATTACTCTTTTACATATATACAGACATAACTCATTTACGTATACACAGACATAACTCATTTACGTATACACAGCTATTACTCATTTACATATATACAGACATTACTCATTTACATATATACAAACATAACTCATTTACATATATACAGACTTAACTCATTTACGCGTATGTCCGTGTTTTTGTTTCAGAAGTGTATACATTTGCTTATTAACCCTTTACCTGAGAAAGACACATTTTACATGTTTGCAAACATTGTAGACCCAGATAAGCTATCTACTGTAAGAACTGTCTTATCAGGGTCTATTCATCATATAAATGGTTCAGGGTGCACACTATTTAAACACCTTTATATTGTTCTCGTACCTTGATTAGAATCAGACAAATAAAATGTAACTATATCGAATCGAAAACAAATTATGTAGTCACGATGAATATATCAAATAACTCTTTCGCTGACAGTGGCGAATCTACCTATTCAAATAGTTTGGATCCAGATGAGAAAAGGTCCTGATTAGACACCAGTCAGTAGCAACTAAGCAACTTAATGGTTTAACCCTTTCGCTGCCAATGCCAGATCTGTGATTACCTATGCAAACAGTTTGGATCCAGATGAGACGCCGAGTAACTCGGCGTCCATCAGGATCCAAACTGTTTGTTACTGTTACTATGTTTTTGAAACAAAAATGAAGAAAATCAAAAGAATGAAAATTTGTAGCAGACGACAAAGTTAGCAGACGACAGAGTTTGGCAGCGAAAGGGTTAAATCTTGAATGAAGGTCTTTAACTCTCATAACATTGAATGGAATCCTTCACAAAACAGCTGCAAATGCTTTGTCGTAACTTTTTAAAGAAACACTTGAACATTTATAATGTTTCGTCTAGCTGTTCACTATTCTTGATCTCGGATGAACTGTTTATTATATTTTCTTTACTGTGTAATTGCGACAAAACTATATCGGGAATAAAGTAAACGAGGCACAATACATATATAAATTGCAAGCCAGGTTGGTTTAAACAGTAAACTAGACTCTTAGAGTTACCACAAAATATCTTCCAGTTATCGTTTTGATTGGATTTTTCTATCGGTTATGATTTATGATTTGACATCTGGGAAACACTCTCTTCTCTCTCCACACACACTACACACACAGGCATGTCAATTAAAACTGGTTTATGACAATCTAAATAATGTAATTGCCGATCGACAGGGACACTTCAAAATACTTCGACTGATCCTTGCCTTTACAAAGTTACAGTAAAACCTATCTAAACCGGAGTTCAAGTAGAGAAGAATGTATATACTTTTAGGCAGATGGCTGCTTAATGCAGGGTGAAAATCGTGAAGAAAACTCCAAGAGAAGCTTTCTGCATGCTGTCCACCCTGCATTAAGCTGCTGTCTGTCTCCAAAGCCGATATGTATACTAAATTGGACGCCCGGTTTAAAGGGGCTTACTGCATCATTCCCCATGCGTTTGTGATCATTATGTTAAAGTACAATTATAAAGAGTAATAACGTAGAGGAAGAACGTCATCAACATATGCATTTGTATTTCATAGTGTCCATTACTTACCAACTGATGCCTATAACAGTCTCTGTTACGTCATTGAAATGATTATTAGTTAACTTCTTTCTATAAATAGCAGTGTATGGCTTACACACGTCATAATTAGTATGGCAACAGAGGCACATGAGCGTCACAAAAGTAGATATTAATCCATATATGGTATGAAGCCTTTATACTTGCCATCTCTGCAATTATCAGATAATCTACAACTTCATATATATTCATTAATTTGGATTTATAATGTTACCAAAACAAATGAACTGTTGCAATAACAGAAACTTCAGATTCACTTCTATATATTACCACAAGAAAACAGAACAGCTCCTTATCAGACAACTCTGATGTGTTTGCAAATGCGTAAATAGGCATCATCCACGTGTATGACGTAAATTAAGTAAAGTGATGAGTTTGAACACATAAACTCCCATGACCCTTTCATAGGACATAGCCAAAAGTGCAGATCCAGATCAGAGGGCACCTGGAGGACGCTTCTGATTCTGGTGTACAATGTTTGTTATACCGGTCAGGAAACCTCACGTGAAAAATGAGTTTGTTCCAAGTTTCCATTGGGACTAGTTTACTTTGTATTATATATGAGTTGCAGGTTTAAACGAAGATTTTTGTTATATATACAGTAAACTTCTAAATCCGACGTTAAATTTAACATATTGGAAATAGGTGACAGCTTAATGCAAGGGTTAAAGTAAGACAGAAAGCTCTCTGCATGACTTTCACCTTGCATCAAGCAGCCACCTGCCTAAAATATCTTTAATATTGTCATAACTGGCACACAGAAGAAGAAGTTAATATGTCATGTAAATTTCTGGCAACACGAAATAGTATACCTAAATAGGAATCTCCTATCATACTATTAACCCTTCGCATACTAAGTGCAGTCTGACTGATATCAGCAGTTTGAATCCAGATGAGATGCTGCGTAACTCGGCGTCTCATTAGGATCCAAGCTATTTGACACTCCGCCAATAGTTCTGAAAAGTCTGAGATTTTTTTTCCAGAGCAGTATTTTCAAATAGACTATTCCGAAATTTCAAACAGGTCAAGCTTATGGTGAATATTTAGGTATTTTTCTGAAGATAAATGTAACATGACAAAGAGCCCTTGGTCTACACTGTTTGCAAAGGACATAAGTGACTCGTGTCACGCACTGTAAGGGTTTAACCCTTTCCCTGTTCTATGTTAGTTCCAAACTTCAATACCTATTAAATATTAATGGACACAACAGTTATAATGAAATATGGAAGGTAGAACATTGTAACCATTTTAGAAAGTAAAGAGACATCTATCAAATTACATTAGCAAACAGAGCAGATCCTGATCAGACGGCTCCTATAGGAGCCGTCTGATCTGTGTTTACTCTGTTTGCAAATACGTAAAAACACGTTTTAAGCAGTAAATTGGTAATTACGCCCTCAGTCAATCAATCAATCAATCAATCATTTACGTCATAAACGTCAGTCTTGCAATCACAGGGTTACAAGAAGATAGATGTGATTGTGTTGTAGCTTATTTCAAAGTCATAAAACACTATTAAATTCACAGTTTGACGGTCTTCTGCCAAATACGGA
The DNA here is from genome assembly GCA_963576725.1 of Azorinus chamasolen. Taxonomy (NCBI): domain Eukaryota; kingdom Metazoa; phylum Mollusca; class Bivalvia; order Cardiida; family Solecurtidae; genus Azorinus; species Azorinus chamasolen. The sequence goes on along the minus strand of OY755246.1, from coordinate 34,585,187 downwards.
TCATTATCTCTTACCTCGTGATGAGATCACACAATCTGCTCAATGTTTGGATCTGGTGCAATTTTGACCTCTTCGATTTGAAGAAGCTTTTGAAAAACTACTAACCAAGTGTCAAACAGCCTGGATCCTGATGAGACGCCGAGTTACTCGGCGTCTCATCAGGATCCAAGCTGTTTGCAAATGCGAGTCAATTCGCGGATAGCGGGATTAAGGTTAAGTTGTTAAGTCAGCAATCCTTAGAGACAAACAGTAACAATTTAAGACTAGCTTAATAATACTGAGTCTTTAATAGCACGATATTGTCAAAATATATTGACAATGGTCATAAATATGCCGCGTCCTATCAAGCTTTAAACTTAAACCCCAATATGAAGTAATTGACAGATAAAATTGGATATGTTTCTGTTTTGAGCACTTACTATTTGACCAAGCGTTTTAGAAACTAGTTCCCTGTTGTCAAACAGTTTGGATCCTGATGAGGCGCCGGGTTACTCGGCGTCTCATCTGGATCCAAATTATTTTCAAGTGCGACTCAGGCCGCAGAAAACAGGATAAGTGTTAATTATACTTGTAGAAACTGAAACAGGCCACGTCGTTGTTCAAAGTGCAATGATGGAATGATTTCGACATGATTCATGCAATTTGAATAAAATAAAATATCAGGATGTGCATTTAGCCTATAGTTACAAGAATTTTATTGGTGAACTCATTCATTTCAATATTTGTAATTCATCTAACTTTGATTTTGAGATGTAAGCAAACAGGACGGACTTATTCTTTTATATACAATGATTTATTCTTATGAAATGTAATACTGCTTAATTCAACACTTTTAGAAACAAATAATGTCGGATTATTTATTTCAAAAATACTTGTGGTTTAACAAGTTTAGTCAGAATACTTGGATTTCTGCATTTTCTACGAAGAAAGTTTCGGAGAGCAATCAAGTAAAATCCCGAATTCGTATCGAATAAAACCACATTGTTGATTTCCTAAATAGTTTACAATGTATCACGAGCCATGCTATTATTCCGAGCAACAGATAAAGGTTCTTACTAAAGTACTAAAATCGACATTTCTATACCAAACCCTATGTTGTGACCACTCTTTAGAATCGCCTCTTTGAGACGATTCTAAAGAGTGATCACCACATAGGGTTTGGTGGGGGAAATGAAGAAGTTATTCTTGAAAATGTTTGTATTTCCGAATCTTATTTCGACTTCTGAATGTTACATAATATAATTATTAGTCTAATTGGTTCACAATTCCATGTACACTTTTTATACAGCCCTTCTCAAATATAGCCATAACATTCACATACTTCCACCGTTTGCTCCAAGAGTCTTCAGATATAATGTCAAATTTGCACATACGATCATATAATATTCTAGCACGCTTGTGATTTTTTTTTATTTCTAATGCTTTAATTTCCATTCAGTCATACCATGAGTTAACCCACTATCGGATAAATACGCACGTTTACGCCTTTGCAAATATAATTGATCCTGGTCTTAAGTTTATATTATGTTACGAGGTATATTTACTGCATTTAATCCAAAACGCACGTTTATTGTTTACTACAGTAAAACCTCTCTACAACGGCCACTAAATTACATCAATTATTTTGTGTTAAAGGCAGGTGGTTACTTCCTGTTTGTTTCCCGAGGATCCCATTGCTTACACCATTTTGTTAGATTATGCATATGAGACGAAAAGTATAATGTAGGATTTTTCCTATTTCAGTTCAATTTTATTTATTGCGATTCATACTGATATGAAACACTGTTGCCAGGACAAATCCTCCACATAATGTCTCCGGTCACATTCGTTCGCTTCCAGAAATAATACTGAGAGATACATGACTTGAAACTTAACCAGGTGCCATTTACATGGTATCTGACTTTGATCCAAATTATTTATACCGCACGTATATAACTCTATTTTCTTGCTGATATCAAAGTGTGACCAATTCATCATCTTCTTTAGATTAATATCTTGATAACTTGTCTACTAAAGTTTAAGATATGTTTACCACCTTCCCCACCCATAACCACACCTAACCAAAGATATGTTTACCACCTTCCCCACCCATAACCACACCTAACCAATATACTACAAACATTCAATTACACAATATCATTACCTCCTGATGCTTTAACCATTCTGTTGATTCATTCATGATTATGTTGTTGCAAAATGTATACATTATGTATACATAAACGGTGACCAAAATAAGCGATATGTTCTGTTCTGTTCTGAACTGCTATACGTGCTTTTACGCATCTGCAAACAGAGTAGATCCTCACCAGACGGCTCCTGTAGGAGGCTCTGCTCTGTTTGCTAATGGAAATTTATAGATCCGTGTTTTTAGATTCTATAATGGCTACACTGTTCCACCTTCCATATTTCATTATAACAATTTTTGTGAACTGCCTTTTCTATTTGAAGGAGTTTGTATGCCTATTTAGCAGTAGTTATTGTGAAGTGTTTGATGGAATTAGTGGTGAATATGCTAGACGCTTTGTCATTTATCATAAATTAATGTTACTTGTGAACAGCACTTAATGTGATAATGTTTTCTACGTCAGTGTGTTTCAGAAAGTGAATAACATTGATCTGTGACGTAATGTGTATTATTGGTGTCATACATGTACACGGATATTATGCATCATGGCTCATTAAAACAGTTCCCCCTGTTCTGCTATTATTTTATATAGTCATGCTTTCCCCACGTATCTGTTAATTAAAAGTACTGAACAATATTGCTCCCTCTTTTTCTTCTATCCTGCTTAAAGATATGTTAGGCAGCCATTTTACGCATGCGTAAAACTTTGCTTGTTAAGTTGTTACTACTGAAATAGTTTTACAAATGGTGCTGGGATATTGATATTTTTCACAATTAACAGCAGTAATTACATTTACTCCATTAGGCCTTACTCGAAATGGTTCAAATAGTAACGGTGTCATGATGAATTTAGTTGTCGTGAATGCTTGCTGTGAATGGTAATTGGTTCGGTAAAATCATAGTCAGAGAAAGGATCTATATATACTCTAAATATAAAAAGTGTCATAGAATTGGATCTTGATAAAGAAATATTAAAAGAGAGAAGATTGACATCTTGATACAAGATACAAGATACAAGAAGCTTTATTTAACGTCGGTTGTATCAATAAAATAACATTAGCATATAGCTATTTGCCGACAATTAAACAAAAGCATTAACATATCAAAAAGTAAAACAAAGAGAAGGATACCTGTAAAAAAGAAAGTTCTGTAAGAGAAAAGCATATAATTTATAAGTCAGCTACAAACAAAACATAAAACTTTACTTATAAGCTATTGTCCGACACAGACAAAAACTAAACATTTTGGGGAGCTATGAGGATCTAGACAAGTGAAAAAACACTGAAAAAGGCACATGCTCTAAGAAATAAAAAATGCAAGCAGAAATGAGGCACAAGCATAAAAAGCAAAAAATATATACATATAAATATAGACAGCAGAAAAACTAAAGCAAAAAAGCATTATAAACAATTGCACATGACATCACAGAAATGCAAACAAAAGAGATCTCTAATTGGAAAAAGCTTGCTGAGAGCTCAAAGTTCAGACTGGATAAAGTCTTCCTCCAGAGATGAAAGGAAACAGAAAACATACAGTTTCTGCTGCATTTCATATATGGACTGTGTATATGTAGTATGTTTAATTTAGATGTATGTGCAGATGTATCAGTTAGGACTATCCAAGTCCAGTTGAACAAATAAAACAAACACAAGCAAAAGCAGAAAAAAGCAGACTAAAAAGCGAGGGGGGGGGGGGGGGGGGTCAACTGCACATTGAACATGTACAAGTGATTTAACACTTTACTCCATGAGTATTTATGTAAGACGTAATGGTATCATGGATAGTAATTAGATTAATTGCAATACTATTACATGATCGCAGGAATGTTTGGCCAATTCCGAAACTGAAGAATCATATCTATATTATATCATAAGCAAACAGAGCAGACCCTGATCAGACCCTGGATCTACTATGTTTGCAAAGGCGTAGAAAGGCGTATTTATGGAGTGAAAAGTTAAAACTGTATGTAAAAGTCTGCGAATTTACTGTTAAATCTGAAACATTTCTCTCACCCATTAAAGTGAAGTAATTTAATCTTCAAGAATAATACATGCGAACAATAGGTGACATTTCAACATGCGAACCATTGGTGACATTTCGATACAATTTGAATTAGGGTGAGGCGAACACGTTATTCGTTGTTTTATTAATATTTAAACAGTTCGAAACTACTTTGACCGTGCTTTGAAGGCAGGTGAATGGATGTGAACGCTATTTTCGGAGACAAAAGCAGGAACGCGCCTTTGTAAAATATTCTAAATGTCGAACAACTGACCTCAACACTAAACACAAGTCCCCGATTAATCATATGCTTCATATAAATGCCTTTTCAAACCTTTGAAAACAGAGTAGATCCAGATCTGATCCAGGTCTTCTTTGGATTCTTATGGTCTAATTTAGATCTGAGTCTACAGTTTCGGCATAAGTCAAAATGCGCTATGCTCGTATGCTATTATAAAAAAATCCAATTAATGTTCCCGATGTCAATATTCAACAGGGAAAAGGTAAAACTAGGAACTAGCAATAATGGTAGATGGAAGGAGCGTCACAAGTCTTTCAAAACCGTGCTAGAGTGCAACATTGGTAGATGGACGGGGCGTCACAAGCCCTTCAATACCGTGCTAGAGTGCAACACTGGTAGATTTAAACTGACGTTCACAGCGGGGTAAGGGTGAAGAAATAACTATAATAAAGCAATTAAACCATTTCAATGCTGAAATGTCAAATGGACAGTTCCAAAGTTCAAAAAGGTCAAGATTACTGTGAATATTCAGGGATATTTTTTATAGAAAAGTGTAATGTAACAAACAATGCAGCTCCTCGTGAGAGGGCTCCACTAGGAGATAGGTGACATTGTTTGCTATACTAGGAGCCCTCTCATGAGAGTCTACATTGTTTGCTAAGGACTGTAGTGACTCGTGTCCCGCACTGAAAGGGTTAATATACTTCTCTAACAGTGTAACAATTATGAATATACTTCTCTAACGGTGTAACAATTATGAATATACTTCTCTAACGGTGTAACAATTATGAATAAGTTAACTCATTTATTCCCAAATTATTTAATCGCACCCCCGCCCGGATCTTAATTTGAACCCATCCAGTTTTCATGTAGAAGGGGTACAACATACAAACTAGTTGCTGGAATCAACCATTGACATTGCTAGGTTCAGCAAACAGTGAAGACCCTGATCAGAGTGCATAGTTTTTAAGCTACATCCTCGTTAATGGCCACTAATAGATTAAAGAAGTGATAAATACCACTTTTCTAAGACCCATGTACTACAATAAAACCTCGTTAATCCACGGAGAAGTTTGCTGATCCGAATCTCGAAATCCATGGAGAGGTTTGCTGATCCAAACCTAGCTAATCCATGGAGAGGTTTGCTGATCCGAACCTAGCTAATCCATGGAGAGGTTTGCTGATCCAAACCTAGCTAATCCATGGAGATGTTTGCTGATCCAAACCTAGCTAATCCATGGAGAGGTTTACTGATCCGAACCTAGCTAATCCATGGAGAGGTTTGCTGGTCCGAGCCTCGCTAATCCATGGAGAGGTTTGCTGATCCGAATCTAGCTAATCCATGGAGAAGTTTGCTGATCCGAATCTAGCTAATCCATGGAGATGTTTGCTTACCCAAACCCAGCTAATCCATGGAGAGGTTTGATAACCCAAACCTAGCTAATCCATGGAGAGGTTTGCTGATCCTAACCTAGCTAATCCATGGTTTGAGAAGGTTTAGGCCTTTTATGTAGGTGACTGTTTAAAGCAGTGTGAAAGGCTTTGCAGGAACACTCTCAGAGGAGCCTACTGTATGACGTCCGCTGTCATTATGCTGCCACCTGTTGTAACCCTTTGAACACTGGAAACCGTTTTCATTGGCATTTTCAAACAGTGTAGACCTAGATCAAAAGTCACCTAGAAAAGTCCGCTGAGCACCGTTTGTTTTTCAAAATTATCTCACAAATTATAACCTCTCATACGGAATACATTATGTGTATACCTTTATCAGTGGTTATCACTATTGGAAGGGTTAAACACCGATAATGGTGCTTAGTTGTGTGTTCGAATTGGCGATATTTTTATGTCCGAATTAGCGAGAGTTGTGTATTCAAATTAGCGGGATTTAAGTGTTTGAATTTGCGATTTAAGAGTGTTTGAATTAGCGAGATTTGAGTATCCGAATAAGCGAAATCTGAGTGTTTGAATTGGCGAGATTTGAGTATCCGAATAAGCGAAATCTGAGTGTTTGAATTAGCGAGATTTGAGTATCCGAATAAGCGAAATCTGAGTGTTTGAATTAGCGAGATTTGAGTATCCGAATAAGCGAAATCTGAGTGTTTGAATTAGCGAGATTTGAGAATCTGAATACGCGAGATTTGAGTGTTTGAGTTAGCGAGGTTCGAGTTTTCGAATTGGCCAGATTTTAGTGTTCGAATAAGCGAGATTTGAGAGTTTTAATTAGCGAAGTTCGAGTCTTGGAATTAGCGAGATTTGAGTGTTTGAATAAACGAGGTTTTACTGTTTCTCAAACGGTTAAGTCTGAAGTTGGCACTGAATGAGATCTGGAATAAACAAGCTAGGGTATCCTGATTTAGTGTAAACATGATATAAATTAATACCCGTAACCAGGAAAGGAAAATTAATTAAATGCTATTATTATTTGTACCCATTCCCTCCTACTGGCGTCTTTTGACACCTCTGTAAAATCACAATTTAAAGCATTTTGATAGATATTTGATGTATTTATCGCAATGGTTTCAAAACTACACACTTCTAAAAAATCCTTTTTGCTTGTTCAGTAGATCTATTCAAAGAAGTTGGGTCTAAACATAGCCTATGGGGTAATTGGTTAAACGATGACAGAAAACAATCATTTAAATACCGGTATGTAAGACTTGTATATCACAAATACAAAGCAATGCCGTTACGTCAGCAGTAACAAACTATATTTCAAAAATGAGATGTGCTCAAGGTGCTTGCATATCAGATATATAAGCATGTGTTGTTTATTTTTCTTTTTACTTACAAAAATAATTTCACATGATAGCTGAAATATAACTGCATCTTAAAACTTTTATTTGCCGAAATAAGTTATGCTATCCTGCATATTGCAGGTGGGCGAATTAACATCAAATAGAGAATTTGATCTGATAAAACATATTCCTTTAGAATATACAACTTATTTTCGGAGCATTGGATGCAACCCTTGTGATATCGTATTTGATGTTTAATGTACCAAATACTTTGGCCTTCCGCTGTGCAAATTTTACAAAACCTTTGTTTTTAAATCAAACTGTTTTAAATGTTTTATTAAAATGGAGTATCTGAACTGAAAGTGACAGTTTATTGCCGAAGGTGTTTAAAATGCGGAACTTCCCATGTTCCGGTTCTTGCCAACTTGTCGGTGATCATACAAGCATGCAAATTTGTCATTTCCCTTGGTCATAGTTTCTAAAACCCTCTCAGTACTATTACTCCATAAATATTTACTCCATAAATACGTCTTTCTACGCCTTTGCAAACATAGTAGACCCAGATCAGACGACTCCTATAGGAGCCGTCTGATCAGGTCTGCTCTGTTTGCTTATGGAATTTGATAGATATGTTCCTTTAGTATCTAAAATGACTATTTCACACTCCATATTTCATTATTACTATTTTGTCCATGATTATTCAGTAGGTATTGAATTTTGGGATAAACATAGAACAGAGAAAGGGATGAAGCAAACTTGTTCAAATTGACATTAGGGATATTTAATTTTTTCTGAGGGTTCGTGCAAATATACACTGGTAAAACATTTAGCATTAACTAGTATAGCAAATATTGAAGACTCTGATCAGGGGTACTGATCTAGGTCTGCTCTATGTGCCTATGTTCAATGTATTGGTTTAAGTCCATATAAAGACTACATCTTTATATGAGTTTGTATGGTATAAGACGATTGCTTCATTAATTGGAATAAAGTCTCTGCCTGTCGTTAATTATGAGTATTGTTATTTAGGTTGTCATAAACCAGTTTTAATTGACAGGCATCTTCCCAGATGATAATTTCACAGACTCTGCCAGACAATTCTGCGTCATAATTTATATTATGGGCTTTTTCTGCTGAATTACGTTTCTAAAACGTATTGCATTACATTGTTGTTCTGTTAATGTTTTCTGTACGTTAGCAACAAGGACTTACTTTCCAACATTTGGGCAGACAAACACAACATACCGTAAAGAATCTCGAAGAATCGAGACGAATGCTTCTTCCTTCAATTTAAAGACACTTCCTGGCAGTCGGTAATGGTGATTTATATTGTTAAGGCAGTCATACTCCATCCTTAATTGACAAGCGACTTCCAATATGGTTTTTTCACTGCGATTACTGAACTGTGATACGTAACACAGTTTATGTTTGTTTTTATAAAAGAATGTTTTTCTGAGATATTTTATAACCCATTATAGCTCTACTCCGTGTCTTCTTTGGTTTCTAGTTTACGATAATAAGCGACGGTCTAGAAAGATGACAAAGATAAAGCAAAACATAGAAGGATACAGGAGCCTTCTGCACTTCTTTCGCCCCGTATAAAACATATACAGTAAAACATCTATCTACTCGCCGGACGTTCAATTTAGTATAGGTATCGGTATTGGAGAAAGTCGTGCAGAAGGCTCCTCTATGAGTTTTCTGCATGATTTTCATCCTGCATTAAGCAGTCACCTGCCTAAGAGAATCGAAATTCTCATCAACTAGAATTCCGGTTTAGAGAGGTTTTACTGTATAACTTTAAAGACTCGTATGTTAATTACTTATGTGGTCGCTTTAGTGAGGTTCTACTGTACAACGTATTGACTGGAATGAAGAGGTAATAACTACCATTCTCTACCATTCAAAATGCTGACATGTTTACCATTTGATCTGCCCCTTTTCCGGGCCATCTGTCTTGTATAGCTCTAATTTAGCGCGTGGTCCTCAGTTGCGAAAAATAAATTTGGAAATCTCAATATCGTTTAAATACCTATGGGTAATGACCATCTAAAAGATACCCCATTTGGTCTATCCCACAGTCGAATACAGTAAATCCTTCTAAACCAGTCGTTCAGTTAAGTATACCTGTGGATGTACGTACACAAATATGTCTAATCTAATCCAGGATGTGTGACTGCTATTACAGAAAGATGCCTACATTAATTTGGGATCCGTGACTGCTGGCTATCACTTCTGTATAGTACTATACAAATCATAAGGTATAAGCTGGGGTATATCAAAAACAACTGTTCCTGGTTTTGATATTTCATCAATAGATGCGACTTGCTCTGACGAATGCCTGTGTTTGTTTTGGTCTATTTTTAACTGTTTGGTCTATATATAACGAAAACAACACGATAGATATATATGTAACCAGGCTAACCAATACCCGCTATAAAACAACAACAAGAAACAAACAAAACCAAACCAAAAAACAAACAAAAATATTTCCCTGTTGAATATTCATGTCAGAAATAATGACATTATGAATATTCATAAGCTGATGTACAAAAGGATTTTTGACATTGGTAGAAACTGTCAGATCTATCATTATTTCGTAAGCAAATAAAGCAGACTCTGATCAGATGGCTCCTACAGGAGCCGTCTGATATTGGTCTACTCTGTTTGCAAAGGCATGGAAAGGCGTTCATATGAAGGAAAGGGTTAGATTTAGATCGGATGCATTTTTCACTACGTCCGATGCAATGGCGCTGTTGAGACACTATAGATCGAGTGTCAAAGCTTGGACCCTGATGAGAATTGATTGAGTGTCAAACAGCTTGGACCATTATAACTATTTTTCCATGCATATTTAGTAGGTATTAAACATTTGGAATAAACATAGAACAGGGAAGGCTAATGCAGAGCACAAGTAGTGATACAGAAAACTCTGAATTGAGCTTTTTGTGTCACTTCTGATATACATTAAGCTACCGCCTGTTTTAAAAATACAGCATTATACTTCTTTTGAGTGGTGGTATTATGGAGGCTTCACTGTAAATGGTAAATATACAAATTTTGAAGCAGTCGAATTAGTTTTTGGCGATGATTTATGATCGCTTTCGCTCCACAAATATTAATTTTAGACTCTTTAATACGGAATTGCATTATTAGTTGGAGTCAAATAAAGGCATAGAGACAGAGAATGTTTTTGCCATGGCAACGGTGGGATTATAATAAAACCTGTCTATAATGACCATTGAATTACATCAAATATTTTGTGTTAAAGTCAGGTGGTTGCTTAAAAGCAAGGTGAAAGTAAAACAGAACGCTTCTATAGGATCTATGGAGCAAGGATTTCGTTAGAAATGCATGTACATTAACCCCCCTCTAAACCGTAAAATTAGTATAAATAAATATCGGTCTTGGAGACAGGTTGTGGTTTAATGCAGTCTGAAAGTCTTACAGAAAGCATTAAGCGGCCATCCGCATAAACATATCCAAATTCTTTCTTACTAGAATTCCGGTTTAGAGAGGTTTTACTGAACCTGAAAGACAGATGACAGACTAAATAGTGGATGAACGTATTCTGTAAACAAGTTTCGTACTATAGAAAGAATGGATAATATGTTGCAATATTTTGTCAGAAGCAAACAGAGCAGACCCTGATCAGACGGCTCCTATAGGATTAATGCTTTCTCAAAAGCTTTGTCGAATCGGAAGTAGGCACACTTGTCCCGAATCCAATCTTTGTTTTTGTACCCTTACATCATAGGCTATTTTAGATCAATTCCCTTATAGGCTGTTTTAAACCCGACCTCTTTCAATAAATCTACTGAAAAAAGGAAACTTTTAAAATTGTGCAGTTTTGAAAACATTGTGGTAAATATTGCTCCAAATGCTCTATTTATCACAATAGTTTCAAAAAGTGGGTTTTACAGAGTCGCCAATAGGCGTGAATATGAGGGAATGGGTTAAATACTCTTATCAAATTCACAGACCGATAATGTGCGTTTATGTACCGTTAATATAGTCTTACTACTAAATAAACGTGTTCGAAAAATGCCATTCAACAAGGAAATGGTTTAAAATCAAATGTGACAAGAAACAGTTTCACAGTCATTCACCTTAATAAAACTTTTGTGAAACCTTTGTGAAGCTGTGAATTGTATTAACTCTTTCACCGCCGGAAAGCCATTCACATCGCTTGCTGCAACTGGCGAATATACGATGACTTGTGCAAATAGTTTTGACCCATTTTGCGTACTATCAGGATCAAATCTGTTTGACATACTTCTTACACTAGGAAAGCAAGGTAAAGGAAACTCTGCCTTGTTTGCAGACGAAAATAATATGGTGCCAAAAGAACCACACACAGAGGAAGTGGTGTTAGTTTGGTGTGACACTTTCGTAATACAAGATCAAAACGTATATCTTTACATAATTAGCTCTCTATGTACATGTACAATTGCGATCGTAGAGGGTGTTTTTCAAAGAATATCAAAGACATCCGTGGTTGCGCTTTTGTAAAATGTAGTGATCATTGTCCATTTTATTCCTTGAAAAATGCCCTGTAGGGTCGATATACAGTTAAAACTCGATAGTTCGAAGTTTTAGCAATGACATAATGAGAACTGGTTTTTGTGTAGGTGGCTGCTTAATGCAGGGTTAAAGCCTTGCAGAAAGCTCCTCTATGGCTGCTTAATGCAGGAATAAAGTCAAGCAGAAAGCTCCTAGAGGAGTTTTCTGCATGGCTTTCACCCCGCATTAAGCTAATACCTGTCTTAAAGACAGGTAATGATACTTGTTTTAGTGTTCGAACTATTGGGGTTTAACTTCTATATTAGACTTACAGCTAAACATTTAGAGAATATATCAATTTGACTTTTCTGATATGTTTTTATTCAAACATTATCAGACATGGGACGAAAACTGAGATTCAGCATTCGAATAAATACTGACTACCGTTGGTTTGAAAAGTTATCGAGTAAGTACTTAGTGAGGGAGTGAGTTTGGTTTTACGGCACGGTGACACTAAATATATCATACAGCGCTAGTACTTGGTACTCACCTTTATGACAGTATGTGAGTGAATACGTACATACTTTACAAATGATGTTATGATTATTGATGAGTACTACTATATTAGCATAACTAGTTGAAACCATACTGGTAAACACATTCTTACAGATCTCTTTCAAATGCGATGAATAAATACCATGGTAGAATGGAAGCACACAATTACATGTACATGCGCAATAAAACTACTTAATGAATGCAAACGGGGATTTATGTGAGCAGGAAGTTGCTTAGTGCAGGAAGCACATACTGCAGAAAGTTCACACTGGATCATTCTGCATAACGTTCGTCCTGAATTAAGCTACCACAGTTCTTTAAGCGCTGTTTTAGAGAAGTTGTAATGTACATGATAATACTGAATATTTTACAAGAATCTGTGACTCCATGAATATTCATTAACTCATATTTCAGAACATTTAATGAACATGGGAATGCTTGGCCATTTCAGAAACTGTATAATAAGACCTATATTATTCCATAAGCAAACTAGCAGTCCCTGATCAGATGGCTCCCACAGGCGTGAAGAAATGCGCAACGTAAAGGCTTGTGTGTAATTCTGCTAAGCGCTTCAATATTTGCAGTTGCAAATTGTATATCTATTTTGCGCTCCGGTGATAGGTGTTCTAATATATTGACGAATGGAAACTAAGTCAGCATTACAACTGCTCCACTTTTAAGCCACCACCATGGACTATTCAGTAAAAACATGATACGACGAATACTCAAAACGTACTATTATTGATTCCTTACACAGGTGGCAGCTTAATGCAGGGTGAAAGTTAAGCAATATGCTCCTCTAGGATCTTTATGCACGACTTTCACTCCGAATTAAGCAGTCATCTGCCTGCAAAGTAAAACTTCTTCATAACAGAATTGTCTTTATTGAAAATACTTAAAGTATACATTTCATCGTCAAAAATAATACATGCATGCACACATGTAATAATAAACTTTTGTATGTGCAGTTCAGTAAAATAGAACCTGCTTAAGCGGCCATTAAAATGAGGTCTATTAACCCTTCGCTTGCTGAATTTTAAGATACATTTCTCCTTCTTTACCCATGCCCTGTTGTATAATTACATATATCTTCATTGTGTACAAGTATTTCGCTGTGCAATCACTGCTGTGGAGTGCACTGGTTGCGCAATCAACTTGTTAATAGTGCAGACCCAGATGAGACAGCTCCTGCAGGAGCTGTCTCATCTGGGTCTTCACTATTTACAGGTACGTATATTGACGTGGATAGCAAGCGAAGGGTTAAGGGTATGTTAGGTAGGTGGTAGCTTAATGCTGATCAAAGGTAATACGGGAAGTTCCTATAGGAGCTTTCTGTATTACCTTTGTCCTGCATTAACCTGCTTTTCAGGCAATATAATAATAATTATAAAATGAATGGCCGATTAAGACAAGTTCTACTGTAGTTAACATTACAATGGGAGAAACAACATCAGCTAGGAAATTAAATACATTTGCATGAGCTTTTGAACGTGTATTAATTATATATATAATCTAGCAAGTATGTTCTTTCTCAAATGCTTAAGCAGTATATGCCTAGCTTATTTAATAGTGTTTCATTTCAATAGTTTAAGATGTTAATTCATTCATACACGCTTAGTTTACAAAAAGCAATATTGTTTTTATATCTTTTCTTGATGTGATGTATGATGGACATACCAAAATGAAATGGAATTGATCTTCGATGTTGTTTAAATTGCTGGGTTGCCTGTCAACGTGTTCGTGCCTACCTGTTTCAATATTAAATGATGAAACAGCATGCGTAATGTTGCTATAGAATTTCTTAATTTGGCATGGTAGATTTTATGATATAATGTGGGTGTTAAATCTCGGAATAGAAATAGGGATGTGCTTTTTGACATATGCCTATTTTACTCACTGATATAAATATCAAGAGGTCGCCTACGTAAAACTGGGATAAAAATGATATCGATTCAATCCGGATATAACCAGATTTCATTCAGTTCACACTTCTGTACACTATTACGAAAATTGCGTTCCAATTATTCATATTATAAAACATTACATAATTTCTGGTATTGTTAATGACAATGCAATTATCAGATTATAAGTGAAAGTTTTAATTTGGAAATGCTTTTCAATGGATGTCTCCCATATAGTGCTAAATCACTAGCCGATTCTTTGACATTCGGTATTCCTGCAAACTTTTTCTATACACTTTATTTGCGAGAAGTCCCATACTTCACTTGCATAATATATAGAGGTCACGAGAGAATCGAAAAGATATGAAAATTATTTGACGGAACTGTTATTGTTTCTTGTTATTGGCAGTAATGTTCCCATTGCCTAAAGGTCTTTACCAGAAAAAGTCTTTGCTGCATGTATTGACAGGCAACCCAGCACACCCACTTGTTAAGACCAATTCTAAGTTGTTGAAGGTATTGCCTAGTTTCCATTTCTTTATTCCCGTATATTTACAAAACTACCACTTCCTTTGAGAATGATAGATCATGATTTGAGAAAGTTATATAAGGTCATCGTCGGTCACTTATGGACAGCCAGAATATGACGATTGCCGTATGTAAATCTGTTTTGCTCCTCTGTAGAAAAGCATTACTTTGGTTTATCAAAATTAACATTCAACTTCCACTTCGTGCAATACTATTCAACATGATCTAATAAGTTTTGAAGACTCTCGGCTGTTTCGGAAATTAGTAGCACAGACTCTTCTGCGAAAGCAATATACAACAATATATATTAAAACAAGACTTTGAGTACCATTGCTACAGTAAAACTATCTGATATGCTAGTCAAGTGTTTGACACAAAGTTTTATGTCACTGTACATGGAACGTAACGGTCTAAATAGATTGCCTTTATAAGTTTTACAAACCGAGGCATTTACAGTAAAATCTATCTTAACCGGAATAATTTAGATACATGTACTTTTAGGCAGGTGGCTGCTTAATGCAATGCGAAAGTCATGAAAGTATGGACACTCTTCATTTGTTGTGAATCGGTGTTTGTAGGGTACATTTTGTTCAGCATCTTTTAGTGCTACATGACCTGTTCAGTGTCGCAGTGCACTAAACTATATATATGATATTACACTTTGTGAGCTGTTTGACGTTGCTGCTCGGCGGCACGGTTTCTAGTCCACAAGTTTTGTAGAGCAAGTTTAAATAATTTGTTGAAGAAGAACGATCAGCTTTCCAATTAGTGTAGAAGAAACTAGGCCATGATCGTGAAAATAAGAGTATTTAATCTGGATCTACACTGCTTAACTCTCTTCCATCTGTCGTCTTCAATCCGAGTTTGTTAAAACATTCCGGTGAAGTGAAGAAATGAGATAAATAAATGCAAATTTCCAAGAAATAAACCACATACATAGAAACAGATGTTGAGACAAACAATGAGATCCCTGATCAAATGCCGTATTGTACAGTCTGATCTGTAACTGCACTGTTTGTCGTGGTGCAGTTTGGTGATATAGGTGGTGAAAGAGTTAATACTTTAACAATTGATGATTGTTTGTTAATCGCTTGTACTTATAAGAGTATATATATTGACAAGACAGCGATGGGAACACAGTGGACTGACCCTCTACACTGGTTGAGCCTGAAACCGGCTGTTACAATATTTGGCAGAATACAAATGAACAAAAACCTCAATGGTCAGTGTGTGGCCTTAAGAAACATTTTCCCTACATTACGTAACCATCTACTTTTCAAAACCCATATGTCCATTCAATAAATGATTACCTAAGACAGGGACTGTATTTGTAAACTATATTGTACTTCTGTAAAGAAGAAATATTCCATCTAAAGGTTTGCCTAAGCTCTTCTGTAAGTAAGAGTAACCATTACCATATGCACTCCTATCTCTGGTCGGCCCATGCCCACAATCCTATTGACCACCATTGTATCCATTTTTCGTAGTTTTCCTTTAGTCTTTATTCCAATTTAGTGACACGGACAATAGTCCTATTATCTATGCTCTCCTCCACTGTAATACTCCAACAGTGTACTGTTCCTATATGTATAACATTCCATACTGTATATTTCTCAAGAACTTGTTATGTTGTTGATTCTTTCATGTACCATTTTTATACGTTTCTCTTGTAGTTAATGTTGACGTGTACACAACATATGTTACGTTAGAAAATGTCCACCAGTGCAGATGATCTAATAAGCATCTTGCCTTCGATCCAATCATTATTTTAAATCTAGTGATCAAGAACAAGTACAAGTATGAAATATATGTTCGCGAAATATGAACTATTTTGTAAAAGGTAGCATATTGTTTTATGATATTTTCTTTGATAATCTGCCCGTAAACTCGCATATTTACAAGATAATAAATAGACTAAATATATGACGAAATATGCCGCCATAATCAAAAGATCTGTTAATTTGGCCGATCTATCACAGCTGCAATCATATGATGGAATTTGGGTTTCTAAAGACATCATAAATGACCGAAGAGTGTAGACTATTGTCTCGATGACAATATTTCTAAAGTTACTTTACTTAAATACTCTTTTTCCAATTTAATATTGCGCACTCTGAACTTGGTGTAGTCTATTTGAAATAAATACTTATCGCATATCCTGCTATACACCGGTAGCACGTTGTTTAGTCCTTTCGACGGGGCACATTGTTGTCCAATATTATGTGACCAATTATCGAAAATGTAAGTTCATTATAAATGTTTTCATATGTGTAATTGTAGGAAGCAAGCATATGTCTTATTAACCCTTTCCCTGTTCAATATTTACATAATAAATTATGTTAACATGCGTTTTTGTTAGCTAATTTTTTATAATGTAAACTTTTCAACGGATATTTTTGCACTGACGAAAACTGATTTCTATATCATGTCAAAAGCAAACAGAGCAGACCCTGGTCAGATGGCACCTATAGGAACCGTCTGATCTGGGTCTACTCTGTTTGCAAATGCGTGAAACACGTTTATGTGAGGGAAAGGGTGAAAAGATCAGAGGGACAAGTTGTTTCTGCAGCAGTATGTTAAAATAACGAAGACTAACGGATATATGAGTTATTCTTAGTTACAAAAATATCATTCATGAACTAACACAAATAACCCGTTGCTATAAAAATGTGCCATTGAAACAATTATTGTGTTGGGCTAACGTCTTATTTTCTCCAATTAAATAGTTTTCATGGCCACCAACGTGGTTGTTAAAGAGGTAGGCGCTCTTCAATCACTTAATATACACATCTGCAATTGAACGAGATTATACAGTGTATCCATTGGAATACACCTCTGTAATTGACCCAGATTATACAGTGTATCCATTGGAATACACCTCTGTAATTGACCCAGGGTCCCTGCTTATAAAGCTTTTAGTTGAGTCTGAGTTTCGTTCTCAGGCTTTTGATTGGTCAGATTTGAGTTCCCAAGCTTTTGATTGGTCAGATTTGAGCCAAAGGCTCAAATCTGACCAATCAAATGCTTGAGAACGTTCTCAGACTCAACTAAAAGTTTTATAAGCAGGGACCCTGATGATACGGTGTATCAGTTGGAAGGGTTGTCCAAGAGGACAGGGCGAAGATGCCGTAATGATGATTATAAGCAATCGCTGGTATGAACGGAATTGTATGCACAGCAAAACCTTTCAAAAACAGGAATGTGTGTCTTAACCCATTTACTACATGAATATGCATGTATGTATATTGACGTGAATAGCAAGCGAAGGGTTAAATTACGTCGGCAGAAACGGACGTTAATCAACACAAACAATCATGAAATCCTTTAACATACAATTCATAAAGTCAGTACTTCGAAAGTTCAGTAATGATGAAATGATGACTGCCTTTTTAGGCAGGTGACTGCTTAATGCGGATGGGGAAGTCATGCTGAAAGCTCCCAAAGGAGCTTTTTGTATGATGTTTGCCCTGCGTTAACCTTTTTCCTCATATAGACGTGTTTTCACGCATTTGCAAACAGAGTAGAGCCTCCTATAGCAGCCGTCTGATCACGGTCTACTCTGTTTGCTAGTGGGGTTTGTAAAATCGATTCCTTACTTTCTAAAATGCGTACATTTTTCCACCTTCCATTTTTTATGACTATTTCGTCCATGAATATTCAGTAGGTACTGAAATTTGGAATAAACATAGAACAGGGAAAGGGTTAATTTGCCACCTGCCTTATTTATCGATGATGATACGTATTTGTGTGTTCGGATAATTGAGATTTTACTGTTTATAGTAAACTCGTCCAGAAGGACATTTAAAATAAGTTTTATATAACACTGTATAAGGATACTTGCAATAAAAGTGCATGCTGATGAAACTATTTGACATTAACCCATTCCTTATTAGGCTATTTTTTAGACCCAACCTCTTTGAATAAATCTACCGAATACCGTGCCGTCTCGTCAGGATCCTATGTTATTGCTAATACCATTAAGGTCGTGCTTAGCAGACAAAGGGTTAAACGGAAAAAGGTGTTGTATTATCTTAATCCTTAACCCACCACATATTTTGTATCACTCTACAAGATACAAGAAGCTTTATTTTCAGTCGGGTTTACAATAAATAACATTAGCTTTATCAGAAACTATTTGCCGACTATGAGTATTAGTTAGGCAAATCGGTACAAAAATAATATACTGGATATGTGAAACATATTGAGCAAGCAGGTATGTATTTTCCATGGCAAACAGTGCACACCCAGATGAGAGAGCTCTTGTAGGAGTTCACTAATCTGGGTATACACTGTTTGCAAATGCAACTTTAGTTGTGACTGGCGGGCTGTGGGTTAATGGTGCAAAGTTTAATTAGTGGCCATGCTGTTTGTCATCGATTCGAGAGAAAATCTGAAATATTTTCAAGACTTACTTTATCAAGAAGACACATTAGGTTAATGTACGCGATGTATCATTCTCTGCTAGCTTTTCTATATAAACTCTTTTGAAAAAATAAACCAAATTCTATTTTCATCGAAACAATTTGTTGTTTGCGTTGCAGCCTATGTTATGTTAGATCATCAGTGAATCCTATTTTTCCGAATTATAGGATTTAACCTTAATCAAAATCAAATACGGCATGTGAGTAAATTTAAACGAAAATTGAAAACAAGTTCCTCAAACCATTGCAGTGTTCAAGCAAACGATTAAATAATGGAGTACGTAATGTAACAGGGCATGACTTGTGGATTTATGAGGTATTTAACAGAAAAGGTCTTACTTGGGAAAATAATATTTACAATCAAAATTGGTACTGACGTCAACATTTTATTGTATATTGTGCAATATTTCAGAATATATTGTCCCGCGTTTGCAAGAATTACAGGTTTGATGCTTTTGTCATAAATACTGCTATCTAAAAAAACAACATCAGTTATGTAAGACAATGGTTTACGATTTACAATAAGCAATTATAAGATAAATAAATGTATGATAAAATACGTCATTAATTCAAGAAACACAACCAGAGACATTATCAATGTAAAGCATTTCAAAAAGTAATTTCAAACCGGCCTTGGTGAAGAGATATCTCAATAACACAGCAGCAAACAGCAAACATTGTGTTTGTTATACAACAATAATAAACAAGTAAGAGGTCCATAGTAACATCATTAACATTTAACACCTCTGCCCGCGACCTGACAGCCTGAAATCCTGATGACACACCGCGTCGTCCCATCAGGATCCAAGTTCGTTCATATTCGGTCAATAGTTTCTCAAACGTTTAATCGAACCGGAAGTAGTCGGCCATCTGATCATGTGAAGATCATTTGCCCATTGGTATTGAAAATGATATACAGTAAAAACTCTCTATAACGACCACTAAATTACATCAAGTATTTTGTGCTAAGGCAGGTGGATGCTTAAAGCAAGGTGAAAGTAAAGTAGAACGCTCCTATATGAGCGCTCTGTTTTACTTCCACCTTGCTTTAAGCAACCACGTGCCCAAATTACCAACTAATTAACACAATTGAGTGGTCGTTATAGAGAGATTTTACTGTATACGTTACAGGGCAACAGATAAAAGTGCGTACTCATATGCTAAACTATGCTGTGCACACTCTTTAGAACCGTCTCGTCGAGATGATCTGGGATTGTATGCTGTGGCCACTCTTTAATTGATGTCTAAAAAACTCTTGTCTTTGGCATATTTCACTAGGACATTACTAGGGAAATTAAGGGGTGTAGCTGATGATTATCAATCGCGATGACTGTTGCCTTGGCCATGGAGTGGTGGATCTTGACGGTAGGGATAGCCCAATCTCTTTTGAAACCACTCGGATTGCGGCTCGGGACAGCATTGTGTGTCTCATTCAGTGTCAGCTGATGTCTGAAAAACGCGTTTCTTTTGGCATATTTTACTAAGAAATTATTAGGGAAATTAAGAGAACGTAGCTAATTATTATCAATCATGATGACTGTTGCCTTGGCCACGGGGCATGTTCGAATCCCTCCCATATCAAGCATTTTGTTACTTGCAAATTATTGGTCAAGGAATATCCTGTCAGTTGTTTGGATGGGCACTGTTCGTAGGCACTTGATGTTTGTGTCGCTTTGTGCTGGCTGGTGGATCTTGATGGTAGGGATAGCCCAATCTTTTTTTAAAACCGCCTGGGTCGCGGCTTGGCGCGGCATTTGTTTGTCTCGTTCAGTGTCGGTTGGATTGATATTACGATACTCCTTTGCCAATTTTGCATACGGGGTGTATATATTGGTGGTTTGTTTGTAATTGTTGTAATTGCATTGTGTTTGTTTATATGCATTAGCTACAAAATTGACCTATTCTGTTTACCCATTGTCCTACATGTGTAAGGCAATATCTTATATATAGTGTTGTATGTCATACATAAACCCGATCCAGAAGTTTCTGGGTTGTAACTGCATGATGTACTGACACTGTACATATAATGTTTCATTTGAGTTTGGTGACATAAGTGGGCGGACACAATATACCGGTAGTCACGGTGTGCGTCTGTTTCCCTTGAATTGCGGACATAAAATGTACAGAAAAGGATGATTTTGTTTTTGTCTATAGTTCTTAAATTAATTCAATTTTTGATAAGTTTTATTGATATCTCTATCTTAAATTTCATTTGTTTTAAATATTCTATACGCATAATATATATTCAATTCTGTACATGCAATTTAATCATGTGAAGCGCTTTTGAACGCACACATCCTGTGTGAAAAGAGCGCTATATAAATGTGGTATAATAATAATAATAATATTTAACCCTTTCCCTGTTCTATGTTTATTTCAAATTTCAATACCCACTGAATATTCATGAACAAAATAGTTACAATGAAACCTTGAAGGTGGAACATTGTAGCCATTTTAGAAAGCAAAGAAACAGAACTATTCAAATTCCACTAGCAAACAGAGCAGACCCTGATCAGACGGCTCCTGTAGGAGCCGTCTGATCTGGGTCTACTCTGTTTGCAAATGCGTGAAAACACGTTTATATGAGGGAAAGGGTTAAAATCGCATCGAATAGACAATTGAAATAATATTCACAACACCAGGTTTGGTAGAGAAATTAATTAATTATTCTTGAAAATGTTCAAATTTACGCATCTTATCTGGAATGAGAAAAATTGCATTGTTTTTCGTTTATATTTACCTATTGTCCCATGAAATAGAACATAAATCTAAATTGCTGTGTTGCCTGTTTCCGCACATATTACGTATAGATCAAACGTTAAAAGGGAGACCGATTTGAGAAACACCAGATTTAAGTCAGTGATATCGGAGTCACTATAATTGAATCGCGACCACTTGGGATGGTTTACTCAAATTTACGGAAACTATATGATTGACCAGGTATATCATATGTCTTGAATGATATGATCAAAAGTATGTTTGAAAATGAATAGGTAGGATCAATTAACACTGTCGTGTTTTAGGTCTTTTAGATACTACATACGCCTACTTTATAAATGGGCGTGGTGCATGGTTATGAATAAGTACACTCTATTTGGATAACTTCATCTTTAACTCTTTCGCTCCAAATTCTGTCATCTGCTGACTTTGGCCTCTGTTACACTTTTCATTTTTAAAAAAATCATTATTTTTGTTTCAAAAACATAGTCGCAGTAACAAGCAGTTTGGATCCTGATGACATATGCGACATTGGCAGCGAAATGGTTAACACTTTCCCGCTGTAACAAAATTATGCCTGTTCGTATATGGATTTGATTTAATACCTGCTCGTATATGGATTTGCTGTAATACCTGCTCGTATATGGATCTGATGTAATGCCTGCTCGTATATGGATTTGCTGTAATACCTGCTCGTATATGGATTTGCTGTAATGCCTGCTCGTATATGGATCTGATGTAATGCCTGCTCGTATATGGATGTCATGTAATACCTATTCGTATATGGATTTGATGTAAGTCTGATTACTGCCGTTTTTATCCATTACCTCATAGGCTATTTTTAGATACAACCTCTTTGAATATGTCTACCGAAAAGGAGCATTAACTGGAGAAAAGGAAAATTTTAGAATTTTGTAGTTGAAACCATTGTGATAAATAGAGCATTTGCTCCTGTAGGAGCAAATGCTCTATTTATCACAATGGTTTCACAACGTGACTTCTACAGAGTCGTCAAAAGTCGTCAATATGAGGGAATGGGTTAATCAAGCTTTTGAGAAACTATTGAGATAGTGTCAAACAGCTTTGCTCCTGATGAAAGGCCGAGTTTCAGGTTGTTTGCCAATGCGAGTCAAGTGGCTGATAGTGGGGTGAAGTCATATGTGTTATATATGGCGGAACAGCTGTAAGCTGAGAGAGTTCGAATAAATGATAGATCTAATTCAAACAAGTTTCCAAAAACCGATTATCACACTTGAACAATATTGGTGTGTTTATTGATGCAAACTGAATTCGAAAAACTGTAACAGATATTGGCATCTAACCCTAACCCTAACCCTTGAAGAATAGCATTGACATTCGGGTGTTTGCTCTGATATGTATTCAGAAAAAAATAATAAAAAAATAAAAACACCCCTCCCCCCAAAAAACAACAACAAAAACCCCCAAAAACAAACAAACAACCAAATCAACAACAAACACATACAAAAGAATCAGATCTTCAATGGAAAAGTAGTAAAGTCAAGCAGGCAAAGCCACATACAAGACGCTACCACCACCACAACACCGATAGATAGCATGTCACACACACAAACACAACCGCACACACAGACGCACACTCACACACAAGATGAACACAGAAAACACCAACAGACACACAATAACTAGAGACAAACACTCCACACATGAACAAAATCACAAGCACAAAGACGTAAGGCAAACAAAAGGAAGGGTGACAAAGAGAAACAAAAGGAAGGGTGACAAAGAGAGTACCGCCTTGGCACCACAAACTGTTTTGATAACAGAAAACTTTCAAATGTTGTTTTTCCATTAAGCCATCTCTGTTTGATCTTTGATGTATTTCACGTTTCGAATTTTGTATATTAACTTGTATGGAAGTGTGAAAGACACGAATACATAAACAAGTTATAGTAAGACCGTATGGGAACATACGTGATTAGAACATCCGTTATTAACTTTAAGCCTGCTGAGCAAATGTTTGGTAGTAGCAAATGTTGTCTCCATTATATAGTTTTAGAATTGATTTATCTTGCATTTCCTTTCAGAAACACAGAATGCCAAACAGTTTGGATCCTGACGAAGCGCTTAGTTACTCGACGTCTAATCTGGATCCAAACTGTTTGCATTGCCCTTTCCTTCATATAAACACATTTTAACGCATTTGCAAGCAGAGTATACTCAGATCAGACGATTCCTATAGATCAGGGTCTGTTCTGTTTGCTAATGGAATTTGATAGATCTGTTACTTTACTTTCTGAAATAACTACAATGTTCCGCTTTTCAAAGTTCATTATAACTGTTTCAATAGCTATTGAAATATACATAGAGCAGAGAAAGGGTTAAGTAATCACTCATTTACTCGCAGCATGCAAAATGTTAAAGGCGTCGTACGTAGCCATTATGACACTATGTTCAGCAGTAAACCCATAAGATTACAAATTGAAATGTACATGTTATACAGTTGAATTTCGATATCTCGAACTCTGACTACTGGAACTTTGGGATAACTCGAACTTAAAGTTCGGTCCTTCCAAAATCTTAAAATACAGAAATGCTCTGAAATGTATCACTACGCATATCTAGAAACACATTTCACAGCTTAATGCAGGTCTACAGTAATGCTGAAAGCTCCTACAGGAGCTTTCAGCATTACTGTAGATCTGTATTAAGCTGTGAACTTGAGAAATTGTCCAGATCGGAAATCGGATGTGTTGGTACAACTAATTTAACTATTTCGCTGCAAAATATATCGTCATCTGAAAAGTTTGTCATCTGCTACGATTTTCGTACGTTTAATTTTTTTCTTCCCCGTTTGCTTCAAAAGTACATTACCATAGTAACAAACAGTTTATATCCGGATGAGATGCCGAGTTACACGGTGTCGCCTCTGGATCCAAACTGTTTGGATAGGTAATCACAGAGGCCACATAGGCTGCAAGAGATAACCAAGATATAATCCTGTTTAGTAAGGAAATATAATTTCAAACAATTCAAGAGAGATTTCTATCTTATGAAGCCATTTATGTTGAGATTAATTTCCTGCAAATGAGAATATATGGGTAAATATGCGATACAGAGGAAACTTTACACTTTCCATGTGGAGTGTTCAGAGTGGAAAGGCCCATCATTGTTTAACCATAGAGTCCATTTAGTATGCGAGCGGCTTTTCAGTGACATACAGTGCAGACTCTGCTCAGAAGGCTCCTACTCTTGCCGCAAATGCCAATCGCTTCTTTCCCGTTTTGAAATACGTTGCATGATTTCTGATTCAAATAAAACTATTTAGATATGAAATATCTAGAAGTAAAATTATTTTGCAACTGATGCGACTGTCTTCACAAATGTGTGAGTGCTGGGTTGAATATTTAAAGACATGGAACATGTACTATCTAACCCGTGTGTGCCCAAAGCTTCTTTAAAAGTAAATATGGCAAACAGTGTAGACCTAGATCAGAGGTCTCCTGAAGGTTGTTTGCTGAACCCATCGATGTCAATGGCTTATACCGGTAAATAAGTTGTATGCCATTACCCCTCTACCTGAAAAATGGACGGCTCCTTAGATAATATGTTGTATGCCGTTACCCCTCTACATGAAAAATGGACGGATCCTTAGATACTATTGGAATAAATGGGTTAAAACTAAGCTGGTGGAATACAACGGTTATTAGAATATACAAAAACTAATCCCTAGATACTGCAAAACAGGTTGCATAGCAATCGTAATAACTCGTGGATTTCCGACAATGTGCAAATATTCACAACTATCATTCATCTATTAAGACAAAAAGAAAACAACGTCGGCGAATCTGAGACTATGTTTTACTTTTCTTTCATCCTTGTATTTAAAAATTTCTCACCAGTTTCTAAAAAATGATTCTGTGAAGTCATGTTGAAAGTAGTCCGTCACTATGGCTACATTCGTGTTGCTTCCGATGTGATGTTTGTAGAAATCCCCGAGGCGTTCCGATTGGTCGCAAATAAGATGTTGCCGCTTTTATCTGTGATAGTTAGACAAATCACTGTAAGTAATAGACATAGTGAACGCTTGCCATTGAAGTGAAAAATGATTGCGTTGGTCTACAAAGTTGTATTTATGGTGGACCTTCAATATATAATGGTAACTAGTGGTATAGCTTATTAACCCTTTACTCCATGAATATTCATATCAGAAATAATGACACCATGAGTATTGGTTAGGTTAATTTTTATAATGACACATGAACATAAGAAATGATTGCCATGACAAAAACTGTAGAATCATATCTATATTATCTCTAAAGCATAGAGAGCATATCCTAATCAGACAGCTACTACAGGAGTCGTCTGATCTGGATCTACTCTGTTAGATAAACGTATTTATGGATTAAGGATCAATTTACTCATGACTCGAGTCGATTACGGCTGGTTTATATATTCATGAAACTAAAATGAGATATCACGAAAGTATGGGGCAAGATGCCACTGGCACATTTAAATATGTTAAGTTTTTAAATTGCTTATTTTTGTTGTAATTTATTTCTTATTTCAGTCATTTATACGATTTAATGCCGAATATGAATGCAAAATGATCTAATATACGTCGATACGAGTGCAAACGAGTGTTGTTGAAAGAGGGGGGAATGAAAATATTCCAGTACACCAAATAAGCTTAACCCTTTCCATCATAAATACGCCTTTTCACGCATTTGCATACTATAGGAGCACTCAGATCAGGGTCTGTACTGTTAAAAAGAAACAAAGTAACTGCGTGTCCCAGGTTGAAAGGGGGTAATCGCTATTGGCATGCGTCAGTAGTTGAACATAGACACATTTGTGATAATTGCTAATTATGGTCTCCTAAAGAGACCAGTCAATGACGTTTGTAATGTGATTGCCGATGGGTTCTTGATAACCTGTTGACATTAAGAATTATGACAAATTACATTGGAAGTATTTTGTCTGTATCAATTTGATTTCCCAATCAATCTACCAATCAAAAGCATCGGGGCGCCGACATGATGTGTTGATAAACAAATAGTGTCATTGGCAATATTACCAAAACAAAAAGAAACACAGCATTTCAACAGAATCGTCTTACCCTTGCCCTCATTTAATTGTGCTTTCACGCCTTTGCAAACAGAGTAGACTCAGATCAGACGGCTTTTATAGGAGCCGTCCAACCATGGTCTCTGTTTGCTGATGGTATAATATAAATATGAGTCTACAGTTTCTGTCTGAATAAAAATGTTCACATGCTATTATGAAAAACATAATTGAATTAATATTCATGAAATCATTATGTTAGATAATTATTGTAGGGAAAAGTTGAACGATGTGGTATGACGTAACCACATTACAAGATCATGTTCAGTTACTCGGTAATACTTGGCAGGGTGTTATTTATATTTCAATGTGTTTATTGCACAAACATACACAGTTTGATGATTCTGGGCTAGATTCGGAACGACCACTATACCCGTATCCCACTATCCCCGTATCCCGCTAACCTCGTATATCCGTATCCCGCTAACACCGTATCCCGCTAACACCGTATCCCCGCATCCCGCTAACCTCGTATACCCGTTTGCAAACTGCACACAATTTACTGGCAATAAAACTGTAATTTTGAATACAGTAGAACCTATCCTAAGCTGCAATTCATGTTTTGAACATAGCATTATTAAAAAGCAGGTGGTGCTGAATGCAGGGCAAAAGTAATGCAAAAAGCTCCCATGGCATTAAACAGCTAACTGTCTAAAAGTATCTAAATTCTTCTCTACTAGAAATCTGTTTTAGAGGCGGTTTTACTGTATAATACTGTATTACAAGTTTAGAATTGATCAAATACTTGCGTCTTCAGAAGCCTTTCTAAAACAAACACTCTGAAATATGTCTCCTTCAGGGGGTTTCAGACAGGATATAGCTCATTGCAGGACTTAAAATATACCGGTAAATCACAAGGGGCTACTGCTTATCTGTAATAGACGGAACGTCTATTCCTTAAGTGGTCGTCATGCAGAGACTTACTGTACTTTACCCTTTACTCCATGAATATTCATGTAAGAAATAATGTCATGAATATTAATTAGATTAATTGTTATAGTACCACATGGACACAGCAATGGTTGGTCAATATATCAACGGTATTATTAACCGGTATATCTATATTATATCATAAGCAAACAGAGCAGACCCTGATCAGACTACTCCTTTACTAATCTGGGTCTACTCTGTTTGCAAAGGCGTATAAAGGCTTATTTATTGAGTAAAGGGTTAATGTTTTTGCCGTTTTAACTTTCTTATTTTCTGCCTTACAAAGACAATTGTTTAAACTAAACAGCTCCATGGGAGAATGAATATTGACAGTTTTGTTTATTTTTTCGTCATGTTAAGTTAACTTGTGATAGTACTTGCAAA
Source organism: Azorinus chamasolen (assembly GCA_963576725.1). Classification (NCBI taxonomy): domain Eukaryota; kingdom Metazoa; phylum Mollusca; class Bivalvia; order Cardiida; family Solecurtidae; genus Azorinus; species Azorinus chamasolen. The sequence continues at coordinate 34,557,045 of OY755246.1, read as the reverse complement.
CAGTTTGAATCCAGATGAAATACCGTGTCAACAGACATCTCACCAGGGTTCAAATTAGTTGACACTCTGCTAGAGCAGAGTCGTAAAAAGTACTTTAAATCATTCCATCCCGTTTACGCATTTTAACGCTTCTGTAAAGATCATTTTTGAAACAATTGTGGTAAATAGAGCATTTGTTCCGATGGAACAAATGCTCTTTTTTTATCATAGTCGTTTCAAAATAACACAATTCTAAGCTGTTCCTCTTTTCTATTAAATGTTCATTTTCGGTAGATTTATTCAATAAGACTGAGTCTCAAAATAGTCCAGACGAGAATGAGTTATTTCATGTGCTGTCAATGGCTAATGTGAGGTTACCTACATGTATGCAAGTAGTTTATATCTGGATGAGACACCGAATAATTCCGCGTCTCGTAAACATACATTCGTTCGATATTGTCAAGGTAGTTGAATGCAATTGCAAGACACTTCAAATCTAAACTCTGAAGAAGATGATATATTTTGCAGACGACAAATCGTGGCAGCGAATGAGTTACGGATGGAAGCCAAAGACAAGTATTTCGGTCACAAGGAAATTTTCAACGAGTTTTCATCAGCTTTGTTAGATTCTGTATCTTCAATATGAAGATAAAGGCTTGATTGCTCAAACAGAGACAATGTAGCCACTAGCACCAGAAAATACATCCAAGTCAACACAACATATTATTGCAAATGGAACAATTTGCCAGCGGGTTTTCTATCTTCTGGTCGGAATTAACCCTTATCCCACTATCCGCAACTTGAATTACGTTTGCAAACAGCTTGAATCCAGATGTGTCGCCGAGTGACTCGACGTCACATGAGGCCACAAGGCATTTGACACACGGTTTATAGTTTCTCCAAAGCTTGTCCCAACAGAGGTAGTTCATTTTGCATTAGATTCAAATTTGAGCAGACATTGTATTTGTTCACAGCAGGTAAGGGCTAAAATATACCGAGAACGGTTCCAGAACATAATATACGTAATTGGTCTCCTATGATTAGTGGTGTGTCTAATATCACCATGACTTCAAATATGAAACTGTTCATATTCCTATAATGCTGGGAAAATATCCCAATTACTTTAACCCATTCAACGCTGAATGTTCAAATGGACTATTCAAAAGTTCAAACCTTGAATATTCAGGGATGTGTCAGGGAAAATTGTTACATTACAAACAGTGCAAACCCTGATGAGAGGGCTTCCCTAGAAACCCTCTCATCGGGGTCTGTACTGTTTGCAAATGACAATAGTGACTTGTTTCCTTCATAGAAAGGGTTACCGCTCTACTCTATGAAGATAAATGACAGGCCCTACTCATAATGAACATACAATATTAATATTAATTATTTTATATAATTACATAATACTAGTGAATACTTACCTATGCCATATAGTATAGAATCAGGTCTAAGATACTTCAGAAGCAAACAGAGCAGACCTTGATCAGATGGCTCACTCAGTCTATCCATTCCATCACTTTGTACAGTTGAATAAACATATCATAACCTTTACAATTGTAATAAGACTGACATAGTAGCAAAACGTGGAGAGCCTGATCAACGGTCCCTAAAGTTAGGGGTCTGCACTTTGTGTCTATGTTCTAATAAACAGAACCTGGTGCAAAAAAGTGTAGTTGTATTATGAAAAGACATATAGTGACTATTTAATTACAGAAATAACTATCCATGAGTAGGGCACTCATCTAAACTTTGTTGGCAGAAGTCGGTATCACTTGACTTGTAAAGAAATGCATAACCGAATGATTCGTTGGGATACTGGGAAGCCATGACTAGTAATTCATAGGATTAAAAACAACGAATGCTATTACAAACCCTTTGCATATGCAAACAGTATATACCCAGATCAAAGGGTTCCTATAGGAGTCCACTGATTAGGATATATGCCGTTTGTCATTCAAAAATCCCCTCGCAACTGTTACCATTTCATACATAATGAGCTCTACCCTAAATTTGTGAAACATTTCATTTTGAAAAACGTATCCTTGAAAGGTTTAATAGTAGCCAATAAACCATACCATACTCTTGGTCGTTGTTTACATATATTATTAAACGAAACAATGTCCAGGAGAAAGTAAACAATGCTTTTTGATTAACATAATGCCTAATGGATATCCGTGTAAGAAATGATGACGTCATGGATATTTATTTGCTGATTTGTAATGGTCTGAACAAATAAATTTTGGCCACGACAGAAACTGTAGAATCGGAACTATAGAGTCCCATAAACACACAGAACTAAGCACTGACCAGATGGTTCCCATGGGAGTAATCTAAAACGGCTCTACCCTGCTTGCAAAGGCGTAGAAATGCGCATGTGTCAGGTAAAATGTTCAAATATAATTACTTGAATGTAATGTTCAGTGATAAGGTAATTTAATTTCAACCAAATTATACATAACAGTCCCAATAGTGTGTTGTTGGCCATAAACATAGCATGTACTTTACTATACTCCTACGCAAACACACAGATCAAAGGACTGATGAAAATAAATTTCTACTCGGTATTAATACAAAAGTAGTCAATAGACTATTATGCAACCAATCGTCAGAGATTGTCGCGGCACCACACATAACGCAAACCTTTGAGGAATTGGAATATATTTTCCGGAACACATATACAAATTCAGTAAATTGTTAACTTGTTCCTTGTTGTCAATCAAGTGTGCTAATAGTCATCGAGTACATGTCTACGATGTCAAGTTTATTCTTTTTCAAACAAAACAGTTGTACATGCTTAATATCCACTAGTAATTGTATCTTCTTGCGATTTATCTTTTATTAAATGTCGGTGTAGAAGTGTTTCAAATAGTTTTCCCGTACTTTTAAATTATGACGTCATTTACATGATGACGTCGCTTGTTTACCTCTAACGTTTATTTTCAAATCATTTTCATTTTGGCTGACATCGTTATGCATGTTGTGGAGTTGTCTGGAGGGGGAATTTTATTTACATTTTGACTTTGGTGAAAGTGGGATAAGGACGAGGTTGGGTACCCGTAAACCAGGTTTAAGTCCCCCAGTAGCCCTTTTATTTTGACTGCTGGCCGTTCCAAGGCGGCACTCCTGCTTTCAGCCTACGGTCAATTTTGTTGTTTAATATGCTTAATGTTTAATGTGTTTCGTCTTGATATGCGTCCTGTTTTGTTTTGTCTTGTGGCTTTACCGTTTCTTGTTAGATGGTGTTTGGTGCGGTGTCATTTCGTGTGTGGCTCTCCCTGTTTGACTATTTTTCCATATTGTATCTAGTGAGTTTTGAAATTTAGCCGGAGACTTTATTTTCCTTATCAGTTTTATTAACTAACTGTTAGTTACACATTTCAGAAAACTTGTCATACCCTTAACCTAGTGACCTTAATATCCTAGTTATCCTTGATATGGCTCATTATGGTTCTTGAAAATTCCTTTTATTAATACAGGTATTGATTTTATTGACCTCCAAAGTATTTTTAGAGACAAAAATGTCGTTGACACTATTCCTTAATACTTTAAAAATACAGAACCACCTATCATCTGCTACAAATATAACAAACCCATCAGAAATACAATTTTCAACTATAATCAAATTGTGGCCGACCTTAATATTAATGATAATATTCCTGATAATTGAGATTGCGCCACCTCAAAACTTTGCTATTCTCCGGCTGTTCATGTGATTACTGGTAATTTTGAGATAATTAAAGATAAACGTCTACGATCTCTTTTGAATAAAGGTCCCAAATATAGAATACCATCCTTGATAGATTTTAACTCTTGTCGAGTTCAGATTGCGGAGTTTTTATAAAAGTTTAGCATTAAATGGTGTCGAAGAGAACATGTTGAGTCTAATGCTCTTTCTAGTTGGAAAAACTAATTTTTGATATAATTGACAAACGCATTTCTTTTTATAGCTCTAATAAACACCTTCTTCCACCTAAACCTAAAATTTCTTTTAGACATCTAAAAAAGGGTTTACAGGATTTCCATTCAAAATACGTTTTTGTTCCTGCTGATAAGGCATCGAATAATGTGATTATTATTTGACGATTACATTATATCGATGTCTTGAAGCAGGAAATTATTAATACCAATTCATACATTTCAGTTACTACTGACGAAAAGACCATCGTTTCAGACCATGTCAAAAAGTGTGAACAACTTGGAACCGATATTAAAATTACACAAAATATACGTCCTACAATGTATTGGTTACCAAAACTACATAAAAACATATAAATCGCGTTTCATTGCAAATTCTAGCTTATGTACAACTATTAAATTGTCTATACTTTTGACTTTTGACGAAGGTAAAATAACATGTAAAAATCTACTGTGATAAGACTTAAGACTTTGTATTGCTACGAGAGGGATTTTATGCTTAGCTTAAAACCTGATACACAGACCGATATTGTTAATGCTTTTAATAAAACTTCAAGGTATTTAGACGATATTTTGAATTTAGATAATCCTTATTTTGATACTATGGTTTCTTCAATTTACCCAAAAGAACTGTCTTTAAACAAAGCTAATCAATCTGACCTTAATGCTTCATTTTTAGATTTGAATCTTTCAATTACAAATGATAAAGTTTCGTCCAAAGTATACGATAAAAGAGAAGATTTTAATTTTAAAATTGTTAATTATCCTTTTCTAGATGGGGATGTGCCACGTTCTACATCTTATGGGGTTTATATTTCTCAACTTATAAGGTTTGCCCGAGCCTGTTCTTTGCTTGAAGATTTTAACAGACGTAATTTAGTTATAACTGATAAACTTCTTAAGCAAGGTTACAGATATCACAAACTTCGGAAAACGTTTTCTAAATTTTATTATCGAAATTTACCTCTCATTATTAAAAATAATTGCAATCTACGGACGTTAGTGCGACAAGGCATTTCTCAACCAGAATTTTATGGGGATGTTATCTACAAACTTAGGAAAATTCGGGGTCATATCCATTTTCATAATTTGTTTATAAAACGCATTAAAACATTTAAGAAGAAAGGTTATGATCCTATTATATTGCAACGCACTGCATGTTTGGTTATCGACCCTTTTACAATCGGTAGCTACGCTTCCCTCTTTGCTTGCGCGATGACAGGCCGAGGGTATGATGGTATACTCTTAAACTCGGATACGGGATGAGCTTACCAGACTCCTGTATTACTTTTTCCCTGTCGTGCCCTTAACGGCTTACCTGCAGGTTCTCTGACTTCAGCAAAGTCATTGAGTATATATTTGACGGATTGTCACAGTTATTATGCTATGTTTTACATGTTGTCCTGTGTTCACCGTCGTCTATGTTGTGGGTAAGTCCGGCGGGGATACCTTTATTTACACTATTTGTAAAGCTAGGGTAACTTTCAGTGAAATGTGAGGTTAGGACGTCCGTAAACCGGTTTAAACCCCCAGTGGTGTTTTTGCTACTGACCGTGCCAAGGCGGTACTCTCTTTGTCACCCTTCCTTTTGTTTGCCTTGCGTCTTTGTGCTTGTGATTTTGTTCATATGTGTAGTGTTTGTCTCTGGTTCTTGTGTGTCTGTTCGTGTTTTCTGTGTTCATCTCATGTGTGAGTGCGTTTGGGTGTGTGGTTGTGTGTGTATGTATGTAAAGCTGTCTATGGGTGTTTTGGTGGTGGTTGCGTCTTGTATGTGGCTTTGTCTGCTTGTGGCTTTGTCTGCTTGACTTTACTACTTTTCCATTTAGCACCCTTAGTTTACGTGCTTTTGTCCTTTGTTTACAGTTTGGCTTTGGTTAAGTTATTTAGTTAAGACCTTTTACTCGTGGTTTTGGTGACCGTTTTGTATATTTCACTATTATGCATGAATTTAATTTCATTTAAATGTACATGTATATCTTATACTAACCTGTTAATATAGGTGAACAAGTTAATGGGCATTGAGTCAGCCTATTCGAATAATTTCACGTAGACTGTAAGTATGGGAGTTTGTATGCCTAGCAGTAATTATGTGTAGTTTTTGATGGAATTAGTGGTGAATTTCGTATGGTGCTAGAAGCGTTGTGATTTATCATAAATTATTTTTACTTGTGAACATCACTTAATGTGATAATGGTTTCTACATCAGTGTGTTTCAGCAAATGAATAACATTGACCTGTGACGTAATGTGTACTATTGGTGTCATACACGAATATTGTGCATTATGGCACATTAAAACTTCCCCCGTTTCTGCTATTAATTTATACAGTCATGTTTTCCCCATGCATCTGTTAATTAAAAGTACTAAACAATATTGCCCTCTCTTTTTCTTCTATCCTTCTTAAAGACATGTTAGGCAGCCATTTTACGCTTGCGTAAAACCTTGCTTGTCACTACTGTGACACACCCTCTTAATATAGGTAGTTATATATGTCAATGTCTAGCGACAGTGGTTCCCTGAATGGAAAAGTAGTAAAGTCAAACAGGCAAAGCCACATACAAGACGCAACCACCACCAATACACCGATAGATAGCATGCCACACACACAACTACACTACCAAACGCACACACACGAGATGAACACAGAAAACACCAACAAACACACAAGGACTAGAGACAAACATTCCACACATGAACAAAAGCACAAGCACAAAGACAAGCAAAAGCAAGGGTGACAAAGAGAGTACCGCCTTGGCACGGTCAGTAGCAAAAACACCACTGGGGGTTTAAACCAGTTTACGTCCTAACCTCACCCTTCTCTCAAAGTCACCCTAGCTTTACAAATAGTGTAAATAAAGGTATTCCTGCCGGACTTACCCACAGCATAGAAGACGGTAACGACATTTGTGGCTTAATGCCATGCAAGATAATTCAACAGCAAATCATGTGTGCATTTATAAATGTCTAGGAGAAGACTTTTCCTAGACAGTTTATTTTAAAGTATTTTGCTTAGCATCAAATAAAGGATACATAGATATATCTTTAAAAGAAAATATATATGTGAAATACGGCTGTATTTGCTAAACCTAAGCATGGGTTTTGACCAATATGGAAAGAATATGTTATATACGCGAAGACAGATTTTAATAATTTTTTATAAGATAGTTTGGCCTAAACTACTGAACTGAGTGGCTGATCCTGTTTTGCTATATATGAGTCAGGGTCCATGCTTATAAAGCTTTTAGTTGAGTCTGAGTTTCGTTCTCAGGCTTTTGATTGGACAGATTTGAGTTCTCAAGCTTTTGATTGGTCAGATTTGAGCCAAAGGCTCAAATGTGACCAATCAAAAGCTTGAGAACGATATCAGACTCAACTAAAAGCTTTATAAGCATTGACCCTGGTCATTTGCATAAGCAGTTCACATGAGCCAACATTAAAGTCAAAACAACACGTTGCTTAAACGACACAGGCATATCCTCCTTAACAACTGATTTTAATAACCTTTCACAAAAGTTATTCTTGACTAATTGATCCTCTATCAAATTTATAAATTATTCTGGTCTGCCTAAAAATGTTCATCACATGAGCTAAACATAGATTTAAACAAATTTTAACGACATGTTTGCCATATGCGCTTACTGGATTTTACCAAATTTCACCGGAACGTTCCTTATGCAAAGTTATGATTTCGGAATTTTATGAACACATTTTAAACATTACTTTCTTTAAATAACATCTCCTCTTTAACCACTTAACGTGTATTGATCAAATTTCACAGGAATGATCCTTTACATAACAGCCCCGATCTGCTGTAAATGTAGGTCCAAAATCAGGTAAGACATTATTTCGTAGAGCTTTTGGGTTTCAGGGTTCTCAAGACGACACGACCGGGCTTCAGCCCGCGGCTGGGTGAAATCGGCCATTTGATGAAGAAACAAGTCTTCCGAAACATTTTATATTGTGTCGTATTTCAGATCTACAATACAATTAAACAATCATAAGTATCAAGCATGTACATTACAGACTGACATAATCATGATATAAACAGATGCATGTACACACAAAGGCGTAAACAACTAACTTGCATAGCATGAAAAGTTAAATGAATACATCGTCAAATTATAGGCAATACTACTAATAAATAAACCTAATTACACAAATAGCTAAATGATAAACTTAGTTACCTGGCTAATTCAATAATATCCAGATTAACAATATTATGTTTTGCTGCAAAACAAGGAGTTCTGTCGATCATATGGGAATTGAAAAGATAACAAATAACACCAATTCAATAATCAAAATTTATTCTAGTAGAGTCCCAATTAGTTTCACCCTATGGCAATTAGGATACAAGACACAAAAGTCCACATCACCACCACACGCACAAATAAAGTGCGCGCTCATATATACCGACAACATACACGGACTTCACAAAAGTATTCATAGCCTGTTCCACACCGACATCACAGCGCCGTAAAACCAAAACTCAACCAAACTTATCGAAAACACAGGTCAAGATATGACGCCATTTCTTACACAAGAGTATGACTAGACATAACATCACAACGTCTTGCTTAAAAGTATATATTGGTTAGAAATTTAGAAAATGAATACTTTAAAAACGTGTCAATAATGTATCAACGTTATTGCCTTCCCTAAATGTTCTTGTAAGAAATAATGCCATCAAAAATATTTATTAGCTGAGTTTTTTATAATGACATATGTACATATGATATTTATATTGGTAGAAACTGTTGAGTCGGATATATTATAATTCTATAAGCAAATAGAGTAGACCCTGATCAGACGTCTCCTATAGGAACCGTCTGCTATGGGCGTACTCTGTTTGTAGGTGCACGAAAAGGTGATAGGTTTTGCATAATGATTCAAACGTATAACGAAAATGGGGTTATCGTAGTTTTATGCTGAGAGTGTACCTCAAACGAAACGTATAATGAATGAACTGCTTTCATCGACCGATTTTAGCGTACGTCTTTACTGTTGACATCGATTGATTTTAGCGCATGTCTTTACTGTTGACATCGATTAATTTTAGCGTAGGTCCTCACTGTTGGCATCAACTGGTTTTAACGTAGGTAAACATGGCTGACATCGATTGGTTTTAACGCATGTATATAATGTTGAGATCGATTTACATCGATTGGTGTTTATTTAGGTCTACACTTTTGATATCAATTGGGTTTAATGTAGGTCTACGCTGTTGACATCAGGAAACACGCTATTTGACACTTAGTCAATAGTTTTTCATGGGATTTAACGAATCGGGAGTCGGTAAAAATATCAGCAACTCAAGGATTGAGAAGCCGTTATTTGTTTCAACATGAGAAGAATTAAATAGGACATCTCTACGGATTGAACAAGAAGAGAGGCGCATAACATATAATCTCCACTAAGACAACATGACTATCTAGTCTTGGTGTTCCCGGCCATTTTATCCTGACCAGGCGATGGTTTAAGACACGCTGCATACAAAGTGTCAAATATACTTATACCGATAATTATGCAATATTATATTTTGCAAATGGATCGTTTACAACCTCCGCGAAATTATCTTATTTCATACGACATGCTTTCCTGAAATTCACATATAAAGCATATAAAAAATCAGAATATATTATTCGTAATACAGGCTAAAGGCATATATGATTGCGTAACAAATATTGACAATAGAGGCAGTTGAATATGCTTGACCCATGATATGTGACGTCACATATCTCTTGGCATGCGCCTTTTTATTTGTGCTTAATAAATGCTATCATACGTTGTTCGTACCAGTCAACTCTCATACTACGTAGTCTGTTGGTTTTATTGTCTACTCGTGTCTCACCTGAATATTTGTCATGTAATTGTTTATCAGTCTGTTTAACCCTTTACTTCATAAATACACCTTACTACGTTTATGCAAACAGAGTAGACCCAGATCAGACTGGTCCTAGAGGAGTCGTCTGATCAGGGTCTGCTCTGTTTGCATAGAATATAGATATGATTTTACAGTTTCTGCCGTGGCCAAAATATCATGGGTCCATATGCCATTATAAACAAGAGTGCCAAACTATAACAAACTACGCTCGTCAAATGTCCAAATATCTGGAAGTCGACGGGGCATTACTCCATATCAGGTGTAAAGGATCATAAAGTAAGGGGAGATAATTCTAGAGTGTCTGAGGCAATCTTGATGGTTATCTAACTTGACTGAGAAAATAGTAATAGACCCGTTGACTAAATTTGAAAAAGATTGGAATACATTTGTTTGAGTTAGAGAGCAGACAAGCAAAAGTTCACGGACGGGGCATACATACAGACGGACATTCGTACGGATTGTGTGTATGTGGCTATTCATTTGTTCAAAATAGCCACACAAAATGAAAATTAGCCACATAAAACCTATGAGAACAAACTTGTTCTCATAGTCACATAAACAGAAATTGTTAGCGCGGACAGACACACGGACGGACGGACATCGCCACGACATAATACGTCCCGTCCCGTCTGATGACGGCCGTATAAAAAGGAATCTAATTCATATTCATGGCATCATAATTCCTTGTGTAAATAATTATGGAGTAAAGGGTTAAAAGTCGTGCAAAGGATGTGGTATTACTGTTACTGTAAGCCTCCAACTTGAATTGGTTATCATTGTAATAATACATCCCCGGCGGGATTCGAACCCGCGACCTCTGGATTAGAAGTCCAGCGCGCTATCCACTGCGCTACGGGGACATTTTCTGCATATTTATGCTTAATTTCCATGTTCATGTATGTGGCGTTTTAGTATATATTTCCGACTTTTACACATTACTGAACGACTAAATTGTATGGTCAACTTCTTACACCTGACTCATTACTCATGAGGCCCCGATGCAAAAACAGTGTCTCAAGTAGCTATGCGGAACGCACACAAAATTATTGTGACCAGTAAGTCAAATATGGCAGATGTTAATGCTTTCGATCTTGACCGATCCTGCAAAATGAATATTGCTATATCAAGTATTAAAATGGATTATCCATCCGGCAGAGAAAAGGGAGATATCACGGGGAACGTTTTATTAGGTATGGAAAACAGTGCCGATTGAGAGCAATGTACTCTATTGCATGCGATGATAATCTCGGTAGGTATATATTGTCGCATATGTAGTCAATTGCAAATGTTGACAATCCTTTCAATGCATAAACTGGCAATCAAGCTATATTGCCAACCCTTTACTCTGTTGCATGCAATGACAATCCTGGTATATATTGTCTCTTATAATCCAAGGCAGGTTTTGACAATCCGGGTATATATTATTAGAAATATACTCATTTACAAACATGGACAAACCCGGTTCGTATTGTAGTCACTGAAGTCAACTGCATGGATTGACAATCTTGATATAAATTGTCGTTTATTGCACACGGTATATATTGTCGAAACTGTTGACCACTTTATACGTTCACAATCTTGATATATAATATTACAAATGCATTCTATTGCATCCGTTGACGAGCCAAGTATACATTGTCACCATTAGTTCAATGCATGCGTTGACAATCCTGATATATGTTATGGCAATGCATTCTTTATTGTCGCCAGTGTACTTGATGGGTTGCAACTCATTGTATATATTGTCGCCAATATAGTCCTCTGCATACGTCGACACTCCTGGTATATATTGTCATCAATATAGTCCTCTGCATACGCTGTAAACCATTGCACGCTATTGTATATATTGACATTCGTAATATATTTGGTCGACACCCTCCTGATATATATTATTACAAATGAAAGCTATAGTGTTGCCAACATAGTTCATTGCATGCGCTGTCAATTCTGGTATACATTGTCACCAAAGCCATCCATTCCATGCGTTGAAAGTTCTAATATATAGTCGCTTGTGCCAATATATTCCGTAACATGTAACCATCATGTTTTATATGAAAAAAGGATATTGATTTAGCAATTCGAACAGACAGTTAAAATTCTGTCTGTCGGAAGTATCATAAGATTGATTGTGCCACTAAACCATTATTTGTTTCAACAAAACCTAATTTTTCTTCATATCTGTAGAGTGATGTTGCGTTATGTCTTACTACATCGCATAGTTTAACAAGTACATGTATGAGTCATGTAGGAAACAACGCATACAAAACACACAACCACCCAAACAGCACCACAACGACAAACAGCAAATGTAAATTTACATGTATATAAAAGACATAAAAAGGGATGCACAGACATAACAAACAAACAATATGGGGGAGATGAAAGTACCGCCTTGGAACGGTCAGTGACAAATGTCACTGGGGGGTTAAACCGGTTTAAGGGTTTTGAGCCATCTTTTTCACATCAAGATACAATACATGCTAGAGAAATAGAGATGCAAATACGCCATCAGTTTCTGTTTAAACCATTTGTTGTGTCAAGTTGGCACGCTGCAGAACCACATGGGACAATGTCTTCAGATACGTGAGACACAGAAACGTTCCTCAATGAAACGAAATGTTGGAATAATCATTTCTGTTATTTCTTGAAATAGATTAAGTTACATGAATAAATAGTATTTCAAAATATGATCTCATTTAACATTTATTTACTGGAAGTAAACACATATGAATATGGCTCTTCTTTTGATAAATGACGAAAATACATTATAGATAGGAAGATATAATATACTTAAACATGGGAATTGTCTCATGTTTTATTATGACATGGCTCTCTCTATACAATAGGGAGTGTACTGAAACTGTTGTAGAGATTATATATCATACTGCAGATCAAGACAACAGATTGGATAATGACTTCAAAAATAAAACTGAGATGGAATTGTAAAATGACATTTTGGCTCATAAAGGTTTTGCCTTGGCATATACTGCAGAATCAGATCTGTATTATTTCATTAGCAACCAGAGGATAACCTTATTGAACGGTTCCTATAGAAGCCGTCTGATCAGGGTATCTCCCATTTAGCAAAATGCATTTCTACGGATTAAAGTGTTAATATCGATTGCCTTGGTTACGTAAATGGAGCTGTTTGATAATGTACATTTACAAAAACGCTGATTTAGTTTGACAATTTTTATGCACATCAGTAAAACCTCTCTACAATGAAAACACTAAGGCTTATATTAACCTTTACCCCATGAATATTAATAGAAAAATAATGACACCATGAATATCAATTAGATTAATTATTATAATTGTACATAGGGTATAGGGATATTTAGCAACGGCAGAAACTGTAGAATCATATCTATATACCATAAACAAACGGAGCAGACTCCGAGGAGCCTTCCGATCTTGATCTTCGCTGTTTGCAGAGGTGTAGAAAGGCGTATTTATGGAGTGAAGGGTTAAGTAATAGTCTCTACTGGGGAAGTCTACTCTGTCGACTGTTCGTTGCCACTGATCGTTCCAAAGAAGAATTCTCTTTGTCACCCTTACGTTTATGTTTGTCGTGTGCCTTTGTGTTTTTGCATTTATACGTGTGTTAGTGTTTGAGATTTGCATCTTCCCATCTTTTCCCAAGAAGACAAAACGTTCATATTAGGTTGATATTGAAGATCCGATGTTATTTCGTAGTATATTAGTATTTATTCGGATTGGTTTTACTTTCGTTAACTGCCCGACAAAGGCCGATAATATCTAATTGTAGAACAAAAAATTCAAGTACGGACGAATACGGTTTGTTTTGTATCACGATCTTCATAATGATAATTGAACTTAACAAGTACCAAGTTTTATGAATGTATTGAAAATATGCGCTTATTGTATCGACTTTCACTTTAAATGAAAGTTTAATCATTTCCCCCACATCAACACATTTTAACACATTTGTAAACAAGATAGACTCACGGCAACCAGCTCCTATAGGAACAAAGGGTCTGCTTTGTTTGTTTATGGACTTATATAGGTATGGTCCAACAGGTTTTGTCTTAACCAAACTCTCTTGACAATTTACATTATAAAAAATCAGTTAATTAAGAAGTGACCACTTCATGCATAAATGTCCATTTGGGAAATGGTTAACCCTTTCGCTGCCAATGCCGGATCTGTGATTACCTATGCAAACAGTTTGGATCCAGATGAGACGCCGAGTAACTCGGCGTCTCATAAGGATCCAAACTGTTTGTTACTGTTACTATGTTTTTGAAACAAAAATGAAGAAAATCAAACAAATGAAATTTTGTAGCAGACAACAAAGTTAGCAGACGACAGAATTTGGCAGCGAAAGGGTTAATGCAAGATGAGAGTATGCAGGTGACGAGGTTATCAAACGTTTTTCTTAAGTCTGAGATCATTATCTCTGCACTGTTTGATATACAAATGTAGCAGTCAGTATCAAAGGTTTTTTTCCAGCATATATGTCTATTGCAGGTGTTCCTCAGATGAAGAAAATGAATGCGTTCCATGTAAAATATTGGTAACCCATATAACAGGATTATACATTGTAACTCACATGAAAGAGGTCGTGAGGGGTGTAGAACTGACCCCCTTTCACTGTTCAATGTAAGAAAAATGACATCATGAATGTGTATGTGCTGAATTTGTTATAATGGCACATGCACAAATGATTTTGTTTTATATTTGTAGAAATCGTAGAGTCATCTGATATTATTTCATTATCAAACAGAGCAGACCCTGACCAGACAGCTTTTAGGAGCCTCTAGTCTTGGTCTAGTATGTTTGCAAAGTCGTTTATATGAGTATCAAAGTGCAGGTTGCTTAATGCAGGGCAAAAGTAATGCATATATATATATATTACTTTTGAATATATATTACCACGTGGGAGTATTCTATATTTATATAAACATTTTAAATAGTTTGTAAAGCAACAAGTACATATCTTATAGGAACTTTATACATTACTTTTGACCTGCATTATGTTACCACTTGTCTTGAAGACCCATAATTAGGGCTGTTTCTGTTTATGGTCGCTTAATACAGGTTCTACTGTATATGTATTTGTTGGTTTACAAACTATTTAAAATTTATATAAATATAGAATACTCCCGCGTGGTTCATTAATGGGTAATACACTGCATCAATATCACCAATGTATGGATACACTGCTTTCATGTTTTAACTTTGATCTATCGCTTCATCAAGATATGAATAAAAAACGATAATGTTGGTGGGTTTTATTAATTGTGTCACATGTGTACATGCTATTCATCCTCCACCCTCCAAATGGCAATTTACTGACGTAATGTAGTGCTTTGCCTGTTGATAAAACGGTGTTTGCTCAGAATGGGACAAGCTACAAATTGTGCTTAAGTTTACTAATTTTCTATTCGTTAAAACATTTGAGAAACTATTGACCGAGTATCAAACAGCTTGGGTTGATCGGTGTCTCATCTGAATCCAAACTGTGTGCAAATGTCAACCAAGTCGCTGTTAGAAGGGTTAAGTACACGAAGGGTTAAGTACACGAAGACAACAAACAAGCAAACCATTTTAGCAGTCACTGTTTCATTTTCCTATCGTTTACGCAATCAAACTCAGATTCAATTGTTCTCTTTAGCCTGCTGTGTAGTGTGCCACATGCTCATATTGTCTTCAATATCACATTACACTTGCATATTGTATAGTATCTCTTTATCCAGACCACTTAACTTCACAAGCTTTAGAATAGACGCAGATCCTGTAGGAGTCATCTGTACGAGCCAGGGTCTGCTCCGTTTGCTTATGCAATTATAGAGTCTTATCCTGTAGTTTCTGCCGTGGCCTATATTCCTGTGTTAAAATGCCATTATAAAAAATCGTCTAATTATTATTCATGACGTCATTATTTCTTATCGGAACATTTATCAAGTTACGGATTAAATGCACCCTAAGCGACAATTAAATGTCATTATAAACAATCGTCTAATTAAAATTCACGATGTCATTATTTCTTAACTGAACATTTACCAAGTTAAGTGATAAATCCATCCTAAGCGACATTCAAAATAAAAGTTAAATTTCATAAGAAAGACCTTAAACTTGTATTTAAAAAAGGTGGCGTGCTCTCACTGACATCCAGCAGCCGCCTTCTTATTGCAATATTATGTTTTAACCCTTTCGCTGCCAAGTTCTGTCGCCTGCTAACTTTGTCGACTGCTACAAAATGTTTTTATTTTCTTAATTTTTGTTTCAAAAACATAGTAACAGTAACAAACAGTTTGGATCCTGATGAGACGCCGAGTTACTCGGCGTCTCATCTGGATCCAAACTGTTTGCACAGGTAATCACAGATCGGGCATTGGCAGCGAAAGGGTTAATGTTATTTTATGTTGATTAGCAATGGTGTAGCTATAACCCTTACAATGCGGCAAACGAATCGTTCTTAGGACGTATATCCGCGAATTAGTACGATAGCATATGCAAATTCGTGAAATAACCACTAAATATAAGCCTGACTCTAGGTTTTTATTAGTCATGTGGTTGGTTAATGCAGGACAAAACTTATACAGAAAGCTCCTATACGATATCTCTGCATAACTTTCGCCCTGCATTAAGCAACCGCATGCAGTTGTAGAACCCACGTATGGCCATACTATTGTCGCAATAGTCCGAAGTCGGGTTCTATTGTATTTTGGTATTAAATATTCTGCATGGCTGATCAAATTGCCATATGTAATAGTTGCTCATTTTAGAAGTAGACGTTTCGAAAGCACGATGACTGGGCCGTAAAACAGTAACACTCATTTCGAGTCTTTAGTATGTCCATCAGTAACTAGTACACATATGATTGTATATATGCTGTTGTAAAACTAACTATTGCTAGCTCAATGTCTTATCTAGAGATATGTTAATTTGCTCTAATCGTGTAAAGAAACAAGTGATCGAGAGTGTGAAACAGCTTCGGCCATTGCTCCCATTCCCTTATATTGATACAATTCCCTCATATTGACGCCTTTTGACGCCTCTGTAAAAGTCATTTTTGAAACTATTGTAATAAATAGAACATTTGCTTAATATAGAGCAAGTGCTCTATTTATCACTGTGGTTTCAGAACTACACAATTCTAAAATGTTCCTTTTCTCATACCCGTAGATATAAAGTAGAACCTCTCTAATGCGATCACTTAGTGAATAAACATACCTGTCTTTATAAGCAGGTAGTTGCTTTTCAGACCCATAATTAGACCTCCCTTTTGATGGCTGGTTCTACAGAAAGGTTCTACTGTATTAAAATAATTGTCAAATTTTGAGTTGTCTTTCATTTGTTTTGAACAATGCTGTCATAGTGTCAAACGGTTGGGATCCTCATGAGACGCGGAGTTACACGGCGTCTTATCTGGATCCAAGCTCTTTGTAAAGGTCATCAGGAGTACACCTCTTAGATCGTAGTTACAACTGTTTGACAACTGTTTGTCGCCCAACCCTCGATATGACATGCGTAGACTTTGGTAACTCATAATATCAGCACTACCAATTGGTGGCCCAGGCGCGCACTTGCTGCTACAGAAAACGTTGTCGTCGTCAATCGAACGGAATTTTTCATGTCGTAACGAGCAATTGAACAGCATTTCACATTCCCTTCAAAGCTATTTTTATTCCCTATCTCTGAATAATCTACCGAAAAGGAGCGTTTACTAGAAAACAGGATTTTTTAAAGAAATGTATACTTTTGAAACCAATGTAATAGATAAAGTATTGGCTCCTTTGGAGCAAATGCTCTATTTACCACAATGTTTCAAACGATGACTTTTTCAGAGGCGTCAAAAGGGTTCAGTAGGAGGGAATCGGTTAACACTTTTGTCACCATAGACGAATCCATGGTAACCTTTGTCAAAAGTTTGGATTAAGGTAAGACACAAAGACAATTGGCGCCTCACCAGAATCCAAGCGGTTTGAAACTTTAACTAATTATGTTTTTGCAAAGTAAAAATATCGAAGAAAAGCGATTGTTTTAAAACCTGAAACAGACGATAATATTAGCATACAATGTTATTTCTGCGGCAAAAGGGTTTACTGGCGAATAGAAGTTCCGAACAGCTGCCTATCAAGGACGAGTCTGAGTTCTGAAAATAATGCAGCTCCTGACACATTAGGTAATCAAATAACGCAAAACATAACTTGTATGTTTTTCGTTCCCATGCCATTTTCAAAACCAATTTGGGACAGCACTTTCTTTCATCTAAATCCAACACGTATTGAACATTATCACAGATCCAACATGTATTGAAAGTTATCACATGTCCAGCACGTGTTTAAAGTTATCACAGGTTCAACACGTATTGAAAGTTATCACAGATCTATCACATATTGAAAGTTATCACAGGTCCAACACGTGTTTAAAGTTATCACAGGTCCAACACGTATTGAAGGTTATTCATTACCCGGATATTCGTGAGGTAAAGGGCTAAATCCAAAATGAATACGAGACTGAGACCAGGTAAAGAATATCTGTTGAATCAATGAAAATAGACTCAAGATATATTCTATGTCGGGTCTTAAAGGCTACACAGCCTTTGTCGCTGAGTTAATTCCCATGTATCTGATTGGTCCGATTTTGAACTTGCTCAAAATCTGACCAATCAAATGCTTGAGTATAAACTCAAGATAAACTTTTTTCAACCTCGGGATCCGGTATAGGATATATTTTGAGTCTGTTTTACTGCAAAATACTTTACAATAGTGCCTGTTCAACTTTTACAAACTCTTAGACAAATGGCAAACAGTTTTTTTTTATTATTGATGAGACGACTGGATACACTTCATTTCATCTAGAGTCCAAGCTGTTTGCAAGAGCAACTGTGAGCTTAGTGATAACCAGCATTGCAAGTGTTAACTTTGACAAGAGTGAAATGGAACTGAAAATGCCATTTTTTCATCTGTTGGAGTAAATTCAAAGAATACAACCCATGATGATGAGTACAATTATAACTGATGATCAATCGAGTTTCAAAGCAGAACATGCATTAAAACACGTCCCTGTTCTACGGGAGTTCCGTCCAGTTTAAAACAACCTACCGTCAGAAACACCCCAAATTATACCCTAATAGTGGTTGGTGGTTGCAGAAAGATTGTACTTTCTGGTTTTCTTGATGTCATTGTGTGCCTTTATGTGGGCTAATCTTTTACTCTATACATACATTTATGCCCTTTTACATTTTGACGAACAGAGTAGACCCAGATCAGATGGCTCCTATGGCTCCCGAAGGAGCCGTCTGATCAGGGTCTGCAGTGTTTGCTAGTGTAATGATAAACATGTAGATATGGTTCTCCAGTTTCTGCTATGGCCTAACTTTCCTGCGTTCACATACGGTTATAATTTATTTATGACGTCATTATTAGTAACATACATATGCACAGAGAAAGGGGTTGCTTACTAATGAATTAATGTATATATTGCATACATACATACACGTTTGCGAACTGTATACACATATCAGATGGCTCATGTAGAAGCCGTCTGATCAAGATCAGCTCTGTTTGCTTATGATGTAATACATACCTGATCCTACAAGTTTGCGTTTATGTGTCATAATAAAAATCATTTAAATAATATTCGTCCTATTAAATCATTATTTCTCACAAAATATTAATCGGGTAATGGGTTATGTTTTAATCATGTTCCAGTGATGGAGGCACAATAACCTGTACAATTGATGGAGGCACGTTAACCTGTACCAGTGATAGAGGCACAATAACCTGTACCAGTGATGGAGGCACGTTAACCTGTGCCAGTGATAGAGGCACGTTAACCTGTGCCAGTGATAGAGGCACGTTAACCTGTACCAGTGATAGAGGCACATTAACATGTACCAGTGATGGAGGCACGTTAATCTGTACCAGTGATAGACGCATGTTAACCTGTACTAGTGATAGAGGCACATTAACCTGAACCAGTGATGGAGGTACGTTAAACTGTACCAGTGATAGAGGCACAATAACCTGTACCAGTGATAGAGGCACGTTAACCTGTACCAGTGATAGAGGCACATTAACCTGTACCAGTAATAGAGGCACGTTAACCTGTGCCAGTGATAGAGGCACGTTAACCTGTACCAGTGATAGAGGCACGTTAACCTGTACCAGTGATAGAGGCACATTAACCTGTACCAGTGATAGAGGCACGTTAACCTGTACCAGTGATAGAGAGGCACATTAACCTGTACCAGTGATAGAGGCACGTTAACCTGTACCAGTGATAGAGGAACATGAACCTGTACCAGTGATAGAGGCACATTAACCTGTACCAGTGATAGAGGCACATTAACCTGTACCAGTGATAGAGGCACGTTAACCTGTACCAGTGATAGAGGCACGTTAACCTGTACCAGTGATAGAGGCACGTTAAGCGGTACCACTGATGGAGTGACGTTAATCTGTACCAGTGAAAGAGGCACGATAACCTGTACCAGTGATGAAGGCACGTTAACCTGTACCAGTGACAGAGGCACATTAACCTGGACCAGTGATAGAGGCACATTAACATGTACCAGTGATGGAGGCACGTTAAACTGTACCAGTGGTAGACGCACGTTAACCTGTGCCAGTGATGGAGGCACAATAACCTGTACCAGTGATGGAGGCACGTTAACCTGTGCCAGTGATAGAGGCACGTTAACCTGTACCAGTGATAGAGGCACATTAACATGTACCAGTGATAGAGGCACGTTAACCTGTACCAGTAATGGAGGCACAATAACATGTACCAGTGATGGAGGCACGTTAACCTGTACCAGTGATAGAGGCACGTTAACCTGTACCAGTGATGGAGGCACATTAACCTGTACCAGTGATAGAGGCACGTTAACCTGTACCAGTGATGGAGGCACGTTAACCTGTACCAGTGATAGAGGCACGTTAACCTGTACCAGTGATAGAGGCACGTTAACCTGTACCAGTGATAGAGGCACATTAACCTGTACCAGTGATAGAGGCACGTTAACCTGTACCAGTGATAGAGAGGCACATTAACCTGTACCAGTGATAGAGGCACGTTAACCTGTACCAGTGATACAGGAACATGAACCTGTACCAGTGATAGAGGCACATTAACCTGTACCAGTGATAGAGGCACATTAACCTGTACCAGTGATAGAGGCACATTAACATGTACCAGTGATAGCGGCACAATAACCTGTACCAGTGATGGAGGCTCATTAACCTGTACCAGTGATAGAGGCACGTTAACCTGTACCAGTGATAGAGGCACAATAACCTGTACCAGTGATGGAGGCACGTTAACCTGTACCAGTGATAGAGGCACGTTAACATGTACCAGTGATAGAGGCACGTTAACATGTACCAGTGATAGAGGCACGTTAACCTGTTTATGCATGATTCCGGACGTTATGGATATTTTTATATGATTATTGTTGTTATAATATCAAATAAAGATATTTATTACCGAGACAAATAGTAGAGAATAAATCTGTAACAGTTAGAAAGCATGACGGACCTTGATTAGACAACTTCTACAGTGCACCAACAATGTATGTATAGGGCGGCAATTCCATGTTTGTGAACTGTTTGTCTCTTGTGGTAGTGTCTCCCCTCAATTTCCTTTCAATCGTCAGACACTAGTCGATAGGTCCGATAATGTATAACCGTACTATAAAGTTTATGCAATGTTTGGATTATAAATGTCAACATTGTCCCTATAAAGCGATTCGTATTGCGTGTCTGATTATCTTTGCTAACAGTTTGGATCTAGATGAGACACCGAGTTACCCGGATCTAGATGAGACACATATTTACCAAGATCGCCAGGATCAAACTGCTTGATACCCCGATTATGTTTTGAGATTGAAGAAAATCCCAATCTGCTACTTAAGGCAGGCGATCGTGTGAGCAGACGAAAATCATTTTTGCACAAAAAAGCACCAGGATATAACTCGGATTTCGATCTTAAACCTCAACAGCAGCAGCATCTATGAACAGAAAACAAAGGTAAAACTCATAGCAACGACTAGCTAGGGCATCCATCCACAGTAAGTCCCCTATTGCAACGTAGTTTGTTTGAAAAGGCGTTATTGCACAAATTCCCTAACCATCCTGTCTGACACAGAAGTGTGAAACAGTCAATTGCAAAATGACACAGATACTAGAACATGGTTTCAGCATTGTATTATTTAGAAAATAAAGTAAAACTCTTCCAATGCGACCACCAAATAGAGGTTTTATTCCGGATCTTAAATGCAGATGGTAGCTTAATGAAGGACGAAAGTTGTGTAGAAAACTCCTGCTGGAGCTTTCTGCATAACGTTTTTCTTCATTAAGCAATCACCTGCTTTTTCGATCCCCCGCCGGACCAAGTCCTTCGCACGAAACTATAAATCGAGGTCCGATGTATCAGTGCTTTACACTGGGCATCTAAAAGAATCGGAGAAACTCTGTCGATAATAAGAGTAGGGCATCGCTCCCGGGTTTCTCTGTATCCTCTACCATCTGAGGCGTCCAATCAGCCCATAGTGAGCACAAACGGACGTTAACTAACACAAGCAAACAAGCAAATTAAGCTACTTGCTGCCTCTATGATCAAGAATTAGACACGAATATGATGGTCGTGGTCGTTTAAGAGAGGTTTTACTGTATTTTGAAATGACAGCGTCCTCGAAAACGGAGTTCCCATGTATCTACAAGAGTATCTACACAACCGACACATATACGAAAGAAATCTTCCTACGGATACTGTATACAGCAAAACCCCTCTAAACCGGACGTTAAATTTAATATAGATACCGGTCTTGGAGAAAGGTGACAGCTTAATGCAGGGTACAAGGCATGCATAAAGCTCCTCTCTGAGCTTTCTGACCCTGCATTAAGTAGAGAGGTTTTACTGTACAACGTATTTGTATATTACAATTTCGCCGCTGTAAAAGTATCTGCTCTCAAATGTTATCAATGTTTTAAGGAAGTATTGGCTTAGTGCCAAACAGATTGGAACCTGATGAGACGCCGTGTTTCATCAGGATCCAATCTGTTGGCAAATACGAGTCGAGTCGCCAGTAGCATTAAAGGTTAAAACGTTTGTTATGGCGTCCAATGATTTACTATAAACCCATGTTTATACAATCGCTATTAGTGAAATCTTAGTTAGGGAACCAATAAATATCTGTTAACAGCAACTCTGCATATTTCAGAATGTTACATCTTACAAGTCAATGTTGAATAATTTACAAAGTAATGAAGGAATGCTCTGTAACGCCAACAATTTCCTGATAACATATTTCACACACCCGTGAAGCCTATTATCAAATTTCCAAATGTCGCAAATGTTAACAAGATCTCACGTTTCATTGATATTGTCCCTAACATTTAGCGTAGTTAACCATAATCATCATCAACAACCACGGCATCATCAACAACATCATCATCATTACCAATGGGTAGACATAATTATGAGTATTACTACTTTGTCTCTGTTGATCGTCAGTTCTGTTCGCATGCCATTGTTTGGTTCACGTGCATGGTACCAAATTCAGTAATGCACGTTATCCTTTGCGTACAGTACGCCGACTCATAGGACTTTGTTTTGGTTTTGTTTAAATAGACAAAAAGGGAGAGGGTTAAACCGTTGGATGTGGAACAAGAATGCACTGTCATTTGCAAATAATATAGACCCAGATCAGATAGCTCCTAGATAAACCATCTGGTCCGAGTTTGCACTGTTCGCCATTCACGACTACTAGGGTGGAGTCATCTTTATGTAACAAGGTTCGTTATCAGCTCAAAGAGGAAGGGTATAATTGTATTATCAGATCACACTCGAAGCTCCGAGATTATTATGGGATATGAACCAATCACAAATTGTGTGAACGATCTCACACTTAAGTAACATTCCGTTTGGATCAAGCATGTTACCTGATCCCTTTATCATACAGATACCGCCTTTTCATTCATCTGCAAACATAATCAAAGCGTTGTAGACGCTGCAGTATTCTTTGCATGGTATCAATCTGATATCGAATAAGTTCGCTTTGGCATGGAATTACGTATCTATAAGGGAGGGCATTAACACTCTCTCCAGTTGATGATACAGTTGCAGCTGACACTTCAACCGTTTCCCACTATGCTTATTATCACACTGACCACTCGCAGTTATGGGCGTGAGTACCTTATCGCTTGCATATGGTCATCCGACTCGCGCTTCTTTATTCATTGAGTATTTTCATTAATGTTATGATCACGTGATTTCTTCATGTGACTGATATTTGTATTTATCACATAATCTGCCTTGTGGGAGTGCCGTAACAGAGTGCCGTATTTCGCAGAAATGCGCTAGTGCATTTTTTATGCAAATAAGCAATCATTAGCCAATCGTAGCGCTCATTTAAGCGTTAGCCAATCGTAGCGCTCCATGTGCGCTATCCGTTCTATAACTACCTTGCAATGGCCGAAACAGCCGTCAGGTATAGCCTGTTTTATTTTCTATGGCGTTTTAAGGCTTATGTGATAAAAAGAATCTTACATTCGTGTTCATTACAAATTGTGTCTTAAAAACAATGTGTATTGAACACTCATGTAAGATCCTCTATATACGTGCGCCCTTCTTACACATTGCTATATTTTGTCGGTTTTGTTGCTTTTTGCACATACTAAGCCGAAGTTTATGTTGCCAAGCATGTTCATGTCAGATATAGTATATCACGATTGGTTCCGGATGCCAAGTTATTAAACACCCTTTGTATCCATCGAATGCAGGTCAGTAAATTGCACTATTTTGTCAGGCCGGCGAGGGTACCATGGGTTAGGCTGTGGAACGCCACCTTTGTATTCTATTGCTTCGCAAAGAATACAAAAAATGCCGGATCAGACGACGCCTATAGCAGCGGTCTGCTATATTTTCTTATCGGTTACTATAGTTTGATTGCATAGATTCTGCAATGACCAAAATTTCCCGTGTTCATGCCATTGTTCAGCTAATTTATATTCATTATGTGTAACATGATTATTCGTGAGAAAGGATAATGAGCGAAAGCGTTACCAATACCGTTCGCTTTCAAAAACACTACCAAAAACAGTAAGTAATGAAACTGTAGATGCTATACTGTTATACATACAAAACCTTATTGCTAGTTTGTTGAGGGGTGTAATGTCGGGGCGTTCGTGTAATACTCTAATTACCGACAGTATTCGGATAGACAGACATAGGCAGATAGCGTAGACCCAGATCAAACAGCTCTCGAAGGAACCGTTTGATCAAGGTCCACACTATCTACTACAACTTCTTGTCTAATTCAAACTTCTCGAAAAAGTGGTGCAAAATTGAATTATTGTGTTTTGCAAACTTATGGAAATTGGAGTCTGCGTGTCTGAACACTTAAACTAATTAGGTTATATGTTTCTAATAAACCTTGTGACAAAGCATTTTTGCAAAAGATTTCACAAACAATAGAATAACACATATAAATGCTGCTTGAAAGGGTTGTCATTAATATGATTAAGACCTCAATACATTTTCTTAATTGATAGAGAAAATTTGTTTTTCATTAGTTTCAGTACACCATGACGTTTCCAAACTATAAACCATCCAATCTAAAGACATAATCAGTTTCTGTTTCTCATCTACATTGCACTTCAACCCTTATCATGGTATAAATATAATGTTCCCCTAAATACAGACATGTCATAAAATATTATTTCCGATTCATGTAAGCTTTTTGGAAAGGCCTAACTACCCGAATCTCAAACAGCGTGCGGTCTGATGACATTCCGAGTTACTCAGTAACTCACATGGTTTTAAAACGGTTGGAAATACCAGTTAGATGATACTTACGTGTTAAGGATTAATACTTGTTCTGTATTTTAAAACGTTTTCGTTGCTTTTTAAGGCGATTGTAATTAGACAAACTATATCTATTATAATTAAAATAAAACGTCTTATATGTAATATACAATTTATTGGTGTGTAATTGACGACTAACAGAACGAAGTGGAGGATGGCTAGAAATGTTAATCCTATTTTACAGCAGTTTCCATTTTATTTTATATACAGTAAAGCCCCTTAGGTTCAATTTAGTATAAATATCGGTCTAAGTGACAGGTGGCAGCATAATCCATTTACTCCCACGATTCCATAAATGGGATGTAGGCAAACAGCCGCATACTGCGGCGTTTGATCAGAGTCTATACTGTTTGCTAATAGGAATTTTAATATAAAGCAAAACGAAATTAAAAATTTAGGCCAGACACCCCTTAGATAAAAAAACGGACTAATCAAATATATAAACATGGAATAATCCACTGGGAGCAAATGGGTTAATGCACGATGAAAGTCACGCAGAAAGTTCCTCTAAGGCTTTCTGCATGACATTCATCCTGAATTAAGCAGCCACCTGCTTAAAAGTATCTAGATTCTTCTTTATTATTTCCAGTTTGGACGGTTTTTGAAGTTCATTAAGCAGTCTCTTACGAAATGTCCTACGTTACATTAACATGTTATCTGTTCAATATCCATGTAAGACACGTGACATTATGAATATTTAGTTGCTGACTTTTTATAATGGCATATGTACACTGGATGCTTGGTAATGATGGAAACTATAGAGACATACAGTAAAATCTCTCGGCCTCTAAATTACAGTAAACCTCTCTATAACGGCCACTAAATTACATCAAGTATTTTGTGGTAAAGGCAGGTGCCTGCTTAAAACAAGGTGAAAGTAAAACAGAACGCTCCTATAGGAGCGTTCTGTTTTACTTTCATCTTGCTTTAAGCAGCCACCTGCCCTAAATACCAACTAATGAACACAATTTAGTGACCGTTATAGAGAGATTTTACTGTAGCTATTATGATTTCATAAGCAAACAGATAGCAAACTATCATCTTGGTTTATACTGTTAGCTAATGACAGTTTGTTTGTTTCCCACCTTAAGGGGTAATGCAAAGGTTCAACCTTTACTCCATGGATACTCATGTAAAAGATAATGACATAATGAATATGAATTATATCAAATGTTATAATAGCACATGGACACCCGAATAGTCGGCCCACGCAGAAACTGTAGGCGTAGAAAGGAGTATTTATGGAGTAAAGTGTTGTTTTGTCTTTACTCGGCGTAGCTTCTTGTTTAGTTCCTACAGAAGTTTGAAAATAGACTCTGGCGGCATGACTGCCTTTGTATAAGGGCGAAATAGTTTAGGCTTTGAAAGAAGAGCTTAGTTGAGGAAGTAAAAACATGCTGCTTTGCCATTCTGTTCACCTTACGGAAGCTTTGTCGTTACCAAAAAGAGAATAATACATGTAAGGGATGGGTGATATTGTATCATATAACATATTGTTATAAATAAATGTGTTAGAAGTATGTGCGTCTTTCACGTACCATCATTTTCTGCCATAATAATCAAAAAATCGTCGAGAGTTCCATCTGATATTCCCTGATAGGCTATCTCTTTTTTTAGATACATCCGCTTTAAACAGCTTCTCAAAAGGAGTATCTAATAGAGAAAAAGGAAAATGCTAGAAGTGTGTAGTTTTTAAACCATTCGGATAAATAGAGCATTTGCTCCTATGGGGCAAATGCTCTATTTATCACTTTGGTTTCACTAAGTTACATTTACAGAGGCGTCAAAAGGCTTCAGTAGGAGAACATGGGTGACGTATTATTCCGCTGTGAAAAAAATTAATATCTGCTAAAATTCGGATCTGTTCAATTTGGATTACCTCCGACACGGTCAAACTTTTGTGAAAATATTGACGAAGTCTCATGACGCACGCTTTTGACAATTGAAAAAGGTTTGGATCCTGATTAGACGCCGAGTTACTCGGCATCTCATCTGGATTCAAATTGTTTGTATATGTTAGTCAAGGTGCACTTGGCACGATAACGGCTAATGTATTGTTTGTGTCTGTTGGAACTATGGATCTATTCTGCCACCTGGGGCCGGATAATCATGTTCCAATTACTGTGTCCGAAATGTTCTCCTGCAGGCAGAGAAAATACTAATGTGCTTCCTGTACAGTCCATGATTGTCTCCGTGTAATGCAGGGTAAAAACTTGGTTTTTAACCCTTATCCTGCAAAACGCGACCCGATTGGCATATACAAACAGCCTGGATCCTGATGAGACGTCGAGTAACTCATCAGGAGCCTAGCTGTTTAACACTCAGTCAATAATATCTCAAAATCTTAAACGAATCGGAATTTAGTGACAAATGCTATAGAGAGGAGTATAAGCAGACGTTAGTTTTATAGCAGACTAAAGGTTTAAGAAAAAATGAACTGCGCCGCCAGACAGTCGTTTCTGTATTGAAAGGGAGACAACTAGTAACTCGATACGAAGTTTTGTAAGAATTTACAATGAGGTGTGAATCAACCCCAAATAAAGTGTCTAGTGGTGGGTCTTAAAGAGATATTGTAGATAAAATCACTGAGAAATGTATGCAGAAAACTTCCATATGAGGTCGTTCTGCATTAAGCAATAGCATGTTTTTAAATGTACGTGTATGTTGATTCTTCAAGTGCTAGCATTAGAGAGATTCTACAGCATTTGTCACATTGTCAAAACAATAGTAGGACAGTTTGCAGTGTGCACGCAATATCCGTATTATCCAGTCCAAAATGCTATTTCTACATCATACTCGTATGCAACTTTTTGTGCAAGCCTAATTAAATAAGCAACAACTTGCTTTTTGAGCCAAATATTTTCAAATATTTTCAAACTTTCAAACCAAATATTGATTATTCACAAAGTGGCAACTTCATGGCGATTGTGTTCTACAGTATAACCTCTCTATAACGGCCACTAAATTGTGTCAATTGGTTTGTATTTAGGACAGGTGGTTGCTTAAAGCAAGGTGAAAGTGAAACAGAACGCTCCTGTAGGAGCGTTCTGTTTTATTTTCACCTTGCTTTAAGCAGCCGCATGCCTTTAACATAAAATATTTGATGTAATTTAGTGTCCGTTATAGAGAGGTTTTACTGTACATGTGTCTCTAGACATACCACGTAGAATCTGTTATTTAAGCTTTGCAGTTGTCCTTGGATATTGATGTACGAAATGACATCATGAATATTTGTTAACTGAATGTTTGTAATAACATAGCATATGTACAACGAGTGTTGGTAAAATTGTGAAATCAAATCTATTACGATTTCATAAGCAAACAGAGCAGACTCTGAACAGCCGTCCGGTCTGGGTCTACTCTGTTTGCAAGGGCGTGAAGGCGATTGTATGAAGGAAATAGTTAAGTAAAGACTTTAGAGTTAGATCAATGTGAGTACATAACGTCAGACTGTACCGGCATGTTCCTTTAAATATATCACTCGTAGACTGTATCATTCCGTGTTAGTTTTGCTGATTAGCAGAAACAAGAAGCGCCCTCTCCGGTGTACAGAACTGGGCGAAATGCATGGAAACTTGGGTTGTTCAAGCCACAGAAACTCTCTCTCAACCTCTCTGAAGTGCTCCTGATGAGTGTTATGCAGTGCTGTTGGCACCAACTACCAGGAGGGCAATATATGGTTGGACCAGGTATCTTAGGATCTTTCCATCCATATCTTTAACCCTTTCTATCATATAAACGCATTTTCACGCATGTGCAAATAGAGTAGACCCAGATCAGACGACGGCTCTGATTACGGTCTACTCTATTTACTAATAATGGAAGTTGATAGATTTGTTTCTTTACTTTCTTAACTCGCTACAGAATTCCATCTTTCAAATTTCATTATAACTATTTCGTTCATGAATATTCAGTAGGTATTTAACTTTTGAATAGATACAGACTGGGAAAGGGTTAACTCTTTCTCTGTCATATGTGATTACATATGCAAACAGCCTGGATCCAGCCAATACGGCGAGTATGTCGGCCTCTAATCAGGGTCCAAACTGTTTGCTACTGTAGTAATGATGATTGAAGGAAAATGGAAGAAAGTAGTCAAATGATAAATTTAGCAGACTACAAATGTTGCAGACGGCAGCAAAAGAGTTAAAGCCGACGTCACATATCAAATTAAGAAAACATATCTAATACAACTAGTGGCTCTGATATTTATCAATAAAACAAGAATGCATGCTGATTTAAAGACAAACTTTCTAGACATATCAAGCAAGAGAGGCCGTGTAGCCTTGCTTATGTTAAACGTGACACGACTGTCATACGCCAACAGTTAGATCCAGGGTCCATGCTTATAAAGCTTTTAGTTGAGTCTGAGTTTCGTTCTCAAGGTTTTGATTGGTCAGATTTGAGCCAAAGGCTCAAATCTGACCAATCAAAACCTTGAGAACGCAAATCTGACCAATCAAAAGCTTGAGAACGAAACTCAGACTCAACTAAAAGCTTTATAAGCAGGGACCCAGATGGACCTAAGCTGCTTGGCACTCGATCAGCAGCTTCTCAGCCACCTGAAGTAATTGGAGGTTATCAAAAAATGAGTCAGGTAAGAGTCTGACTAGATATTATTTGTAAACATTATTAGGATGACAGCTTTCAGTAATGAAAATTAGGATGACAGCTTTCTAATCCCATTCAAGCAATATATGTCTATTTGTGGCACCAGTTACACTCCATCACATCCCCTCAGTTCTAAAACAATACTTAGAAAGTTAGTTCATACATATGTAACATGGTGAAAAAGTTGTGACTCGACTGGAACTCGAACCCAGGGCCTCTACCGACTGAGCTACCAAGCCACACAGTAAAGCCTATCAACCTATTTCACCATAATCTCTACCCGGCTACACACACCCCTCTACACAAGAATTCGTCCCGAATTCTTACTCAAAGAACACTCCACGAGTTTCTTATTATTACACATTATCTTCATATAAATCACCTTATGGGTTATTTACGTTGGGCGCCAAATGTAACATGGTGAAAAAGTTGTGACTCGACTGGGACTCGAACCCAGGGCCTCTGGCTTACCATGCCAACACTCTACCGACTGAGCTACCAAGCCACACAGTAAAGCCTATCAACCTATTTCACCATAATCTCTACCCGGCTACACATATTCTATTAATGACATGTTGAATCGAACGAGTCACAAATAACAACACTAGAGCTAAGATCAATTTCAAAGTTTAACCCTTTCGGCGCCAAATAAATGTTATTTGCCTCAGGTTTCAAAGTGGATTTATTTTACAAAAATATTATCAGTGCCAAACAATATGGATCCTAAGGAGACGTTGAGTTCTTCGGTTTCTCATCTGGATACAATCTGTTTGCAATGGGTATCACGGATTCGTCGATGGCGAGGAAAGAAATATTAAAGTGAATTTAACTCAACTTATTGACGGCATAGTGCTCTTAAATTAAACGGCATTTAAATATGCTTGCTTTATGTATTTTGAAGAACATATTTCAAAGTCTTTAAGAGACTGTAGTAGTACATATACATTAAATATATCTATAGCAACCTTTAATAAATAAATGTGACTGCATTTGAATTAAGTGGATGTCGTCCTGTTTTGATTTACAACCCAGACTCACCACAGTGACTATAATTTCAAATACATAGAGTCTCATTAATGCGACCACATAATATACAGTAAAACCTCGATTATCCGAACACTAAAATACGTATTATAATCGATCTTTAAGACAGGTGGCAGCTTAATGCATGGTGAAAGTCATGCAGAAAGCTCCTCCAGGAGCTTTCTGCATGACTTTCATCATGCATTAAGCAGCCACCTGCCTAAAAGGGTCTAAATTCTTCTATTCTATACCGAAAATTCGAATAATCGAGGTTTTACTGTATATTAACACTGGAGTCGGTCAACGCAGGTGGTTGCTTATCGCAATAATAACGAATCAACTTTTATTAGCACGAACAACATATAATTATAATACTTTTGGCCAAGTAAATAATATAATCTAAAGATAACAAAAGCACAAATATACACTCATCAAATTGCAAATTGGCAAATTAGTGAGGACCAAGGCCTGTCTAAATATAACGGAATACACACAAAATGATATTCTGATTTGACTAAATCTAAAAAGCACGACAATAATAATTAACTATTAATAATGACGATGACGATAATAATAATAACAATTAATGATGATGATGATGACGATAATAATAATAACAATTAATGATGATGATGATGATGATGATGATGATGATAATAATAATAATAATAATAATAATAATAATAATAATAATAATAATAATAATCATAATCATAATCATAATCATAATAATCATAATGGTACTAATAACAATTAACAACTACTACTAATTATTATAATAATAACAGTGATGATGATACTACTTCTGCTGCTACTGTTCCCGCTGTTGCATTTACTACTACCACTACTACTACTACTACTATTACAAAATACATTTACTACTACTACTACTACAAAATGCATTTACTACTACTACTACTATTACTACTACTACTACAAATACATTTACTACTACTACTACTGCTACTGCTACTACTACTACTAGTGGTTTTCAAATACACAGACAAAAACAAATGCTGCATAATAAGTTACGGTCATCTTGTAGAAACATGTAACATTTGATCTACGTTTCGATGTTGTGAGGCAGCAACTTGGGGACGCTGACATATGATACAGCATTTATTATTTATGAATCTTATTTCAATCAGACTCTGGAATTACAACGCTACGTTTTTTGTTGTAGCACAATTATTTGTTCAATTGTTCGCTGTCTATTTATGTTTAATGTAATACAAAGAGAATGTATAATGATACATTGATGTATATATCAATTTTCTTTGTTGTTTATCGGAATGATTTGTTATTCACAATTCTCATAATGACGATTCTCTTGAAATGTTTTACATTTACAAACATTTGATCTTGCATACAAGCACCACTGTTTGAATAAGAACCATTGCTTTTTTATTCATTGATTGACACTATATCCTTTGAAGCGTTTGGTGATGATTCTCCACTGTATGAGAGTGTGGTAACATTTGCAAACTGGTGTAACCCATATCCCGCTGTCTGCGACCTGACTCGCATCTGCAAACTCGGTGTTCAAGCTCCGTCAATGGGTTCTCAAACGTCTGTTCAAATCGGCAGAAGTCAACATTTAAATAAGGGAGTAAGGCTTAGGGAGAACGGTCGGATATCTTTCCATTCATGAGAAGTAATAGAGACGATGCACTGAATGGAGCAATAGTTCACCATTAGTTCAGAATTGGTGTCCAGCTTAAAATACATGAGACAGGAATCCACTTATTTTTAACCAGTACCAAAACAATGATTAGGTTAGCGTTGGATAGTAAATATACGTAGTTAGATTTTATAAAGTATCCCTCGCTTACCTTTGCTCCACCAATGTGTTTTAGTGTCACCTACAAGTAAACATTTCTTGGGATACCTCCAACGAGAACGAAACACTACCTCTTCCTTTCTCCGTCTGGCCTTTCTCCATTAACCCTGGTTCCCTGTTCTATGTTTATTACAAATTTCAATACCTACTGAATATCCATGGACAAAATGGTTATAATGAAATATGGAAGGTGGAATATTGTAGCCATTTTAGACAGTAAAGAAACAGGTCTATCAAATTCCATAAGCAAACAGAGTAGACCCTGATCAGACGGCTCCTCAAGGAGCCGTCTGATCTGGGTCTATTCTGTTTGCAATTGCGTGAAAACACGTTTATATGAGGGAAAGGGTTAAGCTTTATAGTGAAACGATTCACATAAAATGGTTTATTTTGTATCACTGGGACATTTTTCGAGATATGTGTCCACATTGATAATCTCCGTAGGAATGATTGAACATAACAGATACCATGATTTATGATAGCATTGAAAACATGCGTTTGTTGTACGGACTTTAATACAACTGCAAAGTCTCGGAAGTGCTCGCGAGATTAGTAGTTCGTAGAACAACACGTGCAAGTATATAACAGTCGAGATGACAAATTATAGTAACCTCTCCAAAGCGACCACCAAAAAGAGGTATAACTCTGTGTCTTAAAGTCAGGTCGTTGCTTAATGCAAGACGAAAGTTATGTCGAAAGTTCCCACCGGAGCTCTCGTTATTATTTTCATTAGGCATTCATCGACTACCTGCTTTTAACGACACTAATATGTAATCACTACATGACCGGTTTAGAGGAGAGGATGTACCGTACACCGCTTATAAATGTTGATGTCGTTAAAAGCACTTGGCCATTTACTACAGGACGAAAGTAATGCAGAAAGCAAATAGCATCAGCTGTAGCTTTCTGTCTTACATTCGTCCTGCAGTTGGTTACCGCCTGGAGTTAAGGCCTATAATTGATTAATGTTTTTGATGGTTGCTTTAGAGATGTTTTAGTGTATATCTAAGTAAAGTAACAACTAGATACTTCAATTTTTTAAATAAAGAATTGATGCCTTTTTAGGCAGGTGGCTATTTAATGCAGGATAAAGTCATACAGAAAGCTCCTTTCTGCATGACTTTTATTCTGCATTTAGCTACCACATGTCTTAGAGACCGATAATGATATTTGTTGTGCTCGAATAATCTAGTTTTCACCGAACAGTGTTATTAATGGATAAAAATACTGTAGTTAGGTTTTGGTATATCTAACTTATGGCTAGACAGTATTCATATAAGAAATAATAACTATATGAAACCAATTAGCTGGAGTCTTACAGGTGCATTATGAGCAATAGATAGCTTTACCAAGACAGAAACGGTATCTTATAACACTAGTAAATAGAGCAGATCTTGATCATACGTCACCAACACGAGCCGTCTAATCTGGGTCGACTCTGTTTATAAAGACATCAACAGGCGCCTGTATCAAATAATTAAATACAGTAAACCCTCTATATAACGACCACTAAATTGTGTTAATCAGTTGGTATGTTGGGCAGGTGATTGCTTAAAGTAAGGTGAAAGTAAAACAGAACGCTCCTACAGGAGCGTTCTGTTTTACTTTCACCTTGCTTTAAGCACCCACCTGCCTTTCCCACAAATACTTGATATAATTTAGTGGTCATTATAGAGAGGTTTTACTGTATCAACAGCTTAATGATTGTGAATAACAGGAATAGCTCTGCATGTCAGTTGGTATATTGTTTAGTGATTTATACCATTATATCTAGAGAATGTTGTTTGTTTGAGCTTGTTGTTTTAAATCTTTTTACCATAAATACGTTTTTCTATAGTTTGTTGTTTTAATCCTGTATTCCATAACTACGCATTTCTATAGCTTGTTATTTTAAATCCTTATTCCATAAATACACCTTTCTATAGCGTGTTGTGTTAAGCCTTTATTCCATGACTACGCATTTCTAAAGCTTGTTGTTTTAAATCCTTATTCCATAAACACACCTTTCTATAGCTTGTTATTTTAAGCCTTTTCCCCATAAATTCGCATTCCTATAACCTGTTGTTTTAACCTTTATTCCATAAATACGCTTTTCTATAGTTTGTTGTTTTAACCCCTCATTCTATAAATACGCCTTTCTATGGTTTTTTAAACAGAGTAGATATAGATCAGACGGTTGCTGTAGGAGCTGACTGATCAGGGTCTACTCTGTTTCCTTATGATAATATAGATGTGATTCTACAGTGTCTACTACAGTAAAACCTCAAAATTGTGTTAATTAGTTGGTATTAGGGCAGGTGGTTGCTTAAAGCAAGGTGAAAGTAAAACAGAACGCTCCTATAGGAGCGTTCTGTTTTACTTTCACCTTGCTTTAAGTAGCTACCTGCCTTTAACACAAGATATTTTATGTAATCTGGTGGCCGCTATAGAGAGGGTTTACTGTATGTCCAAACATTCCTGTGTCCATGTGTCTTTATAGAAAGTAATATTAGTATATAATATTCATGATATCATTATTTCTTAAATGAACATTAATGGAGTAAAGCGTTAATACAGTTATCAGTTTTAATTTGACCCGAAAAACGACGAATTTTCAAATGGAGTATTTCTTCATTCAACTAGTGTACAAGGTTATAAAACCTCTGAATCTGAGATCATTCTTAAGTATCTGATTGGTCAGATTATGAGCAAGCTCAGAATCTGACCAATCAGATGCTTGAGAATGAGCTTAGATTCAAACACTTTATTAATCTCAGGACCAGGTCAGGTTTATCATAAATATTCGTGGATGTTTCTGTATTATCAAGCATTATTACAGATAATGTTATACATCACAAATGGTCAACGTGTCATCTTGCGTATACTTTATTCACCCAATAATGGCAACTGGGTGGCCGAATATTAGCTGAAACGGAAGAACATGTAATGAGATAGCTTAAGACTACTACACGGTACCAAACCTGAACATTTCTTAGCCGGACTGTTAATAAAGAAGAATTTGTATCTCTTAAGGCAGGTGGCTTTTAATTCAGGGAGAATCCCACACAGAAAGCTTTCCACATGACGTTCATCCTGTATTAAGCTGCCAGCGGTATTATATACAGATATTGAATGTCTTAAATAGCCATTGTTTATGTATCGTATTGTTAACCTATATAGCCACTTCCCTCATAGGCTATTTGTATACCCATCCCTTTGAATAAATCTACCGAAAAGGAACATTTTCTAGAGAACAGGAACATTTTACAATAGTGCAGTTTTAAAACCATTTGGTACACAGAGCATTTGCTCCATAGAAGCAAGTACTCTGTTTATCAAAAGTAACACTTTTAGAGGCGTCAAAAAGCGTCAATATAAGGGAATCGGTTAAAACTAATTATCTAAGTACATTTGTCCAAATACATATTAGGAACCAGTCTAATTTTCTTTTGAAACTGTGATGTGACCTTTGAAAAATAATTCGTAAAAAAACGTGCAGACATGAGTTTACAGTTTGCATATCCCCTTCCAAGAGATGCTAGGCATTAATGAATTCAAGAACACACATTCCGTTGGCTTCTTCTATCCTTTTAGAATGAACATTTATATACTTCTTTTAAACGTCGTTTCCTACATAAAGTTTGTCGACCTTTCATCCAAGTTCCAAATCAGGGAATTTGCCTTTAATCCTTTGAATAGAGAAACTAAAAATATTTTTCTCTTTTGGCATTGCTACTTTTTTCGAAGGATCACCAACTTCAAGAATATATGTACATGTACTTCACAACAGCAGGTGTTAAGTGCTTGTGTGATGGCCGATAAAAGTCGCCCCGTACTTCATTATCAGTGTTGTTATATTTTCTGGTCCTTCGGGATCATTAGTTTTTATGGTATAACTTTTGAAAATTGAATACTACTTAAGCCGATGCTATGGAACGTGAGTAGTGTTGCATTTTTAATTACTACTCATGAACAGACTCAATAAAACCGAGTCTTCAATGTTCTCTTTTGGCATTGCTACTTTTGTTTTCGAAGGATCACCTACTTTCAGAATATATGTTATAATACCTTTAGTATGCTACTTGCGAATCGGTAATATTTGCAAATACAGTAAAACCCCGCTAATGCGACCACCCAAAAGAGATATAATTATGGGTGATAGATGCAGGTGGTAGCTTAATGCAGGATAAAAGTAATGCAGAAAGCTCCTAGAGGAGCTTTCTGCATTACTTTTGTCCTGCATTAAGCAACCACCTGCTTATATAGACACGCATGTTTATTTGTTAAGTGGTCGCAATAGAGGGGTTCTACTGTAATTTACACCCAGAGAAGATGGAATGTATATCAGACCCTCGCCGGGATCTGTTAACCCTTTACTCCATGTGTATTCATTAAAGCAATGTTGACGTCATGAATATTAGCGCATAGACACAGCATGGCCGATACTATAGTTCATAAGCAAACAGAACAAATCCTGATCTGAGCCATCTGGTTTTGGGTCTACCCTGTCTGCAAAAGTGTAGAAAGGCGTA
The DNA here is from genome assembly GCA_963576725.1 of Azorinus chamasolen. Classification (NCBI taxonomy): domain Eukaryota; kingdom Metazoa; phylum Mollusca; class Bivalvia; order Cardiida; family Solecurtidae; genus Azorinus; species Azorinus chamasolen. The sequence continues at coordinate 34,519,443 of OY755246.1, read as the reverse complement.
TGTATGGAGTAAAGGGTTAAACAGACTGACTGCACTGTAGAGTTCTACAGTAGAGCCTGCCTTCAAAAATAGGTCTAACTGTGGGTATGTAAGGCAGGTGGCAGCTTAATACAGGTCAAAAGAATACAGAAAGCTCCTGTAGGAACTTTCTGCATTACTTTTGCCTTTCATTTAGCAAGGACCTGTTTTTAAGACTCGTGTGTTCAATAAATGAATGACCGCTTAAGACAGGTTCTACCGTGCACCATATATTTTGTAAATGAAGTGGGTGAAGCTTTGTGCAATTATTGCACAGTTAACAGTTAACTCTTTCCCTGTTTTGAATTTACTATTAGGCCAAATTTCAATACCTACTGAATATTCATTAACAAAATAGTTATAAAGAAATATTGAAGTTAGAACGTTGTAGACATTTTAGAAAGTAAAGAAATAGATCTCTCAAATTCTGTTAGCAAACAGAGCAGACCCTGATCAGACGGCTCCTCTAGGAGCCATCTGATCTGGGTCTACTCTGTTTGCAAATGCAAGAAAACACGCTTATATGAAGGAAAGGGTTCACCATTTCTCTGACAGAGACGATGTTCTCGCCTTTATAAACAGGGTAGACCCAGGTCAGACGGATCCTTTTGCTTATTGAATTTCATTGATCTGATTCTACGGTTTGTGACATATAGTAGAGCCTGTCTTAAGCGGCCAACACAGCACTCTTAAAAAGCAGACAGATGCTTAATGCAGGACAAACGTAATGCAAAAAGTTCCTATAAGAGCTTTCTGTATTACTTTCGACCTGCGTTAAGCTACCACCTGCTTTACAGACCAACAATTACACATATTCTTATGGCTGTTCTACTATAGTAAAATAACACAATCGTGTGATTATGTATTATTTGATCATTTTAAACTGAGACTCGTCAATTTCCGTTAGCGTTTCCGGCTATACTCGGATGAATTCGATTATAATACATACCAATACATGGGTTATGAGATAAGCCCAATATACGCCCTAAAGTGTGGCGCAGTGGAAAGATCTTCGCCTGTCATACAAGCGGTTGCAGCTTTGAATCTAACTGAAGTCAATGGATATTTTTGTAATTTCTGTTATTTATTTGTACTTGATTTTTCAAGAATATATTATTATATATCATATATTTGTTTTATACATATTTTTTATACGTAAGGTATAAGTATTTTTTCTTGTATTTTTTCTATTTATGTCTTTTGAACTACTTTTATTTTTTTACGCTGTGGCGATGAGAGTGTTTCATGAAAAACAATGCTTAAAACAAGGAAAATGTAATGCACTCACTTTTATGAAGAAACAAATCTGCCCCAGGTGAGGCTCGAACCCGCTACCTTGCCACCCGCATACAACACCGTTATCTACTGAGCTTTAACAGGGACTGAACAAAATTACATACCGCCAATAGTCATTAATGTTAGAACGTTGAACTTCGGAAATCTATATATAGAATTACGAATATATGCGGAATATGCACAGAGTCTCAGTTTAATCTGGTCACATATTACCGTTATAAAATCTCAGCTAATAAATGTTCATGATGCCATTATTTCTTACATGTACATTCATGAGGTAAGGGTTTAAAGCAATAATGTGTATTTGTATACTTACACTTGTGTACCAGTCGCTGAACTCCTTTAGATCCGAAGAGCCGCTTGCTGAAGTTAAAAGTAACGCATCTTTCTGGCGACTACACATTCACCCACATGATTAACTTGCTTCTGAGACTGGTGACTTGCAGCTATTGTTCACCATGTTTTTTCTATTATTCAGAAGCATGCTGGGAGTTGTATTACTAATTTCTCATATCCCAGTATCACATTGTTTCCGAAGAAGCGGAATTTAACTGTCTGTGATCTTGATAAATGAGGAGAGTGAAGAAAAGCACATCAGAGTTGGATACATATACATTCGGGTTTTACAGAGATGTCTTTACCACGATTTAATATCTCGTGACCACGATTGAATATCTCTTGACCACGATTAATATATCGCGGCCACGACTTAATATCCCTTGGCCATGGTTTAACGAATCCATTTAACGAATCAGTTAGAATAACTCACTTGAAATTGACTATAGAATAGTCAACTGGGAAGAGAGGCGTAATCAATCTCAGCAAGACTTAAGAAACACACAGCTAATATGTAAGATATATAAGATATTTATTATATGTAAGTTTTACTGAGTTCTAACAATAGAGCTGTTTCTAACAGTAGTGCTATATATTTTATATATATAGAGGGTATTACATTCGTTTTCATATACTATTGACTTTTTAAGTGTTGACTAAAATAATATGACTCGAGGTAAAAGTCAATAATAAATGAACATGAATGTATTATTCTTTTTATCTTATCACATGACACCTCCCGCAACAAAAGAAGCATTTTCTTATTTATATTTCGACGTTCATACGTGTTTTGCGTGTTATTTTACACACATATGAAGTCGTTATATTAACCTGCGAGACTGTGGATCATGTTTCAAATAGACTGGATCCGAGTTAATCGACGTAAAAAGCAGCTTGCTTCAGTTTGGTACATACACTTTCTTTCTTTAGGTCCTGGGATGACTGTTTGTGGTTTTAGTGTTAGATGACAATAAAAGAAATATTGTGACTATGGACATACTCATATTGTCGAAATACAGTAAAACCTCTCTATAACAGCAAGTAAATTGTGTTAATTAGTTGGTATTTAGTGCAGGTGGCTGCTTAAAGCAAGGTGAAAGTCAAACAGAACGTTCCTATAGGAACGTTCTGTTTTACTTTCACCTTGCTTTAAGCAGCCATCCACCTTTAGCACAAACTACTTGATGTAAATTAGTGGTTATAGAGAGGGTTTACTGTATTCACTATTTACTCCATAAATACGCATTTTAACGCTTCTCAACGTTCCTGTAGGAGCCGTCTATTTAGGGTCTGGTCTGTTTGCAAAGGGGTAGAAAGGCGTGTTTATGGAGTAAAGGGTTAAATGTCTTACTGTCTTTGTCCATTACATCAAACTGAAGTGAAATCTTGTGGTAGTTGAGGCAGTCCGTGTGATTAGGGTCCAGGGAGTGGAATATTTTCTCCGCTGTTAGTGGCGTTCCTGCCGTTACCTTTTGATATTCGCCCAGTGACATGCATCCGTCATCTGTTAAATGTGAACATTGAAAGAATCAAACCCCTTATTAACCCTTACAATATGAATTTTGAAATGGACCATTCCAAATTTCAAACAGGTAAAGTTTATAGTGAATATTTAGGGATTTTCCTAAATAAATGGTAACATGACAAACAGTGCAGACCCTGATGAGAAGGATCCTCTATGAACCCTCTCGTCTGGGTCTACACTGTTTGCAAAGGACGTTAGTGACTCGTGTCTCGCACTGTAAATGCGTGCAAATATGTTTATATGGGGAAAGGGTTATCCCTTACCCCGCGGTGAAAAAAGTCAAAATTGAGTGTTTCAGATTCCATCAAGCTTTAAACCCTTTCGCTTCCAGTGCCGGATCCGTGACTACCTATGCAAACAATTTGGATCCAGATGAGACGCCGAGTAACTCGGCGTCTCATCAGGATCCAAACTGTTTGTACTGTTACTATGTTTTTGAAACAAAAATGAAGAAAATCAAAAGAATGAAAATGTGTAGCAGACGACAAAGTTAGCAGACGACAGAGTTTGGCAGCGAAAGGGTTAAGAAACAATGGGGCAGATGTCAAACAGCTTTGATCCAGATAAGAGTTACCCTAGGTCTCATGTGGACCCACGCTGTTTGCAAATGCCTGCCTGGTCATGAATAGCACGATGAGGGTTAGAATCAATTTCTCCACAATTATGGCTACTGCAAGACATAATTGTTTGATGTGAAAAGCATTCGATATGTTAATGTTAAGCAATTATTTAATTCTGAGACAACATATTCAGATAAACAATAAGAACCTGCCTTTAGCGATCATTAAAACATGCATATATAAGGGTTCTATACGAGTGTTCTGTATTACCTTTGCCTTGCATTAAGCAACCACCTGCTTTTCAAGATGCACGCGTCCAATATATATACAGTAAAACTTCGATTATCCGAACACTAAAATACGTATTATTATCGATCTTTAAGACAGGTGGCAGCTTAATGCATGGTGAAAGTCATGCAGAAAGCTCATCTAGGAGCTTTCTGCATGACTTTCACCATGCATTAAGCAGCCACCTGCCTAAAAGGGTCTAAATTCTTCTATACCGAAAATTCGAATAATCGAGGTTTTACTATATATATATCGCGCAAGACAGGTTCTACTGTGTTTTATGTAAATGCGTGCAAAGGAACGTCATTCAGTGTTACATCTGGACCAAACCATTTCAAGTTGCCATTCAAGTCATGATTTGCAGATAATTATTGCTTATCTGCATTCATGATTTCGCTGCCGAAAGTTTGTCGTCTGCAAACTTTGTCATCTGCTATAATTTTCATTTTTTTAAATATATCTTTTTTGTGTGTAAAAATAGTCAAACTAACAAACAGTTTGGATCCTGATGAGACGCCGAGTTACTCGGCGACTCATCTGGATCCAAACTGTTTGCATAGGTAGTCACGGATGAGACATTGGCAGCGAAAGAGTTAATGAGAATTTGAGTGAGAAAAATGTAGGACGTGCCTCTAAATGTAATTCATCAGTAATTGTGCCAGTTGAAATTTGCACCATATGGGCGTATTGATGTATGAGTACCACCACTACCTCAATTATTCAGACACAAAACTTAAGCAAACAGTAAACCCTGATCAAAGTACCCCTGAAGGAGCAGTTTGATCAGGGTCTTTACTATTTGCTACTATATCAGTCTATTTTAAAGTTACTGAAACGATGCCAAATAACAAAATCAGCTTTTCAAACTGGCTGGGAAGGGAGGTTGGGGTTCCGAATATCTGGGGCAATTATGGTGTTAAGGACTTGGTATCTCTACAGTACAAAGTGCGTCCGTGTTTTCCCTAAATATCCGTGCAGTTGCAAAATGTTACAGACAATCATCGTCACCATTTTACCCTTTTTAACAGGTGTTTTATACTTAACCACCTTGAATAAATCTACTGAAACAAATATGTTTTAATATTTTTTAAACATTTGTGATAAATAAAGCAGTTGCTCCTTTGGAATGATTTAACATACGGTTTAAATCGCCTCCAACCGGGAATCCCGCCAGTTCGTCCCTCACAATGATGCTGTCGTTATTTCTGTCCACATTGTGGAATGCTGATGTCACAATATGATCTAGGGTCGACCCCGTTGGAAACGGTTGTGCATGACTGGAGAAAACGTAAAATAGTGAACGTCTAAGCAGTGGTAGTGGTAGCAGCGAGAATAATTTGATATAAGTAATAATAGGCTAAGAGTTTGTAGTTGTTATGTCAGTAGTAGTGTTGGAAGTGGTAGTTGTATCAGTAGTAGTTATATAAGTAGTAGTAATGCTAATAAAAGCAGCGATAACTTAGTAGTTTAGTTTAGTTTAAACATATTTTATTTCAATATATATTGAAAGGGGTTTGGACACAAGTTCTACCAACATTAGTTACGGCCTTTCCTCTACAATTTTAACATTGCAAATGAATATTTAGCAATATGGCAATATATACACAATAACATACACAAAAAGACAGAAGTAGGAGAAGAAGAAGCAGAAGAAGATGATGATTAAAGAAGAAGAAGACTATGACTAAATGTTGACAAGAATATTACTAAATGTTGACAACATATCAAGATAAAAAGACGAAGAATATGTATGAAGGATAACTTACTAGTAGTAATGATAGAAGTAGCAATATAAGTAGATATATATATATTAGGACTAATAATTATAGTAGCAACATTGGAAGTAAATATATATTAAGAGCAGTAAAAAGGGAGTTGAAATGGAAGTAGGGATATATCAGGAGTAGTAATAATAATAATACATGTAACAATAGAAGCAGGGATTTAAAAGGAGTAGCTATAACAGTAGTAGCAATAGAAGTAGGGATATATCAGGAGTAGTAATAGTAGTAGTAGCAATAGAAGTAGGGATATATCAGGAGTAGTAATAGTACTCCATGTAGTAGCAATATAAGTAGGGGTATATCAGGAGTAGTAATAGTAGTAGTAGCAATAGAAGTAGGGGTATATCAGGAGTAGTAATAGTAGTAGTAGTAATAGAAGTAGGGGTATATCAGGAGTAGTAATAGTAGTACATGTAGTAGCAATAGAAGTAGGGGTATATCAGGAGTAGTAATAGTAGTAGTAGCAACAGAAGTAGGGGTATATCAGGAGTAGTAATAGTAGTAGTAGCAATAGAAGTAGGGATATATCAGGAGTAGTAATAGTAGTAGTAACAATAGAAGTAGGGATATATCAGGAGTAGTAATAGTAGTAGTAGCAATAGAAGTAGGGGTATATCAGGAGTAGTAATAGTAGTAGTAGCAATAGAAGCAGGGGTATATCAGGAGTAGTAATAGTAGTAGTAGCAATAGAAGTAGGGGTATATCAGGAGTAGTAATAGTAGTAGTAGCAATAGAAGTAGGGGTATATCAGGAGTAGTAATAGTAGTAGTAGCAATAGAAGTAGGGGTATATCAGGAGTAGTAATAGTAGTAGTAGCAATAGAAGTAGGGGTATATCAGGAGTAGTAATAGTAGTAGTAGCAATAGAAGTAGGGATATATCAGGAGTAGTAATAGTAGTAGTAACAATAGAAGTAGGGATATATCAGGAGTAGTAATAGTAGTAGTAGCAATAGAAGTAGGGGTATATCAGGAGTAGTAATAGTAGTAGTAGCAATAGAAGCAGGGGTATATCAGGAGTAGTAATAGTAGTAGTAGCAATAGAAGTAGGGGTATATCAGGAGTAGTAATAGTAGTAGTAGCAATAGAAGTAGGGGTATATCAGGAGTAGTAATAGTAGTAGTAGCAATTATAGAAGTAGGGGTATATCAGGAGTAGTAATAGTAGTCCTTGTAGTAGCAATAGAAGTAGGGGTATATCAGGAGTAGTAATAGTAGTAGTAGCAATAGAAGTAGGGGTATATCAGGAGTAGTAATAGTAGTACATGTAGTAGCAATAGAAGTAGGGGTATATCAGGAGTAGTAATAGTAGTAGTAGCAATAGAAGTAGGGGTATATCTGGAGTAGTAATAATAGACCTTGTAGTAGCAATAGAAGTAGGGGTATATCAGGAGTAGTAATAGTAGTAGTAGCAATAGAAGTAGGGGTATTATCAGGAATAGAAATAATATTACTACTACTACTACTACTACTACTACTACTACTACTGCTACTACTATTATTATCATTATTATTATTAGTAGTAGCAGTAGTAGTAGTGGTAGTGGTAGTGGTAGTGGTAGTGGTAGTGGTGTTGGTGTTGGCGGTAGCAGCAGCATTAGTAAATGTAAGTTGCTTACCATACGCATATACATGCCATATATATGAATGCAACCCACATTTTCACGACTGCCTGTAATATACACAGACTGCAATACTGAAACAAAATCCCAAAGATACTTCACATTATCAATACAGATTTAATAAGGTACGAGAGTAGAATTCGCTTTCGTTAAAGTACCTAATTACCGGTAAGAAGATTTTCTTCTTCAGAATCAAAACAAGTAGCTGTCTGATCAGAGTTTGTTCTATTTATTTATTAAATGATAAAACATCTGATTGTGCATGCCATGGTCAAAACATTCTGTGTACATATGTGATTGTAAAAATCAGTCAATTAACGTTCTCATTCTTATATAAAAATATTCATTCAGTAGAGGATTCATTTGAAAGTTAAAAATCAACAGAATTACCAAACTACCATACTTTCACTGAGAGCAACTTTTAAAACTAAACATGATATAAGCTGCCATTAGAAAGGAACACACACACGAGTCACACAATACATACATTACCTTTAAGGACTGTACCAGTTGTCTGGTGTGACTTAGTTCAAAAGCGAGTAAGATAAGCAATGCACTTACCTGTTATATCACGCGCTTGATGAACGGGCTTTGTCCCTGACAAGAACAAAGGCCCAATAATGCACCGTTTTATCAGCTCAACGTGCTACATGATAAGGGCTATGGACCAATATGGGCTGTATTCGAATTTTCCTGTTCACCTGTTCAACGTTTATCAATACGTACTGAATTTTCATTGACAAAGTAGTTATAATGAAATATTGAAGGTGCAACATTGTAGTCATTGAAACAGATCTATCAAATTCCAATAGTAAACAGAACATACCCTATAGGAGTCGTTTGATCTGGGTCTACTCTGTTTGCAGATGCGTGAAAAGGCGTTTATATGAAGGACAGGGTTAACACTTAACCTCTGAAAAACACGTATGCTCAAATTCCGATCCTTTGCACTTTTCACCATTACCAAAGTGTTGAGACACTGTTGACCGTGTGTCAACCCTTTCGCTGCCAATGCCGGATCTGTGATTACCTATGCAAACAGTTTGGATCCAGATGAGATGCCGAGTAACTCGGCGTATCGTCAGGATCCAAACTGTGTGTTGCTGTTACTATGTTTTTGAAACAAAAATGAAGAAAATAAAAAAATGAAACATTGTAGCAGACGACAAAGTTAGCAGACGACGGAATTTGGCAGCGAAAGGGTTAGACAGCTAGGAGGTTGGTGAGACGCCGACGCGTCTCATCTAGATCCAAACTCTTTTCAAATGCGAATCAGACCGTGAATAGCGGGATAAGGAAAAGGGCAGATAATAACTTACAACATGAGTTAGGCAGATAATAACTTACAACATGAGTTAGGCAGATAATAACTTACAACATGAGTTAGGCAGATAGTTTGCAGCGTAATGCATTGCTCGCGTTTTTATTAACATTTTGTGGGTGAACAATCATGTAAGAAATGATTACAGTGAAATCCCGCTAATGCGACCACTTAATAAACAACAACTGGCGTCGTTTGAAGCAGGTGGTTGCTTAATGCAGGACGAAAGTTATGCAGAAAGCTCCTATAGGAGCTTTCTGCATAACTTTCGTCCTGCATTAAGCTACCACCTGCCTCTGTCACCCAGAATTATGCCCCTTTTTGGTGGTCGCATTAGCGGGGTTTTACTGTATCTGCATTAAGTTTTATTAACTTAATTCAGAGGTTCGGGTAAGATGAGTAAATCAAAACACGTCTAAGAATAGCTGCTTTATTTCTCCACTAAACCCTATGTTTAGACCACTCTTTAGAATCACCTCAAAGAGGCGACACTAAAGAGTGGTCACAACCAACATAGGGTTTGGTGGAGGAAGGTCTTTTTAGTATTTGAGCACGCGCCTTTATCCGTTACTCGATTAATTCATACAGTATCATTGTAAACAAGGGGAGTTTTGGCAATTTCAGAAACTAAATTCGGATATACATAATTTCAAAGGCAAACAGAGCAGATCCTAATCAGAAGGCTCCTAAAGAAGTAGTCTGATCTGGCTCTACTCTGTTTGCCAATGCATAAAAAACGGATCTATAAGGTAAAGAGTTATCCCCTAGTGACGCATTTTTTGCGCATCTATAAAAGTCACTTTATGAACCCATTGTGATAAATAGAGCATTTGTTCCTATAGTAGCAAATGCTCTATTTATCACAATGGTTTCAAACTACAAAATTCTAAATGTTTCCTTTCCTCTAGTTAATGCTCCCTTCCGGTAGATACATTCAAAGAGGTTGCGTCTAAAAATAGCCTATAACCATTTACTTTTGTTGACTCAATAGCAAATAATTACTTAAAAATCGTCTACCTGAAGAAGATTAACAGGAATTACCATCAATTAGGAGCAGAAATCAGTTAACACATTGATGCAGGGTTGTCCCTTAACCAATTCCCTCCTCGACTTCTTTTGACCCCTCTGTTTTAGTCATTTTTGAAACCATTGTGATAAATAGAGCATTTGCTCTATAGGATCAAATGCTCTATTTATCACAAATGTTTCAAAACGACACAGCTCTAAACATTTCCTTTTCTCTCGTAAATGCTCTTTTTCGGTAGATTTATTCAAAGAGGTTGGGTCTAAAAATATTCTAGGAGCGAATGATTTAAATGGGAAGTAGGCAAACAGTGTAGAACCAGATCAGAGGGGATCATGAAGGAGCGCTATGATCAGGGCACTGCGCTGTTGCCTGAGCTCATAGATGTCAGCGGCTTATACCAGATATATTGTGTTTGCAGTGTCCCCTCAACATGAAAATGGGCAAGTTCCAAAATTAGATCTGGACGGGGTTTCTTTTAAAAGTAAATGAAGTAAAAAAAAAAGTAAAGTACCTAGCTATAGTCTACTTTCAGTCCGAATGACCGCTCAGCCGACTGTACATTTACTCCCCTGGTCATTGAGTCATTGGCCTACAATATTGAGCACTGCTTACATATGGCGCAACCATGCAGCCACAGTACCGGCGAGTGACCCTCACAGGTACCCGTTTTAACCCCTGGGTGGAGAGGATGTGCGGGTGGGAGACACGGAAAAGCGTCTCTGAAATTTCCGGGAGGGACCGGGATTTGAACCCCGGACCTCCGGACTGATAGTCAAGCGCGTTACCACTAGACCACCGCCACCTGCGTAACCATTTTCTTCATATAAACGTGTTTTCAGGCATTTGCAAACATTAGCAAACAGAGCTCCTATAGGAGTCTGCTCTGTTTGCTAATGGAAATTTGAAAAGATCTGTTTCTATATTTTCTTAAATGGTTACAATGTTCTACCTTCCATTTCATTACAACCATTTTGTCCATGGAGATTCAGTAAAGTAGTACTAAAGTGTGGTAAAATACAATATTCTCCCTTGTTCACTCTCCCATTCTAATAAACGTTCCCTCACTTCTGGTGGAAACTAACGACCAATAAAACAACTAAAGCCGTATGGTAACCATTAAAGAAAGAAGTAGTAAAACAACCAAAGCCGTATGATAACCATTAAATAAAGAAGTAGTAAAACAACTAAAACCGTAAGATAACCATTAAATAAAGAAGTAGTAAAACAACTAAAGCCGTATTATAACCATTAAATAAAGAAGTAGTAAACAAACTAAAACCGTATGATAACCATTAAATAAGGAAGTAGTAAAACACCTAAAGTCGTATAATAACCATTAAATAAAGTAGTAAAAAAACCGAAGCCGTATGATAACCATTAAATAAATAGGTAGTAAATACCTTAAGTCGTATGATAACCATTAAATAAAGAAGTAGTAAAACAACCAAAGCCGTATGATAACCATTAAATAAAGAAGTAGTAAAAAAACTAAAACCGTATGATAACCATTAAATAAAGTAGTAAAAAAATTAAAGCCGTATGATAACCATTAGATAAAGAAGTAGTAAAACAACTAAAGCCGTGTGATAACCATTAAATAAAGAAGTAGTAAAACACTTAAAGTCGTATGATAACCATGAAATAAAGAAGTAGTAAAACAACTAAAGCCGTATGATAACCTTTAAATAAAGTAGTAAAAAACTAAAGCCATATTATACCCATTAAATAAAGAAGTAGTAAAACAACTAAAACCGTATAATAACAATTAAATAAAGAAGTAGTAAAACAACTAAAGCTATATTATAACCATTAAATAAAGAAGTGACAAAACAACTAAAGCTGTATGACAACCATTAAATAAAGAAGTATTAAAACAACTAAAGCCGTATTATAACCATTAAATAAAGAAGTAGCAAAACAACTAAAGTCGTCTTATAACCATTAAATAAAGAGGTAGTAAAACAACTAAAGCCGTATGATAACCATTAAAAAAAGAAATCGGTTTTCCAAATACAAGTGTTAGCTTAATGCAGACTGAAAGCAATGTAAAAAGCTTTCCAAGAAGCTTTCTGTATAGCTTTCATTCTGCATTAAGCAACAATTAGGGTACAAAATGCATATGTATTTGTTATAAATTTACATTAATTTGTATGCTGCACAAGTTTTGGGTTGAAAACTTTGTCGACTGCTATAAATCTTCATTTTTGTTTTTAAAACCAGTCACGGCAACACACAGTTTATATCCGGATGAGACACCAAATTACTGGATCTAACATGTTTACAAGGGTAGTCACAGATGCGACATTGGTCAGGTGGCGCGAGAGTTAAACCTTTCCATCATATAAACTCGTTCTCACGCATCTGCAAACAGATAAGACCCAGATAAGAATGCTCCTATAGGTGCCGTCTGACAAGGGTCTGCTCTGTTTGCTAATATAATTGAATAGATCTGTTTTAGTGTCTGAAATGGCTACAATGTTCCACCTTCCATTTTTCATGATAACTCATTTGTCCATGAGTATTCAGTAGGTACTGAACAAGGAAAGGGTTAAGGTGAGTACTGGTGAGTACTGGGCCTGTTATTCAGTGTTTGACATTCCTGAAAACATTTTCAGAAAATATACACATTATTAAAACAAATAATAAACTAAATGAAAATATTTACGTCAGGCCAAAGTTTCACGAGTAACTCTAAGTAATTACTTAATATCAGACTTAACTTATTAGGAATATTATACTTGTATACAGAGAAGATAAGTGAAACAATTTTATCTTAACAGAATCCCTAGAGACATTCTGTTAAATTTTAAATGCAAAATGACGGGTTTTGCATGGAACATTTAATTAAACCCAAAATGAATTTTATAAAATTCTGAAGTCTGTTACAGATTCTTAAATATTGTTTTTTATTTAGATCACCTTCAGTTATTATCAAATACAATATTTGTTCTTAAAATGATAATTGGGCATATTTCTTACCTGTTTTGTGAAAATAAACACTAATTTATGAGTAAGAGTAATTATGCTCTTCAATTTTGGGTTAAAGAACAGGCCTAGCTAAGTAATTACTGAAACTGGGACCAGGGTATAACTATATCCATGTATGTAGATACCAGTAATGAAAACACTTTAAATCAATAAGTATGCACAATTTGTCTGTTAAACACCCATTTACCCTTTACTCCACGAGTATTCAGATAAGAAAAAACATGGACACCTAAAGTTTTGACCATGACAGAAACTAAATAATCAGATCTTCATAATTGTATTAGCAAACACAGCGCACCCTGATCACACGGTGCCTACAGCAACCGTCTTATCGGGGTCTACTCTGTTTGCAAAGGCGTAAAAAGCTAGTTATGGACTAAAAGGTTAAAGTCAAAGCAAACATCTGTTTGAATAAGAAATAGGTCCAATTAAAGAAGATTTATAACAATTTCATTAGAGTTTTGTAACAGCTGGAATGTAGTTCATTGACATTTGATTTGTGTTGCATACTTCTATGTTATTCCTTCCATTTTGTGTTATCAATTTTGTAAAAGCGTTTTAGGGGTAAGACCCCAAACATCAAATGTTGCAGTTCTAGGTGAACTTGGTCGTTTTCCGCTGTCGGTAATTGCTAAAGAAAGATCTATAAAATGTTGGTGTAAAATGATGCTAGCTGAACACTCAATAATGCATAATGTTTTTAAAGAACAAGTAGAAAGTAATAACATATTCATTAATAATAAACATGTTTGGTCTTATGAAATGAAAGCCTTGGTAGAATCACTAGGGTATAGTTATCTGTGGAATAATGTTAACCCTGCCTATAAGTTTATACCATCATTAAATCAGCGTTTGCATGATCAGTATATTCAAATGTGGAATGATACCGTCAATTCTCAATCAAAGTTAGAATATTATAGATCTTTTAAAACAGAGTTCGAATTTGAGCGATATCTCAACTTGTTAGATGATGATAAAGCCAGAACTACTTTCTCACGGTTCAGACTTAGTTCTCATGCTTTAGAAATTGAAGCCGGAAGATATAGCGGTACAGACAGGGATAATCGTAAATGTAAGCTTTGCTGTTTAAATTTAGTTGAATCAGAATATCACTTTCTACTTTGCTGTCCTAATTATTTTAGATTTACGAAAGAAATACAAAATTTGCTAGATCTTGGCCTTCACTGTCTAAATTTGCCGGTCTTATGTCCAGTAAGAAAGTAGGTATTATCAGAAATGTGTCGAAATATATTCACTATGCTATGTTAAAACGTACAGAATGCATAGAAAATGTTGCTTCTTAGATTTCTTTATGTACTTAAATTGCTATTTAAATATCAGGTTATGTTTGAATCAGTATTTACTAGTTCAATCTATGTTAATTATTTCATTACATTGATGTATATATTAGTGTAATGCATTTGCCATCTTTATATTGTATTATTTACTTGGCCAAAAGTATTGTATATACTGATATTGCCAATAAAATATGAATTGAATTGAATTGTTATTCCTTCTATTTTGTGTTTTCAAAACGGATATTGGAGCAGCCAACCTATTGTAATCCCACCCATAGCCAACAACAGTAACATAAAACCCCCAAGACCAGGAAATATTTCATGTACCATCATTGTCTATTAATTACAGTAAAACTCCGCTAATGCGACCACCAAAAAGGGGCATAATTCTGGGTGGCAGAGGCAGGTGGTAGCTTAATGCAGGACGAAAGTTATGCAGAAAGCTCCTATAGGAGCTTTCTGCATAACTTTCGTCCTGCATTAAGCAACCACCTGCTTTAAACGGCACCAGTGACTGTTTATTAAGTGGTCGCATTAGCGGGGTTTCACTGTACTTCTAAAAGGCATACAGTAGAACCTGTCTCAAGTGTCCATTCATTCATTGAGCATATGTGACTTAAAAAGCAGGTGGTTGTTTAATGCAGGGTAAGATAATTGCAGGAAGCTCATTTTCTGCATTACCTTTGACCTGCATTAAGCCATCACCTGTCATACAGACTCATAACTAGGCATCTTTTTGATGACCGTTCAAGACAGGTTTTACTATAATTCCTTCACATTCCTTACAGAGACTGACATATCAGAGTGTCAGACATCTTGGTTACCTAGTGAGGACAGAGTAAAACACCTATCATCTGGATCTAGATATTTGTCAATGTGATCACCAATTACTGAAATGATTAACTGGTACGAACGACACACAGTAGAACCGGTATTAAGCGCTCAAACATTTACTGAACATGGGAGTGTTAAAAGGCAGACAGTAGCTTAATGCAGGACAAACGTAATCCAGAAGCTCCTATATGAGCTTTCTGCATTACTTTTGACCTGCATTAAAGTACAACATGCCTGACATATCCATACGTATACCTCTTTTTTTTATTTCCGCTTTAGACGGGTTCTATTGTGCATTCAGATCTGCAAAACAGACCAATTAGTCTCTCGAAACGCACACCTCCCTCTTACAATATTGTACTCTAATATTTTGCATGCAATTTAAACCTACCTATAATGAAATATTTGGCGGAATTTTGTCTCCCCCATATCTGTTTCAATTGATATTAGTCGTCCACTTGATTGCCGTTTTGTTCATGTTTACACTGTTTGCAAATGTTGAAACCCAACTGCCACTTACACGCTAAAGGTAAAGTGTCACCGAAATCCTCATAAAGGTAAATATAATTTGTGAATCTATAAAGTAAAATTAATTGGCGTTCATATAACCAGATGCTTCAGTCACAGTATGGTTTGCCAAGCCCTCCAATTACTCACGTGATTTGTGTATCCGTTCTCACCCCCCCCCCCTCCATTCTCGAGATTCGGATTCAGTATGAACCCTTTACTCCATGAATATTCATGTAAGTTATAATGTCATTATGAATACCACTTAGACAGGGAAATGTGCATATGGCAGAAACTGTAATATCAGATCCTAATCAGAGGCACCTATAGTAGCAGTCTGGTCTGACTCTGCTATGTTTGCAAATGCATGAAAAGGCGTTTATATGAAGGATATGGGTTAATGAGAGTCACGAATTGGAATGGGTTTACAGAGGGCCTGCCCCAGACACTAAATCTGTGTAAATTACTATGTGAGTCAAAATAAAAAAACGACAATGAAATAAAACGACATCAAAACACTAAAGACAAACTTGCATGTTAATGACAAGAATAGTAATAATGTCAGTTATATATCAAAGCGTTGCTGACGCTGCAGTATTCTTTGCATGGCATCAATGTGTTGAAATCAAATTTCTGATATCGGATAAGTTCACTTTGGCATGCAATTGCGTATCTATAAGGGAAAAGATGAACACTTTTTTTCAGTGGGTAATTAAGTTGCAGTTGACACTTCAGCCGTTTCACACTATGCTTAATATCAAATTTACCACTCGAAATTTATCTTGCCCTTATGTACGTGACTTTGACACGTTTGCAAACAAAGTAGACCTAGAACAGACAGCTTCTGTAGGAACTCTCTGATTCGAACCTGCCTGAGTTGATTCCGAAGTTTTCTGTCACAGCAAAGCATATCATTGTTAATATTTTATTAAAACATGAATATTCATGCATTAAAATAAATAAACAGTAGAACTTGTCCTAAGCGGACGTTCATTTGTTGAACAAAAAGGGTGTTAAAAACAGGTACTTGCTTAATGCAAGCAAACGTACTGCAGAAAACTCATAAAGGAGCTTTCTGCATTACTTTTGACATGCGTTAACCCTTTCCCTGTTCTGCATTTAGGCCAAATTTCAATACCTATTGAATATTCATTAACAAAATAGTTTTAAAGAAATATGGAAGGTGGAACATTGTAGACATTTTAGAAAGCAAGAAAACCGATCTATCAAATTCTATAAGCAAACAGAGCAGACCCTGATCAGACGGTTCCTCTAGGAGCCGTCTGATCTGGGTCTACTCTGTTTGCAAATGCGTGAAAACACGTTTATATGAGGGAAGGGGTTAAGCTACCACATGCCTTACAGACAGGTAATTAGACATCTTCTGATGACCGCTTACGAGAGGTTCTACTGAAATAAATACCGCGCTTGTAATTGTAGTCTATAAGCCGTGTAAGTGTTGTTTCTGTCTGTAATTTTAATTGGCACAAACAATTATAGAATACCACCACTTACTATTCTTAGAACTAATCTACGCCCAACCACCTACTATATTTACTTAACTTTTGCCTCTATATAGGAGTGTGCAATAATCTTTGCAAAACAGTTTGGATAGAGATCAGGCACCGAGTAACTCAGTATGTAAACAGGTAAACAGGTATCGTCCTCATTGTGTTTTGGAAATGTAATTGAATAAACCTGAAGGAGACGATAATCTAAGCAGAGAAAATTGATTTGATGGCGAAAGAGTTGATAAACAGTTTGCACCCACAATGTGCGCCCGCACACAGCAAAACTCCCCTTGGAACCAAATTATTTTGGTCTACAAACCAATTTAATCTGCTTTAAGTTTTAGATTAGACTTTCCTTAAATGTTTTCTTTAGACCGTAATTGGCGTGTTTTGTATGGATTCTAATGGATCGTCAAATAATTTGTTGTATCAACTGGATCAAAAATGTTTGCAAACGGAATAACATATACAATATATTGCAGGCTCGGCTGTGAAAGAGTTAACCCATTCCCCCATAGGCTATTTAAGACCCAACCTCTTTGAATAAATCTACCGAAAAGGAGCATTTATTAGAGAAAAGGAACATGTTGGAATTGTTTAGTTTTAAATCATTGTGATACATAGAGCATTTCGAGGGCTTGGTGCAAAACTATTCTAACTCCTTCACTAAAGTGAAGGAGTTAGAATAGTTTTCCACCAAGCCCTCGATTTGATCCTTTGGAGCAAATGCTCTATTTATCACAATGGTTTCAAAAATTGACTTTTATAGAGGCGTAGAAAGGTGTATTTATGGAGGAAAGGGTTAAACGTAGATGCAAGTTTAATACAAGACTGACGTTATGTAAAAAGCCCCAGAAGGTTTTTTGAGCACCTTTCGTCCTCCATTTAGCAACCACCTGCGTTTAGTTATTAAATGTTCGTTTAGACGGATTATACTTATTTACTTCAAAAATTCTCTTTTTACCACCATGATAATGCAGTGAATTACAAAACTAGTTTCTTTGTGTGTCATTCCATGGTTAGCTACGAAACGGGAAACATTCCTGCACTATCTATACCGTTTTATTGTAATGAGGATTTCAAACAGTTTGGATCCTGATGAGAAACTGAGTTACTAGGTGTCCCATCTGGATCAAAACTGTTAGCAGTGTTAACTACGGATACTCCTGTAGAGTATTGAATGGAAAAGTAGTAAAGTCAAGCAGGCAAAAACGTGTTGAGTGCCAAATAGGCGGTCGACATTTACAAACTTTCATCAAATCTAGTGATCTAGTGGCACAGTGTACAGAAAACTCCTGCATTTGTTTTGACCTGCATTAAGCTACCATCTGCATTGCAGACTGATAATTAGAGCTCTCTTGGATGTCCGCTCTAGACAGGTTCTATTGGAAACTGTTTTTAATTTGTTTTATCGACTGATCGTGGAGGTGGTTTTGAACAATCAGTTTAATCTTGCAGGACGTTTAAACCACAGTATAACCTCTCTTAACCGGAATTCTAGTAGATAATAATTTAGATAATTTTAGGCAGGTGGCTGCTTAATGCAGGGTGAAAGTCATGCAGAAAGCTCCTCTAGGAGCTTTCTGCATGACTTTCACCCTGCATTAAGCTGCCACCTGTCTCCAAGACCGATATCCATACTAAATTTAACTGCCGGTTAAGAGAGGTTTTACTGCATTTCAAACCTGAGTTGTCAGAATGGACTAGTTCATCAGTGTTTAACTGTAGGTTTCACTCAGTATAAAAGGTTTAAACTTTCCAGGCGATTTTGAATGACAGACTGTACTGACCCTGATGAGAGGGCTCGTCTAAGGACCTCTTATCTATGGCTACACTGTTTGCAAATGACTGCATGCGTATCCCGGGTTGAAAAGGCTAATGAGAATTAAGAGTGGAAACAATCAACAATTACCTATGTGAAGAGGTTGATAGGTGTATGTTTGCCTATACCAATTAATTCAAATTAATATTAATCAAATGTAAATAATGTTAGGCGTGACAATGTGATGTCTACTCGTGTAAATAAACGTAAATACGCTACACTTTTTCAGCCACGTGAGACGATTCAAACTGTTCAATAATCGTATTATCGTAATAAATGTATCTCGGTTCAGCTTATGTTTCTAAATACATGTACAGTAAAAAAAACTTCTAAACGGGAGTTCAAATCAGTATCAATGTGGATCTTTAAAATAGATGGCAGCTTAATGCAAGGTGAACGTCATGTGGAAAGCTCCAAAAAGGAACTTCACTATGCATTCAGCAACCGCCTTAGAACATTTATGGAGTAATGGTTAAACTTTATTAGTGTTCTGGACAGAATGTCTCTAATAATGCTTTAGAATAATACAATACAACAATACAACTATTTCACATCATGTATATATTTACAAATGTATATTAAACGTCACAAAATATACGGGTCTTAAAGTAAGGTAGAAGCTTAATGCAGGTCAAAAGTGATGCAGAAAGCGGCTATAGGAGCTTTCTGCATTATTTTTTACCTGCATTAAGCAACCACCTGCATTGCCCTTGACCTGCATTAATCAACCACTTGTCTTTTAAGAATCCTCTATTCATTAAATGAATGACCGCTTCAGACATATTCTACTTTATACATATATTTTGACTCCTATAGCTGGCAGTCTGTTCTGTTTACTGATCTGATTCTATACTCTCTGCCATGCCCTAAAGATAATTTGTTCATATACCATCATAAAGATTCGGTTTAATTAATATTCATGATGTCATTATGTGTGGGATATAACATGGTCTCTATGCCCGGACGTGATATCACACTTGTCGCCAATTGACCTTACATAAAGGTAAATCCTTACCACGCTGCACCGTTCAGATATTATTCTATGAAAAGAAGATTAATAGAATCAAGCATGGGTTTTGTTAAAGACGGGGGTTTCTATACCCGATGTTGGTCTGTTCCAGTCGGAAACGAGCTTTAGCGAGTTTCCGATAGGAACATACCAACCGAGGGTATAGAACCCCCCGGCTTTAACAAATCCCATGCTTGATTATTTTTCTCGCTGAAATACGCCCTAAAACCAAAAAAAATAACGAATTTGTGAAGTACTACTTTACATTGCGTAATACGACTTCCATATCTAATAGCAACAGACCGCAGCATAACTTTAGGCGTGACACCAAATTCTTGCATAAAACGTGCTGTTGTAGTCCCGCTATACCATGTACTCGTGCTCACGCGCTGTTGTTGACCGGTTTAAATTATACCTATTACGGGCCTAAGGTAAACAATGGACGCGAATGCTACAGCGTTTTGGCCTAAGCTAGGTGAACGCCGGGGTGTGAGTATTTCCAGGAGCACCGACAATGAACTGTTTTTAGTGATAGACATATTGAATGAAATTCCGTGTTAACGGTATTTGATACAATCATGAATTGACGTCGAAAAGAAAACAGTGGCCCGGAAACAGCATAAATCGCCGAAGTGTCAAAGAAGTGTATAGTTTTGCTGCCGTTGTTTTGCTTGTATTTTGAAGAATTAAATTGATGCAGGAGAGCAGAAAATTGGTTTTATGCAAGAATAGCGTTAATACACGTTTGTTTTCTGCAGTGTTTTCTCGGGAATGTTGTTGCCCTCGCCCTTCGGGCTCGGGCCAACAACAGTCCATCGGGACACTGCAGATGTTATTGCCCGAACAAACGTGTATTAACCCTCTAATGACGTCATTTGTTATGACAACCACAAACGTTACGTTTTGGCGTAAATATAAATGACTGAGTGACTACAAAACAACGTCTTCGGTTAATTAAATAGGCTTTTAAAGTGTTTATATGATAAATAGAATTTCATATTCGTGCTAATTACTTATATTAATTTCAATTCATAAGGTTGTTGCCTATAGAAATGTTGGTATAATTCTGTAAGAAGTCCTTCCCTTGTATTGATTTTACCCAATCGCGCGTATGAATACACTAGTCACGGGGTGTTCCAGATAAGGATTTCTAGTACGGCTATTTTTAGTAACTCAGCTTATCTAGCACGACTGAGAAGCGAGAAAAAAGGCTGAGGTTTTAATTGCTGTTGACAAATACAGATTAGACGACGACTCTGCTACACACTCCTCCTACTCCAAACAAGAAAAAAGGATGCCCACTTTAAGATTCTCTCTCTCTGTCTCTCTCTCTGTCTGTCTCTCTGTGTCTCTCTCTCCCTGTCTGTCTGTCTGTCTGTCTGTCTCTCTCTTTCTTTCTCTTTCTCTCTCTCTCTCTCTCTCTCTCTCTCTCTCTCTCTCTCTCTCTCTCTCTCTCTCTCTCTCTCTCTCTCTCTCTCCAACAATGACACCACTGTAAACTTGTTTTAAACTTGACCATAACAAACAGATTTAGATTGTGAATTCTACATATATTAAAGAAAGTATAAAGGCAAGAGTACAGTCGGCTGAGCGGTCATTCAGGCTGAAAGTAGACTATAACTAGGTACTTTACTTTTCACCCTAAAATACTCAGAAAAATATCTACTCTGGTAATGCATGGATAGAAGTTTACATGTATTAATATCATTATATTGTCACATGTTATACTGCTAATGCTTTAGCAAGCACCACACAGCTCTTATATTAAACCTGTAAGCACTACGCATTTTCTGTTTTCATTTGTAATAGTCTGGGAAAATAATTACCATGTCTACTTAAATCTCTTATCCACTTCATTATTGTTTCCAATTAGAGGGTCAGGCGTAACAGACGTCTCCGGAAAGAAATATTTTGACATATTTTAGTTACCACATGCCGTCTATTGGCGACAATTGAAAATGACTCTGATTGAGATGTAACTCGCTCAACACCTAGTTATATCCCACACAACCAAGTTGCACGAGATATACAGTTTTGACCCGTCAGTCCGTCCGCCAGTCTGTCCGTGTATCATAATACATTGTTGATCATCTAGCACGTTCATTTTTTGACCACTTTTTCTCAAATTTACCTTAAGAATTGTAACGAATAAAAGCTTGGATGGGTTCTATTTTCATAGGAATCAGTTACGGGGAACCGCTTTCATTCTGTGACAATGCGGCGATGTGAGGTATGTGAGCTTGCTCACTAAAGTTGGTTAATTTCTCAAAAGATTAGCCGAATTGGAAGTAAATAATCTTGGTGAAGGTCCGAGTTTGAGCAGACATTAACTCATTCCCTCCTAGACTATGTTTAGACCCAACCTCTTTGAACGAATCTACCGAAACGGAATATTATTTAAAGAAAAAGAGAACATTAGAATTGTGTAGTTTTTAAACCATTGTGATAAATAAATCATTCGCTCCCACGATACGAATACTCTATTTATCACATATTCGAATTTTTAACGCTTTAGTAAACAGTGTAGACGCAGGTCAAACGGCTACTGATCGGGGTCAGTTGTGATTGTCTATAAAAGTATATAGATATGATTCTAAATATGATTCTAAAGTTTCTGTGATGATTAAAAAGTCCATGTTTATATGCCATTATCAAATCAGTGAATTCATATTCTTGATAATATTAGTGCTTAACCACTTACTACTACGCCTTTCTACGCTTTGCAAACAGAGTGGAGCCAGATCTGTTTAGGTGTGCTCTATCTGCTGATGAAATAATATAGATACATGTATGATTCTACTGGTTCTGAAATATCCAAACATTCATGTGTCAATATGCTATTATAAAAATAATCTAATTACTATTCATGATATCATGATTTCTGACATGACTATTCATGATTTCTGACACGACTATTCACGGAGTTAAGGGTTAAGTACTAGTCATTGTTAAAGTATGATTATTTCTGATAACCACTGCAGTTCATTTTCCATACAGAGTAATACTCCAGTCTCCCTGAAAATTAAAACACATTGTTCATATTGTTTGATCTTAGCACAAAATGCACATATTTTCTGAGAAGGCGGTTGGTCATTTAAAACAAATACAATGGTTCAATATTTAAGTAGCATTCGGTATCGTATACTTTTAATCATTTAACATACTTTCTATCTACTATGGTCAATTGTTAGAACATGCGTCCTATAGCCAACGATATAATGTTTAACTTATATAATCTCTTAACCCTTATCATGATGTCGATGATAATGACTGGTTACACGAAGACGGCATGGACCAATTCTACTGCTTTATACTTCAAAGTATTTATTGTCAAAGGGACGAATTTGGTTACAGTTACAGTTTCTGACCAACCAACACAATATCCTGATGCCGAAAGTTATTTGGTGACAAAAGTGTTCTTATTAGGGGAAACTAGTGCACTATTCAAGAAGAGATCGCCTCTTCGTCTCCGACCAGGTTTAACTCTTCTCTCATACAAACCCTTTTTCTCGCCACAAGACAGAATAGACCCAGACTAGACGCCTGCTGCTGTAGGAATCGTCTGCTAAGGGTATGCTGAGCTCTATTCACATATGTGATTATAATAAACATGACTCTACAGTTTCTATCAATATCAAAGCCGTCGGTGTACATATGCGATA
Source organism: Azorinus chamasolen (assembly GCA_963576725.1). Lineage (NCBI taxonomy): Eukaryota > Metazoa > Mollusca > Bivalvia > Cardiida > Solecurtidae > Azorinus > Azorinus chamasolen. The sequence continues at coordinate 34,496,038 of OY755246.1, read as the reverse complement.
GAAACATTCAACTGTCAAATGTATTTGGTGTCATTATTTCTTGATATTTAACAGGGAAAGGGTTACGGCGCGGTGCCAGGCATGGGCGTGTTGCTTTTGTCCCAGTTAAGGCAAAACTACAATGCTACAATGCCAGTTGTTTCAATGATTGGTGCTACAATGCCAGGTATGACAATGCATGGTGTTACATTGTCAGGTATGACAATGCATGGTGCTACAATGCCAGGTATGACGATGCATGGTGCTACATTGTCAGGTACGTCAAGGCATGGTGCTACAATGCCAGATATGACGATGCATGGTGCTACAATGCCAGGTATGACGATGTATGGTGTTACATTGTCAGGTATGACGATGCATGGTGCTACATTGTCAGGTACGTCAAGGCATGGTGCTACAATGCCAGGTATGACTATGCATGGTGCTACAATGCCAGGTATGACGATGCATGGTACTACATTGTCAGGTACGTCAAGGCATGGTGCTACAATGCCAGATATGACGATGCATGGTGCTACAATGCCAGGTATGACGATGCATGGTGTTACATTGTCAGGTATGACAATGCATGGTGCTACAATGCCAGGTACGTCAAGGTGTGGTGTTACCGTGCCAGGTAAGGCAAGGCGTAGGGCTATCTATGGAGTTTAATGTTAAAACTATAATGATAAACCAATTTAGTTCTGAAATAACAACCTTATCTTCCTTACAATGTAATGTCTGCCCATCCTCTGATCTGGATCAAATCTTACTTACTTAGGATTCGATCAAGCATCTAACCGAGTGTGAGATATCTTGATGAGACGCTGACTTACTGGGCCTCTGATCAGGATCCAAACATTTGAAAATGCTAGTCAGGCCGTGCTGGACATAATAAGAATTAAGAATGCGTTAGACGAGTATTGGTTGTTGGGGTTCAGATCAGATATCTTTTGAACTTTGTAAAATAAAGTCATAAAAAGAACACCACTTTCGTCCAATATGTAAGATGTTAAATCCAAACTGATAAATGATTTGAGAAGCAGGATTGTTTGGTTATTCGAGATAAACAATCCTTGGCTTTAGCCGCCGGTGGACTTTTCTATTTCCATCAGTTAATTGAGTTATCTCCTAAAATGGTTTAAATTACACAAGATCTGTAATTCTGGAGATTCAACGCGGATCTCAACCTTTGACATTCTAGCTGATCTTTGTCGTGTTGTACAAATTAATAGCTCAGACAACTCCGTCGGAAGTACAGTTAACTCTCGTTACAATGACCAAGTTCGTTCTCACAGAAAGTGTCATTTTACTGAACATGTTGTTGTAACGAACGTTCAGCCTGCTCATGCTATTAGCATATATTGGAGCGTTCTATTTTACTTTCACATTGCTTTAAGCATTCGCCTGCCTTTAACACAAAATACTTAATGTAATTGAGTGGTCGTTATAGAGAGGGTTTGCAGTGCGTGCTTTGCAAAGGACACCTGTAACACGTTCCTCGCAATGAAACTGTTAACTATTGTCCGAACAGCAAACAACTGTTTATATCCTGATTACAGGCTTAGTACCTTGGCGTCTCATTTGGAATCAACTTTTGAGAGTAAAGTCGCCCTTAGCAGAATCAAAGTAAATTAAATCTTTTACCAATTTGTATGTATGTAGGAATTAATGATATCGTGAATATTAGTTAGCTTAATTGGTATAATAGCATATGGACACAGTATCGTTGGCCTTGGCAGAAACTGTAGAATCATATCATATTATATCACAAGTAAACAGAACAGACTCCTATAGGAGCCCTCTGATCTGGGTCTTCTCTGGAGTAAAGGGTTAACTCATTCCTACGTATTCCAGCGCATTTACAAACAGAGTAGACTAAGATCAGACATCTGGTCATGGTCTGTTCTGCTTGCTTATGAAATAACAAATAAACCTGATTCTGCAATTTCTACCATTACTAAAGGTTTTCTTGCTCATTTGCTACTATGAAACGTAGCCAATCAATAATTATATAATTTAATAGTTTTTAAATGAATATTCATAAGGTAAATTATTACCTTTTTAAATCGTTGCGTTCATAATCGTAAACTTACGTTCTCTTTCGAATAAAAATGCAAATAGTTCATAAAACAGTTTTGTTTGAATAATTCACGCGACCTCCAACCACTGGTATAGTTTGTGGTGTGCGGTGGTCTAGTGGTAACGCGCTTGACTATCAGTCCGGAGGTCCGGGGTTCAAATCCCGGTCGCTCAGGGAAATTTCAGAGACGCTCTACCGTGTCTCCCACTCGCACCTCCTCTCCACCCAGGGGTTAAAATGGGTACCTTTGAGGGTCACTCGCCGGTACTGCGGCTGCATGATTGTGCCATATGTTAGCAGTGCTCAATATTGTAGGCCAATGATTCAATGACCAGGGGAGTAAATGTACAGTCGGCTGAGCGGTCATTCGGACTGAAAGTAGACTATAACTAGGTACTTTTTTTTACTGGACTTTTTACTTGATTGGCTCAAAACCACCTGTATATAACACCGTGATCGATATGTGCATATAGATTTGTAAAACGGATTGGTATAGATAGATTTACTTAAACAAGCGATCCTTTTCTGTTTTAATAAATACTCTCAGAAAGAAATGTAATCATCGTTGCTCATACACGAAATAATGCACTTAAAATAATGATTTAAGAAAGTTTATCACGCTACAAAACCGATCACTGCATCTTTGATATTTTCATGAATTCAGATGAGAAAATGTCTATTTGTACTGTAGATTATTAACTCTGCATGCTAGCGATGAATCCGGGATTACCTATGCAAACAATTGCAAACGCATAATGCGACGTCTCATCAGGTTCCAATACTGTTTGTCGCTTTGACTATATTTCTGCGTAGAAATGAGAGAAATAATGTTTTTAGAACTGAAGCAGGCGACAACTATTGCAGACGAAAAATTACTTAGCGTGCAAAAGGTTAATCCTTTTTCCACTAAGCGCGACCTGACTGGCATTTGTAAAAAAGATTAGATATAGCAGATGAGACGCCGAGTCACTCGGCCGCCTGTCAGATTAGATACAGATGAGACGCCGAGCCACTCGGCCGCCTGTCAGATTAGATACAGATGAGACGCCGAGCCACTCGGCCGCCTGTCAGATTAGATACAGATGAGACGCCGTGCCACTCGGCCGCCTGTCAGATTAGATACAGATGAGACACCGTGCCACTCGGCCGCCTGTCAGATTAGATACAGATGAGACACCGTGCCACTCATCCGCCTGTCATATTAGATACAGATGAGACGCCGTGCCACTCAGCCGCCTGTCAGATTAGATACAGATGAGACGCCGTGCCACTCAGCCGCCTGTCAGATTAGATACAGATGAGACGCCTAGCCACTCAGCCGCCTGTCAGGTTAGATACAGATGAGACACCGTGCCACTCAGCCGCCTGTTAGGAGTTTATATGTTATACGCTCATTGTTTGAACGTACGATAAAACTCCTCTGCAATAAAACTGCATTAAGCAGCCACCTGCTTATAAACACAGTCGCACTAGAGGGGTTCTACTGTATATCGTAAGACAAAAATGCAAATGACAGTAAATTCCATCTGCAGCGAGCCCTCAATGAAAAACAAAAGTAATATTTACTAACAGTTGGCTGTTAAATCCTGTCCTGTAATGACTACATTGTGTCCTTCGGACACACATTCAAACGCTTAGGATGGTTTTCCTGTAAAACGTGTGTCATATTTGAGAACGCATGTAGTTTTTGCATGACAGATTTTGGGAGAATAAGTAGCTCGACTCACCTTTCTTATTTGTCCGATGAAAACGTCTATTTCATCGGACACCAGAGAAGGTCGATTTGCCCGGAAACTAGCATGGGATAAAAGAAATGACAAACCCAATTTCGTAAAAAAAGACCAATTTATTCGATATTTGTCCGCATATTGAGAATTTTTCACCGTTTCCAGAGAGTTTAATGTCTGTTTTGTAGAATTACGTCGCATCGGTTATAAATATATTAGTCTGCCTTTTGTTGAAAAACGAACGTCGGAACGGAGTGGGTGCGTTCAGCATTGTTTACCATAGTGTATCTATAATAATATAATAATCTATACTAGTGGGAATCGCCTTTCTGTTTTATTGGTGTCGTCCATCATAGAAAATCTATATAACTTTTTTATTGATTTGAACTGACCGCCATGGCAGGTGTTGCGGATATTGTAAGGTCAATATTGGACAAATGGGAGAATCAGGTATCCCATGTCACAAAGGCTTCTTAATACAGTAAATCACGATAGTTTGGACACTAAAACCGTTATCAGGATCGGTCTATGGGACAGCTGGCTGCTTAATACGGGGTGAAAGTAATATAGACAGATCCTCTAGGAGCTTCCTGTATGACTTTCATCAAGTTTCGAAGTATCTAGTTTATACGGTGATTTGTTTGTTCTTGTCATACAATTACCCAGTAAAACAACGAATGAAACCAAATCTTGTGGTAAAAAGTGTTACTTTAATATTACCAATAACGCAAAACTAGATATTTTACTATCTGCAATATGAACTTGCCTGGCTGGCATTGAATACATAAATTTTACATTAACTTGATCATTGAACAGCAACACGCATCACAGTAGAACCGGTCCTTAGCCGCCAGTCATTTATCGAACACAAGAGTCTTTACAAGCTGGTGGTTGTTTAATGCAGGGCAAAAGTAATGCAGAAAGCTCTTATAGGAGCTTTCTGTATGCATTACTTTTGGTCTGTATTAGGCTATCACCTGCTTTACTGACATATAATTAGATCTTTTGGATGGCCGGTTAAGACAGGTTCTACCGTATAAACAGTGAAACTTCGATTATCCGAACACTAAAATACGTATTATCCGAACACTAAAATACGTATTATTATCGATCTTTAAGACAGGTGGCAGCTTAATGCATGGTGAAAGTCATGCAGAAAGCTCCTCTAGGAGCTTTCTGCATGACTTTCACCATGCATTAAGCAGTCACCTGCCTAAAAGGGTCTAAATTCTTCTATACCGAAAATTCGAATAATCGAGGTTTTACTGTATTACAATTTAATTGTATGCATTGCTTATCATGTATACCAAAGCCAAGTGATGATTAGCAGACGCGAAGAAAATATTGTTCATAGGTTAAAACAATTTGCTTGAGTCTCAGTTCATTCTAAATTGACCAATCGGATATTTGAGGAGGAACTAATAATTACTGAGCCAGTGGGGTCTACCGTGCACCCTCCACCTAGATTGTTTTCTTGGGTACCAAAATGTCCAGAAAAATCTACTGAAACAGAATCGCATATGTACTCAAATTTAAATTATTTTAGGCTATATGTATTTTAACCGTCTCCATGACAACCACCCAGTTTTCGTAATGATGACCGTTACCTGCAAATTCGCCCATATCACAGCGAGTTTTTGTCCTAACCCTATAAAACTGGTACCAACCTGAAGATAAGACATTGTGCTTTTATTTCCATCTGTGTGTTTTAAATTACCTTATTTACATACTCAATGAATATTAATGAGAACATTAAAAATAGTACAAAAAGTATAGAAATAACGTAAACCTTGCACTTTTTTATCCTACAAATATCAGAAAACGACTTCAAATGTAGTTTAACATGATAACAAAATCCTCAGAAAACAAATAGCTAATTTGAGGACCAAAACATTAACTTTAAGTAACGTTTTATTCGTTTTCATGACAACCTCCCAGTTTTCGTAATGATGGCCCATACCTGCAAAATCGTCCATACCACAGAGTGAAATGAATGGTTACTATGGAGCCCGATTTTGTCCTAAACCTAAAAACTGGTACCAAATTGAAGATTATACATTGTGCTGTTATTTCTAGCTATTCCGTGAACTTGCCTCATTTGCATATTCACGAATATTAATGATAACAATATAGAAATAACGTAAATAATGTAAACTATTCAATTTTGTATACTACAAATATCAGAAAACAACTTCAAATGCAGTTATACATGATGACACAATGCTCAGAAAACAAAATATCTAATTTGAGGACCAAAACCGTAACAAGTACCATTCATTTCATTCTTCCCTATCACAGACAGTTTTTAATGTTCTTCATTTTTGTTTCAAAAACGTAGTCACAGTAACAAACAGTTTGGATCCTGATGCGACACCGAATTGAACGGCGTCTCATCTCTGGATCCAAACTGTTTGCATATGTAATCAGGAGCGAAAGAGTTCATATTAATTAAACTAAAAGTTATATCAAAATACATCGCTGAATAAAATTATTAATAAAAAACAGTGCAGGCCCTGGCCAACGGGTCCCCATGAGCCGTTTGATATGGTCTTCACTGATTGCATACATCGTGTAAACCATGTTCCCGCATATTAAAAATAACTGTTTACCTGATGAATATTCATGTAAGAAATGATGAAATCATAAATATTTATTAAATGGATTTTTATAATGACATTTGAAAGCAAAAAAAGTTATTAAAATGGTAGAAACTGTAAAACGTTCACATTTTTCAAGTCGAGAGTGAAATAATGATAATCGATATCATATTCCATATAAAATGCTGCCGCTGTCTCTCAGAGCTAACATGTCAAAGTACATGGCCCTTTCATATGCTGATTGACGCCGTAAATATATACCAATCTTTGCAACCTCTCAAGTCGATCTTTATTGCTCCTTTGTTCCATAGGATGTGCCATCCTATTTTTCGCAAGCAAAGGTATAATTTGTGTCATTGAGAAAGCTCAGTAATTGCTTTCAACCCGATCCTGCTATGCGCTGTGTTATGGGCAATTCAAAGCCGATCGGATCCGGATGAGACGAGAGTAACCTGAAGTCTCGTCGATATAGATCTAAGGTGTTGATACTCGGAAAATATTTTCTCAAAAGCTCAAGCGAATCAAAAGTGAGTAAAAAGTACAACTGGACAATATTTTGGCAGATATATTTGTTTGAGCAGAGTAAATGACATCTAATCTCATTTAACCCTTAATCTGATGAATAATTAAAACTGACCCCTCCCCAATTCATTAAACAAACAGTTGTATATAATTTTCACTGAAGAAAATGATTATTATGACAAACAGTGTAGACTTCGATCAAAGAACTCCCAAGGAAGCCCTTTGATCTGGGTCTACACTGTTTTCAGATGTTTTATATACACTGTACCCGCACATGAAGTGTTAATTAATCATAAGGCTATGTCTGTACTCTAACGTAGGCGGATGACTGACAGTAATGATTAGTTACCTATGTCAAACAATGTATTGTTATACATATTTATTCGGACCTTATCAGTTTAATTAATATTTGTTAACCGTAAATAATGCTGGAACTTACATTTCGGTTTCTGCTAGGGTGTTTCATCATCCTATCATCATCTTTCGCAGTGACGTATTAACAGAATGCTGACTAAATCTATTGACGTCAGTAGTTTATCCGCCGGTGCACCGTACAACCTCGACGGACTATTTTCAATGATATGCAAAGCAAAGAGCTCCATCTCAATGCTTGGCAAAGCTTTTTGATATACCCTTTCTCTTATCGAATATACTTCCCAGTTTGATGAAATAACAAAAGATTGGAAGAGAAAGAAAAAAGGCGTAGTTTGAACTCGGTCCAAAGTGCGTCAAATATGTTTAGGAATTCATTGCAAATAATAATGGAATGAAAGTAGATCTATCTGAAAACAATTAATGAAAGAAGAAATTGTGTTTTGGTGACAGGATGAATTAGTTCTGTGTCATGTAGATCTATAGGTTATTTGGTTTGGCAGTTCAGAGTCATGTGAGGGCCCGGTCCCACTAGGCCTAACGACCATTTAAGACCTGCTTACGATTGCTAGCGACCTTTGGTCGTCGATATTCGTACGAAGTTACAAATAATCGCGGATAGTCTTCAGTAATCGTTGGTTATCGTTTCTGGTCGTGCGACCAATTTCAGTCGTAGAGAGGTTGTTGGTCATGCACAACGACCTCCTTACGACCGCACTGGTCGCCGGTGGTCTTTAAGAGGTAACCTTAGAGGTAATCATGGGATCGTCGTACGATTGTCTCCAACAAACTTTAACTGGTCGTTGGTGACCGTCCCTAAAATCGGACTCGTGACTGTCATCGACTTTTCTACAATTACCGACTGTCGTTCGATCACCAGCAACTGCCTAAAGAATAACCGCGACAGCAGGTCGGAAATGATTGTGGAACCTTCGTACGAATACCAGTGACTTTGTACAGGATCGTCAGCAACCTGTCTTACGATGGTCGCAGAAGCATCTAGTATGTGAATGCGAAGTCTTTAACGATCGCAAGTGATAGATGGACTTTAGCCTAAAGGTTATCTAATTTGGCGTCGAACACATTACGAGCAAGCTGATTTGCCTAGCTTCGTCAGACAAACATGTCCATATTCTGTACTCATCTTATATGCTTTATATCGCGTGACGAAGGAGTAATATATGATTATTTCAGTTCTTCTTCAGCAAATATCATTGCATGTATCTTCATGACACATTAACCCTTATCATGCTAATAAGCATGACCTGACTAGCATTTGCAAACAGCTTAGATCCAGATGAGGCGTCTCATCAGGATCCAAGCTGTTTGACACTCGGTCAGTAGTTTCTCAAGGGCTTTTATGAATCAGAGTTCAGTATATTAAAACGTAACGGAGCTTTAGCAGACATATATTTTCAGCACGATATAAGGGTTAAGATTAAATGACTGGCATATTCATTGATTAAACAATTGTTTAATATTAGTTTAATTGCAGTTCGACACTAAAATGTCATATAGGACCGAGGTAGGTTCTTAAAAGAGCCAGGAACATCACCGATATTATAGAGATAAAATGTGCGGTGGTTTCGATAATGCATTCATTACGTGACTGTGGGTCTAGCAACAGAATAGACCCATACTAGACGTCGCTTTGGAGGTACGATCAGTGTACACTTAACATCATTACTGACACACGTTATACTTTGGATCACAGAACTACATTATGTCATCGTAGGCAAAGAGTATTTGTATATAGAGATCTAGATATCTGAATGTAAAGTCTTAACCCTTCTCTTGCTGAATTTTAAAACACAGTTCTCCTTCTTTACCCATGCCCTGTTGTATAATTACATATATCTTCACTGTTCACAAGTATTTCGCTGTGCAATCACTGCTGTGGAGTACATTGGTTGCATAATCAACTTGTAAATAGTGCATACCCTGATGAGACAGCTCCTGCAGGAGCTGTCTCATCTGGGTCTTCACTATTTACTGGTATATTGACGTGAATAGCAAGCGAAGGGTTAATAGTCGCCATGTGTATTGAATTCTAGAAGTAAATGCAGCAATGAGAAAAGACAACAATGCAGCTTTATCGAATCTGTTCGTGAGTAGTTATTTAACGGCAACACTACTCACGCCCCTAGCCCAGGCTTAAGCAGCATTTAATTTCCATAACTAAAATCAGTGAAAATGATAACCATTATCCAGCTATCTGCGACCTGACTCGCATTTGCAAATAACTTGGATTCCGATGAGATGCCGGGTAGCTCGACGTCTGATTAGAATCCAAACTGTTTGACATTCTGTAAATACAGTAAAACTCCGCTAATGCGACCACTTAATAAACAGCCACTGGAGTCGTTTAAAGCAGGTGGTTGCTTAATGCAGGACGAAAGTTATGCAGACTTTCGTCCTGCATTAAGCTACTACCTGCATCTAGCACCCAGAATTATGCCCATGTTTGGTGGTCGCATTAGAGGGGTTTTACTGTAGTTCATTAGTCGGAAGACTGCACCAGATCCAAAGCTGAGCAGACATTGTATATATACGAGTATGTATGTCTAATAATGTGCGTGACAATCTGAGCAGACATTGTATATATACAGTATGTATGTCTAATAATGTGCGTGACAACTGTGGGTTAAACCGTACTCAAATGTCCACGTTGATGTTCTACTGGAACATGTAAATTTGAAAACACGTGTCACGATTTAATTATTATTCATTATAAATCCTTTATACGCAACAGGGAGAGAATATTTCTAGTAGGGAGGAATTTAGATACGTTTAAGCAGGTGGCTGCTTAATGCACGTTGAACGTCATGCTGAATGCACCCAGCATGACTTTCATCCAGCATTAAGTTGTTATCTGTCTCCAAGACCGATATTTATACTAAATGTAACGCAACGCCTGATTTAGAGAAGTTTTATTGAATTGAGAAAATGTTCAGAGGAAATCCTATACAAGTAACAATACGCTAGTGCGCAAATAATGAACTCTTTCACGACTGTACATCATTTGCATTGACCTTTGTAAACAGTTTGGATCTCGTTAAGATGCAGAGATATGGCTGAACTTTATAGCGGAATGCGCATTTTGCAGGCATTTAACTTTTCCCCTGTTGTATATGTATTCTAAATTTCACTACCTGCTAAATATTCACAGACAAAAAAGTTACAATAAAATATGGAAGGTGGGACATTCTAGTAATTTTAGAAACTATAGAAACAGGTCTATAAATTCAAATTAGCAGACAGAGAAGACCCTGATCAGTCGGCTCCTATTAAGAGCCGTCTGATCTGGGTCTTCTCTGTTTGCAAATATGTGAAAATACTGTCAGGACGGTAATCTAGTCATGTATTGTGATTTTTGCAAATATATGACTTAAGACTATACTCAAATTATAGTCTGAAGGTATAATTATCCAAAATAATGTCTAGTATTAACTATCGATACAAATTTTGTATTGGTCTAGTCAAATATTTGTAATGAATTTTGTAATGTATACAAATGTTATAAAGTAAAGAATGAGATGTTGAATTCTTCAGCATGTGATTATTTCACAAATAATTGGTCATAGACCTAGAGGAAAAATAATTTTTACTGTAGATCTACAACTGTAGAGACTAGTCACTGAACTGATTAAACTAAATTTTTAAATAGGTTCTTTAGGATTGTTATGTTTAACTTGTACATGTGAAAGGCATTAACTTATTCTTATATTCATAGGCCTTGTCCGAGATGTTATAGTTTGGAATTGGGGACCAATTCTTTCAGGGTCGATGGTAGTGTTATGATGTCACCTGCTGTATGCACGAAAACCGATTGTGTCAGCAAGTCAATTTCATACATTTTTACCTCGTATTTCTTTAATCCCGCATGACAATGTCTACGGCCTATATGATCATTTCATATACAAGTTGTACAATCGATCTATACTTCTTATTCGTCATGATTGTCTTTGAATTTGTAAATATTCATGAACTTGTATCTCTCAACAAACACAACTTTCAATCGACGGATTGAAGCGGAAGTGGATTTATTTGTTATCTCGTCTCTGATTGGCTAATGAATATTTTCACTTTGAAGCCTTTTAGATGCTTAGCAACCGGATATCGGTCTGCGCTTTCCGAATAAATCGGCCGAATTTCAAACGGTCCGTTAGAACGATATTGCTTTTTGAAAAGGTTCTCAAACTTTGAAAACTGGTCACACGATATTGCTTGTTGAAAATTGTTATGATGAATTCTTGTGGAAAGGTATTGATTTTATAAATGTATAGATCTATATTTATTGAAATATAAATATAGAGCTATATTAAAATGTTATTAATATTTAATGTGGAAATATGATAATAGAAGAAAATAAAAATTAAATAAAATATTTGTCTTTTTGTCCACACTCTGGCCCGTCCTGACAATACGTTTATATGAATGAAATGGTTAACGGGTTAAGCAGTGCACGAAACCAGCCTTCTTGTGTCTGCCGAAGAGGTGGCAGCTGTTGGTAGACCTTATCAAGTGGACCTATTGTCAACACAAGAAATTATAAATAGAAACCATTTTCATTGACAAATCACGAGCATAGTTCCTTCTTACCCTTTGTTAATTTATATACACTAAAACGAACTATTTATCTTACGATATAAAGGTTTCATGTACGTAGCTGAGATAAATTAATTTTATCAGGCAAATATATACATTTAATGGTGGTAAAATCGGAATTCTGACACAACAAAATGCATGCAAAATGGTATTTACAACTGAAAGAATAAAGAAATATGAAGAAAACTGCGCAACGAACCACTATTTTGTATACACATGTGACCACTTCACCCTAATCGTTCATAAAACACTATAATGAATAAGATGTTCTGAGAACTAAATTCTGTAACAAAGTAAATAACACTGCCACTTAAGAAACCTATATACAGACACATACACTCGTATCCCAGCATCTTGATATTGTAACTCATTGGCTGACAGAGACACATTCTGAACCAGTGTCTGCTCGGTTTGCTTAAAACATTACTGAGGTCCAGATAAGATGTGGAAATATAAACATTGTCAAAATAACTCCATTATTTCTCCACTTAACTTTGCATATATTATGTCTTTTAAGAACTTCAGGCTCAGCTACTGATTTTCAACTGGCACGTTTGTTCACAGAAAAGATGGTTTAAGCATTCTGTTACAGTAGAACCTGTCTTCAGCGACCATCAAACACATGTCTAAGTATGGGTCTGTAAGGAAGGTAATAGCTTAATTCAGTTCCTCTAGGATCTTTCTGCATTACTTTTGCCCTATAATAAGCAATCACCTGCTTTTTATGATTTCTGTGTCAAATTAATATAAGTTCGCTTAGAACAGGTTTTACTGTATTCATTGCTAATGTTTCATTTTATAGTTTTTGGTTTGTTTCCACAGGATGACGACGTGTGCAATCGCCCGGTGCGTGTATAGTGTTTGTGACTTGGTGATACAAGAGTGACTGTGTGTTTGACGTGGCTTCTTTCTTTGTCTATTTTTATTATCCTGTTCATTAATAGTATAAATGGTTTCCTCTAAGACCATTTGTAGTCGTGACCTGATCATATTGTTGAAAACCAAATCAATATACTGTGGAGCCCCTCTAATACGACCACTTCATGAATAAACATGGGTGTCTTTATATTATAAGCAGGTGGTTGTTTAAAGCAGGGCGAAAGTAATGCAGAAAGCTCCTGGAGCTTTCTGCATTACTTTTGTCCTGCATTAAGCTACCACCTGCTTTTTGTCACTGTGAATTATGCCCCCTTTTGCTGGTCGCATTAGAGGGGTTTCACTGTAAATGGTTTCCTCTAAGACCATTTGTAGTCGTGACATGATCATATTTTTAAAACAAAAGCAATATACTGTGATCACAAACTACGTCATGCTTAATGGGTGTTCACTGTTTCGTGTACAAGAACCAATCACATCATTCAACTGATCGTGCTATTATACAGCAGTTGATGAGAATAGTCATACACATAGGCTATATTTAACTTTGGCGAGCGGTATTTGGGCACAGTTGTACTTGTTACATGTGTTACCCTCTTTGTACGTTGAAACAAATGATAGTTACTGTCGTGTTACTCCACATAAATGTAAAACTATACTGAAGTTTTCTTTATTATGATCGTTCAGTAGAAGGTTTATCGTTAGCGCAACAAATCATTCCTGAAAAATGAAAGCAAATGGCGTTTCAAAAATATCAAATGCAAATGCAAATGCAAAAAAAATAAATAATAAAATAACAGGAAAAACTAAATGATTTACAGGTGCGAACATGCTTTTTATTCACCAGTGATGCATACCGGTCACCGAGACTTATCAATAGTTGCTAGTATATTACATATGTTCTGAAATTGGTTCATTCCATCACTTGCATTACTTGTTCAGGTGTAAACCAGCGCTTTCCGTTTGGTTTTCATATTCCAATGAAGCGTAACACGAGGAATTGATAAGGAATAAAGTCGTGTGTTCTCTCACCTTCACACATTTGCAAGTTTCTTCATATATAACATTATTATACTGCAAAGTAAAATCCTCACTTCTGATTGGTTAACTAGCCGTGTACATGAGTCCATGTACCCTGTGAGCTGACAGGGTACATAGACATTCCCCATGGCAGGCCCCACATATTATGGTCAGAAACCAAAAGACCGACTTCTCGACTCGGCTAAACAATGGCAAAATTCATAATAGACAACTATTGATACGTAAAGAAAACAATGCAGGAATGAATTAAAAAACATCATTGTTTGAAATGACCAATAAAACAGTTTTTAGAGGAGTTATTATATCGTCCAGCCATCTATAATAACACGAACGCCGATGAAATACAATACACGCCACTTCGGATACCTTCGAGTAGAAATAAATGTATTGGGGCGCTTTTAGGGGAATTAGCGCGTTTAGTGATTCAACATGCCAACATGGATTTATATAAATTATCCGAACCGTAAAACTTTGCAGTATAATAAATTCGTTATACAGTTCTTTCCCAGGGTACATGACGATTTATTCCCGGCTGGTAAAATCATGTAACCCTCGCCTAACGGCTCGGGCAACATGATTTTCCTCAGCCGGGAATAAATCGTCATGTACCCTGGGAAAGAACTGTATAACTAATATGGTTCAGAAAGTTGCACCAGGCGCTTGGAACGCTGTGAGCGCGCCCTTCATTTGTGCTATTGGTGTTGTTGAGGACTTTGGTGTGTCATTTCCTCATTCCCAGGCTGCCTGACTTTTGTTCTATTTGTGATCACATAATGGTCTTCGCTGATGTGTCTAACCCTTTCACCGCCAATGTCGCATAAATGCACCAAGACATATAGTGCAGTCTCAGGTCATACACCGCCTTTTCAAGGCGGCGTCTGATCAGGGTCTTCACTTTTTGTCTTAATCTCTATTTTTATATCTGTGCTTTATTCCTTTGAAAATTGAATTTAATTATTTCATTTCGTTATGTACCGAATGAATTAACATAAAATGAATTTGCAGACGACAAATAGAAATCTGGCACCAAAAGGGTTAAAGTGGTGGTATTGAAACAGTAGCCCTAAAGTTTTATTATTCATTTGATAAGTGTTCGAGTGCGCATTTCGTTTGTGTTTCTAGTGTTGCTGTGCACTGTCATGCATCATTTTCAAATTTCCTGCCTGACTTCTATTCACGCGTAAATATTTAAATATATTTTTGACACCTATTTAGAAAGTTCTCTTTATTTGTCAGCGTTATTTATAGTTTTCTTATTGATCATCTGTATAATTTGATGGCGCCTTAACAGTTGTCGTGTTAACACTATTGTTGCTCGTTTTTTATTAAACCGAGTTTTCTTAACGCGTGTGGTAAAAGCTGATTAGCAATTGACAGACTGTCTTAAATTCAGGTCTGAGTTTGTTAAAACTTTCAAAGTATCCCTGTCTGAATTACCAGGATCGAAGGTGTTTCAAACTCGTTTCTAACATGAATATTCATGGGGTGAATAATTAAATAATATCTATGGTACAATGTTGAATACCTCCGTTTTGGTCAAACGTTTGAGAAACTATTGGTCGTGTCTTGTATAGGATAGAGTGATAGGAGTTAAATTGATTAAAATACTTAGTACTCAAAACACCTACGATCTAACCACAATTTAACCATTTACCTGTTTTATGTTTATTCCAATGTTCAATACCTACTGAATATTCATGGACAGGATACTTATAATGAATTCTGGGTCCATGCTTATAAATCTTTCAGTTGGGTCTGAGTTCGTTCTCAAGTTTTTGATTGGTCAGATTTGAGCCTCTGGCTCAAATCTGACCAATCAAAAGCTTGAGAACTCAAATCTGACAATCAAAAGCTTGAGAACTCAAATCTGACCAATCAAAAGCTTGAGAACGAAACTCAGACTCAGCTAAAAGCTTTATAAGCATGGACCATGGTTAGTGGTACATTGTAGCCATTTCAGAAAGTGCAGAAACTGATCTTTCAAATTCCATTAACAAACTCTGTTTGCAAATTGGTGGAAGAGCGTTTATATTAAGGAAAGGGTTAAAACAGACCCTTTAGTCCATAGATATTCATGTCAGAAATAATGACCTAATGAATAATAATTAGATTAATTTTTATGATAGGGTATAAACATAGGATTATTTGTTAATGCCAGAAACTGTAGCATCATATCTATATCATAAGCAAACAGAGCAGACTCTGGTCAGAAGAATCCTAAAGGGTTCGTGTGTTCTGGGTCTACTATATTTGCAAAGGTGTTGAACGGCGTATTTATGGAGTATTGGGTTAAACTTTGTTGTAATTAAGATGTAAGCACGTATTTCACCGACATTTCAAAACAAGTAAATACACCTTGATATTCTATAAACAGAGTAATAGTACAATAATGAACGTGTCAAGTCGTTTTCTGAATTGTTTTCGACAAGGAGGCTTGGAATAGAGCGGGAGAAACAGTGAAGTTGAGAAATAGCTAATTATTCGTATCATTAACAGGGAGACCATTGCAGTCGGTCCCTGTTCAACATTAATGCGAGAAATAATGACATCATGAATATTTATTGGCTGAGTTTTTTAGAATGGCATATGTACATAAGACGTTTTAAGTTTTGGCAGCAACTGTAGAGTCATATCTTTTATAATTTTATAAGCAAACACAGCAGATCCTGATTTGGGTCTACTTTGTTTGCAAATGCGTGAAAATGCGTTTATATAAAGGGAAATGTTAATCCCTTGACATACAAATGAGCACAGGAAAGTTTGGCCATGGTAGGAACTGTACAATCATATCTACAGTATCAAATAAGCAAACAGAACAGACCCTGGTCAGACGAATCCTATATGAGTCGCCTGATCTGGGTCTACTCTGTTTGCAAATGCGTTAAAATATGAAAATGTGTTGATAAATATGAAGTAAACAGTTAAATAGTACAGTCAAGTCTCGCTGATGCAACCACCTAAAAGAAGTATAATTCTAGATTGTTTAAACAGTTGATGGCGTAATGCATGGCAATGTTTTGCAGAACTCCCCTATAGGATATGTCAGCATTAATTTTGCTTTGCATTAAGCAACCACCTGGTTTTAAAAGACTCATATGTTACTAAACTATGTTGGCGCATTTGCGAGACCTTACAGTAATGCATCGTTATTAGGAATCGGCACAACACGTCGGTCATACTATAAAACCACCAAAGAGCTGCATTCTAAAATACGAGATATATTCATTATTTATATGTACTCGTACATGTGCATACTAAATATGCCTAATGTTAATATGTTTGCTACATTGGCGCTATTCTGGACTGAATGAGTTTAGGTTTAAATCAAATTTGTGCAGAAGTTGTTGGCATTGAAAGATTGAAATATTTATTTTAAGATTGCATTTGTATTATTTTATTTTTCCCTTGTCCTTTCCATGATTATTCCTTATTCTAAGTGTAACAAGCCGAACAAGAGAAAAAACAACAACAACAGAATTATACTAGAGGCGTTGACATGGCAACCATCTACAGAAACCCAACCTTAAACTTAGTCTCAATAAGCGTGACAGGGAGAGGTACATAATATGCTGTCGGGACGGCACCCTGCCAATATCAGACGGTATATTACCGCTGGTAAGTAATGCCCATCGAAACATCTTATCAGGTTTTACAAGACGCAGCAAATGCACACAACGCTCAGAAAAAATAATAATATGGGGAGCAGAAACAGATCCAGAATTTCAATTACTTTAATATTAATTACTACACTTACTTATATCAGTATGACAAGGTTATCGCAATTAATTAATGAAAACTTATTTATCTGTTTTACCATTTAAACAATTTAATGTAATCTGAATTATGTACTGAATGTGTACGGATACAGATTAATCTCAATTTGAGAGTCTCCAAATATACTCTGAATTATTATCATGCTCTAAGCGTACATATCTACATTTGCAAATAGTGTAGACCCATAGGAAGCAGTTCCTAGATGAGTTGTTTCATTAGGGTAGGCAGTTTTAGCCACACAAATTCATTGGCTACATTTGACCCCACTTTAGAATGATTCAGCTAAGTAGTGTTCATATAAAGATATAGTAATGTTCCCGTTAGTTCTTACATATGAATATTCTGCAAGGAAATGGTTTATGCGATAACCATTTTAAAAGCTCGTTTTTACAAAATGGAAATTTAACAAGTTCAGGGAGAAGATTAGTCTAAATCAGGATGTTTTAACCTTATACCTCATGAATATTCAAATAGAATAAATGATATGATGAATTGATGAACAAATGTTTGCAGAAGTAATACAATGGTATTATTATCCGTATATAGACGTATTTGCTTTTGGCTATAGCTAAAATTATTCCATCAGATATACCATACGCAAACAGACCAGATACTGATGGAGGGGGTTGGGTGGGGGAGGGGGCTCCCAAAGAAGCCATATGATCTTAATATACTTTGTTTGCAAAAGCGTTTAAACGTGCCTCTAGTAGTGTCACGACTTCGACTCAGCCGGTAGGGTCTAGACGTTGCCCCTCTGAACGTGACAACGAATTTATACACGTGTATGGGTCCAGGCCGCTTTGGTATGGAGGCTGTGCAATAATGACTAAAAGGTACAGAGTATCCTCTATAAGTTTTAATTACGTAAACGAATGCTGTGTTCACAATGACACACGAATGGCAAATGCAATTAATGATACGTATTCATATCCAAAATACAAATACAAACAAGTAAACGATACCAAACAATACTAACAATAGAATGGAAAAGAATGTATAATAACTAACCTGAAAGATACAGAGTATCCTCTATAAGTTTTAATTAAGTAAACGAATGATGTGTTCACAATGACACACGAATGGCAAATGCAATGAAGCATTGCATTGGTCATTCGAGGTCATGCGGACGCATCATGTGACCGGTTAGTAATTAGTGAACGGAACAAAGAGGGAAACGGGTGGAAAGTACTAGCTAAAAGCTATAATCCAGATGACTTAAGAACCAACGCGCGGAAGGGTAATTGTAAATAAACAAACACATGTATATACTTGCTAACATATTTATTAGTCCTAAGACGGTAGGTAAAGGCTTCAACACATGTAATGATGAAGTGAATGTTCAAAACCAGCTAGACGTTGCGTGTTGCAAATCCTGTGTCTTTTTATCTATTTTTAACGATAATTGTAATAGCTGTAAATGTGGCTCAAATTACATAACTTCTGTCATGTACGTCTGTTGCGTGTTTTAGACCCATTACCACATAAGCTTTGTTTAGACCCAACTGGTTCCAAAATGGGATTTTTACAGAGGCGTAAAAAGACGTGACTATGAGAGAATGGATTAAGACCTTACAGCAAAACAGTACATTTTCAAAACAAGCCAGACGTGTGTGTGTTGTGAATGGAGTACGTAGCCTTCGGTATCTTTTTTCTATTTTTAACGATAATTGAAAAAGCTCCAAAAATGGCTCAAATTACGTTATAACTTATGTTATGTTTCTCCGTTACGTGGTAACAGGATATGATTTATCTATTAACAATGGTTAACAAATGTGTTGTTGCTGATGATAGTGGCATTTCATACGGACATGCAATGTATTTCCTGCTTCTATAATGATAAAATTTGAATTACAAAAAATGGTTTTCATTTAAATCACCTGTTCACTTAGTGTTAGTTTTGTTCATGATTATATATCATCTCAAATTATTGACAGAAGCGTTCAAAGATTTGAACAACATTGTTGCTATAGGCTTGTTTATGTACATATATATACTAAATTGTTAGAGATATCAGTAGCTTTTTCCGTTGGAACGAATTGACGAATATTTCGACCCCATCTGTACACAGCACAGTAGTGTCTTTCTAATACGACAACTTAAAAGAAATATAATTCTGGATGTTTTAATCCTATAGCAATTTTCTTTTCTGCATTACTTTTGCTCTGTATTGAACAACCAACAGCTTTTTAAGACTTCTGTGTTTATAAATGACGTGGTCGATTTAACTAGTGGATTGGGCCATGCAGTCAGGCTGACAAAAATATGATAAATTATGCTCATACATATAGATAAAGGTATATCTTAACATACAGTTTAAAATACAACAATGGTTATGAAAGGACAGTAACTCTTTAAAAATGAATATTATTATTACCGGAATTGTTGTGGATTTTCTTTGATGCCATGAGAAATTCATATTACGTTTTCAATATGTGCTTTTCCCTAGCATTCATTTAAAAATACCATGTCCGAGCTAGGAAATAATCAAAAGGTGTATATGTGTTTGCGTGTGTGTGTGCGTGCGTGCACGCGTGTGTGAATATTTTTGTTTGTTTGTCTGTTTGTGTGTGTATGTGTGTTTTTGTATGTTTGCTTTATTTGTTCACGGACGCGTGTGTGTATGTATTTATGTATGTGTGCGTGTGCGCGTATGTGTATGTGTGTGTTGGGGTGGATAAATGGTCAAATAACGTTGTCCACATCCTTATTGTGAATCAAATTATGATGCGTATTGCATTACCTTTCATCGTCTTGAATGTATAAGTGAATTTTCATTGCAATAACTACTGTGAATTTGGAGGTCTGCTCCTGTCAAATCACCATTGTTTTGTTAGAGACCGTTGTTTTCTACATATTCTGCCTGCTATGCCTTAGCACATTTCTTTTATGGAATAATAACATTATAAGTATTCATTAATGAATTCTTCTCACGGTTAATGAACAAGGATGTTTTTCCATTTAAGAAACTGTAGAATCAGATATAATCATAAACAGAACACCCCCAGATCAGAAGGCTCCACATGATCCATCTGATCTGGGTCTACTCTGTTTGCAAATACATTAAAATGCGTCTACAGGAAGGAAAGGGTCTCCGTACGGTTACAGGGATCATTGTTTGTGTGCATGACATCATCAGGTAAGAGTAGATGAAAGTAAAACCGATCTAAACCGGAATTCTAGAAGAGAAGAATTTGGATACTTTTAGGCAGGTGGCTGCTTACTGCAGGGTTAAAGTCATGCGAAAAGGTAATCTAGGAGCTTTCTGAATGGCTTTCCTTTCTTAATGGCTTTCCCCCTGTATTAAAATGCTACCGGTCTCCAAGACCGATATTTATACTAAATTCAACGTCCGTTTTTCGAGTTTTACTGTAATGTTAGAAGTATATACTGTAGCACGTGTCTTAAGCGGTTATTCATCCATTGAATATTGCAGTCTAAACAAGCAGTTGATTTCTTAATGCAGGGCAAAAGTGATCCAGAAAGCTCCTGAAGGAGCCTTATGCATCACTTTTACCCTGCATTAAGCTACCACCTGTCTTACATAACCAGTATTAGACCTTAATTTGATTACCGTCTAAGTCAGGTTCAGCTGCATACCAGTTGATATTAAAGAGGGACGTATGTACAGATACTACGCCATCCAGGGACTGTGCATGTATCAAGGTAAAACATTACAAAGCTAGATAACATTGTTGAAAATATCGACGTGTCATACATCATAGATCGTGTCATACATCATAGATCGTTCAGTTTCAGTTTTGACTAAACCATTGCGATCTAATATATGTTATTAACTGCGGGCTACACTGTATATGATTAATACGTCGGTAATGGATTAGTGGAAAGGCTAAATAATTAACCGTAAAATGTGGACAGTGTTTTAGAATAAGTGCAAATAGTTACATAATGAAATGTTCATAGGATGTTTCGATGAAAGATATCGATTTTCTCTTGTGACAGGATAAACAATACCATGCCAATGTCGTGAATGGAAAAGTTGGTTAAGCATATGGAAACAGTTTCGTCCAGCTTTAGTAAGACTAGACGTTTTCTGAAACGAATCACTTAACCCTTCGCTTGCTGAATATTAAAATACATTTCTCCTTCTTTACCCACGTCCTGTTGTATAATTACATATATCTTCACTGTGTATAAGTATTTCGCTGTGCAATCACTGCTGCGGAGTGCACTGTTTGTACAATCAACTTGTAAATAGTGCAGACCCTGATGAGACAGCTCCTGCAGGAGCTGTCTCATCTGGGTCTTCACTATTTACCGGTAGGTATATTGACGTGAATAGCAAGCGAAGGGTTAATTATTTACATAAACGACACTGACCTGATATTCTGTATTTGCGTGAAGTTGGCAGTGGATTAGGTATTAGACATTCAGAAGTACATTGGCGAATGTACTGCTGCAGTGTGTTAGGCATTCAAAAGTACATAGGCGAATGTACTGCAGCAGTGCGTTAGACATTCAGAAGTACATTCGGAAAAAATAGTTTATCAGCGAATCCACTGCTGCAGTGTGTTAGACATTCAGAAGTACATTGGCGAATGTACTGCTGCAGTGTGTTAGGCATTCAAAAGTACATAGGCGAATGTACTGCAGCAGTGCGTTAGACATTCAGAAGTACATTCGGAAAAAATAGTTTTTCAGCGAATCCACTGCTGCAGTGGGTTAGACATTCAGAAGTACATTGGCGAATGTACTGCTGCAGTGTGTTAGGCATTCAAAAGTACATGGGCGAATGTACTGCTGCAGTGCGTTAGACATTCAGAAGTACATTCGGCAAAAATAGTTTTTCAGCGAATCCACTGCTGCAGTGTGTTAGACATTCAGAAGTACATTGCTGATTGTACTGCTGCAGCGTGTTAGGCATTCAGAAGTACATAGGCGAATGTACTGCAGCAGTGCGTTAGACATTCAGAAGTACATTCGGAAAAATTAGTTTTTCAGCGAATCCACTGCTGCAGTGTGTTAGGCATTCAGAAGTACATTGGCGAATGTACTGCTGCAGTGTGTTAGGCATTCAGAAGTACATAGGCGAATGTACTGCTGCAGTGCGTTAGACATTCAGAAGTACATTCGGAAAAATTAGTTTTTCAGCGAATCCACTGCTGCAGTGTGTTAGACATTCAGACGTACATTGGCGAATGTACTGCTGCAGTGTGTTAGGCATTCAAAAGTACATAGGCGAATGTACTGCAGCAGTGCGTTAGACATTCAGAAGTACATTGGCGAATGTACTGCTGCAGTGTGTTAGGCATTCAAAAGTACATGGGCGAATGTACTGCAGCAGTGCGTTAGACATTCAGAAGTACATTCGGAAAAATTAGTTTTTCAGCGAATCCACTGCGGCAGTGGGTTAGACATTCAGAAGTACATTGGCGAATGTACTGCTGCAGTGTGTTAGGCATTCAAAAGTACATGGGCGAATGTACTGCTGCAGTGCGTTAGACATTCAGAAGTACATTCGGCAAAAATAGTTTTTCAGCGAATCCACTGCTGCAGTGTGTTAGACATTCAGAAGTACATTGCTGATTGTACTGCTGCAGCGTGTTAGGCATTCAGAAGTACATAGGCGAATGTACTGCAGCAGTGCGTTAGACATTCAGAAGTACATTCGGAAAAATTAGTTTTTCAGCGAATCCACTGCTGCAGTGTGTTAGGCATTCAGAAGTACATTGGCGAATGTACTGCTGCAGTGTGTTAGGCATTCAGAAGTACATAGGCGAATGTACTGCAGAAGTGCGTTAGACATTCAGAAGTACATTCGGAAAAAATAGTTTTTCAGCGAATCCTCTGCGGCAGTGTGTTAGGCATTCAGAAGTACATTGGCGAATGTACTGCTGCAGTGTGTTAGGCATTCAGAAGTACATAGGCGAATGTACTGCTGCAGTGCGTTAGACATTCAGAAGTACATTCGGAAAAATTAGTTTTTCAGCGAATCCACTGCTGCAGTGTGTTAGACATTCAGAAGTACATTGGCGAATGTACTGCTGCAGTGTGTTAGGCATTCAAAAGTACATAGGCGAATGTACTGCAGCAGTGCGTTAGACATTCAGAAGTACATTCGGAAAAAATAGTTTTTCAGCGAATCCACTGCTGCAGTGTGTTAGACATTCAGAAGTACATTGGCGAATGTACTGCTGCAGTGTGTTAGACATTCGGAAGTACATTGGCGAATGTACTGCAGCAGTGCGTTAGACATTCAGAAGTACATTCGGAAAAATTAGTTTTTCAGCGAATCCACTGCGGCAGTGGGTTAGACATTCAGAAGTACATTGGCGAATGTACTGCTGCAGTGTGTTAGGCATTCAAAAGTACATGGGCGAATGTACTGCTGCAGTGCGTTAGACATTCAGAAGTACATTCGGCAAAAATAGTTTTTCAGCGAATCCACTGCTGCAGTGTGTTAGACATTCAGAAGTACATTGCTGATTGTACTGCTGCAGTGTGTTAGACATTCAAAAGTACATAGCCGAATGTACTGCAGCAGTGCGTTAGACATTCAGAAGTACATTCGGAAAAATTAGTTTTTCAGCGAATCCACTGCTGCAGTGTGTTAGGCATTCAGAAGTACATTGGCGAATGTACTGCTGCAGTGTGTTAGGCATTCAGAAGTACATAGGCGAATGTACTGCAGAAGTGCGTTAGACATTCAGAAGTACATTCGGAAAAAATAGTTTTTCAGCGAATCCACTGCTGCAGTGTGTTAGGCATTCAGAAGTACATTGGCGAATGTACTGCTGCAGTGTGTTAGGCATTCAGAAGTACATAGGCGAATGCACTGCTGCAGTGCGTTAGACATTCAGAAGTACATTCGGAAAAATTAGTTTTTCAGCGAATCCACTGCTGCAGTGTGTTAGACATTCAGAAGTACATTGGCGAATGTACTGCTGCAGTGTGTTAGGCATTCAAAAGTACATAGGCGAATGTACTGCAGCAGTGCGTTAGACATTCAGAAGTACATTCGGAAAAAATAGTTTTTCAGCGAATCCACTGCTGCAGTGTGTTACACATTCAGAAGTACATTGGCGAATGTACTGCTGCAGTGTGTTAGGCATTCAAAAGTACATAGGCGAATGTACTGCAGCAGTGCGTTAGACATTCAGAAGTACATTCGGAAAAATTAGTTTTTCAACGAATCCACTGCGGCAGTGGGTTAGACATTCAGAAGTACATTGGCGAATGTACTGCTGCAGTGTGTTAGGCATTCAAAAGTACATACGCAAATGTACTGCAGCAGTGCGTTAGACATTCAGAAGTACATTCGGAAAAATTAGTTTTTCAGCGAATCCACTGCTGCAGTGGGTTAGACATTCAGAAGTACATTGGCGAATGTACTGCTGCAGTGTGTTAGGCATTCAAAAGTACATGGGCGAATGTACTGCTGCAGTGCGTTAGACATTCAGAAGTACATTCGGGAAAAATAGTTTTTCAGCGAATCCACTGCTGCAGTGTGTTAGACATTCAGAAGTACATTGCTGATTGTACTGCTGCAGTGTGTTAGGCATTCAAAAGTACATAGGCGAATGTACTGCAGCAGTGCGTTAGACATTCAGAAGTACATTCGGAAAAATTTGTTTTTCAGCGAATCCACTGCTGCAGTGTGTTAGGCATTCAGAAGTACATTGGCGAATGTACTGCAGAAGTGCGTTAGACATTCAGAAGTACATTCGGAAAAAATAGTTTTTCAGCGAATCCACTGCTGCAGTGTGTTAGACATTCAGAAGTACATTGGCGAATGTACTGCTGCAGTGTGTTAGGCATTCAGAAGTACATAGGCGAATGTACTGCTGCAGTGCGTTAGACATTCAGAAGTACATTCGGAAAAAATAGTTTATCAGCGAATCCACTGCAGCAGTGCGTTAGACATTCAGAAGTACATTCGGAAAAAATAGTTTTTCAGCGAATCCACTGCTGCAGTGGGTTAGACATTCAGAAGTACATTGGCGAATGTACTGCTGCAGTGTGTTATGCATTCAGAAGTACATTGTCGAATGTACTGCAGCAGTGGGTTAGACATTCAGAAGTACATTCGGAAAAATTAGTTTTTCAGCGAATCCACTGCTGCAGTGTTTTAGGCATTCAGAAGTACATTGGCGAATGTACTGCTGCAGTGTGTTAGGCATTCAAAAGTACATAGGCGAATGTACTGCTGCAGTGCGTTAGACATTCAGAAGTACATTCGGAAAAAATAGTTTTTCAGCGAATCCACTGCTGCAGTGCGTTAGACATTCAGAAGTACATTCGGGAAAAAAAACAGTTTTCAAGCGAATCCACTTCTGCAGTGTGTTAGGCATTCAGACGTACATTGGCGAATGTACTGCTGCAGTGTGTTAGGCATTCAGAAATACATTCGGAAAAATTAGTTTTTTTAGCGAATCCATGGCTGCAGTGTGTTAAACATTCAGCAATACATTGGCGAATATGTTTTTGGAGTTTTCAAATTTCTATCTTAAAACTGCCAACTCCAAAATTCAAACAACAAACTTCAAATATCAGACTTCACATTGCACACTTCAATATTTTATACTGAAAACGCCGAAAATGTGTATAGTAATACTCTGCAAATTCTCGTCGTGGTAGATAATCTGGTTGAATTTACTTTAAGCACTACTTAACCTTTACCCTCATAGAGACGTGTTTTCACATTTTCAAACAGAGTTGATCCAGATCAGAAGATTCTAATAAGAGCCATCTTATCAATGTCTGGTCTGTTTGCTGATGGAATTTGATAAATGTGTTTCTTTAGGTTCACCTTCCATATTTCATTATAACTGTTTTTCCCTGAATATTCAGTAGGTATTGAAATTTGATATAAAATAGAGCTCACTTGGCGTATCATCAAGATTAAAACTGTTTATTATTGTGTGTGTAGCAGACGACAAAGTTTGCAGAAAACAAAT